>CM055647.1:1734480-3019480 GCA_029378325.1 Elaeagnus macrophylla | reverse complement strand
CAGCAAGCGAAAGCAAAACTCGAATAGTATTCATTTTGGCAACCGGAGCAAAAGTCTCATCGTAGTCTACACTATACGTCTGAGTGAACCCTTTTACTACAAGGCGAACTTTATACCGATTCACAGATCCATCCGCATTATGTTTCACAGTAAACACCCATCAACAATCAACTGCCTTCTTGCCTTGTGGTGGAGACACAAGTTGTCAAGTATCGTTCTTCTGTAATGCCTCCATCTCTTCCTCCATTGCTTTCTTCCATTTTGGGTCTCCCAATGCATCCTGCACTTTGTTAGGTACTAATACAGTAGATATTTGATTCACAAATGATTCATATGGCTTAGACAATCTTTTAGTAGACACGTAGTTGGCTATTAGATATTTTGATTTTGCATGGATATTTGGTTTATATCTTTTGGGTGGTTGACCTCGAGTAGACCTATTTGGTAACACATATTGTCCAACACTAGACTCAACGCTATTAGTATCAGTAGGTATACATACCTCAGATGAGTGACCTTCAGTACCAGGGAGCTGTTGATCAAGGGTATGAGTGATGCTTGAGGGAACAGTAGTAACTTCATTTTCATTTGCAGTAGTCGTAACTGGTGCTTGGACACTTGGAGCATCTGTTTCTTCCACTACTGGATTCAATGGGTTAAGAATCTCAACAGGACCCATCGAAATATCAGTAGGTGATTCTTCCGATTCCTCCCCCTCACTATGATACAGTTCTTCGAAATATGAATTCTCCCCCTGACGAGCAGTATCATGTCCTCAAAGAAGGTAACATCCATAGTGACATAATACTTCCTTGTCGGTGGATGGAAGCACTTGTATCCTTTCTGATAACCTCCATAACCAACAAACACACACTTAATTGCACGGGCATCCAACTTAGACCTTAGATTGTTAGGAACATGTACAAAAGCAACAAAATCAAAGACACAGACAGGAAGATTAGGAAATGATGACAAGGATACATAAGATGCGAGAACCTCGAATGGGATTTTGCCGTGAAGGACACTAGATGGAAGACGATTGATGAGATGGGCAGAAGCTTGTACAACATCGCCCCAAAGGTATTTTGGCATATGAGCACTAAATAGGAGTGCACGAGTCATATCAAGTAAATGACGGTTTTTTCTTTCAGACACCCCATTTTGTTCTAGTGTTTGTGGGCAAGTAGTTTGGTGAACAATTCCATGTGTTTTGAAAAAATCTTGAAAAACACGATTAACATATTCTCCCCTATTGTCAGAGCATAGGACTCTATTGGTGCTATTGTATTGTGTTTGAACATGAGTACGAAAGTTTTGAAAAACTGAAAAAACTTCATCTTTGGTTCTAAGAAGAGAAACCCATGACAATCTTGTGCAATTATCAATAAACGATACAAAATACCTCATACCCGATACAGTGGGCTCCCTACTCGGTCTCCAAACATCAGAATGAATTAATTCAAAATGAACAGTACTTTTATTAGAAATAATAGGAGAATAAGTAATACGATGGCTCTTGGCCAAAACACACGTCTCACAATGTAAAACAGACTCACTAACACCAATAAACAAAGTAGGCATAGATTTTTTCATAAGACTAAAAGAAGGATGCCCTAAGTGGCGATGCAATAACCAAATTTCATTTAGCTTGTCAGAACTCGAGGTCATTGCAGTGCGGGACTGTGCACCTGGTTTCTCCCCTGCGTAGTTCTGATCCAGACGAAACAATTTGCCCCTCAAATACCCTCAACCAATTATTTCCCTGGTAAGAAGATCCTGAAAAATCACATACATAGGATAAAAGATTACAGAACATTTAGACTTAGTATTCAACTGTGGGACAGATATTAAGTGATGAGATAAGTCAGGGACATATAAAACATTATGGAGCTGTAAAGTTGGAGTGATACGGATTGACCCCTTTCCTAAGACAGGAAAAGCTTCACCATTAGCATTCGTAACATAAGACACTGGAGGGGAAAATAACTCAGTAAAATACGATTTATCGTAAGTCATATGATCAGAAGCACCAGAATCAATAATCCAAGTATTAGACCCAACAAAGTGAGAAACATTTAAAGCCATACCAATCTTACCACGACCAACTATTGAAGCTATAGGGGTACCTCCACATGTCACATGATAATCCTGTCCAATCACTCCATAAAAATTTGGTTCTTGTACTACTTGTCTATAGCTGCTTTCGCTTTAGGACTATAGTTTTGCCTTTTAGGTCTCAGGTGTGGGTTCAATTTCCAACAAGTCTTTCGAATATGTCCTGCTTCATTGTAATAAGAGTAATGAGGACGAGGACGATTGGCAAATCCTGGGGGAGGTCCCTGCTAATGAAGTGGAACTGAACTCTGCTGCTGGAGAAAAAGTGGTGAAGGTCCTTGCTTAAAAGTGGCGAAAAGGTGCCTTTGATTTGGCTTGAATGGCTAGACTAGATAATTCAACATGTGCCTGATTAAGACTTTCCTGCTGAGATTCGTCCTTACGGATGTATGTAAAAGCTGTGGTCAAGCTCGGAGGGTCTGACATTCTGAGCAATTTGCCCTTGGCACTATTATGTTTCGTATCAAGTCCTCAAGTTCCTTTTCTTTCTGGTACCATATAAGGTCATCTTGATTTTTAATTTTGCACGGACGTTTCTGATCAATTTCAGCCCATATATTCTTCAGCTTGGTAAAATACATAGACACTGGTTGCCCATTCTGTTGCATGCTGGTAGCTTTGCACATTAACTCGTGAACCTGTATAAAGTCAGATTCATTAGTGTAGAGGTCTCCTAAAGTCTTCCATATAGCCTCAGCTGTGTCACACTCTTCCACCATTTGTAGTACATCATCTATGATGGCTCTAAATAGAATAGACATTACGAGGCCATCATCATCTTTTCACTTAGTATAGGCCTCCAAATCATTTTCAGGAGGAGCTTTGATTGTTCCAGTCACATGTCCTATCTTGTGCATCCCACGGAGATAAATGGACATAACCCTTTTCCATGTTCGAAAGTTGGTATCATTGAGTTTGGTACCACCGAAAGAGCCTCCTTCTGAACTCTTGACAGAAACTTCAAATTTTAGAATTTTAGTTGTCGTAGAACTCTGATTTATTCTTGAATCTTCCATTGAATCAGACAATAATAATATGCAGTGGAATAAAAATCACCCTTTTTTTTACAGTTGACTTTTACCGTTGACTGGGCTGACCGTTGACTTAATGATGGGCACTGTTGACCTTTGATCGGATGATGGGCACTGTTGACCGTTGATCGGATGATGGGCTTGGACTGGATGGGAATGGATATGTAGGCTAGGATTATGGGCTTGGGCTGGATGGGAATGGATATGTGGTCTTTGTGGGCTAGGGTTATTGGGTTTGGGCTAGTGGGCTAGGGTTTGGTGAGTGTGGCCAAACAAAAAAGGTTAGGCAGATCTGATTAGCGGCAATCTTGATGGGTGGCGGCGGTAAATTTAAGGTTTGGGAGAGGCACTGCCACAGGAAAGAGGCGCGGCGACAGGAGACGGTCGCGAGCGGACTAGCGGAGTGAGCAGACTGGCAGTGAGCGGACAAGCTCGCGCGAGAGGAGAGAGGCGCTGCGACAGGAGACGGTCGCAAGCGGATAGGCGGTGCGAGCGGACAGAGTGCGACTGAGACAGCAGCGCACGAAGAGATTGGCGGCGCTAAGGGCGGCGCTGACAGGAGGCGTGAGAGAAAAAAATATTATTTCTTTCCTGCTCTGATACCAAGTCAAATGTAATATGAATAGAAATTATTTCTTATTGTATTATTACCACACAATAGAGGTATATATAGAAGATGAAATACCAGAGTCCTAAATAAAATAGAACTATGTACAACCTAAAAATTTGTTACAGATAAATATATATACACTAATTACATGACTCACGCTAACAAATTCTTTCAATTCTATTAAAAAAAAAATTTGGAGAACAATTAAACATTTATATTTTGTTTTCTATTATTTTCTTGAACGTATTTTATTTGTATTTTTGAATTGAAGTTGGTTGTTGACTAGTTTGACACGTTTTGGAAACCAACTAATGACACTAAGAAAATTTAATGATCGGTAGCGTATTCGTTTAGATTAATTAAAATATTAAAAAAATAAAATAAGAGATACATAGTAGAAAAATAATATTTTTTTATCATATATATATATATATATATATATATATATTTTATAATGAAGTGACATTTTATCATGTTGCCTAAACAAATAAAAACGTAGCCTTCAGATTGTTAGTAGGATAATCTAGCTACTAATACAACTTTACTACGTTTACAAAATCATAAATTTAATAGATAAAATTATGCATAATAATTAATTAAAAGGATAATTTAATTAATAATATAATTAAATTATATGTATAAAATTATGAGTTTAAATGATAAAAATATACATAATAATTATTAAAGATTTTTAACGATAATCTTGAATATTAATTCATTTTAATACACTTAAATATAGATACTTTTGAGTGAAAGGAGAATTTTTTTTTTTTTTTTTAACGTTTGAGAATGAATTAATTGGGTTAATCGATGCTTCTTTTAAATCTGAAAACCATTATCTGATAATTAAACAACGACAAAAAGGCCAAAAAAGGAAAAGAAAAAAAAAGATTTTGAAAAACAAATTGAGACAGAAGCTGTAAAAGGTCGCACAAAGTGATGTCACGTAAATATAAATAATTAATCTAGAGTTGCTATGTTCTAATTGTAACATAAATATCTATTGAAAGCGAATCGAAACAAATCACCATTTAATCTTCGCTTTTTTCTAATCGTGTCAGATCTCTCTAGATATATTTGGCAAAAAAAAAAAAAAAACAAATAGATAAAGAAAGATATAAAAGATAATGATCATATTCAACATATTATAAAAGAAAGAAAAGGAAGAAAAGCACCAACTCAAGAATTGTTTTTTTTTTTTTTTAAAGAAAAAAAAAATAGAAAAATAATATAACATCTTCTAATATTTATAAAAATAAAACTAATATGCATATTATTAATTTAATATTAACTAATATTTTTTAAAATTTAAGATAAAATTTTTATTATTAAAATTTTAAAAAATTATTTTAAATAGTTTCTTAGAAAAAAAAAAAAAAAATTAAAGCATTAACTGTCTGTCACTAATCTGCTATCCTTATTCATTTATAGCATGTTGGCTGTTGTGGTGAAATTTGGCACCAAGTTATGTGAGTTTTTCTTGCATGGAATAATTATAATTATAATGTAGAAAATTTTATTATATTTTCAATGGGACACTATAAATTCACACCAAAAAAAAAAAAAAAGTCAAATTTTTGTCCATATAACTCGTTGCATAAAATTTTAAATTTTTAATATACTTTTTAATAATTAATAAATTTATAATACCTTACTTAAAAATAATAATTTTTTATACATTTTAGTCATGAACCATTACAATTTTTTTTTTCTTCCAATAAACAGCAAAACTGATCGAATTCAATGCTCAATAGAAGTTAGGCTCTGCCATTCAAAATCAAACTCTAGCCCTTTGACGTCGGAACACTATTTTTCATGTTATTTTTTTATAACTGGTATCCTAATTCTCATTTTTAATTTAACAATATTACCACATTTTTCAATATTTATTTATATGTCATAATTCTTAAGACTTTAAAATAATAAATTACCAAAAGCTTATAAATTCAAGTGGTTTTTATGCCCTAATAATGTTATATAAAATTACTCAAAATGTGTGGAGATATGAGGTTTTTGATAAAGGAATGACAGTTTGAGTAGTTAATAGGTGTTGCATTAGGGTTCTTCACACTCCATTTGATTAGAATTCCCACTAACTCTAACTAATTTTCTAATTTAGACAAAAGGCATAAAACCTCGATTTATAAAGGAAAATGGTGTATATATATATATATATAATAGCCTTAATTTTTAACACAATAATATTTTTCTTTTGTTAATTTCTATAATATATTTAAAATAATTTTCTTATATTTTTAAATTAATTATAAAAATAAAATAATAATTAAAGGTCTTATTGGATACAGCAATTATATTAGAATTTTTATTGGATGAAACTTATTTTATTATTATTATGTTTTAGAGTATTTATTTTATATAATAATAAATTTTAAATAGGCAACCAATATCAATAACTTAAAATATATCAATAATTTTATTAAAAAAAATATTAGGCATGATTCATATATATATATATATATATATATATTTTAAGAACTTAATACCTTTAATTATCTCCTTAGCTCTTCGAAAATGATGTTTTGGCATTTTGCTAAAAAAATAAAACAAAATAAAACAAGCTAAATCTAAATCGAATATTCTTCTTTCTTTCTTTTTTTTTTTTTTTTTTTTTTTTCCTTTTTTTAAATTTTTTTTAAATTTTTACTTTTAATTTTATTTTAATAAAGTATGATGGTGTTTAATTATATGGAAGTTGAAACCTACCTAATTATGAATATAATTTTTTTTAATATATACTCTAAGTTATAAAAAAGAAAAGAAACATACATACAAATACTATTGATTTACATAAGAATGGTACTACGTGTATTCAAATTCAATTAAGTCTATGTTTGAACACCAACCTAGTGTGCTGTCGAGGTCTTCAACCATTGGCCTACAAACCATACAACCAAAGCCCTACAAGGAATCCTTTTGCCTGTTCAATACCGAACACTTAAATACGATGATTAGGTCATTTTTTTTCAAAGATACAAAGGTCGGCCATGCACTTGTTTTCAATTCTGATTGTTATACTTATTTTATGTATAGATTACATGAATACCCCATTAAAATTGTAACACCTATAAATAATTAATAGACAGGTCATTGAGCCACACATTCATTACATCATTTGTTACTTTGCCTACTATCTCTAAAAGCTAATCTATCTTCCAACAATTTGGCGCCTATCGTGGGGCCTAAGAAAAAATGACACAACAATTTGATTTAGTCCCCCCCAATATTAAGATCAGATAGTGTTTTTAGAATATACGGGTTGAGAGAAATATCATAGTGCCAATATTTGATATCGTGTCATCTAGATGGTTGGAATTAGAGATGTGAAAAGGAACGGATCTAAGGGTCCGGACGAACGTGTCACTCTGGGTTTGCCTGAGATAAATATTGGAATGGAAAAGAGAACATAAGTTCTGCGGGAGGACCCTACACTCGAATTGTTGCATCAGCTCTTAGAAATGAGAGCTGAAATGAAAAATGAAAATCAAGAACTAAGGAGGAAAGTAGAAGCATTATCAAATGACTAACCTAGACCTCAGGAGCGCGAAGTTTTTTGAAACGTTGGAGCAGATGGAGATAAGGGAGACGATAAGGTTGAACGCATTGTAGCCTAACATGAAAGAGAATCCCTCAATCAGATAGTCCAAAATAAAGATCTTCCAGACTTGAGGCATATTGAGTTACCAACCACAACAGAGCAAGTCAGGGTTGCCCTTGAAGAAAAATTAATGTGGTAGAGCAAGGTATTGATGATTAAAGAACAAGTCAAAAAATAAGGTGTGGGAAAGGTGAAATCAAATTTGTATAAAGTGTGTAAGTAGCTCATTGGGTCCCCCTTCTTAGACGAAATCGAATTAAGCGAACCTCCTGAGAAATTCACACCGCCAAAATGTCTGATTTATAAGGGAACCAAAGATCCAATTACTCATATGCTCCTTTTCAAAATTACCATGGCTCCCATCAACATGCCCCATTAGAAGAGAAAGGCGATGTTATGCAAGTCTTTTGCTGCAATGTTGCACGATTCTACCCAAAAATGGTTTAGTGAACTTCAGCCTGGAAGTGTGAAGTCATTTGCAACCTAGTTAGGCTGTTCGTTACTAACTACACTAGCAACAAACCTTTAAAAAAGAAGCCCCATCATTTGTTCTCAATAATTCAAGAGTCAGGTGAATCTATTGAAGCATATATGAAGAGGTTTAGGGAAGAGAAAATCAAAATCTCTAATTCCCTAAATTGTATCGCGGTGCAAGCTTTTCAAAGAGGGGTTCGTAGAGATTTCGATCTCTTTCCAGAGCTCATGAAAATCACCCTGCGTACCATGGAGGTCGCCTATGAAGAGGCAAGGAAATTTGTCAATTTGGGAAGAGAGCTGAGGCCAACCCAGAGCAAAAATATGAGTACTAGAAACATTCTCAAGGGGAAAGAAAAATGTGACCCAAGCCCCAACAGTAAAAAGGTTCGCGGGGCCATCGTTTAAAGCAAGAAATACATGAAGCAGAAATTTGGGACCTTGGGGAAGGTCATTGTCTCCTTTTAGAGGACCTCCTCTGAGTGTAAACTTCGTTGAAGCCATACTTAGAATGAAAGGCGAGTAAAATGTCAGATGGCCTCAATAGATAAGGGCACCAAGAAGAGACACAACCAAGTGGTGTGCTTTCTACAAAGATATCAATCATGAAACACAAGGTTGCATGCACTTAAAGAAGGAGATAGAGGAGTTGTTATCAAAGGGGTACTTGAGAGAGCTCGGGAATGATGAAAACAAGGACGGTGGTCCAAATCAAATGAGAAACAGACCTTGTCTGCCCGCACCCTTACTTAATCAAGGGAATACACGAGCTCCAAGACCATGAAATAGAGGAGATGTGAGGATAATACATTCTATTCAAGGAGGCCTCAGATATAGCGATGAATCCAACAATGCTCAAAAGAGATACGCTAGAGAGGCAAGAGGTACCGGGAAGGTTGACATTTATCATACAAGAAGAAGTTTGGACTCAGAAGCCATAATGTTCAGAGATGAGGATGAAGTTTCAGGCCCATATGATGATCCATTGGTTATTACTTTACGAGTTGGCTCATGTGATGTTTGTCGAATTTTGGTAGACACAGGTAGCTCGATGTTGTTATTTCTTATAACTTTACACATCCTAGGATTGGGGGGAAAAAGATATGGTAAAGAAAGAAATGCCTTTCGTCGGATTCAATGATAGCACTTCGAACGCACTTGGAATTATCAAATTACTCGCAATGGCCCCTAGGTCAACAGTAATGACTAATTTTGTTGTTGACTCTCCTACTCACTACAACATAATCTTAGGAAGACCATAGATCCATAAAGATGAGAGCTGTACATTCAAATTATCATCAGGTCATAAAATATCCCACCGATGAGGGAATCCTTGAAATTTGAGAAAACCAGGAAAAAGCACGAAGTTGCTATCATGCTGCCATGAAAGGAGTTCGGTCTAAATTGCAATTACCATTCAGGCCGAGTAGAGCGAGGCAAGAAAACATGACCTGGGTGGACGCTATCAGTACGAATAAGGTGGAATTAATCCCTATGAAGAAAGACGGTGAGCAATTGTTGAAAATAAGTGATGACCTGCCAGAAGATATTTAAAATGACCTCATATTTTTGAAAAACAATACTAATCTTTTTACATGGAAATTAGAGGATATGCCTAGCATCAATCAAAAATTCATCATGCATAACCTGAATGCTCACCCCGACAAGAAACCAGTGCAAAAAAAAAAAAAAAAAAGTTTCCTAGAAAAAAAATAAAATTATCAAAGTACAGGTGAAAACTTGCTGCATATCGACATCATTAGGGAGGTTAACTACCCTATTTGGCTTTCTAATGCAATGCTAGTCAAAAAAGCAAGTGGAAAGCCAAGGATGTGCATTGCTTTTACTGACTCAAACGATGTCTGCCCAAAAGATTATTATCCATTACTGAGCATTGATCAACTTGTAGACGCAACAACTGGTTATGGCCTAATGAGCCTTCTAGATGCATACTCGACTATCATCAAATTCACATGAATAGAGATGACGAAGATAAGACATCCTTTATAATATAAGAAGGAACCTTTTGCTACAAAAAGAATGCCATTTGGCTTGAAAAATGTGGGTGCAACTTACCAACGTTTAGTCAATGAAATGTTCAAAGATATGCTCGAGAAGAAAATGAAGGTATATGTAGATGACATGATAGTTAAAACCAAGAATAATTGTGAGCATATTCTTGATCTAGAAGAGGTGTTTGGAGTTATAAGACACTACAAAATGAGGTTAAACCTTAAAAAGTGCACGTTCGGAGTACATTCCTGAAAGTTTCTCGATTATCTCTTGGTAAGGGGCATCAAGGCTAACCTAGATAAAATCAAGGCCCTCCTCAATATGAAACCACCCACTGACCTAAAAAGGATCCAACAACTGAATGGAAGGATTACTACCCTTAATTGGTTCATATCAAGATGCACCGACAAGTGTTTACCTTTTTTCAAGCTTCTAAGGAAAAATACCTCATCGTTCTGGAATGAAGAATGCGATAAAGCTTTCTTAAAAATCAAATAGTACCTTAGTTGTGCACCAGTTTTGACCAGTCCTACCTTTGGTGAAATCTTGTACCTCGACTTAGCAGTTACGTTAAGGACAATTACATTAAGAGTGTAAGAAGGTTCAACACCATGTGTATTATGTCAGCCAAATTCTGACCTACTCGCAAAGGAGGTATCCAATATTGGAAAAGCTAGCTTTTGCTCTTAAGGTCACTGTTAGGAAGCTCCAACATTATTTTGGATTGCACACCATTATAGTCCTGACATCCAGTTCGCTGAAAAGTATTTTTCTAGACCAAAAATGGCCGATAGATTGGCAAACACCTCTATTGAATTAGAGAGTTTGATATCCAATTTCGACCTCAAACCTCGATAAAAGCACAATCAGTTGCTAACTTTATGGCTAAGTTTACTAAATGCCCAGAAATAGCAAAGTCTTCTAAGGTCAACCCGGGTATTTATTCTATCGGGCTGAATGCAATCGGGAAATGGTAGGCCTTGGTGGATAGGGCAAACAACTTCAAAGGATAAGGAATAGGAGTTGTCATTGATGATCCTGACAAAAATGTCTACGAGTACTCTATCCAGATAGCTTTTAAGGTCACAAATAATGCCTGACAAAAATGTCTACGAGTACTCTATCCGGATAGCTTTTTAGGTCACAAATAATGTGGTCGAATTTGAGGCTGCAATTTTTGGAGTCATGACTACACATAGGCTTGGGGCTAAGAGGTTGGAATTGTTTTGTGATTCAAGACTACTTGTGAATCAATATGCCTGCTCGTTTGAAGCAAGGGATGACAAGATGAGGAGATATCTCGAGAGATTTAAAAATGAGTGTAAAGCATTAGAGGAGATCCATGTCGAGCAAATTTCAAGAAGCAATAACAGTCATGCCGATGCACTCACGACTCTAGCATCTGTACGTGACATGTTACATTATAGAACTATGATATCAGGATCTTGTCTGAGGCCAGTCTTATTGAGGCTAAAAAAATTGTCAACCAAGTCGAGAATATTAAAGACACTTGGATTGAAACTTTGGTGAGATATTTGACCGATAAAGTTCTTCTCGACGAGAAGAAAAAGCAACAAACAATCATTATCAACAGTATCAACTATTTGGTACAAGAGGGCCTGTTGTACAAAAAGACTCCTATGGGACCCAAACTTTTGTGCGTTGCTAATCCTGCCATAAGAAATATCCTAAACGAGGCCCATTAGAGAGAATGTGGGTAGCACACAGGAGGCCGTAAACTTTCACAAAGAATGCTACAAGGATATTATTGGCCAACTATGGCGTTCGATTGTGTTCAGTACTCCCAATCTTGGGATAAAAGTCAGAAATTTAGTCCATTAACCCATGTTCCTCCAGTCCGAATGACCGGTGTTATAAGCCTATAGCCTTTTACAAATGGGGGTTAGACATTGTGGGGCTATTACCGCAGGCTTTCAGGTAGAAGAAATTGCTTTTGGTCTCAACCGACTATTTTTTGAAATGGATTGAGGTCGAGGCCTTAAGCCAAATTTTTGAAGATGAGATCATAAATTTCTTGTGGAAGCATATAATTTGCAGGTTCAGTCGACCCAAAGAGTTAATCATCGACAATGGCAAGCAATTTGTTGGTAAAAGAGTTAGAGAGTTCTCTCAAAATTATGGAATCAAGCTTAATCACTCGACTCCCTATTATCCTCAAGCGAATGGATAAGCTGAGGTATCAAACAAACTTGTACTCACATTCTTGAAAAAGAAGTTAGATTCTGCGAAAGGGATATGGGTTGAAGAGTTGCCCACCGTGTTGTGGTTGATTCAAACTATTCCTCATGGGTCAACAAATGAGACATCATTCTCTGTAGTATACGGTATTGAAGCAGTTATTCCGATAGAGATCGTAGTACCAATGTCTCAATCCAGCATTAGCTAAGCTCTCAATCCATTATTCTGAAAGAACTTTAGACCTCATATTGTCTGAAGAACGTTGAGATAAAGCATTGTTGTGAATGGAAGATCAAAAAAGAAAGGTGTCCGCTTTTTATGACAAGGCAGTCCATTTCAAAATATTTTTTATGAGCGACTAGATCTTTAGAAGAGTGTTCCCAAACAATAGAGAATGGAAGGCGGGAAAATTAGGGGCAAATTGGGAATGATAATACCAAATAGAAGAAATCACTCTAGGAGGAGTATATATTTTGAAAAATGTACAGGGAAAAATAGAAAGCCAAAGTTGGAATGCTCAACATTTGAAAAAATCTCTTTTAATTGGCTTTGTAATAATGTAATGGCTATGTAATAAAGTAATACTCAATTTGATTAATAAATGGAATAGTATTTTTTGGGTGAATGTTGACGTCATAATAAAGGTACGGTAGGTTGCACAAGTTGATCGCTTGTGCAAAAAAAAAAAGCCAAATAGAATGCTTGGGCTCACCCTTGCAACCTTGAGAGGCTGGCTTCACTAAGCTCTAGATTGCTAGGGAGCATCATAGTTAGGTCGTGTGAGTTGATCGCTTGTGCAAAAAGAATGCCAAGCAGAATGTTTGGGCCCACCCTTGCAGCCTTTAGAGGCTGGCTTCGCCCAACTCCAGGTTGATAGTGAACATCATGCTTTGGCTGTGCAAGTTGATCGCTTGTGCAAAAAGAAAGCCAAGCAGAATGCTCGGGCCCACCTTTACTAAAGTGGCTGGCCTTACCCAACTCAAGTTGATCGCTTGTCCAAAAAGAATTCCAAATAGGACGCTCAGGCTCACCCTGCCACACGAGTTGATCGCTTGTACAAAAAGAATGCCAAGCAGAACGCTCGAGCCTACCCTTGCAACCTTGAGAGGCTGGCTTTGCCCAGCTCCAAGTTACTAGGGAACATCATGCTTAGGCCGTGCGGGTTGATTGCTCGTGTAAAAGGAATGCCAACCAGAATGCTTGGGCCCACCTTTGCAACATTGAGAGGCTAGCTTCGCCCAATTTTAGGTTGCTATGGCACATCATGCTATGGCCACTCGAGTTGATCGCTTGTGCAAAAAGAATACCAAGCAGAACACTTATGCAAAAATTATGCCAAGCAGAATGCTTGGGCCCACCCTTGCAACCTTGAGAGGCTAACCTCTCCCAACTTGAGGTCGCTAGGGAACATTATGCTTAAGCCATACGAGATGATCGCTTGTGCAAAAAGAATACCAAGCAGAACGTTGTGCAAGATCGAGGATAAGGTTGTATTCCTCGAGCTTGCCTTTCTCAGTGGATTTGTCTTTGAAGGTCTCCATGGCTTTATTATAACCCACTTAGGAAAACTTCATGTTATTAGCCTTGGCTACCTCGTGGTCCTCCTAGGCTTTGGCACACACTCTCTTCTCCTCGGCCAGTTCTTCTTTAATGGCTTTAAGCTAGTTGATGAGCCCTTTATGGATTTTGAGAGCTTCCTGATCCATCTTTGCTAGCTTAACATTTTGAGCATGCGAGGAAGTTGCCTTCGATAGGCCTCTTAATGCCCCCTATTTCTTGATCTTGAGGTCTTTCTTCAGTTTTTCGAGCTCCTGCACCTTGAAATATCAAATAAAGGACATAGACTAATGAAACGAACAAATACATAATTAGGAATAAACCACATTAAACTCAATCAATAAAATCAAATTAGGATATGGCCATTTTAATACCTCGACTAACTTGTAGTTTGCTAGTTTTAGTGGGTCGATGTCTTTACACAAGTCGTCTAATACGTCTTCGTCTAGACTGGTTGGCAGCATGCAGACAAAATTGTTCATCACCACCAGATTCCCTAAGATGGGCTCGGAGACATTTAGCCCATCATTCGAACATTGAACTCCTTTGCCTTTGTCCAATGTGAGTGGCTGAGAGGCCATGAACATTGGGAGAATAGGAGATTGAGGGCTGTCTTCCACATATGTGGGCTATACTAGGGGAGGGGGGTCATCTTCTTTGGGGCGAGCCTCTTCTTCTTCAATCCTTGATTGAAAAGGGTGCTTTGGCCGTAGCCTAAAAACTGCTAAATAGTGCAGCTACATCAATGTTTCTTGGGTCCATCTCTACAAACATAAGCATGGACAATTAGCTATTTAGTTTATTTGTCATATGCATAAGTAGATAAAAAAGGATTGAATTTAAACCTTTGCCCACAAACTCAAAATTAGATCCAAACTCTGAGGTCAAAGCTTTTCTCTTAGAGGAAGGACACTAAGACTCACTAATCCTTATAGTTGGAGGCATAGCCCCAACATTCAATAAACCCACGGTCATCAGACACGACGTCGATAGCACCTCTTTACACATGGTCGATCTTCTCAAATATCCTTGGACTTGGGCCAGACAACTATTGGCTCGTTCATTCAAGGGGGTCAAGTTAAAGCATCATCACTTAAGCACATTCTTCACATTACCCAAATCAACAAAATCTAATTCTGTTCTTCTTCCAATTCCCATCGACCAGAAACATAAAAGAAAAATTATCTCCAGTCCCTTTCATTGTTCGAGATTATGACATTTAAGCCTCGATCTTGTTTAGAGAACATATACACCCTACGCTCATTAGTCAGGCTTTGCTTCAAAGCATATGCCTTGCTAACTTTTGGCATGCCTATAGATATCCCAATTTCTTTGCCCAAAACTATTTTACACATTAAATATCTCCAACCGTTCTGAAGTATCTGCCCGAGTGTTATTTGTGTTTGCCTTAGAAACTCCCTAATGAACTCGAGAAGGGAGAAGTGAAGTCCAAATATGAAGGGCTTCTCATGGAACACAGTCCACTCGGTTGGAGGTTAGTCACTGTCCACGGTGCTCGGATGGGGAACCCTAATGAGCACTTTCTTTGGGATGTCGTACGCATTTTGAAGCTGAAGCTCATCCTCAGGAGTAAACTCACAAGGTTTGGGCTGGGATCTCCAACCTTTAGTTCTACAACTTGGTTTACCCTTACCTTTACTCGTCCTTGACTTCTTACGCCACGACCTATGAACAGCTAGGCTCGTCACAACCGAGAGTCTTATCAAAGAGCTTGTAGTTATTGGAGGTAGTACAACAATGGTAACTTATGGGAGTTCTGACAAGTGACCAGAAGAGCTAGTTTCCAAACAAGAATCTTCTGAAGAGTCAAAAGCGGATGAGGGTGCTGACTTCTCACCCTCCAATTGAGGGAGGACCCGACAATACATCTACAAGTCTTTTAATTCCCTTACCAATAACACTAGATGAATTTTAAAGTTTGATCTAATACAAGAAATTAAAAATCCAAATTACTGCAAGGACTAGAATGGTATCTATGTATTAATTAAAAATGGACGTGAAAAGGATACTGACTTGAAAAGAAAAGAGCTTGAATTAGACGCGATTCAAAAACTCGAGCACAAAGGATATACAATTTAAAGAAATGAGTAGAGATATGAAATCCTAGGCCTACAGAGAATAGTTCTCGAGGAAAAGCAACGAAGGCGATAGTTAACCGAGCAGAGGAAAATTTAGAGTAGTAGGGACTCCTCTAAAACATCAACCTTATATAGTGAGAGATATCCCGCCGTTTTTTTTCTTCTCGAAATAGTGAGAAAAATGTTGATAGATGCTCAACATGTGCCGCTCGAAATGCAAAAAGATAGATCCAAAAACGATACGAGAGACCTCATAATACTCTTTTAGTTCGTTTATGATCGAACTAAAAGAGTGAGGGACTTGATGTTTGAACACCGACCTAATGTGCTGTCGAGGTCTTCAAATACTAACCTACTGACCGTACAACCAAAGCCCTACAAAGAACCCTTTTGCCAGTTCAATACCGAGCACTTAAATATGAGTATCCAATCGTTGTTTTACAAAGATACAAAGGCTGGCCACAAACTTGTTTCCAATTCTGATTGTTATGCTTATTTTATGTATAGATTGCATGAATACTCCAATTAAAATTGTAACACCAATAAATACTTAATAGAGAGGCCATTAGGCCACCAACATTCATTATATCATTTATTGCTTTACCTACTATTTCTCTACTCTTTCTAAAAGTTAATCTATCTTCCAACAGTTTGTTTTTCAGCAAGAAGAAAAAACTCGTCAAAATTTAAAGGCAATGAAAAAAAAAAATTAAAGGCGGTTTCAAAAGAACCTATAAAGGGGCATCTTTTAGTGTTCTCTAGCCTTTACATGGGCTTTCATTGCTCATCTTCCAAGTCTTATAAGTTTTTGGATAAATGTTTCACCAATAATTCTAGCACATGATGTAATATAAAATATATTAGTGTAAAAATAAATACAAAATTATACATTATTAATATTTTTTGTACTTTTATTATAATTAAATCTGAGTATATAATTAACTTAAAAGTTAATTAAATTGTGTAAAAAATAATAATACAAGCATTCCTAATAATTCAGGGAGTCTTATGCATCTATATCAATCTATTTATAGTGTATATAAAATTTAAATCACGTATAATATTATTTTAGATAAAATTGTCTTTATACTATAAGCTAATGACATTAGTTGCTATTTTAAAATTTATTATCACATTTAAATATGGACTCTAAACATTATATAATAATGATTACATCTAATAAGAATTCTAATTATATGATGATTACAATATATAATAAAAACTCTAAATATTATTTTAATAAGTATCCTGAATATGATGACGAAATAATAATCACATTTAATAAAAATTCTAATAAAATGATAATTACTATATAAAATAAGGACTCTAGACCTTAAAAATAATCTAATTGAATTTGAATATTCATGCGCTAGCAAGTGCAAAAGGATGACAAAAGGTTCCACCATATATGTAGCCAAAAAAAATACTCAACAATCTTACATAATCCTATATATATGTCACAATAGTTAATAAATGATTTGGTTCTTTTACACCTCCCCATTGTCCATGACCAGGGCCAACAACATCCATATATAAATGCTGCAACTTCTTGCGTTTTTTCAACGCCCAATCCATCATATTGATGAAGATGCACTTGTACATTTAAAGATCCTTGCGCCTGCAAGTAAATTCAAGTGGTCAACGTTTGTAGAACCCATACATATATACATCATTTCTAAATCCTATCTTTAGCAGAATATTGCATGATAGTATCAGATTCTTGAAAAACGTACACCAACCTAGCTAGATATCTACATCTTCTTATATAAACTTGAAGGTTTTAATTTTCACGCGTTCACAAGCAATTGATCTTCTCATTCTCTCAAATAAGCGTTTCATGAATTGGCACTCACTCTATTATACACAACTGTCACTTTTCTCTTGCAAATCTCTTTTAATAATGGTCCCAAGAATCAAATCAATAATGATCAACTAATATAAAATTTTTAATAGGTATAGGAATTCTCATTCTTTTGGGCACTTGTGGGGCGATTGGGAGGAACCACCTACTGGCTACTGCTACAGAAAATCTCAATTTTTTTAACTGATTTCGTTAATTACTCAGACTCGTCTTTTGCAATAAAATAAGAAAAAATTTCAAACTCATGATTCGTCCTATTAAATTCTATATTTAAATGAATAAAGGGTTTTTTGGGCATGTTAATATCAAATATTAATCGGACATAATTTTATCATTGTCCATAATATTGTGGGTATAAATACAATTAAGTAAATATTTTAGACATTTTTCAACTCACTTCATATATTTTGAGTATTAGTTAATCAATTATTTAACGCTAATTATCAATTAGACATAATTTTATAGTGACCTCAACGTTATAAACATAATTACAACTAATTAAATATTTTACATATATTTATAATTTACCATATATATATATATATATATATATATTTATTATAGGCATAAAATATAGGTAATCATGAAAGATAAGATTGAGTTTAATAAAAATGAAAAAACAATAAATTAAAGTTAAGACCGCTCTAAACTTGACATGTTCACAAGATTTTGTCCTTGTCTAATTAAAAATACTTTTTATCATGAATTAATATATATATATTAATTTATATAATATAATTTAAATAATTTTTTATTAGTAAAGAATTCTATAATTATTTATTTATTTTATATTTTTAATTTTATATTTAATTAATAATTAATATATTATTTAATATATTAATATTATTTTGCCTAAATAGTGCTAGGTGGCATTTAGGAGAGAGAAATTGTTAACTAAATTTCATGGAATAATTCGGATGTGAATCTATTTAGAATATTCTAAGAGAAATATTAAGTCTACGTAAATTTGTATTTATACTAGTTATAATATGACATATGGTTAAATTTTTTAAAAAATAAATAATTTTTTATTTATAAATTATCTAATCACATGTCATATCATAATTAATATAAATTTATATTTATATGTTTGTAGCACTCCTCATAAGAGTAATATTTCTATAATTATTTGGTGTGAATTTATAATCTTTTATCAAAAAAAAAAAATATAGAATTTAATAAAGTTTAATATAATTAAACTTAGAAGTGTAAATTGGAATGAGATGTACATTAATTCATAGTATAATTTATTAATTTTGTGAGATCATTTCATCTTATTTTACTTAATTTTTGATGGATTGTGATCGGTGGCAGATGTGTAGATGTTGAATTAAACTAAATTTATTGATCATTACATATAATTTAATTAAGATATTTAAAAAAAGTATGATTTTTTCTATTCTCTTTTGATTTGAGAATTGAAAGATTTTTTTTGATTGTGCAAGTTCATTTATTCTTATTCATTTTCTCCTCTATCAATAAACTCAATCAAAATAAAAACAATTATCTCAAAAATAAAATGTTTGTTATGCTTAAAAATATTATTAGTTACTTATCAATTATTACTTTTTTTAATTGAAAAAGATTTTATAAGTATTTCACTTTAATAAAAAAAATGTGTAAATTATTAAGTTTAATTACAATAAGTTATTAAGTGTTAAAAGCTTAAAATTTAAAATATTAGTAGGTCATAATTTTATTGTATGCATATAATTTGTCTATAATTTCATAAATATTACTTACAATTTTATTTATATAAAAAGTTGAGATAGGTCATGCATCCCTACTTACTTTTATATAGATGGTAATGAAATAGTACATGATAGAATTATTTGTCCCAAATCGTTCTAAATGAGACAAATAAAAATACAAAAATAAGGAAAAAATAAAATATGATTATCTATGATAATCATAAGCCCATTATGGATAATTTTAAATATGATGAGGTTTAAATAGAGAATATTGCCTTCATATAACATATTTTTCATTCTAAATGTATTTTTTTGCAAACTAGCAAAAACTTAATTCAAAACTCATTATTTCATACCTATAAATACCAAAATGCCCTTACTACATATGATGTGCAAATTAAAGTATTCGCAAGTGTACAAATCATTTATAGTAAGCTGTAAACAATTTTCTAAGGTCGATCTTTTAAAGAATTGCAGTAATCTTAAATAATCTTACTAGGTTATTAAAAATTCTAAAATTACTTAAAAACTGTAAATTAAATTAAAGGCAAGAACGAGAACAAAGATGACAAACAAACTAGTCAAAAAATTATGTTCAAACTTTAAACTAACTTAAATAGGTTTTTTAATAATTAATGGAAGATTTATGAACTTTTAGCTTGGTTGACCATGCTTGCATCAAAATATAATGGTGAATTAACATGAATGATCATTTAAATCAAGATTGTCGACTTTTCTTTTATTTACGAATTTTTTTATGGATTGGATAATTTTCTTTAGTAATTAACTAATCAACATCTTATAGATCGGGTATATCAACTAATCAATCAAATTATGAACAAGAAAAATTATGCAAAATGAACCAATGTCATGAGTAAGTTTTCAATTTGAGTTTTAGATTAAGTTTATCAAAATATAGTGAAGGTGATGTTCCTAAAACTATATTATCAAACTTTTTAACTTATTTATGAACATTAAATTGGTTCATAAGATTCAAGAAATAGATATTTAACAAACTCTTAATAAAAAAAATCTTTATTTATTCTTGCAATTAAATCATTCACCAACAAATATACATATAAGCAAATATGTAACAAAAGCTGAACAAATAGGAGGCGTGGACAATAGGTCGCACGACAAAAGAACACTCAACATATAGATACACACTCTTTCATGTTAGCCGCATCTATGATAAAATTAGAAGCTTATATTTAGATTAAAAATTCATAGACAAAGACAAATGTAATCTTAACATATATCACAAAAAGAGAAGAAGAATAAGAATAAGAATAATCTAATTACATTAAGAACCTAGGAGGTAAAAATACTCATAAATTAATTAAATGATGTTTCATTTACCAAAAGCTTGTAGTTCTACCTTCTATTATATCTTGAGCCTTTGGGATTGGCTTTTCTTACCTCCTTTGATGTAAAAAAGCTTCAAAAACTCTTAAAATTTTGTGTAATAGTCTGCTAAAATAATGCTTTAGTTTTTTTTGCTTCTAGGTTGTTATTTGAATATTTTAAGTGTCTCGTCTTCATGTGTTTACATTATTTATCTCTTTTGAAGTTAAAAATATCTAAAATATACCATTGATTTTGAAATAATAGATTTATGCAAATAATTAAATAAATGCATCATAATCAAATTATTTGTCACAATTAAGCATAATAAATCCAGAACATTATTATTTCTCAAGCACTCATTAACATAAACTCAATAAAATAAAATTAAAATTAAATCCTACAATATCTCTGACGACCATCGTCGAAGACCATTAGAGTTTCGACGACCATCACCAGCAAACCATCAGAGTTTTAATGACCTTTGTCTGCAACCCACTGAATGTTTCTTATTACATCTACATGTATCTTTATATATAACTTGTTATGTCTACTTGTATTTTCTCAACCTGTTACATCAATTTATATAATTGTATGTAACATGTTACATCAAAATCTACAAGTTGGTTGATTCAGTTTTACTTTGCAATTTATAAATTTAACTTTACCTTTGTATGTAACATGTTTACAACTATCTCTATATTTAGATGTAATATGTTACATCTATATTTAGCATAGTCGCTGAAGCTCCAGTGATGATGTAATAACTCTACCTTTAGATGTAATATGTTACATCTACCTTTGAAGCATTCGTCGATGGTGATGCTACAACAAGGTCGCCTGTAAGGCTGTCGGAACTTCCGTAAGATTGAAGGAGATATAGTGGGGATCTTATAATGATCACACTTAAGTTATAAAATAAGAATATTTTGGTTTATTTGTTAAGTAGTTTGATATAAAAATGTGAGTTTTAGGAAGAAATGTTTCTAGTTAGAAAAAAATAATGCTATTTAGATCAAAAATTAGGCTTAAATGAGATGAGACAAATTTAAATTTGAATTTTTTTTTTAATTTCATTAGCAATAAAGAAATACTTAAAAAACAGTTCCTATTTTTCTCATGTTTTCCTGACATAACTTTCATTAGTTAACGCAGAGATTCATGCAAACTATTCAAGTTGAGCGATCCTTTTTAACAAGAGAACATATTGGAGGAATTAATTTCATGTTCAAAGAAAACCCCCTCTAACTAAAAGCAGTACTCAAAGACCACTTGCCATCCATTCATAAGTAATATTATTGTGAAATTCTTTTGGACATAACCAATCTGGTGAAGTCCATAATAAGTATGCCCATTTTTTGTCATATATTAGTTTATTAAATATTAAATATAAGATCCACTTTCAATAAAAAATAATATATAAAATCTATAAATTTAAACAACAAAATGTAATTCAGTAATATAAAATTTATTTGAATATATTAAAAGTTTAAATCTCATTTAATAATGTATAATTTTTTTTTAGGTCAATAAGTGTATGAGTTGATTGTATAAAAAATACAAAATTTATTAGTGGCATAATTCATACTTGTTTATAGCTTACTCATAATTATAATCAATATTTTAATTACAAAACAAATTATTTTTTATATTGTATTCATAACTATATATTATAAAAATTCTTAATATTATTATCGAATAGAGTTAGTATTTTTTTATTTTATTTTAATATAGTAATATACAAATAAATTAAAAAAAAGAAGAGAATAACGATAAAAATTGGGGTTTTTATATTTAGTAATAATTAGTATTGTGAAAAGACTCATTAGTAAAAAAGAGCCCTAGATGTCCCATTCTGCCCACTTAATAGATCGCGAAAGATCTTGACGTGACACCAAATCTTTTGCAATATTTAAAAAAAAAAATTTAAACATAATTTAATAATTAATTATCAGTTGAAATTAATTATTTAATTAACCTCAAGACCTCCAAAAGGTGCCAAATTTGATGATAATCACCTTTGACAAACACCAGTGGTTCATTAATGACCGTTGTTAACCACTATTATAACGTATAGCCACATTAGACTTTAGAGGCTAATCATTTGATAACTAGCCATTGAAAATAAATAAATACATATTAAATACAAACCATTATATTTTTCACTAAATTATATAGAATTAAATATCACTCCAAAGTAAGATATTGTTGACAATGCTATGATTCTATGAATACATTTTTACGTCATTCTACAATACATCCGTTATAACATACATACTTAATTTTTCACCTTTAAATTTATTCAAACTAATATGAACCATCTAAAATTAAAACCTATTTAAAAAAATTGTAAATTCAATAATTAACCAACAAAATATAGTGAGTAATGGAATTTATCTTATATATGGATGTATATAAGGTAAAACTTTTCTACATTATAATTATCACAACATAAAAAAAGGAAAAAAAAAAGTTAGGAGTTTTTTTTTCTCAAAGAATATTCTAATATATTAATTAAACTAGTAAAAATTATTTTGAGATCTTGTCGACTGCTTTGAATTCTTTTCGATATAGGGAGGTGCCAATAAGAAGAGCTAAGTTATGATAATGATGAAGAGGTAGTTTATTTGTGAAGACAGGTCTAATATTTGCTTTCCTCACAAAATATCCCAAGTAAAATAATAGCATATAGTATAATTAGGCAATTGATGATTAATTTTTTTTTTTATATAGATATTTTATTTTACATCATGTGTCTTGTGATCATTGATCTTATTCAATTAAATAATAATACTTAGATGGTCCTATTATTGGACTCCTATATGTTTAGACCTATATAAATGCAAAATTGAGTAATGCTATATGTTGGAAGATGAATGCTTTAAAAAGTTTTAGTAAGTTTGGAAGATCTAAGAAAATAAGGTTAGTTTGGTGAAAGATAATACTTCTTATTGATTCTTAAATTTTAGTTTAGTACAAAACGAGTAAGACTATCCATATTTATACTAAAGACTCATTCTAATTAATAGTTAAAATTTTATCAATACTTGTTTAATCTAATAATTATAATTCATCTACTAATTTTTTTTTTATTAAATTATTCAATTATCTAGAATTCTCTAATACTCTCCCTTCTTAAATCTTAAAATATTAGATATTTTCTATGGTAATTTTATAAACTTTTAAGACAATTCTAGAACAAGTTTCTAGAATTTAGGTTCTTTAAATTTCAACATTTTAATGGACTTTTAAATTGGATTTACAATACCTAGTATTATTTTGGCCAAATCAAGTTTATTTTCAACGCCCCTCTTAAACTTGATTTGTCATTCCAAACAAGCTTCTCAACTTAATAAATTCTTCATGCTAAGTAACTTGGTAAAGATGTCAGTAATTTGATCTTGAGACTTCACATATTCTACTCGTACATCCTTTCTTGTGATGCACTCTCTTATGTAGTAGAAGTGAGTATCAATGTGTTTACTTCGAACATGAAACACTAAATTATTTGCCAATGCCATAGCAGACTTGTTATCAACATAAACCTTATTTGGCTTCTTTTGTGGCCATCCAAGCTCTTTCAACAAATTTCTTAGCCAAATCGCTTGACAAACACGTGATGAGGTAGTTACGTACTCAACTTTACAGGTTAAAAAACACAAAGTCGGTAGTAATTTTTCGATCATCAACATCATTCTTTTAGCTTCCTTTAAATGAGTAGTGGTTGGATTGTCCATGCAGCGACTTATGAGTCCTATAAAATAGATAATGTTAGGTTTTGTGCATGTCAAATATCGTAAACTGCCAACCAAACTCTTGAAGAATGTCGTATCCACCTTTCTTACTTCATCATGTTTTGATAGCTTACTTTCACATTCTATCAGTGTACTAATTTGCTTGCATTTATCCATTTTAAACTTCTTGAGGATCTCATTTGCATAATCTTCTTGTGAGATAAAAATTTCATCTTGTTGTTTTACTTGGATGCCAAGATATTAAGCCATTAGTCCAATGTCAGTTATCTCAAACTATTTTGTCATTGCTTTCTTGAGTTCTTCAAATATATTTTGATTATTCTCTATGAATATCAAGTCGTCCAGATATAAGCACACGATCAAGACATCCTTCTTTGATCTTGACATAAAGTGCATGCTCTTGTGGGTATTTGGTAAAGTCATTCTTTTACAAGTACTTATAGTTATCGATCTTGCTATTCCATACCCTTAGTGCTTGTTTCAGTCCATAGAAAACCTTCTTTAGTTTCAAGACTTTGTCTTCTTGTCCTTTGATCACGTAGCTCATCGGTTTCTCAATGTAACTTCTTCCTTAAGAACTCCATTCAAGAAGACAAATTTCACATCCATCTGATGAATCTTCCACCTATTATGAGTTGCAAAAGAAATGATTAGTCTTATTTTTTTTAGGAGAGCAACTGGAGCAAATACCTCATCATAATTAATAACAATTCTTTCCTATAGCTTTCTTTTGTGTTTTGTACACCCACTTGACACCTATAGCTTTATGTTATTTTGGAAGTGAAACAAGCTCTCACGTATCATTCTTTGTGAATCTTTTCATCCATAACATCTCTTCATCTCTTATTTTGCATTGTTTCTTGGAAATTTACAGGTTCATAGTAGCAAATAGACAGAAGAGTGTGAGATCTTCTATCCTTTTTGTGTCCTCATAAATTTCTTCTAGAATTCTTGCACGTGAGATGCTTCTTTTATTTATAAATGATTGTGGCAAATCTCCAATAATTGTTGTTAGCGAAGTAGGTGGAATGGATGGCTCTTGTTAGACTTCTCCTAGTTACTCTGCTGATGATTGATCATCTTCTTCAAACTGAGGAAAGAAGTTGAAATCATTTGTATGGGATCCAAAATCCCATTATCCGTTTTGTGTCCTCATAAATTTTTTCTAGAATTCTTGCACGTGAGATGCTTCTTTCATTTATAAATGATTGTGGCAAGTCTCCAATAATTGTTGTTAGCAAAGTAGGTGGAGTGGATGGCTCTTGTTAGACTCCTCCTAGTTACTCTCCTGATGATTGATCATCTTTTTCAAACTGAGGAAAGAAATTGAAATCATTTGTATGGGATCCAAAATCCCATTATCCTTTTTCATCGAATGCCACATCTCAACTAATCACAATCTTTTTATTGCTCGGATTGTACAACTTGTAGTCCTTCAAGTTAACATTATAGCCAATGAAGATAAAACTCTCACTTTTATCATCTAGCTTCGTTTTTCTCTCACTCGGTACATGAATATGGGCTATATTTATAAAAACTATCAAATGGGAAATGCCAAGCTTTCTTTCGCTCCATGCCTCTTATGGTGTCTTTCCCTAAACACTTCTTGTTAGAGATTGATTGGAGAGATAGATTGCACACACCACTGCTTTAGCCCAAAATTCCTTTGGCAATCTCTTGCTTTTGAGCATGCTCCGTGCCATGTCAAGGATTGTCCTATTATTCCTTTTTTGCCACTCCATTTTGTTAGGGAAATCTTGCAACTATTAAGGGGCGTCAAATTTCATTTGCTTCATAAAACTCTAGGAACTCCTTAGAAGTGAATTCTCCACCTCAATCGAATCTCATGGCCTTTATCTATCATCCACTTTCTTTCTTAATTGCAACTTTGAACTTCTTAAAAACTTCAAAAACTTTTGACTTTTGCAAAAAATACACCCATATCTTTCTTGAGAAATCATCTATAAAGAGAAGGAAATAATTACTTTTATCGAGCGAGGTTAGTTTGATTGGTCTACAGAATTCAATATGTATGAGATCGAGCAGCTTTTGGGCTCTTGAGTTTGACTCCTTTGGAAAACTTTTCCTGAATTGTTTTCCAAGTAGACATCCTTCGCAAAGTTGATCGGGTTGATTGATGCAAGGTAGTCCTCTTACCATGTTCTTCTTGGATAGCAAGTCTAAGCCACCAAAGTTTAAGAGACCTTATCGAAGATGCCAAAGCCAAGATGTATCTTTATAGCAAGTTTTAATACATTTTGCTACATCTTTTTGGATATTAAGTAAGAAAATCCTATTCCTTGACATTGGCATCTTGGTGATCAAATTACTTTTATTATCTCTCATTGAAAGGCTACCATCTTTCATGTGAATATCGTAGCATTTCTCTAAGAATTGACCCATATTGGATATATAATAGACATTTAAAATAAATTAATGTTTACCATTCTTCAGCTGGATAAGGATTTTACTTTTGCTTTATACTAGGATTTTAGACTCATCACCAAACGAAACATTGTCGTTTGTCGATTCATTGAGCTCTACGAACATGCTTCTTTTTCCATAGATATGGTTGTTTGCACCAATGTCAAGATACCAATTTTTATTTATTTTTCATCATTTCCTTTATATGCTAATAATGAAGTCTCATTTTCTTCTCTTTTATCTTCTGCATAGTTGGCTTTTTCTTCAACTTTGGTTTTGGGAGTTCTACGTTTTGAAACATAATGTCCAAATTTTAGAAAATTATAAAATTGAACTTGAGATTTTCCATACCTCTAGTTTGAATTTCCTCTTCTATATTCTCTTGTTGAGATTTCTCCTTTCTCGTAATTGTTGTTGGAAGTGTTGGTGTTGTAAATCCAACATTGTCCATGACCGTGACCTCTTCCTCATCCTTGGCCTCGGCCTCGGCCTCTTTTACGACCATATTTGTTTGTATCATAGCCTTGAACTTTTTATTTCTCTTGAGTTTCATTTTGAGGCTTTTTCGGTGTCTCTTGTTTCTTCTTATGCTTTTCTTTATAAATTTGTAAGGATCTCAATAGTTGATCGACAGTCATCTCCTCTAAATCCTTTGTTTCCTCAATTGCAACCACAATGTACTCAAACTTTTGATCTAATAAACGAAGATTTTTTTTTTCATAATCCTCACATCTTAGAGTTTCTCACCATTTCTTTTCATTTGATTAGAAATGGCCAAAACTCTAGAGAAGTAGTCAGAAACGGGTTCGGCCTTTTTCATATGTAAAGCTTCAAATTTACCTCTTAATGTTTGGAGACGTACTTTCTTGATTTATTCGACTCTCTTGCAAGATGGTTGCAGCTTCTCTCATGCTTCCTTAGTAGATGTTGCACTTGAAATCTTCTCAAAATTATTATCATCTAAAGCTTGATAGATGAGATAGAGAGCTTCCTTGTATCTCTTTTTTGAGTCTTTTAAATTATTCTTTTGAGTTTGAGATAATATAGCCTCATCTTATGGCTCATTGTAGCCTTTTTCTACAATATCGCAAACATTATGTGAACATAGTAGAGCCTTTATCTTGATACTCCAATTATCATAGCTACTTTTGTTTAGCATAAGGACTTGAAATGATGTCATACTACTAGTCATATCTTTTTATAAAATTATAATTTCAAATTTCTAGCTGCAGAGTTGAATTTATAAAGCAAAAATACCTTAAAAGGGTCTTAACTCACCTCAAACTCATCTAACTCATTCAAACTCGGCTTGACTTGGTAATTTCGAGCAGCAAACTTCCAATGGTGCGTGAAGTAGTGTCCCAATTTTGATTCAGATGATTTTTCTACTGTCATGTTCTCGTCGAGATATTCGATTTGATATGATATAGTGATATGTTTGGCACCATTTTACTATCTCTGATATCACTTTGTTGGAAGATAAATGCTTTAAAAGGCTTTAGAAAATTTAGAAGATCTAAGGAAAAAATGTTAGTTTGGTGGAAAAGGATACTTGTTATTGATTCTCAAATTTTGGTTTGGAACAAGATGAGCAAGATTATCCTTATTTATACTAAAAATTTATCCTAACTAATGACTAAAATTTTGACAACACTCTCTTAATTTAACAGTTATGATTCATCCACTAAATTTTTTTATTAAATTATTAAATTATTTAGAATTCTCTACTACTCTCATTTCTTAAAATATCTAGATATTTTATATAATAATCCTAAAGCAAGTTTCTAGAATTTGAGTTCTTTAAACTTTAATATTTTAATAGATTTTTAAATTAAATTTACAACGCTTAGTATTATTTGGGTTAAATCAAATTTATTTTGAACACTATATGCATCAAGTTATAATATACATTAAGTAACGTATTAGTTATTAATTAGATATAAAGTTGAGACGTGGGATAAAAAAATTAGGATTAATTAAATTATATTATATAGATTATAATACGTAAAATTAGACGTTAATATGCTTTGGTCCACCGCAAAGAGTATGATAAGATTTGTATTTCATTTCCAAATTTGTTGTAATTTTCTTTTGCATAAATAATAACCCTTATTTTTGCAGTAAAGTCTGTTTAATTAAAAAAAAAAAAAAAACAATATATAAGCAAAAAAAAAAAAAAAAAAGAGCAAGTGAACTGGTCCAAGATATATATTATACTAGTTAAATGAACGTGCATTGCACATGTATTATATTTTATTTTATATTTTTATTTTTATTATTAACAAATATTTATTTTTAACTATTAATTTTTTTTTATTTTTAATTATTAAAAAAATATGGATAGTTTGAGGATATAATTCCACTGCTCTTAAAAAAGTGGATAACATATAATTCTCCTACCTTAAATATAATTACGTTTGTTGTAAATAATTTAAAATTTTGGATATAATCATCTAACATTAATTAAAATATTTCTATAAATTAATTAGGACGGAAGAAAAAAAAAATAGATTTATAAATAAAACTTACTTTTTAGAGAAAAGAAAAGATAGGTAATTGTTAGTATCAGAGAGACTCATGTGTGAGGCTCTTTATTTTTTAAATAAAACTTATTTTATTTAAATATTTCTTTTCCAATAGTCACGTAAGACTCGGCCAATTCATTTTTTTTTTTTCATTAAAAAAAAACTTTAAAGTCCCTTTATTTTTATTAAAAAAATATTTTTTTTTTCTTTACCAAAGCTTGATCCCATTACCTTAACATTGTAGTAAAGTTAAGACAACCAACAGGACACAAGGATTAGTAGCCGATTTATACCCTTGTTTAGACCAAGTCTTGAGTTTTTCCTTATATATAACTCCCATGCTGACCATTTTTTATTACCATTACTCACCCACATTGTTCTTATCGTCCCATTCTTATGTGATTGTTAGCTGTGAGTTTCAACTATAAATAGAGTCTTACTGCTTTTATTTTTTCACAACTCAAAAAAATAAAAACTATCTCGAACTCTTTCTCTCATAGTTTTTTTTTTTCTTTCCCTTTTTCTCGAGACAGAAACACAAAAAATGTTTTTCTTTTGATATTCCAAGCGATCTAACTTTTCAGGTGTAGTATTTTAAACTTCAACAATGCAGTAAAACTTAGAGACAAATTTTTGAATTATAGACTGTTTTATCCTAAAGACGATGGGATTGTGACTACTTGCATAACTTGGATAGAGCAGCGAAACGTTTTAAAGAAAGTAACCTAGTCCGCGACTCAACTCAAGTAATAACAATTGGTAATTTCGTTCCTGTTTTATTTTTCCTATGTCAACAATTGTAAAGAGAAAAAAGAACAAAATAACAGAGGAAAAAGAAAAATTAATGACTCGTGGAGTGAAAAAAATAAATAAATTCAATTCACGGAGTAACACAGTGATATGAAGGAAGAAGAATATCAATCAAGAAAAACTTAGTTGAAGAAGGTATTATAAATAGGGTATGATAGTTTTAGTTAGATTTACCACTTATTCTCTACAACTCGCAGGAACCCAAAACAAATTAATCAATGCGAGAAGAAACAGAGGAGGAGCTAAAGATGAGATTAATGACACTTGCCTAGAAACAGAGTAGGAAAGAGAGATGATGACTGAAAAGCTGCCAAAGGCAACTGTCAAGGCTCTTGAAGAAGTTTGGCTTCACTTCGATGCTTGGGTTTTTCTAAGTATTTGAGTTTTCAACTGTCCAGGGGTTTTCTAATTTTGTTTTGCTTTATTTATTTTTTATAAATGGATCCATTATGGATTAACTTTGACCTGTCCCAATTTGCTAATGTTTAATTTGGATCATGAGTTGATCTCTTTACTATCCATGTTGATCCAATTCGAATTGGATTGATCCTCATAACTTCGATCCATAGGATTTTTTTTTTTTTTTTTCCATCCCTACTTGTAGATGAGTGATAAATTTATATAAAAACAATATTGGTTATTCTCCTAAAGAGAATTGCAAGAAGTGGGTAATTTGTTTTATTACTACTATTTTTCTTTCACTCTATTGGTTGTTGTTTTAGTTTTCATAAAATGGTTCCAATTGGAGATTTTTTTATTGTTATTAGGTACCATGCAATTCACAAAGATGTTTATAAGTGGTTCAATATAAGCTTCAATGAATTTGGCCAGACGTCGACTCCTTAACAGATTGAGGTTTGTCGGGCCATTTTCAACATATTGTTGGAAAACAACTATTTGATCGAAAATATAATGCAGCAGGTCTAAATTGTTTTTCATTTTCACTTTTAATTTTATGTATTTTCTATACAAGTTGTAAATTTGGTAATTGCTTCCAGTTTGATGAGATATATGGTTGGTTTTTTCATTTCTCGAGTTTTAAACTTCATTAAATATGAGAATATTAAGGTAATATACTGTATTTTTTATTCCATTACAGTGATCAAACAAAATAATGTAATACTGATTAATTTTTTTATTACAATAGTTAAACCAAATATTGTAATAATAATACTGTTACTTTTACATTCAATTATATTATAATTATTATTTGTATTACGTTTACATTCAATGAATAAAACGTGACCGGTGTTAGCTTCTTCTAATTCTCTTTGACTTTGTTGCAATAGCAAATGGATCTCTATGCTTTCAATATCCTATGTTTATATTTATATTTTCAATTGAATTCTACTCATAATAACAATAAGTAGTTATCTAATCCATAAGCATAAGCAGCTAAATGTCAAATACTTAATTTAGAGTATCATATAAAATAGATTTAAATATAATAATAATAATAAGAAAATCAAATTCCACCTAGTGGTATGGCGTATACGTATCACAAAAATCCTCTACAAAATTAAAGTTTCACCATGTAAATATCACAACTAAATTATAAAATAAACAAATAATACATGAACAAGTTAAACATTTTAACGTTTTCTATTTCAATTATACTAGTTCATAAATATTTTAATTATTATTACTTGATAAGCATGTAACTCTACATTCTAATTATAATATTTAAACTATTTATTTGATAAGAATATAGCTATAGGATTCCGATTCTAGTCCAACGAGTATAGAATGAACCCCTAAGCAATAATAAATATTAGGAAAATAGGTTGAAATGAACCCTTAAGCTATGATAAATATTAAGAAAATAGGCCAAAATAACTCTCTTTTATTAATTTTATTTTTAGTGTAATTCTAATTTGCACTTATTAGGTTAGGTTTTATTTTATATATTTTAGTATGCTTTTTTAAATCTTGTCATTGCCAACTTTAGTGGAGGTATGGACATTGCGAATAATGGAGGCAACGATCTCAAAAATAAAAATAAAACCAAATTATGGGTAATGACAAACTAATAAACAATGAAAAAAATAAATGGCAGATAATGATTTAAGTAGTTCAACTTTTTAATGTAAAAGTTCTACTTTACTGACAATGACATACCAAGAAAAAACTCACCATTAAATCCTAATTGATAGTACAATACTAATGTTCAAAATAACCTACTCAAACAACCAAACCCAAAATACATTTCTAAATATATCAACACCAATACGGTATTCGATCACAAGAACAATTTCACAAATCTTGTAAAGAACAAAACATTACTGTACCGTAAAGAAGGAAGAACGAACTAACCTAGTCAAGCTCCTCCTCACGCATATAAAAGAACAAATACCAAGTGTTGATATATTGAATCAATGATGTACTACACGAATAGTGAAAGTGGGTATTTTGGTATTTAAAAGGTGTGGAGGCTTTTCTTCAAAGAATATATATATTGCATCCTAGGGTTGTGTGCTCTTCAAGACTTAGGTAAATACCCACACAAGAAAATTATAAAATTGACATTCAAACTTGAATTAAACTATGGCATTTTAAAGCTCCTAAATAACAAATCTTTACCTTGGCTTAAAATGAAACTAACTTCTTCAAATGCAAAATTTCTCAAAAATACCAAACGGTCGTCTTCCAAGGCCCCGAAGGGTAATTACTTACTACAAACATGTGCAATGCTTGAACTTATTAATTGGAAATGGCATGATCAACATATTTGTTGGATTCTCTATAGTGGCTATGTTGTTTACAATAATAGCAACCAGAGACACAATGTTGATATATGACATCAATGTGTTTGGTCCTCCCATGATAGATATTATTCTTGGTAAAGTATATCGCACTTTTATTATCATAAAATACAATAAAAGTATAATGCTGTAAACTCAAATTACAAATCAAGCCTTTAAGTCAAATGACTTTTTTTTACTGCTTTTGTTGCTGCCATATACTCTGCCTCTGTAGTGGACAAAACAATTGTAGACTATAAAGTAGCCTTCAAACTAATGTTACAATGAAAAAGAGTGAAGACATAACTTGTCTTAGATATTGTTCTATCCAAATCTCTAGCAGGATCAGAGTTCACACCACGAATAACACTGGAACTAAAATTAGAACTTCCATCATATATCAAATCAAAGCTAGAACTACCACTCAAATACCAAAGTATCCATTTCATTGCTTGCCAATGACCCTTTTGAGGGTTACCATGTATCTACTAACAACACTAATCGCATGTAAAATGTCTAGACAAGTAAAAACCATAGCGTACATCAAACTACAAATGAAACTAGTATATGGAACCTAAGACATATACTTCTCTTCTTCTTCTAATGTTCAGGTCATATGTCTCGGTTTGTTTTGAATAAAATGTTTGTTGTTAGTAATGTACAAACAATAAAGAATGACATGAAGGATGTATATACTGCTTGTACTTTGTCAAAATCATAGGTTAATAGTTGATGAATGTAGCCATTTTTGTTGGATTTTTATTTTAAAGACTAGAGATGAGGTTTTTCCAGTATTTATGAAATTTAAACAAATGGTTGAGACTCAACATTTTGTTTTAATCAAGTGTGTACAAAGTGATAGGGCTGGTGAGTTCAAACCATTGGCAAAGCAATTGGAATCATGTGGGATCATTTATAGATTGACTTGTCCACATACTTCACAACAAAATGGTATGATGGAATGCCGTCGTCGAAGAGTTGTAGATTTTGGATTGGCATTATTGTTTAGAGCCAATGTGCCTAGTGTGTATAGGCCTATGCTTTTAGAAGTACTGTTTTCACCATAAACAAAGCTCCTTCCAAGTTAATGTAGCTTAAATCCCCCTATGATGTTATTTCATAAGATTCCTAATTATGAACTTTCAGGAGTATTTGGATGCTTGTGTTTCCTGTGTCTCCGACCCTATGCTAAAAATAAACTTCAAGCATGGTCTGTCGTATGTTGTTTTAGGGTATGCTCCTTCTCAAAGGGGTTACATTTGTTTGAACATGAGTACAAATAAGACCTACATTATATGTTGTCTTTTCTGAGGTTGAATTTCCCTTTCAAAAGAACTCCTACAATATCATTAGTGCACATCAGCCTAGTAATTCCTTCTCTCATGCAGATTTACATATACTAGTTGGTTACCAAACTTACCTCTTGCTTCTTCTATTGCATCTAATTCCACTCAGTTTGTGCCTACCTTACCATCTAGGCCTTCACAATCTTTGTTTTGAGCCAAGTATGTCTCCCATTGGACTTGCAAATAGCTACATGTCTTTTACTTCCTCATCATCTTCTAATAATCAGGAGGGTTCATTTAATCTACTTGCATTCTCTAAATCTCAACTGATTGACCATAACTGATTAAAAATCCATCAAAATCATAAATGGATACACCCTCCTAAGATGGATTTATATAAATAATACATCATTTACCCTATATATCAAATTTCCTACAAAATTCACCACTCTATCTGCATGCATATTTAATTTTATAAATAATTATTGTTTTGAGTTTGAAAAAAAATGACGCATATGAGTATGAGATTTAGCATTTATCATTGACTTGTTGCATATATTGTTAGCTAATTAATGGCACAACACGTTACTGCATATAGATCTAATTCTCTTTGACTTTGTTCCAATAACAAATGGATCTCTATGCTTTCACTATCCTATGTTTATATTTATATTTGCAATTGAATTCTACTCATAATAACAATAATGAGTTATCTAATCCATAAGCATAAGCAGCTAAATGTCAAATATTTAATTTAGAGTATCATATAAAATAGATTTAAATATAATAAAATATATATATATATATCAAATTCCACCTAGTGGTATGGTGTATACGTATCACAAAAATCCTCTACAAAATTAAAGTTTCACCATGTAAATATCACAACTAAATTATAAAATAAACAAATAATGCGTGTACAAGTTAAACATTTTAACGTTTTCTATTTCAATTATACTAGTTGATAAATATTTCAATTATTATTACTTGAGAAGTATGTAACACTCTACATTCTAATTATAATATTTAAACTATTTATTTGATAAGAATATAGTCTACATTCTAGTCCAATGATTATAGAATTAACCCCTAAGCTATAATAAATATTAGGAAAGTAGGTTCAAATAAGCCCCCAAGCTATAATAAATATTAAGAAAATAGGCCAAATTAACTTCCTTTTATTAATTTTATTAAAATATGAGCACCCAACTTGCAATTTTTATTATAATTCTAATTTTCCCTTATTAGGTTAGGTTTTATTTTTATTTCTATTTCTGGGCATGCTTTTTTGATGCCTGTCGTTCACCTTTCTGGCCAACATCAGTGGTGATATGGACATTGCGGATAATGAAAGCAACGATCTCAAAAATAAAAATAAAACGTAATTATGAATAATGACAAACTAATAAACGATAAGAAAAATAAATAGCACATTATAATTTGAGTGATTCAACTTTTTAATATAAACATTTTATTATACTGACGACGGTATACCGAAGAAAAATTTACTATTAAATCCTAATAGATAGTACAAATATTAAAGTTCAAAATAACTCGCTCAAACAACCAAACCCAAAATTCATCTCTATATATATCAACACAAATATAGTATTCGAACACAAGAACAATTTCACAAATCTTCTAAAGAACAAAACGTTATTGTACCACAAAGAAGGAAGAACGAACTGACCAAGTCAAGCTCCTCCTCACACATGTAAGAGAACTGCCAAGTGTTGATATATTGAATCAATAATGTAATATATGAATAGTAAAAGTGGGTATTTTTGGTATTCAAAAGCCTAGGCTTTTCTTCAAAGCAATATATATATTGCGTCCTAGGGTTATGTGCTCTTCAAGACTTAAGTAAATAGCCCACATAAGAAAATTACAAAATTGCCATTCAAGCTTGAATTAAACTGTGGCATTTTAAATCCACTAAATAACAAATCTCCACCTTGGCTCAAAATGAAACTAACTTCTTCAAATGAAAAATTCATAAAAAATACTAAACGATTGTTGTCCAAAGCCCCGAAGGGCAATTACTTACTACAAACACGTGCAATGCTTGAACTTATTAATTAAAACTAGCTTGGTCAACAAATCTGCTCGATTCCTTTTAATGGCTATGTTGTTTACAACAATAGCATCCTGAGATACAATGTTACGAACAAAATGATATATGACATCAATGTATTTGGTCCTCCCAAGATACATAGTATTATTGGTCAAGTGTATCGTACTCTGACTATCATAAAATACAATAGAAATATAATGCTGTAAACTCAAATTACAAACCAAACCTTTAATCCAAATGACTTCTATCACTATTTTTGTTACTGCCATATACTTTGCTTCTATAGCGGACAAAGTAACTGTAAACTATAAAAGGTAAGCACTTGTTGATACATCTTGATATGAACCGATTAAGGGCGATAATCCTTCCATTTAGTTGTTGTATCCCTTTCAAGTTAGTGGGTGGTTTCATATCGAGGAGGGCCTTGATTTTGTCTAGATTAGCCTTGATGCCTCTAGCTGAGACTAGATAACTGAGGAACTTTCCAAAATTTACTCTGAACGTGCACTTCTTAGGGTTTAACCTCATTCCATATTTTCTCATAACTTCAAATGCCTCCTCTAGATCTATAATATGCTTACCATCGTTCTTTGTTTTAACTACCATGTCATCCACATATACCTCCATATTCCTTTCGAGCATATCTTTGAACATCCCATTGACCAAATGTTAGTAAGTTGCGCCCGCATTTTTTAAACCAAAGGGCATTCGTTTATAGCAAAAGGTTCCTTCTTCTGTTATGAAAGATGTCTTCTTCTAGTCCTCATTATTCATATAAATTTGATGATAGCCCGAGTATGCATCCAGAAGCTCATTAGGCTATAACCAGCTGTTGAATCTACAAGTTGATCTATGTTCAAAAACAAATAGCAATCTTTTGGGCAGGCATCATTTAAGTCGATAAAAGTGATGCACATTCTCAACTCTCCATTTGATTTTTTTACTAGCACCATGTTGGAAAGCCAAGTAGGATAGCTAACCTCCTTGATAATGTTGGTATGTAGCAAAGTTTTCACCTGTGCTTTGATAATTTCATTTTTTTTCTCTAGGGAACTTTTCTTTCTGTATTGGTTTTTTGTCGGGGCAAACGTTTAAGTTATGCATGATGAATTTTTGATTAATACTTGGCATATGCTTTAATTTTCAAGCAAAAAGATCAGTATTGTTTTTAGGAATGTGAGAAGGTCACTTTAATATCTTCCGGAAGATCACCACTTACTTTCAACAATTGTTCATCGTCCTCCTCTATCAGGACTAATTCCACTTTGTTCGTATTGATAACTTCCACTCAAGACTTACTTTCTTGCTTTTCTCTACTTGACCTGAACGGTAATTGTTATTTAGACCGAACTCCTTTTATGAGGGCATAGTAGCAACTTTGTAATTTTTCCTAATCTCCACGAATTTCAAGAATTCCCTCGTTCGTGGGATATTTCATGACCTAATGATAGGTTGAAGGTACAAATCTCATATTATGAATCCATGGCCTTGCCAAGATTATGTTGTAGTAAGTACGAGAATCAACGATCACAAAATTAGCCATCACTGTCGATCCAGGTGCCATTATGGACAGTTTGATCATACTAAGTCCGTACGAAGTGCTATCATTGAATCTGACCAAAGGCATCTCCTTTTTTACCATATCTTCTTCCCCTAGTCCTAAGGCATGTAAAGTTGTAAGAAATAACAAATCAATCAAGCTACCTGTATTAACCAAACTACGACAAACATCACATGAGATAACTTGTAAGGTAATCACCAAGGGATCTTCATGTGGGCTTGAAACTTCATCTTCATCTTTGAACATTATGTCTTCTCACTCCAAACTTCTTCTAGTATGATAAACATCAATCTTCCCTGTACTTTTTGCTTCTCTAGAATATATCTTTCGAGTGTTATTGGATTCACTATTATATTCGGGCCCTCCATGTATGGAGTGTATTATTCTCACATCTCCTTCATTTCGTGGCCTTGGGGCTTGTGGATTCCCTTTGTTGGGCAGGGGTGCAGGTAAACAAGGCCTATTTCTTACTTGGTGTGGAACACGTCCCTGTTTTCATCATTCACTAACTCTTAAGTTGTGTAAGGACCATTAAGTTACTATGTAGGGTATAAATAATGTAATTTTCATTTATATTGCAGACTTAGAAATTGCAATGACTTCTATAATGAATATTATGATCCTTGCAACAAATTTCCCTCCCTAAATCATCATTGCAAAATTTATGATGTACTCAGAACATCAGACAACGTTATATCCATTAAAGGCATACACACATATGTTGTAATTGGATAAAAATACATGTCTGGGTTTATAATGAAAACAACAAAGATAGAATCATCTGAGCTTACCATCCTGACCCTTGTGTCTATTGAGATCAAGGGTTAGAGTAATTACCCAAAAAATGTTGTCAGCATCAGCCTCTGAATTGGGTCCAGAGGAAAACTTCACTTTCTGCATTCTCTTCCAATGGATTTGGTTAGCTCCAAGAGACCTTATTAAGATCTACTGTCTTCTCCAAATAGCTGAACTAGTTATGTCAAGCCCCAAATAGCGGGTACGTGAGATATAAGTCTAAATAAAACTATATAAAAAAAAATAATAGATAAATATAAAATATAATTTTCCTTAAAGAAAAATAATAATTTCAAGATATCCCTTTTTAAAAGAACATTAAATAATTCATAAACATATTTTAACTAAGAAAACTTCAACATAATATAACAAATAAACTTAAACATAGGCAAATTAGACATACTATACTTTAGTCTCAACAATGTCTCCCAGGGTATAGGATACAAATGAGAATAATAAATTGAACATAAACCTTGAATTAGCTGTCTTCCTTCACAGCTGAACCACGATCGCTCAGTACAAAACCTAATCTGGAAATTAATAGGAAAATGGGGTGAGCTACAACTAGCTCAGTAGGAGTATACTCCATGCATAGTTCTTAAATAATCAATGATGCATGCTACATTACAAATGTTCCATGTATAACCATTAATAAATCATCAACAGTACATCTTTAGTGGGGAAATATTTTTTTTAAACTCAGGCATACTTGTACTTTCTTACTTCCAAAACCAAGTGAAGTGTACACTCCACGTACCCCATGTCTGCTTATACAATCATAATGAAAGATGCAATGTTCGATATGAAACACACATGTATGCTATGCCAAATCCATATGTATTGGTCAACTCCGAAATACATGATTACATGCACGGTCAACCTTCGATATGCACGTGGGTCCACCTCCGACCCATGTATGGTCATACTCTAAAATACATATGGCACATGTATTGGTCAACTCCAAAGTACATAGGTTCTCACCATAAGGGTCTTCGTCGTATGGGCAGTCCAACTCCAAGACCCATAGACGGAAATAAATACCGAGACCCGTAGACGAACAACTTCGAAACATAATGAGGGGTCCAACTCCGAGGCCTATGTGTGGTCAAATACTGAGACCCATGTATAAACAACTCCAAAATACATGTAAAATGTAATGTGTACCTGTAGTCCATCGAAAAATAGTCTGTTGCATCTAGTAGCCCCAAGGTACTATATATCCACAAGACGTTTATACAGGTAATACTACCCACAAAATAATTTTATGATGCATGCATAAAAACTTAGATTCCATGTAAAATATTTTAATACCCGTACATATCAAAATATCACAGATGCATTGAAAATATTTCAAACTAGTACTTTAATTATAAAATCATTCATGTACAATCTGAGCATCGATTTTCATCACTCTTAAATATATGATGCATGATATTTTTATAAAAATAATGCATGAAGAAAAAGTGGAGTAATAACCCCTACTTGAAGAGGAATTTGCTTGCACACGCTTACCGTCAAACTGGTGGAAAGGTTTTTGACCTAAGCAAAACATTTAATTAAGCTCCAATCCTTTCCACATTTTAAGAAATGAAATCAAGATTGTAAAGGAATAATTTAAAACGTCGTTTATATCAAGCTCAGTCCCTATCTAATTGAAAATCGATGTTAATCTCTTAAACTTACACGTATTCTCAAAAAAGTCACATTCAAACCAAACTCTACCTTATAGAGCAGATACATGAAAAACTTCACGAACTTGTGACAACTCTGGAGGTAATTCCAATTGAAACGCTACATCACCAATTCTTTTAACAATTCGAAACTGTTCGATGTAACGTGGTGTTAACTTGCCCTTAATTCCAAAGCGAGTTACTCCCTTTCGAGGTAAAAAACATAATCATTCACTTAAAAATTCAAAGGTCATCGTCCATGATCAGCATAACTCTTGTATCGACTCTGAGCTGTACGAATTTTGTCTTGTGCAATTCTGACCTTTATAGTAGTCTCTTGAATAAGGTCAGTCCTTAATGCACTAAAACCTTCACATTCAGCCCAACACATATGAGACCTATATGGTCGTCCATACAAAGCTTCGTAAGGAGCCACCTCAATACTAACATGGTAATTATTATTGTAGGCAAACTCCACTAACGACAGATGTTCATTCCATTGTCCTCTAAATTCCATAACACAAGCTCGCAACATGTCCTTTAATAATTGGATAACCCTTTTAAATTGTCCATCTGTTTCTGGATAGTAAGCTGTGCTATGTATTAATTTTGTACCCAAAGCTTTTTGCACACAGTTCCATAAACGAGAGATAAATTTTGGATCTCGATCCGATACAATCGACTTTGGTATGTAACAATTTTGTACCCAAAGCCATATAATTTCTTAATCAATTTAAATTCCGTAAAAAGGTTCCAAAACTAGACACTCCAATCTTCAAAACAAGATACCACAAATACAATCTACACTAGAAAAACTTGCTCAAAACGTAGAAATACCGAGCAATTTCAAAAAAGTTTTCAAGTTAAATTTCCAGCAGAACATATAATGCTAAAACATGTATAACTTTTTGTAAAAATTTCCAAATTCAATTTTGTAAAAGCCCACATAAACTAGACATTCCCTGCTTGAAAATAAATTATTACCCACTCACTGATTGTTCAAGAAACATCCCAGAAAATTTAAAACATAAATAAGATTTTTATAGGAATTCTACAGTCCAAAACTTTCAGACATACTCCAGAAAATGGTCTATAACGTTCTGTAGAAAAATCCAAATCAAATTCTATAAAAGGCCACAAAAACTAGACATCTGGCATGAACCCTAACTCAACCAGAATAACGACCAGATTAGTTTCAAAGTTTCTGAACACAGTTTATCAAAAGTGAAAGAGAGAGTTTTTGAATCAACTTTAACTTGATTTTTTCCAACATAATATCTGTAGAATTTCAATCCAAATCAAAGAAGTTTTTAGGGCTTATGATGCACAAAAACTTGTTAACCAAATTTTGTAATTTATAAAAGCTCGCAAGTGCACGAGTCACTTGTAGTAAGCGACAAGTATACTCCCAAGATCGTCTCTCAAAGGAATTGCGGTGGTTTTCGAAAGAATTAATTGCAATCTAAAACGTGACAGTAAAATAAATCCTACACACCCTATCAAAGGTTTGGTTCTGAAAATGGTCTCTAAAATAATAAAAATACTAAAACAATAAAAATAAATGCGTGAAAGTTTTGTTGAAACGATGAGATGAATGAGTGTGGGAAATTAGTTAGTGAACTAAGTATGGATAAATTGGTTTACGTGGTCTCCTCAATCAAGCATATAAAGTGAATTTATTGATTCCTTTTACTAATCCTAGAAAATCCCAAATCAATGGTGGTTCTCCCTTAATTAATTAATTAGCTTCTTTGATCCAGATCGTTAATTAGTTAATTAGCATTACTTTTAGAAAATGTAGTTTAATCACCTAAATTAAGACAAGTCAATGCACTTAATTTAAGTTCATGCTCAATAATGCCCAATTGGACTTAGATGGCGTTTCTAAAGTTCAATCCTAAAATAGTCTCAAATATTCATAAACTAAATTGGCCAAAAATAATTGATGAATATAGATGTGAAGAGCAATGAACATGAAACAAATCACTCAAATAAAAATCAAACCACATAAACATTATCCATTCAAAGTCACATCCCTAAAATCCCACACAAAAGGGTTTAGCTACACATGATCAGATTCAAATCCAGATTCTTCATTATAAATAACATCAAAAGAGTTCTAATGAGATAAAGAAAGATTACAAACAAGAATCTACCCACTTTCACTCTTGCAACAAGATCCTTGATGTTGGATGATCCCCTATTTCAAGTCTCTTAATGAAGCTCCAATGGAATAGCTTTGATGAAGTAACTTCTCTCTCAAAATTGTATGAAAAATTTGAATTTGCACTGTTCACGAGTTGGAGGAGGCTGATAAATGGTTTGGAGGCTGGAGAAGTGTTGTATCCTTGCTAGGTTGCTTTAGGTCTCTTTTATATGTAAGGGTTTCCATTGTTTTCTGTAAGTCTCGTGCCTCAGAAGAAGTCCAGTCCGCGCGCGCGAGCCGCGGCGCCCCTTTTTCCATGCCACGGCGCAGCATGTGATACGGATTTACAAATAAAAACAGAAACCTCCCCGCCGCGGCATAACTTTTCCTCGCCGCGGCGTGCAATGTGTTCATGATTTGGGTCCAAAACAGAAACCTCCCCGCCGCGGCATAACTTTTCCTCGCCGCGGCGCACAATGTTTTCATGATTTTCATGTTTCAACCCGAGAGCCTCTCGCCGCGGCACACAATTCCTTCGCCGCGGCGCGCCTTGCATGTAACAGTGTACATGGTATGTACACTTATGTACATACGTTGTACATACTCTATTGGTTATCGATGTAAGGCTTACAGAATGAATGGCACCTAATGTAAGGCTTACATATTTAGACATTTTAACTTCATTTTTGCTCTCTTTTCTACATTTCTTTCCAAACCCACTTTGACCTGCAAAACAATATAATACCCTCCAAAACAAGATTATAACGAGATTAATTGCAAAATAAACACTCAATAAACATAACAAATAGTATATCAAAATAGTGTTCATCAAATACCCCCAAACCTACATTTTGCTAGTCCTCAAGCAAAACTAAAATTGAAAAGACAAAATAACAAAACTAAAATTGAAGTTAACAAAACTTGTCATGCTTCAGTTTCTTTCCAATTCATAGCAAAACATTTATGCACCAATTTATCCGACAATCTAACTCATCAAGGTTCACCATTTAGATCAATTTCGCTTCACGAATCTAAATCTCAATACTAAAAGCGTATCAACATTGACTCCCCCAAACCTAGTGTTAAGAATATGAATTCGTTTCAACTCTAATCCTCACAATAATTACTCTCTAAATCACACCGATCCTATGGGTTCAAGCACTCAACAATGTATATGCGAATAGAAATTATGTAAAGAAACGAGCTAATAGGTTCGCATATGATTAAACAAGAAAGGCTCAAAAGTGCATAACATTGATCTCATGAAAGGAATCAAATGATAGGATTTATGAAGGAATCACATTACTAATCTCATGCTTCAATTAAAGTCCTCAAGCAAAAACTTCAAGTGTGCCATAGAATGAAAATGTTTTGACTTTAGGGGAACTTATTTCCTATTTTTCTCTCTCTTTTTTTTTTTGTACTAACCATTCATACTTGAAGAACTTAGGGTCATAATAAACTTATTATCTCTTCTTCTTTTTTTTTAAGACCCACATACATATGTAATTTGTGAATGGCTACTTCTTAGCTCTTTTTGTGTTTGATATAGGAATTCCTTTTGATTTTTTTTTAAAGTCAAGCACGAATGAAATAGGCAAACACTTCAAACTTTACTTAAGTCATTTAATCTAAGCAATTCAATTAAGCACATGATCCCTCATTACATGTTTAAAATCCTAACATTCAATGCAAAAACCTATAGAGATCATCTAACAATTTGAAATGATATGAGAGGTGTTTAAAAGAGTAGAAGAATATTTATCTCTCCGAATAAAACGTTAAGGGCTCAACAATATTCTCACAAGGTAGTCTCCACTATTCAATTCCTATACACAAGATTTGGGTTCATCTCAGTTTCAACATCAAAAGCATGAAACACAGATTGCAAATTAAAACCGATCCTTACAACAAACCTCAAATATTTAAAAATCAGATAAACAATGCATAAAGACAAGTTATTCATCAAAAATTTACCAAAGCATGAAAGTATTGTTATCAATCAAAAATGCAAAATGCACCCCCAAACCTAAACTAAACATTGTCCTCAAGGTTTTCAACTACACACATGTTCAGAAAAGAATTTAGAAAGGGCAAACAGAAAAGCTAAACCAAACTTAACTAATTAAAAGAAAAGATAGATAATACCAAAAACGGTGGGTTGCCTCCCACCAAGCGCCTAGTTTAACGTCTTAGCAAGACGATGCTCATGGTTAAGGTGCATGCAGTTCAATGCACTCCACATCTTTACGGTGAACGACTCCTTCCAAGTAAGGCTTAACACGATGTCCGTTCACCTTGAAAGTTGCTTGTGTGTTGGGATTGATTAGCTCAACAGCTCCATGTGGAAAGATTTCCACAATCTTGTATGGTCCACTCCATCTTGATCGAAGCTTTCCTGGAAAAAGTTTAAGACGAGAGTTAAATAAAAGTACTTGCATTCCAGGATAGAGACACTTACCAACGAGCCCTTTGTCATGGTAACGTTTGGTGCGTTCTTTGTAAATCTTAGCATTCTCATAGGCTTCGTTCCGGATCTCTTCAAGCTCATCAAGTTGAAGTAAGCGTTTCTCGCCCGCTTTTTGACAATCCATGTTTAACTGCTTGATTGCCCAATAGGCCTTGTGCTCAAGCTCAACGGGCAAATAGCAAGCCTTGCCATAAATTAACCGATATGGGCTCATCCCAATAGGTGTCTTGTACGCTGTACAGTAAGCCCATAATGCGTCATTGAGCTTTGAAGCCCAATCCTTCCTTGAAGGTCGCACCGTACGTTCCAAGATACTCTTTATTTGCCGGTTACTCACTTCAACTTGTCCCGATGTCTGTGGGTGGTATGGAGTAGCCACTTTATGTGTGATGTTGTACTTTTTCAACAATCCATCAAAAAGTTTGTTGCAGAAGTGACTCCCTCCATCACTGATTATTGCCCTTGGTGTGCCAAACCTGCTAAATATTGTTTCCTTCAAGAACTTCACAACACAGTTAGCATCATTGGACTTAGTGGGTATAGCCTCTACCCACTTGGACACATAATCAACAGCAACTAAGATATACTCAAAACCAGAAGAAGGGGGAAAAGGACCCATAAAGTCAATTCCCCACACATCAAACAACTCAACAACAAGATTATATGTCAGAGGCATTTCATTACGTCTACTTAAATTACCAGTTCTCTGACATCTATCACAGCGCATGCAAAAATTATAGGCATCTTTAAACAGTGTAGGCCAATAAAAACCAGATTGAAGTACCTTAATAGCAGTTTTCTTACCCCCAAAATGTCCTCCACAGTGAAGTTCATGACAGAAAGTTAAGATACTTGCATGCTCCTCTTCCGGCACACACCTCCGGATGACTTGGTCTTGACAAATCTTGAATAAATATGGATCATCCCAGAAGTATTGCCTGCACACATGAAAAAAATCTTTTCTTTTCCTGAAAAGAAATGTTAGGCCTCAACAAACCGCTAGCAAGGAAATTTATAATATCAGCGTACCAAGGGTTTGGACCCACAGAAAATAACTGCTCATCAGGAAAAGTCTCAACAATAGCAATATCTTTGTCACTCTCAGTAGTGTCAAAGTCAGAAATCAACCTAGATAAATGATCAGCTACCACATTTTTCGTTCCCTTTTTATCCTTGATTTCTAAGTCGAATTCTTGTAACAACAAAACCCACCGAATTAGTCTAGGCTTGGCATTCGGTTTACTTAACAAATAACGCAAAGCAGCATGGTCCGAATGCACAATTACTTTAGACCCTACTAAATAAGATCTAAACTTATCAAGAGAAAACACAATAGCCAAAAACTCTTTTTCAGTGGTTGAGTAGTTAAGTTGAGCGTCATTTAGAGTTTTACTAGCATAGTAAATTACATGCAAATGCTTATCTACTCGTTGACCTAAGACAGCCCCTATGGCAAAATCAGACGCATCACACATAATCTCAAAGGGGAGTGACCAATCAGGTGCCATGATAATGGGTGCAGAAGTTAATTTTTCTTTCAAAACATTAGAAGCAGTCAAGCAATCATCATCAAAAACAAAAGAGACATCTTTAGCTAACAGGTTGCATAGGGGACGAATTATCTTGGAAAAATCCTTAATAAATCTCCTATAAAAACCCGCATGGCCAAGAAAACTCCTAATTCCCTTAACATTAATGGGAGGTGAAAGTTTGGCTATTAGATCAATTTTTGCCCTATCCACCTCAATGCCTCTACGTGAAATAACATGTCCTAATACAATGCCATGCTGAACCATAAAATGACTCTTTTCCCAACTAAGGGTCAAGTTACAATCAATACAACGTTCAAGCACGCGAGTCAAGTTATTTAGGCAATCATCAAATGAATTTCCAAAAACTGAAAAATCATCCATAAATACCTCTATGCATTTCTCCATCATATCCGAGAATCTTGAAATCATGCATCGTTGGAATGTGGCGGGGGCATTGCAAAGACCGAATGGCATCCTCCTGAAGGCAAATGTCCCGAATGGGCACGTGAATGTGGTCTTCTCCTGATCTTCCGGAGCGATGGGCACCTGATAATAACCTGAAAGACCATCAAGAAAACAGTAAAAATCATGCCCTGCTAAACGTTCAAGCATTTGATCAATAAAAGGAAGAGGAAAATGATCTTTCTTTGTGTACAAATTTAATTTACGAAAATCAATGCACATTCTCCATCCCGTGATCAATCTCGTGGGCACTAACTCATTTTTATCGTTCTTTACCACAGTGATCCCAGATTTCTTCGGTACCACATGTACCGGGCTGACCCATTTGCTATCCGCAATAGGATAGATAACCCCAACTGCCAAGAGTTTTAAAATTTCCGTTTTCACTACCTCTTGGATAATAGGGTTGAGTCTCCTTTGGGCTTCTCTCACAGGTTTGGTATTGTCCTCAAGATTTATCTTATGCATACACATGGTGGGACTAATACCTCTAATATCATCAATGCTCCATCCTATGGCTTTCTTATGTTTCCTAAGTATATTCACTAGTGTTCGTTCTTGGGTTCGGGTCAAGGTAGATGAAATTATGACCGGATAAGTGTCCCCCTCTCCCAAAAATACATACTTAAGATGTTTTGGCAAATCTTTCAACTCAAGCTTAGGTGGAGCAATGTCTTCCCTAGATGGGGTTTTGGGTAACTCTAAGGGTGTACTTGGTTCTTCTAATGATTCAGCATTATCTAACAGCTCTAAGTAACCCTTAGTTTCATCATCCAATTCCTTCTCTATCCTATCAACTGTTAAAGCATATTCAAGTCCGTCCTTAACTTCGTCCTGCAAAAAGGCATCATAAACAAGATTATCAATATGATCAATAGAAGAACATTCATCAATTGAGGATATAGAAGGTAAAGGGGAGGAATCGAATACTCTAAAATTGACAGTTTCCCCCAAAACTGTCATAGTTAGACTTCCACTACGGACATCTATAATTGTCTTAGTAGTGGCCATAAATGGCCTACCAAGAAGAATGGTGTGTTCTTTGTCCATAGATGGATTCTCCTGCATATCCAATACAACAAAATCGACAGGTATAATCAATTTATCAACCTGTACAAGCAAGTCCTCTACCATTCCCTTAGGATATTTCACAGATCTATCAGCTAATTGTAGGGACATGGTAGTATGTTTCAATTCCCCTAAACCTAGTTGCAAATAAATCGAATAAGGCATTAAGTTTATACTTGCACCTAGATCTAGCATGGCTCGTACCACTTTCTCATTCCCCAAAGTAATGTTAATGTTAAAACTCCCGGGATCCTTAAGTTTAGGTGGTAAACGTTGTTGAAGAATTGAACTAGAAATTTCAGAAACAACTATCCTTTCATTTAAACCATACTTTCTCTTCCTAGTATTTAGATCTTTGAAAAACTTTGCATAGGAAGGTACATTTCTAATAACATCCAATAAGGGCAGATTTATTTGGACTTTAGAAAGCATGTTAAAAAGATCAGAAAATTGCTTATCCTGTTTATCGTCCTTGAGACGGTGTGGAAAAGGTACCGGAGGTCGGTAAGGCTCGGATGATTTGTGCAATTGGGGAGCGGTAGATGACTCTCCGTTTGATTCCTTTGAAGGTTCACCTTCCCTAGCCTTGGGTGTATCATTCTCCTTAGGTATTTCATTGCCTTCTTCCATGTTTCCTGCATTAAAAGGTAGATCATCAGATATTTCAGGTAAATTTTTAGTTACGATCTTACCACTGCGAAGGACCGTGACCGCCTTCGCTTGCTCAGATTGGCTCGGTAGTTTTCCTTTTTCTTGACGTTGGAGGTGTTCTGCCAATTGACCTACTTGGCCTTCAACCCTTTTCATTGAAGCCTCCAACGAGTCCAATCTCTGAGTACTCTTCATTTGATTTTCCCGACTAACTTGGATGAATGCGTTCAAGTTGTCCTCCAAGCTTGGTTTGTGAGGAAGAGTAGGCTGGGAATTGTTGTTGTTTGGATGATGTGGGAAGTTGTTCTGAGCATAGCCTTGATTATTATTTCCTTTCCATGAGAAGTTGGGATGATTTCTCCAACCAGGATTATACGTGTTCGAGTAAGGATCATTCCTTGGCCTCGGTTGGTATCCCTCCATAGCATTCGCTTGCTCATAACTTGTACCTGCGTTTTGATCACAAACAAAAGGACAAATGTTAGCACCATGTCCGTACATACTACAAATACCGCATACCTCTTGAGTTGGTGTGTTCTTTGAGGTGAGGAGTGCGATTTGTTTTGTAAGCTCCGCAATTTGCATTGCCATATCATTTCCCGGAGATACCTCGTTAACTCCCATGAGCCGTCCTCTAGAGCTCTTTTGTTGGGAATTAGCACCCAACATCTCATATAGATCATATGTCTCATCAGCGGTCTTTTCTCCCATTGCTCCTCCCGCGGCATTATCCACAGTAAACTGACACTGTTGTGTCAACCCGTCATAGAAGAATTGATTCTGAAGTTGCAACGGAAAGTGATGGTGTGGGCATTGTATCAGAAGCAATTTGAAGCGATTCCACGCCTCATGAAATGGTTCTCCGTCCATTTGGGAGAACGTTGCAATTTTGGTTCTTAGGTCCGCAGTCTTTTGGTGGGAATAGAACTTTCCCATGAACTTGTTGAAAATTGCGTCCCAAGTTGAAAGAGATCCAGGTGGAAGAGTCATAAGCCACGACTTGGCTTTGTCTTTAAGCGTGTACGGGAAACATCTCATCCTCAGCTGATCCTCATTTAGCCCCTGTAGCGGAAAAGTCTGCACAGTAGCATAGAAATCACGAATAAAAGTTAGAGGATCTTCGTTAGGAATCCCATAGAAAGACGGCAACATATTAAAATGTATATTCTTAATTTCATAGTTTCTAGCTGCTTCCCCTAGTTGGATGCAAGAAGTTGCAGTGCCAATGATTGGCCTTGCATACTCCTTCATTGTCATCTCTCTGTGTGGAGGTAGATTTTCTCCCATTGTTGGTGGCTGCTCGTCCTCCAAAATGTCAGCGCCGGATGGTCTCAAATGTGCTCGTCTCCTGTTGACGTTATCTATGAACGGCACGAGTGGATTTCCAAGAGATCTCCTACCGTGCATGCACAATCAAAAACAACAACAAATCAGAGCACCAGAAACTATTTGACTCTAACAAGTAACAAAAAACACAAAAACAAGAAAAACAAATAAATAAAACAACAAAGACTAATAATTAAGTAAAATAAAAAGAAAAAAAATAACAATTTTCAAAAACGCCAATTCCCCGGCAACGGCGCCAAAAACTTGATGCACAAAAACTTGTTAACCAAATTTTGTAATTTATAAAAGCTCGCAAGTGCACGAGTCACTTGTAGTAAGCGACAAGTATACTCCCAAGATCGTTTCTCAAAGGAATTGCGGTGGTTTTCAAAAGAATTAATTGCAATCTAAAACGTGACAGTAAAATAAATCCTAAACACCCTATCAAAGGTTTGGTTCTGAAAATGGTCTCTAAAATAATAAAAATACTAAAACAATAAAAATAAATGCGTGAAAGTTTTGTTGAAACGATGAGATGAATGAGTGTGGGAAATTAGTTAGTGAACTAAGTATGGATAAATTAGTTTACGTGGTCTCCTCAATCAAGCATATAAAGTGAATTTATTGATTCCTTTTACTAATCCTAGAAAATCCCAAATCAATGGTGGTTCTCCCTTAATTAATTAATTAGCTTCTTTGATCCAGATCGTTAATTAGTTAATTAGCATTACTTTTAGAAAAGGTAGTTTAATCACCTAAATTAAGACAAGTCAATGCACTTAATTTAAGTTCATGCTCAATAATGCCCAATTGGACTTAGATGGCGTTTCTAAAGTTCAATCCTAAAATAGTCTCAAATATTCATAAACTAAATTGGCCAAAAATAATTGATGAATATAGATGTGAAGAGCAATGAACATGAAACAAATCACTCAAATAAAAATCAAACCACATAAACATTATCCATTCAAAGTCACATCCCTAAAATCCCACACAAAAGGGTTTAGCTACACATGATCAGATTCAAATCCAGATTCTTCATTATAAATAACATCAAAAGAGTTCTAATGAGATAAAGAAAGATTACAAACAAGAATCTACCCACTTTCACTCTTGCAACAAGATCCTTGATGTTGGATGATCCCCTATTTCAAGTCTCTTAATGAAGCTCCAATGGAATAGCTTTGATGAAGTAACTTCTCTCTCAAAATTGTATGAAAAATCTGAATTTGCACTGTTCACGAGTTGGAGGAGGCTGATAAATGGTTTGGAGGCTGGAGAAGTGTTGTATCCTTGCTAGGTTGCTTTAGGTCTCTTTTATATGTAAGGGTTTCCATTGTTTTCTGTAAGTCTCGTGCCTCAGAAGAAGTCCAGTCCGCGCGCGCGAGCCGCGGCGCGCCTTTTTCCATGCCACGGCGCAGCATGTGTGATGTGTTAAAATGTGTACTCGCAAGTGTACGAATCACTCGAAGTAAAGTGATAAGCAACTTCCAAGGTCGGTCTCTCAAGGAATTGCAGTGGTCTTAAATAACTAACTTTTTAATCTAAATAGAGTTCTAATGAAAATAAAAGACTAATTAAATAGAGTTCTAGTAAAACTAAAACTCTAAGTAACTAGAATCCTAAAGCTAGTAAAACTGTAAAAAGGTGTTTGATTTGTAACGGGAACAAAGTACGAGCAATTAAACTAAAACAAGATCGCAATCAAACAATCAATCAAATCAAATATCAATAGAGGATGTATGGACGTTTAGCTTGGTTAACCATGTTTGCATCGAAAAGGTATGGTGAGATACATGAACGTCCTATATAAACAAAACTACCGGCTTTCCTTTTAATTACGAAACTCCTTTTGGCGGGGGTAGGTCTCTTTGTTGATTAACTAATTAACTGCCTTTGGCGGGGGTAAATTAAATAGCAATCAAATTATGCGCAAGGAAAACATGCCAATCAAATTAATGCTATGACTAAGTCACTAACTTGAATCTTTGATTAAGTGTTTCGGAATAGAGTTAAGGTGACGTTCCTCTAACTAAATTCTTAGGTTTTTCAATCTAACTACGAACATCAAATGGGCCCATGATTATTCATAATCAAACATTTAAACATGCTCTTAATCAAAAAGTATTTTATTCATAAGTCAAAAAGATACACCATACACAATTCTAGCAAACATGGCAACACAAACTAAACATCCATAATTAAATTAGCCAGACATGTTCATATTATTATTCATAGACAAATAAAATATGATCATACACTTTAACAAATAAAGAAGATGAATTAATTCTATAACAACAAGGAAAACCTAAATCTAAATACCGCTTATGGATCGGTTGACGTACTCCTCCGTAAGCTTTATCTTCGATTGTCGTTAGCTTCCTTGAATCCTTAGAATATTGTCTCTCGCTTCGTTATAATGTGGCAACGCTCTCAAAACTGATTGAATGTCGTGTTTGGGTCGCAAAATTGAGAAGAGGAAGAGTTGTGTATGAATTGGTCAAGTTATTTCCAGTTGTCTTTAACGGAGACTCTAAGGGGGTTTTTATAGATGTAAGGGTTTACACGAATCCTATGTGCCATAGGAATAGGCGCGCCGCGGCATACATTTTCCCCGCCGCGGCGCAACACAAATTCTGGAAATTATGTAAAAACCCGAGAGCTCCCCGCCGCGGCATAACTTTTCCTCGCCGCGGCGCGCAATGTTTTTGGATTCCTAGCATGCAACCCGAGAGCCCCTCGCCGCGGCATATGATTTCTTCGCCGCGGCGCGCCTTGCATGTAACAGTGTACATGGAATGTACATGGCTTTACATGTATTGTCGAGACCCTCGCCGCGGCGCATAATTTCTTCGCCGCGGCGCGCATTGCTTTCCTGCTCTTCATGCTTACCCCCTTACATATGTGCTGGCTTGACATGTACGGCTTACATATTTGACTCGTTTTGCCCGTGACTCGTGATCCGAGCGCCGTAGGTGTTCCGTCTTCGCGTGTTTTCATCATTTGAATCATTTGACGCTAAAAACACCTGAAATGCACTAAAATATACCCGTGACTCCGAATGGATAGATTTATGAAAATAATCGAAATAATAGTCATAATAAATCTATATATCAATCAATCAAGCATAATTAATCACGAAATATTAGTGCTTTTCGAGCACTCATCAATGTGATACGGATTTACAAATAAAAACAGAAACCTCCCCGCCGCGGCATAACTTTTCCTCGCCGCGGCGCGCAATGTGTTCATGATTTGGGTCCAAAGCAGAAACCTCCTCGCCGCGGCATAACTTTTCCTCGCCGCGGCGCACAATGTTTTCATGATTTTCATGTTTCAACCCGAGAGCCTCTCGCCGCGGCACACAATTCCTTCGCCGCGGCGCGCCTTGCATGTAACAGTGTACATGGTATGTACACTTATGTACATACGTTGTACATACTCTATTGGTTATCGATGTAAGGCTTACAGAATGAATGGCACCTAATGTAAGGCTTACATATTTAGACATTTTAACTTCATTTTTGCTCTCTTTTCTACATTTCTTTCCAAACCCACTTTGACCTGCAAAACAATATAATACCCTCCAAAACAAGATTATAACGAGATTAATTGCAAAATAAACACTCAATAAACATAACAAATAGTAGATCAAAATAGTGTTCATCAGCTTACCTAATCAAAGAACACGAAGAAGGAGGAGGAAGATCAACTACCATCCAAGGAGGAGCTCTCTTCCACTCACTCTTGGTTTGGAAAAGTTAGGGCTGCCAACCAAGGAAAAGAGAAGAAGAAAGAAAGAAAAAGAAAAGCAGCGTGAACGAAAGAAGAGAAGAAGAAAATGGGTATATAGGGCTTGGATTAAAAAAGACTACAATACCCTTCCCACAACTTAAAAAACTTTCTTAAGAAATAGGAATAATTTGGTAATTTTCACTCAATTAGCCCAACCTTTCCCAATAACTAAATAAAACCAAAGAGGTTATTTTAAAAAGTTATAATTGTTTACAAACAAATTTTAATATTCAGAATATTTATTGTCCTTATTTAAGAAATAACAAAATTTTAATAGCTTTATAATGTAAAATAAAATTTATTGAAATAAATAATAATAGTTATTTATTTATTTATTATGTTTATAATTATTTTCCTAAAATATTAATTGAAAAATTTGGGTCTCACAACTTTACCCCCTTTAAAAAAAAAAAATTCATCCTCGAAATTTTGGTGTTCTCTCAAACCAAGAAGGGATACTTTGAGCGAACTTCAGTTTCTAACTCCCAAGTAGCATCTTCAATGCCATGGTATCTCCCAGGTATCATCCTTCTCCTTAAGTTTCTAACTTGGAAATCAATTATTGATTCCGATCCTTCTTCGTATGATGCATCTTCCTCTAAAGGAAACTCCGTCCAATCTAGTATAGTGTTTTGATTTCTTTGACACTTACGTAGAGCAGATACATAAAAAACTTCATGAAATTGTGACAACTCTGGAGGTAATTCCAATTGATACATTACATCACCAATTGTTTTAACAATTCGAAACGGTCTGATGTAATGTGGTGCTAACTTGCCCTTAATTCCAAAGCAAGTTACTCCCTTTTGAGGTTGCACTTTGAGAAAAACATAATAATTCACTTCAAAATTCAAAGGTCATTGTCCATGATTAGCATAAGTCTTGTATCGACTCTAAACTGTACGAAGTTGCTCTTGTGCAATTCTGACCATTTTAGTAGTCTCTTGAATAAGGTCAGTCCTTAATGCACTAAAATCTTCACATTTAGCCCAACACATAGGAGATCTACGTGGTCGTCCATACAAAGCTTCGTAAGGAGCCATCCCAATACTAGCATTGTAGCTATTATTGTTGGCAAACTCCACTAATGGCAGATGTTCATTCCAAAGCTTCTTGCACACAGTTCCATAAATGAGATATAAATTTTGGATCTCGATCCGATACAATCAACTTTGGTATGTAACAATTTTTTACCCAAAGCCGTATAATTTCTTAACCAATTTAAATTCCGTAAAAAGGTTCTAAAACTAGACACTCTAATGTTCTAAAAAAGATGTCACATGCATAATCTAAACTAGAAAAACCTGCTCAAAACGTAGAAACATTGAGCAATTTAATAACAGTTTTCAAGTTAAATTTCAAGCATAACATATAATGGTAAGACAAGTATAACTTTTTGTAGAAATTTCCAAATTCAATTTTGTAAAAACCCACATAAACTAGACATTCCCTGCATGAAAATATATTTTTACTCACTCAATAATTGTTCAAGAAACATTCCAAAAAATTTAAAACACAGATAAGATTTTTATAACAAATCTGCAGTCCGAAATTTTCAAACATACTCCAGAAAATGGTCTATAACTTTCTATAGAAAAACCCAAATGAATATTTGTAAAAAGCCTCAAAAACTAGACATCCATCTAAATAGGTATGGCATGAACCCCAACTCAACAAGAATCACGGCCAAATTAGCTTCAAAGTTTCTGAAAATAGTTTTTCAAAAGTGATAGTGTGAGTTTTTGAATCAACTTTAACTTGAATTTTTCCAACATAATTTCTGCAAAATTTTTGTCCAAAATTGCTAAAATCAAAGAAGTTTTTAGGGCTTACTTAAGCAAGAAACATGAAGGAGGAGGAGAAAGATCAACCATCACCCAAGAAGGAGCTCTTTTCCACTCACTCTTGGTTTGGAAAAGATAGGCCAGCCAAGCAAGGAAAATGAGAAGGAAAAGAGAAGAAGAAACAAAAAGAAAAGCTTTGTGAACGAAAGAAAAGAAGAAAAAAATGGGTATACAGGGCTTGGGTTGAAAAAAGACTAAAATGCCTTTCCCACAACTTAAAGAACTTTCTTGAGAAATAGGGACAATTTGGTAATTTTCACCCAATTAGCCCAAACTTTCCCAAGAATCGAATAAAACTAAAGAGGTTATATTAAGAAGTTATAATTGTTTACAAAAAAATTTTAATATTCAAAATATTTATCGTCATTATTTAAAAAATGACAAAATTTTAATAGCTTTATAATGTGAAATAAAATTCATTGAAATAAGTAATAATAGTTATTTATTTATTTATTATTTTTTTAATTATTTTCCTAAAATATTAATTGAAAATTTTGGGTCTCACAACCTTACTCCAATTTTAAAAAAATTTTGTCCTCGAAATTTTGTTGTTCTCTCAAAACGAGTAGGGATACTTTGAGTGAATTTCAAATTCTAACTCCCAAGTAGCATCTTCAACCCCAGGGTGTCTCCATTGAACTTTCACCAATGGTATCATCCTTCTCCTTAAGTTTCTAACTTCGAAATCAATTATTGATACTAGTCCATCTTTGTATGATGCATCTTCCTGTAAAGGCAACTCCGTCCAATCCAGTATAGTGTTTTGATTTCTTTGACACTTTCGTAGAGCAGATACATGAAAAACTTCATGAACTTGTGACAACTCTAGAGGTAATTCCAAATGATACGCTACATCACCTATTCTTTTAACAATTCGAAACAGTCTGATGTAACGTGGTGCTAACGTGCCCTTAATTCCAAAGCAAGTTACTCCCTTTCGAGGTTGCACTTTAAGAAAACATAATCATTCACTTCAAAATTCAAAGGTCATCGTCCATGATTAGCATAACTCTTATATCGACTCTGAACTATAAGAAGTTACTCTTGCGCAATTATGACCTTTTTAGTAGTCTCTTGAATAAAATCAGTCCTTAATGTACTAAAATCTTCACATTTAGGCCAACACATAGGAGACCTACGTGGTCGTCTATACAAAACTTCGTAAGGAGCCATCCCAATACCAGCATGGTAACTATTATTGTAGGCAAACTCCACTAATGGCAGATGTTCATTCCAATTTTCTCTAAATTCCATAACTCAAGCTGGCAACATGTCTTCTAATAATTGGATAACCCTTTCAGATTGTCCATCTGTTTTTGGATGGTAAGTTGTGCTATGTAACAATATTGTACCCAAAGCTTCTTGCACACAGTTCCATAAACGAGAGATAAAATTTGGATCTCAATTCGATACAATTGACATTGGTATGCAACAATTTTGTACCCAAAGTCGTATAATTTTTTAACCAATTTAAATTTCCTAAAGAGGTTCTAACTAGATATCACACACACAATCTACATAGAAAAACCTGCTCAAAACGTAGAAATATCGAGCAATTTAAAAACAGTTTTCAAGTTAAATTTCCAGCAGAACATATATGTAAAACATGTATAACTTTTTGTAGAAATTTCCAACTTCAATTTTGTAAAAATCCACATAAACTAGACATTCCTGCATGAAAATAAATTACTACCCACTCACTGATTATTCAAGAAACATCCTAGAAAAGTTAAAACATAGATAAGATTTTTACAAGAAATCTGCAGTCCGAAATTTTCAGACATACTCCAGAAAATGGTCTATAACTTTCTGTAGAAAAACTTAAATCAAATTCTGTAAAAAGCCTCAAAAGCTAGACATCCATCTAAAAAGGTATGGTATGAAACTAACTCAACCATAATCACGCCCAGATTAGTTTCAAACTTTCAGAAAATAATTTTTTAAAAGTGAAAGAGAGAGTTTTGTAATCGACTTTTACTTGAATTTTTCCAACATAATATCTGCAGAATTTCAGTCCAAAATAGCTAAAATGAAAGAAGTTTTTAGGTATTACCTAAGCAAAGAACATGAAGGAGGAGGAAGAAGATCAACTACCACCCAAGGAGGAGTTCTCTTCCACTCACTCTTGGGTTTGGAAAAGTTGGGGCTACCAAGCAAGAAAAAGAAGAAGGAAAAGAGAAGAAGATAGAATGAAAAAGAAAAGCTGCATGAACGAAAGAAGAGAAGAAGAAAATGGGTATATAAGGCTTTGGTTGAAAAAAGACTAAAATGCCATTCCTACAACTTAAAGAACTTTCTTAAGAAATAGGGGCAATTTGATAATTTTCACCCAATTTGCCAAAAATTTCCCAATAATTGAATAAAACCAAAGATGTTATTTTAATAAGTTATAATTGTTTACAAGAAAATTTTATTATTTAGAATATTTATTGTCGTTATTTAAGAAAGAACAAAATTTTAATAGCTTTATAATATGAAATAAAATTTATTGACATAAATAATAATAGTTATTTATTTATTATTATTTTTAATTATTTTCCTTAAATATTAATTGAAAATTTTGGGTCTCACAACCTTACCCCCTTTAAAAAAATATTTCGTCCTCGAAATTTTGTTGTTCTCTCAAACCAAGTAGGGATACTTTGAGTGAACTTCAGTTTCTAACTTCTAAGTACCATCTTCAACGCCATGGTGTCTCCACTGAACTTTGACCAATGGTATCATCCTTCTCCTTAAGTTTCTAACTTGGAAATCAATTATTGATACCAGTCTTTCTTTCTATAATGCATCTTCCTGTAAACGCAAATCTGTCCAATCTAGTATAGTGTTTTGATTTTTTTGACACTTTCATAGAGCAGATACATGAAAAACTCTGTGAACTTGTGACAACTTCGGAGGTAATTCCAATTGATGCACTACATCACCAATTGTTTTCACAATTCGAAACGGTCCGATGTAACATAGTGCTAAGTTCCCTTAATTCCAAAGCAAGTTACTCCCTTTCGAGGTTGTTCTTTGAGAAAGACATAATCATTCACTTCAAAATTCAAAGGTCATCGTCCATGATAAGCATAACTCTTGTAACGACTCTGAGCTGTACAAAGTTGCTCTTTCGATATTCTGACCTTCTTAATAGTCTTTTGAATAAGGTCGGTCCTTAATGCCCTAAAATCTTCACATTCAGCCCAACACATAGGAGACCTACATTGTCATCCATACAAAGCTTCGTAAGGAGCCATCCCAATACTAGCATGGTAACTATTATTGTAGGCAAACTCTACTAATGGCAGATGTTCATTCCAATTTTCTCTAAATTCCATAACATAAGCTCGCAACATGTCTTCTAACAATTGGATAACCCTTTCAGATTGTCCATTTGTTTTTGGATGGTAAGCTGTGCTATGTAACAATATTGTACCAAAAGCTTCTTGCACACAGTTCCATAAACGAGTGATAAAATCTAGATCTCGATCCGATACAATTGACTTTGGTATGTAACAATTTTGTACCCAAAGCCGTATAAGTTCTTAACCAATTTAAATTCTATAAAGAGGTTCTAAAACTAGACACTCAAATCTTCAAAACAAGATATCACACACACAATCTAAACTAGAAAAACCTTTTCAAAATGTAGAAATATCGTGCAATTTAAAAACAGTTTTCAAGTTAAATTTCGAGTATAACATATAATGGTAAAGCATGTATAACTTTTTGTAGAAATTTTCAAATTCAATTTTGTAAAAATCCATATAAACTAGACATTCCTTGTATGAAAATAAATTATTACCCACTCACTGGTTGTTCAAGAAACACAAAAAATTTAAAACACAAATTAGATTTTTACAAGAAATCTGCAGTCCGAAATTTTCAGACATACTCCAGAAAATGGTTTATAACTTTCTATAAAAAAACCCAAATCAAATTCTATAAAAAGATTCAAAAACTAGACATCCATCTAAAAAAGTATAATATGAACCCTAACTCAACCAAAATCACGCCCAGATTAGTTTCAAAGTTTCTGAAAATAATTTTTTTAAAAGTGAAAGAGTTTATGAATCAACTTTAACTTGAATTTTTCCAACATAATATATGCAGAATTTCAGTCCAAAATAGCTAAAATCAAAGAAGTTTTTAGGGCTTATCTAAGTAAAGAACATGAAGATCAACCACCACCTAAGGAGGAGTTCTCTTCCACTCACTCTTGGTTTGGATAAGATGGGGCTGCCAAGCAAGGAAAAGAGAAGAAGAAAGAAAAAGAAAAGCTGCGTGAACAACTCTAGAGGTAATTCCAATTGATACGCTACATCACTAATTGTTTTAACAATTTGAAATGGTCTGATGTAACGTGGTGCTAACTTGGCCTTAATTCCAAAGCAAGTTACTCCTTTTCGAGGTTGTACATTGAGAAAAACATAATCATTCACTTCAAAATTCAAAGGTCATCGTCTATGATCAGCATAACTCTTGTATTGACTTTGAGTTGTACGAAGTTGCTCTTGTGAAATTCTAACCTTTTTAGTATTCTCTTGAATAAGGTCAGTTCTTAATGCACTAAAATCTTCACATTCAGCCTAACACAAATGAGACCTACGTGGTCGTCTATACAAAGCTTCGTAAGGAGCCAATACAAGTATGGTAACTGTTATTGTAGGCAAACTCCATTAATGGCAAATGTTCATCCCAATTTCCTCTAAATTCCATAACACAAGCTCGCAACATGTCTTTTAACAATTGGATAACCCTTTCAGATTGTCCATCTATTTTTGGATGGTAAGTTGTGCTATGTTACAATTTTGTACTGAAATCTTCTTGCATACAATTCCCTAAATGAGAGATAAATTTTGGATCTCCATCCGATACAATCGACTTTGGTATGCCATGAAGCCGTATAATTTCTTGAATATACAATTCACTTAAAACATTCATAGAATACTGGGTCTTAACTGGGATGAAATGTGCAAATTTTGTGAGACGATCAATAATTACCCAAATAGAATTATGACCTTGGGTAAAGCTTGTACAAAGTCTATGGTTATATTGTCACATTACCATTCCGGCTCTGGAAGTGGTTGAAGTAGGCTTGCAAGTTTTTGATGCTCAGCCTTGACCTGTTAACATAAGATGCAACTTGCTATAATTCTTCATTCCTCTCCACCAATATGTCATATTTAAATTGCAATACATATTTGTACTTCCAAGATGTATCATAAATTTTGATCTATGCCTTTCTCCTATAATTGCTTACCTTAAAGAATCATCCTTTGTCACTGCTATCTTCCTATGGAAACGAAAAGCTCCATCATAATATGTCCATGCATCTACAGTTTCTCCTGACATTCTACACCACACTTCACAAATCTTAGGGTCGTTGGATTGTGCCTCTTTTACATTCTCAAGTAGCGTAGGACTAATTATGAGATTGTATAAGAATATTTGTTGTCCATCATCAAACAAATTTAGCTCGTAACCTTCAATTGTTCGAATGTTATGCCAGGTATCTAATACCATTTGTGCAACAAAACCTGACTTGCGACTCAAAGCATCTGCAACTACATTTGCCTTACTAGGATGATACTGTAGAGTGAAATGATAATCTTGAAGATATTCTACCCATCTTCTTTGTCTCAAATTAAGATCCTTTTGAGTAAACAGATACTTGAGACTTTTATGATCCGAAAAGATTTGAAATTGGGCGCCATATAAGTAACACCTCCACATTTTCAAAGCAAAAACAATTGCTGCCAATTCCAAATCGTGTGTTGGGTACTTCCATTCATGGACTTTGAGTTGTCGCGACCCATATGCAACCACTCGATCATTTTGCATTAGAACATATCCAAGACCTTGTAATTAAGCAACTGCAAAGACTACACAAGGTTTCATACTATCTGGTACAGTAAGAATTGGTGCAAAAGTCAGTTGTAGTTTTAACTCTTGAAATGCATCTTCATAAGTTCTGTCCCAGATAAATTTAACTGTGAAAAAGGTGTAGCAATTTTTGAGAAATCTTTTACGAAGTGCCGATAATAACTTGCCAATCCAAGAAAACTTCTTATTTCGATCACATTTTTCGGTTATTCCCAACTTAATACTGCTTCAATTTTAGAGGGATTCATAGCAATACCTCTTCCATATATAACGTGCTCGAGAAATTTGACTTTAGTAAGCCAAATTCACACTTCTCAAACATTACATAAAGCTGATGCACTCTAAGAGTTTGTAAAGCAATTCTCAGATGATTTTCATGCTCTTCACGGGTTTTTGAATAAATTAAAATATCAATAAAGACAATGATGAATTCATCCCAGTAGGGTCGAAATATCTGATTCATTAAATCCATAAATGGAGCAGGAGTATTGGTTAAACCAAATGGCATAACACAAAATTCAAAATGTCCATACCATGTACGGAAAGCAATTTTGGGTATGTCCAACTCTCTAACTCAAAGTTGATGATATCCAGATCTTAGATCAATATTTGAAAAAAACCTTGCTCCACCAAGTTGGTCAAACAATTCATCAATCTGAGGTAAAGGATGCTTGTTCTTTATGGTTAATCTATTTAGTTGACTATAATTTATGCATAATCTAAAACTTTCGTCCTTCTTTTTGACAAAAAGAATAGGTTCTCCCCACGGTGACGAGCTAGGCCAGATGAACCCTTTTGCCAATAGCTCATCTAATTGTTTTCTTAACTCCAGTTTCTTTGCTGATGCCATTCTATAGGGAGCAATCGATATTGGTGCAGTTCCTGGATATAACTCAATTATAAAATCAATCTCACGAGTTGGGGGGAGTCCAGGTAGCTCTTTTAGAAACACATCCACATGTTCATTTACCACTGGTATCTGTGCCAAACTTTTTCCATTTTTATTGTCTACTTCAAGTGAATTTATAAATGCAATACTTGTCTGATTCTGTTTCCCTCTCAAACAACACTTAAGAAAAGAACTGAAAAATCCACTCCTTTTTCACCAAAAAAATGAACCACCACTCCTATGAGAGTTTGAACAATGACTTTCTTCTTAAAACAATTTACAATTTCTTGGTATTTGGTTAACCAATCCATTCCTAAAATAACGTCAAAGTAACCCATATCGAGTACAATAAGATTAGCTAAGAATCGATGGCCCCAAGAGGAGTATTCAAAGTAAGGAGTTTTTCTATAGTCTCATAAGTTAGATTTAACATTTGGGTATAAGTCAAAGAAATGAAAGAATGGGTGGCACCCGTATAAAAAAGAACTCATACCCGAGAGTTGTATAATAAAATCATACCTTCAACAACTTCATTGATCTCTAGTTCCTCTTGCCTGCTAGATAATGCAAAGGCTTTTCCTTTTGATCCTTGTGATGCAACACCCTTGCCTTTATCCTTCTTGCTAACAGATTGTTGTCGTTGAAAGGTTTGTGTAGGATTTGAAGGTTGTTGAAAGGAATGTCTAGGAGGCTGAAAAGATTTGGAGGACTGCTCTTGAAAAGATAATCTTAGTTACTGAAAGTTTTGTTTTGGCTGCCAACCAAATTGATGACTTTGCCTAGGAAGATTTCTCCTAGTATTGGATGCCTCAAAACTAAAAGTGGATTGCGACTCTCATTCATACTGATTGGCTATGAGCTGAGGGCAATGATGCTTGAGGTGTTCAGGTTGGTTGCAATTGTAACAAACATAGGGATGATATCGAGGACTTTCAGATGAATTGCTCCTACATGACCCACTACGGTTTTTGCTACTTAGTTTCCAAAATTTATTCTTTTCCTTTCCTTTATCTCTAGATTTTTGACTTGATGTAGCCACCTTTAATTGTGCCACATTGACTTGTTCAACCCCTATAGGCTACAACAACTGTTGCAATATAGGTTTATCATCTTGATACATAAGTTGTGCTCGAATATCATCTCGTAGTCTCATAAAAAAATTTAACTACTTTATGTGAATCTCTAATTACCATGTTTTCTATGAACCTTGATAGTTGGTTGAAACGAGCTTCATATTGTGCAACTTTCTTATCCTCTTGTTTTAAATTCATAAACACAACCACCTTATTTGTTCTGGCTGTCTCATTAAAGAACCTTTCATATAATATTTGTTCAAACTCTTTCCAAGAGATTTCATCTATATTCTTGCCTCTACTCACAGAGTCCCACCAATAGTCGGCCTCTCCATTTAACTAATAAGCTGCAAGTCCAGCTCTAAAACATTCAGGAATGTTGAGAGCATTCATCTTCTTCTTAATTTCTCGAATCCATCATTCAGCAACATCCGAATTCAGTGTACCATCATAAAGTGATGATCTAGTCTTTTCAAACTCTTTAAGGTAGTAAGCCCTACCACTTTCCTCATGTCTTTGCCCCCAGTAATTAATCTAAGTAACGCTTATAGTAGATTACGTTCTCCTTGGTTTTCATTTGCACCTTGTTCGAGCTCTTTTCTAGCCACTTTTCTTCTTGGAGACATGTTGAAACAATAAAAGTAATCTAAAATAAGTTAAAATCATGAGTGAAAATGTCTTCCTGGGAGATCAGAACCATGCTCTGATACTAAATTGTCACGTCCCAAATAGCAAGTACGTGAGATATATGTATGAATAAAAATATATAGATAAATATAAAATATAAGTTTCCTTAAAGAAAAATAATAATTTTGGGATATCCCTTTTTAAAAGAACATTAAATAATTTACCAAAATATTTTAACTAAGAAAACTTCAACATAATATAACAAATAAACTCAAACATAGGCAAATTATACATACTATACTTTAGTCTCAGCAATGTCTCCTAGAGTACAGGATGCAAATGAGAATAATAAACTAAACATAAACCTTGAATTAGCTGTCTTCCTTCATAGTTGAACCACGATCGCTCAGTACAAAACCTAATCTGGAAATTAATAGGGAAACAGGATGAGCTACAACTAGCTCAGTAGGAGTATACTCCATGCATAGTTCTTAAATAATCAATAATGCATGCTACATTACAAATATTTCATGTATAACCATTACTAAATCATCAATAGTACATCTTTAATTGGGAGATTTTATTTTAAAACTCGGGCATACATGTACTTTCTCACTTCCAAAACCTGGTGGAGTGTATATTCTAGCTACCCCATGCATGCTTATACAATCATAATGAAAGATGCAATGTCTGATATGAAACACACATGTATGCTATGCCAAATCCATATGTATTGGTCAACTCCGAAATACATAGACATATGCACGGTCAACCTCTGAGATGCACGTAGGTCCACCTCCGATCCCATGTATGGTCATACTTCGAAATACATATGGCACATGTATTGGTCAACTCCAAAGTACATGGGTCCTCGACATAAGGGTCCTCGTCGTATGAGCGGTCCAACTCCAAGACCCATAGACGAAAATAAATACCAAGATCTCTAGACGAACAACTTCGAAATACAATGGGGGTCCAACTCCGAGGCCCATGTGTGGTCATGTATGGACAACTCCAAAATACATGTGAAATGTAATGTGTACCTGTAGTTCATCGAAAAATAGTCTGTTGCATCTAGTAGCCCCAAGGTACTATATATCCACAAGACGTTTATACAGATAATACTCCCCATAAAATAATTTCATGATAAATGCATAAAAACTCAGATGCCATGTAAAATATTTTAATACCTGTAACATATCAAAACATCACGTATGCATATAAAATATTTCTAACGTGTACTTTAATTATAAAATCATTCATGTACAATCTTGGCATTTATTTTCATCACTCTTAAATATACGATGCATGATATTTTCATAAAAATAATGCATGGAGAAAAAGTAGAGTAAGAACCCCTACTTGAAGAGGAATTTGCTTGCACACGCTTACCGTCAAACTAGTGGAAAGGTCTTTGACCTAAGCAAAACATTTAATTAAGCTCTGATCCTTTCCACAGTTTAAGAAATGAAATCAAGATTAGAAACGAATAATTTAAAACTTCGTTGATATCAAGCTCAATCTCTGTCTAATTGAAAATCAATATTAATTTCTTAAACTTATACGTATTCTCGAAAAAGTCACATTTGAACCAAACCCTACCCTATAACCAAATTAGTGATTAAGTAAATGATACCAAAAAAATAGTTAAAAGTTACATCAAAACAACAAGATGAAATCTGGTTTATTCTGGAAATGAAACATTATGATAAAACAATTTTTAACTTTCAAACCTTAATTTGATATCACAAACAAAACTTCATCCAACCTATCCCAGAAAATTGAGTATAACTTTTAGTAAACTTAATCAATTTAAATTCCGTAAAGAGGTTCTAAAACTAGACACTCTAATTTAAAAAAAAAAGATATCACACACAAAATCCACACTAGGAAAACATGCTCAAAACGTAGGAATACAGAGCATTTTAAAAATACCTTTCAAGTTAAATTTTCAGCAGAACATATAATGGTAAAACATGTATAACTTTTTGTAGAAATTTTCAAATTTAATTTTTTAAAAACCCACATAAACATGACATTTCCTGCTTGAAAATAAATTATTACTCATAGATTGTTCAAGAAACATCCTAGAAAAATTAAAACATAGATCAAATTTTTACAAGAAATCTGCAGTCCGAAATTTTCAGACATACTTCAAAAAATGGTCTATAACTTTCTATAGAAAAACCCAAATCAAATTCTGTAAAATGCCTCAAAAATTAGATAGGTATGACATGAACTCTAACTTAACCAGAATCTCGCCCAGATTAGTTTCAAAGTTTATGAAAGTAGTTTTTCAAAAGTAAAAGATAGTTTTTGAATCAACTTTAACTTAAATTTTTCAACATAATTTCAGCAAAATTTCAGTCCAAAATAGTTAAAATCAAATAAGGTTTTAGGGCTTACTTAAGCAAAGAACATGAAGAAGGAGGAGGAAGAGGATTAACTACCACTCAAGGAGGAGCTCTTTTCCTCTCACTTTTGGTTTGAAAAAGTTGGGGTTGCCAAGTAAGGAAAAGGATAGACGGAAAAGAGAAGAAGAAAGAAAGAAAAAGAAAAGCTGCGTAAATGAAAGAAGAGAATAAGAAAATGGGTATATAGGGCTTGGGTTAAAAAAAGACTAAAGTGCCCTTCCCACGACTTAAAGAACTTTCTTAAAAAATAGGAACAATTTGATAATTTTCACCCAATTAGTCCAAAATTTCCCAATAATCGAATAAAACCAAAGAGATTATTTTAAGAAGTTATAATTATTTAGAAACAAATTTTAATTTAGAATATTTATTGTCGTTATTTAAAAAAAATAAAATTTTTAATAACTTTATAATGTGAAATAAAATTCAATAAAATAAATAATAATAATAATTTATTTATTTATTATTAATTTTTAATTATTTTTCTAAAATATTATTTTTAAAATTTGGGTTTCACAAGTTAACATACAGAGTATACAGTTTCTTGAACTGATGACATATTTGATTAACATCAATCAGACAAAACCCACAAAATATACTTGACTAAACCCAGATGAAATCTATAATCTAAGAATCAAGCTAAGACATCATCCAACGAAGGAAGAAAGAAATAAAAAAAATTTCTCAAAAAGTTTAACAGAAATCAAAAACTGAAAAGACATTATTAGTTTGCAAACAAGATACCGCAAGCGCACCTGCGTAAATTACCGAAGCGGGGGCTCTTAACCAAGCACGCTCCCCCATTGAAATGACTCACCATAAAAATGGTTTCTTTCGTTCCATGTGGGATAAACAGAGGTGGCTTCACTAGCAACCTACGCGTGTGCTTTTGCGTAATAGTAATTAGTAAATGTTTGTGAATGTAGTGGGCCCAGAAATGTGAAAAGCAAACGACGTCGTAATGCAGCTAGGTTTCCTAATTTTATGAGCATTGTTCTCTTCTTTCTTAGGAGCTCAGTTACTACTCAGGCCTCAAGAGAGAGAGGGTGGGAAAATGAGAGACAAGGCGTTGATGAATGCAATGAGATCAGGTGTGGTAGTGGTGGGAGCTTTGGCTTTTGGATACTTGACCCTTCAACTTGGTTTCAAGCCTTTTCTTGAAAAGGCCCAAGTCTCTGTCGAACCCTCATCTTCACCATCATCCTTTGAACCCAATTCAACCTCAAGCCGCGAGCTTTAATAAGACCCACCTACCTGTAGCAAGAAATCCCAAACCTTTTGTAGACTTATAGCTAGTTTTCTTTCTCTCTCTCTTTTGGTTTAAATAATTTGAAGTAACGCTGATCTACGATCAAGTCTGTGGCTGACCTAGATGGTTTCCACTGGGAAATTTTTATGATCTGAAACTAAAAGGTATGTTTTTTAATCAAAACTTTGAGCTTGCACGTAGGTCTGATTTCTGGTTAATTGAACTCGTATTGAAATATATACTTTGTAAACAGTTTATTGAGTTTTCATTTGAAGACATTCGTATGAGAACTTGTATTGTTTCGAAGTATATTCATTTAGATATATCTCTTTCTTGGCTTCATGCTTATGATCGTGGGTGTTTTGGAATTAAAAGATGAAGACAAACTTTGACTTCCTCAAAATGGTTGCAAAGCACATGTATGAAATCAAACTTTTTAAGTGGGTGATTACGGATGATGCAATGCCATTTATGGCATCCATTAAAATCAATGTGAATGGGAGACTTGCCCTATATGTACCATGCATATGTACAAGCAAATTCATGTACCTCTTAGAAATTGTTCTTTTTTCTCAATATGAAATGGCCAAGTGTTTTCTCCTATATTACAAGAGAGTGGTATCTTTCTTCTTTTATTATATTTAAAGAGAAGTTGTAAATGGTAATATCCATAATATAGGGAATTCCTTTTAGTCTTTAAATGTAAATATTAGTGTCCAATATTCTTCATTTTATTATCATATTTGTATTAATTTGAGTTTGTGTTGGAAATTCATCCCATCTCTCCAAAGCTTTAAAAGCCAGTTTTATGCCTTGATTCACTTTTCTTGCATGAGGCAGGGCATTATGAGGTGTAAACGTGTAAACTTCATTAGGGTATGAGGTGACTTCATTAGAATATTGAGACAATTTTTCCCCAATACAAGTTATAAGTCTCAACTTAATTTTTACTAAGAATGAATAAGAAAGTTTTAAGAAGATAATCTTCATACAGTAAAAAGTTGTAATAATCAAGTCATTATTTAAATTGAAATTGTCATGAAAGCAAGTCAGAATGTAATTTTATGAATACTAACAGGGGATAAGTACCTACTTCTTTTTCATGCAGAATATGACTAAGGTATAGACTCAATACTGAATAATATGATAGAAGTAAATGATGCGTAGAATTGGGATATTTAATGCCAAATTGGTGTTGGTTGTTTTCCCTATAAAAACTAGTTTTTTGCTTAGTACGAGTCATGTATTGTGTAACTAGAGATTTTCAACCCACATGAGAAGATAATCCCAGAAACATAAAATTTGAGGTGTATAGCTTTAGTAGCCTCATTGCATATCATCTAAATGCATAAGCATCATTTGAAAAAGATGCAAGCCTAGAATAAATCATTTGAGGCTAAACCTTAACTAATTATACAAAGGAGGCTAATAAGGCCCAACTTTAAGCCCAAATGCCCAATTCTGACTTGCGGGTCTAGATTTTTCGCGTTTCAGTCATCGGGGAAGAAATGAATGAATGTTCTTTTGGAAAAATGTAGAATAATACACCTACCAAGACGAAAGCCAAAGGTGAGTCTCGTAGGTGGACGTATCGAACCGAAATAAGATCTCAGAATGACATCTTGATACACTGATTTAGCCAAAATGAATCCTATTTCGGCTATTACCTTCTCCATTACTATGTTCTCATACGCAGGAATACCCCCGTTAGCCGGCTTTTGTAGCAAATTCTATTTGTTCTTCGCCGCTTTGGGTTGTGGGGCTTACTTCCTAGCCCCAGTGGGAGTAGTGACTAGCGTTATAGGTCGTTGGGCGGCCGGAAGGTTGCCACTTAGGGACCGAAGTTGTGCACCGGACACGTAGCTTATCGAATCCAGTTGCGACATGGATGGGGCGATCCTTAAATAGCAAATTAAAACCAAGATAGTCAATTATCTCAAGGACAAAAGATTTGAGAAAATAGCTTTACAATTCCTATAATTTTTCAAAATGTATACTTTATTCAAATACTTTTTAGTTAAGTAACACTAGTTTATTTACTTTTGGAAAGTTCAATTGAAGTTTAACTTGGCAAAAAAAAAAAAAAAAAAATTTTTTGGGTAAAATTTGATTTTAGTTAAAAGAAATAAAAAAAATTAAAAAAATAGTTTTTTTCTAAATTGCACAACCACCATCCCACCCTTCCATCGATCACACCCTATCTACCCTTGCAATGCCCACAGCCTAAAAGCCACCTTTTTTTTCTCTCTCCCCCCTCTTACTTCTCTTCACTTTCTCTAGCAAATTTCTCAATGACCATCTAGTGGTGGGACGGGGCTAAAGTTGTCACAAACTAGAGTGACTTGGTCAAACAAAGGTGGTGGATTGTCGTGCACTGGTTGCCATCGTCTGAAAGCTCATCGAAAATTGATTTTCAAAACATGTAATTTTCGCTCTATAGAATTAAAACTTGAAAAAACAACCAGAGGGAGGTGGTTGTTGGGTGGTGGGCACAGCTCAAAGGCAGGCATATAATGGCCAATGGAGGGGGTGGAAGGTTTTTGATAGTGCGACGGGTGATTAGGGTGAGGAAAGAGTTATGCTGCTCTAAAAAATTAAATTTTTAATGTTTTTTTATTTATTTTAATTAATTACAATTTTACACCTCAATGAAAGTCAATTTTATGAAATTTGAACTTAAATTTGACTTTTTAAAAATTAATGGACTAGAACTGCTTGACTAAAAAGCTACTGGAATAAATTATACTTTTTTTAAAAGTTATAGTACCTGTTTTATTTGCTCCAATTACCTCTAGACATTGACCTTAGAACCACCTTTATTGTCATCGTCCATATGGTGAATTTTCTTTTTCATTACTTCTCAATTTCAAGCTTTGATGTCATGGCTGCTATGGAAACTATTACATCACGAAGACGAAACAAGTTAAAGGGGAAGAAAAAGATTCCTCTATTGGAGAGAAGAGAGAGATGTACTAATGACCTCTAAACAACAACTAACAAAATAAGTTTCTCTAAAGTGATCCTTGGAATCATTGGATGAGTGATTGGGCTTACCAAACTCAAGGTATCCCTTAGTTGGGATTTGCTGAAACCATTATTTTTTGGTTTAGTGCACGCATGGAGGTTCTTGAATGCAAAATTTGGGGTTGTGTTTGTGGGTCAGATGCCCTTGATGCTAGTCATGTAACTGACTTTCCCTTAAATTTACTTTCTTGGTTTATCATATTCTTGTTGGACTTTTGTAATTAACCTTATAAAGGAAAGTATCAACCACCTATAAAAAGCTATCTATAGCTCCATTTTTTTCGGTGGGGGGATGGGGTGTTATGTGAAAGTACATTATACTTAGACTACCTATAAATTATGGGTTGAATTACTTTCCTATTCCTTACCACTGCAATATTCCATAACACTTAGCTTTGCTTGATATCCTTCCGTGGGTTGGGTTTAGAAAATAAGGAATACATAATGTAGTTTGTATTTTGGTTAATGTTTTCTGTTAGTAAAGTTCATCTTATGATAATTTATAATTGTTCCTTTTGCCTATTAGAAACTAAAATGTATGCATATTGGATCTAACTTACCCAATTGAATTGCTTCTGAAAGATCCCTTGTGGCCTTATAATATGTTGTGTATGATTTCATGACACAGCTCTTCTCCTTTACTATTCTCTTGTGATGACAAAACCTGTTTTATTCTAAGCTTGAGGCATTCTATTAACTTTCCATTTAACTAGATTGAAAGATTTGTCCAAATCCATTGTTGTTGTTTTGTATGCAAACTTTGTGACATGTACAGGATGCCATTTTTATCAGTCTGTAACATAGAGAATGAATTTCAGTGTTCTTAACTTATGCCAGCCTGCAGGGCATACCCTTGCCTTGCTGATGTATGGTTCCAGCATTAGCGCATGCAGTTTTCTTAATAGTAAATGATAGAACCTTTTGTCAATGACATCTATTCCGCTTATGCTCTTTTCTTTACCTTATTTTTCTTCTACTTTTATGAAGGGTTGGCCATGAGGATCTCAGACTCATATTCTCAATGGTTTGTACAACGATATTTCAATTTTCATGAAGCTTGTCTTCTTGCATTCAGCTAGTGTTTTCCTTTCATCTGAGCAATGGAATTTATAAACTTTTTATGCCTTAACATTAAGACTCTTCAAAAGAAGATTGACAAGTCAAATTAATAATAATTGTAACCTTATGTCTGTCCTTTTCTTTGCATTTCTATTTTCACTAGTGTAAGTTGTTATTCGAATTACTATGGAGATGAGGCTTTGTAGTGCCTTGGAAAATGGTTATTTCATGTTTCGTTCCCTCAATTTGGGATTGATTTTCCTAGGAACATTAACCCATTGTTAGTAATAGGTTGTCTATGGTCCTGTCAGGTCCCATTTTTACCAACAAAGAAAAACCAAATCGAGTTGGTTATATTACTTTAATTAAATTGAATCAAATTGTTTGGTTAATAAAATTATTAAAAATGAACGGCTAAATTCGGTTTAGTTAACGATTTTATTTTTTTAATTTTTTTTTATCTAAATCTGTTAAAATTTGAAAATAACATAAAAAAAAAAAAATCTTTAAAATTAAACAAATTAATTAATATGTACTATAAATATAAATAATATTATATGTTCCTAGGGATGTCAATTCATACGAGCTGGATTAGTTCGAGCTGGCCCAAACTAACACAGCCCAAATTGGATCAACCCTAGCTCAATTCAAATTTAATTCGAGCTAGAGAATGTGAGCTCGAACTCAAACCAAACACAAACGAGTTGGCTCAAACTAGCCCAAACTAGTCCAAATTATTAATTATATATATATTTTAGTTAATATGACTTTTTTTATTAAAAAAAATATGTTTAATAACTAAAGCTCAAATAAAATTACATAAAATAATAAAAAATATATATATAAATATAATAAAAAATTAATTATCAAAGCAAAAATTCAATTACTAAATTAATTTGGCAATGAGTAAATACATTAAACCATACTCATGTAAAAGTTAGAAGTCGTCATGCCCTCATAAAAACTCACATTTAGAATAAAGAGTTCTTAAATCCAAATAAAATTTCTAGTTATTAAACAAAATAAATAGAGATGAGTAGATTAAATAAATATACTTATTAAAAATTGAACAGTTATCTAAGAATAACATAACTTTTTTTATCTACACAAGAATAAAACTTTGACTATTATATAATATCTAAGTCTCAAGACAAGAAACAAATAGAAAAGATAATAGCATAACACAAATATCAATTTAAAAATAGAAACTTCATAATACTAATTTAAATTAAATATAAATATTATTTTTTTTGTTTAAAGAGTTGGATAGATTTAAATGCTAAATGCATTAACATCAAAGAATGTAGCATAATATTATGACAAAATGAATAAATTATAACTATTTATTCATTATCAGCTTATTTTTCAAAAGAAAAGGGAAAAAAATAACTAATATATCATAAAAAAGAAGTATTAAGAGAAATAAAATATTATTTTAATTTTAATATAGTATTTTTTATTTTTTTATTTAAAATTTAATTTTATTTTATTTTAGTTCGGGCTAATGGGCTGGCCCTAACCCAGTCCAAATTTGTTCGTGTTATTCGAGCTGGGCCGAAACAAGCCCAAATTTAATTCGATTCGTGTTTTTCGATTTGGGTTCGATTCGGTCAATCGAGCTATAGCACAAATTGCCATCCCTATATGTTCCATAAATCATATAATATTTTAAAAATAATCATAGAATTAATTAGAATGTAGAGCTAAATATTTTTACAAATTCAATAACAAAATACAATAATACATTAATTAATGAATAATATATTAAAAATAAGTTTGGGAGTTAGGGTTACATACTTTTGAGAAGATATATAATTAATATTTTTTTTTGCCTTTTTTTAAAAGAATAATATATTAAAAATAATTACAAGTAACAGTCTAATTTGGTTTAAAAATTTGTATAATCAGACTGAACTGTTTGTAAAATAGTTTGAAAAAATAAAAATTAAATCGAACCGTTTGATTTACAAAACTGTTTGGTCTGGTCTAGTTAGGTCCCTTTTTTTATTTTAATTGATTTTGTTTGATTTTTGGACACCTTTAATTAATAAGTCTAAGATTCTTTTTTTTTTTTTTTTGACATTTTTTTTTAACTATTCCAAGTATGAGTTTGCATGTTCATGAAGATCATATTATAATGCCCTTAATATTACCATTTGACTTAACTCTAAAAAATGACAGTATAACATATTATAATGCCATTAATGTTACTATTTGACCTAACTCTAAAAAATGATAGTATCACAAAATAATTCTTTGCTTTTTATTCTAGATTTTTATTTGATTGACCATACTTCTAAAATTAATGTTTTTAATAAAATTTAATCTTTCGAGTAATAATGAATAACAAAAATAAAGATTTAGTTATGAATTAAAAACTAAAATTTCAAAAAAATTCAGCTTTAATTAAGTATATTTATTTTTTAATGTTTTTAATTAAAATTAATTCTTTAAGATAATAAATAATGGAAATAATGACTTAATTAGAAATTAAAACTAGAATTTAAAAAGACTACGTTACGATTATTTAATCATCCTTATATAATTCTCTTTTTTAATATTTTTAATTAAAATTGATTTTTTGGGATAATAAATAGCATATATAACGATTTAATTAGAAATTAAAAACTATAACTTCAAAAAAATTCAATTAGAATTATTTAGTAATCCTTACATAATTTTCTTTTATATAAATTTAAAAAAATATGTAAATTGCAAACAAGTATTTTGATGATTTTTTTTTTCCCGAAACTTTAGTGTTTTAATAATTATTAAGTAGAAAATACAAGCCTCCATTAACGACAAATAATACCCATCAGCTCCCTTTCATCTTTACCTTTCTTGCTTGATTTTGCTTTTAATCTATGATAACAAGAAAGAGAGCTCTTCTTTAATTTGAATTTGCTCTCTCTTATGATAGGTTCATTTATTTTATTTTATTTTTGTTTAGGTTTAATAAATCACTATAATTTGCGGTGTTTTTGCCTAGATTTTAGTTTTGGTAGATTTGTTTCCCACGTAGACTTGTTCTAGTTCCATTTTTGTCATGTTTTTTAATTTAGAAGTAGATGTGTATTTGTTAGTTTTATATTGGAGTTGTTGCTACCTTAGAAAATGAAGATGCTTAAGTAAATTGATTGAAAACATAAAAAGTAATGTTAAAAGTAATCAAAGAAAAAAAAGAAAGCTCAAAAGAGGCAATTATTGCTGGTCTTATTACTGGAACGATGAATGATGCTTATGTGTTGTCAATTTTTATTTATCAGTGTCTTGTAATTAGATTAATACGAATTCAACCAATGAGATTTATTATTCTAATGAAAATTAAAATTATTTATTTTTAGAATAATAAATAATATATATAATGGATAATTAAAAATTAAAATTTCAAAATAGTTCAAATTATGTAATTATTCTTTCATAATTTTATTTATTGTAAAATTAAAATGTTATTGATTGCATATAATTATTTTGGTCATACTTCTTCAAAAATTTGAGGTTTTTAATTGAAATTAATTCTTTTGAAATAATAATTAATAAACACAGTTTTACTTGGGAATTAAAATTTAAAAATTAGAATTCCAAAAACTTTAGTTACGATTATGGAGTAACATTAAGACAATATTTCGAGAGAATTAAAATTTCATAAGATTAAGAAAACAGTAAAACAAATGATTTTATCTTTTTTATGTAATAAAAAAACAATAAAACATCTATCACAGTACAAGTCATTGCACACGAGATATATCAATATTTGAAATAATGAATATGGAAAAATAATAAAAATAATATCTTTTAAAATTTGTAATAACAAAAATAATATTTTTTGTATTCAAATTATATATTTTTACAATTAAAAAAATAATTGTTACATCATTTTTCTTTGAACGTTTGTTCAATTATAAGCCTTTTAAATTAAACTGCGGTTATTTAGACCTATTTAATATTGAACATTGTCTAATTGGATATGTTCAATGTTATTGGGTGCTATTTGTGTTATTATAAATTTTTAGGGGTATTATTTTTTATAAAAAGTATAATCTTATTACATATAAATGCATAATTGATTTTCTAATAAATTCTATGTGTTTTTAAGTTAGACTTTTAAATTTCATTTAAATTAAATATATTGCATCATGGTTTAATTAAAGTATTTTAAATTGAATTTCTTCGCATGCAATGCATGTTTTATTTGCTAGTAATAATAAGAGATATTATATCTATATCTATAAAGATAATAAAACTAAAACCTTGATCCATGATTGAATTATTGAACTCTAAATAAAATTTTTAAACTAATAAGTAACCTTTTTTTTTTCTTTTCTTTTCTAAAGAACTAATAAGTAAACTTAATCATAATTATCTAATTCTCTAATGGAAACCAAAATCCTATGTTCTTGAACATAAAGGCAACATTTGATTTTCACACACCATAAAACCAATATTTTTCTTGATTGAAGTTGCTCCCAATTTGTAATATTACCTTGTTATAGGAACTTTTTTTAGCCCAGTAACCTTTTTCCCGAAAGTCATTCGACGACTTCATACTCATATGTGATTTTTACAATTTTGTTCTCTACTTGCCAATGTCTCTAAGGTTACAGATTAAGCTTCAGAGAGGTCTAGTTCTAGAGGCCTTTGTGTATACCCCATGGAGCTGTTGGAACAGTGCTACAAGTTGTCACTCTCACCTAGCAGTTTATCCCTGTCTTCTTCTTTGATCGTGGCTCTTGTTATGAAGGGAAGTACAATGCATTTGGTGGTGCTATTCTTGATAAATCCAAGCTCGATATGACTTAGAAGCAATCTAATTCTAGCCCGAGGTTTGTCTTTTTCATTTTCGTTTTTGTTTCTTTTCTTTAAATCTAATTTTGATAATTTGATCAAACTAGGTTTCTTCTTGGTTTAATTTTGAGAATTTGATTAAATGGGTGGTCTTAGAGATCTTGGTGTTTCTGCAAGGGCATGAGCAAATCTGAGAAAATGAAAGTTTCCATTTTCTCTGGCAAAGCTCCGGCAACGGCAAGTATCTCAGGTACCAGCAACGGGATCTTTGGAACTCCATTCGTAACTCACAAGAACCTCCTTTTAACTAACTATGTCAACATTCCATCGATTGCTTATGAAATGCTCTGAGATTCAGTTTCAAAATGGGGTTTCTGTGAGTCTTGTTCCTCACATGTGTTGAATAATGGGTCCTCTCTTTACAAATTTTGGGTTTCTACTTGGTTTGTTCGATATATAAATAAAATTGGAACGTGGGTTTATTATTTTGGCTGGTTTTGTTTCGGAATAGTTTTGATATTCAAAATTGGTCTTAGTTTTTTATTTGGGTCTACTCTTTTGTTGTTCATGCTTATTACCTTCGTTTAAAGCATTGTTGTTTTTCATACACTTCTACTGAATATATATTACGTACATTACATTTTTACTAAATATTACATACATCTCTACTGAATATTATATACCTCTCTGCAATTGTATGTAATATGTTACATATATCTCTGCCGTTGTATGTAACATGTAACATATATATTTGTTGAATGTTACATATACCATTATCATTGTATGTAACATATTACATACACTTCTGCCTTTGTATGCAATACGTTACATACCTATTCGATAAGGTCGTCGGAGCTTCGGTGAGATAGCTGGAGCTTTAATCTTGGTGGAGCTCCAGTGATATTACCGACGAAGTCGTCGAAGCTGTGGTGAGTTTATCAACAAAGTTGTTGTAATTTTGGTATATTTGTTTGTTAGCCTTAAAGGTCATTTTAGTAATTTATATGATTTTTATATAATCAAAACTCACAATTTTAGACATATTTTTGCTAGATTTGAAAAATATTAGTTTACAATTTAAATGTAAGCTATTTAGGCCCAAAGCTCCTCCTAATTTAGCTTAGCAAAATATCTAAAATCATTGCTCAAATTTCTTTATTTTTCTAGTGGAGAGACAAATAACAAACTGTATTTCAAGGGAGACTTGAAAATGACTACTTCATGGTGTGAATTGTGAAACTTAGTAAAAGCGTCCTCTTTATTTACTCTCATCCTTCACCAAAAATTAATTTGAACTAATTCTTTTGATTTGATAAATGAAACACCCATTTCCAAACTTGAGCAATTCTATCATTCTTAATTGTGAGCTGAAATTTCTATAAATGTTGGTCACATCACATTGTGATTTATGTGATCAATAGACTTTGGAATTGAAAAGAGTAATGTTACACACATTATATTATCGTATATATTGTGTAATATAAATAAAATTAAAAAAAATCTAAATAAAAATCTCCTAAACAAAAATACTCACCCACTGTGTCTTTCAGCTTCATATAGTCATCAACATCAAAGGGTGATCTAATAAAAAAAGAGTGAAAAAGTCTAAATATCACAATTTGTAATACTTATCAATCTAAATATCACAAATTTTTGATATCTCTTGAAGTAAATGATAATGTAGTACTCAATGACAATGAAATGTAATATTAGTGCAAATATTTAAAAAAAAAAAAAAACACAAATATTCAAAAGAAAGTAAGTAATGTGATTTGTGTGAATTATACTTTAAGAAGTAATGAATAGCACATTCTCAATTTAGATGGTAAGGTATGATAAGAATGTAATGTTGGGACTACATATCTACATCCAATAAAATTATGTTATATCAATTATTTTTATTTTTGTGGTATATAGTAGTGGCTTGGAGAGAAATTGTGTAAAGGTGATCTTGGTTCGTCCTTACCCAATTTGGAAACTTCGATTTTCCAATAAAGATCAAAATAATGGGAAAAATTGTATTTGAATTCAAAAGACATGTTATGCATATAATTGGAGATATTTTTAAGTTGTGATATATTAGGGATGGTTCTTACATTTAAACATCGATCCTTTTAGGCTGATACTTTTTTGTACTATTGTAATATGTTATGTTTAATTACATTTTATGCCTCCAATGTAGTGAGTTCGTTACAAACATATTTATAACGTTTATAAAATTACAAATATATCTATAACATATTTAAAATTCTAAAATTGTAGACATTTTTGGTATAAATACTATAAAAGTTATGGACATAGTTGTAACAAATAACTTATAATTTTAGAATTTTAAATACGTTATAGGCATTTTTGCAACTTTATAAACGTCATGGACACATTTGTAACAAACTCAATACGTTGAGGGCATAAAACATAATTAATCATAATATATTATTAATAACTTTATGAAAGTAGAGTTATTTGGCTACTTCTGAACCAACTATTTGTCTTATTTTGAACTTAATATGATTAAAAATGCTTAATTTGTGTGGAATCATATCAATTTAGGTGGAATGATAGCAAAAAATTCGAGACCTATGCGCCACAGCATGCACTTTAGTGTACCGTGGTGCACATAACTTTCAGAATTCTCAAGCATTTTGTGCCGTGACAGGTAAAAATATGTGTCGTGGCTTGCATCACTTATAGGACAATCCGAGAGCCTCATGCCATAGCATGCACTTTTTTGGTATGGGATGTGAGTTTTTTTTTTTTGGACGCAAAATGCCACATCAAATTCGTTTTTAATCCTAAATCTAATTTCAACCCTTGGATCGTATGGGATTTGATCCAATGACTCATATTAAGTCACTTCCACTCTTATTAACCCTATTTCTTAAGAACCAAAATACAAATAGCATTATTAACAATTTTTCTAGCAACCAAGAATTGAGAGAAAAGAAGAGAAAAAGCTTAGGAACAAGTGGAGAAGACACAAGTTTGAGAAGATTCAAAAGAAGATTGATTTGTAATTTAAAAGATTTATTGTAATTATTCTTCTACTTCTTGTTTTATCAATTTTGATGCATTTTTTATGAAAATTTTGGGTTTTATTAACAAGAATATCAATAGCTAAATATTTAATTTAGGGATCTTAGGAATCCAATATTTTAATATGTATTCATCTATTATTTTTTTCCTATTTTGATTGTAATTGAGTTATATTATTTATTTTGATTTTCATGCTTTTGATTGTTTGGCCAATAATTGATTTAGAGAGGCAATTAAATATATTTGAGAGAATAATTTGATTATTTGTCTTAATGCAGGAGATTAGACTTTTATTTTAATAGTTTTCTTCTATCTATTGTCGTTATTCCCAATTTTTAAAATTTTTTTTTCTCAATTATGCATTATGTCGTTTATTCTTGTTTTATTTAGAAAGGAAGTGAGCTGAGGTGTCTCTATTTTTTTCTTCTAATATAACTAATTCCTTAAAGGTACTAACCAAGGGATTAGTCACGCAGATTTGGATTTTAAGAAACTTTTATGAGAACTTTTCCTCCATGAATGACAATATGATTTTGGGTTGAACTGTGAATTGTTCATTTCCCAGGATTGAAGTAATTTTTGCTTTAATCTAAAATAATTTATACATTAATTGGTATCAAAGTTCCAGGTTGTTCCCTGGGTAACGATGTCCAAATCCCACTTCACCCATGAAGAAGACTCACACAGGGGTAGACAATAATCCCCTCGCACAAGCTCTCCTTCAATTTCTTCATGATCAAGATCGAAAGTCTTGATCACCAAGAAATTTTTGAGTTGAAATAAAAAATGATGGATGAACTTCGAGCTCTAAAACCCACTCACACTAACCTTTTACCATCTTCTATGAACCTTTTCCCTTATTATCCATATAGTCCACAACATTTTACCCAAAAAAGATAAACCAAAGTTCCTCATGAACATTTCACTCCTTTTCGCAACATTCACCATATACAATACTAACAAACTACCAACCATTTCAAATTTGAAACACCCAATACCCATCATGGTAGAACCCCAGATTTCCCTAACATCAAACCAAAAATGACATACCCTTTTATAGTGGTCACATGGATATTTCAGAGTTTTTAGATTGGTCCAAAATTGTTAACAATTTTTTTGAGTATTTGAAGATACTAGAGGAAAGACATGTGAATATGGTGGCTTATAAGCTTAAAGAAGCTGTTGGAGCTTGGAGGGACAATATTCAAACTACACGAAAGAGACATGGAGAGTTATCTATTATTTTCTGAAGTTGGATGAAGAGGTTTATGTAGGAAAAATTTATTCCATTTGATTACAAACGATACCATAACTTTCAAGAAGGTGCTTGATCTATGACAGACTATGTCAATGATTTCTAAGAGTTTAGAGCTAGGAACAATTTGGAAGGGAGTGAGTCTCAAAAGGTTCTAAGGTTTGTCTCAAGACTTAGAGAACCATTAAGTGGGAAGGTGGATGTTAGAAATGCAATGATTTTCACTGAAGCTATCACATTTGCCCTTCGATATGAGACCCAATTAGAAAGGTTCACAAGAAACAGCTATCCCAAAAGCAATTACAATTCAAAAACCCTAGAGGCCACCATCTCTCAAATAACACTTCTAGCCTTTCCCCTAGCCAAACACCTAACCCTACATTTAGCACTCACAAGGGTCCCCCTGATAACCTTGCTGAATCACCCCAAAATCCATTACTGAACCCATACTTGCCCCAAAAACTAATCAGTACCTAAAGGCCAACCTTACCTAGTGTTTTAAATGCAATCAACCTAACCATAAGTCAAGTGATTGTCCACTAAGGATAGCTATCATTTTAGTAGAAGGAGTGGAGGGTTTGGAAGAAGGATTTGAAGATGTAGATACAGAAGAATTTGATGACATTGGATATGCTCTTTGAGATGAAAGAGAAAGGTTCACTGACATTTTATAAAGGATTCTATTGGTTCCAGAAGAAGTTGGAAAATAAATTTTCAAAACCATATACGCCATAAAGAAGAAGGTTTGTGATGTTATAATTGATGGTGGGAGTAGTTAAAATGTAGTGTCAAAAGCTTTAGTGAAAGAAATGGGTTGACCAACTATCAAACATCCAAGACATTACAAGGTAGGGTAGATTAAAAAGAGAATGGAAACTAATGTTTTTGAAGTGTACAAAGTGCCTCTGTCAATTAGGAAACAGTACCAAGAAGAGGTAGAGTGTGATGTCTTAGAGATGGATGTTTGTCATATATTTTGGGTAGGACATGGCAGTTCACTAGGGCCACAAGTCATAAAGGAAGAGATAACATTTATTCCTTTATTTGGAATAGCAAGGAGATCATATTGATTCCTCAGAAAGCAAAATTTCACAAGAAGCAAGGTAAATGAGTGGAAAAACAAATGTTGCTTACAAATCAGTGGTAATGAATTAGAACAGGGGCTGAAAAAGCAACAACTAGTTGTTGCTCTTTTTAACAAAGAGCTCTCTAAAGTACAAATGCCTAACTTATAGCCTCTAGAGGAGTTACTAAGTGAGTATGTTGATTTGACCTCTAAAGAGCTTCTAGAAGAGTTACCTTCTCTGAGAAATATACAACATCAAATTGAATTTCTACCTAGAGCAAGGTTGCCCAACATTCCCCACAATAGGAGGAGTACCGTAGATCATGCAACCCTCTAAGAAATAGTTGAAGATATGAGAGAAGTCCTAAATTGGTGAACAACCAAGTCTAGGTGATATAGACACCTAAGGACTCATCCTTCTCGTACAAGCAGTAGAAAGCAAGAAACAATTAATAAGAAATTGTGGAATAAACAAATAAGGCAGATCAAGAAAACACAAAAATATAACGTTGTAGACCCACTTAGGCTCAAATCGTAAGTGGTAACATCCACTGGTTGCTTAAAGCAACCACTCAGTAGCTAAATTCACTAAAAGTAATAAACAGTTAATACAAACTCGATAAGGTAAGACTCTGAATACTTCTATTGGTCAAGGACTACCTATCTTAACTGCTTAGGCTGCTATCCCCAGAGTACTTCAATCCTAACTGGATTTGGCTCACCTCCAGAGCCACACTACTATGTAGGTGATGCTAATACCTACAATCAGTATGCATGTACAACAATTTATGCAATTTATCCAAAATATAATTTTAGGATAAAATATCTCGTATTAACAATACAAAAATATACTTGACATATATTGATATGAAAACAGAACCTCATAATAACAATACAGAAATACACTCAATGTATTGCTATTAAGGAAACTCCGTTTGATAAATTATTTTTAACAAACTCTACCACCGATCATCTTTGTCCTGGATGTGAGTGGACAACTTATTATCAAAATTAGCTTTGAGAGCATTCAATTCTTTTTCTTTATCCTCAAGTCTGTTCAAAGCCTTCTTTCGAGCTTTCTTGGTCTTAATGTGCTCCTTGAGCAGTGCATTGTAAGTACCCAGAAGCTCATCGTGCTCATCCTTATCGAGAAATATGGAAGATTGAGAGGTTGTAGTAAGAGGATCATCTTTAGTTACTATAAAGGCTATAAAGTTACTTTCATCCTCTTCTGAACTACGGCTACTATCCAAAAATAGTAACCTCTGCCATCATGGTCTTGCCAGATTCTTGGCTACTATCCAAAATAGTAATCTCTACCATCATGGCCTTCTTGCCAGATTCTCATCCCTTTAATCCATATTGAGCAACAATGTGTACGAGTTTTCCATACTCGTAACACCTCACTGTCTAGTATAACTCCTAGACTTAGGTCTATCTTCATCTTCCTCAAAGTTCTAAACTTTGACTCAGGAATCTCTTTGACTAGATCTTTCCAGTTTAGATTTACTAGGAGCATTCCTTTTGCTCCTGAAGAATTTCTTAAACTACTTTACTAACAAAGAAAATTCTTCTTCTTCCAAGTTAGATGAGTCATCACTATCAACAATAGCTTTACTTTTTTCCTTTGTGAGTCTTATTGGTCTTTAAAGCAAGACTCTTCCCTTTATCACTAGAAGAAGTTATTTTAGGAAGGAGATAGTGAATTTCAAAAGCTTTGAGATACTAACGATCTCATTGACTTTAAGGGGTTATCCTTTGAGTGTTGTCTCTATAGCAATAACCTTTACTTGAAAACAGTGAGGCAAGCTACATAGGTCTTCTCAGCTTGAAGTTCTTCATCAATAGGATGACCCAAGTTGTAGGAAGTATTGATGATGTTAGAGAAGCGGCCATAAAATGTATCAAACGTCTCATCTTCCTCCATCTAAAGAAGTTCATAATCTCTCTTCAGTCTCATAAGCTTGGATTTCTTAACAGTAGAGACACCCTCATGCGTTATTTCTAAAATATCCCAAGCTTTCTTGGAAGTAGTGTAAGCAAAAATTCTTCGATACTTTTCAAGGATGATAGCTCGGGTAAGTACGTATAGTCCTTTACTATTCTAGTTGTACTCATAACTTTATTCTCTAGTCCATTCAATCATGGGCTTGGAAATAACTGTTCCATCTTCAAGAGTTTTTGTAGAAGGCGTCCAGCCATTTTCTACTTGATACTAAACACAGTCTCCCGTCGACCAGGAGAAAGCCAGCATTTGAGAGTTCCAATAGGCATAATTATGCCTATTTAGAAGTGGAGGTCTACCTACGTTTTCTCCTTCACCAGAATCCATCTTGGTGGAAAATGAGTGTGTGTGAAAAGTATGAGAAACAAATCAACACTAGAGCGGTAAATCCCAACTAAGGTGTACCAGCTCTAATACCAATTGAGAAAAGTCCCAACTCAATGAACAACCAAGTCAAGGTGATACAAAAATCTAAGGACTCGTCCTTCTCGTACAAGTAGTAGAAAGCAAGTAACAATTAATAAGAAATTATAGAATAAACAAATAAGGTAGATATCACACAACAATGATAAAAGCAATAAATGCTTTCAATCTTTGTATATACTATATATGTTGTCACATATACTGTGTCTACTAAGATTGTACTAACTCATGCAGCAGATCAAGCAAACACAGCGATGTAGTAAATCCACTTAAGCTCCAATCCTAAGTGGTAACATCCACGACTTGCTTAAGGCAACCATTCAACAGTCAAATTCACTAAAAGTAATAAATAGTTAATACATAATTAATAAGTAAGACTCAATACCTCTATCAGTCATGGACCACTCATCCTAACTACCTAGGCTGCTATCACCGTAGCTACTTCGATCTTAACTAGATCCAACTCACCTCCAGAGCCATACCATCATGCAGTGTGATGCTAATACCTACAATTAGTATGCTAATATAACAATATATGCAATTTACCCAAATATGATTTTAGGATAAAATACCTCGTGTCGACAATACAGAAATACACTCAACGAATGTTGATATAAAAACTCCATCTCATAATAACAATACATAGACAATACAGAAATACACTCTATGTATTGTTATTAAGAAACTTAGGTTGATAAATTATTTTTAACAAACTCTTCTACCACCTCGTATGTCAATATAGAAACAACACTTGATGTATTGAGAATATGGAATCTCCTTTTGAAATTAATTCACAAAAATTTCCAAGTGAATAACCACCTCTAAATCACTAATGTAGAACAACACTCAACATATTAGTGTTACGAGAAAAATATATCATTGATAAAAATGTTTTAATCAAAATGAGTTTGATGCCACACCACAAATAAGCTCAAAGAGTATGGAAAAGAGAATTAAAAAAGTGTGAAAGGTGTAATAATTAAGAAAGAGGAGAGAGGTATTTATAGATTATTTTTCAGCTTCTAGGACCCTTTTGACCCCTCATAGTGCTCCCTTGAGAGGCTTTGCCGACCACCTCAGTGAATTCCTCCGTGAGATGTCAGCGACGTACAACAAGCTACAGTTCCACCCTATGCACACTTGCTAACTCTTCACTGACCACCTTGACAACCCACCGGCGAGCCACAAAAAATAAATTTTTTTAAAGCAAAACTTTACCAAATAAAATTTCATAAATACCTACCAACTCAAGGAAACATATGCAAGTAAAAACACATTTTAACAGCAAAATATATACTTCCAACCACCTATGGTGTGTGTATCATACAAACATACATTAGTGTTAAGTACTAAGTGAGTGTGTACGATGCTAATCATAAGAAAAGCACCGTACAAAGAGGTAGATAGAAATACTAAGTAAAATAAACAGACTCCATATTTTACACATGGGAACGCGAACAAAGACACAAAGGGACTTACAGACTTCTTCAAAAGAGTCATATTAAAAAGGACCTTAACTCTTGTGCTTTACCAGCTTTATTGGTTCCCAAAAAGGATGGAAGTAGTCAAATGTATTGTTAGCAAGGCCATCAATAAGATTACAATGAAGTATAGGTTTCCAATCCCACATTTGGAGGATATGTTGGATAAACTAGTAGGAACCAATGTCTTTTCTAAATTGGACCTTCGAAGTGGCTATCACCAAATAAGGATCAAACCAAGGGATGAGTGGAAAACAACTTTCAAAACAAGGGAAGGCCTATATGTGTGGCAAGTCATGCTTTTTGGATTGTACAATGCACCAAGTACTCTCATGAGATTCATGAACCAAGGTCTAAAAACTTTGACTAATACTTTTGTTGCTATATATTTTGATGAAATCCTAATATTTTGCAAGACTTAAGATGAGCATATGCAACACTTAAGGGACGTATCAGAGGTGCTTAGACAAAACAGGTTATTTCTCAACCTTAAAAAATGTGAGTTTTTAACTAACAGTTTAGTATTCTTGGATTTTTCATTAGCTCATAGGGTATCTCAATTGATGAAAGGAAGTTAGAAGCAATTAATGATTGGTCTCCTAAAATTATGAGGGAAGTGAGGAGCTTTCATGGTTTTGCATTATTCTGTTGGAGGTTCATTAGAGGTTTGAACACCCTCATAGCACCTCTAACTAATTGTACCAAAAGGGAAAATTTTAAATGGGGAGATAAACAACAAAAATGTTTTGAGTTAATCAAGGAGAAATTGACAACAAACCTATCCTAACACTTCTAGATTTTGACCTCTTGTTTGAGGTAGAAACTGATGCTTTAGGAATTGGCATTGGGAGAGTTCTTAAGCAAGAAAGAAAAGTGATTGAATACTTTAGTGTGAAGCAAAGGGAAATTGGACCACTTATGAACAAGAATTATATGGTGTGGTTAGGGGTTTTAAGCATTGAGAACATTACCTAATGCATAAACAGTTTGTTCTTTATTGTGACCACTTGTCCTTGAAATTTCTTAATTCACAAAAACATCTTAGTAGCATGCATACTAGGTGGGCTATTGTTTTTTTCTAGAAGTTTAACTTCATTTTCCACCATAAAAGTGGGAAAACAAACATTATTGCAAATGCATTGAGTAGAAGAACTCACTTGCTCATTGTCATGAAAAATGAAGTCATTAGTTTTGAGTCCCTCAAGGATTTGTATCCAAGTGATCAAGATTTTGACACAATTTGGAAAAATTGTGTCAGAAAACAACTCGTCAAGGATTATTTTCTTCAAGATGAGTTCCTTTTCAAAGTAAATCAATTGTGTATTCACAAAACACTCCTAAGAGAATTTTTTATCAGGGAACACCATGCAGGTGGACTTGTTGCTCATTTTAGGAGGGATAAAATAATTGGTGAAATGGATAAAGATATGCGTGGCCTCACATGAAGAAAGACATCACTGAGTTCATATAAAGGTGTCCTACATGTCAATTTGCCAAGGGAACTGCTCAAAATACTAGGCTTTTCACTCCACTTCCTATTCCCTTTAACCTTTGGGAGGACATTAGTATGGACTTTGTGTTGGGCCTTCTAAAGACTTCTACACACATGGACTTAGTATTGGTAGTTGTTGACAGATTTTAAAAAATGGCATACTTTATTGCTTATAGAAAATTAGTTGATGCAAGTTATGTGGCAAGCATTTTCTTTAGGGAAATTATACGTTTACATGGAGTCCCTAAATCAATAGTCTTAGACAGTGATGTAAAGTTCATAGGGCATTTTTGGAAGAAATTTTAGAAGCAATTTGACACTTCTTTAAAATTTAACCCCACTTGTAACCCCTAGATTGATGGACAAATAGAAGTTGTCAACAAAACACTAGGCAACATGCTGAGATGTATTTCAGGTTGCAGGCTCAAACAGTGGGACCTAGCACTTACACAAGGTGAATTGTCTTTCAATGGAATGATAAACAGATCATTAAGCAAATCCCCATTTGAGATTGTGTATACAAAGCTACCTAGCTTTACTATAGACCTCACCTCTTTACTCATCTTCAAGAGTAGTGTAGCACTTAAGATTGCAATTGACATTCAACAAATACTTCAAGAAGTGACACAACAATTTGAGTTCTCCAATGGTAAATATAAGGTTCTGGTTAAATATAAGGCTTTGTAGTTGGGGATCTAGTAATGGTTCATATAAGTAAGGCAAGGACACCCACATGAAAATATTCTAAGTTGCAAGACACAAAACTTGGTCCCTTCCAAATCTGTCACAAGGTTGGGGACAATGCTTATGTTGTTAGTTTGCCAGTTCATCTACACATTTCTTCCACATTTAATGTTGCAGATATATATCCTTATTTTCCACCAAGCATAGGTGTTTCCCATATAGAAGACTCAAGAGAGTCTTTAATTCCAGAAGAGGACAATTGATGTAGGAGATAAGGCTTTTATTTTAGCAATTTTATTCTATCTATTATCGTTATTCCCAGTTTATTGTCATTTGTTTTCAATTATGTTTTATTTCGTTTACTCTTGTTTTATTTAGAAAGGAGGTGAGTTGAGGTGTTTCTATTTTTGTATTCTAGCATAAATAATTCCTTAAAGGTACTAACCTAGGGATTAGTCAAGCAAATTTGGATTGTAAGAAACTTTTGGAAAAACTTTTCCTCAATGAATGACAATATGATTTTGGGTTGAATTGTGAATTTTTTATTTCCCAAGATTGATGTAATTTTTTCTTTAATCTAAAATAGTTTCTACACTACTTAATGAGTAGTATGTAACTTAATTGGCATGAGAGTGCGATTATGTTAATTACTATATGATGTGTAGTTTACTTGAGAGAGGAATGCATCCTAGGTTAGAGTTAATTGATCATGTAATTGGTTAGCAATTACTTGGGGGGAGTTTTAGTAATTTACATGCTTAGGAAATTGAGAAATTAAAATTCCTAGGTCTTTCTTTCATATAACTTTGCTCTCGTGGAATTAGTGATTCTAGTTGTCAGTTAGCATTTACTTTGCAGTATTTATCGTTTATTATTGTCCAAATAGTAGCATTAATAGTCATATTGGTAATCATTTACAAGTTAATCAACTCCCTGTGGTATCGATATCCGTACTTAAGCACACTTTATTACTCGCATGACCGTTACACTTCGGTTAACGTGTCAGGTTTATAGCACCGTTGTCGTGGAGCTTAATTACTTGTAACGGGTACCAATAACAAGTATCCCTATACTAATTTGAACCTTTTAGTTCTTTTTTCTAGTGTTTCTATTGTATGCCGGGTTGACAGGTAACAATCTTTTACCTTTTGATCCAAAAATAGAGAGAACATTACATCATTTAAGAAGGAAGAGGTTAGCACAACATCAACTAGTGGTTATTGAAGAACAAGGGGATTAACAAGCTTTTGTTGTTCTCAAACCTTTAAGGAATTTCGAAATCACACAAGTAGATGGAGCTCAATCATCGATCTATAGATCGGGCATCAATGCTAACAATTTCAAACTTAAGCCTAGTGTCATTTAGATGGTGCAAGCCAACCAGTTCTTAGGGCAAGTCATGATAACCCCAACCTTCAGTTGGCTTCATTCTTAGAAATTTGTGACACCTTTAAGATGAAATGTGTCTTGGACGATGCAATTTTCCTTCACCTATTTCCTTTCACATTGATGGACAAGGCTAAGGCTTGGCTACAATTACTACTAGCTAGGTCAATTATAACCTGGGATCAATTGGCTTAGAAATTCCTTTCAATAGACTACCATCATCCATAACAACCTTCACAAGAGGCAGATTCTTCCATTGAGAATGATCTCAAATTTTGCATGGAATTGATGCAAAACTTCATAGACAAACTCAAATATGAGACGCAACAATTAGAGAAGCTTGATCATGACATGGAGAGAAACCAAAGGACTTATTTTACACCCCACCTAACCACAAGGTTCTTTGTTTAGTGAAAACAACATTAACATCAATCTCACCCTCAAGCAGTCTATGCCACGACGAAGGAGTGGTGTGCATTCTTCATTTAGCAACCTGAGAGCACTGGGTAGTAGTTCGCACTTTTTCAAGATGCGGCACACACATTAACATAGTGCTTGTAAAGTGCCCTGCATACCAATTTCCTACTTGGACAACAACTATTTGTGCCCTAAAACACTCATGTTTATAAATCTCTTAGCAGCCAAAGTAAATTATTCAACAATTTTTACCACTAGCCTAAATCTTAAAAGAAAGAGGCAACAAGTTTAGAGAGGGGCAATTCAAGAGATGGATTGAAGATCCAAGGTTTTTGGGTTGATATTTACCAAGAGATTGGGCGTATCATTTCTCTACCTTCATATTTTATTTTCTCTCTTGTATTTTTCTCTATTTTGGGATTTATTGTTATGTGATTAGGAATAGCTAAATTTTTTATTAGGATCCTCTTGAACTCAATTTCTCTACACAATAATTATATTATTTTTTTCATTCTATTGTGATTGTAATTAAATTATATTATTTAAGCTAATTTCGATGCATGCTTGAAATGTACAATTATTATGTGATTTATCATGACTTAATTGAGCTGTTAGGATCCATTTATGCACTTTTTATCAAATTATGGTGCAATTATCGCTTTTAGAGTCATGGGTATAGTTTGATGTGTTTCAGATATTTTTGAGTGTAAAGCAACACATGAGCGCAACCGACACATTAGTTGGAGGCTTAGCAAGCAAAATGCCTCAAAAGTATGTGCTCCTTGACTTGGATTTATTTAAGCCATGCCCTAACCCTATCAAATCAAAATTTGAGTTTTCAAAGAATAACCCATGCTGCGGCATTGATTATATTGTGTCGGGCCAAATATCTCTTAGGTTTCAACGTGCTTTGTAGTTTTCGTTGTGTGCCTCTATAGTGGATTGTTTGAGCTACTGCTCGCTCGTGTTTTAGTGTGAATCCAAGATTGATTTTCAGCATCCTAGTTTTGACCAAATCCTAACATTCCTAAAATGCACTTGTTCTATAAATACTCATGTAAAGTTCTAAACTACGAAGAATCATAATATAGAGTTTTTGCATAGCATACAATTAGAGAATTAGCTTAAGTTTCAACCTTCATAAGGCATATTTTCAAGCAGAGATTTGAGAGAGATTTTAGAGCAAGTCAAGGATACAAGTGAAGAAGACCATACTCTTGGTGAAGATGGTTATAACCCTTTTTTTACCTATCTTTCTTCAATTGTAATGCTTTGTTTCATGAATATTATGGATTTCATTAATAAAAATGAGTAGCTAAGTTTCCTTTAATCGAGGGGTCTTATGAACCCAAATTTCTAACATGTGTTGATCTATTTCATTCCCCACTTGTGGTTGCAATTTGTATAATATTATTTGATATGATTTTCGTCATTAATTAATTTCTTAATTACCAATTATACCATAGAGGCATATAGATAGATTTGAGAAAATTATAGTTTTGCCTGTCTTTATTAAATAGTATGCATAGTTTTTAGGTCGAGAGGTACGATTCGTATGTATGTGTTACTTAATTGACGTTGTTCATGAGCAATAGTTTAATCTAATTGATATAAGAGTGTGATTAGGTTAAATTATTATATTGTGTGTAGTTTACTTGAGAGATGAATGCATGCATAATTTAGGGTTAATGGATCATATGACTTGTTGCCACTTGCTTCAATAGGAATTTAGTGATTCACATGCTTAGAATATTGTAGGAATAATGATTCATAGGTTTCTTCTCTTATACATATTTCTTGTGGCATTTTGTGTCTCATTGAAGTGTCTTAGTTATTTTTAGTTTAATTAAATAATAGCTATAATATTCATTTTGGCACTCAAATATAAGTTATATTTTTACTGTAGGTTTAACACTCGTTTCTAAATACTTATCACTTGTACTCATCCCATGCACTTACGGTTTAGTGTGAACAGATTTGTATGCCATTAATTGTTAAGCTAACAATTGTTTTGAGAGAAGTATTTAAATGTTTGTTTTGATTGATTAACATTGATGTGAAAATTTTAAATGCTTGCAAGTGCACGAGTCATCAATAGCAAGCGACAAGTTATCCCGAGATCAGTCTCTCAAAAAATTTGTGTTGGTTTCAAACAGTACTTATCTAAATTAATTTCAAAAGATAAATCCTAAACACTCTAACAAAAGTTGATTGTGAGAATGGTTGCAAAATTCTAAAATCTAAAAACTATTAAAGTAAAATCACTGGCCGTCCTATAAATTTTTTTTACACATGTATGGGACAATTTTGAGGCTTGTGTTGTAGGGGATAAAAGATTGTGCTACAATGCTGTTGTATTTTTGGAGACTCCTAATTCTGTACAACCCTTATATCTATAAAAAATTTCTTACATTTTCAGCATTATATACACGAAAATACACAATTTTAAGTCAACTTTTACATGAAATCTTAAGAATTTTGGAGTTTTGTCACATTCTATACTACTACAAATTTTACTTTATAGAACGGTCAATAAAACTTATAGGATGGTCAGTGATTGTTCTATCAAGTCTCGTCCTAAAAGAATTGAAAAAAATAGGACATTCACTGAGCACCTTATAAAAAATTCTTATAGGACGGCCACTGACCGTCCTATTTTTTATGAAAAAAAATTTCTTGACCGTCCTAAAAATTCTTGTAGGACTGGTTGTCCTAAAAAATTCTTATAAGACGGCTACTGGCCGTCCTATAAAATTTTTTTAGTACAGTCAGTGACTGTCCTATAAAAAGTAATCGTCCTAAAAAATTCTTATAAGACGGCCAATAATCGTCCTAAAAAAAATTTATAGGACGGCCAGTAACCGTCCTAAAAAATTCTTATAATGTACGTTATACTTTTGAATTAATTTTTTACTTTTTTTTTTCTTAAAATAATGGGTTGAAAAAAAATGTAACATATACAAATAAATAGGAAAAAAAAAATGAAAGACAAAAGATAAATTATAATATTTTAATTTATGGTTCAATTTTTTAGATTATAAATCTAATATAAGTAAAAATACATATTTATTTTTAAAATAATGATCGTATAATAGTTAAAACAAAATGGACAAAATCATTCAAATTTAATTAAGAAAATTGTTACTATTATTAATTTTATTTATCTATTTACATCAATTATATTATATTAAAATTTTATTTATTTTTCTAATAAGAATTTACTTTTTATATTACATGAACATTAATTAATATACAATTCAAACTTACATTTTTATGTTTGTAATGCAAATTTTTTTCATATTCCAAATAATTTTTATTTTGTGATTGTTAATTTTTTTTATGTTTTATAAGTTTGAGCGTCTCAAAATAAATCTTAATGTTACTACGCTTCACAATAAAGTTTTTTTATTTTTTTTAATTAAGTACTTGTTGAATTTTTAGTAATTTATTTATTAAAAAAATTAATAAATATATATTTTAATATGAGACAAACATATAACAAAAAACTAAAACATAAAAGTGAAATATAACATGTGCTAAGCACATGTATTTTACTAGTATACATATACATATATATGTATTTCTTCTTACTATATATATTTGCTTATATGTCATTTACAAGTTGCAACTAGGGGCAATTTTATCCTTAATAATTTATATTTTCTATAATTTTATCCAATTATTCAAAAATAAATCACATTATCATTATAATTCTAACTTTTTTGTCTACTATTGTGACCTTAATGTCTAATATTTATTTAAGTATATTGACTTATAAGCAATCAAATACTATTCTTTCATTTATTATTTATTATTGAATCTCCAAATTCATATTTTTTATTATATGATATCAATTATTTTTGTTTCTCGAAGTTTTTTATGAAAAATTTATTGAAAAACTTTAAATTCTTGAAATTGTATTATGCAAAAAAAAAAAAAAAAGTCCTTCTAATTTATATGGACCAAGTTGAATATGTCTATTTCTTCTATAAATTTATTTAAGTTTTGTTTAATCTCTTATTCTTATTTTTATTTTGATAGTGAATTTTTTCAATAGTCTAAGAATGAAATTTAAAAAATAAATATCTAATGAATAAATGTAGTAATTTTGAAAGTCTTACGTAATAGTAACTTTGAATTAATTAATTAAAAAATTACATAGTTTTTATTTTTATGATATTTTCTTAGTATTATTCTTATAAAAAAAATTATTAGCAAAAGTGTTTAGATAATTAAAATTTTTATTATTAGATAATTGTCAAATACTTATTTATCATTTATTATTAGTTTTGAAGTTACCATTAACTCAAAAAAAAAAAAAAGTTGTTAGATAATTAAAACTTTTGCTACTATAATTATTAAAGCCATCTTTATTTAACTATTACTTGCAATTGTTACGGAAGGCTGTCATATGGGGGGATTCTAGGCTTGAGGCAAAGATGAACATTCCAGAAGTGAAAAAACTCTAAGACTATGTATCAAGGGTAAACTTGTAATTTCAAATAAAAGTTGTAAGTGGAGTTCAATATAAATTACGGATATTAAATGGTGTTTATTCAAGCCTATTTTCCTTGTTTTTATAATAATAGAGTAATTTGATTAAATGCGAGAGGTTATGGCATTTAAAATTGTTTTGGAATTTACATTTTGTGTTTTTACATCATCCTATATCTATTTGGAAGGGAATGCTCAATTTGTGATTGATGTATTTTTATATCTCAATTAAAAGTATATTATGGTGGAAATTAGAGCAATAATTATGAAAGATTTGAACAAGTATTTTCAACCACTTCTCAAAAATGGATTCCAAGAGAACTAAATACAAGAGTTTATAATCTTGTAAGCTGAGCAATTAGTACATGAAATAATAGTATAATTTCTTTGAATTTAATCCCTTCTTATATTATTGAGGCTGATACAATTAGCCAAAACTAATTATTTGCAATTTTAACGGCTTCTTCTATGCAATAAAATAAAAGTATTCTGATGAAGTGCTTCATAAGCTCAGTTTAGTACTCAGGTATCATTTGGGGATATAAAATTAATGAAAATTATAATTATAATTGAATTGAATGTAAAGAAAACAATATTATTATTATAATGTTTATTTAAACAATGTAATTAAAATAAATAATAATATTAAAATAAAAATTATAAAATTTTAAATGAAGTAAAATTAAAAAATAAACTTTTTTTATTACTAAAAGAGATAGAATGAGCACAAAAAAAAAATCAGAAATGATTATACAAATTGTCGGCTGAAGGCGTAATGAGGATTACAAAGGGCTACAGGGGTAATAAGGATTACTGCTACTGCTGTAATCCCTTTACATTCCATTACAGAATACAGTCAAACTAAACACAGTAATATCTTAAATGATTTCTATTACAATTATCATTACTGTCAACCAAACATGCTGTCAATGTGTAAAAATTTTAAAATTTTGGAACTAAATCGATTTATAAATTTATGTGTGAATTTGTTCAAAATTTAATAACTAATTGAATAATTAAGCTTTTTTTAAAAAACAAATGAGCTAAAGTAATATTTTTGAAAATGCTACTTTCTAAAACTTTAAGTCACTTCTAATGTAACATTTAGAAAGAAAAATGGTTAAAGAATTAATTTTTTAAAGTTAACTATCGGTTCTTCTTTTTAAAAAAATTATGTGATTTTAGTCCTCCATTTATAAGAAAAATGACTAAAATACTCAATTTCGAAACAAATGACTCTTAACTTGTAAGTCATTTTCAGTTAGTACTAGGATTCTCTCTCTTTCTTTCTTTTCTTCTTATTCTTATGATGTATTAACCATGTTTGTTTTTTTCATTAGGCCATACAAATACGGAATATACATGAATTTCTCTCTGCAGTTAGACGATTCTCTTATACTTCTTATGCAATAAAGCAGTAGTTTTTGTATATGCTACATGGACATTTTGGGATTTTTTTTTTTATACATATTCGAGTGCATCTATCAATTTTTTTTTAAACTTCTACAAATTTAAAGAGTCCATTACCCATATTTATGTCTGTGTACTTCATAAAAAATGAGAGTCTTGATATAGTGTTTCTTTTTTTTTTTTTTTTTAAGTTGTTCACTTTGATCTGGTTTAGTATTAAATTGGGTAATTATTTAAATTTATCCAAAAAATTATATACCAATGTACTATTACCTCTCGGTTCAAAGATAAGAGTTTTGATTTATGTATAACAACAAAGTAGGTTTTTTTTTTTTTTTTTTCTACTTTATATATTTTTATATGATTTGTACTGCTTACAATTCTTTCATTTCCCCCTTATTGTCTTTAGTTTTGTTGTTAAATATATGGGTTTGAAGGTCTAACTCAAAAAATGTCCCAGAAGAGCAATATAAGGCCTTTACATAATCCTAAAGTGGACTGGCTAGTTCAATAGTTTGTAAATACTTCTTTCATTATCATTAACAGATTTGATTTGAATGAAACCATTCATTCTTGCAAGTAACATGAGGGGATCCATTTATAGGATGCTAATGAACTAGGTTCAGGTTTTTGCTTTCCAAAACAGATTTTTGAGTTGGTCACATCATATTTTTTGAGATTTGTCTCTTCCTTTTTACTTTTTCTTTTTATCCATTTACTTATAGTTTTATCCTTAATTATCCTTTTGGTTAATAAAAGTTCCCTTGCGTGTTTCACCATGGACTGAAGGTAGGTTTATTCTATTTTGTATTTAAGTCATAGTTCAAATCACACCAAATAAAGAAAAAAAAAAACAAAGTTACCTTATAATATATTAATTTTTTATTTTGAGAGGCTTTGTAATATTTTTTTTATACTTTAGTTTTGGGTGAGATTGTGCCTAACACATTAAGGAAAACCAAAGGGCCTTTACTATCGAAATGATACACCAAAAATCCAAAATCACATGTTGTTGGAGTAAGTGAAAATTGTATCAAAATTACTCATTTATGCATGAATCATTTACGCTATATGTAACGTTTACACCATATCTCCCTCCCAACACTCATCTATTTAGGACCCCACATGCACCTAATTCATATAAATTTTTTTTATAAAACCAATGAGTTTTCAGTATAATTAAACTAGCATAACACGCAACTTCTTTGACTTAGATTTATAGATGGAGGTAACTTTTACAAAAGGCTTTCTATAGAATATTGACAAATAAATCTATTCGGTGGCTAATCAACCCTTCTATTTAAAACTGAGCTATCAAATTTAATATACTTGACCTATATCGTACGTTTTTATTAGACAAGTACAAATTAATTTCCCATTAAATTAAATCATCATATGGCCGATTGGGGTTTGGGTGCTGTTTTGGTTTTCTTGCTTAATGGATTTTGTGCACTTCCTCTACTTTTAAAGAAACAATACTCCCTATTTTCTCATATTCTTAGAATTGTACATTAAGTACCCACAACAGAAGTGGTAGTTAGTGTATTTTATATTCAAATGATTGCTGGTTCGAGTCTTCTTACTCAATTTGGAAGTTTATTATTTGTACGGCTCATATGGATAATAGGTACTTATGTTAGGTATGCAAACAAATTTTATATTAAAAAAATATGGATAATAAGTTAGGTATATAATTAAAATGGGCTACTCCTCTTAATAAGGCCCAACAAATGGTATCAGAATTAGGGCCCAATTGGTGTACACAAAGTGAATCCTTAATTTCAAAGTTAACCTAAGTAGGTAGAGCACATGGTCCAAGTCTGAACGAATGATGGGTCCCCTATTAGATAGTGTTGAAAATTTTGTGATGTTGTTCTAGACACATTTGGACTCTCGAGGTTTGGCATGGGTTCTTTGGCTCTTTCTTACCACGCATTTAAACTCGATGGTGTATGGATGCCTGTTTGGTGAATGCAGCTTAATGACTGATCCTTAGTATTGGGACATGTTGGACTCTAAGGGGGGCAAATATATTCTCATTCGAGAATGGATTATTAAATTTGCAAATAAGTTTCATATTAAAAAAATATGAATATTAAATTAGGTATATAACTGGAATGGGCTATTTTTCATATTAGGTTAATCTTTTTTGTTAGAACCCCAAGCCCAACAACTTAGAAATTTTTCCAAATTCTCAAATCGTCGATTAGATTATGCTTGACTTAAAATATAAAAAATTAGCAATTGTTTTGTGATGCAATAATATATGCTTCAATAGAGCAAGTTGAGGACATGAATTTGAATCCCATCAATTATAAGTAGGTATATGAGAGTGTAATTGTTATTCAAAAAATAAATAAATAAAATATTAAAGTAGTATATTTGGTGGAAGTAAACACTCTACACCTATATATAATAGTTTTCTTAATTTCCTCATAGTCTTTATGAATAAGTTGAGCAGTTGGAGACTAGTGTGAGTCAAATATAATGAAAATAAGAGACAATTTTGGCTGAATAACTCAATGTTTTCATTTACCTCACGAGGAATTATATACATATTACAATCGTGCCCAATAAGAAAAAGAAAGAACATTGTGACACTAAAACAAATGAAATTATGAATGATGAACAAATAAACATGAAAAGAAAATCTGAAACTATACTTTACAGAAGTAAGAATAGGAAATATTCTGAGAATCAAGAAAAACTAAAAGATGTAATATACCTTAAATAATCTATTATCTATTTTAAAACATCTATAAAAGAAAATTTTGAAAAAAGCACAGGAAGATCTAAAGTAATGAAAAATTTACAAAGACTAATAGATTACTTCACCAAACAAGAAAAAAGAAATGATTTAATAAAAGAACAGGATAAGGAACACTTAGACTTAGAAGCAAGTCTTGAATTAGTAAAAATGGATATAGAAGACAATAAGGAAATAATAGAACTAAGTCGTTGGATAGACCAAGAATTAGAAGAACAAAACTCCGAAACTCAATAAGAAAATAATGACTAGCATAAAATATTTTGAAGGAAAATATATGAAATTATTAGAAGAATATTTTGATAATGAAGATTATGAAACATGTTTCGAAAATTTTCTAAGGTTTGACACCCTATTAGATTATTACACAGACTATGTTTCTAGCATATTATTTTTAATAGACCATCCTGTAGGAAAAATACTAAGAAATTATTTTACACAGAAATTTGTACTAGTAAATAAAGCAGAATTTGATAATTTGATCTTTGGATTCTATTTATTTAAGGAACATATTGGATGATAAGTAACTGAAACTTTAAAATTCAGCCAATAGTTGGTATCAGAGCCTAGAAGGCTTTAAACAGAATGTATAAAATAAGATATCCTCAACCAAATTCAAGAAAAAAAATGAATTATTTAAAATATTATAAAGAGGAAATAATAGAATTAATATTACAGATTAAAGAAATAACTAAAGAATTACCTAAAGAAATAACACAATTAATAATCTACAAAGTACTCTATAACTGGAATAAAGAACTAACTGGTTATACCATAAATAATAAAAATGCTTACAGAAACTCAAATTAATAATCTAAAAGAATTAATTAACCTAATCAGAAATACAGAAAATAATAAAGATTTTAATAAAGATTTTATAGGAATATTTTTAGCATGTTTAGAAATAAAAATGAACAAACTAATTTTATCACAAAGACAAACAAAGACCTTAAAGCAAAAATTAGAATATTTAGAAAATATAAAAATAAAAGAAATTTTTATAAAGGATTACAAAGTTTTTACAAACTTTATTCTAGAAAAATTAATAGAAAATCCTTAAAATAAGGAAAAGAAATAAATAATCTAGAATATAAAAGAGAATAAAATTACAAATTTTTTGGAAAAAATTATTTACAAAAATAATGATTTTTGACTCAAAAATCTTAAAAATAAAACAATTGGATAGAAAAGCAAACTTTTATAATATAAAGGACAAAATTGAAAAAAGAAAAAATACCCTAAGGGTATGTGAATGTAATCCCATGTGGGATGTAAGTAGAATCACTCTAAAATATAATGTGCTAAACTAATAAACTCTATAATATAATTGTTCATATGTCATAATTATATATTAGTAATATTGTTAATAAATATTACAATAATAATTTAAATTGTGGTAATATTGTCCTTCTTTAATTAACTGAGAGAATCCTAACTTAATGAACAACAAAGACTTCGTGATATAGACATTTAAGAATTCATCATTTTCATACAGGCAGCAAAAATAATAAAACAAATAGCAACTAACACTTACAAGTAAATGCGTAGATAACATACAATAAAGTAAAGTAATAAATATTTTTCAATCTTAGTATAGTATATATACGTTGACACATATATCGAAGATACTACGATTGTACTAATTCATATAACAAAGCAAAGTAAAACACATCAATATAATGTGGCAAATTCACTTAGGCTCCAATTCTAAGTAGTAACATCTACGGGTTGGTTAAGGCAACCACTCAGCAACCAATTTACTAAATAAAATAAAACAGTTATACAAAGTTTGTAAGATAAATGCCAATACCTTTATTAGTCGAGATCATCCGTTCTAACTGCTATCACCAGCTATCACCATAGCAACTTTGATCATCTCTGATCCGTCATACCTCCAAAGCCACACTACTACATAGTATAGTACAAATACCTATGATCATATTAGTAAATTCTAAATCATGTAAAATTCACCCAAAAATGATTTAAAAGAAAATCTCTACCTTGAAATAACAATACACTTGATGTGTTATTATTATGGCAACTCTGTTTAGTAAAATAATTTGACTAACTCCACTACCACCTTGTAACTCAATATGGAAAAATATTTGATGTATTGAGACTACGAAAACTCTTTTTAAAAGATATAATTTTTTTTTCAAAATATCCAACTGATATTTGTCTCCTCTGAATCACTAATACAGAACAACACTCAACGTATTAGTGATACGAGAAATATAAAATAACTTTTGAGAGTCTAAGAAAATATTTTTTACAAAATTGAAGATTATGTAACACAAAAATCAACTCAGAAAAATGGGTAGAAAGAAATAAGTGAGAAGATGTATTTGATAGAGAACGATTGAGGCATTTATAGCTAATTTTTCAACTTTCGGTATCCTCGTCGATCCCTCTAAGACAACTTGTTACACACCTTCTCAATGTCTCATTGAGCACCCCAACAAGCCTCCCACAAAGTAGCAACAATGTCTAACGAGCCATATATCCACTATGTGCACGCTCGTAGACTCCTCGCTTATTACCTCAGCAAGCCACCTACGAGGTCTCTCGCAAGCCACCAAAAACTTATTTTTTCAATTAAAAACTTAATCATTTGAAAATTCACACACACTTTTTAATTGTAAAAATCAAATGCAAGTACAAACAACTTAATCATACACACTACATGCTCTCAACTACCACGTGATGTATGTAACATGCAAACATTCAAAATGTTGGATTCTATGTAAGTGTGTGCGATATTAATTACAAGCAAAGCACTGTACAAAGAAGTAGACAAAAATATTAAGTAAAATAAACAAACTCGATATTTTACACACGAAAACGCCAAAAAAAACTCAAAAAGACGTACAAGATTGTATTAATTTAGATTGCTTGGAATGATTTTATTTCATATTTCTATTAGCACAGCTCATCTTTTAGCAAATAAGGGTACGTAATACGGGAGGTATTATTCATTATTCCTAGAATATGCTTCCTAGCAATCTTATTTATTGCTCTCTTTATCAAGCATTAATTAGTTATACTTTTTAAAAAAATAGTTATATAAATCTTACATTTCATTAATTTAAAATATCACATCATCACTTATTTCAAAAATAATAAATAATTTCTTCAAAATACAGATCAAATTAATCTCGTAATAATATTGATTTAATATAATGAATAATAACAATAATAATTAAACCCATAATTTTCTTCAATAAATTCTCTATAATTAGTTCATGTCTATCCTTTTTAAGAAAGATAAATTATTTATTATTTTTAACCATTCATCAAGACCAAAAACATTTCATTACTATAAAACGAGAGGAAGAGAGAAAAAAGTTGAAATTGTCTCCACTTTTCTCTTCTTTTTTTACCACTTAAATTTTGTCATTAATCTGATTTAACCAACGTATTATTATTTTCTTTTTAAAGAAACTAATTTATTGTACTCCCCAACTAAGACCTGTCACTACTTTATATATACGCAAGAGGCTTTGTCAATTTTGACTCCGAAATAGGTGGATATGCAATAATAGCATTTAAAAAGAAGGAAATGGAGATATTGGCCAATAAAACAAATTGAACTGTCCAGAGAATAACATTATGCACGGATATGGACGACTTTTCTTGAAAAGGTCAATTAATTTTTGTACGTAAGTAGTTGAAAATTTTAAAAAAATATATGTTTTTAAAATTTATAATAATAAAAAAAATATTTTAATATTATTAAATAGATAAAATTTAATATTAAATAAATTTAAATAATAATAATTTAATTTAAATAATATTTAATTAAATCACATTTAATACAAAATAATATGTAATTTTTTTAAAAAATAAAAATATATAAATTAAAAAGTATTATTTCCATTATTTTCTCATAATAATTTGACGTGTGAAATCGAAAAGTCAATATTGACAATAACCAATGTAGAATTTTTTTTTTAAGAAATTAATTTTTAGTACACTCCAACTAAGAACTGTCACTACTTTATTTTCAAGCGTTTGTTACCGGTCCAATCCTTTGGCCAACAGCTCGTAATGTTGTTGTTCTTGTTTTCAAACAATTTGCTCCCTGCCATATGATTGTTAAATCAACATAAATGTTATAATATACTACGTGTTAAAATAATTTTAAAAAGGTTAAAAGTATTTATTTTTCAATTTTAAGTAAATTATGTAATTAAATTATAATTAATATAAGTATAAATTTATGTTTATTTAACATTTTTCATCATCCTAAACCGACATCCACACTACTTTTTTTTTTTAAATTATTTTCAAGACTAAACAACACTCATTGTTTACCTGCTAACTTATACTCAAGGACGAAAATATTGATATATATGAAATATTGAGACTTCAATTTTACTGAAATATTGATAATATTATCAATATTGATGAATATTTAAAAAAAAAAATTACGAAAATTGTGAAAATTGTTTAAAGTTTTTGAAATATTTTATAAAGGTTTAGTAAATATTAAAATAAACGATAATATACTAATTTTGCTAATTTTTTATTGAAATGACATATTTATAGCATATGTAACACACATAATGTATATAATAATAACAAAACATAACTAGAATATTTATTTAACAAATATAAATATAAGTTATATAACACACCTCTAAATACATTAAGTTACCTCCAATACAAATATACAAAAATATTTAATTAAAATAACTTAGCATAATTGCTCAAATCTTGGTGTTATCAAAACATCGACATTAATAGAGATGCAATAATCATATCATGATGTTAAGTAATAATAATTTTAATTGTAATTATTTATATGCAACATTAATAGAGATGCAATAATCATATCATAATATTAAGTAATAATAATTTTAATTGTAATTATTAATATGCATTTTCTGATCTCTTCCAACAGTATATCAAGAATATTCATTTCAAAATGAATGTAAATGTTGCCTGTATTGAAAATCATCACGATAATTCTAGAATCAAGTGAGTACTGCATAGGTTGTGCATTTAGATCATCACAAATACGAGTTGTAATGCTCATAGATGAAAAATTACTAAATAAATAATTATAGTTATAGACATTACAAACAAACAAAAATGAATCCTGTCATCTCACATGGATAAATTATTGTAATTTTATTTATTATTAACATTTTAGACAATATTTATCAATATTTTACTAATATTTTTGATATTTTGATGATATTACAAAAAATAACAAAGTAAAAATATCAAAATCTATGTTTTTGATATTTTATATGAAATCGATTTCTATCACATACATGCTTATAATTGAGTTACCAAAATTGCCTAATGATAGATGCTCTTGGTGGACACATAAAAACCTTGATTTTGATCATCTCACAATATAAAACTAGTTAAGTTTTTTTTTTCCTTTTCTAAGTGGACTAAATTCCACATCCACCAGGTTTAAGACATACAACCACCTCCTTATAACAAGCTGTCATGTACCATTTGGGTTACATTAAGTTACCATCCATAGTAATACATTTATTTGAACTTATCCACACACAAAAGAAATCAAGATTAAAATATCAGTATTTTTTAAGATATTCCAACTTCAAATTTACACAAATATTAAAAAATATCAAAGATATTATTTATAAGGATGAAAATTTTATAAGATTTATAACACTAAAAAATAGTTATTGAATAAATATTACAATTTTTTTTATACCGATTCAATTTTATAGATATTTTAATAATTGAAAAAACAAGATTAGCACTTCAAAAATTCTTATTTTAACGTAAATGATTGCTTTTGCATATTACACATGTTTTCTATGGAGAAAGACTAGAAAACAAAATTTTCTAAATGTTCACTTCAAGCATAAGACACCATTTTCGACACACATTACTAAAAAGAAGAAAATTTGACAATGAATAGAAAAAATACATCAATACCAAAAAATTCAACAAAAAATACATTGATAATATAAAGAGGAAAGTGCATTACAATTCTCTTCGATTTACTTGAGAGAATGTTTCTCTTGTTAGCTTTACTTGATATCATTTAATCTCTTAATTTCATACTCAGAGATATTTTTAATACTTTAGTTCCTTAACTTTCATAACAAGTGCCATACAAGTCCAAAACAACATTGAATAAGTAAAAAAAAAATGATTTTGCGTCGACAATAATGAACTCTATAAATGATTTTTGTGGACAATAACAATAAACTAAATCACAATTGAAATAAGAACCTTGTTCACAAAACGTGTATATAAACATTCAATATCTTTATGTAAAAATGCCAACAAGAAGTTGAGGTAAGATAATTAAAGAGTCCGTTTGGAATCACTTTTTTTTTTTAGTTGAAAACGGTTTAAGTTAAGTAAGTATTACCTTTAAGAGAAGTGACATTAACTGCATACCTTCATTCTAAAATTATAACTAAAATGTCAATTAAAATTACTTCTAATATTTTCGTGCCAAACACTTAAATATTTTTCTTAAAATTACTTTTAATCAAAACACTTTATTTTAAACTTAATTTAAAACCAATACATGGGCACTAAGTTAATTCATTAGGGAAAAAACACAGACTGAAAGGCTTCAAATTTTGTTGCGACGGAGACTAAAATGGGTCTTTAAAACCACTTTCAACAAAGCACTAAAAGTGCGTTTGAATGATATGCTATCAAAAGCATTTATAATATAATCTTTTTAGAAGTACTTATTATTAGAAATAGTTTTATAGAGAAGCAGTTACTTGTTTTTTTTTTGGGTAAAAAGACAACCAAGAAGTTACCCGTTTGGCAAAAACTATAAACAAATCTCATTTTCAAATAGAATTCATAAATACGCATAACTGTGCACGTCCAGAGTAAATACCACATAATTCTTGTTAAAAAGTTTTTTTTTTTTTTTTGTTAAATAAAAAGATGGCAAGAGAAATGCAATAAATTTCTAGGTCCATGAATTAGCTTACTCAACATTTTAGAAAAAGTACTAATACTATAGATCATGAATTATTGATAAGTTTTTCAATTATTTGGATGAGTTCAAATTTAATTTAATTTAACTTAATTTTAAAAAATTATTTATTAATAATCCAAATTAATAACATATCATTCAATTTTTTATCATTAAAATTTATTATATTAATTTTTTATTAGTAATAATTTTTATTTAATTTCCATTCGGTTCGTATTATTTGGACAATCAGACAGCAGGAACTTGACATCAGTATGGTTTACCGTTTACCAACATGTGATACTGCATGCTACCTTACATTATTATAACACGTATACATTTCACCTACATGTTATTTATTAATTATATGATAGGTACAATCAAAAAAGAAAAAACCACCGAAAATGCAAAAAAAAAAAAAAAATTAAAATTAAAATAATAATAATAATAATAAATAAATAAATAATCATTTGAATAGAGATAGATCGAATCGAATCAAATAAGTAAATGTAATCACATAAAAAATTGCGAGAATCATTTCTATACAAGTTCTGAGCAAAATCAACACTTTTTTATTTCTCAAATAAGCAATCTTATTAACAGCTGTAGATTCATACAACTAACCATTCTAATCAGTACAATTCTTGAAATAAAAGATTATTTATTGCTCTTTGAATAAATAATAATTTGATATTCTAAACTTATAAAATTTAATATTAATATAACTATTATTTTAAAAAAAAAACAAGTATTTGTTAAATAGAAAAAATACTAATTATTCTTCTAAACTAAGGGGCCATTAATTTTTGTTAATGCTACTACTTAAAGTTAATTATAGTAAAATGACAATTTTAAACATCAAGGAATTCATTTCTATGCAAATTACTGCATTCAAAGAACAACATTTTCATTTTACTAAAATTTTATAGAAAATTATAATTAAATGAATTGTCATGAACAAAATAAGTTACATCAATATTACCACAAAAAATTGCGTTTTTGCTATATAGTGTATAAATAACAATTCTCACTCTCTTTAACTAGGAAAAAATATATATACATAAGTCTCACTTGCTGATTTTCCGGCTGGCAATATTGAATGCTCTCGCGTCTCTCCTTAACCATTAAAAGTTCGTTGGGGTAGTTGCATGGCATCAATCAATCTCTCTCTAGTCTCCATTTGCTTTGAATCCTTATATAAATCCCTTTTCACGTGTAATTTTGCTCAATGTATTACAACTTCTAGCCGTTTGCCTCCTAGTTTTGCTCTTTTAATTGTTTCTTATACAATTTACTCAACTTGTGTTGATCTCTAGAAACATATACTTCCTTAACTTGGCCTTTTGCCCTCATTGTCCGATCACTTAAAAGTACTTCAATGTTTTAATTTGTTTTACTTAATTCCATTTTGGGTTTGTCTTTGTCTTTTCATATTTAAATCTCCAAACCCTATTAGCCAAACCCCTATATTACCTGTTCTCTATACGTGGAGTTTGTGTTGTTAGCTCTAAGTTTCCATATGGCAGAGAGAAAACAGGACACGAGACCACAAGAAGTTAAGGTGGAACCTCCTAATAAAAATAACCTTCCAAACTCTCTTTTGTCTATTAGGCTCAAATATGTGAAGCTTGGTTATCACTATTTAATTTCAAATGCTATGTACATCTTATTAATCCCTTTCATTATCATACTTTCTATTCATCTTTCAACTCTCACCTTAGATGACTTTATTCATCTATGGAACCAACTTAGGTTTAATTTAGTTTCAATGACTTTATGTTGTTCTCTCTTAGTTTTCATCACAACCCTTTACTTCATGACTCGTCCAAGAAAGGTTTACTTGGTTAATTTTTCTTGTTACAAGCCAGAACCTACTCAAACTTGTACTAAAGAGCTCTTCTTTGAAAGGTCTGCTTTAGCAGGTTTTTTCTCAGAAGAGACTTTGGGATTTCAGAAAAAGATATTGAACAGATCAGGTTTGGGTCAGAAAACATATATGCCAGAAGCTTTGTTAAGACTTCCACCAAATCCTTGTATGGAAGAAGCAAGAAAGGAAGCTGAGACTGTTATGTTTGGAGCTATTGATGAGTTACTAGAAAAAACTTGTGTGAAGCCTAAGGATATTGGGATTGTTATAGTGAATTGTAGTTTGTTTAATCCAACACCATCTCTCTCAGCTATGGTTATTAATCATTATAAGCTTAGAGGGAATGTTATAAGCTATAATCTTGGTGGGATGGGTTGTAGTGCAGGTCTTATTTCCATTGATCTTGCCAAACAGCTTCTTCAGGTATGTTTACAGTTGATATTGTTTTGGTCATTGATTGAAATTTATTTGTTCCCAAACTTTGATAAAATTCACATATAGTTTTTTCAAACTTTTAAAACCTATGATTTAGTCCTTAAAATGTTAGAACTTCACATAAACTCTCTAAACTTTTAAAACTTTACACATAGGTCCTAAAATTTTGAATCATAATTATGTAGTTTAGTAGTTAAGCTATAACGTATTTGTAAAGTTTTAAAATTTGATAACCAAATCATAAGTTTTAAAAGTCTAGAGACCTGTGTAAAATTTCTCAAAATTTGGAACTAATGAAATAGTTAGCTTTCTTACGTATGAGTTTCTTGTTGTAATAACTAGTACCTACTATCCAAATAAACTGGAATAAAGGGTAGCAAAAATTCGTTACCTTTAATAAAAGTACACTTTAGTTAACAATTTATTTGATAGATATATAAGTTTATTACCTAAAGGGTCAAGAAAGACTATATGAAAGATTTAGCACAAAATTTCAGGGTAAAATTGGTATTTTGAAATGTAATTATGAATAAAAATAATTATTTAAATGAATTTATACTATTCTATCAAATAATTACCACTTTTATCCTACTAACTAATTATACGAATAAAATATACTTTAATCATCAGTAGCAGACTTCTGCTACCCATTATATATATATATATATATATATATATATCCAAGTATGAAAGTTTGGCCCACAGTTTTTCAAACTTGTAGAATCACACGTTCTGTTAAAAACGTCGTTTTATAGTGAGTTTTTTTTTTTTGTATAAAAATAATTTTTTTTACTAATTAATTTGTAAAAGAAAATATAATTATGTCGTAATGAGTTTTTTTTTTTCTTTCTAAAATATAAAAACATCACATGTATCATGTTATATTCTACGTTTTTTATTTTCTATTTAATATTTTCTTTTACTTTTTATATTCTCAATTTTAAATCAATATTATATTATTGAGAAAGACCATAGGAAAGTAGTGAAGTCTTGGTCTCCATGAAAAATAAATTTTATAATGAGATTTGAAATTTGATTGGTAAAGTTTTGAAATATGAAAAAAAAAAAAAAAAAAAAAAAACAAATTGAAAGCTTGTCTTTTACAAGTTTCAAAATTAGCCTAGAAAATAGAACTCATTTCTAATTAAATTTAAAACATAACTAGTTACCAAGCAAAACTCCAAATTCAAAAGCATTTTGAAATTTTATCAGCTGTCTTTAGTGACTTGGAATTACTTCAGGACGTTCTATGGTTAAAGAAAAAGGGTGCGAAGCGTTAGAAGTCCTCTTCTTTGTCAAATGAAGCACTTTGGTCCTTTTCTTATCTTTTACATCAGTTTAGTCCTCTTTTTTCCTTAAAAAGTGATACAACAAGTCCAAAAGTTATTGTTCCATCCAACTTCTAACATTTAAATCATGTGCAAATCACATGATACAATTTCTCAGGATATTATTGTCATTTTTTTTTATATAAATTTTCGTTTTCTAAATATTTTTCATAAAATGATAAATATAGAGTTCAATTCTCGTTTTTTTTTTTTTTTTTTTACAAAATTTGCTCGCATTTTCTACAAGACCAAACATAAAATAAAATCTACAAAAGCATAGGAAAAAAACAATCAAATTTCAGAATTCTAACAATAGAAATATGATTTTGAGAATTAAAAACTTAATTAAAATGGCACAAAACCATTATCCTCAGCCATTAGTTCTTTCTTAACTTTCAAAAGATAGAAAAACCAAGAAGCTTCGCAAAATAAGCACAATAGGCTTCAACCCAATAGCCAAGTTGAAGCTAATCATACAATACCCACATCAATACTCATTTGGGGTTGCAATTGAGAGACCCCACAGCAAGGAATGAATAAAGAAGACATTAAGGTCCCCTATCTTACATTCAAAAATCAAAAGTTTGAAAGAAGCCAAGGATGAAAATGGCTGGAATTTGTAGCCTCCTCTTCCATGGAGAGACCATATTCATATGTGTGTGAAAGGCATAGGAGATGAGAGAAAAGGATGAAAATGGGTACAACTCAAATATCTTTCTAAAGTCTACCATGAAGAAATCAAAATCACAGTCAAATTTCTTGCTTTAGTCTTTCCTGACTTTTTAAAACTTTTATAAAATGACCGAGTTACCCATTAAGTTTAGCCATAAATGTCAAAATACCAATAAAAGTAATTGACACATGTAGATCACGGGAGCATTTAACGGAAAAGTTGACAGAGCAGTATTTTTGTCCTTTTAATAAAGAGGATTAAAGTGCTCTTTTTTGCTCAAATAAAGGTCTACGTTTCCAAAAGAAAAAATAACTAAACAAAACGAGACTCCCAACTCAGGGGCATAGGCATTACCCTAAAGAAAAACATTTAATATTTGTATCCATTAGAATATATATGATTTTTTTTTAATTGGCTCGGTCCAATACACTTTCAATTAATATGAGACCTACAATGATGTGCTAGTAGGGATTAAAGATCTCAGCTAAAAGATCAGTTAGGTTATATATGTTTTGCCTACAAGTCACGCAAAATTAATTCTAATCGTCTAAATTTGCAACATAAGCTTTATTGTGGTAAAAAGGCATCAGGTATGGCCTTTGAATAGATAAATCAGCTGAAACGGTAAAGGGAAAATTAATAATTTCTAATTTGTTGAACAGATTGGTGGTTGCCTTTTCTCCTCCATGAAGCTTTTATAGTTGTTTCTCTCTCACAAAACTAAATTATGATCTTAACTTTTGATTAAATAGGTGCACCCAAAATCTTATGCTCTAGTGGTTAGCATGGAAAACATAACACTAAATTGTTATTGGGGAAACGAACGCTCTATGCTTGTTCCAAACTGTATCTTTCGAGTTGGTGGTGCTGCGATTCTCCTCTCAAATTGTTCATCAGATCGTCACCGTTCAAAGTACCAACTAATCCACGCTGTTCGTACCCACAAGGGTGCTGATGATAAGAGTTACAATTGTGTATTCCAAAAGGAAGACCAAAATGGAAAAGTTGGGGTGTCTCTCTCTAAAGATTTAATGGCTGTAGCTGGTGAAGCACTTAAAGCTAACATTACCACACTTGGTCCTTTAGTCCTACCAATGTCAGAACAGATATTGTTTTTTGCAACTTTGGTTGGAAGAAAGATATTTAAGATAAAGATGAAGCCATACATACCTGATTTCAAGTTGGCATTTGAGCACTTTTGTGTTCATGCTGGTGGGAGGGCCGTTCTAGACGAGTTAGAGAACCACCTTGAACTTACCGATTGGCATATGGAACCTTCAAGAATGACACTTTATAGATTTGGAAACACTTCTAGTAGCTCTTTGTGGTATGAATTGGCTTACTCTGAAGCTAAAGGAAGGATCAAAAAGGGTGATAGAACTTGGCAGATTGCTTTTGGTTCAGGATTCAAGTGTAACAGCGCTGTGTGGCATGCTTTGAGGACTATTAACCCTGCAAAAGAGAAGAATCCTTGGGTTGATGAGATTCATGAGTTTCCTGTTAAAGTTACATGTTAATTCTATTTGGGGTTCTTTCTATTAATATGGTTGTGAAATAGTGTGTAATGAAGCTAGAAATAAAGTTACAAAATGGATTGGCATTACCTTATATGTAAACTGGGATGGCTCTACCCTATTGGATTTCCAAGCGTAAATGTAAACCAATACAGCTTCAGGCAACCACCTAAGTACAAGCTTCAATAAAAATTAGACTATACAATACTTTTACCCTTAACTTTTACAAATTCTATACTTTAGTCCCCTACCTTATTTTTATAAATCCCTTAATTTTTTTTTTTAAAGATTAGATCCCTTACTTTTTAATTTTGACAAATCCAGTCCACTTTAAGAAAACTCAAAAAGTAGTCTAGATTTGTCAAAAACTAAAAAATTGGGACCAAATCTTAAAAGGAAAAAAATCTTAGGGGACTAAAGTATAGAATATATAAAAGTTAGACAAAAGTATTCTTCAACTATAAAAATTATAACGTAGGATACATAATAATGATCAACGCTTGAAAATGTATCAACTTTGCTCAAGTTAGCCATAGATGTACACAATAAAGTAGATATTTAATGGCTCATTGAAGACCATTTTATAAAACTAAACCACCTTAGCAGTTACATGCCCCAAATACCACGAGTTGCTGCCACTTGATTGTTTGGTCTCGATGTCAATTCGTACAATATCCTTGCAAACGAATCAGAATATCTAACATCAAAGAATAATATCTCTGCAAAAGCTAGGAGTGGGCATTTTTTTAAAAAAATTGACCAACCAACCTGAATCGAGGTCCAAACCGAACCTATATTTTTTGTTTTTGGAGGTTACTTGATCCGATAAGTCTAAAATATTACAAAATCGACCTTGTCGGTTTGATTGTAGATTCTCTCAAAATAAAAACCGACAAAATCGAACCGACCTACACTTTTATATATTAATATATTTTTTAAATATTATATAATAAATGTTATAAATGAAGTATTGATTAATATTATACAAATATACAATGTAAAAATCCTAAACAAATATTGAGCTTGTGAAATCATGATTTTAAATTTAGTAGGGTGAGTAGTGGAGCATCAAACATGAAGTGTCAATAATGGGATATTATTCCCATATGGCACATATTAATAACTTTAAATTTATCAAGCATTAGATATGAGTAAGGATAATAGTTTTTATAACTGATAGTAATACATCTGTATGCTCTAGCTTTAAAAAAAGTATTTGTAGGAGTATAATATTGTTTGTATTTTTTATTGCATTTTTTATTATGATAATAATTTTTAAGTAAAATTATAAGTCCAAAACCGCCAAACTAATTTCTCTCAAACCGACATTGTAAGTCAGCTTGAAGGTTAGTTTTTTAGGGATTATAGATCGGCTAAAGTTTTGAATTTTTTTAAACCGCCAAGATAACGTCGGCTTGTAAAATGACTTAATAGCAGACAATTCGGACATATGCCCACCCCTAGCAAAAGCATTCTTATAAACTAGCAAGACAACTTTTGTTTTGTCGCTCTGATGCAAGACTCTCTAATATCATAGCAGATTTCCTGCAAATTTCTTGAATCAGGTGGGGTGTTTTAATAATTTTCAGTAGTCGATCAATTGCCTTGAAATTATAGAAATTTAATGGCATTCAACTTTTATGATTCATACTGAATTCCTTAAGTCTTTGAAGGAACTATAAGTCAATGAGAAGTCAGGGAAGAATTCTCACCATCTTCGCCAGCATGTTTTAACCTGCAATCCATATTTACTTCAGTGAGGTTAAAAAGAGCACCAACAGTAGCTGCTTGTGCTTCTAATACCGGTAAACTCAAAATATCAACTTCTGTATCTGCAGATGCCATATTAGACAATACATATTGCATTTATATTAAAAGGGTTATAAAAAATCAACTTGTGAAACAAAGGGCAGAAAAAGAGCTCGTTATCAGCATTTATATTTAAACGATCAAGTAATTCACCTGCTACACAATTCCATACTTTGGCTGGCAGCTCCAGCATCCCAATGATAGCCTGAACTGCACACTTTTTCTGCATGATGGAACTTTCAATCAACTTACAGGTCAAATGATAAATATTTGCCAAAAAGCCAAAAAAAATTTACAATTGTCTTTAGGGCATTTGTGACAAGCTCCTCGTCCTCTGTTTTGGAGCCATTTAGACCAAAAGCATAAACAAACATCAATCAAGAGAAAAGTAATTTAGTAAACAAAAAGCCTCCACATCAATCTTAATTTAGATATTTCCAGTAAAAAAGAAAAATGTTAATAAAAAAAAAAAAAAGGACTGACCTTAGATGCACAAAGCAACAAGTCATTGACAGATGAACTATATTTCATTTTATTAAAACAAACAGTCAGACTGTATAACACATGTACTGTTGAGGAACTCTTCAACGTACACAAATATCCACAAAGGAGAAAAGCCCTACCAGCTATAACACATCTCTACTGAAAGAAACAGATGATAAATTCATGCGGGATATATATGAGATGCTCAAAGGGTCATTATGAAACTTTTACGTTGAAACTCTGCAAGGCAATCATGAAGAGTCCAACAGAAAAATACATTTCTCTTAACATGAACTTAACTATATACAAGATTGACTGCACTCTTTAAACATAAATTTTCTCACCTGTCATGTAGTCACTATGCACTTGAAAAGTGTCTCCAAACAGTGACGATGTTGGGCCATAATGTGTTCATTATCAGGTATGAAAGAGAAATTGCGGATGATATTTGAAGCAGCAACAACAGCACACTGTTGCTTTTCTGCTTGCCCTTCATCATCTAGGTTAAAAAGACCATGTTCATCAAGCAACTGGTAAGAGGGCTGAAGTTTGGCCGCTTTATTAGCTTCCATAGCAGAACCAAATCCCAAGCTACCATGTGAACATTCCCCCAAAGTCATGTTCTAGATCAAGAAATGTAAAATTGTAAACATAGAAAATTTGTTAATCAAATTTCAAAGTATAAAATTACATAACTATACGGTTTACCAGAATGTCCTAAGGTTCCCTTTGAGCTTGAAGCCTCGTACTCATTCCCAAAGCTAGTGACAAGGATAATTTGCACCTAAAATTCTCATCCTTGGAGCTCTTGCAAGATACTTTGGAAGTGCTATATCACACCAGTCAACAATCTATTACATATGAGAACATCAAATTTAAAACACGAATTTAGTACAAGATTTACGGGCAACAAATCATATCATAACAAATTTTCAGGAGCTTGTTCCAACAGATTTAAGAGTTTCATGAAATGACATTAAAAACATACAATTTGTAGTAAAGCATCAAGCAAGACATTAGTTTTTGTAAGTGCAGTTGCATCCTTGCGTGTATCATCTTTTTCTTTGAAAGAAAGTAATGTGAGCATATTTAATGCCCATGTTAGCTCACTCTTCATTCCACTTTGAAGTGCCAGAATTATGCTTTTATGGTTTTGATCTGGAAAAGAAATCAGTTAACAAAATTACTAATATGTATCATGTATGTGGAAAAGAATGCATTGAATTCAAAGGAAAAGTTTTATGTCAAGTAAAACCAATGTTTATGCTTTTCAGACCCATGCATGCATGCATGCATGACCTATGTTTCTCAGTGGATCTTCTATTAAATAGCATCGAAAAGAAAAAAAATTAAGGAGTTACCCAGGCAAAGAGGCTTGCTTTCAGATGCACTACCAAAACCATTTCTAATTTTATAACATTTCATTTGTATCTTGATCAACCTACAATTTTCTTCACATCGTTGTTCCATTTTGCTAACCCTTTTTATTTTTTCAACAAGTCCTATTCGTAATCCATAATCCCATAAAAATTTAGTCACATACTTTCCAAAAACCAATTTCTTCTCTTCTGATATACAACATGGCTATTGTTCAAAAATATCTTATTGCTTGGATATTATCTACATCAAGGCTCAAGCGTCTATGTCATTACTATTTCCTAGCCTTCCAAAACAATCAGCCAGTTACTATTAAGTAATAACCTACTAAGCACGACAGCATGTCTCTTTCTTAAATTACTTTCTTTCCGTTCTTTCCAATAGCTTGCGACAGAAACAGTTAATTTTCTACAAATTGCTTCTTCACTCCCACGAGACAAGTCAGAAAATGATGGAATTCCTCTTATACATCACAATTTCTAATACGTCTTCACATATTTGTTTTCTCAAAGAATCAACTATAACCTCAAATAAAGTAATCTAATACTTCAATGCCTCTAGCATGCTCAGACATGGTCTACAACTACCCCTTCCTCTACTTAGTGGCCATACCCCTTCCTCTACTTAGTGGCCATAGTTTCGCCATACAAGCTAAACAAAGTCGCATGTTACAGAACTTCCATAGAAATTTAGAATGAAAAAAAAAACAATGTGCTAGGATTTTGGAAACACTAACCGGCAAAAGAACTATGAACGTGGGGAGACGGCCCGAGGAGAGCCGACGGAACTGCAGCATCTGCAGCTGTGGGGGCAGTGGCAACGACTGAAGCTGCAGACTGATGCTAGTGCTACCAATCGGTCGGCCCCGTTTCGCAGGAGGGACGGAGGCTCCGCTGGACGCTCCACCGGACTTTTCCTGGTATTATGATTATTGGTGTAATTGGCTATTGTGTTAATGATTTGGGATTTTATGGTAGTAGACTTCTTTTCTAGAAAGGAGCTTTTTTACCTAATTAAATAAACGGTTGTGTTTTGGCATTTCTATTTTACAATTTTGTCATTTAGATAGTTTATAAAAAATTTATAGGTGAAGATAAAAGTATACATATCATAAAAATAAGTGAATTAAAAAAATAAATGAAGTTAGATGCTTAATGAATATGTGATATATTACATAAATTTTTTTATTTGTAAATATAAAAAAATTTATCATAAAATAACTAAAAGTTTATAAGAAATATTTTATAAAACATTATTAGAAAATTTGCATAAATTTTTTGATGAACATTGACAACAAAGAAATAAAACAATTATTCTTAATACAATAGGAAGAAGAATAAATAAATTAAAAGCTTAGATAAATTTAAAATGCCAAGAAAAAGAAAACTTTAAACAAGCTAAAAGAAAAGTAAAACCTTGTTGTGATACTAGAAATTATTTATAACAAGAAAAATATAGTTGTAATACTAAAATTTATAAACATAATTGTAAGGGCACAAATAAATATAAAAAGTTGAGATCAAAAAAAAAAATAAATATAAAAAGTATAGGAAATTTAAAATAGAAAAAAAGTGTTATAGAGGACTTTTCAAATAGGTCATTTGTTTTATTTAGTTATTTAGATAATAAATTATGTCATTTGGTCTCTTAGTTTTAAAAAATAGGTTAATTAAGGACAAAATACATAATTTTAATTAAAATATTATTTTTTAAGAGACTAATTAAGAATAAATTACATTATTTTAATATTTTTTATATTAAAATATTAATTTTAAAGATAATATTTTAATTAAAAAATTATTAAAATTATGATTTTGTCCTTTATTAGCTTTTTTTTTTTTTAATTAAGGAACTAAATGACATCAGTTATAATTTGAGGGACCAAATAACACAAATGACATAATCTAAAGAACTTATATAATTCTTCTCCCTATAATATATATATATATATATATTTAGAAAACAAAATTTTATAAATATAAAAGAAAATATAATAAAGAACCTTACATAAAAATATATTTTAGAAGAAAAATATATACAAAACCTAATAAAATAAATTATTATCCATCAGAGAAAAAAATATAAATGTTAGATCTTCAATAAAGAATGTCATTATGCAAATAAATATCTTAATTGATTTTATCATAAAAAGAAATATAAACAACAAAATATTCTTGAATAAGGTTATTGGATGGAATTAGAACTGATCGAAGAATTTGATATAGATAATACATGCAGTATTTATTCATTAGAAGAAATTGAAGAAAAAATTGCAGACTCAAAATTTAAAGAAACATCAAATTCTAGTACAGATTCTGATTAATAGATTATTTATTAAGTATATCAAATTCAAATAGTATATATATATAAATATGATTAAAATTTAAAGTATATAAAAATTATCATTTACATGCATATATCAACGCAAGAGCAAGTATGTATGTTGTTAGAAACTATGTGTTTTCAAAAAAAAAAAAACTTAGAAAATTAGCTTTAAATGAGTTAATAATAAGAATAGCTAATAATACTATCATAAGGTTAGAAAAAGTTTTAAATAATACAAATATATTAATTTAGGAGAATATTTCATATACTAACAATATATCAGTAAGAAACAGGTGCAAACTTGTAAATAGAAAATAATTTTTTTAAACTTATATTAACTATTTACACAATATTTAAATAGGATAAGTTTAACAATATTATAAAGAGAAATAATATTTATTTCCAAAATAAAAAAAATTTAACAGTATCATCAATAATTTTTATGTTACAACTTAAAAAGTGAAAACAAGGTAAAAATATAAAATAAAAATAAAAAAAATCACAAATAAAAAATATTTCTTTAGACATAGAGATTGACCAAAATCTATTTCTAAATAAAATTAAAAAATATAAAAACCTAATAGGCATTGGGAAATTATTATAGACAATAAATTCTGCAAACCCATTAGATCCTAACATAAATAAATCCAATAAAATAGCAAGCATAAGATTAAGAGGAAAAGACAAGACATTAAGATAAAACTAATGATTTATGCTCTACAAGATCTAGAAGAATTTAAAAAATAAATTCAATAATTTTTGGAATTAAAAATAATTATTTTCAATAATTCACCACATTCTAGTCCAACATTCTTAGTACAGAAAGAAGTTAAAAAAATAAGAGGAAAAAAGAAAATGATAATAAAGTTTAAGGCTTTGAACAAAGAAACCATTGATGATTATTATTTTATTCTAAATAAGTAAAATTATTTATCACTCATAAAAAAAATAATTTTCTTTTTTTTAGATTTGATTGCAAAAGTGAATTCTAGAAAATAAAGTTAGATGAGCTTTTAGCTGCCCTCAAAGACAATTATAATGGACAGTTTTACCATTTGAATTAAATCAAGCGCCATAAATATTTCAAATATATATGGATAACATATTCAAAACATATCTTAAACATTATTGTATTTATATTGATGATATATTAGCTTTAAGTAATGACTTATAAAAATATTATCTTGATATATTTAGTATTTTAAAAGAATGTAAAAATAAATGAATAATATTATCAAAAAGAAAAGTTGTTATAGTTCAACAAAAAATAAAATATATAAGATTAGAAATAGAAGATGAAAAATATCATGTAAAACTTCATATACTTAATCATATACAAAGTTTTCCAAGTATAATAAAAGATAAAGATCAATTACAAAACAAATTAGGATGTTTAACATATACAAAAGCATATATAAAGAAATTAATATAAATGAGAAAATTATTACAAACAAAACTTAAGAAAGATTATGTTTGGTAATAAACTGATTAAGAAGTATATGGATAAGATAAAAGCACATGTAAAAAATTTACTAACTTTATACAATCCAGGACTATATGATAAAATGATAATAGAAATAAATATTTCATATCAATATTGGGTAGCAGTATTAAAAACAAAAATAGATGATAAAGATAAATATCTTTGCAGATTAAAATCAGAATCTTTTCAATGCCTTAAATTAAATTATCATAATAATGAAAAAAATATTTAGTAAAAGCAATCAAAAAATTTACAACATATGTTATTACTGTCAGGTTTATTGTTAAAACTAATAATAAAAATTTTGGTCACCTTTTTAAAATTAACATTGCATAAAGGAGATTAATTTATTGGCAACAATAGTTTAATCATTATAAATTTGATGTTGAACATCTGTGAGGAAGTAAGAATAGTTTAGTTGATGCTCTTATTAGGGAATTAGCCTCACTAATAATTTTTATGATTACAAAAAAAAATAGACTAACTAGACATAGAAATCAAGATCAAAAAGAACTAAAAATTATTCAATAACAAATAGAAATCTTGTGCATCAAAAAGTCCTTGGAGATTAAAAATGAAGAAACTAATCAACCACCTAACCAAGAACAGTAAGAAGCTAACACTTTAAAACTTTTGAAATAATCCCAAATAAAAATAGAGGTTAAACCCTCACAATCTTTAGCAAAAAAGAGTTGGGCTAACATTCCTGAAGAAGACTAGGAAAAGTCGAAAGACTTAAAACAAAAAGAAATTACTGAGAAGCAAAAATACTATTTTGTTTATCAGGGACGTACCCAGAAATATTTTTTTAGGAGGGCTAATATATATTAAAAAATATCTCTAATTATTTTTATTTATAATATTAAAATTTATAGCTAATATTCAAAAAATAATATAAACTTAAAAAGTAAACAAAAATAAAATAAACAAAAAAAATTATTTAAGTTGTGCCCGACGATGCTTTATAGCATAAAATTCATCAATTATTAAATCAGATTCAATGTCTTCTGCAAACTCTCTTTCAATATAGACAATCATACAATCTTGAAGAAAATCCTCCTCCATTTTATTTCGAAGTGATGTTTTAATGAGTTTCATAACTGAAAATGCACATTCTGTAGTTGCTGTAGAGACTGGAAGGGTCAACACCAAACGAATTAATCTATCAATCAGATAGTATATTGTGACTTTCCTGTTCTAACTAGCTATTCACACAATTTAGATAGAGAATGTATGTTTTGAAAATCTAAGTGTTGCACAACAGCCATCTCATAGAATTTCAACTGACGTTTTAAATCTTCAAGCTCTGTTTGTGTAAAATCTTGATGATAGAAATCTTTAGCAAGAATATAGATATCATCAGCATTAAATGATTTAAAGCTTTTTGCTGGATTTAGAGCTGAACTAAGAATAAGAAGTTTCATTGCTTCATTTGAAAATCTGCTGCCTATTTCCATTAGCTGAAAATCAATTACTGCATTAAATATGTCAACACGATAATAATGATCAAACGTAATGTGATTATCTTGTTGACATGAACGTCCTGTACCTTCCATATACCTAGCATTCATATTCAGGGTGACAACATTATATTTTTTACAAAATGACAAAACACATTGTAAAAAATCATCCCAACCCTCTTGCCTTAGATTCTCAAGAAGACCTTTTGAATAAGACACTAATTCAAGTGCGTTTGGAATATCTTGAGCTTCATACTACAATGATTGACATAAAATATAAGTGATTCCTAGGATTTTATCCATCAAAATCAAAATAAATACAAATTCAAAGCTTTTTATTGCTTTTAGACATCCTTTTGCTTCTCCTCTTATATTACTATTAGGTCCATTTTGAATCATATTTTCAAGAACAGTACAAGTTGCACCAAACATATCTATCAACCTATTAACTGAAGCAAAATGTGAGCTCCATCTTGTCACTCCAGGTCGTTGTAAAGTACGAATTTGATTGGCTCCTGTACCAGTCTCAAGTTCTCCTGAAGCTAACATATATGCTATTTCAGATTCTTGAGTAGATTTTAATTCAGAGCAACGCTTAGTTGAAGAACTAACAAGATTTATTATTGAGTTCAACTTTGAAAAAAATAACCACACATCATGGACATCTTTGGTTGCTGCAACCAAAGCTAACTGCAATCTATGAGCAAAACAATGAATATAATATGCAGATGGACAATCCATTTTAAATAATGCTTGCAATCCATTCCATGCTCCACGCATATTGCTTGCACCATCATATCCTTGACCTCTTAAGTTCTCTATTTGAAGATCATATCTAATAAGAATTTTGCATATCTCGATTTTAAGATTTTTAGCTGTTGTGTCTTCAACTTGAATAATATAAAAAAAAACGCTCTCTAATAAACCCACAACAATCAACAAATCTTAAAATGATTGTCATTTGTTCCTTGTTAGATTCATCAGTTGCCTCATCTACAAGAATACAAAATTTAGCATCTCCAACCTCCTTACGTATTCTTTTTCTCACATTATTAGCAAGAATATTTAAGATTTCCTTCTGAATTTTTGGAGAAATATATTTAGCATTTTCAGGAGCATTATCTAAGACAACTTTCGCAACATTTTCATTCATTAATCCCATCAATTTTATCATCTCAATGAAATTACCACGATTAATTGAAGAACTTGATTCATCATTCCCTCTAAATGCACATGCTTGCTTTGCAAGCCACTTGACAATCTCTATTGAAGTCTTGAGCCGTAACCGATTATCCAAAATTTGTTGTGAAGATTGTGCATTTATCACTTTATTAATTTGTTTTGATAGATTTTTCAAATTAGCCCATTTTTCCATAGCCATTTGATGTGATTCCCCTTCATGATTCACAAAAGAACATTTTCCATCATTTACCCTTTTCCAATTTCCAAATCCATTAATTGTGAATGTTGGATGTTTTGGTGGATTAATATCAAAAAGAAAACACGGAAAACAAAAGGCTTTGTCTTTGTTTGAAGAGTATTCCATCCAAGGAAATCGAGAAAGCCAAGAATATTGGAATCGACGTTGTTGGTTTCCAAATTGAGTAGGTGGAAATTCACTCAACTTGGGTTGATATGGTCCCATGTTGATATATTCTCTTCGAATATCATCTTGTATATTAACATCATATGACCATATTGGATTACGTAAACCTGGATCACGTTCCAAAGATTGAACACCAATTTTTTGAAAATCAATTCTTTGGAACTTTGAAATATGTGCATTATCATCAAGTGGTTCTTGAGATCGCTTACTTTTTTGATTGGTAGACTCAATAGAAGTATTTTTGGTTGATTGTTGATCATCTATTTTCTTAAAGAATGAATGAAGAGTTTTAAATGATTTAGAATTTTGGTGAGATTTATCCATTATAACCTACGATAAAAGTATTTAATGCAAATTAAAATATATAAATTAAAAATTACAAACACCTAACAACAAACAAACAAAAAATTAAAATAACTAAAGAATTAAATAATCAATAAATAAGTTATATGCCTAATCAATTTTTTTTACCTATTAATAGTAATTGATAAGTATAAAAATTTAAAATAAATTTCATGTTCTAATATAACAATGAGATAATGTATATTTTGAAATAAAGAACTCTAATTAATAATTTAAAGAATGAAAAAATAACATATTTAATGAAATAATGGTGAATTATTATTAAAAAAATGAGTGCCAAATACATATAAATTTATATTTAAATAAGCACTTAAATTATAATTATACAATATTTATAGATCAAAAGTTTAAAAGTTATAATTTTTAAGAATATATAATACATAATTATTAATATAAGTGTAAATTAAAATATAAATATTTTAAATATTTAATATTTTTAAAGAAAGATATATAATTATAATAATTTTATTTAAATAAAAAAAAAAACAACAATGAACAGCGTACCAGATTTGTAGAGACAGTAGAGTTGCAAGTAACAGTGCGGATTTGCAGGTAGCAGTGTAGAGTTGCAGGTAGCAGTTGCAGATTTGCAGATTTGCAAAGTAATACAGAAAAGTTAATTTAGAATTAGGTTTTGAATTAATATTAACAGATTATATTTATATTTTAAAATTTATTAAATTTTTTTTTAAAAAAAGCTGTCCGGGCTGAAGCCTGGTACAGCCCACATAATAGGCCCGTCTCTGTTGTTTATAATGGACATTTTTCAGGTATTTATTATAATTAGCCAAAAGCAAGTAAAATAATTACTAAATTTGGAAGAATAATTCATAAAATTTTTAATGATAGAATTTAAACAAGAAGAAGTCTTACTAATCACTACATGCCAAAGTTGCTCACACCAAGTGAGGTAACAAGACCATACAGCCAAATTCTTTGTAATTTAGCTCCATCAGGAAATAAAATGAAAACACTTGAAAAAATTCTAAGACAAGTAATTTTCAAAAAAGAAGCACCTTTTTTCATCTTAGAAGAGAAAGAAAGATGCATAAATTTATTAGAACAACAGTGGTTAGGTTTGTATAACCTAGTACGAAAAACCACTAATAAGCACATTTAAAACATGATCTTCTATACTACTGAAAAATGATTCCTCAAGTTAGTAAGTTTGTTTACCAAGCCCATCATGTAGGACTAATTAAGAATTTATATCCAGAAAATAATTTAATAATTTTTCTAAAAATTTTAAAAAAATTATTAAATTTTTTAGAAAAAGAATTAAAACAACAAATCATTCAGTTTATCTCAAATTTTTTAGCAGCATAATGGACTGGGATCATGACACAAGTATTAGTCCATACCATTTCATAAAGATTAGTTTGGCTAATAGTAATTGTGAATTTCCAAGGCCAAAAACTTTGCTAGAAAAAGAGTTCAATTATAAAATTTTCAATATTGAAAGAGAAAAAATGCTTAGCCAGATATATTATGAAAGAAGAAGGATTAATAATTCCTCATAAATCAAAATTAATTATATGACTAGTAAAATCATAATATTTTCTCAAAGCAATTTTCCTATCAATGAAGAAGATGCTGAGAATTTTACAAATTATAAAGCAACATATAATTGCAATGAATTAGAAGTCGGTGAATAAACAAAAAAATATATTTTTTGTTACTTTGTTAAGACACAGTCAAGAAATCACAAGTGTATTTATTGCATAAAGGACAAAGAATAAAAGGAATATGTGATATCACCAACATCACAAGGATCCATTACAAGCAGTAAATTAGATGACATCATGGCTAAATCAGCATAAGTAATAGATGTAATCTGCTGCTAACAAAATAACACTACTATCAACAAAATAACACAACTATCATCAACTTGAAGAATAACTGTCAACAAAATAGCACAGTTGTCATTAGCTTGAAGAATAAGGTTAGGTGGAATAACATTCTGGTGCCAACAAATATTGTTTAATATAATTTTCTCTTTTGTAAAAGTACCCTTAAATCTATAAAAAGGATTTAGTCTTAGGATATGGATATAGCCTTCCGAGCAATATTCATACTCTATCGATCTTTTGTAATCTAATCTTCTATGAGTAGCTAAGAAATTTTTTTCAAGATTTCTAGTTCTTGTAGGTTGTAAAACATCTATATTATGAATAAAAGTCCAGTTTGAAATCTAAATCTCTAGGCACTCTTACTCCATAAACTTAAGTATGGATCTCAGTAGATCAGTTGGGACAAAAGATCTAAGAGCTTTAATATGAAGTGAGACTTAAGATTTAAAGAACAAGAATGAGACAACACGAAGAGAAAGATCGAGGTAGACTCATATTCATATACAGTTTAATTTACATCTTTGAGTAACTAGCATAATCTTGAGTATCATTGAATCTGTTTAGCCACCATAGTCTTAAATTTGAAAATATGACTAAATGATACATATCAAAGATATGATTTATCTTAAGATAGTAATTCAAAAATTTAAGGAACCAGCACATGAATTTATAAATAAAAAATTAGAGTCATAATAGTCTAATTTATGAATAAGAAATTAAAATAAAAAATTAAAGTCATAAGAGTCTAACTCCACTTTGGTATTAGAGTCATCACTATGATGTTTCTATCATATATAGAAAAAAAATATTAACAAAATAATATTGTCACAGGAATTTATAGATAAATTAAAAAAAAAATCATAGAAAAATAAGAAAATACAAAAACATAGAAAAAAAAAAGTATTAGAAAAAGTTTAAAACTTTTTTAGCCACTTCACAAAAATTAAAAAAAAAAATAAAAGAAACTTTTAAAATGAAACCCAGACAATTTAAAAATGATATAAGAAATGAAAAATGAAAAATCAATACAAATTCTGTAAACCTTACAAAATTCTCTATAAAGTTTGTAAGCCATACAAACTTAATAACCACGAACAATAAAAGCAAGGATATTTTGAAAAAAAAATCATGTAAATCCAAACTCACCGTTTTTGTCCAAATTTGTTCTATTTAAATAAAATTGTCTCCTTTTCCTATATCTAGTCTATTTGGGTAAGAGACTGGATTTTAGGGCACATGAATTTAGACCAATAACATGTTCTTATTAGGGGCTTTAATTGTGTGCTATATCAGCCCAATTGTTCACTATATCCACATAATGAGGAGAAATAAGAACATACAAATTTACACATATATACACTAAAATAGCATTATAAATCACAAATTATGTGTTAAAATTTGATTGGCTCTTATACACAGGAGCTCATATAATTTTGCTAATTATTAATATTAAAATTTTGAGGAGCAGATTACTAACTGACACTTCATTTGAGATCATTTTAATTTTGTGATAAAAATATTTCTCTTTACACTCACACGAATTATGGTATGATAGGTGAAAAAAATAACTTAAAAAAATTAAAAAGCTATTTATTTTTAAGAAAATCTATCTCCTAGTATAATCAATCTAAGTATAAATATGTATATAAATTTATGTGTACTTAACCTAGCTTATCTACATATAATTATGAAAAATAAAAATGCATAATATCACGATGTAAAAATTCAAATTCATGTCTCTAATAAAACAAATGTTGTACAGTGGGTTCAACCATAAGCTAATAAATTTAATACAAATATTTTATTTAGTACTAAAATTAAGAATTTTATGTTGATTTATTATTAAATTTTTTTTTTATAACATATTTTTAAAACTAACTAAATTTATTTGAAATTAATATTTTATTAGGTTATACATCCAAACTAATGTAAAATTCAAACGGGAACTAAGATCAACATTAAGGGTATTGTTGGATTTTGGACTTGGATCCAAATGGGTTATCCATGGGTGTACTCAATCTAACTTTTTTTTTTATATTATCCAAATATTTATATTTAAAAAAAATTAAATATTTTTGGATAATTATAAAAATAATTTCCAAGTAGTTGGTTTTTTCCTTTAAAATTACAATGCTCTGCTCATTTTGAAGTGATAGAGAAAAAAAAAATTAGAGTATGAGGAAGAAAAAAAGGATAATTATTCTTCTCTCTATCAAAAATATTAAAACAAATAAAAGCTTTTAGATTGTGAAACTATACAAGTTCTAATCCATTTGGTATTAGAATTTCACCATTGATTCTCTTTGATTGCAAGCATGTAAAACATTCACGTAACGATCATATAATTATTCATTGGTGAAAGATATTTGAAAAACACTAAATATATTATGAATTATTGTTATCATTATACATTGTTATCAGAGCAATTTATGAATGTTTTCGTATTTGTTTATGTTTTGAATGCATAAAATATAAAGAGTTTTTTTTTTTTTTTTTTCAAAAATCAAAATTTTAATTAAATGGTTTGTCCAGTTTTTTAAAGAATTTTTGAACGAAAATTATGTCTTTAAATTCTTATTTCATAAGCTATCTAAAGGTATATTATTTGTAATTTTTTAATGAACTATTGAAAAGTTATGGTATATTAAATTTAATTTTCTGATATAGAGATAAAATGTAATGTATTTGCGTTGTTGTTTTCTTACTTAAAAAGATGATGGCTAATTTTTTTTTTTTTTTTTTTAAATTGTAAGTCAGCATTAGAGATGGGGAAAAAAAGGGGACAAACTGTTGCAAATTTTCTGACTTTGAAATGACCAATCAGTTAAAAAAAAAAAAATTATATTGTGATGGTTTTGCATTAAAGAGCCTCATATTATTTTGTTTTAATTAAAAACATTGATGCTAACTTTCTAACCATTAACTTCTAAAAGAAAGGTGATATCTCCCTGTTTGGCATTTCACATTTGTCAATCAAAATTTGAAGATAGCCAATGTTTAGTATAGATTATCATTTCTTTATTCTTGCTAGTTAATAGTATGTCGTCGGTATATAACAACAAAACTATGAAACTGTCCTTAGAATGTTTCACATACACACAATAATTTTCATTAATCAACGAACACTCAAAAGAAATAATAGCGCGACCAAAACTTAAATACCATTTGCATTCAAATTTTTTATGGAACATTTTTTTTAAATGAAAAAAAAGACAAAAAATGGCATTACAAGGAATTTAAGTTTTATGGAACATTTTTATGGAACCTATGATCTCCATGATAGAACTTATTGTGGTAATCATTGTGATAAAATGATATTTATTAGCACAAATTCTATCATTAATATTTGGATAGTTTTTTTTTTTAATTACATTTTCTATTTATCTACACGTACATTTCTTGATTATTAATTAATTTGATGTTAATGCTTCATAGTAAAATATTTGCTGAGCATGCTTTTGGTTGTGAAATTATTTTATAGACATAAAGTTATTAATTATGAATTAAATATATGGTATGATTAAGAATATTGTGTTCAGTGGGGATAATTTTTTGTTCAAATATATTTTTCAATAATACCTAATTTTTTGTTATAAATTAAATAATTAATAAAAACGATCATTTGGGTGCAAGATATGATTAAGAGCATAGTAAATTTTTGATCTTAGTGACTTATGATTTATTTTTAGTAATTATTTAAATTTATAATGTAAAATTTATACATGTGTGTGGTGCTAATATAAATATTTCATGTACATTTTATTATTATTATTATTATTATAGATATGGCTTCAAAAAACATTATGACTTATTTAATTAAGGGTGAGAAATTGGATGGCAATAATTATGATATTTGGCACCGTAAAATCCAATATCTTTTCAATGAACTGAGTATTTTGGAAATATTTGACCACATCATGATTAGACCTAAAGAAAACAACATTACTCAACATCATCGTGATATTGATGCCTATAAGGCATAGGTTGACAAAGATCGTAGTGAATGTACATTATAATGAGTAGCATGCAAAACAACATTCTTGGCGAATTTGAGAATTGTGAAACTGCTTATGAGATATGATTGGCCATTAAATAGAGATTTGGAGTCACTTCATTGGGTAGATTGCGATTCTTGACTATGAAATTTGATTCTTATAAGAAGAAGCCTAATAATACAATTAGGCAACACTTAAGAATCATGTCAGGCATGATTTGTTATCTTGTTCCTGCTAGCCATCACCTTATAGATGAACAAGTTCAAGTTGTGATTTGTTCTAGCTAATGAAACAAAACATTATGCACAATAAAAGTGTAAAAGCTTTTAATGACATATCGGGCCATTTAGAGCTTGAGGAAGACCGTCTAAAGGCTGGTCATATTGATAGTCTACTTTGGTTGCTAATTCTGGCTCCCGCGGGACATCTAGGTTTAAGACCAAGAGGGCTAAATGTGCTTCGATGGAAAAGAGGTGGTGGTGGTGGTGGTGGTGGTGGTGGTGGATATGCTTCAAAAAGAGACAAGCCCAAGCGAAGTGGCAAAAAGAAAGACAAATTAAAACTAAACTGTTATAATTGTGGCAAGTTGGGACACTTTGCTTGTGAGTACATTGAGCTATAAAAAGGTATATCTTAACTTATTTTCACACTTTGAATGCTTTGTATCTAGTTAAGCATTAGTTAATCATTCTCCTCATTTTTGGGTTGTAGACTTAGAAGCGATCGACCATATAGCAAGGACCAAAGATGGATACGTAGAGTATCATCGAGCTCCTAGTAGCAACAGAAAAAATTACATGGGGAATGAATTTAGTGTAGAGGTGCTTGGTATTGGCACTTATAACCTGGACATGAGTGGTAGACACTCTATATCTCCATGATGTCTTAAATGCTCTTGGAATTTAGCAAAATCTATTGTCAGTTACTGGTATGTTAAGTTTGAGATTTGTTTATTAAGTTTGATGAACATGGTGTTAATATTTATTTAGAAAGTACTTATTATAGTTGTAGCTATATTTTAGATGGTTTGATTGTATTAAATATTGACTATTCTAGCTATAATAATGTCAATGACTCTAGTCGTTTTACTTCAAATTGTGATGTTGATTCTATGACATGGCATGCTAGATTACGTCATATTGGACAAGAAAGGGTGACTAGATTAGCTAAGGAGGGCATTTTACATTGTCCATATGCAAATCTTGCCTTATGGGAAAGGCAACAAGGAAACCATTTGGGAAAGCCAAAAGGGCATCCAAACCATTACAACTTGTTCATTTTGATTTGTGGCCCAATGAATGTGAAGACAAGGCATGGTGCTACCTATTTCATCATATATATAGGTGATGTTACACGTTTCGGTCATATCTAATTGATCTCTCATAAGTCTGAGGCGTTAGACTACTTTAGACGTTATCTTACATAAGTTGAGAATCAATTAGAAAAGAACATTAAAGCTTTAAGAATTGACCGAGGTTGTGAGTATCCATCTAAGCTATTCAAAAAGCTTTGTGAAGAAAAAGGAATCATGAGACAATTGACGATACCTTATACTCCACAACAAAATGGGGCAGTGGAAAGGCAAAATCGCACACTTTTGCATATGGTTAGGTCGATGATGGCACAAGTAAATCTTCCAATCTCGTATTGGGGAGATGCTTTATTAACAACTGTCTATATCCTTAAATGATTGCCTTCAAAATCAATTCTTTCTACCTTGTATGAATATGGACCTGTAAAAAATTCAATACAAGTGTTCTAAGACCATGGGCATAATATTTCTCGCAAGTATGGGAAATTGGGCCCTAGAGAAAAGAAAAGTATATTAGTTCGGTACTCTGAACACTCAAATGGCTATGTATTCATTAGTGAGGATACATATGGAAGTATAAATGAAATTAAGTCACGTGATGCAATCTTCTTTTCTTAAAAGAAGACTTTCCTATCAGGGGTGAAGTGAACAATGGCTCAGAGTTATATGAATTTGAGGATCCATAAAATATTTCTTTCAATACTCTAGTCGTGTTGTAGAAGAAATTCTTCATGCTTTTGGGAATAATGGGAGCAATATTTTTAATGATGGGCAAAATGATTAGGATTCCCATGACCTTGAGTTGCGTAGAAGCAAATGTGGATATATTCCTCATCGGGCTTTGAGATTGAAGGGAAAGCTTTCATGGTAGCTCTACATGATGAAGCTGAGCCTAAGACAATACATAAAGCATTTTCTTCCCCTGACAGTGAAAAATGGATTGTTGCAATGTATGATGAAATGGAGTACAAAAGAAAAAATCATGTCTGGAGTTTAGTTGACCTTTCGCTTAGAAGTGGCGCTATTGGGAATAAATGGATTTTCACAATTAAGTGCAAGGTGGATCGTTCTATTAATAGGCATAAACCTCGCTTGGTGGCAAAAGGTTACACTTAAGAGGAAAGAATGAATTATAAGGAAAAATTTTCAGCAGTGGTTAAATTTACCTTAATTCACCTTTGTTGGCTATCGTTTCACATCTTGATTTGGAACTGCATCAAATCAATGTTAAAATTGTATTTCTCAACAGAGACCTAAATGAGAAGATCTATATGGATCAACCTGAGGGCTATGTGGTTAAAAGATAAGAGCACAAAGTTTGCAAACTCCATCTATCCATATATAGCCTAAAACAAGTATCTAGGTAATTGTATTTAAGATTTCAATGCTATTACTTCTTTTGACTATTCGATCATTGATGAAGACCATTGTGTCCATTTTAAACGTTCTAAGGATAGTTTCATAATTTTTTTCGTTATATGTTAACAACATACTACTAGCTAGCAACAAGAAGAAAGTGATTATCCCTAGGGTTGCCAAATGGGCTGGTACGGCCCGTTAAACACTTGGCTCGTTGGCCCATCGGGCCGGCACAACATGGCCTTTTAATAAAAAAGAGTAGCATGGCACGGCTTATGGCCCACTACCTGTAATAGGCTGGGCTGGGCCGGAAAGCGAAGCCTTATTGTTTTAAAAGTTAATTTTAAAAAAATACCAATAAATAAATAAATTTTTTTTACATTTAATAAAAATTGGGCATAACTTAATAGATTCCTAACAATCTATCAAATGAGAGGTTGAAAGTTCGACTCTAATTTTTAACTTTTATTAATAATTTTCAATTAAATAATTAAATAAATATATAATAAAAATAAAATAAATGGGTTACGGGTTGAGCACAGCATGACACGTCAAAGCCCACGGGCCAAGAATGGAGGCATGACACGGAATGCTGGTTAATGGGCCACGGGTCGATACAGCACACTAATTTGACGGCCCAACTTCTTTGACACCTCTAATTATCACTACCAAACAATGGCTATCTTCAAATTTTGAGATGAAAGACATGAGTGAGGCAAATTATGTGCTTGGAGTTAAAATAGTTAAGGATCGAGCCCAAAGACTATTGGATTTTCCTCAAGTTCCATATATACATAAAATCCTTGAGAGATTCCAAATGCAAAATTGCAAATCCATTGACACACTTGTTGCTAAAGGTGAGAGCTTGAGTCGTGAGATGAAACCTAAGACTCATAAAGAAAGAGATTGGATAGCTTGTGTACCATATTCTAGTGATATTGAGAGTCTGATGTATGCTATAATGTGTACTTATTCTGACATATGTTATACGATTGGACTGGTTAGTAGATACCAATCTAACCCTAGGCATGTTCACTAGAAAGTAGTAAAGAGAATATTAAGATATCTGAAAGGGACTGCTGATTATATGATTTATTATCAAAGCTCAAATTTGCACATTGTTGGCTATACTAATGCTAATTGGAGTGGTGATATAGATGAGCAAAAATCTATGTTTGGATATGCTTTCCTTCTTAATGGAGAAGCTATCTCTTGGAGTAGTAGAAAACAATCATATGTTGCCTTATCTACGATGGAGGCAGAGTTTGTGGTTTGCACTATTGTAGTGCAAGAAGCTATTTAGTTATGATGATTTTTTCAGCAGATTGGAGTTATTGTTAATGCCTCGAATCCTATGATGATTCGTTGTGATAATATGGTTGCGTTAGCATATACCTTACTGGCTGACCAATAGACATAATATTCTTGAGCTGTTCTACCATTTATATAAGCTACAACATACTTCACACATGAATCTTTCTTAACACAATTCAATTTTAACTGTTATGTTCGTTTTGGCTATAAACAAGTGCTTGGTTCTATGAGAGTTTATAAAGAATTGAGCCATACACAATTCCCTTTTGAAGCAACCACACTTCTCTTTCACATAGGTGATTTCTTAACTATAAGAATAATTTGCAAAGAGTAACTATTGTACTCTGTTTGGTATTCTTTTCATAGGAATAATTAAAAGCCTTAATTTGACCAATATCTTACGGGTATCACTGTTTTCACCATATGAATGAACTTGAGGATAAATCCCCAATCCTAGGTTGTCTATTTCAACCTATTTTCTTTGCAAAGCCTTATCAATTCATGGGCGTTAGTCACATTCCTTCAATGATATCTCAACTAACTCTCTACTTAACCATTTGGTTAACAAATATGCTATGTTATCCTTTGACTTCACATAGTCAATGGAGATAACTCCAGTTGAAAGTAATTGTCTAATGGTATTATGTTTACACGTATATGTCGAGACTTACCATTATACATTTTTCTCTGTGCCTTGCCAATAACCAATCACAATGTAAGTAGATTGGAAGCACAAGCTTTGGCAACTTTGGAATATCCTTTACAAAATTATGTAGTCATTCGGCCTCTTTGTCACATTTTTCCAAAGCGATGAACTCTGATTCCATTATGGACCTAGCAATGCAAGTCTATTTAGAAGAGTAGACTTAGAGTCTTTTATATCATATATATAGTTTACATCACTGTATGCTTCTAATATATGTGGATATCTTGTGTAGTGCAATCCATAGCTACATGTATAAATTAAGTATATGAGCAATCTTTTTATACATTTTTAGTGATTAGCTCATGGATTGCTAGTATATCTACTTAATTTACTTATAACATACGCTATGTCCAATCGTGTACAACTCAATGAGTATATAAGACTTCTTATCTCTCTAAAATTTTCAAGTTAAGATGCATTCTCACCTACATGTGTTCTGACTATTTTAGAATCACCATTGTTGAGTTTCTCATGGATCTTGTTAACATAATGACATGTACTTAAAATAAGACCCTTAGATATCCTTGATAACTTTAAGCTAGATATTAAATTAGCTGGTCTCATTTCTCTCATATTTAAATTCAACATTACCTTAGTAGATTTGATTAATATTACCCACAATGTGAATGTCATTAATGTAGAGATTCAAAATGACATAATCATCATTGATTAGAATCTCGCAAGATTCAAAATGGTCAGATAGAAAAATATTTTTGGATGCCACCACTTGAAAATCAACCCACTAAACTTTTTAGGTTTCTTATTATGATTCAAACATGAACCATCATGGGATTCAAATGAATCGTAATCGACTATGCCAAAACTACATAGTTTGTCCACATGCTTTAAATTTGACACTATAAAGACAATTACTTGTATCTTTATTAGGAACTGTTTTTGTTATCAAATTCGTTGTCATTTCGTAAACAAATCATAAATATTTTACATGCAATAGTTTCATAAGAGAACAAAAATAATTTTAAAACAAGAAAATAAATCCAAAGTTCTAAAATCTATAATACAATATTTGAAATTAAATTTTTAAATATTATAAAATTAATGTCCCTAAAACCAAGTTTCAATTCGTATTCAACAAATACGAAATTTTAGTAATTTTTGGATTATAATGTAAGGTTTATTTGTATTGGCAATTTTCGTGGACAAAATGTTTAATTATAATCTAGCATAAGTGTTCATCGTTCAATCAGATGATACATGATGATAGAGTCACCAAGTTTGCAATGCTCATATGAAAGGTAAAATATTCTCTCATGCATACATCCTCACACAATTGAGCACTACACTTAGTATGAATAGAATTGTTGTGAAAGTAGAGTCCTTGTTTAAGTAGAATTGTTGTGAAAGCAAAATTCTAACATGAGTAGAATTGTTGTGAAAGCGAAATTCTAGTATGAATAGAATTCTTGTGAAAGTGGAATCCTTGTATGAGTAGAACTCTTGTGAAAGTAAAATCCTGATATGAATAGAATCCTTGTATAAGTAGAATTCTTGTGAGAACTAAATCCTGATAAGAGTAGAGTTGTCTCTATTACTAATCCTCTTTCAAATCAAATTGGACTCTATATAAGCAGCGCTTGTTTGTGCAAAATAATTAACCCACAACGAAATAATATTTTCTACATCTGTTAAAGCTTTCAACGAAAAATCTTATTCTCTTCATCTATTAATCTTAGGCACTTTCTTGTTTTTAACTGTTCAAACATATTGTGTGGTTATGTTTGAATAATTCACGTGCCTAATTGTCTTTCATGATATTTAGAATTGTATGATAGTTCTAGAGTTTACTAGCTGATTTGTTTGTACATCATATGCTATTGAATCTACTAGTTAGGATTTTTCATTGTTTGAATCTGCTCTAGGACACACTTTGCACTTGTGCTATTTGTGCTAACGTTTCAGGTGACGTGTTCGGTATTTCGTGTGACTCGAAATTACCGAAGTTGACGGGTTCGATTGATCTTGTGGGACTCAAGTAGATCGGAACATTGGTCCGGATCAAGACACCTAGCTTGTGGAGACTATGAAAGGAGCGACGGCTCGTAAGTAAATTACAGAAAGGGGGATCTATCTGTGAAGGGTAGTTCTAGGACCTATGATTGTAATTGAACATTGAACATTGATTTTCATAATGGATAGTTAGGTGGTCCGGTGGACCGGTGGTTTTCCTTTTAGGTCATTGGAGTGGCCTAGGTTGTTTCCACCTAAAAATATCGTGTGTTATTTTTTATTCCGTATTTTATCTTTACATGCGATTGCATGTCTGGCCGTTGTGATTAAGTTACATAATTAATATTTGTTAAAATTGAAAATAACCTATTCACCCCCTCTAGGTATATTTGATCCGTGATTAAAAACTTTCATATAAAATTAAGTAATTTAAAATTAGCGAATTCAAAATTTTTTATTTTACGATTACAAAATTTATATTTATGTGAAAATAAAATTCACCATTTTATGAATACAAAATTCACTATTTTACAATAATAATATAATAAAAAAAACCGTATGCTCTTTTAACATGCAATAATTATATAACATACAGCACCACAATATTACTCTGGCATTAAAATCATCGTACCAACAAGAGATCATCATCATATACATAATTATACATCAACTCAAAAGCAATCAAACTCTGTTACTAATGTAAATCATGTACCAAAAACATAATATAAGAATAATTATTATTATAATAATAATACGAGCATATTAATCACATATAAAACCAAAAAATAAGAGTCATGTCTATTCGATTCAAAAATAAAATAAAACGATTGTACTAATATTATTGAAAGTATTCATATAATCATAATACATATTTATTGATTTATCATGCATTAAGCGCGAATATTCATAATCTCATAAAAAAAATACAAAAATCGGTAAACATGTTCCGAAACAGAATATTTACTTCCTAAAATTTGAAATTATTCAAAAAAATAAATAAAAAATCAACTCATAATAATTAATCGAATTTTGAAAATAAAAATTTTAGAAAAAACTTTAATCATATTATAAATATTAAATTTTGGAAACGAACTAAAGTAAGCCATATACTAATTAAATAAAATTATTTTTAGAAGTAAACATATACCAACATATTTAATCAAATATGCAAATTCAATTTTTGCTTACATGAAATTCATACACATAAAACAAAATTACGTAATTAAAGTATCCATAAAAAATTGTTTGATTATATTTATGAGACAAGCATATTAGTGCTTTCAGTTTGAAACAACAAACTCTGCACATTAATTTATGACAAAATATATATTAGTTTAATTATATTAATAATTATAATTTAAAATTAATAAACATAATTAAATTATAGCATAAAAATATCATTTATAATCTTGTAATTCTAACTTTTGCATAAAAAAATTTGCTTTCAAATTATAAATATTTCAATTCAATATATATTAAAGGGTAAAGTCACCACCTTGAGTCTTAAAATTCAGAAGTCAAACAAACCAATATGGCAGTAATAGTCTTAATGATCAATCATAAAAAGAATTATAAGTTAAATATAACAAGAATAAAATTATTTCTTATTTGTCTTACCTTATAATAGAGTTATATATAAAAAATAAATACAAAAATTTTGAATAAACTAGAATCCTGAACAACTTAAAATTTTGTTATAGATAGACACATATTAATTACAATATAGTATACACTAATTACATGACTCATTTTAACACTTCCCCTCAAGTTGGCGCATACATATCGACTATATCCAACTTGCTTAGTGAGTCATAAAACACCTTCTTAGAAACTCCTTTGGTGAGCACATCTGCGAGTTGCTTCTCAGTGGGAACAAAAGGAAAGTTAATGAGTTTGGCATCTAGCTTTTCTTTTATAAAATGACGATCAACCTCTACATGCTTAGTACGATCATGTTGTACTGGATTTGGTGATATGTCAATGGCTGCCCGATTGTCGCAATATAACTCCATAATATAACTCCATAATATTTTTGAGTTTGAAACCCAAATCAAACAATAAACTTCTTATGCATAGCAATTTACAAACACCATGAGTCATACCTCTATACTCAGTCTCAGCGCTAGACTGCGCTACAACTTTCTGCTTCTTACTTTTCCATGTAACCAAATTACCTCCCACAAAGGTAAAGTAACCCGATATTGACCTTTTATCTGTAATACTTCTTGCTCAATCTGCATCTGTGAAGCCACAAAATTCAAGAGGATTGTTGTGTTTAGTGAACATTACTCCTCTCCCTAAAGTTGACTTCAAGTACCTTAAAATTCTCACAATTGCATCCATGTGACTCTCACTTGGGTTATGCATGAACTGACTTACCACACTTACTGCATATGCGACATCTGATCTAGTATGTGCCAAACAAATTAGGCGCCCAACCAACCTCTGATAGCGAGCTCGATCAGTTGGTACTTCTGGATACTCTGTTAGATAATGGTTTTGCTCAATAGGAGTGTTAATAGGTTTACATTCCAGCATACTTGTTTCAGTTAGTAGGTCAAGAATGTTCTTTCTCTGACATAGAGAAATTCCTTCGCTCCCCCTGACTACCTCAATTCCTAAGAAGTGTTTTAGTTCACTCAAATCCTTCATCTCAAACTCAGAGGCTAGCTGTCTCTGTAATTCATCCATCTCAACAGCATCATCTCCAGTAATTACCATATCATCAACATAAATAATTAGAGCTGTTACCTTCCCTTGTTGATGTTTGAGAAATAGCGTGTGGTCTGAATTACTCTGTCTGTAACCACCTTCTGCATGAATTGTGAAAACCTTCTAAACCAGGCTCGAGGGGATTACTTGAGACCATACAATGACTTCCTAAATTTGCATACAAAATTACCAGGAGAAGCAGCTACATACCTAGGTGAAAGACTCATGTATACCTCCTCGACTAACTATCCATAAAGGAACGCATTCCTGACATCAAACTGTCAAAGTGACTAGTTTAAGCTTGCGGCAAGCGAAAGCAGAACTCGAATAGCATTCATTTTGGCAACGGAGCAAAAGTCTCATCGTAGTCTACACCATACGTCTGAGCGAACCCTTTTGCTACAAGGTGGGCTTTATACCGATTCATAGATCCATCAGCATTATGTTTTAAAGTAAACACCCATCGACAACCAACTAACTTCTTGCCTTGTGATGGAGGCACAAGTTGCCAAGCATCGTTCTTCTGTAATGTCTCCATCTCTTCCTCAATTGCCTTATTCCATTTTGGGTCTCCCAACGCATCCTGCACTTTGTTAGGTACTGATACAACAAATATTTGATTTACAAATGATTCATATGGCTTAGACAATCTTTTAGTAGACATGTAGTTGGCTACTGGATATTTTGATTTTGCATGGATATTTGGTTTATATCTTTTGGGTGGTTGACCTCGAGTAAACCTATTTGGTAACACCTACTGTCCAACACTAGACTCAATGCTATTAGTATTAGTAGGTGTACATACCTCAGATAAGTGACCTTCAGTACCAGGGAGCTGTTGATCAAGGGTATGAGTGATGCCTAAGGGAACAGCAGTATCTTCATTTTCATTTTCAATGGTCAGAATTGGTGCTTGGATACTTGGAGCATCTTCTTCTTCCACTACTGGATTCAATGGGTTAAGAATCGCAACTAGACCCATCGAAATATCAATAGGTGATTCTTCCGATTCCTCCCACTCTCCATGATACAGTTTGATACGAACCGGACCCCCTCCCGAAGTCGGCCAGACACGCGCCGAGAGCCGGGCCTTGAGAAGGGCCACAAGAAGGTGCAAAATGGCATGCAACATCAAAAAAAAGCATGCAAGCACCATGGAAGAGAAGGAGAAGAGTGCAAGTGGCAATCCCAAAAATTGGAGCTGCGCCGCGGCATAGATATTGTGCGCTGCGGCGAGGAGGGTTCTGCATTGGAGGGTGGAATTGTCACACATGCACGCCGCGGCATGGATTTGGTGCGCCGCGGCACAGGGCGCTCTGTTTTGGGTCATGGGACACGTGCGCGCCGCGGCACAAGAAAATGGCGCCGCAGCGAGGAGGGTTCTATTTTGGACCGAAGGAGCATGCGCGCCGTGGCATGAAATTCCCTGCGCCGCGGCATGGCGAGGACTGTGTGAGACGTGCGCGCGCTGACATGCCAGACCTGCGCGCTGACACGGACATATGCGCCTGACAGCCAGACCCTGAATATGCGCGCCGCGGCATGAACTTTTGTGCGCCGCGGCGAGGCCTCGCAGGTGGCAAACAGAACAGGGCGCGCCGCGGCATGAATAATTCCCCGCCGCGACGAGGATTCAAAATGTTGTAATTTTTGGACCATTGGATCCAAACCAATGGCTAGAATTTCTTGAGACCATTTTAGGGTTTTCATTGTATCTATATATATGTAAGGCAGCTGCCATTGTAAACAATTAACCAATTAATCAAAAACATGAATTTTCATCAATGAAAAATAATTTGGAGTGATTTCAAATTGAGAGAGAGCACAAGTGCTTCTCTTGTTCTATCAAGAAACTTATCAAAGGAATTAGCAACCCTTTGTGGCGTTTCGCCTTGTCTCGGCTCGTGGTGCGTATATCCAAGGGTGGAGGCGAGTTCTTTGCTACCATAGTCGAGCGTTCTTCGTAGAATCTGCGTGCTAACATTGTTGTCGGGTCATTGTCCGTATTTCTTGTGGTTGCCAAGTCGCGTGATTTGTAGGTCATAGGAGTCGTGGCGAGCGGTTCGCATCACAGTTCTTCGAAATATGAACTCTCCCCCTAACGTGCAGTATTAGGTGAGGAAAAATAACTCATGTCTTCAAAGAAGGTAACATCCATAGTGACATAATACTTCCTGGTCGGTGGATGGAAGCACTTGTACCCTTTTTGATAACCTCCATAACCAACAAACAAACATTTAATTGCCAGGGCATCTAACTCAAACCTCTGATTTTTAGGAACATGTACAAAAATAACACAACTAAATACACGGACAGGAAGATTATGAAATGATGACAAGGATACATGAGATATGAGAACCTCGAATGAGATTTTTCCGTGAAGGACACTAGATGAAAGACGATTGATGAGATGGGCGGAAGCTTATATAGCATCGCCCCAAAGGTATTTTGGCATATGAGCACTAAATAGGAGTGCACAAGTCATATCAAGTAAATGACGGTTTTTTCTTTCAGACACCCCATTTTGTTTTGATGTTTGTGGGCAAGTAGTTTGGTGAACAATCCCATGTGTTTTGAAAAAATCTTGAAAAACAAGATTAACATATTCTCCCCCATTGTCAAAACGTAGGACTCTAATGGTGCTATTGTATTGTGTTTTAACATAAGTACGAAAATTTTGAAAAGCTTAAAAAACTTCATCTTTGGTTCTAAGAAGAGAAACCCATGATAATCTTGTACAATCATCAATAAACAATACAAAATATCTCATACTCGATACAGTGGGCTCTCTCCATAGTTCCCAAACATCAGAATAAATTAATTCAAAAGGAATAGCACTTTTATTAGAAATACTAGGGGAATAAGTAATACGATAGCTCTTAGCCAAAACACATGTCTCACAATGTAAAACAAACTCACTAACACCAATAAACAAATTAGGCATAGATTTTTTTATAAGACTAAAAGATGGATGTTCTAAGTGGCGATGCCGCAACCAAATTTCACGTAGCTTGTCAGAGCTCGAAGTTAACGCGGTGTGGGACTATGCTCCTGGTTTCTCCCATGAGTAGTTCTGATCCAGACGAAACAATCTGCCCCTTAGATACCCTCGACCAATTGTTTTTCGAGTAAAAAGATCCTAAAAAATTACATACATAGGATAAAACATTACAGAACATTTAGACTCGGTATTCAATTGTGGGACAGATATTAGGTGATGAGATAAGTCAGGCACATATAAAACATTATGGAGCTGTAAAGTTGGAGTGATACGGACTGATCCCTTTCCTAAGACAAGAAAAGTCTCACCGTTAGCATTTGTAACATAAGACACTGGTGGGGAAGATAACTCAGTAAAATAAGATTTATCATAAGTCATATGATCAGACACACCAGAATCAATAATCCAAGTATTAGACCCAACAAAGTGAGAAACATTTAAGGCCATACCAATCTTACCACGACCAGCTATTGAAGCTATAGGGGTACCTCCACATGTCACATGATGATCCTGTCCAGTCACTCCATAGAAATCTGGTTCTTATACTACTTGTACCGCAGCTGCTTTTGCTTTAGGACGACAATTTGGCCTTTTTTGTCTTAGGTGCGGGTTCAATTTCTAGCAAGTCTCTCGGATATGCCCTGATTCATTGCAATAAGAGCAATGAGGATGAGGACGAGAACGATTGGCAAAGCCTGGTGGAGGTCCTTGTTGATGAAGTGGAACTGAACTCTGCTGTTGGAGAAAAGGTGCCTTTGATTTGGCTTGAATGGCTAGACTAGATAATTCAACCTGTGCCTGATTAAGACTTTCCTACTGAGATTCGTCCTTACGGATGTATGTAAAAGCTGTGGTCAAGCTCGGAGGGTCTGGCATTTGGAGAAATTGGCCCTTGACACTATTATGTTTCGTATCAAGTCCTCTTAAGAGCGCATAAACTCGCTCAAGCTCTTTTTCTTTCTGGTACCATATAAGGTCCTCTTGATTTTTAATTTTACACAGTCGTTTCTGATCAATTTCAGCCCATATATTCTTCAACTTGGTAAAAAATATAGACATTGGTTGCCCATTTTGTTGCATGCTTGCAGCTTTGCACATTAATTCGTGAACCTTTATAAAGTCAGATTCATTAGTGTAGAGGTCTCTCAAAGTCTTCCATATGGCCTCAACTATGTCACATTCTTCCACCATCTATAGTACATCATCATCATCTTCCTACTTAGTATAGGCCTCCACATCATCTTCACGAGAAGTCTTGATTGTTCCAATCACATGTCTCATCTTGTGCATCCAACGGAGATAAACGAACATAACCCTTTTCCATATTCAAAAGTTTGTACCATTGAGTTTGGTACCACCGAAAGAGCCACCTTAAAACTCTTGACAGAGACTTCAAATTTTGAAATTTCAGTTATCTTATAATTCTGATTTTCTCCTGAATCTCCCATTAAAACAAACAATAATAAGATGCAGTGGAATAAAAAATCACCTTTTTATTTGCCCGTTGATCGTTGACCTGGTTGCTGACTGGGCTGGTGATGTGTTTGGGCTGGTGTGTTTGGCTAAGTGAGAAATGAGCTAGGGTTTGAGGGATGGGCTTGGGTGTTTGAGGAATGGGCTTGGGTTGCAAAATGGGCTTGGGTGAACTGAGGACATGCGGCGTTGAGGTGAATTGAGGACAGGCGACAAATCTGGTGCACTGAGGTGAACTGAGGACAAGCAGCAAATCTGGTGAAGCCGCAGGTGAGGACAGGTGGCGCTGAGACAGGTGCGATGTGGAGACAAGAGCGGCACGGAGACAGGCAACGCAGAGACAGGTGCGGCGCAGAGACAGGTAGCTCGGAGATAGGAGCGGCGAACGGCGTAGAGAATGGCGGACGCATAGTTGTGCTGACTAGAGGCGGCGGAGGCGTTGATTGGAGGCAGAGGCGGCCCTGATTGGTGGTGGTGACACTGATACGGCGGCGCTGACAGGAGACGAAGAAAAAGTACAATTCTTTTTGAAAGCTTCACTTTGATACCAAGTTAAATATAACGAGAATGAAAATTATTTCTTATTTGTCTTACCTCACAATAAAGGTATATATAAAAAAAATAAATACAAGAGTTCTAAATAAACTAGAATCTTGAACAACCTATAATTTTATTACAGATAAACACATATTAATTATAATATATTATATACTAATTATATAATTCATGCTAACATTATATATATTTTCATGCTTTTAAAATAGAGGCAACAATAAATTCCATCGATATTAATCAGTTTTTTTTTTTTCTAAACTATCAATATTAATTAGTTTCCATAAAAAAAAAAAAAAAAATGAACTCCAGCAGAATTCAATTCCGAAATATCACCACAACATATTCTAGGATGAGAGTCAACAACACAAACCATTAGTTCATATGTGAAGGAGAAAGAAACAATCAACCAATAAAATTTTATTTCTCAATCCGAAAGTAAAAACAAACACACATAATGGTTTGAACCAATATGACATAATAATATTTGAATTTACATGAGCCAAAAACAATTCACCAGATGTCCAAAAATAAATTCGTGAAGGCTACAATTAAAACCAAAACTAGACGTTAAACAAATTAGATTACTCAAATAACTTTATGCTATAGCTTGCTGAAGTGAGAGATTACAAGATACAAACAAGTAAAAGGATTGCAAACTCACAAATAGAGACGAACATGAGTTTCCAAGTAAGAGTAAACTCAATTAAACTCAAAAAACAAATAAATTGCAATATAGTAATATAATAGCATTAAAATTTTGTAAAGGAAATAAGCAATGTAAAAATTTAGTAATCATAAGTAGAATTCTGCCATCTGTTTAAATGACAAAGCAGGATTTCATGTTGAAATGATTATATAATTATGAAAAAAATGACACATTAATTTTGTAATTACATAGGAGAGTAGATTTAGTGATATAAGTTTTAAAAATAATCTAATAAATTCAAAATTTTCAATTTTGTTAAATATTTTAATTTTACTAATCATATATTTGACACAACGATATAATTAAATTTTCTAATTTATACTTCTCTAACTAATTAATCATATTTTCTGACAACCCTGCCTCATTTAATTACTTTTCTAAATGAGATAGGAGTATTAGAAAGGATAATTAATTAATTAGAGGAATAAAAATTAAGAAATCTAATATAAATGAGTCATGATCAATAAATGAGAATATTTGACAAAATTAAAAATTTTAGATTTATTGAATCATTTTTAAAAATTATTAGATTAATTATACTCACTTAAATAATTACACAATTAATATATCACTTATTTAAATATAATACCATTTCAAAACAATATCCCAAAAAATAACATAAATTAAATAAAAAAAATCAATTTATTAAACCATTAAACGGAAAATAATTTTTAAACAAAAAAAAGAAAAAAAGAAATGCCGTTTAATTTGAAACAGATGTTGCAAATAAACAAAACCGAAAAATCTCAACAAATAATTCAAAAGCTATCTATAATTAAATTCAACAAAAACTAAATTAAAAAAATAGACAATTAATGAACAGCCAATGAAAGCAAGTAGTGTATAATAACATAAAAATGTAAAAGAAAACTCAAGCAGTAACAAAATAATAATAACTAGAAAAAAACTTAAATAATGATCTAATAGCAAACACATTAATCTTAAAAAAAGAGAATATTTAAAACATAGGTGGCTAATGAAATCGAACCAAATATCATTTTTATCAAAATGAGATTGCAACTGACCCAAAGAGAATATTAAAAGATATTAAATAATTAAAACATAAATTCACGAAAAACATCCGGTAGACAATACTTGGAATAGAAAACCAAACTGATATTTCATTAAAACAAAGCAACTAAGTAATTAATACCAACTAACCTAAAATAATCCAAGTAATCTGATAAAACCCATTCAATTAAACAGCAAGTAAAAAACAATTAATCTATTCAGTAAGATAGGTAGATAAAAATTACTAAATTGAAATTAATGAAATGTATATTTTCAAAAGAAATATAATACCAGAAATCGATCAAAGTTTCAGAATGAAAGTGATTTTGGAGCAACCTGTTCTTCCTTAATCAAAAGATTTAATTTGTCTTAAGATTGTTAGTAAAAATATATGAGGACAAACCGGAAATATAAATTATAAATACAATTTTGAAAAACAAATATCAAAATTACAAAATTATGAAAGGAAATAATAATGTAAAGTATAAAAAACATGAATACAAAAATTACTTTGAAGTTGATTATCAAATACAGAGTTTCGTATTTTATATGACTTTTTTAAGACAAATTCATCCTCCCACCATGGGTGTTTGAGAATCATGAATATTTATCTACAGGATAAAACAGCATATAAGCAACGAGCATACACCAACGTAATTACTTCAGAGAATTGAAAGTATGTCTAATCTCCATCACACTGAACATAACTGTTTCTGTCATATGCAGACATAATGTCATAATTGTTATATCATAATGAAGACATAAATGGAAAAAACCATCATAACCGTTGCAAGAGTAACTTAAGGTTTATGGTTTACGTGTTGAGCAGAAAATTTAAACATATAGTAATTTTTTCCACCCAATGTCATTTAAGCATCTAAATATTTGATTTCGAAACCTTTGTTAAAATTCATTTACCGAAAATTAAAACATGATTTTCTAAAATTTCATGTTGAATCAAGAGAAGATGAATAGAATATAGCAGAAGCGTACTAAAATTTATAGTGTTATTCAATCGAACGGGTTTAGATCTTTCAATTGATGCGTAGTTGTCTTAAAAGTTTTTCTCTGTTGATGGGGGTACAAAGAAAACTTGTATTCTAAAAGTTCTACGCTCAAATGTGAACCACGACCCCTTTATATAGATAACTATCAAGCAGTTATCAGGAAAAAAAAAAAAAAGAAGAAAAATTACCAAAAATAGCACCCCTAAAACTTATAGTAACAAAACTAACACCCCAATAATATTGAACGTTCAATATTCAATTTGAACGTAAAATATTGAACGTTCAGTATTAAACGAGTCTAAATTATCGTCGTTCAATTCTAATTGGATGGATGTTCAAAGAAAAATGACATATTAGTCATTTTTTTAATTGTGAAAATATAAAGGGGTGCTAGTTTTGTTATTAGAAGTTTTAAGGGGTGTTAGTTTTGTTATTCTCCAAAAAAAAAACCACCAAAGGTAGTTATCGACAATAAAATAACTATCAATGATAGTTATCAACATTTAGTATTTTTAAATTGGCCTCTCATCAATTTAAAAATACAAGTCCGGTCTTTACACATTAATTCCACGATAATTTAATACCTGATAGCCAAAATTAAACTTTGTGGATTAACTTTTAATTGGCTAAACTATAAGATAGCATAGCATATTTAAAAATACATGTGTAGCTTCACATTTTAATAATATTTTTCCAACAATCTCCCACTGAACCACATATGTAACTTTGTAAATGTGCATAACCTTATGAGCTAATAAAATTGCCATTACAATTAGGGTACTTTCAAACAATCTCATCCATTAATCATACTGATATAGGATCAAAGCGATCTTTGTCACATTTATCGTAACTAAATCTATCAATGGTCACATATACAAATACAACCAAATGACATAGATCAATCATGGATGTGTAGCATGAAAATTACATGTAATGTGATCCAAACATGTCTATTTTTCAATTGGTCCTACTTTATTCTTTATTGAGATCAATACTACAACATTACTTAACATAGTGTATTAAACCAAAACTTTACTTTTGTAGAAAATAAACTGAATAATATATGTATATAACAAATCTGAAGTTCAACATAAAGCAACAAATCAAATTCAAACTCTCACTAGACTAAAGTATCCTCAAACAGAACAACACCCATATGAGCAGTATGCTCGTGAAAGACCTTGGGTGGTAGTCCCTTTGTGAGCGGATCCGCTATCATGGAGTTTATTCTAATGTGCTCTATAAAAATCTGACCACTCTGCACTCTTTCTTTCACAACCAGAAACTTGATGTCAACATGCTTTGACTTCGTTGAGCTTTTGTTGTTGTTGGAATATAGAACCGTTGATTTATTGTCACAAAATAATTTGAGTGGTCTTTCAACACCTTCTAAAATACGTAGCCTAGTGACAAAATTTTGCAGCCATATTCCATGATTTGATGCCTCATAACATGCCACAAATTCTGCAGCTATGGTGGATGAAGCCATAAGCGTTTGCTTAGTAGACCTCCAAGAAATTGCCCCACCAGCCAACAGATAAACACAACCCGATGTGGATCTCCCGCTGTCTTGGCATCCAGCAAAATCAGAGTCGGAGTACCCAATGATCTCTAACCGATCTGATCTTCTATATGTGAGCATATACTCCTTTGTTCTTTGTAAGTATCTCATAACACGTTTGGTTGCTTTCCAATGATCCATGCCGGGGTTACTTAAATATCTACCAAACATGCCAACTATGAACGCAATATCTGGATGCGTACATACTTGGGCATACATTAGACTCCCTACAGCCGAAGCATAAGGAATCTTCTGCATTTCTTTAATTTCAAGGCTATTCTTTGGGCATTGGCTGAGACTAAATTTGTCTCCCTTAGAGATTGAGGTTTCACCTGGTTTGTAATTTTGCATGTCAAACCTATTGAGAACTTTCTCAATATAGTTCCTTTGTGACAATCTCAATATACCCCGAGAGCGATCTTGGTGTATCTCAATTCCTAATACAAGGAAAGCTTCACCAAGATCTTTCATTTCAAAATTCTTTAATAGAAATCTCTTGGTGTCATGCAAGATGCCTATGTCATTTGTGACAAGTAAAATGTCATCGACATACAAAACCAGAAAAATATGCTTACTCCCATTGAATTTGTGATACACATAATCATCAATGACATTCATCTCAAAATTGTACGTAACAATGACTTGATGAAACTTGAAGTACCACTGACGAGAAGCCTGCTTGAGTCCATATATGGATTTCGTCAATTTACAAACTATATTCTTTGAATCTCCAAACCAAAAGTTTTCTAGTTGTACCATATAAATTGTTTCTTCAATGTCACCATTGAGAAACGCTGTTTTAACATCCATTTGATGCAACTCAAGGTCAAAATGTGCAACAAGTGCCATAATTGTCCTAAAAGAGTATTTCATGGAAACCAGAGAGAAAGTTTATTTAAAGTCCATTCCTTCCTTTTCAGTAAAGCCTTTGGCTACAAGACATGCCTTATACCTTTCCACATTACCCTTTGAATCCCTTTTGGTTTTAAATGTCCATTTATAACCAACGGGATTCACACCAGTCGGTAATGGGACAAGTTCCCAAACTTTATTGTCTTGCATAGACTTATACTCCTCATTCATGACTTCAATCCATTTATGAGAGTTGGAACTTTGCATGGCTTGGCGAAAGTTGATTGGATCATCTTCCAACATTCCACTTTCTGCCTCATGTTCCTGGAGATATACAATATAATCATCTGAAATTACAAATCTCTTTTCTCTCGTGGATTGCCTCAGTAGCGCAGGTTCTTGAGGTTGTTCCTCAGGAATTGGTTTCTCTGGAACAATTACCACATTTTGAATGAGGGGTTGAATAACATTGTCTTGCCGAGGATCTGAATTCACTTCTTGAACAATGACAGGTATGGAAACCTGCACATCATCAAGAAAAGTAGTAGTAGGAATTGGGATTACTCCCTCTTTCTCCTCAAAGATAATGTTCCTAACTTGATTTTCCCTCCCAAACTTAACATCCTTAAAAAACGTTGCAATTCCTTCTCAAATATAGACCTACTAGTAGGATCATAAAACTTGAAACCCCTTGATCGTTCTGCATAGCCAATAAAGTAGCTGCTAATGTTTTTGGAGTCCAATTTTATTTCATGAGGTTTATAAGGCCTCGCTTCAGTAGGACATCCCCAAATGCACAAGTGCTTTAGACTAGGCTTTCACCCAACCTAAAGTTCATAAGGCGTTTTTGCAACTGCTTTAGTTGGCACCCGATTCAGGATATAAGTTGATGTCTTTAAAGCTTCACCCCAGAGTGACTCTAGTAAAGTAGATTAACTAATCATACTTCTTACGATGTCCTAAAGAGTCCTGTTTCGTCTCTCAGATACACCATTCATGCTAAGTGACCCTAGCATAGTGTATTGAGGGACGATTCCACATTCTTCTAGGTATTTAGCAAACAGTCTCGGACGTTGTTCACTTGATTTGTCGTATCTACCATAGTATTCACCACCACGGTCAGATCTGACACTCTTTATCCGTTTGTTGAGTTGTAACTCAACTTCGGCCTTAAATGTTTTGAACACGTCCAAAGACTGTGATTTCTCATGTATAAGAAATAAATACCTATATCTATAATAGTTGTCTATGAATGTTATAAAATATTGTTGACCATTCCAAGATGCTGTAGGGAATGGACCACAAATATCCGTATAAATTAATTCTAAGACGTCTGTAGTCTGATTTGCACCTAATTTCTTCATTTTGGTCTGTTTTTCCTTGATACACTCAACACAGGCATCAAATATGAAAAATCAAGGGATTCTAAAATCTCATCAGACACAAGGTGCTCAACTCTAGATTTAGAGATGTGACCTAAGCGTTTGTGCCATAATGAGGCTGAAGTTTCCTTATCTAATTTTTGCTTTATACCTCGTGACTCTACATGCAAGGCTTCATTATAAGATGAAACAGTTTCCAGCAAATATAGATTATCAAAAGTATTAAGTAAATCAGTATCAATAACATTTGAATTTAAAGACAAAGTAAACCAAGTATTTTCAAATGAACAATAATAACCCAATTTGTCCAAAACAGAAATAGAAATTAAATTTCATCTAAAAGACGATACAACAAAAGTGTCTTTCAAATCCAAATAACATTTAACAACAATCTAAAATGCCCTATTGCCTTCACTTCCACCGACTTGTCGTCACCCACAAAGATACGTCTTTCAACTTCAGTTGGCTCTCGGTAGTTCAGGCAACCCTGCATAGAAACACAAATGTGAGTAGTAGCACCAGAATCTACCCACCAAGTGTTTCTTGGTACAGATGCTAAATTGATCTCAGAACAGACCAAAACAAGAATTATACCTTTCTTTTCACGCCATGCGCTATACTTGGCACATTCCTTCTTCTTATGTCCAGGCTTACCACAGAAGAAACAACCTTCCTTACTTTTCTGTTTCTTTTGCACGGGACCCTTAGGAATAGTAACTTCCTTTCTTTTATCCTTCCTTTTACCCTTGCCTTTAAAGGTGCTTGCCATATGAGCACTTTCAGTCCTCTCTTGCTTCAATCTCTCTTCCTCTTGCACACAAAATGAGATGAGCTCATTGAGAGTCCATTTCTCCTTTTGGCAGTTATAACTGACCTTAAATTGACTGAATTGTGTAGGAAGAGAGATCAAAATTAAATGCATGAGCAAATCATCTGATAAATCAAGCTTTAATGCCTTAAATTTTGAAGCAAGATGAGACATTTCCATGATGTACTCTCTGACATTACCTTTGCCCTTATATTTCATTGAAATCAAGCTTGCTAAGAGCGTGCTTGTTTCAGCCTTATCGTTTTTAACAAAATGATTCTAAATTTCCTTAAGGAACTTACTGGCAATGATATTGTCATCTGTTATTGCACCTCTAAAGGCTTTTGGAATGCCGCGCTTTATGATCATAAGACTTAGCCTGTTCCAACAGTCCCACTTTTCAAAGTATGCAATTTCCTCAAGAGTACTTTGTGCAGTGAGATCATTTGGTTTCGACATTCTTAATGCCAAGTCTATGTCCATACAGCCAAGAACAATCAATATGTTCTCTTTCCAGTCCTTAAAGTTTGTTCCATGTAACATTGGAACATTATTCATGTTGGCAGATATTGTAGTAGTAGACATTAATGCTGAACAGAGTACAAAATTAATTAAATAAACTATGCTCACATAAAACAACCAAAATAAACAGTCTTTAAATTGATTAATTACATGACAACATTTTAAGATACCAAGCACAACATTAATATCAAGCCTTTGGACAGTGATATTAATTATAAGTGGTACTTTTGTTATAATGATCAAACATTGACAATAAGTTATGTCAAATAATAAATCCATGTTTGCATCGATTCATTATTCACATGAGGTGACCTTGATAATTGTCATACGATTATCATCACAGTAATTCGGCCAAATATGAACCCCTCTTTAGATTGGTCAATATTCGTATGAATTATACATACACAAACATCATATCCAATTATTCTCCTAAGATCAATATATACAAAAGTGGCCACTTTGGTGACATCTTGTATAAATTGAGTTAATTAGAATACCAGATAAGTTTTTATAAAAATTAGATGTCGTATATAATTAATCAAAATTTAAAAAGTCTTAATTCATGAACCAAACTTCAACAATATATGTTGGGCGCTTGTATGTATATTATATAATATACATATAAGATAATATATATATATATATATATATATATATATATATATGAATGCCAGACAGAACGAACTCAAATTTTTTTTTTTGGCTCCACATGTGCAGTTGCACAAAAAAAAAAAAAGGAAACCAAAAAGTACAGTTTTTCTAACATACAACTTTTTTTTTTGGCTCCATGCATAGGAGAAACTGAAAGCAACTGCATTTTTTTTTTTTTAGTTTCTTAGAAACCGAAAGGAAGAAGAAGAAAAAAAAAATCTGACCACTGTCTAGTTTTGCAGGAACAATTATGTGGGCACAAATACTTAGTTCGGTATTGTGTGGGCAAAAAGCAATTATCCTTTACTTTAAAAGCAGTAAAGTAACAATACATATATAAAATATGTATGTATTAAAGCCTATCAGAAGGATGCCGTGAAATATATATATATTAAAACCTATCAGATTTTGTGAAGTATATACATATATATAAAATATGCATATATAAACAATTCGTAAGATATAGTACCAAACTATCAACAATACAGATTATTATCCAAATTTTATGGCATACAATACAGAATTCATAAAAAAATAAATTAATCTCTAAAATTCATAGATTCTTTTGAATCAAACATGGGTAGGCTTTGATACCAATTGTTAAAATTCATTTACTGAAAGTTAAAACATGGTTTTCTAAAATTCATGTTGAATCAAGAGAAGATGAATAGATTATAGCGAAAGTGTACCAGAATCTATAGTGTTCTTCAATCGAATGGGTTCAGATCTTCCAATTGATGCGTAGTTGTCTTAAGAGTTTTTCTCTGTTGATGGGGATACAAAGAAAACTTGTGTCCTTAAAGTTCTACGCTCAAATGGGGACCATGACCCCTTTATATAGATAACTACCAAGTAATTGTCAGAAAAAAAATAACTGCCAAAGGTAGTTATCAACAATAAAATAACTACCAATGGTAGTTATCAACATTTAGTATTTTTAAATTAGCCCCTCATCAATTTAAAAATATAAGTCTGGTATCTACACATTAATTCCACGATAATTTAATATCCGATAGCCAAAATTAAACTTTATGGATCACCTTTTAATTGGCTAAACTATAACATAGCATAACACATTTAAAAATACATGTGTGACCCCATATTTTAATAATATTTTTCCAACAACCTTCACATAAAATAGTTGAATATTAAATAATAAATATATTATATAATTTTTTTTATCAATTTTCATTAAATATTTATTGCAAAATTTCAATATTTTTCTAATTAGTGGAGGAGGAAGAAATACTTAAGAGTTTGTTTAAAGCATAACATGATAAATTTGTTATCTCTAAATCAGATTGTTGTAATAAAGATATTTGTTTGTTTTGGAGGAAAAATCTAGTGTCAATTTGTTTGTTTTGGAGATTTATTCTAGTCCACTAAAGTTACCATTGTTCCATCTCCTTTGAAAGGTATGTTAGGACCTCCCAAAAAATAACAATGCCGTCCTTGTTTGAAAAAGAGTATACTCACCCCAATTCCGGTCACTTCCAGTAACCAAGTTCTAGTACCGTTCGTTATTAATCCAAAGCACCTTACTACTAACGAACAAAGTCTTCAACCCCTTCCTCCTAAGGGTATGTATTGGATCGAAACCATTAATTTTATCCTCATTCGATCTAATTCGACTTTTTAATTAGATTGAAGCATTCTAATCTGCATCTAATTTGATCGCATTCTAAATCTAATATGATCCGGTCCGTAATCTCTTCAGATTGAATCGGTTGAATTTGATCAATAAAATTATTTTTCTCTTTTTTAACAATTTTGAATAAAAAATTAAATTTTCACATGACATAAACGTATTTAAAAACTAAACCCCAAAAAATATCAAATATTAAAGTATAACTCAAACCTTCATAAAAAACAAATAATACAATATAAATTACAATATTCATTTTTTCGATCGAATCGAATAAGATCGGATGGTATATAGTGAAATCCTTCATCCAATCTTAATTTAAAGTACGTAAAAAATTTTAATCCTCCCCCTTGTGTTTTGGTTAAAGCCATTGAATCTTAAGCTTGAGTCTTCTATTGACATTTGCCTTTCATTTTTAAAACACAAAGCTTCGATTGATAAGCCCTTGCTCCCCCAATTGATAGTGCTAATGCATATATTTGCATTTGTTGGAAATTCTGAATAAAAAAACTGTTAAATTAAAGAATCATAAACGACTGTTGTGCTCTGAATTGTTTCAATTTCTTTTTAACCGTTTGGCTCATTATTTGGTTTTGTTGCTTTGGGCTCTCTTATGTGTATATATTTGAGATGCAATGGAGTGACAAAACATCACGAAAAAACAAAACGAAAAGAGAAGCAGAGAAAAATATTTATTGTATTCACAATTTATATTCTACAGTTAGGTTTCATCTCATAGAGTTCAAACACTTGAAGGTTCATTGGTAACAAATTGTGGTGTAAGTTTGTTACTAATTGATCGTTGTATCATGAGAGATAATTTTCTGAATTTTTCAAACACCCACGGTGAGAGAAAAAAATTATTATAAGGAAACCATGTGATACACGGGCCTCGGTTATTTCTTTATTTAATTTTAATTTGTATCTTCTAAATTTTGTATTGACAATTTATTTATATTTATGTTTATATAATTCTAATATAAATTTATAAAATATTTTATTCATAACTTGTTTGTCCATTACCATTCTTCCTACAACATTTTAAGTAAGGACGTATGTTTCCTAATCGAGATTCGAGACCTCCTTTCTTGACATTGTTTTTCTTCCTAATGCATCTTCCAAGGAGACTCAAGCAATACTTGCTCTTTCTCTCTTGCTATTTCGAGTTCTTTCAAAGTGTGAGAGAATGATGAGAAAATATGAAGTTAAATTAGAAAATATGAATTAACTTTTATTATAATGTAATTAATTATACTTTAGAGTCATTGTTGGATAAAGTTGACAATAATAAAAAAAAAAATTGTGAGAACCTTACTGTCCATTTATGGCATGTTTGTTACACCGTACTAAATACCTTACCTATATAATTTATTTACAGTCATGCATTTGACTGTGAAATTAGATCGTATTGTACAATATAAAAATAGTACGGTTATGTAAAAATTTTGTAAAATCAAGAGGTGTGTCTAAACCGTACTAGATAATCAATTTAATCCGACTATATTATACAACTTTTCATCAAACACTTTACAAATTAATTATAATACAATTCAGTCTAATATGATTATATTTAATCTATTTGATATGATGCACAAAACATACCGTTATTTTATTTCAAATTCAATACCTATTTTCCTTCTTTAGAAATATATATTTTTATTTTAAAAATAATTTGAAAATATATAAAAATAATACTACTATTATACTTGAATACAAGAAAGTTACTAGAATTTGGCATTTTGTTACTAAAAACACGTGCTCCAACCCCACTACAAATAAGTCTCAGTGTTCGAAGAAGGAAATCATACTTTACGTGTACTACATTCATAACTCATAGGAAAGAGTAAATATTTCTCTCTTAAATGTACGAGACTATTCATATTTAACCGTACATTTCAAGAGGAAATGAGCAACAACATACGAGGAATAATCTTAGATTATCAAGATGTCCTGGCTAACCTTGAATTTGATCCTGTGAATAATTGAAAAAAGAAAAAGAAAAATTAATATCAAGAATGAGACGATACTACTCTTTAATTTCCTAAAAAAAATTAAAACAATGTAATTGTAATTCTTTTTTTGTCACTTTTTTAATTAATAGTGATCTAAATAGCTCATCAAAATACTTAATGGACTTTAGTGATGCAACTATAATATCTAGAAGATCATGGTAGCATCGTACCAAAAAATTAACTTCTGTGCATATTTTTAATCAATGGAATATTTTTGTAACTAGTAGTACAACTAGGTTATATTGTCTTTCGTATTGCTCAAGGCCGACTCAAGCAATTGTGGAATCACTAGTTACATGGTTATTTTATATATTATATTTAATAATTTTACTAAAGTTTAAATTTAAATTATATTATATTTAATAATTTTAAATATAAATCTTAGAATGTTGAATAAAAAAATATAATGGCACAGGCCTTAAGTTTTATTTAGACTATATATTTTTGCTATTAATATATCTAAAAAAAATTATAAAATAAATAATGTCTGATACTTTTTATCAACCACGACAAAAACTTTCTCACTAACTTAATTAGTCGTAAATTTAATAAATTTAAATTTAAAGTATAATTATTTTATGGACACAAAAAAAAGAGCTTTTTCATCCTTTACATATCTAAATAAAGTAAAATTTAATTTAATTTAAGATATTTTTTAAAATGGGGTTAAGAATTTAAACTCATTTACTTTGAAAAAAGTCTATATTGTTACTATATCAACTAATAATATATTTTATGAACTAAGTACATGTGCTTTGAGATTTAATAAATTTAAGTTTGTATATGCCAGAAAATAAAGTATTTATTAAAACCGTGATTATTTCTACGAAGAAAATGATTCTTCCATGAATATAATATACTTACCAATTTTTTTTTTTTTAATGTTGTCAACAAGTAATAAATTTATTAAATTTACATGGACAAAGAATTCATTTATATATGATAATATGCACACTCGTTTTTATAGATATATAATAATAAACAATATATTTATAATCAATAATCGAATGTTTATTGATGATAAAATTATTAGAAAAAATAACAAAGAAAATAATAAAAATAATACTCTCAAAATTAATAATAATAAAATATTTTCAAATCATATACTTCTACAATTAAAAAATGACTATCACATCAATTTTCTTTGAATTTTATTCAAATTAAATTACAGAAATTTAGACTCCTTTAATGTTGAATTTCAATGTTATTTGAGTGTTATTTTTATTATTATAAATTTTAAAGGTGTTATTTTTGATAATTTTTTAAAATAATAATGATAAAAGAATATGATATATGTAAAATTAATTAAAATAAAAGAGTGTCCCACATCTAAAGAGTTATGGATGATATAGGCATGTTAATTATAAATTCTCATTTCTTTGTCCCATTAAATTTGACTAGGCTTGACAATCATTTAATGTTTGTGATATATTCTTGTCATGTTTAGATTTTGCATGTTAGTTGATACTAGGGGTGAGCAGCGGATCGAAACTGTTACGTAATGACCCAAAATTCTTCTCTTTGTCATTAAAGTTTTCTAATGGGCCTAAGTTGTTAAAGCCCAAACCTGGTATTAAAACCCTACCACATGATATATATATTAATTAGCAGCAACTCCTGCGTATGAGATATATAGAACTCCAGCCGATTAGAAAACAAGAACAGAAGAAGCATTAGAGGCGGCAAACACAGAGGCGACAAGAGGAGATCTATTTGATAAATCCAATTAAGAATATAAGTTTTCTCTCTCTATTTATTTGGTAATAAATTTATAGTTACTGTTTCTCTTTAATTTATCTGTTGTTGCTAAACTGGCAAGACAGATTTATTTATCGTTTTTGTGAGAGAGATTAATTTGGGTGTAATTGGGTATTTGGATATTTGAGTGATTTGGCCAATTAACTGTTGACAAATCTTATTGTACTCCTCTTTGACAAGTATAGTGGAATATTTCGGTGCCGACCTCAGCAGTGGATTAGGTAGTCGCATTGACTACCGAACCACTTAAATCTTTGTGTCCTTTGTGTTGATTATTTTTCTTTATATTTTTGTGAGTGCTCGTTATTATTATTATTATTTTATCGCTTCCGCATTATTATCTGATCTTGGGTACAACAAGTGGTATCAGAGCTTGGTTAAAGATGACGAGCACAGAGTCATCCACAAAGGTTGAAAGATTTAATGGAGATAATGATTTCTCGCTATGGCAAATGCGTATGAAAGATGTTTTGATTCAACAGGGAGTTGCAAAGCCATTACAAGGCAAAGATAAAAAGCCCGCTGATATGAAAGATGAAGTATGGGATGAGCTTGATCAAAAGGCAGCAAGTGCAATTCGTCAGGGACTCTCAGATGAGGTAGTTCATAATGTTTTTGATCAGAAAACTGCTTATGATTTATGGAAAACTTTAGAGCAGCTTTATATGGCAAAAAATATGACAAATAAATTATTTTTGAAGAAAGAGTTGTACACTCTTCGTATGTCTGAGAATACAAACTTGTTGACACACATGAATACCTTCAATAGGTTAATTTCTGAACTTGCTCAATTAGGGGTAACATTTGATGATGAAGATAAAAGTATGTTGTTACTGTGTTCTCTGCCATTATCTTATGATCATTTGATTACCACCTTATTATATGGAAAAGAGACCATTGTTTTCAAGAGTGTAAAGGAAGCTTTGTTGTCTTACCACAAGAAGAAGAAAGTTGATGGTGAGCAATCACAAGCAGATGGTCTCGTCGTTACTAAGAAAGATAGTAACAATCACAACTACAGGCATGGAAGAAGCAAGTCTAAAGACAGAAATTATGATAAAGGTAGAGGAAGATCAAGCTCAAGACCTAGACAGTTTAATAGAGACATGGAGTGCCATTATTGTCACAAAAAGGGTCACATTCGAAAATATTGCAGAATTTTAGCCAAGGAACTGGAGGATAGAAAGAACCAGACACAACCCACTAATTCAGCTAGTGTTGCAGAGGACAAAAGTGAAGACAAAGATGATGATTGCTATCTGTCTCATCAGGTATTGATTCCCTTGCCAATTCTTGGATTCTTGATTCCGGTTGTTCCTATCATATGTGCCCACATAGAAATTGGTTTGATACTTATACTCCTAAGAGTGGTAATTGTGTGTATATGGGCAACAATGCAAAATGTGAAGTTGTTGGAATAGGAACCATAAAGGTTAGGATGTTTGATGGTGTTGTGAGAACCTTAACAGGTGTAAGACATATCCCTGACCTGAAAAAGAATCTGGTTTCTCTTGGTGGGTTAGATGAGATGGGCTATTCGTATTCTGCAAAAGATGGAGTGCTCAAGGTGTCTAAAGGAGCTTTAATAGTAACTAAGGGTAAGAAATTTGGCAATCTCTACAAGATGATTGAAAATACTGTTGTAGGTGGAGCTGCTTTAATTTCTGAAGATCCTACTTTTGATGATACTATGCTTTGGCATATGAGGCTTAGACACTTGGGCGAGAAGAATATGTTGGAACTCCATAAGAGGAACTTGCTGAAAGGTGTGAAGACCTGCAAGCTTGATTTCTGTGAACATTGTATTTATGGTAAACAGAAAAGAGTTAGTTTTAAGGCAGCAACTCACTCTTGTTCTGGTATTTTGGACTATGTTCATTCTGATGTTTGGGGACCCGTGACTATTGCTTCTCAAAGTGGAGCTTACTATTATGTTACTTTCATCGATGACTACTCCAGAAAAGTTTGGGTCTATTTTATGAGAAGTAAAACTCAGGTATTTGATATCTTTAAGGAATGGAAGGCAGAGGTAGAGAACCAGTCCGGCAGAAAGATAAAGATCTTGAGAACTGATAACGGTACAGAGTACAAGCACAAGGCATTCAGAGAGTTCTGCAAGCAAGCTGGTATTATTCGACATTATACAGTGAGGAAGACTCCTCAGCAAAATGGAGTTGCTGAGAGGATGAACAGAACCATTGCAGAGAGAGCAAGGTGTATGAGATTGCAAGCAGGTTTGCCAAAGAATTTTTGGGCAGAGACTGTGAGCACTGCTGTTTTCCTTATTAATCGAAGTCCTCATTCTTCCATCGATTTCAAAATTCTTGAAGAGGTATGGTACTCTAAACCTGTTGATTATTCTATACTAAAGGTTTTTGGTTGTCCTGCTTTTGTTCATATACAGAGTGACGAGAGATCAAAGTTAGATGCCAGATCCAAGAAGTGCATTTTTCTTGGCTACCAGAAAGGTGTCAAAGGTTACAGGTTGTTTGATCCAGAAGCTAAGAAGTTGGTTATTAGCAGAGATGTGATTTTTGACGAGAAGTCTATGCTGAAAAGTGTGACGGTAGAGCCTATGTCAGAAAGTTCTGGTGAGAAGGATAAAGCTTCAAAGGAGGTGGAGTTTGCATTTAAAAACTCACAGGACAAGGTTTATCAACCGGTCATTAGAGATGTTCAGCAGCAACCACAGGTCCAGGATCAAGAGCAACCACAGGCTCAGGATGAAGAGCAGCAATCAGACCAATATAGTATTGCTACTCATAGAGAGCCACGCATTCGTAGGGCACCACAGAGACTTGGTTTTGAAGACGACACAGTTTCATTTGCTTTGTTCACTGGTAGTGATGACCCTAATTCTTTCCAAGATGCTATGAGCAGAAAAGACAGTGAGAATTGGAAGGCTTCAATGAATGAAGAAATGAAGTCATTACACAAGAACAAGACTTGGGAGTTGGTTCCACTGCCTAAGGGAAAGAAAGCTATTGGTTGCAAATGGGTTTATCGAATAAAAGAACTGAAGCAGTATAAGAGTCGATTGGTAGCAAAAGGATACTCACAGAAAGAAGGAGTTGATTATAATGAGATTTTTTCACCTGTTGTGAAGCACACTTCCATCAGAGTTGTTCTTGCCATGGTCAATTTATATGACCTAGAATTGGAGCAGTTAGATGTCAAAACTGCCTTTCTCCATGGAGATTTGGACGAGGAGATTTACATGCAACAGCCAGAAGGGTTCATTGAATCCGGTAAAGAAGACTATGTCTGCAGACTACAGAAGTCATTGTATGGGCTGAAGCAATCACCTCGCCAATGGTATAAACGGTTTGATTCCTTCATTGTTTCTCATGGTTATTGTCGTTGTGAGTATGATTGTTGTGTTTACTTTAAGATCTGTGATGATAGAACATTGGTATTATTTACTTTATATGTTGATGATATGTTAATTGCCGCTCAAAGTAAGGAAAAGATCAATGATTTAAAGAATTTGCTTAAAAGCGAATTTGAGATGAAGGATCTCGGTGTTGCCAGAAAGATCCTTGGAATTGAGATCAGTCGTGACAGGAAAGCTGGAAAACTTTGGTTGTCCCAAAAAGGTTACATGGAGAAGATCCTACATAAGTTTAGCATGATGAATGCTAAGCCTGTGAGCACACCCCTTGCAGCACATTTCAGATTGTCCACGAGTTTATGTCCTAGTACAGAGGATGAGGTAGAGTACATGGCTCAGGTGCCTTATGCCAGTGCAGTTGGATGTCTAATGTATTTGATGATTTGCACTAGACCTGATATTTCTCAAGCAGTAAGTGTTGTGAGTAGATACATGGCAAATCCAGGTAAAGAGCATTGGAATGCTGTTAAATGGATTTTCAGATATTTGGCAGGCACACGTGATTGTGGCATCATGTTTGATAAAAATGGTGCTTCTAATGTTGCCATGGGTTATGTGGATTCTGACTATGCTGGTGATCTTGATACCAGAAGGTCGATGACAGGTTATGTCTTTACTTTTGGTGGTGGCTGTATAAGTTGGAAATCAAATTTACAGGATACAGTTGCTTTGTCTACGACAGAGGCCGAATATATGGCTATGACTGAGGCAGCAAAAGAAGGCATATGGCTTATGGGTTTATTGGAACAACTTGGTTTCAAACAAGAGAGTGTACCTCTTCTATGTGACAGTCAGAGTGCTATTCATTTAGCTAAGAATCAAGTTTTTCATGCGAGGACTAAACACATTAGTGTGAGGTATCACAAGATTAGAGAATGGATGAATCAAGGGTTGATCAAGCTGTCAAAAGTTCATACAAAAGAGAATGCAGCTGATATGTTGACAAAGTCAGTGCCAAGAGATAAGTTTGAGCATTGCTTGGACTTGATCCATATTAGTTCTTGTTGAGAACCTTGAAGAGGGTGGAGCATTCCTACCCATAAATGGAATGCTGTTTTTGGTGCCTATTGAGAGGTACCTTGAGGTGATGATATTGGAGACTCGACGTTTGAAGATATTGGCACGTATTTTGGTTCAAGGTGGAGATTGTTACGTAATGACCCAAAATTCTTCTCTTTGTCATTAAAGTTTTCTAATGGGCCTAAGTTGTTAAAGCCCAAACCTGGTATTAAAACCCTACCACATGATATATATATTAATTAGCAGCAACTCCTACATATGAGATATATAGAACTCCAGCCGATTAGAAAACAAGAACAGAAGAAGCATTAGAGGCGGCAAACACAGAGGCGACAAGAGGAGATCTATTTGATAAATCCAATTAAGAATATAAGTTTTCTCTCTCTATTTATTTGGTAACAAATTTATAGTTACTGTTTCTCTTTAATTTATCTGTTGTTGCTAAACTGGCAAGACAGATTTATTTATCGTTTTTGTGAGAGAGATTAATTTGGGTGTAATTGGGTATTTGGATATTTGAGTGATTTGGCCAATTAACTGTTGGCAAATCTTATTGTACTCCTCTTTGACAAGTATAGTGGAATATTTCGGTGCCGGCCTCAGCAGTGGATTAGGTAGTCGCATTGACTACCGAACCACTTAAATCTTTGTGTCCTTTGTGTTGATTATTTTTCTTTATATTTTTGTGAGTGCTCGTTATTATTATTATTATTTTATCGCTTCCGCATTATTATCTGATCTTGGGTACAACAGAAACCGTCTATTTTTTTCCAATCCGAATCCGATCCGATTCGAAACAGATTTGAAGATTTCTAATCCGAATTCGATCCGATAATGTAGTCAATCCGAACCAATCTGAATCCGAGCAGATCGGATTTTTCGGATCGGATAGGTCGGATTGAGATTATAATTTATTTTTTATTATTATCATATATAAAACACAATATATACTAATATTTAAATTTTAAATTGATATATTTTTTAGTAAAATTTATTTATTTATAGTCACAACTTATATAATCAAAATAATAAAAAGTATACTGTTGAATATTATTAAATTATTATAGAGAATTTAACATTTTTATTTTTTTAAAAACTAAAATAATAATTTAATGTAATTGTGGTATATAAAATATTTAAATATAATACATTAAAAATAAATATGCATTTATTTATAATTTTAATAGTAATTTAGTTCGGATCGGATTGCAGCGGATTTTAAAATTTATCAATCCGAATCCGAACGGATTGTATATTTTTCAATCCGAATCCGATCCGACTATAAAATATGTAAATCCGATCCGATCCGAATCCGACGGATCGGATCGAATTTATTAATTTAAGCGGATTGATCGGATTATTTGCTCACCCCTAATTGATACAATAAAATATTTAGATAATTTTTCAAGCACATTTATAATAGTAAAGAAATAATATGAATTTTAATTTATAAAGCAATAGTGATAAATTCTAACTTAATCATGTTTTAACCATTAATAATATTGTTAGTGTAGTGTTAGTATATCATGTCACAATTATCAACTTATACTTTAATATAAAGAGAATAAAATAAATAATTTTTATTTTTATTATTATTGGATTAGGACACTCCTTCGATCGAAACCTAGGCAACTGTACTAATATAGTATAGTATAGTATAGCAAGACATGCAATGAACACATTAAAAAATAATTTTATTTTTGGTAAAAACTTTGCACTTAAGCTAATTTTCACTTTAAAATTTAATTATATTTATATAATTATAAAATAAATTTAAAATTGAAAAAAACACATACTTACCACAATTAAGCTTGGGTAAGATGTCTTGCATGATCCAAGTTATCATGTACTTGTAAGCCTTTTGAGTAACATGAATACCATCCCAGCTAATATATTCATCAGTGTTGGAACATAGTGTTGAACCAGGTAGTCCACATTTTAATTGGATCGTATGACCACTATCACAGCAAGCTTTTTGCACTTTCGTCGAATCAAAACCTGGTTATATATTTCATTTTATAAAATAAAAATTTAATTGTTAAATGAAAATTATGAATTAAATATAAAAGATTAATTAATAAAAGAATTGATGACGCACCTAAACGAAGAGAGTTCCGAAACACCCATTGGAATGCATTGTAATAATCTCCATATACAATCATAACATTTGGATATTTTTTTCTCAACCTTTGAAGGGCTTATTTTAAAAGGGTATTGTGGTACTTTACTAAATTATTAATGTCTACGTGACAATGATATTTATCAAAGCCAGACGACATATTATTTTTTTTGACAATCTCAAGATAATGTGGTAGACCAGTGAATTACTCAAATAGCAAAGATTTGAGTAAAAAAGTTTTTTAGACTTAAATAGCACTTTTTAGACCTAAAACGGTGAGTTTCATTTATATAATGTATATGATTTTTACCAAAATATCCCTTTATCTGAATATTCGTAAAAATCTCGCCATTTCCGTGTTTCCTTCAAAGCTTATGGATTTGTACATTCACATTTTGTATGTACAGGTTACATACATATTTATTTTGTATGTAACCTGTACATTCACATTTTGTATGTACAGGTCATGTGAATGTACAAGTTACATACAAATTTATTTTGTATGTAACCTGTACATACAAATTTATTTTGTATGTAAATTTGTATGTAACCTGTACATACAAATTTGTATGTAACATTTACATACAAATTTGTATGTAACCTGTACATTCACATTTTGTATGTAACCTGTACATTCACATTTTGTAAGCTGTTTAAAACAACAATAACATACAAACAATACAATGTATTTCATGTGAATGTACAGGTTACATACAAAATAAATTTGTATGTAACCTGTACATACAAATTTATTTTGTATGTAAATTTGTATGTAACCTGTACACAGTGACGGACCTATGCTTTGCTTTCACCGGGCTTGAGCCCGGTGGCTTTCAAATTTTTTTTTTTTTAATTTTTATAAATATTACTAATATTTTTATAAAATTCAATATATTATTTATATTCAAAATTTTATAAATAAAATCGAACCAATACACCACGTTATAGTCATATATTTTATATAACTTTGCTCATTCTTTGTTCTATCATTTTGCTCTCTGCTGCATCAAGTTAAAATATAGTATTTTTTTTTAAAAAAAATATTAAAATTATCTATATTCTTTTTAAAATTAAATATTTAAATTTATACTCAAATCAATAAATATGTATTATATATACTTTTAAAAATTATAATTTTTAAATTTTTTATCCATAAATATCATATAATTATTAATTTGAATGTTATTGTAAGTATAAATTTGTATATATTTAGTAGTCATCTTTTTTCATAATAATTGAACATAGTTTGATCATTTGTTAAGTTTTATATCTTAAAGTATCATTAGGCTTAATTTAAATAAAAAATTTAGTTTACATTTAAAAAATATATATTTTTAATGTTAATTATAAATAAATTAAAATCGAGAATATAGAAACCTTTCTTAATTTTTTTTTAAGTATATATTAGCCCACCTTAAAAAAAATTCTTGGGTACGTCACTGCCTGTACATACAAATTTGTATGTAACATGTACATACAAATTTGTATGTAACCTGTACATTCACATTTTGTAAGCTGTTTAAAACAACAATAACATACAAACAATACAATGCATTTCATGTGAATGTACAGGTTCACATTTTGCAGGAAGAACAGTTCGTATGTACAGGTAACATGTACATACAAAATGTGAATGTACAGGTTACATACAAAATAAATGTGTATGTAACCTGTACATACAAAATGCGAATTTACATAAGCTATTCTTCTTCTTCTTCTTCTTCTTCTTCTTCTTCTTCTTCCAGTGGGTGATTGCTCTACTACTCCCTCTCTCCTAAATCAAAATTCAAAAGAAGAAAAAATGGCAGGCATAGTCAAACAGTTCGTATGTACAGGTAACCTGTACATACAAAATGTGAATGTACAGGTTACATACAAAATAAATATGTATGTAACCTGTACATACAAAATGTGAATGTATATAAGCTCTTCTTCTTCTTCTTCTTCTTCCAGTGGGTGATTGCTCTATTACTCCCTCTCTCCTAAATCAAAATTCAAAAGAAGAAAAAATGGCAGCAACAATTGCTCAATTTCCAATGCTCAACATTGAATCAAAGCAAGATGCCGACGAACTCATCACCCACGAAATCTTCTCAATTCTGGAAAACAACTTCCTCTTTGGTCACAACAAATCAGCTTCAAAACTTTTAAGTCCCATTAATGTCACGCAGAAAATAAACAATATTTGCTAACGCGAGCAACAGATGCGAAGCTTAAACAAACAATATTAAGTAGATTAAAAGACAGAAAATAGAAGAAGAAGACCTATCTCACGCAGGCGCAGAACCGAAGGTAGTCAGGCAAGCAAGGATGGTTAAAAATATCATTTGTATTTTTCTAAAGTACAGTCGTTTTGCTATTTTAGACAAAAAATTAATTTTCATTATATATGTATTATTTCAGGGAATTAATACGTGGTAGACAACCAAGTGGAGCACCTCCAGGAACAATAACTCTGACTGCACCATAATCAATAACTTTCTGAAAACCATATAATATAAACATTAATTATTATATATATATATACTAACTCTTATAATGTTTTTATTATAAAAAAACATATAATTTATTACATATCAATTACAGCAATTAATGGAATTTATTTTTGAAAAAGTAGTATCAAAGTATTTCCATTTGTTACCATAATTTCTTCAGAAAGGTTATCTCGTGTTTGGATCTTAAATATTATATACGTAATTAAATTGATCTCAAAATAACATGTCAATTGTATATAACGTGTATATATAACATATATACATGCTGTTTGGAATTTACAAGCTGCAAATAAACTAAATATTTACACTTTATATATAATTAATATATTATTTTAATATTAATTTAATTATGAATAAACTTATATGTTATTATAGTACTCTAAATCAATTTTCTCTCTAAAGCTACATTTCTCCCTAGAATTATTTAGTGGACTTTTATTTGGATTTGGGGTTTTTTTTTTTTTAGGAGCTTGTAATGAAAGAGGATGATCCCGATTCGATTGTAGTTATATTTTGAAGAATTGTAGCAACCTTTATTTTATGTTTTCTTCATTTGAGTAAATTTTTTTTTTTTTTTTTTTCATTTTTGGTCTTCATTTTAATTTTATCTCAGTATTGTATAAAGATTGTTTTGTTGGTATTTTTTTTTTTCCATAATCAGTTTGGTGGTAGGTGGTGATATTTTCATAATATTAAAATTACAATCCTTTTAAGTCATATAAATAAATATATGGATTAACCTTAAAGACTAAACTATTTCACATTAAAAAACAAAACAGGTACGTGAATTAAGAGAAGAAAAATAGACTTAAAAAGAAAATTTCTTAAATAAAAATTAATAACTATGAAAAACCAACTTAAAACTAATCAATTCTTCGTAAAATAAAAATAATTCGCGAGCCCTGGGAAATTTTATCCTTTGTAAAATGAAATACATTATTAATCCAAAATTTTAATCAAAATAATGGTTTTGTTAATTATAGAAAAACATAATTCAATACTTTAGTAATTTAAAATAAGATAAAATAAAATAAATAATAGTTCAACTTATTTTTTTAAATATTAATTGAGACCGGAGCCTTAAAATATTATCCTTAAAATAATTTCTCTTCAAAATTTAAAATAAGTTGCATTTAACACATAACAAAACAATTAAAATGCTAAAAAAATAAATAATAAATAAACTATATTGCTCTAATTAAAATACTAAAACTTGTAATGTCATTTACTTTTTCAATTTGATTGATAATTGTATAATTGAATTTATTTAAAAGTGCAAATTTTATTGTTAAGAAAGCTCAGACTGATAGTTTTTATATTTCAAGTCATATATTAAAAGAATTATTAAAAAAAAAAAGTTATATTATAAAATAAAGAAGTAATTTAAAATTATTACCAGAACAGCATTTTTTATAGCTTGGACAACTTGAGGCACCAAATTCATGACCTCCCTTATAGTTTTTCCTTGACAAAAAGCCCACGAGTAATCAATGCCTCCAAAAGGTCCCAATACAAATAAAGATCTCTTATTCTTCTCAACATAATCTACCAAACATAAAATGAAAATAATTAATACATAAATATAGTAATTAAGTAGTAAATAAAGGAAGTCAATTACCATTAACAATAGGATTAGGAGAGACAGAGTTGAAATAAGTGACCATCCATTGTAGTTGGACACTGAGAGTACTTTTGGTTTCATTGAAAGCGAATATGTTTCTTTTTTCAAGAACATAATGAGGTAAAGTTGAAGCTCCACCCACAGCAAAGTTAACACCTCCACTATTTTTCAACAATTCATAATCTTTTCTCAAGTATGGTTTTAGCGCAATGGAATTCCAGAAGCTAGAGCTACATTATTCAAATAATATAAATTAATTACCATATTACAAAATATTAATTGCATAATTTTTAGACTTTCATTTCGGTTGAAATTATAAAAAAAAAAAATCACTGAGATTATTTGATTGACATAAATATCTCACTTAACATTTTTGAAGTTTGTTTAATTTGAATAAATTGTGATTTAGATTACCATTAATATAAACGTGTTCATGTTTTAGTATTTGTATGTTAATTATTTATAAGACATTTTTGTTCACATGGGAAGATATGATATGTCAGAGATTACGAAATATTAACTTCTACTTATATAATTATTCGCTTCTTAATATAATTATTTATAAACAAGCAAATTGTACCCTAAAAATTTTATAATTATTTAATTTAAATATTTAATCTAATAAAGTTTCCACAATTTTTTTTTTTAAATGTCAAAGTAGTTTCATTTATATACAAATAAACACCTTAATTTCATAATTTTTTAGTTGGGTACTTATAGTTATATTATTTATAAAAGTTAGGCCCTGTGCTTAAGTTTTAATTTTTTTTTGGACTAGAAGTGCTTATTTTAAAAAAAATTATATAATTAAAATTGCTTAATTTTCATAATAAAAAAAATTATAACACCTAACTCATAAATTATATAATTAAATTGCTCATTTAAAAAAATTACATAATCTTTGATATTTAACACCTATTTATTTAATAAAAATTATGAGAATTCTATAATATCATTTTTGTCAAACTGGGTGACTGACTCCCAAAACACAAACATACCTCTAGTAATTTGAAATCAAATCCAAACACCAAACAAAAGATAGAAAAAATAGAGAGAATATATACACACACACTAACACAATGCACAATCTACCATAAAAATCTGTAGACAACAACCCATCTGAGCAACGGCCTGTTGGTTTAGAGAAGAGAGATTCTCCATATGGAAATCTTGAGCACAAAGAATTTGGGTTCTCAATAATATAATTGCCTGTGTCTGAAAAAGAGTCCCCAAATTGATATATTGAACTAAATCCACAATCTTTGAATGAATTTGCATTGCTTAAACAAGGATTGTTCAGAAAGAGTAGAGATAAGATTATGAGAATCAGAGGCATTAAACTTGTTGCTTTTCTGGCAGCCATGTCTAGCTCAAAGTTCAAGCACAATGCATGTCACTTCACTCCATGTTCTGATTGCTTTTTATAGGAATATTTTGAGAGTAGTTCAATAATTGTCTCCCTAAGGACTCAAAATGTATTTCACATTTGTCATGCTCGCTATGTACATTTGTATGACATGCAATTAAAATTGTTAATATGCAGTAAACTTGTAAATTCTTTCATTATTTAATAATTTTTTTTTTTTTTGAGAAAGCTCGAACTAGAATAGCTACGAAGAGAGAATTACAAAGAAAACCTCAGTTGGCGTTATTTCCCATGTTGTAAAAGTGTTTTCTAATCCTTTAAATGAAAGGTTGTAGTAAGTAGGTCTCAGTTAGTGCACTGAGATATCTCAATAAGATTAGCACTTTTTTAGTATATTTTTCACCTAGCCCCTCAACTATTACTAAATAAAAAAAAAAAAAAAAAGAATACAAATCAATTCTCAGCCTAATTTATAATTAGGTTTGCTGTTAGTATAGAGAAAATGAAAGGATTAGTGAAAGATGAGACATCCCATCACGAAATCGTTATACAAAAATTAAGAGCCCTATAAACTTTACTATTAATTGCAGCATTATTTTCTCTGTAAATGTGCAAACAATAAAACTCTATTTGAGTAAACTTTATCTAAACAATATGCCTAAGTCGAATACCATCTCCAACATAACGAAAAGCATAGTTTGAAAAAGAGCAACAACATAGTCTAATTTAACCAAAGCTGTCTCCACCCAAATTTGTCAACATATATCATCACATGAATAGTTGCTATCAACTCTGCCTTAAAAGCAGATGAAACTCCAATCGGGATACAGATATAATCCTTCACAAATAAAGTTGAAGTTTGAAAAATAGCTGCAGAATCAGGTAAGCCTAACGTCCTAAAAGTTGCAGCATCTGTATTTATCTTTATTCATCAAGGGTGTTATGTATTACCTTTTGTGTTTTCTGGTATTTAATTAGTTTTCAGTAAATTAATCAATTAAAGACGTAAAGAAATATTTTAATAATTTTTTGATTAAAATATATTTTTTTATTTATGAAATGATTGCAACGTAATTAAAACTCAATCTTTAGTAATTACAAAGTCAGTTAATATGTAACTTTTTCATAAAGTATTTGTTTTAATATCAGCTAAAAATATATATATATAAATAATTTTTAGTTAGAATTTAATTGTTATTGATTTTTTTAAAATAATTTTATATAAATATTAAAATTTTATTGTTGACAAATATAATAATACATATAAAATAAAAAAAGTGAGTTTATTTAATTAATTTTTTGCAAAAACATCCGCCCGGTTCGTGTAAACCACTCACATAACTCTACCTCTGGGTGTGATGGTGGCTGTCAATATAATTGGCAGTGAGTTTCTAAAACTGGTCTCGGTGGTGGCAATGAGAGAGCGGGAAGAAAGAAGAGAATTTTTTTTTTTTTTTAATATTCTTTATTTCTTTTAATTAAATTTCAATTTTATATTGCAAAATTGTATTTAAATTGGATTTTTTTTTTTTTTGGAAAGTGAGTTGATTAACTAAAACGGTTATTAAATCAAACTAAAATTTATAATAAAGAAAATATATGACTTGTTCAACTGTGGTACTCTTCAAAGTCTTAGTTGTTTTTTTTTTTAATTACAAAAAGCATCAAACTTCTACTCAATTTCCAAAAAGGTGTACTGCTAAAATAGTTTTGTAATTTTATTAAAGGTTTAGTTTAGTTCTACAATTTTTAAGTAAAATAAAATAAAGATATTAATTAATTTAAATGTACATTTTAGTCCTGTAAATTTTTTGTTAAGTTTAATAAATACATTAGTTTCATAGAATTGTCAAATTGAATGAATTATGAGTGCAGTATTTTTTCTTTTCATTTTTCCTTAGGAATGCAATCTTTTTTCTAATTTATATTATTTTATTTGGAATAAACTTTTCTGGTCTTTCCAAACCTTCTGTTTGGTTCCATGTTTCTTTATCATTTTTGACCAATTTTTCCACATTTAATACTTTCTCAAGCTATGATTCCATTTTTCCATCTATTCTCGGTTTTATTTTGTCAAAGATAAAAGATATGTCTACTAGTTTTTTGTTTTTTCCATTGATATTTACTTCAAAATAACATATTAATAAACTAGTAGGAGACTAAAGTGCACCTTTAAACCGAGACTCATGCTGGAGCAAACGGTTCGAGTAGGCTGAAGCTCAATCCAATTTCTTAGGAAAATGTTTTGAGAAATAAGTCATTCTTAGGGGAGGAAAAAAACTTTGGGCCTTGAGTAAAATGCCTTCAACCCAATCTCGATCAAAAGTTAGCCCAATTTAGCCTTAATTTATAAGTCCAGTTATAGCTTTTACAATTAAAGAAAAAAATAAAAACTAAAGAGAAAAAAAGAGTGACTAACATGCTAAATGAAACAAATAGATCTATCTAACCTCTTCTGAGGATCAACAAAAAGAGGCGACATAGTCATGCAGAGTTACTGTTTTTTCTCTTTTCATCCTCTTTGTTTTTATAAATTATTCTTAATTAATTTTTTTTTTTTTAATTTAGGTGTGAGCAAATTTTTTTTTTTTTTGTATCTTAAACCCTCTTTTCCACCTTGGTGTGCGTGTTTTCACACAAACCTTGGGCATCGGAAGAAACATGGTGGTTCCTCTTGGAGAGGAGGAACCCTTGGTAACATTTACTAGAGCACTTCTTTTATGTGAGCCACCATAGTGCCCACAAAAAACATCTTAGTAGCCAAAGGAAAATAAATCAAAAATGATTCTCGTAATAGCAGTGAACAAAATGGGAACAACCTAAATCATGAAAACGAGGTTGTGGGAAAGCAATACGAGTGTGTTGCTAGGCAAAGCGATAGAGTGCTGAACCATAAATGGTGATTAGTCAAGTAGCAATAAAGTATCACTAGTTTGTGCTCTGACCCAAGCAGCATGGGACACGTGGAATCCCATATGAATCTACAAGGACCACCTTACAAGGCTAAATGATCTTGGATATCGTAAGGGAAGGGTGAAAAGAGCTCAGTATAGCGAGCAGCTGGAGTTGCAAGGAGCCGAGGAGCCAACCAGTGCATAAGATAGAAGAAGGTTTCAGGCTCTCAATGGAGCAGAAGTGACGGTTAGGATTACAAACTTGAAATGTGGAACCTGAGTGGTCAGAGTGGTTAGTGACCAATAGCAACCAAGTTGATGGTATTGCTCTTTGTGGTTGGCACTTGAGGAAAAAAACCACGGGGCACTCCATATAGAGCAAGTAAGTCTTAAGGGGTGCCACGCAACTACATCAATTAACATTAGGAGGTCAAACGAAGGACATATGGAAGTCGAGGATACCTTGTCCCCATGGACAACAGTGTTTTGAGGGAGGAGTTTAGAGGCCTTTGACCATGCTAAACTGCAAGTATACGTGACGTGTATAAGTGATAATTATTTAAAAAATGAGTGTCAAACTCATAAGAAAAAATGTAATTAATAACAAAGTACCAATCCAAATATTAACACTACTATTTGAACAACAAGAGATAAAAACTAAAATTAAATAACTAAAAACGCAGCGAAGAACTATACATGAGAGATATAATCTAGGTAGCCGTTAATCCACCAATCTCCAGAGCATGTGAATCTCTAAATTTCTCCCCAAATAATTAGCAAAAAATTATATGATCAATTGACTATAAATTATGCATGCATTTATCTATCATGAAGCACGTCAATTATGGATCACATACATAAAATCGTACCTCTCAGCCTAGAAACTATGTATGTTATTTGATTAAGACAAACATATAAATATTTCTCTCAAAGCGACCTATATGCCTCTATAGATTAATTAGTGATCAAGCAATTAATTAACAATTCATTCATATTAAATTATATAATTATAAATTACAATTACAAGAGGGGAGATAATTTAGTTCATCACATGTTAAAAACTTGGATTTACAAGATCCCTAGATTAATGGAACTTAGCTACTCATGATGTTCAAAAAATTTAGAGTTATAATTGAAAAAATCATTACAAAATATAGAAGATAGAAAAAGAAGTACAAACTCAATCTCTTGAAAATTGTCAACCTACTCTTTAATCTTCCAATCCTTGCTTTGATGCTTTAATGATTCTTTAGATTTTTCTCTCAAAAGTTTCTATTGGAATTTGGTTATTGAAGGTTGATTACAACTAATCTAATTCTATGATTAATTCTCTATGATTAGGACTCTATCAATGTATTTATAAGCACATACAAAACCTACGCATATAGGATTTTAGTCCAAATGGGATGCTGGAAATCAGATCTAAAAATTTCATAAACTCTATGCGAGCTATAGTTCAAACAATCCATCACTCATTCATAGGTTGAATTATGGGAATACCATTGTAACCCGAGAGGTCATTACCAACTTCACGATGCGGCGTGAGTTGATCTTCAAAAATGTACAATTTGATTTGAGAGAGTCAGGATGCGGCTTCAATAAGCTTGGGACGGGGCCCAAATGTTTGTGTGCTAATTTACTTGCCTTGCACTATATGTGTTGTGTTGCGTGGCGTGCGTATTTTTCGTTTAAGCTCGTAATATTTGAATTTCATAAATTGAAATCCATCAAAACATACTCGGTAATTTTGAAAATAATAATTATGCGATAATTCAATAACATGAACATAATTTTGTCTAAATCCTTATTTTAATCTAAAATAATCATAGAATAATCATGTATTTTAAATGCACATTACAATCCCCAACCAACTTCTAGCTAGTCTTTATCCAAAAAAGTGATGAAGTTAAGCTAGAGATTGAGCATGAATAAAATAATAGATTCTAAATTAAAATTAGATTATTTTCGTTGATAGTCACGGTTGCATTTAGCGTATGTAACAAGTCTTTAAATCCCTAGGTGACTCTAGTAGACGAGTTGTAGTTTCGTGAAGGATACTGTGATGATACCCACAAACATCTAACTTAACTAAAATAAGAGAAAGACACAACTAAACATTAACTACCCAAACATTAACTCTCTCAATTTATCTCAAAAAGTACAGTTAAATTCTAACACATATAATTTAATCATCACTTTTAGTCAAGCATAATTTAAGCATTTATATCACCTTGTGCTCAACTCTTAAACATCCATTCAAACCACTACCTCTAATTTTTGTATTGGACATTCTCATGCATGACATTCATAAAACAATGTCATCTTTTTAATATTATAAAGATGAAATGAAAATGCATCTAAGTACAAACTTAATATGCCTAATTTTTAATTCACTCTCTAATAATATAAGGTAGCTACTTTACCTAGGACTAATAAGTTTTTAGCAAGGTTATAATGTAAGGTTAAGGTATGAGGTCATGAAGGAATGGGAAGAAAAATCAAAATAAGAGACTTACTTACTTGTGAGCACAAAAACACATATTTCTTAAAAAATATCAAAACATCAAGTCTTTTCATATACAATTTAATCATTTACTTCATTCACCCATCTGTAAGTGTTTTGTTCTGCCAGCTGTATAACTTTTATCATTACAGCTCTAGGCACAATTTTTTTTGTAGCAATAAGAATATAGCTTACTATAACCTTCTTATTTTTCACCAATGTAAGAATTTATTATACAACTCCAACCTATTATATTATTTATTGTCATTTTAGGTTGTATTTCCTTTTATATTTTTCCAACTATGTGTGTGCACATGGTAGTCTCTTGAAAATATTAAAAGTTGGTTAATAAATAAAAAAAAAACATGACTTATGGGGTTGATTATAGTAGATATGTCACAAAAATTGGGGCTACATTTACTAAGACTCAAAAGACTAAATAATGATATAATTTTCTTGGTTCGCTTGAAAGGCTTTAATGTTCCAAGAATAACCTAGATCACTTCCTAAGCAAAGTACACTCTATGATTTCGCTTTGAGTTCATTTAGAATATTTTCTAGAGTTTGTTGAAATTGACATGCTTATAAAAATTCATGCACAATAGGATCCAAATACTCAAGTTAACATACTTTTATACCACAAAATATAAGAGTTTAACATAAAGTTTAATGCATATTTAGATCAATTTTTTAACTAAAGTTTAAATTTCTCTAAATATGGGGTTTAATTATCATTTCATTAATTCATGTTTGAATTGAATAAGGATAATTATCCTAAGAAGAACAAAAGCAAAAAACAAACTAAAAAATTGCACATGCAAAAATTAGAAAATGCACTTTTTTCCACATCCAACCTAAGATGTACATTGCATCTAGTGTGCTATGCCATGCGTAAAGGAAAAACAAAGGGGAAAGAATTACCCTCATTTTTAATGATGAAGTAGTGCTATGTACTTTGTAGTTCATAATTGTTTCTTGCCATAATGGACAATATGTCTTATTTGTTGTAGCTTATGTGCATCTCTCATTGTCTTCCACTCATCAAAATATCATTAGATATAGTGTGCAATGTTAAAGTAAAAATAAAAAATTTAAACATTTCTCGAATTTGAGGTGTTGATGCATGCGAGCTGCAGCTCAGGTGATTCGACGTCTCAGGGCGTGCTTGTGTGTATTTTTCAGTTTGCAACCCAAGGGCCCCTTGCTATAGCCTAACATTGTGGGTGTTGCGACTCGTGTAGTTTTTGTGTTTTCCAAATTCAACCCTAGAGCATAACGCCGTAGCTCAACATTGTGAGCACTATAGCCCAACCTGTAAAACTTAAAATTTTGTTAGTAAATAAAAGTTAAACTATGTTAGACATGCATAAATTAAAATAAATAAATAAATAAATAAATAAAATGAAAATAAAAGCAAGTAAAAATTCGTTAGGTTCCCTCCCTACAAGTGCCACGTTTTATGTCCTTGATTAGACAAACATACAAGTGGTTATTTGTGGTTTTAAATGTTATAATCCTTGATCTTCTTCCAATAAGTCCCCTTTTTGGCTTTGTTTGGCTTGACTCTACTTGCATTTTTGTTGGCCAAATATGTATGTTTTTGAATGACTATGACTTCCTCTTTGTTGTGGTTTTTGGGTATCTACATTGGTTTATATTTCTTTCTCCTTTTCTCATTTTTCTTTGTCTTTTCAACATCAGTTTTTTATTTCTTGCACTTGGGTGGTGACAATGTTCACTTTTTCATTTTTCCTAAAAGCATAGGGAGTGTCCAAATTCTTAGAGACTTTGAAAATGATTTCTTCGTTATGAACTCTAAAGATTAGCTTGCCTTTCTCCACATCTATTAGTGTCCTTCTAGTGGCTAGAAAGGGTCTCCCAAAAAAGAGTGAAATCTTCTTGCTGTCCATGTCAAGGATGACAAAATCTGTTGGGATGTTGAAGTTTTTCACCTTGACTAAAATATTCTTCACTACACCATTGGTTTCTTCACAGTGTCATTTTCCATTTGTAAGATCATAGAGGTTGCCTTTGGTTCCCCTAACCCAAGTTTTCTAAACAGTGATAAGGGCATGAAATTCAAACTTGCTACTAAGTTACAAAGTGCACTCTTAAAGTGTAAATTTCCAATGGTACATGGGATGATGAAGCCACCAGGATTCTTTTGTTTGAGAGGTACTTGTTTTATATTTATTGCACAAGATTCTTCTATACTGGCACGTATTATGTTTCCCTAGCTCCTTCTTTAGTTCCTTTAGGAACTTTATGTAAGAAGGTATTTTATTTACGTTTTTTATTAGTGGGTCCTTGATATTAAGTCTTTGAACTCATCTAGATTTTTAGAAAGTTAAGCATCCACATTGCATTAAAGAGCTGTTGGGGAAAAGAAATAGATGGAGTGTAGATTTCACTTTTCTTCCTTGACTCTCTTGTCACTTTTTCCTTCTCCAATACAACTTAAACTCCACTTCTAGCTCTATTTCTCAACTATTTTTCTTCATCTCAAGGTCTTTGAAATCATCTTTCAAAGGTCCACTCTTTGTTGTGATTGCATTGCGTTGCTCCTTAGTGGGTCTTTTAGGATTTACCCGTGTGTCACTAGGGATGATTCCTTGAGGTCTTTGATGTAGAGCTTGAGCAATTTGGCCTATTTTACTTTCCAAGTTGCAAATAGAATTCTTATAATTAGATTCTATCAGCTTTATTTTAGTATGCACTGATTGCATGAGATTTTTCATGATACCCATTAAAGCATTTATGGTGTCATCAGCTGGTGGCATCATGCCTTGAACTTGTGGAGGTGGTTATGGATGTTGGAAACTAGGTAGTAATGTTTGGTCGTTAGATTGATTTTCACTGTTGTTGTTCCAAAAAAAGTTTGGGTGGTTCTTCCTTTCTAAGTTGTAGGTATTTGAGTAGGTGTTCCCTTGGTGGTTTTGACTATTGACAAAGTTCACTGCTTTTAGAAGATCCCACATATTTCAATAGAATGAGGTCCACTGCAAAAATCACACACTACATAAGGTGTTTGCACCGTATTTACCCCAACTGCTCCACCTTTTAACTTCTTGGTTAAGCCTAATGGCAAAGCAGTACTTTGAGCTTGTATTGCTGTTGTGGTTTTCACATATACCACTCCAACTACTTTCTTGGGGTTTAATCTTTCCATAGGTCATTGGCAGTTGTTTGATGCCATTTCATCCAATAAAGTGAATGCTTCTTCTTCGGTTTCGTTCATTAAAGCACCTCTTACTGCAACATCTATGATATTCCTTGGTTGTCCCATTAATCCATTGTTTGCAATTGCAACCAAGTAGGAAGACTATGATGAGGGCATTTCCTAAAAAGTTCTTTGAAGTGTTTTTTAGCTTCATAAATTGGTTTACCTTCTAACTGTTGGAATGATGTAATATTGTTTCTGAGCTTGGCAGTCTTTGAGGGTGGCAAACATTTAGACAAGTAGCTTAAAGCCAATTGATCCCATGTAGTGACTGACCTAACTGGTAGTGACTGTAACCATGCCTTAGTTTTGTTCCTTAATGAGAACGAAAATAGGTGAAGGTGGATTACAATGTTCGAGACACTATTCATCTTAAATCTATTACACATTTCCAAGAATGAAGCTAGAGGTAGATTGGGATCATCACTAATTGGCCCTCCAAACTGGTTTGGTTGCACCATTTGTATGACGCTCGGTTTAAGCTCAAAGTTGTTAGCATTGATATCTAGTCCAAGTATTAAAAATTGAGCTTCATTTACTTGGGGGACAACATAATCCCATAAAGATTTGAAGGCAACTAAAATTTGTTGATCCTCGTGTTCTACCACATCCCTAACTTGTTATGCTAACTGTTCCATTCTCAATTAACGTACAGTTCTTTCAATTTGAGAATCTAAACGGAATAAGTTTTCATCTGTCAACCTAGGCATATAACAAAATCACTAAATCCGAAAATTAAAAGTACAAATTAGTAATATTAATATCCTAATTTGATATCCGTTATCAATTATATATTTTTCAGGCAACGGCCCCAAAAACTTGACAACGCTAAATCACAAGTATACGGGACGTGTACAATTGGTAAGTATTTAAGAATGAGTGTCGAACTCATAGGAAAAAGTATAATTAATAACAAAGTATAATTTTGAATATTAATACTACTATTTGGACAACAAGAGATAAAAGCTAAAATTAAATAAATAAACTAAACTTCAATAACTCAAAATCCAACGAAGAACTATATACGAGAGATATAATCTAGGTAGTCATTAATCCCCCAATCTCCTAGGCACGTGAATCTCTATTTCTCCCCAAATAATTAGCAAAAAATTATATGATCAATTGACTCTAAACTATGCATGCATTCATCTCTCAAGTAAACTACACACAATATAATAACTTAACCTAATCACACTCTCATGCCAATTAGATCAAATCACTATTCATGAAGTACGTCAATTATGGATCACATACATACGAATCGTACTTCTCAGTCTAAAAATTATCTATGTTATTTGATTAAGACAAACATATAAATACTTCTATCAAAGCTACTTATATGCCTCTATGGATTAATTGGTGATCAAGCAATTAATTAATAATTCCTTCAAATCAAATAACATAATTGTAAATTGCAATTACAAGAGGGAGATAAGTTATTTTATCACACGTTAGAAAATTGGATTTATAAGACCCTTAGATTATAAAATTTAGCTATTCATGATGTTCAGAAAATTCAAAGTTATAATGGAAGAAATCATTAATAAATATAAAAGATAGAAAAGGAAGTACAAACTCAATCTCTTGAAGATTATTGCCCCGCTCTATAATCTTCAAATTCTTGCTTTTGATGCTTCAATGATTCTTCAGAGTTTTCTCTCAAAAGTCTTTGTTAGAATTTGGTTCTTGATGGTTGATTACAGCTAATTTAATTCTATGATTAACTCTCTATGATTCTATATATATGTTTGGGGCTCTAACAATGTATTTATAAGCATACACAAAACTTAGGCAAAATAGGTTGTAGTCCAAATGGGATGCTGAAAATTAGGTCCAAAAATTACACAAAATCTACACGTGCTATGCTCAAATAATCCACCGCCGTGACGTAGTTTGAATTATGGGAATATCATTGTAATCTGAGAGGTCACCACCACAGCTGAACATACTTCATGCCACAGCACAAGTTCATCTTCAAAAATTCAAAATTTGATCTAAGAGGGTAAGGTCGAGGCTCCAATAAGCTTGGGCCAGGGAGCGAGTGCTTGTATGTCAATTTGCTTGCCTTGCACCACATGTGTTATGTCTCGTGATGTGTGTATTTCTCATTTAAGCTCTAAATACTTGAAATCCATCAAAACATACAGTAATTACGAAAATAATAATTATACAATAATTCAATAAGATGAACATAATTAGGTCATAAATTCTTATTTTGATCCCAAATAGTCATAAAATAATCGCGTATTTTAGACACACATCAACCTTATAGTAGCACTGACTTCTTTTTCTTTCTAGGTCATGCTTGCAAAGGGGGTTAGTCCAAGATTGTATTGTTCCTCTACAAAGACATGCTCTCAACGGCTAGGCCCTACTCTCTTTTTGAGTGATTCCAGCTGCTTCTTGATGCCTTGGTTAACAAACAAAACAAAAAAAGAGGGTCTTCTCAACCCAACACAATGAGAAGGACCTGTAAAGGTAGATACTACTTTCCTCTTCTTATTCCTAGATGATTGTTACAAAGAAGCTTGGAATCTACAGTATGAAGGGGCCATTGAAAACCATTTATCCCTTATAGCCTTTGAAAGCTATACACTGAGAATTTTGTATATCTATATAAAAGGAAGAGTTTCGATGCCATCGTCATTTTTGATAGTGTAAGGTTTATTTTGTATTGACAATTTTCGTGGACAAAATGTTTGATTGTAATCTAGAATAGGAATTCACCGATTAATCAGACGATACATGGTGATGGAGTCATCAAGCTTGGAACGCTCATATGACAGGTATAATATTATATCATGCATACATCTTCACACAATTAAGCACGACACTTAGTATGGATCGTAACGAAAAATGTAATTGTGCACATGTTGGTCGATCGATCGAGAGTATTGATCGATCGATCGAGTGGTCGATCGATCGAGACTGAGACAACTTCGATCTAGGTGCTCTCTGTTTGGACTGGATCGATCGAGCAATTAGATCGATCGATCGAACCCTTTTCGATCGATCGAGTATAGAACAACTTCGATCCAGGTTCTCTCTGTTTGAGTTCGATCGATCGAGTTTTGTGTATCGATCGATCGAGACCTTCTCGATCGATCGAGACGGCCTGTCGATCGATCGAGCCAGTATTATATTCCTACTCAAACTCTTTTTGTGTATTCGACCCATGTGTTACTTTTATCAATTTGACTCATCTAATGAGAAAGCAAAATTCTAGTATGAGTAGAAGTGTTAAGAAAGTAGAATCCTTGTGTGAATAAAAGTGTTGTGGAAATAGAGTCCTTATTTGCGTAGGATTGTTTTAATTGTGGAATCCTTGTATGAGTAGAATCCTTGTGTGAATAAAAGTGTTTTGGAAATAGAGTCCTTATTTGCGTAGGATTATTTTAATTGTGGAATCCTTGTATGAGTAGAATTCTTGTGAGAAATAAATGCTGATGTGAATAGAATCATTGTATGAGAAGAATTCTTTTGAGAACTAAATCCTGATATGAGTAGAGTTATAGTGAATTGCAAATCCTATTTGAGCTAGGATTGGACTCTATATAAGTGAAGGGATGTTTGTGCATAATTAATCAACTTGAGCATTTAGAATTACATAGCACTAATACTTTCTAGCATCTGAATTGTGCTTATTCTCTTCATCTATTGTTCTTAAGCTTTTTCATGTTTTATTCATATGCCTAATTGATTTGCATGATATTGAGCTTAATATTGAATGTTCTAGAGTTTGCTAGCTGATCCTGTTTTTACATCGCATGTTATTGAATCTGCTAGTTAGGATTGTTTATTGTTTGAATCCGCTCTAGGACACACATTGCACTTGTGTTTTTGTGCTAACGTTACAGGTGACAGGTTCGGTATTTCGTGTGACTCGAAATTACCGAAGGTGACGGGTTCGGTTGATCTTGTGTGACTCAAGTAGATCGGAACGTTGGTCCGGATCCAGACATCTAACTATTGGAGGCTGTGAAAGGAGCAAGCGGCTCGTAAGTAAATTACAGAAAGGGGGATCTATCTGCGACGGGTAGTTTCTGGACTCTATGGTTGTAATTGAACATTATTTTCATAGTGGATAGTTAGGTGGTCCGGTGGACTGGTGGTTTTCCTCTTAGGTCATTGTTGTGGCCTAGGTTGTTTCCACCTAAAAATATCGTGTGTCGTTTTATTATTCCGCATTTATCTTTACACGCGATTGCATGTCTGGCCGTTGTGATTAGATTATATAATATTTGTTGAAAATTGAAAATAACCTATTCACCCCCCTCTAGGCTTATTAGATCCGTAATTAAAACTTTTTCAGATAGCATCTGAGTCTCATTGATCAAATCGAAAATGCATTTACATGGGACCCATTTTTGTTTATTTACAGGATTTTACTATTAATTTGGTAAAATATTTGGTCGGACATACCCTGAATCTTTACGTCAAATCCATTTTTGGATCACTTTTTTCTAGGTAAATCTTACCTTCTTTCCTATGCATTTCTTAGGGCTTTCGAGTATGCCACATTGCATTCCATATTATCTAGCCTATGAACAAGCCAACAAATACAAACTAATGTATATATGTATAAATTCAAATAATAAACACATTTTTGAGTGTGAGATGTGTTGAAAAAAATAGAGATTTTTAACCCTTGTTAAATGTCATTTTGAGGCATCATTTCTAGTGGGTCTCATTTGGTGTACGTGTGGTCATGATTTATTTAAGTTCTCTTTTACGAGGCTTCGAAATCATATATTAACATGCTCAAAATGATAATGGAGTGAATAAAAAATTGAGTCTCAATTTCATTCATTTAGAAGAAATAATTATGGTTGTTTTTGGTTTGTCATACGTGTAAAAATTGAGATGTAAGCTAGCGTAACAAGAAAGCTCTCTTTACGTGCGCACACATGAGGGTGTAAATCCTTGAATGTTTGGTCCAAAAATTTGAAGCTCCAATCGCGGACCTAGATATTTTGTGGACATGAATGTCTTCCAATTTTGATGGGCCATGCGTGGTTCGAGTTTTGCTATAGGCAAATTTTATTTTTTCTTCTTAGAAGAAAATATAACTCTTCAAATTCTTTTGGAGCTATTAAAGAGATTTATTGCAGCAGTTTTAATAGCATTTACGGCAGGAGTTTCAATAACAACTAGTGAATCTTCATCGGTTTTCAACAGCCACATTTTGAATGATATATTCTTGCTTTGAAGTTGAGAAAAAAACACAACAAACATCACCTTCACTCCCAAAAATTTCCATCAACAAATTCATTTCATTTCTAGAAATAATTCTAATCTAGAGCTAAGTTTTGTGTGATAGAGAGTAGATACAAGTCAATTCGCCATAACAGCATATGTCAATGTTTATAAACCATTATTGATCATTTTGGAAGTAATTTTTCTTTGATCTCAAATACTCTTGTGAGGGAAAAAATTTATTAAGTATATTGTGTAAGGTAGGCTTCGATCTTCTTTTAATTTTATTTTTATTATTTCATTGTTGTATTTTACGTTTATAATATTCATGTAATTTTGATTGTTTTCAATGCATATACAAACTGCAATTTCTTGTTTATCCACTGCTTATTTCTAGGATCTTAAGATAAAATTTCTCATCGAGTTCTCGGAGAAAAAGGAGCTTGCTTTTTCGGATACCGGGTTTAATTTCTCTCTGTGATCTTAGTATGTTACGTTACTTTCGGTATTAATATTGCTTATTTGATACTTCTTATTTTGTTTGCTGAGCTTATTAGAAGCTGATATTACATGTTTACTAGTACTGTTATTTACTTGTTAACGTGCTTTTTAATCTGTTTGTTATTCAAGAATCTGCAGGTTTGTTTTTGAAGGTATTACTTGAACTTTAATTTAATCACTGTACTAGTACGGTGTTGACATATTTCTACTACATTAATTTATACTCATCTTTTGTCAGTTCTCTTTCTTATTCATGATTATATTTGTTTTAATTATCTTGTTTTGCAGTTCAGTCTTGTTTGTAATCGACTGTTATTTCAGTTTTCATGTACTGTGAATTATTATATCTTATACTTTAACGTTTTTTTTTTTTTTCTCTCTGCCTTATTTATTAATTTATTTTTCTACTTATATTAAACTTTAATTCTGTAGGTTAATTTCAGTTTTTTCTTCTTTGTAGTTATTGTATTTGCTTTAACTTTTTCTTTACTGTTTATTGCCTTACTATTATTGTAATTCTTATTATTTATTAATCTATTATTCTTCTTTTTACTAATTAAATTTTGGGAAATTACCAAAAATAGCACCCCTAAAAATTATAATAATAAAACTAGCACCCCTGTGTTCAATTAAAATTGAACGTTTAATATTGAACGTTCAATATTCAATTTGAACGTTCAATATTAAATAGGTCTAATTGTCGTCATTCAATTCTAATTGAACGGATAATATTGAACGTTCAATATTGAACGAGTCTAAATTATCGTCGTTCAATTTTAATTGAACACAGGGGTGCTAGTTTTGTTATTATAATTTTTAGGGGGTGTTAGTTTTGTTATTTTCTCTTAAATTTTTTAGTCAATTTACTTTTTGTAGTATACGTTTAATTTTACTACTATACGTTTAATTTTGAGTCAGTTTTAAATTTTGATTAATCTGCTAATCTGTACTGTTGGTATCTAAAAAAGTTTAATTTTTGCGCTTTACTTTTCATATTATACGTTTACATGATTTATAAATCTTTAATTACTAAATGATTAAGCTTGTTCTCTATGGTTTTTGTTAGTTACTTTTAAAAAATCTTTGTTAAAGATTAGTTATTATTCCTTTTATTTTTACTAATTAAAAATATGTATTTTATACGTGAATTATTTTATTTATTTTAATTTTTTGTTAGTTTAATTATTAAATTATATAATATATTTGAAATAAATACGTAATTTTTTTATGCTTTTAAAATAATTATTAGAGTAAAATAATATTTAGAATTATTAATAGATGCGGTGATCATTATATGATTAAAGCTCTTATTAAATGTGGTCCTTATTTTATATCATGCTTAAAATTATTATTTAATGTGATAATAGTTTATAAAAGGATAAATAGTGTTAATAGTTTATAATTTAAGAATAATTTTATCTAAAAAATATTTAGCGTAAATTAATCTTTTTTATATAGTATAGATTTAGTGTTGGATTCAAATTTATTTCCTTTGTTATAACTTGTTTATTATAGTTTTTGACTGTTTATAACTTGTTTATTATAGATTTTAACTGTCTACTATTCAGTTTCATTTTATAAATTTTTCTGACTACTTTTTCAATTATTTTTAACAATTTTATTTTCCAATCTCACTTATTTTATTAGTGTTACAGTATCGATGTTGTAATATTTTTTCAATTTAATCTAAAATTTATTTTTTAAGCATTATTTGTGATTTTAACACTTGAATATTATAACTATTTTTCAGAAAAATCAAAATTAGATCTATGATAATACCAAATTGAGACTTCAATTTTGAATGTTTATAACCCTTCTGTGAATAGTTTTAATTTGAACCAAGTGATGTGTCCTACTATGGCTCATGAGGTTACATTAATGTTGTCAATTTCGATTCCTTTGAACCATGTTGTGGTAGATAAATTGAAGAAGTTCAATGCTTTAAACTTCAAGAGGTGGAGGAGTAAGATGATGTTTTATCTTATCATCTAGAATCTGGAAATATTCTTGATTGAAGAAGCTCCCAAATAGCCTGATTTTAAAAATGCGAAAATTGACTTAGTTTAGGTTCGATGTTAACATCCGAGATTAAGAATCTTACTACCAAGTCGATATATAAAAACTAGGAGACCTAGGGGCTATATTATCACCTCCAACATTACCCTTTTTGTAAATATGTGAGCAATGGAACTCCATTTTAGTAACTTTCTCTAAACAATCAACACAAGCCAAATACCATATCCAAGGCAACGAAAAATACCGAGTTTGAAAAATAGTAACAACATATGCTTAATCAAACTTTAACCAAAGCTGCCTCCACCTAAATTTATATGCATACATTATCGCATGAATGGCTTCTGCCAACTATGTCTCAAAAGCATATGAGACTTCAAGTGAGATACAAAAACAACTCTTAACAAATAATCTTAAAGATAAAAAAATACTTGCCCATCTAGATAAGTTTGGTGCCCCAAAAGTTGTACTATTTGTATTTACTTTTATCTATCCCAAGGATGGCACCTTCTAAATAATGTCTATAATCCTTGAAGACTGTAGTGGGATACCTAGTATCCGAAGACACTTGGGCACCTAAAGATCTTTCATTGTATTCGACATAGATCCACTCTATGATAGACCTGCCTCACAAATAAATCACCAAACTTTGGAAAAAGCAGAACTCAACGTTATCCTCCTGCTGTCAAACCAATAATCATTTTTCTGGCTTTCCATATCACCTAGATGACTAAAGAAATCCCTACTTTCCATAAACTATCAAGCTGTGACTCCAAATAAACTACCATTGCATTTGTTCATAAGTTAAGGGTAGAAGAGTCTGTACGCAGTCTTTTGCCAAAGAAAGAGCATAAGAGGGCCTAAAGAGCGCCTACAAAATGCCAACTCAAAAAAATATGAGATATAGATTCCTTTGCGAAATCACATAATGAACAGCTAGAAAGGAAATATTGTCCTATCTTCTTTAACTAGAAATCAATGGGGAGTTTATTATGAAAAGCACGCTAGAGCAAAATAGAACATGAGAGTGTATAAAAAGGGCCTAAATGGCCTTGTCCCAATTCTTACATTCTCCAACCACACGTAATGAATCATAAGCCTCATTGGTTGTGACACCTCCCTTAATTGAAAGTGCCCAAACTCTGGTGTCCATAACAATCCCAACAACTGTTGACCGAATCTTCAAGGCAATATCTAGATAGAAGTCCTCGAAGGTTTGAGGAAGATGCCATCCATCCTCTGGTATATAATCTCCCACTAGTGAATGTATCGGTGGGTCCACTAGAGGGCTATCCATCTATTCAAATAAGAAGTGCCCAACCAATTGTCAGTCCAAAATCTTACTGTAGAGTTCCTTCCAACTAGCCACCTAGATTCCTCTAATAGGGTCAGATAATGAGGTCGTAAACCAGGCCCAAATGATGAGCAAACATAATAGCTCCTAGGAGAGTCATCTCTAGCCAAGTACTAGCTGTGCAAGTAAAAGTAGTGTCAAAGTTTCCTAAGATGAGCCACTAAGTGAACTTTCTTAGCATGACCACATTTAAGAGACTGAGGTCTCGCAAGCCGACACCTCCTTCCTCTAGTGGACGACATCAAATCCTCCAAGCAACTTGAGCCTGTTTTACTTTATTTGTCTTTATAGACCAAAAGAAATTGTGAACCATTTTTGTTAGTTCTTTTAAGACTATTTTGGCCATTTATATATCTCAAAGGAGTGGAAGAACATACTATGAATGATCGAAGATATCAAGCATTGACGTTCTAGCAAAAAAGCATCTGCTCTTTCTATGCCCTTATCCTTGTACGAATTTTATCAGCTAAACTTTGAAACAAACACTTTCTCAAGGGCCCTTGGAAAAGATTGATGCTCAAGTAAGACAAAGATAAGCCCTTAGTGCTCATCCCAGCTATATTCCTAAGTGATGGTATATTCTCCGAAGGAACGCCTTTACCAAAGTAAATGAGATATTTTTCTAAATTTACCATTTGACACGAAAGGTGACATATAGGGAAAAAGTCTCAAATAGAACTTGAAGATTTAACTCACATGCTCAACCAAAAATAAGAACATCATCTGCATATAAAAAGTGAATTTGGCACACAAGTTTCTTTGGGTGAAGATATTAAGAGTAAATGCCCCATATCAACCAATTTCCAAAGTTATCTACTGAGGAAATTTTTAGCTATACAAAGTAATAGTAGAGACAAGGGATCCCCTTATAGGATGCCTCTAGAAAAAGAGAAATAATCCCAAAGAGAACCATTAACTAGGATCAAGACTTTTGCTAAAGTAAAGAGATCTTGGATCCAACCCATAAAAATGTTTTGAAAGCCAAAGCATTGCATCACCTATAAAAATAAAATCTTAGCACGTGGTATCAAAAGCCTTACAAATGTCAATTTTGAGAGAAATACTTGATAGTTACATTGCTTTAAAACATTCAAAAGCACCTGCCATACAATTGCCATTGTTTCTACCCATAATGAATCCAAATTGATTATGAGATAGAATATGAGAGCATATGTGTCCAAAGAGGCCAACAACAATTTTTGTTATTAACTTGAACATGAGATTTCCTAGAACAATAGGCCTATACTGATCAATAATGCTTGTTTTGGGTGTTTAGGTAGAAGGATTAAAAAATTGGAGTTCAACCCTAGGTGCATCCGACCTATTTTAAAATAGTCTTGAACTGCTCGTACAATGTCTGTACTGATAATATCCCAACAAGGTTGAAATAATTTACCTATAAATTTTTTTGGCCCAAGGGCATTCATTGGGTCTATGTCAAAAACTTTATCAAGTATATCTTTCGATGACAATATGCATCACAAATTGCCATTACCCACAGCGTTGATCAGGGAGGGCGCCACTAACTCAATGAGAATAAGGTCTATAGTTCCAACCAATTGAGTTGAGAAAAGATGCATATAGTAATCCAAAATATGGCTAGCTATCATCTCTAGATCCTGGGTAATTTCTCCATTGATTTCCAAGTTGATCAAAGGTTTTTAGGCCTTTAAATGATGAATAAGCGAGTGAAAAAATGTACAGTTTCTATCGCCACCCTTCAACCATTTTAGTTTGATCTTTTTCTCTTAAAAAAATATCATGCTAATTCAGTAATCTATCCAAGTCAACATGGGCATTGGACTCCAATTGAGCAGTTCTTTGGAGAATAAGTCATCATTATAGCGTTGTTGAATGTCGACAAATGTAGCCGAAGCTATTGCAATATTTTAATCCAAATTACCAAAAACAGTTTTATTCTGGGTTTTGATAGCCAATTTAAGAGCCTTAAGTTTATCAATAACAATTCCCATAGGGCTAGCCTGAATAGGCGCCGACTAGATTGCACTCACTAGCTCAAGAAAACTAGGGTGCTCAAGCCATATACCATGAAACTAGAATGGCTTGGACCCTTAGGCCGTGCCATGAAAGCAGTAAGCAAAAGCGGATGGTGGTCGAAGTGGTGTCGAGGAAGGTTACTATAGGAGACTGTAGACCAGGAATCCAAGAAGGATTCTAAACACATCCCACTATCTAATCACTACCATATCCAAGATAGTCTACCTTTAAAGCAAGTATAAAAGGCCTTTGTAGTGTCAATTTCAACCGAGTTATAGGAAGAGATTGTAATGCTAAAGTCTTCAATCTAGGTGGTCTTGGGAGTCGGGCCCACAATTTCAAGAGATCCAAGAATCGCATTAAAATCCCCTATCACAAGCTAGGGGGGTTGAGTATCTAAAAGAGCCCTCAGAAAGTCCTAGAGGTCCCTTCTCCTAACATAGGTTCCCTTACCATAAACAAATGTTAATAGATAAATCTTGGCATTTGTAGCGTAAGTAACTATTATGTGTTGTCGATGCTGTATAACAACCATAGTATCATCTGCCATGATAAGGGCTGAGAAGAGCTTACTAAAAGATGTGGGGTTTGCATCGATAAAGGTATAACCTAAATTTTTCCAAAAGTGATCTTCTAGAGAGTTGAGATCGAACATTGGTTTTGCTATACAAAGAAAGTATGGCGGTTCCTTTTTACAAAAATTACGCCAAGTATTTTGGCTATTTTTGTTGGAAATACCCCTACAGTTCCAGTAAAGAACTATCACAATGAATTACTATCAGGGTCCTTATGAAGGGTGTGTATCTCATAGGTTGAAGATGTGGGCAAGCTGACCAAGCCCGATGAATTTTTTTTGTTACAATTTGCCATCGTAGGGCCTAGATATCTTTGAAGAGATCTTGTTTCATTTTCTATATTGGTTTATTGAGCTCAGTTACCAAAGAGGAGGCAGTGGGTGGAAGTGTAAGAGTAAGCAAAGTGAGTCTTGGTGCGGCAATGGGGCAAAGATCCTTTGGTATAAGTTGTTAAAGTACAAAATATGGGATCAATAGATCCATATATCGTCAGGACAGTAGTAGAGATAAGGGACATGGTGAACCATTGGGTTTATCGTATTTGTAGGTATGGTAGCAACCACTACATGAAAGTTTTTAGTATTAAAGACATCAGATAGGTAAGTAGGATGAGATAGGCATGTAGAAGTAAACTGTGGTTTAGGAGTCAAATCATCCATGTGAAGGGCTAGGGTGGTGCTTGAAATGGAAGTTCTGATGGGAATTGTGAGAGTAGGGGTTGTAGTCTTTATAGCAATTGTATCAAGAGGTATGTTTGGTGTAGAAGGGGTCGGGACAGTAGTATCCATACCTAATGCATGGAGGGTAGCAAAAGCATTGCTTATCAAAATGGTATTGTCAGCAGTAGTGACCTTAGGTCTATAAATTTGTTATTGGCTAGTATGAACTTGAGGCCTTTTTGGTTGAGCCTTTTTGGACTTTTTTGCTATAGCACTAACATTCTTTTTGTTTTTATATGCAGCATGGCCCACAGAGGGGTATAGACTACAAAATTTGGGCATATTTTCATGTATAAATCCACAAAGATCTTAAGTAATCTCACTTCCACTATTAACTATTTGTCAAGTTTTTCAGCGATATCGATATCAATAAGAAGTCTAGCATACTGATCCAACTCACCATTAATGGTGTCATTGTTAATTTTTAGAGGAACATCAATTTTCCCGTTCAATTTGTAATAGAATTTGTTTATCCTATAATTCCCAAGCTAAATTGTAAAAATGAACCCACATTTGGGCATTGGTAGCTTTTTTAGTGTGCAGGTTAAAGTTGGGGGTCCACGATTGAACCTAAAAAAGTATTGATTTAACATTGATTGGCACATTAGCTCAAACCATGGCTTGATACTTAGGAGAGTGGTAAAATATGATAGAAATTGCGACCCAGAGAGATAAGTTTTCAATTGGGAGATAAGTTCCATATTGAGTTCAATCAAGTTTTAGATCGCCTTGGCTCTAGGGTTTGTCCCTTTAGAGAGGAATAGTCGACCAATTAGAGAGAACTTACACAAATCCAAGTGAGATTTATAGTCTTTTAGGTCTTGGGTAACACATGCAATATCTCCGTTCTTTCTTGGGGGTGTCTCACATACTCAATGACAACACTTGAGGAATTCTTACTAATAGCTTGGGCATAGCTCTTCGAGTTAAGTTTTGGGGCATACACAAAAGAGGGAGGCTTAAATAAATCTTGATGGCTTGGGTAGTTACATATAGCATGATTAGGGATATGGTTAGGGTTAGGATTTTCCATATGGAGGCAAAAAACCTAAGTGCAAGGTGGTAGAGGGACGGGCTACTTAATAACAATCATAAAATAGCCAAATATGTTTTTTTTCTCATTAAAGCAATAAATATGAATTAATATACTTAGTTTGATGATGTATATGTCATCCCTTTTCCTTATTTTCTTCTTTTCAGATTAATTGGACTACGTAATCTTCAATAGCCACGCATGAAAAAAAATTGAATTACGCTATAATAATAACTTGAGCCTGATACCACTATTGCTTTTGTTAATAATTGATGATATAAGTGTCTCAGGTAATTTAGATTATACACCAGTTGACGTTGCTTCCATAAGATTTCAAAGAAATTCATATCATCACTAATATATCTCACACATTTAATTAAAATTGGAATGCCCTCGGTGATGCCTTCATCAGTAACAGAACTAAAAGTCTTAATGAAAATATTAGGGTCGCGAAGGGGAAAAATTAGACGAATGCCCAGGATCAGTTGCAGCACCGACGCTGCAATCGCCAGTCGGACCTATAACTTTACTTACTTAATGCTCTACTGCTCCTCCTGTTTATAGGTTGATTGAGATTGCAAGTGACTTCCAATTAGGCATGTGATCGACCCAGTCTCTGGTCGGTTAGTGTTCATGCTAAATAACAAGTGCACGAGACATGTACAAGTAATAAGTATTTAATCAAAGGATGTAGAACACACAGGAAAAAGTAGAACTAATAACCAAGTATTTATAGAACTATTGAAACTACTATTTGAACAACAAAAAGATAATAAACCAAAATCAAACAGCTAACCACTAACACTTCAATAGACAAAAAACATAGCAAGATATACATGAGAGATATAATCTAGGAAGTCATTAATCTCCCAAATCTCCTAAGCATGTGAATCACTAAACTCCTTTCCTAGCATTTGGCAACATGTTATATGATCAATTAACCCTAAATTATGCATGCATTTCTCTTTCAAGTAAACTGCACACAATATAATAATCTAACCTAATCACACTCTCATGCCAATTAGAATAAATTATTACTCATAAAGAACATTCATTATGGATCATATACATGCGAATTATACCTCTCGACCTAGAAACTATGCATGCTATTTGACCAAACAGACAAATAGATACTTCTTTCAAAGCTTCTATATGCCTTTATAGATTAATTGATGATCAAGCAATTAATTAACAATCAAAATCAGATCAAATAATATAACATGAATTAACATGAATTTGTAATCATAAGAGGGGAATAGGATTTTTGTCCAAATAAGAGTCTAAAATCAGGTGTCATTTGTGCCATAAAATCCTCGCAGGCTGCAGCTTAAACAATTCACTGTTGCGGCACATGTTGTAAGTTTGGAAACCAATTGCAATCCAAAAAGTTATCGTGGCAGCTCATGTATATCCACATTGGGACACATGTAGTTCTTCAAGAATGCCCTAATTTGATCCTAGAGGGTTAAGTCGTGGCTCACACAACTTTGAGCCGGGGCTCGAATACTTGTGGCATTTTTCTCACTAACCCTCCACTTGATGTGTCGCTAGGCATGCTTGAGATGCTTTGGCACTCGAACATATATGAAACACATCAAAGTATACCCCGTGATTCTAAAAATGACAATTGTGCTATAATTAGATAAAAAGTGCACTAGTAGATCCTCAAACCTTCATTTAAGTCCTGATAATTCATAGAATAATTGTACTTTTCAATCACACATTAGCTAGCTCTCCTAGTTGGCTAGTCGGTTGGTGCATAGTGTGCTGCACACCGCACCTCCACAGGTCCCTCCTGTCTCGTCCTCCCTATAATAAACCATCCTCAGCCAGACTTCCATTCCTGTGTTTGAAACTTTCTACACTTCGATCATTATCTTGGGTTATTTAAAAGTTCCATCATGCTGCCTATGGTCATGTATGTGATTTCTACTGCTAGGAATGATGTTTATATGGGAAAGTCTATCAAATATATTATAGCAAAACATGGAACAGTTGGATCAAAAAAATATACAGCTAAAAGCATACACATCCTTTAGACAATTTTCTAGCTTACCAGTCCAAGTCCACAAAAAAAGAAAAAGAAAGGGAAAGGGTACAAGTGTTCTTTGAGTTTTTGGTGTTCATGGAAACATTCAAAGCCATCTGAACTAGGTCCATTAAAAAAGAAAAAGAAAAGGAAAGGGTGTAAGTGTTCTTCAGGTTCTTGGTGTTCATGGAAACATTCAAAGTTATCTGAAGAATAAAATAAAAAAGAAAGGATTTTGATCGCTGAAGCACATCTCTATTGTTAGATTCTCCCATCACAAAGCTCTGACCTTTGACTCAAAGATTGAGATGGGTGAAGTTGAGAGTGACCAAGTCTATCTATAAGTTAGTAGACTCAATCTCAACCTCCCATCTAGCCAGCAATCTAGTAGAATTAGACCAAGAAAATATCAAATTTTGGAAGTCAAAATTCTCTAACGGGACTCCGATTGAGACACAAAAATAGTCGTTAGGCCAAGATGAACATTGTATAAATAAAATTGGGATAACGGCTATACAATCCAACCAAGATGTCCCAAGGCCAGATTTTATTACATTGTCGTACTCCCGTGAAAAGCTAGACCACGTTGCTTGACAGATATGACCCAAGAGGTCTAAGGGGCGTGCGTTGGATGAAAATCGTTCAAAGCTATTTGAAGAATAAAATAAAAAAGAAAGGATTTTGATCCACTTACTAAGGCTTGGCTGAAGCACATATCTATTGTCAGATTCCACCACCACAAAGCTCTAACCTTTAACTGAAAGATTGAGATGGGTGAAGCTGAGAGTGACAAAGTCTCTATAAGTTGGCAAACTCAATCTCAAACTCCCATCTAGCTAACAATCTAAAGATTTAGACAAAGATGAGATCTACTAGAATCAAACAAAGAAATATCATCTTTGGGAAGTCAAAATTTGTTACCGGGACTCCGATTGGGACACAAAAATAGCCATTGGGAAGCTTGTAACCCCAAGATCAACATTGTATAAATAAAATTGGGATAACAGCTACACAATCCAACAAGATGTCCTAAGACTAGATGTTATTTCGTTGTCCTACCCTAGTGAAAAGATAGACCACCTTACTTGACAGATACGACACAAGAAGTCTAAAGGGCTTGTGGTGGATGGAAAAATCATCGAATATGCATAGCCTCATTTGATTGGCCCATGTCACCTTTGAAAATTATGGGTACAGTTAGCGTACGGTCAAGTAAATTTGAATTCAAAACTAGTCGTTTATGGAACTCTTGAATTTAATACTCGAATTCACATTTATGGAAAGTCATTAATATATTGATTATTTAATACATAAATTGATATGATAATTAGATATTATTTAATATATAAGTTAATTACAAAAGTACCATCGCCTCTTGCCTATAAATAGACTCATTCCACCTTCAAAGGTACGATAAGCAAACCCCTCAAAAAACTTATCCTCTCTAATCTCAATTCAACCATTCAAATACTTACTTAAGCATTGGAGTGCATATGATATCCCACAATGTTGTTCCTTTTGATTATGTTTGTTAGTGACTTACAAGATCAGCGTTGCAAGGACATGGTGAATATAGAAATAGCTTCAACAACACCCATTTAACTTCCTCTTTTACATGGGTATATGAGAATCACATCCAAAACTCTATATTAAAAAATTTGCTTAAATCAATGTCCTTTATAAGTTAGGCTAAAATTGAACCATAAACGATGTCATTTCTATAAAAAAAAAATCAAAATAGGACAAAACTAAGTTTGGAGAATGCAATCACCCTCATATTTACAAATTACAATGGTGGAGTTTAACTTCTGGTTGTAGGGTTTGGATATTATTTAGTATGCATATGTTTTTCTAAGTTTGTGAAACTTTTATACAATAAAAACAAGTTAGTGAAACTTATTCTATATATATATATAAAAAAAAAAAAAAGTTTTAGAAACTTAGGACAAATCTTGGAGAAGAAATGAGCCAATCTAAAAAGTATTTAGAGAGCATGAAATGTTTACATACCTTTGCTACTTATCCAATAATCTATTTGGCATGTCTATTAGGGCATAGTTAAAAATTATGTTTTAGGATGCAAGTAACTTGTGATAACTCTAATTTATTAGAGCAAATATTATCTCTTATTTCTTTAAACTTGCTTGGCCATGGGAAAAGAGTTGCACAATATGCTCATTTGGAAAATTTATGAAAATGAGTAAATTCTTTGGTATTAATTCTAAAATTATCTTGCATTGCATTCAAAAGACTTATATTTTAAAGTTTACTTATGAGGTTTTTATGTGTTACTTCGTAGATAATAAAACGAGCAGCAAAGGAGCGTTTATCATCTTTGCTGCAACGTTGTTGCAGTAAAGCGCACCAAGAAAAAACCAACGTTAAACAACAATCAACAACTAGGCTTGGTCTTCTAAATAAAAGGACAATATTGGGCAGATAATAACTCATCAATTTAAGGGCAAATCTGGAAGTCAACATAATTAAGTATCTCATCTCAAATTAAACTTAGGGGTTAAGAGATAAAATAGGGACTGATTTTCCACCCAAAAATGGAGAGAAAAACAGGGCCAATAGAGGCAATACGTAGGAAAGCAGAAAAGAGACCAGAAAATAGAGCAAAAACAGCGGCTTGATTGGGATCTAGAAAGAGACCAATTGAAGGCTTGATTTGCAAGGATAATCATTGAAGAAAGCAAGAGAGATTTAGAGATTTTTGTAATCCAATTGATTGAGATTTAATCAAAGGGGATTTTATTAATTTATTCCTTCTTCTATTACTCTTTTATTGTTTTTCAAATTTCTATAACTCTATGGATCTGATTTTGAATATGAATGAATTGATAGTTGATTTCATGAATATGATTGGCTAAATTTTCATTTAGTTAGGGTTGTAGATGTGCAAGCGATTGTAGTCTTGTTCTTCAAGTTTAAATATTTGTGCTTTGCTTGACACAAGGGTGCTAGTTATTCAATGCTTATTTTATTGATTAATTCTTATTGATTGCTTGATCACCAATAAATAGGATAGAAAATTGAGATTAATTTGGAAAAATTAGTTGAAGTTGGATGACGCTTGAATAATGTGTGTTTAATTTGAATTTAAGGATAAGAGTTAAAATTGTAATTAATATAGGAATATATAATTGTCTCACATAACCCAAAGGAATTGGTGCATTAAATATTGTTCTTAGTCTCGGCTGTACATAGGAATGTGTTTCATTGAGCCTAGGAATTTATAAACATTGTAGATTCGGAAGAATCCTTTGTAATTTTCACAATTCTAGTTACTGGTGCACTTTGCCACAACATTGCTGCAGCAGCAACGCAGTTTGTCTACATCATTTGTCACATTTGCAATCCTAACTGATTTATCTACTTGTGATTCTTGATATCCTTCTCGTCGAACTTTGTTTCAGTATTTTTACTCTTGTCTTCTCGTAGTATTTATTTTATTTTGATACACAAAAACATCAAATATTGATTTTAATAGTTAATTTTTACAATACTTTCTAGTATTTCAATGTCCGTGGGAACGATCATTCTTATCATTATATTACTTGTTTGTGACACGTACACTTGCGTATTATCTTATACACTTTTTAGAGCAACAACTTGTAATAGTAGAAAACAAAAATAGAATTATTCATGTATAATTCATAAGATAGGATAAATGGTTATAAATATTAAAACGATTTTTTTCATTTCAATGGTTAAGATTTAATCAATTTTTTTTCACTATTTCTTCATAAATTTCAATTGTCGTGATTTGTCGAGATTAAACAGTATAAAATATTGGCAAAATGTTGGAACTATTGATCTAATATATTCCATAACTCTAATAGTTCTATCAGTGGTACACAAAATTGTGTTAATTACTATTCATAAATGTTATAAATAAATTTTATTAACGTATATTTAAATTGTGTAATATATATAAGTGAGATAAAATATGTAAAATGTTTCTAAAAAGAAAAAAATTACATGAGTTAGAATATTTTTATTTAATAACATATAAAAATAAATTATTTTATTAAAGTAAGGGGTTAATATCCAATTTATCCTATAAAATATTTAAAATTTTATGACCAATTACATATAATAGTTAAATATACTATGTGAACAATATTTCTTGTTGTATTTTTACCTCACAATAGAGGCATATATAGAAAATAAAATACAAGAGTCCTAAATAAAATAGAATTATGTACAACCTAAAACTCTATTACAGATAGACACATATACACTAATTATATGACTCACGCTAACACTCCCCCCTCAAGTTGGCGTATACATATCGACTATGTCCAACTTGCTTAGTGAGTCATAAAATGCCTTCTTGGAAACTCCTTTGGTGAGCACATCTGTAAGTTGCTTCTCAGTAGGAACAAAAGGAAAGCTAATGAGTTTGGCATCTAGCTTCTCTTTTATAAAATGACGATCAACCTCCATATGCTTAGTGTGATCATGCTGTACTAGATTTTGTGATATGTCAATGGTTGCCCGACTGTCGCAATACAACTCCATAGTATTTTTGAGTTTGAAACCCAAATCAAACAATAAGCTTTTTATCCACAACAATTCACAAACACCATGAGCCATACTTCTATACTCAGCCTCAACACCCGATGTCGACTTTCTATCTGTAATACTTCCTGTCCAATCTGCATCTGTGAAGCCACAAACTTCAAGATGATTGTTGTGTTTAGTGAACATTACTCCTCTCCCTGGAGTTGACTTCAAGTACCTTAAGATTCTCATAACTGCATCCATGTGACTCTCACTCGGGTTATGCATGAACTGATTTACCACATTTATTGCATATGCGACATCTGGTCTAGTATGTGCCAAATAAATTAGGCACCCAACCAACCTCTGATAGCGAGCTCGATCAATTGGTACTTGATCTGGATACTCTGTTAGACAATGATTTTGCTCAATAGGAGTGTCAATAGGTTTACAATCCAATATACCTATTTTAGTTAGTAGGTTAAGGATGTACTTTCTCTAACATAGAAAAATTCCTTCGCTCTCCCTAGTTACCTTAATTCCTAAGAAGTAGGGGTGAACAAATATGGGTTGGTTTGGGTTTAGACTAAAATTGGAACTAACCCAATATGATCGATTTTTTAAAAACAAGAACCGAACCGAACCAAAAAATTTGAAAAACCAATTCAACCCGAACCAAATTTTTTGGTTTGGTTTGGGTTGGTTAAAGGAAATTTCTTCCTCTTTTTACGGTAATGAATTTTGTTTATTAAATTTTTTTAAAACTCTTGTATTATATATAATTTCTAACATTTTTAATGTTAATTTTATTATAATACCTAAATTTAGAAATATAGATATCGATCACTTATCTAATACCATTATTCATATCAAATACAAAGTGTAAGAAAAATTTAAAATTAAGACAAATAAGCAATAAGGAATAGTAATCACATACTTGACAAAATTTACTAACTTTCAGATCTAATAATATTGTTCACCAATATTATTCATGCAATGAAAACTCTACCGACAAAAATATGAAAGAGATGTAATTATAAATTTATAATGGATAAATAATTAAATAATATCAAATTCGTGTATCATGTGAATAAAAGATAAAATAAATGAGAGTACTTGGTAGAGAAGTGCTTGCACGAATTCCGTTTAAATATTTAAATTGTAATGACAAAAATGGATAAAACTTGTTTATCTCTCACTAACAAAGTAGAGGACAAATTTTTCTAAAATATTATCGAAAATAAAAAAGGTTGCCCTCATAAACATAACTAATTAGCAACAAATAACAAATCTAAACATATAAATTCAAATCTTTAGTAAATATAGACTACAGTATATTACAAAATAGAGAATAAAAATAAAATACTTAAGTTATCCAAAAAAAACATAAAAATAAAATAAAATTTCAAACATGTTCCAAGCTCCCATATTCTAATATATTAATAAAACATAAATATTATATTGAAATCATTGATTTTGCTAACTCGCCATTGAGTTTATTGAGGTATGTTATTTTCCAAACATGTTTACAAAAATAGAAAATTAAGTGTAAACTATGAATTAAATAAATTAAATTGTAATGATTATATAAATATTTAAATATATATATATATATATATATATATATATATATATATATATGGGTTGGTTCGATTTTTTTAAGATTTTAATAAATGAAAACCAAACCAACCCAATATTAATCGGTTTTTTTATGAAGAACCGAATCAAACCAATAAAACTTAAAAACCGATTTTTCTGGATTGGTTTGGGTTGGGTGGGTTGGTTTGGTTCTTTATTTTTTTGTTCACCCTTACTAAGAAGTACTTCAGTTCACCCAAATCCTTCGTCTCAAACTCAAAGGCTAGCTGTCTTTGTAATTTATCCATCTCAACAGCATCATCTCCAGTAATTATCATATCATCAACATAAATAATTAGAGCTGTTACCTTCCCTTGTTAATATTTGAGAAATAGCATATGGTCTGAATTACTCTGTCTATAACCAACCTTCTGCATGAATTGTGAAAACCTTCCAAACCAGGCTCAAGGGGATTGCTTGAGACCATACAAAGACTTCCTCAATTTGCATACAAAATTACCAGGAGAAGTAGCTACATACCTAGGTGGAAGACTCATGTATACCTCCTCAACTAACTCTCCATGAAGGAATGCATTCTTGACATCAAACTGTCGAAGTGGCCAGTTTAAGCTTGCAGCAAGCAAAAGCAGAACTTGAATAGTATTCATTTTGGCAATTGGAGCAAAAGTCTTATCGTAGTCTATACCATACGTCTGAGTGAATCCTTTTGCTACAAGGCGTGCTTTATACTAATTCATAGATCCATCAGCATTATGTTTCACAATAAACACCCATCGACAAGCAACTACCTTCTTGCCTTATAGTGGAGGCACAAGTTGCCAAGTACCATTCTTCTGTAATGCCTCCATCTCTTCCTCCATTGCCTTCTTCCATTTTGGGTCTCCCAACGCATCTTGCACTTTGTTAGGTACTGATATAGTAGATATTTGATTTACAAATGATTCATATGGCTTAGACAATCTTTTAGTAGACATGTAGTTGGCTACTGGATATTTTGATTTTGCATGGATATTTGGTTCATATCTTTTGGGTGGTTGACCTCGAGTAGACCTATTTGGTAACACATATTGTCCAACACTAGACTCAACGCTATTAGTATCAGTAGGTATACATACCTCAGATGAGTGACCTTCAGTACCAGGGAGTTGTTGATCAAGGGTATGAGTAATGCTTGAGGGAACAGCAGTATCTTCATTTTCATTTTTAGTGGTCGGAACTGGTGCTTGGATACTTGGAGCATCTGCTTCTTCTACTACTGGATTCAATGGGTTAAGAATCTCAACTGGACCCATCGAAATATCAGTAGGTGATTCTTCCGATTCCTCCCCCTCACCATGATACAGCTCTTCGAAATATGAATTCTCCCCCTAATGAGCAGTATCAGGTGAGGAAAAATAACTCATGTCCTAAAAAAAGGTAACATCCATAATGACATAATACTTCCTGGTCGGTGGATGGAAGAACTTGTACCCTTTTTGATAACCTCTATAACCAACAAACACACATTTAATTGCTCGGACATCTAACTTAGACCTCTGATTTTTAGGAACATGTACAAAAATAACATAACTAAATACACGGGCAGGAAGATTATGAAATGATGACAAGGATACATGAGATGCGAGAACCTCGAATGGGATTTTTCTGTGAAGGACACTAGATGACATGTAGTTGGTATCAGAGCGAAGGTTCGAAAAAAGGTTTCTGTCTTTTTTTTTTTCTTGTCTCTTGTCAGTTCAATCACCTGTCAGCTCCACCGTCCACACCGCCGTTGGTACAGCCAGTCTCTCCCGTGCATGACGAAGTCCCCGTCGCACTCTATCTCTCTCGCACCGCGCTCCACCTATCTTCCAACGCTCTCTCCAACACCGCGCTCGGCCTGTCTCCAACGTTCTCTCTCGCATCACGCTTCCCTTGTCTCTTGCGCTCTCCTGCGCCATGCTCCGCTTGTCTCCAACACTCTTTCTGCCTGTCTCCATCGTCTGCCTCTGTTGGTACCAGATCTGCCGCCTGTCCTCACCTGCCACCAGACCTCACCTGTCGCCAGTCCTCATTTGCGGCTTCACCCAAACCCTAGCCCAACAACAAGGTAGCCCATCTCTTAACCAAACCCTAGCCCAATAGAAAGGTAGCCTAACTCTTCCAAGCCCATTCAACAACCCAAGCCCATTCAGCCAGCCCATCTCTTCCAAGCCCATGCAGCAACCCAAGCCCATTCAACCCATTCAGCAAACACAACAGCCCAAACACATCACTAGCCCAGTCAGCCCAAACACATCATCAGCCTAGTCAGCAATCAGGTCAACGATCAACAGTAAAAAAAAAGGTGATTTTTTATTTTGCTGCATCTTATTATTGTCTGTTTCAATGGGAGATTCAAGAAAAATTAGAGTTCTATGACAATTGAAATTTTGAAATTTGAATCTCTGTCAAGAGTTCAGAAGGTGGCTCTTTCGGTGGTACCAAACTCAATGATACCAACTTTCGAACATGAAAAAAGGTTATGTCCATTTATCTCTGTGGGATGCACAAGATGGGACATGTGATTGGAACAATTAAGGCTCCTCGCGAAGATGATGTGGAGGCCTATACTAAGTGGGAAGATGATGATGGCCTCATAATGTCTATTCTATTTAGAGCCATCACCGATGATGTATCACAGATGGTGGAAGAGTGTGACACAGTTGAGGCCATATGGAAGACTTTGGGAGACCTATACACTAATGAATTTGACTTTACATAGGTCCACGAATTAATGTGCAAAGCTGCCAGTATGCAACAGAATGGGCAACCAGTGTCTATGTTTTTTACCAAGCTGAAGAATATATGGGCTGAAATTGATCAGAAACGTCCTTACAAAATTAAAAATCAAAAGGACCTTATATGGTACAAGAAAGAAAAGGAACTTGAGCGAGTTCATGTGTTCTTAAGAGGACTTGATACGAACATAATAGTGCCAAGGGCAAATTGTTCAGAATGCCAGACCCTCTGAGCTTGACCACAGCTTTTACATACATCCATAAGGACAAATCTCAGTAGGAAAGTCTAATCAAGCACATGTTGAATTCTCTAGTCTAGCCATTCAAGCCAAATCAAAGGCATCTTTTCTCCAGCAGTAGAGTTCGGTTCCACTACATCAACAAGGACCTCCACCACCTTTTCTCCAGCAGCAGAGTTCGGTTCCACTTCATCAGCAAGGACCTCCACCAGGCTTTGCCAATTGTCCTCTTCCTCATTGCTCTTATTGCAATGAAGTAGGGCATATCTGAGGGACTTGCTCGAAACTAAACCAGCACATGAGACCTAAAAGGCCAAATTATCGTCCTAGAGTGAAAGCAGCTGTGGTACAAGTAGTACAAGAACCAGATTTCTATGGAGTGACTGGACAGGATCATCATGTGACATGTGGAGGTACCCCTATAGCTTCAATAGCTAGTCATGGTAAGATTGGCATGGCCTTTAATGTTTCTCACTTTATTGGGTCTAATACTTGGATTATTGATTTTGGTGCGTTTAATCATATGACTTATGATAAATCTTATTTTATTGAGTTATCTTCCCCACCAGTGTCTTATGTTACGAATGCTAATGGTGAAGCTTTTCCTGTCTTAGAAAAGGGGTCAGTCCATATCACTCCAACTTTATAACTTCATAATGTTTTATATGTGCCTGACTTATCTCATAACTTAATATCTGTCTCACAGTTGAATACTGAGTCTAAATGTTCTGTAACGTTTTATCCTATGTATGTGATTTTTCAGGATCTTCTTAACAGGAAAATAATTGGTCGAGGGTATCTGAGGGGCAGATTGTTTCGTCTGGATCAGAACTACGCAGGGGAGAAACCAAGAGCATAGTCTCGCACCGCGTTGACTTCGAGCTCTAATACCAATTTAAATATACTGAGTGAAAAATATTTTATGTTGTATTATTACCTCAAAATAGAGGTATATATAAAAGATAAAATACAAGAGTCCTAAATAAAATAGAACTATGTACAACCTAGAACTCTATTACAAATAGACACATATACATTAATTACATGACTCACGCTAACAATAATAGTGTACATTTTTTGAAATAAGTAAGATTGTAATCTACAATAGTCTATCTTATCTACATCTTTGCATGTCAGCCAGGACTGTCAAGAAAGTGTTTAGGCTAGGTTGGGTTGAATTTGGGTTGATATGTTTACAACTCAACTTGTTCAGCTCTAACTCATACCTAAACTATCTAAGAAACATATTAAAATGTGTCAACTTGTTTATGGTCCCAAATCATTCAATCTCAACTCAAACTTATTTAAAGTCTTAAATTTATATTGAGTTGTAACGTTGTAGTGAATTTTTTGCTAATAAGTCATGTACTAGTCTAACCATTTATAATCGAACATATTTACTCTCAATCTAAACCCAACTCATTCAATAAACAAAAACAATCATTACCAAATGTGAATCATTATAAAAGTGTGACTAAAATTGGCCCAAATGGGCATTGGTTTAGAATTACATTGCAACAATTATGGAAAAAGTTTAGGCTGAAAAAAAAATGAAAGAAGGAAAAAGCAACAGAGTTCTTCTCTTCACGATCTCACTAGGCTTGTCGCCACCACAGGATCCATCCACAGCTGCATCCAAAGGATCCATCCATGGCTTCGACCACAAGATCTTCGATTTCTCTTTAGTCTTGCCATTCTCTCTTTTGTAATTAGTATATCAAAACTTCTCCAAGAAGCATCACGCTCTCTGAATTTTCCCCATCCAACTTCATGTTGGCTTGTTCCTATTCGATTTTGATTGTCTTATGCTCTTTCATCTACTCATTTCACTCTTCTCTTGTAATTTGCTTGTGTTGAGTTTTGATTTTTAGATTTGTTACCTTTGTGTGCCCTAATTTTAAAATTGCTTCCTTATTGTCCCAATTTTACTAATTGGAACTATAATAGAGGAGACAAGAGCTCATGTCGTTCTGCTTGACCTTTCTATTAACCAAGGTGATTTAATTGAGAAGTTGATAGGTGTTTCAAACCTTGTCAATCTGGTTGGAGTGAGTGTTATGGAATTGCAACAATATTCTATTATTTGTGTGGATAGATGGATTATTCATGGCTCACTTGTCGCTTGACAAAGTATTCATGATATTTTACCTCCAAAGGCATTTAGCAGTAGAGAGGTGTGAGATCCAGGCAAACTCCAATGGATAGTGGTTTGGGCTTTTGTGACATTTTTCTTATTTTTTCAGCTGCAGTATTTTCTTAGATATCAGTGTTGTTTCTTTATTATGTTTCTTTGTTATTATTCTACTTATTTTTCTAATTTGACGAATGTGGTCTGGTTGCTTTTGTTTGTTGTTTGTGTTGATTTTATAAGCATGATTGCTTTTTCAAAGGTTATCTAGTTGAATTACTAGGGAAGAAAATTGTTGTTGTTTATGGTGTCAAGTTCATACTAATTATGTTGCTAATCATTTGATTAGCTTATTCCTTAAGTTATATTTTGTGCATAATTGATGTTGAAACTTTTAGATTATATTGTTTTTCATTTTAAATAAAATCTCTCTTTTCTAAAAAAAAAAAAATGGCCAAAATGGGCAAGGGATCATTAAAAACAATCATGAGTCAAATTCTAGGTGATATATTATGTGGTCCTCTTCAGCCAACTTTTGCTTTCAGGCTCTGCATTTTTTCTTGTCTACCTCTCTTAATCTTCTCTGTTCTTAACTTCTTTTTTTAACTTTTCTTTCACTTTTGTAATCTTTGCTATGCAAGATTACAAAACAGGTAAAACTGTGTATTTCTGGCTAAAGCTGAATCATACAAATGTCCTTTTCCTTTTCTTTGTTTTTATTTTATTTTCTTTATTTTTATAACATTACATTATGTGCACATAGTGACAAAAGTCATTATTATAAGAAAGTGAAGACCTACTTTCGATAGAAACAAAAAAAAAGAAGCTTTAATTTCTGTAGAGTTAAATGTTGAAAGTCATAAATGGAATTTGTTTGTTTGTTTGGTTAATTGTTATTGTTTCACAAATGTTATTCCTTCTTAGTATAACTTGTTTATTAGCTACAAGAAAGAGAAGAGATGGTCCGATGGAGTTCAATGTTTCTTTGTCTAAATTACAAATGCAATAATTAAATTCTAGCCTCTAAGAAAAACAATTAAATACTTTTTAATTACAGATCTAAATGTGTTATATTTTCTCTCCATAAAATAAAAAAATAAAAAATAAAAAACATGCTTTTTATAATAATTTGATGAAAATTTTTATATATTGTCACTAAAATTGCATTCTTATTTTATTCTCACTTTTTTTTTTCTAAACTTAGTACATCCTCGCTTACAAGTTATAAATACATTATATATTATATAAATATTTATAGGTCCTAATTTAATAACAAGACTTTTGTTTTAATATCAATAAAAATTAACACGTTTATAGAATTCGTGTCCTAATAAAAATAAATAAAATTAATTTAATTTAATACATGTATTAATTTAAATATTACAATTATTTCATAAATAATTAACGGCTCGTATTATTTTATGTGTAACATTGACTTATACATTTAAATAAAAGATTATAGCTAGCAATTTTTTGATATAACTCTAAATATATTAATGATTTTAAACTGGTGTTCAAATCAATACGTACATGTCAGTTTCATAATTTGAATAAGAGTATTATTATAAATATTAAATTATTGTATATATTAAATAAAAACGTGTATATATATGTATTGGTTTAGATTATAATTAAAATTAGAATAAATTTAATATTATCGAATTTTAAAAAATAACAACTAAATTAAACTAATAAATATAAAAAATCAATCCAACTCAAACTAGTTTTATTGAATTAGTTTGAATTGGGTCAAGGAAACATTTCTCGTTTTTTTTTTCTAATGAATTTTTTTTATTAATTTTTTTAACTATTATATTATCAAAATAATTAAAAAAAAAAAAGATATAAAATTAAGATAATTGTATTTGAACAAGCTATTTTATTCTAGAACAGCTTATGAAATGCTAGTGAATTTTAATTGTTTCATTTTAGATAAAGTAGAACCAATAAAATTGTGAAATGTAAAATGTCATATATCACTAATAAATATAAAACAAAAAAAGAAATAAATGAAGTAATTAGTATTAATCTGAGTATAACTATTAACTCTACTTAAGTGTCATGAAAAAGAATCATTCATTTTTCGTAAAGATTTAACAATCTTAAAAAGAAAATTATTCTAATAATGATTAATGGATGTCTGATATGAAGGATAAATAAAACTTAATGAAAATATTAAAATTTTTTAAAATAATTATTTATAATAATAATAATATAAAATTTAAAATAAAAATATTAATAAAATATTAAATAGATCAGGATGGTTCGGTTCTTAGAAGGTTTTATGAAATGAAAATCAAAGCAACTCAATATTAATCGCTTTTTTAAAATTAAAAACCAATTCAAACTAATACAATCTAAAAAATAGAACATTTTGAATTGAGATGGTTTGAGTAGTTTGGGGTGGGTTCAATCCCAATTTTTTTGAACACCCATAATATTAAGTAATATATATGTTAATAATTAAATATAAAGTTAGTAATATGAGATAAGGAAGTAATTGTGAAATCACTTACTAATAGATGATCAATTAAATTATATCATGTAATTTAATATATATATTAAATGATAATAATTTTGTTTTTTTGTTTAAGTAACTCAATCACCCAGCTATTGATTAATCTCAAGCAAGTAAGCAAACAATAGTTTAGTACAAGCAATTTTTCACAAGACTCATAATTTAGGTTTAAGTTGAGTTTATATAAATTAAATAAAAAATAAATTAATTTATTAAAAAAATTATGTTATAATAAGTCAATTTGAATAATTTGTTACTCATATAAATAAACTCGAATAAATAATTAAAATGATTAAGGATGTGCGGGTAATGATTTTTGTTCAAACTATTTTGTAGATTTTAAGAATTCTTTAAATAATTTTCAAATGTATTCAATCTTTTTATTTTCATACGTAATATATTTAATTTGATTTCATGGGTTTTGATTATTAATTATTTATTTATTACTTAAACAAATTTTTACTATCTTATAACATTTATATATTTTATTAGTGTTTGAGACTTTAGTATTTGGGCTTTGATATATTATAATATTTATAGTTATTTACATTGTTTTTTTAATATTAGGGTTTAGGATCTGCGTGGGTGATTTTTTGTTTTTTAATTTCAAAATTTTAAAACAATTATTAAAAAGATAGAATTTAAAATAAAAATAAAAATTAGACTTAGTTGACTTTTTTTTTAAATTATAGGATTAATTTAGCCTAAGTCGATAATAATTGAAATTTATTGCTCATTTTTATAAATAATGGAAACTAGATTGGCCCCACAGTCTTTTTCTAATGTTAGATTTATTTGTATACCTAATATTGTCTATTTTTTATAATTGAGTTAGGATTTTACAGTTTCAAAACTTTAAGGGATTTTCTACGTAGTTAAAGTTTACGTACTAATGTCTTTCTTTTATAATGCATACAAATGAATAATTGGGGCAGGTTTCTTTTTGACCCTCTATTTTTTAACATTACAATCTAAGGCTTTTCATTTTGAACCTTCCACTTGATTTATACTTGAAACCAAACATGTGTTAAAAATGATACTTATTTGAGCACATGTTATATTTAAGATTAGTATTTATAGTATAAATGTTTTTCTTAAAGGTGTAGCATAATTTACCAATGGTCTAATAATTGGCCTTTGATGGAGCTATCTAAACTCCGCCAACATTTATTCATGACTAGAGTTCATAATTCACCACGATTGTCTAGTGAATCAACAAAGTTAACCGTCATTCTAATGAACAACGAAAAGTGTTGTTATTACAACTTGTGATAGCATCTCAAATAAAGTGGTAAATAATGATTGGTGTATATAATATGACCTATTTTTTGTAATTAATTATTGTTTACAACCTCACTTGAGATGCTATTACAAGTTGTGATAATAAATAAATAAATAAAGCCTTCAATGAACAAATTGTCCTCTCTTGACAGGGTTTCAAGAATAATTGTGTTTTAGAATTTTTGTAAAAAAACTTATTCGAATCGTAAAGAGATTCATAGTCTAAAATGTTTGTTCAGAGACTCGACAAGATTTACCGGAAGTCTAATTGATCGATCTTATGGAGCTTTGGTGGTATATTGATTCTTTTGAATTTGAGTTCAAAATTAATAATCGGTCAAAATTTAAAGCATGCACCGGTTGAAGCGGGTATCATCTCATGCGATTTTCGCAGAAATATAATGCAAGCAAGATTCCAAAATCATAAAGAATTTTTATTTTAAATCAAGTATCGAATTACTTATATTATTATATAATATAAGTTTAACTTCTATATATCTTGCTCTATTGATCGACTTAGACATTAATCCTTTAAGAGTATGAAGAAAAACAATTCTAAGCACCATGGAATTAAATCGGTGAACTTAAAAGTTTAGGAAACAGGGGCGGAACCTAATTTAACGAGGCTATAATTTCGGTCAATTTTTTTATAAAATTAATTACATAAATATTTTTAATATTAAATAAATATTTTATTTATAGTAATATACTGTGTATAATTTTTATGTAAATATTTTGATATGTATCAACAATATTAAACAAAAAATGGATAAAAATGACATGAATTGAAATAAAAGTAAAGTGGTTAAATATATTCAATTTTTTTTTTTTTACAAATTTGATTAAAATTAATTGCACCCATAGAATTGTTGTTGCTTATTATTTAAAAATACTTCTTAAGTTAATATATTGCAATTCAAAAATACTTCAAATATTTAACATTAGATTAAACATTATAAAACTAAAAATTTTAAAAGAAAGGTAATGAGAAGCTTCGGACGAGAGCTTTTAAGGTTTAATTATATATATATAATCAAAGTTTATAGAATTTTATTTTATTCTAAATTTTAATTTCTAATATTATTTTATTTTACATTTTATTATCATTATTTTTTTATTATTTGAAATTTTATTTATATTAAAATTTTAATATTTTTTTACCCTTAGTTTTTTATTATTTTTATTTTTATTAGTATATCTTATATTGTTTATCAATATATATTTTTAAACATAATCTTAAGCTTAAAATTATAAATCATTTCTTATTTTTTACATTTTTATATATTTCTTTTAGTTTTAATTTTAACAATTATACATTTTATCAATATATATTTCTAGTGTTGGATTCACTAGCAGATTTAAGAATTTTATTTAGAAGGGCTATCATATACACAGTAAAAAATAATATTATGTACTTCTGAGTTACTACTTTTTTTAATTGAAAAACATACTATTTATATATCATTTTAATGAAAATATGTGCAAATTATTGAGTTTTAGTGAGTCATTTTAATTCAAATTTAATAAAAAAAAGACCATTTTATTCTGCCTATTTTCTGCTCAAATGCCAAAATTTTATCTCTTCTAATTAATAATGTTAAAAAGGATTAAAGTAAACTTTTTTAATTATCATGAATACTAATATGAAATCATTTAAAAATATAATTAATTTTTGATACTTTTTACAAAACATGAATATTGAAAAAGTGTCAACCCCATAAAGTGGCACCTTCAAATAATACTAAAGTAATTTAAGGGCTTGTGATAACGATTTTGATTCCTAATTTTTTTTTTTTTCAAGTGATTTTTCAATCAAGTATGTTTGAAAATGATTTCTGATTTTAATTTTTACATTTTTAAGGAATCACTACCAAAATATGGGATGATTCATAAATCTTTAAAAAAAAAAAAGATTTTTCAATCAGATTTCTGATTTATGATTTTTTTTCATTTTGACGAAATATCTTTTATAGAGAGTAAATTAAGTCTTATAACTTTTAAATAATTAAGTATTAGAAAAAAATGATTAAAAACCTTCACGGAAGTTAGGGTTATATACACCACTTCTAGTTCATAATAGACCTTAAGAGAGCATCTGAATGGACTTGTTAGGTGGTTTTTCTATGACCACTACTGGTTTGATTATTTGTTTGTTGTGGTGGATAGGTTCAAAAAACTAATGATCTTAAGGACAATCGTAGGAGAAGGTGCAATGAAGTTATTTTTCAACAATATTTGGAAATATTTCAAGTTACCAACTTGTATCATTGTAGATCGAGATAGTAGATTTCTTGGTCACTTTTGGAGGTCTTTATGGGGATTGATGGATACAAAGCTAAAGAATAGTATTGCTTTTCATCCTTAAATGGATGGACAAATTGAAGTGATAAATCGAACCTTGTTACAACTATTGAGAGGATATAACTCTAAGTATCCTCATCCTTGGGATGCAAGTTTACCATATTTACAATTTGCCTTTAATAGAGAAATTTATCGTTCTACGTTGAACTCGCCTTTTGATGTTTGTTTGGGCTGCCCACCTTCAAGTGCATTTGATAGGGCCTTCTCATTTGGTGCTAAGCAAAACAAGGAAGAAGAGGAAAATAGGCAAAAAGCATAACAACTCTTGGAGCGCATTTCGAAGATTTATAAAAAAGTTGAGAAGCAATTATAGAAGTCACAACAACGATACAAAGCTCGGCATGGCAAATATAAGCTCCAACATGACTTCAGTGTAGTTCATATGGTTTGGTTAAAGCTCAATAAGGAATGGTTACATGGTGCAGGAAAGAAGTTAAAGCCAATTTGAGATGGGTCATTGAAGATCTTGGAAAAGATTGAAGAGAATGCATTTCGACTTGAGTTGCCACCTTACATGCAAACATATTCAATAATAAATTATAAGTATTTAAAGCCCTTTGAGTCATCATTATTGGATGATGACAAAAATGTTAAGGATTCTTGACTTGCCCCCACTTGATGATTGTTATTTGAGCGAGAAAATCCATTACTAGATGACTGCATTCTTAAGAAGAAACTCACTACAACTTGGCGTAGACAAATAGAATCCTACCGTATTGGTCGGAAAGATCAATTGCCTAGCAAGTTGAAGTGGTTTAGCAAGGAGAAGGGAATTCTTTAGTTCCCTAATTTGTAGATTGAGTCGTTGCAGGTGGTCCATCTTCTACAAAATGGGGAGCTATGATCCTGGAGGATCTTAATTAATTATTATTATTATTTAATTGTTATATTTGAAAAGTTCAAAGTAGTAGGAAAACTTATGGCCTAGAACAAAAATGAGTTATAAACCATTAAATACATATGGTTTAAACTCAGTTGTTATTTTTAGTTTGCTATTTTTAGAAAGACATTCTTGTATAAATAGTGAGTTCTTTAATGAGCAATTTCATTTGATTCCCATTATTAATTCTTTTCTTTTGTGTAAATAGAAACAAAAATGAGTTTGTTCTCCATTATTCATTGAGTTCTATTAAGTTATTGATTAAAAATTCCACAAAAAACCTTTGATCAATTCTTAACTCATGCAAAATGTATATGATCCATGTTAATTAATCTACGCACACTGTCATAATTAACATGATTAAGTCTATCATGCCACAAATTGGAATACTCAAGCAAGTAAATAGAAGAATTAACTTTATTAATTTTCTTAGGCATTACGGTTGTAACATTCAGCTTAAAAAGCCCATTACAATCATACTCCTCGTCCATAAATATACGTCAACACGACTCAAATAGAATTCTAGAGTCATTTTTATTTAGCAACAAATTCGACACAATGTTATTGCAAATCTCATACACATACAATGCATTGTTAAAAGTCAAATCCTTCCCAGATGTCATCTTCAGTATAACTCTTCTTTGCCCTTCAATAGCAAAATTTGTAGAGTTTCCCTTGAATAGCTTTTTGCCATCCTTGGTTGGTTCGAAGGTGGTAAATAATTCATTGTTTGAGCAAGCAGGCCTAGTTGCACCATTATCAATCCACCATTACCTTTGGTTAGACCCAACTAGGTTCACCCTAGAGACAATTGTACACAAATCACTATTAGAGAGTGTCATCAATCATGTTTGCCTCACGGTCCCCGTTTCTCTTCAAAAACGTTTAGTCTAGAGATTTGTGTCCTATACTCTAACAGTTAAAGAAAATCTCTTTAAAGCTTCACTCCTAAAAGTTGCTTCCTTAGGTCCCAATGTTGATCTTTTACCCTGTTTGCCTTTACCTTCGTTGTTGTTGTTTTGCATGGAGCTTTGACCATGCTCAACCACATTAGCTTTGCGTATGGACATGTTATACTCTCTTTTAGAAGAAGTCATGTTGTCTTTTTCCGCTTCAAAACTGATAAGCTACTCAATAATAACTAGAACTTGGAAGGCCTCACTCAATATTATCCCTTCATCATGTATCTCAGTTAAGATAACTGATAGCTCACGAACTTATTGCATGCGGGTTTGGAATCCCCCATCTTATAATTAAGAAAGTGACTCAACACAAATGTTTTAGCACCAACATTTTTCATTTGATACTTTTGGTTCAATGACTCCCACAAGTCTTTAACCCTCTTCTCTTTGTTGTAATCAAGATGTTTCCATGCTTCAATAGAATTAGCATACTAAAAATCATACTCAACCTTAGGTTGTTTAGGAGCTTCCTCAATAAAGAATATTGCCAGATTCAAAATGATAAGATAAAACACCTTCTTACTCCTCCGCCTCTTGAAATTTAAAGCATTGAACTTCTTCAGTTTCTCTGCCACAACATAGTTCAAAGAAATCGAAATTGGTAACATTAATGTAATCTCATGAGCCATAGTAAGACACATCACTTAGTTCAAATTAAAACTATCCATAGAAGGATTAGAAACATTCAAAATTGAAGTCTTAATTTGGTATTATCACATATCTAATTTTGAATTTTATAAAAAATAGTTATAATATCCAAGTATTAAAATCACAAATAATGCTTAAATATAAATTTTAGATTAAAGTGAAAAAATATTACAACATCGAAACTGTAGCACCAATAAAATAAGTGAGATTGGAAAATAAAATTGTTAAAAATAAAACGAAAAAGTAGTCAGAAAAATTTATAAAATGAAACTGAATAGTAGACTGTTAAATACTATAATAAACAAGTTATAACAAAGGAAATAAATTTGAATCCAACACTAAATCTATACTATATTAAAAAAAAAAATTAATTCACACTAAATATTTTTTTAGATAAAATTATTCTTAAATTATGAACTATTAACACTATTTATCCTTTTATTACTTATTATTACAATAAATAAAAAATCTAAACATGATATGAAATAAGAATCACATCTAATAAGAACTTTAATCATATAATGATCATCGCATCTATTAAGGATTTTAAATATTATTTTCTTTAATAATTATTTTAGAAGCATAAAAAATTACGTATTTATTTTAAATATGTTGTATAATTAAACTAACAAAAAATTAAAATAAATAAAATAATTCACGTATAAAATATATATTTTTAATTAGTAAAAATAAAAGGAATAATTACTAATCTTTAACAAAGATTTTTTAAAAGTAACTAACAAAAACCGTAAAGAACAAGCTTAATTCATTTAGTAATTAAAGATTTATAAATCATGTAAACGAATAATATGAAAAGTAAAGTGCATAAATTAAACTTTTTTAGATACCAACAGTACAGATTAGCAGATTAATCAAAATTTTAAACTGACTCAAAATTAAACGTATAGTAGTACAACTTAAACGTATACTACGAAAAGTAAATTGACTAAAAATTTTAATTAGTAAAATAAAGAATAATAGATTAATAAATAATAAGAATTACAATAATAGTAAGGCAATAAACAGTAAAGAAAAAGTTAAAGAAAATACAATAACTACAAAGAAGGAAAAACTGAAATTAACCTGCAGAATTAAAGTTTAATATAAGTAGAAAAATTAATTAATAAATAAGGCAGAGAGAATAAAAAAAAACGTTAAAGTATAAGATACAATAATTCACAGTACATGAAATCTGAAATAAAAGTCGATTACAAACAAGATAATTAAAACAAATGTAATCATGAATAAGAAAGAGAACTGACAAAAAGATGAGTATAAATTAATGTAGTAGAAATATGTCAACACCGTACTAGTACAGTGATTAAATTAAAGTTCAAGTAATACCTTCAAGATTTTGTGAAGAAGGTAGGAAGTTGTGAGACTAGTCTTGCAATCTGGAGAATTTTATAAAGTTTCTTTATATCTCAATCAAGAGCAAGAATAATGCAGTACAAGGCAGAATTAAGTTATGCAAGAAAATGTGGTCTTTCAATTGACGAATTTGTTCAAAAAATTCAAAATCTTGCATCAAAGTTAGCCTCTGTTGGTTACTATGTTAGTGAAGAAGATCAAATTCTCTCGATCTATAATGGACTTGATGGAGATTATGACTCTGTTGTTGCTTCTGTTCAAGAAACTGTTCTTCAGTTCAAGAATTAATCAATAAATTGCTTGCTCAAGAAGGGAGGCTTGAAAGACGCAATATTCTAGTTTCTTTATTACCTTCTGCAAATGTTGCCACAACTACTGATCTTACATCATCATCTCATCTCCACCACCTACGGGTAATCTTGCTCAACAAACACCACCTATTGTTGGCAACAATGGTAACAACACTTTCAATAATACCAATTTAACACCTTTCTTTTCTAATGGCTTACAAGGTTTCAATTCCCAAGTTCCTTTGATACCACATAATGCTTTTAATCATGCTCAACTCTCTGGTCAATCTTTTTATCCTAATTTTGATCCATACAGAAACAGAAATAGAGGGAGAGGATTTAATAATGGCAATAAACCTCAATGTCAAATTTGTGGTAGAACTGGCCACTATGCTGGTTCTTGCTGGCATCGTTTCAATCAAACCTTTGTTGCTGTGACTGATCAAAATAGAGCATCTCTACCTTCTAATTCTTTTCAAACACCTTTACTACAGTTTTCAAATTATTTCCCGTTATCCTCTCAATCTCCATTGTCAAATTCTTTTTCTCCAACAACTACTAATTTCCAACCATCTAATTCCTTTTCGTCATTAACTCAATTTCAACCTCAATCCTTCTCTCCTTATAGAATGCCCTCACCTGCAATGCCCGTCCCATATTTTAATCAACCAAATCAAATTCAGTGCAATAATCCAATGCAATTTACCTCTCAACCAAATGTCAACCAAGTCTTGTATAATCAAGTACAAACACCTAAGTCACATGTTCTGTCTCAATATCCTCAATACTCTATTTCTCAACCTATGCAACAAGTCATATCTCAGCCAAGTGTTTTCAGTGCATCATATACATCATCAACTTCTCCAGTTGCATCAGATCCTACTTGGTTTCCTGACTCAGGAGCATCTCACCATGTAACTTCTGATCTAGCTAATCTTGCTGTCAAATCTGATTTTCAAGGAACCCAGCAACTTGTTGTAGGAAGTGGTGATGGGCTGCAGATTGCCAGTGTTGGTATGAATTTCTTCTGTTCTTCTTCAGATCATAACAAAATATTTGTTTTAAAGAATATGTTGCATGTCCCTAAGATAACAAAGAATCTGCTTAGTGTTTCTCAATTCACTAGAGATAATTCAGTTTATCTTGAGTTTCATCCTGACTCTTGTTATGTGAAGGACAAAATATCGGGGCAAACACTAATTGAAGGAAGGGTTAAGAATGGCTTGTACTCTTTTTCAATTGCATTTTCTCAGTCCAAGCTATGCAGTGGTGTTGTTCAAGGAAGCAAATCTCTAACTCTTGATTGTAACAATAGTGATGCAGTCAATTTCCCTGTAAGTAAATGTAATAAGTCTTCTGAGTTTTAGTTGTGGCACAGAAGGCTAGGGCATTCTCATGCTAGAACTGTTAATACTATTCTCTCTTTGTTTAGTAAATCGCCAGGATGTATAGAGGATATGCCAAATGTGTGCTCAGTCTGTCAACTAGGCAAATGTCATAGGTTACCCTTTGCAAATGCATTAAATAAAAGCATCATTTTACTTGAGGTAGTACATGCTGATGTTTGGGGTCCTGCTCCTATTATGTCTTCTAATGGTTATCTGTGGTATGTTTTATTTACTGATGAATGCTCTCGTCACTCATGGATTTATTTTCTCAAAGACAAAGGGTCAATTAAGCAAGCTTTTACAATATTCAAAAGTAGTGCAGAATTGTCAACTGGAAAGAGAATTCATGTATTACAGTCTGATGGTGGCAAAGAGTTTGATGGATTTAATCAATTTCTGGCAGCTAATTGGAAGGTCAGCCAATATTATCCCTTACACTCAAATGGCTCAGTAGAAAGATAAACATCGTCATGTCACTGAGATGGGTCTTGCCTTGTTATGGAATCCCCATGCCGTTATAATTTTGAAATGAAGCCTGTTTTCTGTGCCACATTTTAATAATTGCCAACCTCTGTTTTGTTAAACAAAAGTCCTTTATATTGGTTAATGGATTTACCAGATTTCGCCTTTTGAAATTTTGGGCATAGGTAAAATCCTCAATGAAGCCTTTTAAGAGCATTACTTCAATAAAAATTGAGCCTTAAATTTAAGGAAACAGTCCTATCACATGGATAAACTCTTACTTCAATTGGAAACTATCTTTCACGCCATAATTTTATGAGGATGTTTTTCCATTTGCTAATCAAGAGGTTATGTCAAATCAGGCTATTAGTGCTCCTATTCGTACAGTTATAGCCTATTCATAAACCTCGTATTAATAACCATTCCCAAGAATTTGTTTTACCTGTTTTACAAAAAATTCCAGTCCTATAATTACAACTATTAAAATCACAAATAATCTTTCAACCTCTAATAGTACCAATTTTAGACTAAAGTGAAAAAATAATTAAACATCAACTTCTATTCCAAATCCTATAACTATCTCTGAAATTAAAATTGTAACAATAACCAAAACTAAGTTTAAATCTTATTAAAAGACACTCACTCCATGGTGAATCGTATTAAAAACAAGAATCAAAAAACCAAAAATATTTAATCCAACACATGACATTCCATTAACTAAAAAAAAAGAAGAAGCACTAAGGCACAGTGGTTGGTTCAAATATGGAGGATGAATTTGAATGCTATTGTCAAAAATTTGACATTGTTCTTATTATTACACTAAAGGCAATTGATTACAGATATAAAAAGAATATCAGATGAAGGAACTGTTCCATAAGTGATTCAGACAAACTCAAAGCAAGAGTGGTTGCCAAAGGTTTCTTGCAAGTGGATGATTTTGATTTCTTTGAGATTTTTTAATCCTGTTGTAAAGTTTGGAACTAGAAAAATTTAACCAATAAAATTGCCTTAAACTGGACTTTATGACAACTGGATTAAAAATACTTACTAATGGCACTATAACTGAAGAGGTTTATTATGAAGCAACTAACTAAACCATTGATAAAGATCATCCTCATTTGTTTGCAAATTCAAAAGTCTTTAAGAATAAAAAAAGCTCCTAAAGGCGGTTTGATAAATTGAGTATACATTGCAAGGTTTTAGATTCAAGAAGTTCAAGGCTGAAGATTCACTATTTGTCAATAACCAGCATTGTTACAATCTATAAACTGGTATACGTTGATGAAATTGATAAAAATTTGATTCAAGGATGAAAAGTGCAATATTAATTAAATATAGAACTTCAAAAGTTAGCTCAAGGATCTAAGTAAAAAAAATTTAAGAAATAGAGGTCTCACAAAAAGCTAAATGAATTAATCTCAAACAGACTAAGTATATCAAAAATTAATTAATTAAAGCCAAGTGATGAAGCAAGCCAAAACAAACCTTAAAGTATACAACTTAATTCAGTTACCGATGGAAGTGTATTTGACAATCCTTCAAACAAGATAATTAAACAAAGAATTGAATAAGAAAAACTGACCAAAAAGATGAGTATAAATTTATTGTATAAGGTAAGTCAATTTATGTCTAATCCTTTGGACACTCACTGGTTAGCAGCTAAAAGAATTCTGAAATATTTGGCTGGTACACTTGAGTTTGGTGTGGAATTTCATAGGTCTATGAAACTTTCCATTAATAGGTTTGCTGATGTAGACTGGGCATCATGCCCTGACACAAGAAGGTCTACTTCTGGATTCTGCATTTTTCTTGGAGCAAACCCAGTCTTATGGTCTGCTAGAAAACAACCTACTGTTTCTAGATCCAATGCAGAAGCAGAATATAGGTGTTTGGCATCTGCTGCTGCTGAAGTTGCTTGGGTTTTTTCTGTGCTTACTGAGCTTCATATTTCTTTGTCTGAAAAGCCTATTCTGTGGTGTGATAACACTAGTGCAATTGCCCTCACTTCAAATCCTGTTCTTCATTCTAGGACTAAGCATTTTCAACTAGACTATCATTTTGTGCGTGAAATGGTTGCGCATAATCGGCTTGCAGTACAGTTTGTACCTTTAATGGATCAGAAAGCTGACATATTGACTAAGCCTCTCTCTACTCAACAGTTTTGTGATTTGAGAAGCAAACTTAGTGTCATTAACATGCCACTAAGTTTGAAGGGGGATGTAGAGAGCAATGAAGATCATGAGCTATTAAGTGAATGAAGGTTTACAGAGGAATTACGGCTATTAGATGTTAAAATTCAAAGTTTTTATTGGTCTGTTAGAAAGTTAAGAAGAGATTTTCATTTTCTCTTTCTTTTCTGTTTTCTGCAACTATACAACTGTAACAAACTCAACAGACTTAGTGGCTATATATAGTGTTGTATCAAGAACTTTCAGTTTACTGATTTTTCTGTTTTCTGGCTGTTGTAAATTTACCCACATTAATAAAGTTTCCTTTCAGTCTTTCTCTTTATCAAAGTTCAATTCATTTAATTCTTTATAATATTTTAGAAGCATAAAAAAATTACGTATTTATTTTAAATATGTTGTATAATTAAACTAACAAAAAATTAAAATAAATAAAATAATTCACGTATAAAATATATATTTTTAATTAGTAAAAATAAAAGGAATAATTACTAATCTTTAACAAAGATTTTTTAAAAGTAACTAACAAAAACCGTAAAGAACAAGCTTAATTCATTTAGTAATTAAAGATTTATAAATCATGTAAACGAATAATATTAAAAGTAAAGTGCATAAATTAAACTTTTTTAGATACCAACAGACAACAGTACAGATTAGCAGATTAATCAAAATTTTAAACTGACTCAAAATTAAACGTATTGTAGTACAACTTAAACGTATACTACGAAAAGTAAATTGACTAAAAATTTTAATTAGTAAAATAAAGAATAATAGATTAATAAATAATAAGAATTACAATAATAGTAAGGCAATAAACAGTAAAGAAAAAGTTAAAAGAAAATACAATAACTACAAAGAAGGAAAAACTGAAATTAACCTGCAGAATTAAAGTTTAATATAAGTAGAAAAATTAATTAATAAATAAGGCAGAGAGAATAAAAAAAAAAACACGTTAAAGTATAAGATACAATAATTCACAGTACATGAAAACTGAAATAAAAGTCGATTACAAACAAGATAATTAAAACAAATGTAATCATGAATAAGAAAGAGAACTGACAAAAAGATGAGTATAAATTAATGTAGTAGAAATATGTCAACACCGTACTAGTACAGTGATTAAATTAAAGTTCAAGTAATACCTTTAATAACAAACCTGCAGATTCTTGAATAACAAACAGATTAAAAAGCACGTTAACAAGTAAATAACAGTACAAGTAAATTCACACGGCAGGGTGCAGGTTCGAAGCTTGGCGAGCGCATGACTTGTTCGGTCTTCGTGCTTGCGTGTGGATGTGGCCTTTGTGCACTACCACCGCCTCGAACCTTGCACTCTGTCGAGTCAGACCGTAGACCGCTGGTGCCGCTAGACACTTACCGTGCTTGTGGTACAAACAACCGGTCGGTGATCCTGGTGTGTGGCGGTGTGTGGCGATGATGCCCTATCCAGCCTATTCAGGGGAGGTCTTTTTCTTGAATAAAAAAAAAAAGTAAATAACAGTACTAGTAAACATGTAATATCAGCTTCTAATAAGCTCAGCTGACAAAATAAGAAGTATCAAATAAGCAATATTAATACTGAAAGTAACGTAACATACTAAGATCACAGAGAGAAATTAAACCCGGTATCCGAAAAAGCAAGTTCCTTTTTCTCCGAGAACTTGTAGAGAGCAATGAAGATCATGAGCTGTTAAGTGAACGAAGGTTTACCAAAAATGTGTGTGAAGTGCTTGATAGCTACTTATTGGACCGTTAGAAATTCAAGAAGAGTTTTTATTGGTCTGTTAGAAAGTTAAGAAGAGATTTTCATTTTCTCTTTCTTTTCTGTTTTCTGCAACTATACAACTGTAACAAACTCAACAGACTTAGTGGCTATATATAGTGTTGTATCAAGAACTTTCAGTTTACTGATTTTTTTGTTTTCTGGCTGTTGTAAATTTACCCACATTAATAAATTTTCCTTTCAGTCTTTCTCTTTATCAAAGTTCAATTCATTTACAGTTCTTTCTGCATAATTTTCAGTTTCTTTAGCTTCTCTTTAGAACTCAATGAGAAATTTTATCTTAAGATCCTAGAAATAAGCAGTGGATAAACAAGAAATTGCACTTTGTATATGCATCGAAAACAATCAAAATTACATGAATATATATTATAAACGTAAAATACAACAATGAAATAATAAAAATAAAATTAAAAGAAGATTGAGGCCCAACTTACACAGTGTACTTAAGATAAATTTTTTCCCTCACAGGAGTATTTGAGATCAAAGAAAAATTACCTCCAAAATGATCAATAATGGTTTATAAACATTGACATATGCTGTTATGGTGAATTGACTTGCATCTACTCTCTATTACACAAAACTTAGCTCTAAATTAGAATTATTTCTGGAAAAGAAATGAATTTATTGCAGGGAATTTTTGGGAGTGAAGGTGATGTGTGTTGTGTTTTTTTCTCAGCTTCAAAGCAACTATATATCATTCAAAATGTGGCCGTTGGAAACCGATGAACATTCAATAGTTGCTATTGAAACTCCTGCAGCCAATGCTATTAAAACTACTACAATAAATCTCTTTAATAGCTCCAAAAGAATTTGAAGAGTTATATTTTATTCTAAGAAGAAAAAATAAAATTTGCGTGTAGCAAAACCCGAACTACGCAAGGCCCATCAAAATTGGAAGACATTCGTGTCTGCAAAACATCCGAGTCTGCGATTGGAGCTTCAAATATTTGGGCCGAACATTCAAGAATTTACATCCCCATGTGTGCGCACGTAAATAGAGCTTTTCTTGTTACACTAGCTTACATCTCAATTTTTACACGTATGACAAACCAAAAAAACCATAATTGTTTCTTCTAAATGAATGAAATTTGAGGCTCAATTTTTCATTTAGTCTATTATCATTTTGAGCATGTTAACAGGGGTAGAGCTAGAAAAAAAATTTAGAGGGGGCTAAATTTTTTTTATTTTATATAAAGTAAAAATTAGTAGGAGTTATAGTAAATTATACTCAATCCAACACTAAATTTTTTCATGTCATATTATAATATAGACAGAGTTAATACATTATAATTAACTCATTACAAAAATTAAACAAAAATATAACAAGTTAATAAGTATTAGTATCATTCATGAATAAAATAAATTTATTAATTAAAAAATTTAAGTAAATAAAAACCTTAATCAAATACATTAAGATTTATAGTTGTTAAAACTAAAACTAAATAAACATATGAAAATATAAAAAGTAAAATATGATTTATAATTTTAAACTTGAGATTATATTTAAAAATATATGTTTATAAACAATATAATAATGACTAATAATGATAAAAATAATAAAATTTAATATAAAAAAATTTCAAATAAATTCTAAAAGATTATTAAAATAAAATTTCAAATAATATAATATTAGATAAAGTTAAAATTTGAATTAAAATAAAATATAATAAAAATAAACTTAAAAACTTTAATATGAAGCTTATCATATATATACTTCTTTTCATAATTTTATTTTTATAATGTTGAGCTTTAAAATATTTAAACATTATTTGGATTATTATATTTAAGAAGAATTTTTATATAGTATACTATTCTAATTTTATTTCTGCTACTAATAGTTACCAAATACATAAAAAAAGTATATATTAATTACTTTATTTACAATTCATGTTATTTTTATCCACATATTTGTTAAATATTATTAATTTATACTAAAATATGTATATAAAAATTAGACACAATATATTACTATAAATAAAATATTTATTTAATACTAAAAATATATAGGTAATTAATTTTTTGTAAAAAAACTGACCAGGGCTGCAGCTCCGCCCAGCCCCTACCAAGATCCGCCACTGCATGTTAATATATGATTTCGAAGCCTCGTAAAAGAGAACTTAAATCAGTCATGATCACAAGTATACCAAATGAGACCCACTAAAGATGATGCCTCAAAATGACATTTAACAAGGGTTAAAAATCTCTATTTCTTCACACTCAAAAAATGTGTTTATTATTTGAATTTATACATATATACATTAGTTTGTATTTGTTTGCTTGTTCATAGGCTGGATAATCTAGAATGCAACGTGGCATACTCGAAACCCTAAGAAATGCATAGGAAAGAAGGTAAGATTTACCTAGAAAAAAGTGATCCAAAAATGGATTTGACGTAAAGATTCAGGGTATGTCCGACCAAAGATTTTACCAAACTAATAGTAAAATCCTATAAATAAAACAAAAATGGGTCCCATATAAATGCATTTTTGATTTGATCAATGAGACTCGAATGCTATCAAAAATGACGATGGCATCGAAACTCTTCCTTTTATATACTTATACAAAATTCTCATTGTATAGCTTTCAAAGTCTATAAGGGATAAATGGTTTTTAATGGCCCTTTCATGCTGTAGATTCCAAGCTTCCTTGTAACCATCAACTAGGAACAAGAAGTGGGAAGTAGTATCTATCTTTGCAGGTCCTTCTCATTGTGCTGGGTTGAGAAGACCCTCTTTTTTTGTTTTGTTTGCTCACCAAGGCATGAAGAAGCAGTTGGAATCACTCAAAAAGAGTGGGGCCTAGCCATTGAGAGCATGTCTTTGTAGAGGAACAATATGATCTTGGACTAACCCCCTTTGCAAGCATGACCTAGAAAGAAAAAGAAGTAAGTGCTACTATAAGGCTGATGTGTGTCTAAAATACGCAAATATGCTATGACTATTCGAGATTAAAATAAGAATTTATGACCTAATTATGTTCATCTTATTGAATTATCATATAATTATTATTTTCGGAGTTATTGTATGTTTTGATGAATTTCAAGTATTTAGAGCTTAAATGAAAAATACACATGTCACGCGACATAGCACATGTGGTGCAAGGCAAGCAAATTGGTATACAAGAACTCACTCCCTAGCCCAAGCTTATTGGAGCAGCAACCTGACCCTTTTGGATCAAATTTTGAATTTTTGAAGATCAACTTGTGCTGTGGCGTGAAGTATGTTGAGCCGTGGTGGTGACCTCTCAGATTACAATGATATTCCCATAATTCAAACTGCGTCCCGATGGTGGATTATTTGAGCCGTGGCCCGTGTAGATTTCGTGCAATTTCTGAACCTAATTTTCAGCATCCCATTTGGACTAAAACCTATTATGCCTAGGTTTTGTGTATGCCTATAAATACATTGTTAGAGCCCCAAACATATACATAGAATCGTAGAGAGTTAATCATAGAATTAGATTAGTTGTAATCAACCATCAAGAACCAAATTCCAGCTAAGACTTTTGAGAGAAAACTTTGAAGAACCATTGGAGCATCAAAAGGAAGAATTCGAAGATTATAGAACGGGGCAACAATTTTCAAGAGATTGAGTTTGTACTTCGTTTTCTATCTTCTATATTTATTAATGATTTCTTCCATTATAACTTTGGATTTTCTGAACATCATGAGTAGCTAAGTTTTATTAATCTATGGGTCTTATGAACTCAATTTTCTAACGTGCGATGAAATAAATTATCTCCCCTATTGTAATTACAATTTACAATTATATTATTTGATCTGAATGAATTATTAATTAATTGCTTCATCACCAATTAATCCATAGAGGCATATAGGTAGCTTTGATAGAAGTATTTATATGTTTGTCTTGATTAAATAGCATAGATAGTTTTTAGGCTGAGAGGTACAATTCGTATATATGTGATCCATAATTGACGTGCTTCATGAATAGTGATTTGATCTAATTGGCATGAGAGATAAATGTTTGCATAGTTTAGAGTCAATTGATCATATAATTTATTGCTAATTATTTAGGGAGAAATTAGGGATTCACTTGCTTAGGAGATTGGGGGTTTAATGACTACCTAAATTATATATCTCATATATAGTTCTTCGTTACATTTTGAGTTAATGAAGTTTAGTTTATTTATTTAATTTTAGCTTTTATCTCTTGTTGTCCAAATAGTAGTGTTAATATTCAGACTTGTACTTTGTTATTAATTATACTTTTTTCTGTGAGTTTGACACTCATTCTTTAAATACTTACCACTTGTACACGTCCCGTATACTTGTGATTTAATGTTGTCAATTTTTTGTGGCCGTTGCCTGAAAAATTTATAATTGATAACGGATATCAAATTAGGATATTAATATTACTAATTTAGACTTTTAATTTTCTGTTTTAGTGGTTTTGTTATATGCCTAGTATGACAGGCAAAAACTTATTCCGTTTAGATCCTTAAATTGAAAGAACTGTACGTCAACTGAGAAGGGAACAGTTAGCATAACAAACCAGTTTGGAGGGTCAGTTAGTGATTATCCCAATCTACCTTTAGCTTCATTCTTAGAAATGTGTGACACATTTAAGATGAATAGTGTCTCAAACAATGTAATCCGCCTTCGCCTATTTTCGTTCTCATTAAAGGACAAAGCTAAGGCATGGTTACAATCATTACCAGTTACGTCAATCACTACATGGGATCAATTGGCTCAAAGGTTATTGTCTAAATGTTTCCCACCTTCAAAGACTGCCAAGCTCAGAAAAGATATTACATCATTCCAACAGTTTGAAGGTAAACCATTTTATGAAGCTAAGGAACGCTTCAAAGAACTTTTTAGGAAATTCTCTCATCATAGTCTTCCTACTTGGTTGCAATTGCAAACAATGGATTAATGAGACAACCAAGGACTATCATAGATGTTGCAGTAAGAGGCTCTTTAATGAACGAAATTGAAGAAGAAGCATTCACTTTATTGGATGAGATGGCATCAAACAACTGCCAATAACCTTGGAGAGATTAAACCCCAAGAAAGTAGTTGAAGTGATAGATGTGAAAATCGCAACAGCAATGCAAGCTCAAAGTATTGCTTTTCTATTAGGCTTAACCAAGAAGTTAAAAGGTGGAGTAGCTATGGTAAATATGGTGCAAACACCTTATGTAGTGTGTGATTTTTGTAGTGGACCTCATTTTACTAAAATATGTGGGGATCTTCTAAACGCAATGAACTTTGTCAACAGTCAAAACCACCAAAGGAACACCTACTCAAATACCTACAACTTAGAGTGGAAGAACCACCCAAACTTTTTTTTGGAACAACAACAGTGAAAATAAATTTAACCACCAAATATTCCCACCTAGTTTCGAACATCCATAATCACCTCCACAAGTTCAAGGCACGATGCCACCAGCTAACCATACCATAAATGCTTTAATGGGTATGATGAAAAATCTCATGCAATCAGTGCATACAAAAATACAGCTAATAGAATTCAATTATGAGAATTTTATTTGCAACTTGGAAAATAAAATAAGCCAAATTGCTCGAGCTCTATATCAAAGACCTCAAGGAACCCTCCCTAGTGACACACAAGTAAATCCTAAAAGACCCACTAAGGAGCAACGCAATGCAATCACAACAAAGAGTGGTCCTTTGAAAGATGATTTTGAAGACCTTAAGATTAAGAAAAATAGTGGAGAAATAGAGCTAAAAATGGAGTTTAAGGAAGTTGTATTGGAGAAGGAAAACGTGACGAGAGAGTGAAGGAAGAAAAGTGAAATCTACAATCCATCTATTTCTTTTCCCCAACAGCTCGTTAAATGCAATGTGGATGCTCAACTTTCTAAAAATCTGTATGAGTTCAAGGAACTTATTATCAAGGACCCACTAGTAGAAACGTAAAGAAAATACCTTCTTACATAAAGTTCCTAAAGGAACTAAAGAAGGAGCTAGGGAAACATAGTACAGTGCCAGTGATAGAATAATCTTATGCAATCAATGTAAAATAAGAATAATAGCAAAGAAATATAGTAAAGAAACAACACAGATATCTAAGAAAATACTGCAGTTGAAAAAACAAGAAAAATGTCACAAAAGCCCAAACCACTATCCATTGGAGTTTTCCTGGATCCCACACCTCTCTACAACTGAGTGCCTTTGGACGTAAAATATCATGAGTACTTTGTCAAGCCACAAGTGAGCGATGCCTAATCCATCTATCCACACAAACAATAGAATATTACTTCATTTCTATAACACTCATTCCAACCAGATTCACAAGGTTTGAGACACCTTACAACTTCTCAATTAGATCATCTTGGTCAATAGAAAGGTCAAGCAGACCAACATGAGCTTTTGTCTCCTCTATTATAGCTCCAATTAGTAAAATTGGACAATAAGGAAACAATTTCAAAATTAGGGCACACAAAAGTAACAAATCTAAAAATCAGAACTCAACACAAGAAAATTACAAGAGAAGAGTGAAATGAGTAGATGAAAGAGCATAAGATAATCAAAATCAAAAAGGAACAAGCCAACATGAAGTTGGATGGGGAAAATTCAAAGAGCGTGATGCTTCTCGGAGAAGTTTTGATATACTAATTACAAAAGAGAGAATGGCAAGACTAAAGAGTAATCAAAGATCCTGTGGTTGAAGCCATGGATGGATCCTATGGAGGCAACTATGAATGGATCCTGTGGTGGCGACAAGCCTAGTAAGATCGTGAAGAGAAGAACTATGTTAGTTTTTCCTTCTTTCAATTTTTTTCCGGCCTAAACTTTTTCTAGAATAGCCAATTTTAGTCACACTTTTATAAAGATTGTTTTTGTTTATTGAATGAGTTGGGTTTAGATTGAGGGTAAATATGTTTTGTTATAAATGGTTTGAATAGTACATGACTTATTAGCAAAAAATGCACTACAACCTTACAACTCGATATAAATGTAAGGCTTTAAATAAGTTTAAGTTGACATTAAATGATTTGGGACCATAAAGAAGTTGACACATTTTAATATGTTTCATAGATAGTTTAGGTATGAGTTAGAGCTAAACAAGTTGAGTTGTAAACATATCAACCCAAATTTTTTTTTTTTTTTTGCGCTCGAAACCAAAGTTGTATTCAAAAGAAGGAAAATTTCAAAAATTATGAAAAGTTCAAACTAATTTAGGGGGATGGGCCAGGCCCTTACAGTAGTGCAACGCATGGGCGACGCATGAGAATCCCAGCAGCAAGCTACCAAAACGGACTCTTTCCCTATAAAAATAAATTTAATATCGTGTGAGACATTGTCTCACGTATCAGATATTAAACTGATAAGAACAGATACTACACTTGATCTTAGCCAAAAGGCCGAGAAATTTAACCCAACCTAGCCCAAGCACTTTCTTGACAGCCTTGGCTGACATGCAGAGACATAGATAAGAAAGACTATTGTAGATTACAGTCTTACTTATTTCAAAAAATGTACACTATTATATATAATTGGTTATACAATTTTAAATATTTTATAGGATAAATTGGATGTTAACCCCTTACTTTAATAAAATAATTTATTTTTATATGTAATTAAATAAAAATATTCTAACTCATGTAATTTTTTTCTTTTTAGAAACATTTTACATATTTTATCTCACTTATATATATTTCACAATTTAAATATACTTTAATAAAATTTATTTATAACATTTATGAATAGTAATTAACACAATTTTGTGTACCACTAATAGAACTATTAGAGTTATGGAATATATAAGATCAAGATCAATAGTTCCAACATTTTGTCAATATTCTATACTGTTTAATCTCTATAGTTGAAATTTATGAAGAAATAGAGAAAAAATTTGATTAAACCTCAACCATTGAAATGAAAAAAATAGTTTTAATATTTATAACCATTTATCCTATCTCAAGAATTATACATGAACAATTATTTTTTGTTTCCTAATATTACCAGTTACTTGCATCCTAAAACATAATTTTTAACTATGCCCCAATAAACATGCCAAATAGACGATTGGATAAGTGGCTAAGGTATGTAAACTTTTCATGCTCTCTAAATACTTTTCGGATTAGCTCATTTCTTCTCCAAGATTTTTCCTAAGTTTCTAAAACTTTTTCTTTATTGTATAAAAGTTTCACAAACTTAGAAAACATATGCATATTGAATAATATCCAAACCCTACAGCCAGAAGTTAAACTCCATCATTGTAATTTGTAAATATGAGGGTGACTGCATTCTCCAAACTTAGTTTTATCCTATTTTGATTTTTTTTTTTATAGAAATGACATCATTTATGGTTCAATTTTAGCCTAATTTATAAAGGATATTGATTTAAGCAAATTTTTTAATATAGAGTTTTGGATGTGATTCTCATATACCAATGTAAAAAGAGGAAGTTAAATGGGTGTTATTGAAGCTAATTTCTGTACTCACCATGTCCTTGTGACATTTGATATTGTAAGTCACTAGCAAAACATAGTAAGAAGGAACAACACTGTGGGATGTCGTATGCACTCCAATGCTTAAGTAAGTATTTGTATGGTTGAATTGAGATTAGAGAGGATAAGTTTTTTGAGAGGTTTGCTTATTGTACCTTTGAAGGTGGAATGAGTCTATTTATAGGCAGGAGGCGATGGTACTTTTGTAATTAAATTATTTATTAAATAATATCTAATTAATATATCAATTTATGTATTAAGTAATTAATATATTAATGACTTTCCATAAATGTGAATTTGAGTATTAAATTCAAGAGTTCAATAAATGACTTGTTTTGAATTCAAATTTACTTGACCGTACACTAAATGTACCCATAATTTTCAAAGGTGACATGGGCCAATCAAATGAGGTTACGCATTCGATGATTTTTCCATCCAACACAAGTCCCTTAGACCTCTTGGGTCATATCTGTCAAGCAATGTGGTCTATCTTTTCACAAGGGTAGAACAACGGAATAACATCTAGTCTTAGGACATCTTGGTTGGATTGTGTAGATGTTATCCCAATTTTATTTATACTATGTTGATCTTGGGGTTACAAGCTTCCCAATGGCTATTTTTGTGTCTCAATTGGAGTCCCGGTAGCAAATTTTGACTTCCCAAATATGATATTTCTTGGCCTGATTCTACTAGATCTCATCTTTGTCTGAATCTTTAGATTGCTGGCTAGATGGTTGTTTGAGATTGAGTCTGCCAACTTATAGATAGACTTTGTCACTCTCAGTTTCACCCATCTCAATCTTTTAGTCAAAGGTTAGAGCTTTATGGTGGTGGAATTTGACAATAGATACGTGCTTCAACCAAGCCTTAGTAAGTTGATCAAAATCCTTTCTTTTTTATTTTTTCCTTCAAATAGCTTTGAACGATTTTCATCCAACGCAAGCCCTTTAGACCTCTTGGGTCATATCTGTCAAGCAACGTGGTCTAGCTTTTCATGGGAGTATGACAACATAATAACATCTGGTCTTAGGACATCTTGGCTAGATTGTGTAGCCATTATCCCAATTTTATTTATACAATGTTGACCTTGGGTCACAAGCTTCCTAACGGCTATTTTTGTGTCTCAATCGGAGTCCCGATAGAGAATTTTGACTTCCCAAATTTGATATTTTCTTAGTCTGATTATACTAGATCTTGTCTTTATCTAAACCTTTAGATCCCTGGCTAGATGGGAGGTTGAGATTGAGTCTACCAACTTATAGATAGACTCGGTCACTCTCAACTTCACCCATCTCAATCTTTCAGTCAAAGGTTAGAGCTTTGTGGTGGGAGAATCTAACAATAGAGATGTGCTTCAACAATCAAAATCCTTTCTTTTTTATTTTATTCTTTAGATAACTTTGAATGTTTCCATGAACCCCAAGAACCTGAAGAACACTTGCACCCTTTCCTTTTCTTTTTCTTTTTTAATGGACCTAGTTCAGATAGCTTTGAATGTTTCCATGAACAACATGAACCCGAAGAACACTTGCACCCTTTCCCTTTCTTTTTCTTGTTTTATGGACTTGGACTGGTAAGTTAGAAAATTGTCTAAAGGATGTGTATGCTTTTAGCTATATATTTTTAAGATCCAACTGTTCCATGTTTTGCTGTAGTAGAATTGATAGACTTTCCTATATAAACTTCATTCCTAGTAGTACAAATCACATACATGACCATAGGCACCATGATGGAACTTCTAAAGAACCCAGGATAATGATCGAAGTGTAGAAAGTTTCAAACACAGGAATGGAAGTCTGGCTGAGGAATGGTTTATTATAGGGAGGATGAGACAAGAGGGAACCTATGGAGGTGTTGGGGTGTGCAACACATTGTGCGCCAACTGACTAGCAAAGTAGGAGAGCTAGCTAATGTGTGATTGAAAAGTACGATTATTCTATGAATTATCAGGACTTAAATGAAGGTTTGAGGATCTATTAGTGCACCTTTTATTTAATTATAGCTCAATTGTTCATTTTTAGAATCAAGGGCATCTCAAGCATGCCTAGCAACACATTAAGTGGAGGGTCAGTGAGAAAAATTCCACACAAGTATTCGCACCCCGGCTCAAAGTTGTGTGAGCTGCGACCTAACCCTCTAGAATCAAATTAGGCATTCTTAACAAACTACATGTGTCGCAATGTGGATATACGTGAGCTGCCACGATTACTTCTTGGATTGCAATTGGTTTCCAAACTTACAACATGTGCCGCGACAATGAGTTGTTTAAGCTGCAGCCTGCGAGAATTTTATGGCGCAAATGACACCTGATTTAGACTCTTATTTGGAAAAAAAAAAATCCTATTACACCTAAGCTACTTTAGTGCCTATAAATACATTTCTAGAGTCTTAGACCCAATATAGTGATTAGTGTGCATAATTTTCGTATCTTAAAATTAGGTCTTAGCTTTTTTCATCCTTCAAGAGGCCAAATTATAGTAGAGATTATTGGGATAAAAGTCTGAAAAGCGAGTTGAAGAACAATTAAGGGTTGGAGGATTAGAGGATAGGTTAATATTCATCAAAAGATTGAGTTTATTATTCTCTTCTTCTTTTCTTCTAGGTATTTTTAATGTCTTCAATTATTCTCTTCAATTATAATTCTGAATTTTATGAACATCATGTGTAGCTAATTTTAAATTAATCTAGGGGTCTTATGAACCCAATTTTCTACTCCCCTCTTATGATTGCAAATTCATGTTATATTATTTTATCTAATTTTGATTGTTAATTAATTTCTTGATCATCAATTAATATATAAAGGCATATAAGAGCTTTGAAAGAAGTGTCTATTTGTCTGTTTTGATCAAATAACATGCATAATTTTTAGGTCAAGTGGATAATTCGTATGTATGTGATCCATAATAAATGTTCTATATGAGTAATAATTTAATCTAATTGGCATGAGAGTGTATTAGGTTAGATTATTATATTATGTACACTTTACTTGAGAGGGGAATGCATGCATAATTTAGGGTTAATTGATCATATAACATGTTGCCAAATGCTGGGAAAGGAAATTAGTGATTCACATGCTTAAGAGATTTAAGGGATTAATGACTTCCTAGATTATATCTCTTATGTATATCTTGCTACGTTTTGTGTCTATTGAAGTGTTAGTAGTTAGTTGTTTGATTTTAGTTTAGTATCTTTTTATTGTTCAAATAGTAGTTCCAATAGTTGTATTAATACTCGGTTATTAGTTCTATTTTTTCCTATGTATTCTACATCATTTGATTAAATACTTATTACTTGTACGTGTCTCGTGCACTTGCTATTTAGCATGAACACTAGCCTGACCAGATACTGGGCTGATCACATGCCTAATTGGAAGCCACTCAAAATCTCAATCGACCTATAGATAGGAACGAGCTATCGAGCATTAAGTAAGTAAAGTTATAGGTTCGGCTGGTGATTGCAGTGTCGGTGTTGCAGTTGATCTTGGGCATTCGTCTAATTTTTCCCCTTCGTGACCCTAATATTTTCATCAAGACTTTTAGTTCTATTACTAATGAAGGCATCCCCAAGGGCATTCCAATTTTAATTGTGTGAGATATATTAGTGATGATATGAATTTCCTTGAAATCGTATGGAAGCAACGCTTACTGGTGTATAATCTAAATTTCTTGAGACACTTAGATCACTGATTATTAACAAAAGCAATACTGGTATCAAGCTCAAGTTATTATTATAGTGCAATTCAATTTTTTTTATGCGTGGCTGTTGAAGATTACATAGTCCAATTAATCCAAAAAGAAGAAAATAAGGAAATAAGGAAATAAGGAAAAGGGATCACATACATCATCAAACTAAGTATATTAATTCATATTGATTGCTTTAATGCGAAAAAAACATATTCGGCTATTTTATGATTGTTATTAAGCAGCCCGTCCCTTTACCACCTTGTACTTAGGTTTTTTGCCTCTATATGGCAAATCCTAACCCTAACCATATCCCTAATCATGCTATATGTAACTACCCAAGCCATCAAGATTTATTTAAGCCTCCGTCTTTTGTGCATGCACAAAAACCTAACTCAAAGGGCTATGGCCAAGCTATTAGTAAGAATTCCTCAAGTATTTCATTGAGTATGTGAGACACCCCCAAGAAAGAACAGAGATATTGCATGTGTGACCCAAAAGACTATCAATCTCACTTGGATTTGTGTAAGTTCTCTCTAATTGGCTGACTAATCCTCTCAAAAAAGGACAAACCCTAGAGCCAAGGCAATCTAAAAGCTCGATTGAACTCAATATGGAACTTATCTCTCTAGGTTGCAGTTTCTATCATATTTTACCACACTCTCCTGAGGATCAAGCCAGGGTTTGTGCTAATGTGCCAATCAATGTTAAATCAATACTTTTTTAGGTTCAATAGTGGACACCCAACTTTAACCTGCACACTAAAAAAGCTACCAATGCCCAAATGTGGGTTCATTTTTACAATTTGGCTTGGGAATCATAGGATAAACAAATTCTTGTATAAATTGCAAGGGCAATTGATGTTCCTCTAAAAATTGACAATGCCACCATTAATGGTGAGTTGGATCGGTATGCTAGACTTCTTATTAATATTGATATCACTCGAAAACATTGACGAATAATTAATGGTGGAAGTGAGATTACTTAAGATCTTTGTGAATTTATACATGAAAATGTGCCTGACTTTTGTAGTCTATGCTCCTTTGTAGGCCATGCTGCCTATAAATGCAAAAAGAATGTTAGTGCTACAACAAAAAAGTCCAAAAAGGCTCAACCAAAAAGGCCTACTCTCACAATTTCCATTAGAATTTCCATTTCCAGCACCACCCTAGCCCTTCACATGGATGATTTTACTCCTAATCCTAACCCACAATTTACTTCTACATGCCTATCTCATCCTGCTTACCTATCTGATGTCTTTGATACTAAAAATTTTCATGATGCAGGTTGCTATCATACCCATATATACGATAAACCCAATGGTTCACAATGTCCCCTATCTCTACTATTGCCCTAACAATATATGGATCTATTGTTCCCATATTTGGTACTTTAATAACTTATACCAAAGGATCTCTACCTCCTTGTCGCCCCAAAACTCACCTTGCCTGTTCTTACACTTCCACCCCCTTCCTCCTTTTTGGTGGCTGAGCTCAATAAACCAATGCAGAAAATGAAACAAGGTCTCTTCAAAGACATCTAGGGCCTACGATGGCAAATTGTAACAAAAAAAAGTAATCGGGCTTGGTCAAATTGCCCACGTCCTCAACCTATGAGATACACACCCTTCATAGGGACCCTGATAGTAATTCATCATGATAGTTCTTTATTGGAACTACAGGGATATTTCCAGCAAAATAGTCGAAATACTTTGCATAATTTTTTGTAAAAAGGAACAGCCATACTTTCTTTGTATAGCAGAGCCAATGTTTGATCTCAACTCTTTGGAAGATCACTTTTGGCAAAAATTAGGTTATACATTTATCGGTGCGAACCCCACATCTTTCAGTAAGCTCTAGCCTTTCTCAGCCCTTATCGTGGAAGATGATACTATGGATGTTATATAGCATCGACAACGCATAATAGTTACTAACGCTGCAAATGCCAAGAATTATCTATTAACATTTGTTTATGGTAAAGGGAACCTATGTTAGGAGAAGGGACATTTAAGACTTTCTAGGGGCTCTTTTAGATACTCAAACCCCCTAGCTTGCGTTAGAGGATTTTAATGCAATTCTTGGATCTCGTGAAACTATGGGCTCGACTCGTCGGACCACCTAGATTGAAGGCTTTAGCGTTACAATCTCTTCCTATAACTTGGTTGAAATTGACACTAAAGAGGCCTTTTTACTTACTTTCAAGGTAGACTATCTTGCATATGGTTGTGATTAGATAGTGGGTTGTGTTTAGAATCCTTCTTAGGATTCCTGGTCTACAGTCTCCTGTAGTAACCTTCCTGAACACCACTTTGACCACCATCCGCTTTTGCTTACAGCTTTCACGTCACGGCCTAAGGGTCCAAGGCCATTCTGGTTTCATGGTATATGGCTTGAGCACCCTTAGTTTTCTTGAGCTAGTAAGTGCAATCTAGTCGACGCTTATTCAGGCTAGCCCTATGGGAATATTATTGGTAAACTTAAGACTTTTAAATTGGCTATCAAAACCTGGAATAAAACTATTTTTAGTAATTTGGATTAAAATATTGCAATAGCTTTGGCTACATTTGTCGATATTCAACAACGCTATGATGATGACTCATTCTCCAAAAAATTGCTCCAATTGGAGTCCGATGCCCATGTGAACTTGGATAGATTACTGTATCAGCATGATATTTTTTTAAGAGAAAAAGATCATACTAAAATGGCTGAAGGATGGCAATAGAAACTCTACATTTTTTTCACTCGCTTATTCATCTTTTAAGGGCCCAAAAACCTTTGGACCAACTTGGAAATTAATGGAGAAATTATCCAAGATCTAGACATGATAGCTAGCCATATTTTGGATTACTATGTGCATCTTTTCTCAGCTCAATTGGTTGGAATTATAGACCTTATTCTCATTGAATTAGTGGTGCCCTCCCTGGTCAACTTTGTGGGTAATGCCAATTTGTGACGCATACTGTCATCTAAAGATATACTTGCTAAACTTTTTGACATAAACCCAATGAATGCCCATGGGCCAGACAAATTTATAGGTAAATTCTTTCAACAGTGTTGAGATATTATCGGTACAGATATTGTATGAGCAGTTCAAGACTATTTTAAAATAGGTCAAATGCACTTGGGGTTGAACTCCAATTTTTTAATCCTTCAACCTAAACACCCAAAACAAGCACTATTGATCAGTATAGGCCTATTGTTCTAGGAAACCTTATGTTCAAGTTAATAACGAAGATTGTTGTCGGCCGCTTTGGACACATATGCTCTTATATTCTATCTCAGAATCCATTTGGATTCAATTTGGGTAGAAACAATGGAAATTGTATGGCAGGTGCTTTTGAATGTTTTAACGCAATGCAACTCTCAAGTATTTCTCTCGAAATTGACATTTGTAAGGCTTTTGATACCATGTGCTGGGATTTTATTTTTATAGGTGAGGCAATGCCTTTGGCTTTGAAAACATTTTTATGGGTTGGATCCGAGATCTCTTTACTTTAACAAAAATCTCGATCCTAGTTAATGGTTCTCCTTGGGATTATTTCTCTTTCTCTAGACGGCGTCCTATACGGGGATCCCTTGTCTCCACTATTTACTTTGTATAGCTAAAAATTTGCCTTAGCAGATAACTTTGGAAATTATTTGATATGGGGCACTTACTCGTAATCTCTTCACCTAAAGAAACTTGTGTGCCAAATTCACTTTTTATATGCAGATGATATTCTTATTTTTGGTTGAGCATGTGAGTCAAATCTTTAAGTTCTATCTAAGGCTTTTTTCCTATATGGTCACCTTTCGTGTCAAATGATAAATTTAGAAAAATATCTCATTTACTTTGGTAAAGGCATTCCTTTGGACAATATACCATTACTCAGGAATATAGTTGGGATGAGCACTAGGGGCTCATCTTTGTCTTACTTGGGCATCAATCTTTTCCAAGGGCCCTCGAGAAAGTGTTTGTTTCAAAGTTTAGTTGATAAAATTCATGCGAGGAGAAGGGCATAGAAAGAGCAGATGCTTTCTTTTCCATAACGTCGATGCTTGATATCTTTGATCATTCATAGTATGTTCCTCCACTCCTTTTAGATACATAAATGGCCAAAACAATCTTAAAAGAATTAACAAAAATGATTTGCAATTTCTTTTGGTCGAGAAAGACGAATACAGTAAAACAGATTCAAGTTGCTTGGAGGATTTGATGTCGTCCACTAGAGGAAGGAGCTTTCAACTTGCAAGACCTCAATCTCTTAAATGTGGTCATGCTAAGAAAGTTCGCTTGGTGGCTCATCTTAGGAGACTTTGACACTCTACTTTCACTTGCACAGGTGGTACTTGGCTAGAGATGACTCTCCAATGAGCTATTATGTTTGCTCATTAGTTTGGCCTGGTTTACGACCTCATTATTTGACCCTTATTAGAGGAATAAGGTGGCTAGTTAGAAGGAACTCTACAGTAAGATTTTGGACTAACAATTGGTTGGGCTCTTCTCTATTTGAAATGGATGGATAGCCCTCTAGTGGACCCACCGATACATTCACTAGTAGGGGATTATATACGAGAGGATGGATGGCATTTTCCTCAAATCTTTGAGGACTTCTATCTGGATATTGCCTTAAAGATTCGATCAACAGTTGTTGGGATTGGTATGGACACCAGAGTTTGGGCACTTTCAAGTAAAGGAGGTGTCACAACCAGTGAGGCTTATGATTCATTACATGTAGTTGGAGAATGTAAGAATTGGGACAGGGTCATCTAGGCCCCTTTTATACACTCTCATGTTCTATTTTGCTCTAGCGTGCTTTTCATATTAAACTCCCCACTCATTTCTAGTTAAAGAAGAAAGGACAATATTTCCTTTTCAGCTGTTCATTATGTGATTTCGTAAAAGGAATCAATATCTAAAATTTTTTTGAGTTGCCAATTTGTAGGCGCTCTCTAGGACCTCTTATGCTCTTTCTTTGGCAGAAGAATGTGTATAGACTCTTCTACCCTTAGCTTATGAACAACTACAATGGTAGTTTATTTGGAGTCACAGCTTGATAGTTTATGGAAAGTAGGGATTGCTTCAATCATCTGGTTGATATGGAAAGCCAAAAAAATGATTATTGGTTTGACAGCAGGTAGATAACGTTGAGTTCTGCTTTTCCCAAAGTTTAGTGATTTATTCGTTAGACAAGTCTATCACAGAGTGGATCTATGTTGAATACAATGAAAGATCTTTAGGTGCTCAAGTGTCTTCAAATACTAGGCATCCCACTATAGTCTTCAAGGATTATAGAGGTTATTTAGAAGGAGCTACCCTTGGGATAGATAAAAGTAAATACAAATAGTACAGCTTTTGGGGCGCTAGGCTTATCTAGATGGGCAAGTGTTTTTCGAGCTTTAAGATCATTTGTTAAGGGTTGTTTTTGCATCTCACTTGGAGTCTCATATGCTTTTGAGATAGAGTTGGCGGAAGCCATTCATGCAATAATGTATGCATTTAAATTTGGATGGAGGCAGCTTTGGTTGAAGTTAAATTCAGCATATATTGTTACTATTTTTCAAACTCGGTATTTTTCGTTGCCTTGGATATGGTATTTGGCTTGGGCTAATTGTTTAGAAAAAGTTACTCAAATGGAGTTCTATTGTTCACATATTTAAGAAAGGGTAATGTTGGATGTGATAATATAGCCGGTAGGTCTCCTAGTTTTTGTATATCGACTTGGTAGTAGGATTCTTCAGTTTTTGCTAATTCTTTTATTTTCTCATGCTAACATTGAACCCAAACTAAGTCAATTTTCGCATTTTTAAAATCGAAACCAACCTATTTGGATCTATAAAACATAAAAATGTGATTGACTTAGCTCGACTTGATTTCGGTTAGACAAGTTGATTTATTGATAATTATTTCCACTGCTTAACCCATATATGAACTTAATTATGGTGGAAGAAGCTCTTCATTCACACTATTTGTTAAATATTTAGTTGACAACTATAGAGAAACTAATAACAAATTGATGGTTTTGGTAAAAGAACAAACGCAACACGTGAGATTCCACAAAAATTTCAAGAAGAAATTTTTTTTTTTTTGGGATAAATCAATATCACTTCCTTCACTGTCATCTAAAGATAAGAAAATTCAGAATTCACAAATTTAAAAAAAAAAAAAAAAAAAAAAAAGTAATTTTAAGATAAATATTTAAGTAATTAGTATAAAATTATTAATTATATAAATATATTATATAAAATTATTAATTGTATAAATATATTATTATGTTATATTTTTAATGATAGATTTGTATAATTAATAAAAAATTTGATAATAAATTTGTACTACTAATAAAAATTTAGTACAAAATTTATATTAATAATAAAGAACTCGGTAGTAAATTTATCATAATAACAATAAATTTGTATAATTAATTAAATATTATCATTAAACTTAATAAAATTATAAAATTTATAATTTTTACAATAATTTTATAATATATTTATTATTTTACCCTTTATACAATTACATAACTTTACTCAATCTCAATCTCTCCCCATTTAAAATTTTGAAAAAACAACGAAACTAGTTCCATTTAAAACTTATAATAACAAAACTAATACACTTTGTATTCAAACTTATATTTTTATAATAAAAAAAATAATTAATATATCATGTTTTTTGAATATTCATTCAATTAAAATTGAATAACGATAATTTAGATCCGTTTAATATTTATAACGTTCAAATTGAACGTTCAATAATATTATTGAAGTTTTAATTTTGTTACTATAAATTTTAAGAGTATTATTTTTGGTAAATTTTTTAAAATTTTTATTTTACTTTAAATATAATCATTATAATTTATTATTAAAATAATTACATCTTGTATATCCTATCATTATTGTTTGATATATTAATTAATTATTGTTATTATAATTGATGAGTCGGGTAGGGTCGTTTATAATTTAAAATAATTGCGTTGTGGGGTCTATTTCATTTTTTCTTATATTTTTGGTGATAAAGACTGATAACTGAGTTTTGTTTTTTGTGCAAAAAAAAAACGAATAATAATAAAAGCAAAAAATTTCCCAAAACTCTGACAATAATAATGCCGTTACTAAAGCTACCTCTCACCCACTCTCTTTCTGTTTGGCAGTGCATAAAATATTGATATACGAGTTTTATTATAAAACTCATATAAAAAAAATTAATAAAATATAAATTTTTAAATAAACTGTTATAGTTAACAAATTTTAATGAGCGCACCAAAATATCTAAATTACATTAGTACATTTTTTATAATTTTTTTTTATATATTTCTTAACTATAAATATTATTAAATATTAAAAAATATATAAAATAATTTTCAGCAGGTTTGAATTTTACAAACGATATTTATATTAGTATAAATTTTTATTATTTTAATTTTAACATTTATAATTCATATACCATATATATTTATAATTAATTAATTTTAATTAATATTTTATGTTAATTTAGAAAGTAAAATAATTTATATTATTATTTTTAATGTTCATTTTTATAAAAGAAAAATTAATATAATTAATAAAAATTTAAAATTTTAAATAAAGGTAAAAGGCACCAAAAGTCGTGGCCAAAATATACAAAAGTTAACTAATTTTTGGGTTTAATAGTAAAAGTTCAATAATTATTAAAAAAGATATTAAAAATTTAAAACTTTTAAAAATATTATAATTTTGTCTCCGTGACATGAAATAAGTAAAACCACGTGAATAAAATTCTAACATTTTTAAAAGTTTTGAACTTTTAGTACATTTTTTAATAGTTATTGGACTTTTAATACCTTACCAAAAAGTTAATAAATTTTTATGCACTCTGATCATAGTTAATAAAATTATAGTACCATTTTCATTTTAAATAATTTATTCATTTTTAAAAAATATTATTTACTTAAAAATTAATGTACAATTCTAATTTAAAATACTAATATATAATTTTTTTTAATTAAATTCTTAAGTGTTGTTATTTATCTTGTTATTATTTACTTTACATTAACCCATTATTATTTATTTGAGCAACTAAAATTAGACTCTCTCTTCCGCTTATGCTTGTGTCAATCTAAAATAAATTGGTATTAGAGCTATTCTTTCTAATATAGTTGGGATGAGTTACTTATTTTAATAAGTTAACGTTTTAAGTTGGAACTTTAGACCCAATAAGTGGTATTAGAGTCGCGCTCAATTTAAATTGCATGAGTGCATATAATGAGGATTCTTAATTTGAAAGTGGATTAGTATGGGCGGTGCATGTGACCTAGGCTTGAACAAATGGTGGGCCTCTATTGGATCGTATTAAAATTCTGCGATATTATTCTAGACTCATTTAGACTTTTAATGTTTGACATGAGTTCTTTAGCCCCTTTTACCAGTTGTGTAAAATCAATGGAGTACAAATATCTTTTTGAAAGATGCGACTAAATAGATGGTCTTTAATATTGTGGCATATTTGAAATCTAAAAAAGAGGGTTTAGTACCTTTCCAGTACTCAATTTTATCAAAAGTAATCTAGATTGACCATGTTTTCAAGTGGTTCCAGTTTAGTACTCATGTTTTCTAAATGGTTCCAATTTAGTCATTTTTAGGATTTAGGGTAGATTTTTTATTATTCATGAATTTGGGCAGGGGCAATTTCATGATTTTATCCCCTCATTTTAATTCAGTTAATTTTTTTATTTTATTTATTTTTCAGAGAAACAAAACAGACTTTGAGTGGCGTTGCATAACCATATCATTCGCATTTGAAATCATAAACGCACAAAGAAGAAGATTCAAAGAAGAAGAAACTGAAAATTTCTTCCATTCTTCAAACTGAAAATTCAAAGAAACAAATTGAAAATTCAAAGAAGAAGAAAGAAACTAAAGAAAATGGGTAGTAAATATGTTTTGTGATATTAAAAATTTCTCTTTTTTCAGTAAAAATGGCGGAAAAATACTCTCAGATCGTTTTTCCAAAGGCGAAGGAAAAAATTGACAGAATTAACCATGCCCTAACGTATAAATCTGACCAAATTTGCTCAAAATCTAAATCTGGAACCATTTTAAAAACATGGGTACTAAATTGCAACTATTTTGAAAACATAGGTACTAAATTAGAGCCATTTGAAAATATGGTCAATTTAAGATGCTTTTGATAAAATTTGAGTACTGAAAAAATACTAATTCCTAAAAAAGAGAAAATTGTTGCATATATGAATAAATTTCCAACTAAACAAACTACATATATAATTGAGATAAATTATTATTTTTAATAAATTAATCTTTTGAGTTGATATTTTAGGCTCAACAATAATATAATTTTAGTTTACTTTTGCGTGGTTTAGAAAAATAATATTATCGTTTTCTGCACCATATTGCAATGATATTTTTTTATATCAATTTTTTATTTTATTAACTATTTATTTTATCTATTATAATATTAATATTTTATTTTTTTAATAAAATTTATTTTTTCACCGTATGTTTAAATTCATAAAAATATTATTATACAAATTGGTCCCCTTAAAAATATTTTATTGGTACTTGCATGTACAAAAATACATGACACATATATCTTTTATCATAATCTAAAATATTTATAAATTTTTTTAGAGAGAGCAAAAATAAAATTATATAAATAAATTAATTATATAAAAGCTACAGTCTAAATTATTTCATACTTTCTTTTTCTTTTAAAAAGCGCAACATATTAAAAATAATTGAACTGAATTAAATCAATTTAATAATAGAGTTCAAATTTTTTTTTTTTTAAATAAAATTTTCTCATTGTATGTCATAGAATTCATATAAGAAAGAGGGGGAAAAAGTGAAAGGTTTTCGTTTGTTTTCATACATTGATTGTATACCTTTCATATTAAAAAAGTAAAGGAAAAGAGAAAAAAAAAAAAAAAAAAAAAAAAAAAAAGAAGAACAATAGAATATGTACAGAGTACTCCTATGGCTTCTCCGAATTCTGATTATATGTTTTTCACTTTTTTTTATAATATTATATTCATATTTCCGTAATCTAAATTTGATGAAAATTATTCTGGTGGATCAAAATTTTTGGTTTTTACTGTTTCTCTCTCAGAAGATAAGCTAATCCGGTAACGATCTTTGTTCCTCTCTCAACGCTCTTCGGTTTAATCGCCGGTGGTATCCAAACCGGAACCACCTCTGATGAAGAACCACCGTCTCCGCTTAATTCCTTATCAGAAGGCGTCGTTTCTTCGCCAAAGATCAAGTCCAGATCTCCACAGTCGCTCAAACTATCGTCATGAGACTGATCATTATCTTCTACTTGGGGATGTTGCTTTGGCTCTAAAACGGCATCGTACTTGTGAGATTGTGTGGTGCGAGAATGAGGAGAGAGCCATTTGCTTCGCATGTACTCGGCTTTTCGCCAAGGAGGGATATGCATACCTCTCTTCTTCAGACTCCGTCTCGCAGCCTCCGATATGATTGAGACAATTTTTCCGAGACGATCCGATTTTCCGACAAAAATGTACGGCAGAGATTGAAGTATTGCCTTGTAATTCCCAGTTGATCGAGCTATCTCAAACTCTGATCTGAAATCTATGTCAATTATTATCCTTTCGCCTTCCACAATCACATCTATGTATTCATATTCACCTGAAACCAAATACCCCAATTTTGTTTTTTCAATTCTCAATTTTTTGTGTTTTTGTTTAGGAAAGGACAATTGGGTCATAGAAGAAAAGTACCAGCTGGGAAAGAAGGCGATTTGTCCCATTTGGATTTACAGATTGATGAATCATAGCCAAGAGATAAAAGGTCTTCAATGACGATCTTTATCAAAACGTCTTTGTATTTTTGAGCTTTGTTCTTCTCAACGATTTTGGCTGCGTCTGCTAAGAGGTTTCTTTCAGCTACACTCACGCATGAAATCAAAGTCTGTAGCCGAAAACAAAAAAGCACAAGTAAATTAAGACTACTTTTAGTTTATGGTCTGTTTGGTCGCTAAGAAACATTAGAGAAAATTTACCTTGAGAATATCCGGAAAGTCGCTTCCGTACGATACAGAAGAGTTGGTATCGCCGAAATTACCAAAGAAGTCGATTTCATCATCGGAGCTGTCGTTGCTATTAGCGTGGAAGCAAATGCACCGGTTCCGGCCATATTTTGCCGGCACCGGTTGTCTCTCGTTGCTTTCTTCCATGAAATTCTGTACCATTTTTCCCAAGCAAACCGAGCTCGGCTCGTACTCCATTTCTCTTCCATCTTTGTTAAACTGTAGTTCAGGTGAGGGTTCGACAGCAACAGTAATTGGCTTCTCCGCCGAAGAAATCCGAAACTGCCTATCGAAAAGCTTCCTTAGGCGTGATCTTAACACCGGTTTAACCGAAGCAGTTCGAAGCGGTTCTCCTAAGTTCTCATAATCTTTGTCAAGGGGTTGGATCTTCATCGGAAACAACCAAATTTGAAAGTTTCAAGAGGCTTTCTCAGCTTGCTAACCACTGGCTTTGAGCTCTCGTCTTCATAAATCCACCTAATTACTAGTGATTTTTTCTCAGTTGCACACAATTGACTCAGCTAACAAAAAGTTTAAAGGTTTGGTTTTCTCTCCGATTATCACTCACTTTGGTTCACAGTTTGAAAATCTAAACAATCTAACAAAATATATTTACGCAATTAAAAATAGAAGCAAAATTGGTACCTTCGTCTACAATTTTCGTAACTCTCAAGAGTAATTGAAGCTGAATAAGATTGATTTTTGATCAAAGATTTTCATGGAAAACGTGACGGTGATAATCTGAGAGGTGAGCATTTCTCGTGATTGTAGAACAGTTTATGGTCGCCGGGATTATCATTAATACGGCGAGTTATTGTCGCCGACGGTAGTAATGAACTGAAGAGAGAGAAGCAAAGTTCTGTCTTAACTAAGGGCTTATGCGTGTGTTTGGGTAGAGACTAATGGATGAGAAGAAGAACGGAAGTTGGGGTTTTTTATAGGAGAAAATGTTTGGTAGCACCACCACTTTATTAAACATTACTTACATATTTATCTAAATAATTTTATTGGCTAATTTATATCATATAAAATTAAAAAAATATTTTTATCATAATACATATCAATATACACATTATAATTTAATTAATTTTTTATTTATTTATAAGAGATTATATAATTATTTTTTTATTTCATATTTTAAATTTTATATCTAATTAAATAAATTTTATATTTAATTAATTAAATTTTATTTACGGAATTGTTTCTTTGATATGTGATTGGGTGAACTATCTACTATTGTGATTGTGAGATAATTTTCGGTATTATTTATTGCAACAAAAATAATAATAAAAACTAATAGTATCTCATAATTATATAAAATAATAAAAAGAGAAAAAATAGGTCTATTTTTATTTATTTTAATATTTTAAATTTGTATTTTTAAATTTTTAATCATTTCAAGTAACACATTAAAATATATTGCAGAACTAAAATATAATTTTTTTAAAAAGGTATGCTAAGTAGGAAATTTTAGGAAGAATAATAAAACTAACATCTTTTGAAACTTTTAATAATAAAATTAGCATCTTTTATGTTCAAATTTATATTTTCACAATTAAAAAAATGATTAATATGTCATTTTTCTTTGAACATTCATCTAATTAGTATTGAACGACGATAATTTAGACTCGTTTAATATTGAATGTTTAATATTTTACGTTCAAATTGAATATTAAACGTTCAATGTTATTGGGGTGTTAGTTTTGTTACTATAAATTTTAAGGGTGCTATTTTTGATAATTTTTCGAAATTTTATTTATATTAGTCAGATGTATGAGTATGAGATATATATTGATAATTTTAAGAAGATATAAGTAATATATATACGAAATGAAGTTCACTTATGAAAATGAATGTATTTATATAAAACAATTAATTAAAAAGGTCTTCGCGTCATCGAGACCAGCTTATATAAAATTTTCACATTAGACATATGCCTATCTATTTCGAAAGCTTTACAAAGCTATACAAAACATTAAGGGGGTTAGTGGTGGATATATTTTTCTTTCAAAAATAAATTTAACCAATTCGAAGTCATGATTAGATTAAATTAAATTTATACTTTTATTTTTATTTTTATTTTTAAAAGTTAGTCGGTTCAAATAGATTCAAAAATTAAATAAACCAACTTAGTAAGTTTAAATATAAATTTCAAAAACGATAAAAAAGAGCAGAACTTGCATTTTTAATACATAAATTTTTAAGTATTATTTATTATTTTTTCATATATTTATATATTATAATTTCTAATATTATTAAGTTTGATTATAATTATATCAATATTTTTTTTAAACAGTAGGTAAAAGTAAAAATATCAATAAAAGATGGCTTTCAATGTTACTTAAAGAATATCCAACTTTAACATTTCACATAAGTATTAGCAAGTTTTTTTTTGGTAAGGTACTCTTAGCTTATTGTGAAATACTCCTAAAAATGAAACTGATATAAATAATGACAATTATAAAGTATATTGTTTTTCTTTTTTTTCTTTAGATACAGGGGCGGAGCCAGAAAAAAAATTTAGGGGGGGCTGAAATTTAATTTTTTATACAAAGTAGAAAATTAATAGAAGTTACAGTAAATTATACTCAATCTAAAATTAAATTTTTTATGTCATATTACAATAAAGATATAGAGTTAATACATTATAATTAACTTATAAGGAAAATTAAGTAAAAATATAACAAGTTAATAAGTATTAGTATCATTTATGAATAAAATATATTTATTGACAAAAAAATCTAAGCAAATACATGAAAAAAGTATTAAATTTAACTATTTTATTTACAATTCATGTCATTTTTATCTAAGAATTTGTTAAATATTGTTAATATATATCAAAATATGTATATAAAAATTAGACACAATATATTACTATAAATAAAATATTTATTTAATACTAAAAATATACATGTAATTAATTTTTTGTAAAAAAATTGGCCGGGGCTGCAGCCCCGTCTACGATACACATAGATCCGCCCCTGTTTAGATAATTATGTGGTATGTTTTATATGTTTCAATCATAATATGCTTTTATATTATATTATGGATATAGGTTCAAAATTGCAAAGTGAACTACCCTCAAACCTACATTCTAGGTTGTCTTATATGTTGGTCTTTTTTTAAGTCATAGGTCAATTAAGATTTTATATTTTTCAAAACCGCAAAGATAAAGTTTATTTGTAAAATGACTTAATAATAGACCTAACCAACCTATGCCCACCATGTAGAAGGTCATGATAAAAGGTACATAAATACAAGAAAAATATTTTTAGCTTCAAATAACATATTTTTTTTTCTTCTTCTTTCATCTCTATCAAAATTTGATATGTGTCATATACACTCTTTTTATTTTGCATCTCACATAATAATTTTTTATTTTATTATAACTTAATGCATACAACAATTTATATAATTTAATTGACATTTGGTTAGTAAGTGATTACATAATTAGTGCTGGGTAGTAAATTAATCAAGTACGCGTGATGCTCTTTGATTGGTCTATGTCATCAATTAAAAAACTAAATGGTACAATCAGTGCACAATTAGGTAAATATTTATTAGATAATTGTATTAATTGCACAAGTATTTATATTATTATTAAATAATATAAATATTAATTAATATAGATTATTTACTAAAATATCATCCAACAAAAACCTATAAATAAGTACTTATAACTTGAAAATATACGCGTAGGATCATTCTTAAAATCTCTCAAATTCCTCTAAGATCATATCATTATCCTTAAAAACTAACTTAAGCATCGGAATGGATACGACACCTTAATTGTCGTACCTTCTGAAGTAGTTTTTTAGTGACATGCAGAGTCGACGTACCAAAGAATGTGACTAAACATAATTGGCTTCAACATTTGGCATTGTCTTTGGGAAAAATTTTTGGTGTTCAATCAATTGAACTAACAAAAACTTAAGAACATTCATTGTGTTCTTTATCTACTTTTTTTCAAAAAAGCACATTCGATCCGTCAAACACTAAAATGAGTTTCTAATCAAGTTCTCAAAACTCTCCTCGTCTCCCGCAGGATGAGAAACATGTAGAGGTCCAGGTGAGTGATTCAATACCACTAAAGAAGCCCAAGAAAAACAAGAAGCCAACCTTAGGACAAAGGTTGACCAATCTGGAAAGCATGATGGAGCAATTCATACCATTCCAGGAACATTCTTAAGGGTAACCTAGTGCCTCAATGACCACTTTACTACCACTAGACTCCTAAGGCATGACGTCTAAGAAGATTAGCACTAAGGGCCTAGTGTCATCCATAACTCTAGAAGTCCAATCCACATCAGGTTGGGTCCTTGTGTCCAGGATCTTGAAGACTAGGACACTTTCAATAAGAATGGCGATGATGCTCTGCCACCAACACCTCAAGCAATCAATGACCAAGTCGATGGAAACCAATTGGGATCAAAGCACTTGTGCATTAGGTGTCGAGACTTGAGGAACCACCTCGAGTCCAAGCATCGTGCCCACTTTTGACAAGAAAACTACACTATTGAGACCACTGACTCTGCTAATGTCAAACACTAGGGGTTGGCAGTAGGCATTCATCACATACCAACCCTATCAATTAGGGACTTGGACTTCAGAATTCAAAAGATAGAGCATAAATTGAATGGGGAGAGACATGAGCTAGATTTTACAGACCTAACTCAGGCCTCATTCACTTTATAAGTGCTATCAACCTCCTTGAGGGGAAAGTTCAAGTAGCCAAGCCTTTGGACGTATAATGGGTCCACTAATCAATAGACCACTTTGAACTGTTCAAGGATTAGGTGAATCTATATGTGCACAGTGATGTTGTCAATGGTAGAGCATTCCTTATAATGTTGGTAGGAAAGGCCAGAGATGGTATAGAACCCTGAAACTAGGAACCATTGGGAACTTGACGGAGTTTGCAACTTAGTTCCTCAATCACTTTTCAGCCAAGAGGAGGCTACCAAAGTCTCACTACACACTTAATAAGTGTGTTTCAAAAGGAAAATGAATCACTCAAAGACTTCTTCAATTGCTTTAGCAATGAGAAGATACAATTACAAGAATGTTTACACTCTCTTGCCTTCAACGACTTTTTCTAAGGACTTTATATGAGTCCACTCTGGAACAAGTTGGCAACAAAACTCCTTGGCTTGTCATACAAAGGCATGACCAGGATGGTGGTAGTAGTAATTATTGTCAAAGATATGGCTAGCTACCATAGAAATGGAAATAAGAACTGCCCTTAAAAGCTGAAGCCTGAAGAAAAGCCCAAGAGCTTAGAAGGAGTCAGGAATGAAATGGCTTCAAAGAATTTTGGCCACCCTCAACCTGGCTAACTTCAAGAAATTTGTTCCCCTCAACACAACTCGGGAACATGTACTAATGAAGGTCCAGGACTCAAGACTCTTTATGCCCCTTTGAAAGATCAAGAGGACCTCAGCAAACTAGATCCAGGACTTATATTGTAAGTTCCACCAGGAGTTTGGACACAACATTGAAGATTGCTTGGAACTCTAAAGGGAAATTGAGTATGAAAACCAGAAGGGTTACCTTAAGGACTGTGTCCTAGCAAAAGGGGACTCTCACTCCACCTTTTTATGACCCCCAATAGAGGAAGGCAAACCCTTGACCTTGAATGAGGTTTGCATGATTTTGGGAAGACCAATTGGTGAAGACTCAAACCATGCCAAAGATGCATGCTAAAGGGCTCCCAGCAAGTCAAAAGGGCTTCAACATCATATGGACCCATGTTAAAGGGAAGGATCCCAAGATGACATGAGAAACCTTGATTTTCACTGAGAAGGAAGTTAGGCGACTAGTGCATCCACACTATGATGCACTAGTTGTAACTCTACAGATTGCCAACAACAACATCCACAAGTTGTTGGTAGACACTAGCAGCTTAATGGATATCCTGTTCAAGGATGCATGTAAGCAAATGAAGCAATAGCATCCTCTTTACACTATCAACACTCCATTACATGGCTTCTTAGGAAAGCCCCTCACCCAATAGGGTAGTGTTGAGCTCATAGTTATAATTGGGGAAGGCCACACCACTAGAACTTTAATGATCAACTTCTTTATGGTAGACTTTCCCTCAACATACAATGGCATCCTAGGGTGACCATTCTTACATGCCTCCAGAGCAATGTCATGAACTTACCACCTGGCCTTAAAGTTTCCAACATAAATGGGAGTGGGGATGGTCTTGGGAGAACAGAGAGTAGTTCGAGAATGGTACAATGTAGGGATACGCCAAGGTTAGAATATGTAGGCAGAGAAGCCACTAGCATGAGCAAGACATATTGTCACTTTAGTTTTACAAACCACCACCACACAACAGCTCACCAGTCAGAGCTTCCAGCATCTACCTTGGACCCCATAGCAACAAGCACAACACTGCAGTCACTAGAAGACTGAGCCAAACCTAGCTTTACTCCTTTGTTCACTATTGTGTCTTAGGAGCGAGCACTTGCCCTCCCTTATCACTATAATCCAGAATAAGATTTATCAACTCATTCAACCAAATCTATCTTTGCACTATCACGTGCTATTATTCTGGAGAGTGAGCTTTTGCCCTCCCCAAAACCTTGTGGTCATGATCAACTAGAGTCAGGAATTAGGAAGCTTCATTGAAGTCTTGCTTCCTTCACACCCAAGATATCTAGGGCATAGGACTGAGAACCAGTAGTGACAGTGACCATTTCTATTCTGCATGGATGAGGAAAACCACTCCTTCCTTATAATCATGCATCGGACTTACACATGCACTGGGGTAGGAGGGAACCACATTCTTCCATCGGAGCAAATCGTTGTCATTTCCCTGTAAAGTACTTAAAGCTCCAAGATTCCCTAGTCATACTTGTTAAAGTAGTACCATCTACCCTGGACCAAGTGATGATTAAGTCTTACTTAGGAATTAGGCATTGTTGCTCACAATGGTGTATATGATTTTACGCAAGTGCACGTGTCGCAAACAAGTAATATAATGATAAGAAAGATCGTTCCTACGGAGATTGAAATACTAGAAAATATCGTAAAAATTAACTATTAAAATCAATATTTTGTGTTTATGTTTATTAAAATAAAATAAATAAATAAATAAAATAAAATAAATAGAACGAGAGAACAAGAGTGAAAATACTGAAACAAAATTTAACGAGAGAGATATCAAGAATCACAAGTAGATAAATCAGTTAGGATTGCGAATGTGACAAGTGATGTAGACAAACTGCGTTGCTGCAGCGTTGCTGTAGCAAAGTGCACCAGTAACTAGAATTGCGAAAATTACAAGGGATTCTTTCGAATTTGCAATGTTTATATATTCTATGACTCAATGAAACATATTCCTATGCAAAACTGAATCTAAGAACAACGTTCATGCACAAATTCTTTTGAGTTATGTGAGATAATTATATATTCCTATATTAATCTCTTCACACTATTCTAGCTTTATCCAACTTAAATTAACCTTTCCAGATTCAATTCTAGTCTACTATCCTATCAATTGTTGATCAAGCAATCAATAAGAATAAATCAATCAATCAAGCATAGAATAACTAGCACCCTTTGCCAAGTAAAGCACAAGTTTATAAAATTAAAGCACAAAGTCTACATACACTCGCACATCCACAACCCTAACTGAATGAAAATTTAGCCAAGCATATTTATAAAATTAAACATCAAATCATCCATGGTCAACATCAGATTCATAGAGTTATAGAAATTTGGAAAAACAATAAAAGAAGAATATAAGAAGGAATGAATTAATAAAACCCCCTTTTATTGAATCTCAATCAATTTGGATTCCAAATCCTTAATCTCTCTTGCTTTCTTCAATGATTGTTCTTGCAAATCAAGCCTTCAATTGGTCTCTTTCCAGATCCCTCTTGCTGCTCTGTTTTGCGTCCCAATCTGCTGCGAAATTGTGCTCTATTCCTCTCTATTTTGCTGCTCGTTTTTTCCTCAGTTTTGGTGCCCAAATCTACCTTATATTTTCTGCCTCTCGTCTGCCTCTTTTTTGTCCAGAATTTTGCTCTTTATATGTATTTATTTGTTGCCCAAAATTGCCCTAGCTGCTGCCGCCAAAATCTGCTTTAAATCAGCCCCTGTTTTTGTTCTTTAACATTAGGTTTAATTGGAGACAATTTTTGGTGTGTTAATTTCCAATATTTTCCCTAAAAAGGTGAGTTAATAAAAGCCGAAAATTGTCCTTTTGTTGAGAGTCCAAATCAGCCCTTGAATAATTGTTTACAGATCAGCCTCTGTTTTGGTGCTATTTTCCTGGTGTGATTTTGCTGTAGCAAAGCTGCAGCAAAGTTGGATTCTTGCATTTTCTTTGTTGTTTTCTTTATCTCCTGCAAGGGCAATGAAAATCTAATGAGTGCACATCAAAATATAATTCTTTTAACGTATTTCATGATTATTTTGGATTTATTATCAACGTGTTTACTTAAATCCACAAATTTCACAATTATTGTATAATTGATTATAATGTGCAAACATTCTCAAAAGAACAAACAATTATTTATGAATAAGAGCTAATAATACTCTAATAAATTAGAGTTATCAACTCCCCCAAACTTAGCATCTTGCTTGTCCTCAAGCAATAAATCACATGATGATTGACAAGTGGCAATTGAAAACAAAGATTTCAACTCACGCTACGAACATAGTTATCAACTAATAAATAAACTAAAATTGTTTCAAAATTAGAAAGAAGAAATCTCAAATTCATGATCCAAATTGATTTTTTTCTCAAATGTTAGTTTCAATATCTCAAACTCATTCCACAATAACCCCATGTGTGTGCGTGATGTCTCATAATTTGTAATTTGATACTTCCCCCAAACTTAGGTAATTTATGTTCCTTAAGCTTAAGACCATGCCTCCATATGTTGGTCTTTTGAATCTCTCTCCACTAATGTAGATATTCATTAATCAATGATCAAAAGGACTTAATAAAGCTTGAAATGTAAGGCTAGGGTAAAGGTAAGGTGAAAGTCATATTTAGGTATCATACCCCACAAGCACAAACACTATTCAAGAATACTTTTGGACCCTTTATTTAAATTGTTACCCCCAAACTTTTCTTCATTCATTTTTTTTTTTGAATGAATCTGTTTTGCTGCAGCAATGCTGTAGCAAAGCTGTTTCCAGATTTCTTTTTTTTTTTTTTTGAATGAAGGATTGATCTCAATATAACCAAACAAGAGTGATTTTCATCATAATCAAAACCATTTTCAACACCATAATTTTCTTTCTTTCAAGAGGCATCAACCTTTCTAACAACAATTCATAAAGATAGTAATGCACTTGTGAGGTAAAGGTCAAAAGATATGCAAATAAGGAAATGCTAAGTTTTTATGTGGGTGTTAACAACAAAAGATTTTTGTCACTCATGGCTCAAATTAGGTGTACAAAGGGAACATGTTCTCTGTCAAGGTTAGCATGAAAAGCACAATCGAATCCAAAGAAGGCCTAAATCATTTCCTTGATTAATAATTTTTTTTTTTAAGATTTCGCCTTGAAAAACTCTCCAAACCAATTCTAGAAGCTTAAACTCTCCCATAAACTACCCTTATTCAAAGTTTATGTCAAACAAACAAACAAGTTGACAGTGCATATGAGTTGTGGGTGTATATCATAAAATAAGTTCTCAACATTTTTCAACTAACACCTAATCAAATTAATTCTTCGCATAAAGCAAGACATCTCTTCTAATAAATTGACAAGTTAGTTTCTTTATAGAGCCAAGATAACAATCATGAAAATACAGCAGATTGAGCATCATAAAATAAAAATTCAGCATAGAAACCACATCAATTTTGCAGTTCAAAACAGTAAACAAACAATTTCCCTCCCCCAAACTGAAGATAAGCACTGTCCTTAGTGCTCAACATTAAACAGAACAGACAACAAACAGAGAGGCAAGAAAAGAAAATGACAAAGTAAAGAAACTGCCCTGTTGTTGTAGCATTGGTGTGAATGAGCAAACTGGTGAATATGAAACAATACTGCAAATTGATGAAAAGGTCACCCAATTGTTGGTGTGCGCTGCTCGGCGAGTAATGGGTTGAATAGTGGTGCTTGCAGCGCCGAATTGAGGAGATGAATTTCTGGGGTGCTCGGGTTGGAGAGTCATGGTAGTGCAAGGGTGCTGGATGGCTGGTAGTGGAGGAGGCACACGGTATGGGTTGGGGCTCATGGTTCCGAATAAAGGAAGGGGCGGTGAATGGTTGTGTGAGTGGTGGGTTAGTGTGGGAGTGGGCGGCGCCGAGTGGGAGGAAATTTCTGAGATGTTTGGGATGAGGGAGTTGTAAATGAGAGTGAGGCGTTGGTAGAGGTGTCAAAAAGGACGGGCCGGCCTGGCCCGGCATGGCTCGGTCCGTTAAATTAGCGTGCCGTGCCGGCCCTTGGCCCTTATATAGGCCGTGCCGTGCCTCAGTTCTTGGCCCGTGGGCCTTAACGTGCCGTGCCGTGCCTGGCCCGTTAGGCTATTCTTAAAGGGCCGGCACGGCCCGTGACCCCTTTATTTCATTTTTTTATATATTTATTTAATTATTTAGTTAAAAATTATTAATAATGCTTTAAAAAATTAAAAGTAAGAGTCGAACTCTTAACCTCTCATTTTATAGAATGTTAAAAATTCATTAGATTATGTCCAATTTTATTTAAATGTAAAAAAAATTATTTATTTATTGATACTTTTTTAAAATTAATTTTTAAAATAATAAAATTTCACGTGCCGTGCCGTGCCGGCCCGGCCCAGCCCGTTAAGGGCCAAGTGTGATGGGCCGTGCCGTGTTGCTCATTTTGGCAAACGGGCCGTGCCGTGCCGTGCCGAATTTTTGGTGGGCCGTGCCGTGCCGGCCCGGTGGGCCAACGGGCCAAATGTTTAACGGGCCGTGCCGTGCCGTGCCGTGCCGACCCGTTTGACACCCCTAGGCGTTGGGGAGTTGTTTATGGGATAACCCGAACAGGGTATTGGGTTTATGGGATAACCCGAATAGGCATTTTTTTTTTTACTAACTCTTGTGTAGTCAAAAATTGTCCATGGGCTAACCTCCATTAGAGCCCAATTTGAGGCTTACTTTTTTTTTTTAACAACCTCCATTAAAGCCCAATCCATGAAACTGATTATTAAGCTATGCCCACAATGCCTTAACGCCCCTGATTTGAGATGAAAGAAGAACAACACAGAACTTTGCTCTAGCTTTGCTGCAGCATTGCTGCAGCAAAGTTTTCCAATGATAATTTTTGATTCTGGTGTACTTCTCCTTTGCTTTCTTCTCCCCCATACTTAAATATCCATTGAAGCTCAATACAAACAAAATTGAAGCATTGAAAATAAGCTCAACCAACATAGAACTTTGCTCAAAGAGGAACAGTGTAGAACTTTGCTATAGCGTTGCTGCAGCAAAATTTTCCAATTTTTTTTTTGTTCTGTGAGGAATTATTTTGTTGTTGGTTTTGCTTTGCTTTTCTCTTGTTCTCACTCCCTGGGATGGCCTGAAAATGCAGAAAATACACTTCTAAGCAAAAGAACTCAAAACAATTAAATTGAATTAAAAATCATAAACTAAAAATTGAGAAACAACTAAGAAGAAAAATGAAGAAACATGGGTTGCCTCCCATGAGTGCTTGTGTTAGAGTCGACAGCCCGACTTTTTGCATTGATCATGCTTCGGCGAGTGGGATAGAGGATTGCTCTCTATCAATAATTCCTCTCCAATAATGTCTAATGCGTAGGCCATTAGCTTGAAATTTTCTCTTGGACCAACATTTCCAATATTTTTGAGTTAGACCAACAGTGTTCTTTAAGATCCTCTTAATTTCTTGATAGGACTGACATTGTTGTAGAATATTCACCATCTCATCTTCGGGAATACACCTTCCAATATTTCGGTCTGCATATTGTTTGAACAAGAATGGCCTATCCCAACGGTAGAACTTCATATTGTGAAAAAATTTCCTCTTTTGATAGGAATTTGAATCTGGTGGCACGTCAACTGAAGACTTAGGAAGATTGAAGTCCTGAGATGACAAGTCTAGGAGTTGAAATTTATTTTCTGTTTTGTATGTATTAGAACCTGCTTCTAACCAAGGTGATTTCTCCTCATCTTCCTCTTCATATTCGGAATCATATTATGATAAAATTTGTAGAGAATCATTGTAGCTACATTTTTCAAGTTCTTCAGATATCACAAAATTCACAACTGAAATGGATGAGCACTCTTCAACATTATTGGGAGATTCCATGGTTTTAAACACGTTGAAAGTGACTTGTTCATCTTGAACTCTCATAGTTAATTCTCCTTTTTGAACGTCAATCAAAGTTCGGCCTGTAGCTAAGAATGGTCTTCCTAAAATAATAGGCACTTCTCTGTCTTCTTCATAGTCAAGTACAATAAAATCCACTGGGAAGATGAATTTGTCCACTTTCACCAAGACATCTTCAATTTTTCCTTCCGGATGAGCAATGGATCGATCTGCCAATTGTAAAGAAACTGTAGTAGGCCATGCTTCACCAATCCCCAACTTCTTAAAAATTGACAAAGGCATCAAATTAATGCTTGCTCCCAAATCACATAAAGGCTTGCCAAAATATTGATTACCTATAGAGCATGGAATTGTGAAACTCCCGAGATCCTTGAGCTTAGGAGGAAGTTTGTTCTGTAACATAGCACTACTTTCACTTGTTAAGGCAACTGTCTCAAATTCGCCAAATCGTCTTTTTTTGGTCAGGATGTCTTTCATGAACTTAACATAATTTGGCATTTGCTCCAATGCTTCAACCAAGGGAATGTTGATATGAAGTTGCTTAAGAACATCCAAAAATTTCCTGAATTGAAGGTCTTGCTACTGTTTCTAAAATCTTTGAGGGAATGGAGGAGGTGGTTTGTGCTGCTGGGAACTTTGCTGTAGCAATGCTATAGCATTTTGGGTACCAGTATTTTCTGCATTTTTCAAAACTGTCTCAGCTTTGTCCAACTCTTTTTCCTCCTTATCTTGGGTTGAAATGCTCCCCTTTTGACTTATTTTCTGCCCCTTTGGTCCCTCTAATTCTTTTCCACTCCTTAGAGTAATGGCTTTGCAAAATTCCTTTCTTTCTCTCAATGGAGTTTCGGTATCAATTGAAAGTGCACCTTGTGGTTGGTTCCTAAGTTCATTAGCTAGCTGTCCCACTTGATTTTCTAGATTCCTCATTTAAGTAGCTTGACTTTGAAGGATTGCATCATTCTTAGCCATGTATTCTTTGAGTAAAGATTCCAACGAGCTAGATGGTCCATTCGGTTGATTTCTCTGTGGCTGTTGTTGAAATCCTGGTGGGAATGTAGGTCGATTAGGCATGGTATGGTTAGCTTGACCACCACTTTGATTGTTCCAAGAGAAATTTGGGTGTTGCCTCCACCCTGGGTTATATGTGCTGGAGTATGGATTGTGGTTTCTGTTGACATCACTTACAAAACAAGCTGATTCAGGATTTAAAGGGCAATTATCAAACACATGAGATCCTGAACAATAAACACATGAAATTCTTGAATCTGGGATTGAATTCACATTTGCTGTCACATGTTGATTCTTTAAGAGATTAACCAAAGATGAAACCTGAGCTGTAAGTGCCGTAACATCATTAACTTCATGCACACCAGCCACTCTTTTTGTAGTTGCTACTCTATCCATTGGCCATTGGTAATTATTGCTAGCCATCCTCTCAAGTAGATCATAGGCTTCATTGTAAGACTTGGGTAAAAGAGCTCCATTAGTAGATGCATCAACAATAGTTCTTGTTTGGGCATTGAGACCATTGTAAAAAGTCTCCATTTGGATCCAATGAGGTATACCATGATGAGGACACTTCCTTAGCAATTCTTTAAACCTTTCCCAAGCTTCATATAGAGATTCTGCATCCAACTGTTGATAGGAGGTAATGTCATTCCTCAATTTAGCATTCTTTGTTGGTGGGAAATATTTCATCAAAAATTTCTCAGCTAAATCATTCCAAGTTGCAATAGAGTCAGGTGGCAAAGAATTAAGCCATGCTCTAGCACGATCTCTCAATGAATAAGGAAATAATTTGAGCCTAAATGCTTCCTCAGTTACCCCTGTCCATTTAAATGAGTCACTGACTTCGATAAATAACCTGAGATGCAGATGAGGATCTTCTGTAGGTAACCCACTAAATTGCCCAACTGTTTGTAGCATCTGAAACATCACCGGTTTTAACTCAAAGTGAGTTGCTTGAATGTTTGGTCATGTGATGCTTGGATTCAATCCTTCTAGCATGGGCAATGCATATTCATTCAAAGCTCTGTCCATATCATCCATTGGAGGTATCACATTGATTGCATTGTTTAAATTCTGTTCATGGCCATTGTTTTCGTTCCCTGCTTGTGCCATATCTTCAATCTGAGCGAAACCTTGTTGTTCTCTCCTTCTTAGTCTGAAAGTACGTTCAATTTCGGAATCGAAGGGTAAGATATCCTTGTCGCGAAATCTGCTCATACAAAAGACACAGAAGAGATATTATATAACAAAAATTAAATAAAAACAGAAGTTGATTTCTACGAATAATTTCTAACGTTGCCAATCCCCAACAACGGCGCCAAAAACTTGTTGCTCACAATGGTTTATATGATTTTATGCAAGTGTACGTGTCGCAAACAAGTAATATAATGATAAGAAAGATCGTTCCCACGGAGATTGGAATACTAGAAAATATCGTAAAAATTAACTATTAAAATCAATATTTTGTGTTTATGTTTATTAAAATAAAATAAAATAAATAGAACGAGAGAACAAGAGTGAAAATACTGAAACAAAGTTTAACGAGAGAGATATCAAGAATTGCAAGTAGATAAATCAGTTAGGATTGCGAATGTGACAAGTGATGTAGACAAACTGCGTTGCTGCAGCGTTGCTGTAGCAAAGTGCACCAGTAACTAGAATTGCTAAAATTACAAGGGATTCTTCCAAATCTGCAATGTTTATATATTCTATGACTCAATGAAACATATTCCTATGCAAAACTGAATCTAAGAACAACGTTCATGCACAAATTCTTTTGAGTTATGTGAGATAATTATATATTCCTATATTAATCTCTTCACACTATTCTAGCTTTATCCAACTTAAATTAACCTTTCCAGATTCAATTTTAGTCTACTATCCTATCAATTGTTGATCAAGCAATCAATAAGAATAAATCAATCAATCAAGCATAGAATAACTAGCACCCTTTGCCAAGCAAAGCACAAGTTTATAAAATTAAAGCACAAAGTCTACATACACTCGCACATCCACAACCCTAACTGAATGAAAATTTAGCCAAGCATATTTATAAAATTAAACATCAAATCATCCATGGTCAACATCAGATTCATAGAGTTATAGAAATTTGGAAAAACAATAAAAGAAGAATAGAAGAAGGAATGAATTAATAAAACCCCCTTTTATTGAATCTCAATCAATTGGATTCCAAATCCTTAATCTCTCTTGCTTTCTTCAATGATTGTTCTTGCAAATCAAGCCTTCAATTGGTCTCTTTCCAGATACCTCTTGTTGCTCTGTTTTGCGTCCCAATCTGCTGCAAAATTGTGATCTGTTCCTTTCTGTTTTGCTGCTCATTTTTTCCTCAGTTTTGGTGCCCAAATCTGCCTCTCGTCTGCCACTTTTTTTGTCCAGAATTCTGCTCTTTATATGTATTTATTTGCTGCCCAGAATTGCCCTAGATGCTGCCGCCAAAATCTGCTTTAAATCAGCCCCTGTTTTTGTTCTTTAACATTAGGTTTAATTGGAGACAATTTTTGGTGTGTTAATTTCCAATATTATCCCTAAAAAGGTGAGTTAATAAAAGCCCAAAATTGTCCTTTTGTTGAGAGTCCAAACCAGCCCTTGAATAATTGTTTACAGATCATCCTCTGTTTTGGTGCTATTTTCCTGGTGTGATTTTGCTGCAGCAATGCTGTAGCAAAGCTGCAGCAAAGTTGGATTTTTGCATTTTCTTTGTTGTTTTCTTTATCTCTTGCAAGGGCAATGAAAATCTAATGAGTGCACATCAAAATATAATTATTTTAACGTATTTCATGATTATTTTGGATTTATTACCAACGTGTTTACTTAAATCCACAAATTCCACAATTATTGTATAAATGATTATAATGTGCAAACATTCTCAAAAGAACAAACAATTATTTATGAATAAGAGCTAATAATACTCTAATAAATTAGAGTTATCAGGCATCATTGCCTCATGTCACCATCATCTCAATAGAATTAGTGCTATGCATTATTCATCTACAACACCCATGATCCAAGATCTAGATGATGGCCAACTTATGTCTCAATGGATCGAACCTTGTGAGGAAACAATGCGAGGAATTCCATTGTTGGCACCTACAAGGACTACATCTAAGGTCCTAACATTAGTTGAATATGAGAATATGAATAGTTTTCCACATGATAGCTGCTTGGAACAACCAAGTGCTACGATAGATAAACAAGGAATCACCTTTCCTAGAGCCATGTAGTGACAACTTATCTTGCTGGGCATGGATAAGGAGATTAGCACGCTTTGCAAAACCATTTCCTAGCCATCGACGTGTAGCTCCAAACCATGCAATAGGGTAGAAGGGTACCCCAACCTTCCACCAGACCAATACGTGGCATTCCCCAAGGAAAAGACTTAAGGCTCTAGGACCAAGTATTAGTTAAGTCTTTACGTAAGAACTAGGCATCACAACCCACATTGTCATTGTCTTAATGGATCACACCTCTTTAGGAATTTGTTACTCCCTTGATCCAAAATCTAGACCATGGTCCACTAATGTCTCAATGGGTGAAGTATAGTAAGGAAACGATGCAAAAGTTGACACGTTCGACAACATTCCCAAGATCCAAACAATAGTCCATGTTTGGGTAGTTACTCAAGTATTTTTACTTGGGGAACTCTTTGTCACCCAGACAATAGGAGTGACACTCAGAACCACTAGACATAGGGACTTGTACACTACTTTCACAGGAAAAGATGGAGGCCACTCCCAGAACAAATTGAACTCTAAAGAATGGTCATTACTTGCCTCACTTAAGAAGCCCACTATGCAAGGGATTTGGAGGACTAGGTCATCGTACAAGATTTTCAAAAATTTTCCTGAGGCACTTGGGGAAAACATTAAACCTTGGGAACTTGGGAAGATTATAAAATTCAGGGATTTGAGAATGTAAGGATTTTGGATTCAAGAAGATTCAACATAAAAATGGAATTGGGATTCAAGACTTAAACAAAAAAGCAAGGCTTTGAGTAAAAGGATGGCCTCAATAAAAACTTGGAGTAACATCACAACACTGATAAGATGGGACCTTCGATCATAGGATTAGCATGAAATTGTCGATATGGCTTCAGCAGACACAATCTATCCAAACCAACCAAAACATGATGACACGCAGGAGCAGGGCACCATAACCTCTATCGAGATGACTAGCCACCTGATCGAGCCTCTTGGTCTACTAAGCGTGCCTCATTTTCCTACACTCCTACTCCTCTAAATTTCCATATTGCCGTCATCGACTAGCTGAATGATTGACCAATTGGATGGCTCCTTGTCGATCATGCCATGGCTCGACCTCGGCCCTATATTGATCATGTTTGGTCTCGCTTTTGTTGCTGTATTTTTCACTAGCATCTTATAGAACTTTTCTAGATCCAAGCTGGGACTGGCACTGTGCTCGTTCTAGGTGACTAGGGCAGACTCACTTCAATCATTTCATCCTGACTCTTGAAGAATTTCTCAAGGGTACAAGGCATTTCTTGAAAATTCTAAGGTTATTGAGTGGCAGTGTGCTTTCTCGAATTAACTTATTATTGATGTACTCTTCTAACTTAACTTCCAATAGTACCATGAAGTACGTCCCTACGATCAAACTTCCAAAATATTGCTATGCTCATTTCCAGTCCAAATTTCGACAGTTGAGCTAAGTGTGCTTTCCAAGGTCCAAGTCCATTGCAATATAGATGATCTTCTAAGAATACCAAGTCCTATAAATGTTTTCCTAGGGACGCCCAAATTATGAATGTGGTCTCCCTGGGTCACTTGAGCATTGAGTGCGACTTACCAAGTACATAAAAGCCTAGGGTATACTCCCTTTCCAAGTTTCAAGAGAAACAAAAGAAATATGAGGTCAATTACTAAAGGAGAACTATGTTCTACATCAATATGGAAAAAAGTAAAAAGTAATAAATTTGCTAAGTTAAAAAGGGCACAAAAGTGTTAATATTGATCTCTATTTATTAAAATCATGCTTCCAAAGGAACGACAAGTTAAAGGTGAAATGACTACATTCGCCAGCAATCTACTATAAAGTAAATAACAAAAGGAAAAAACTACCAAGGTATAAATCCTAAGTCTAATGCTGATGACTAGTGTTCTTTGACAATACAAAGATAGTATCGCTTGGACTACCTTATGGGTCCTAGTTGCATCCTAGTCCTATTTACCATCTTGTGCTCCACTAAGATTCTAGCCCACCTCTTCAACTGAGGACTCACTCCCCTTAGAGTTTGACTTGTCATTGTATTGCCATATTCAGCTACAGCTAAGCTGTAGTCTGGAAGCTTGTGGTGGGATAAAAGCAAGCCTAGATAGAGTAGCCTGAACATCCTTTTAGCAGACTCAAGACCATGAGCCTATGTAACCTCGATTAGCCATGAAGTCCTCAAAGTCTAAATACTCATCTACAATGTGCTGACATGCAACTTAATTCTCAGCAGCCAAACTCTTGTTCTCAACCTTAACTCTCTCTAGTTTAGAGTTCTTCTAGGTCAATTCATTCCGAATCTTGGTCTTGTTAGCCTTAGCAAAAAGAAGAAGTTGGCTTACACTTTCTTAGCACCAACTTTTGTCTTCTAAAGCCTTAGTAAGCTCTTTCTTCTTCTTTACAGCATGATTTAGTGAGGCTCGAGCTTGATCTCTCTCAAGCTGGGCTGTCTGGAGGGAGATTGCCAAGGGGTCTAGATAGGTCTAAGACTCAAGGATATTGTCCTCTGCAGCAACTATAAGTCTTACACACTTCTCTGTCCATGTTGAAGTGTTTGCACCAATAAACTCATAAAGCATTGCCCATAAAAGCATCAGGAATATCGACCAAGGGAGGGTCACATAGAGTACTCAAATGTGGAGCTTCATCCTCCATCACAAAGTCCTAGATCAGAGAGGAAACCTAAGTCTAGTAAGGCATCTCAACACCAGAGGTCTCCTCAACTTTGGAGGCTGGGACTTGGCTTGCTCTCTTCCTCTTGAGAATGCACTCTCTTTCTTCATGTTGCTATTTCTGATGTGCAAATTATAGTACTTGCAAGTGTATGAATCACTTGTAGTAAGTGATAAGCAAACTCCCGAGGTCGATCTCTTAAGAAATTGCAGTGGTTCTAAATAACATTTTCACAATTCTTAGAATCCTAGAACAACTAAATTAATAAATTATTAGAGTCCTAAGACTATTGAAACACTAATTAATTAGACTCTTAAAGCTATTGAAATATTAATTAGTTGGATCCTAAAACTACTGAAAACCAGTAAATTAGATCGTAGAGAGAAAGAACATGAACAAAGATGTCAAACAAACGAGTCACAAAATTATGTTTCATCTTTAAACTAACTTCAATAGGTTTTTAATAATCAATGGAGGATTTATAGACATTTAAGTTAGCTGACCATGTTTGTATCAAAATATTTTGGTGAATTAACATGAACGATCTAATAAATTAAGACTACTGGCTTTCCTTTTATTTAAGAACATTTCTACAGATTTAGTAATTTTCTTTGGTGATTGACTAATCAATATCCTCCAAATTGGGTATATTAACTAAAAATCAAATGATGCGCAAGAAAAAGTGTGCCAATCAAACCATTGCCATGACTAGATCATCAATTTGAAGCTTTGATTAAGTTTATCAAAATATAGTCAATATGATGTTCCTAAAACTAAACTATCAGATTTTTCAATCTATCTATAAACATTAAATTGGCCCATGAAAATTAACAAATAAATCTCTAAATCATTTCTTAATCAGAAAACAAGCTTTACTTATTTTCCTATTAAAACATTCACCAAAATAAATATAGTAAATATGGCAACAAAAGCTAAACATCCATAGTTAAATTCAGCCAAACATGTTTAGATTAATATTCACAATAAATATAATCTAATATACATTCTAGAGAGCAAAGAAGAAGAAGAAATATACAACAACAAGTAACCTAAATCTAGATACCATACTTGGCTTGAATGATGTTTCTTTCTCCAAAAGCTTGATCTTTGATATTTAAAGAATTCTTGTTTCCTTAGATGTGCCTCTCTTACCTGCATAGGATATGGCAAAGCTCCAAAAATCCTTATAATTTTGTGTAAAAATTGGTTAAAAATTGTGTGTTTTCGTTTATGTAATCCAAAAAATGTAAGAATTTTTTATAGATATAAAAATTATATAAAATTAGGACTTTTCAAAAATACACGCACGTCGTTGCACAACTTTTTATCCACCAAGGCACTAAGCTCAAAATTACCTCATACAAAAATCCAAGAGCAGTGTGCCACAGTACAAAAAGAACGCTGTCGCGGCACAAGTTAATTTTCTTGTTTATGTACATAACCCTTACAAAGTAGTTGGCTTCTAATGTAAGGCTTACATGCCTTAGTCATTTTTTCTCTTAGGTTGCTATTTGAGTGTTTCAAGTGTTCCATTTTTGTTTGCTTGCATTATTTATCTCTTTTGAAGCTAAAAATACTTGGAATACATCAAAATAAACCTATGATTTCGAAATAATAGATTTGTGCAAATAATTAAATAAAAACGTTATAATCAAATCTATATTTCATAATTAAGCACAATAAATCCCAATATTAGTGCTTTTCAAGCACTCATTACAACCCCCAACCAGCTTGTTTCTAGTCTCTAGCCAGTGAAGTGATTTGAAAACTAAAAGAATATATAAATTAAACTAGACTAACCTAAATCACTTTCATAGATTATCACTATTGCATTTAGCATATTCAATAAGCCTTTAAATTCTTATATGGCCCTAGTGGACAAGTTATAGTTTCATGAGAGTTTCTAATGATGATACCCACAAAGATCCTAACAAACAAAATAAACTAAAACTAGTTACGAACATACAAAATTATTAACTTATTCAACAAAATTTTTCATGCTTCAATTTCTTTGTAGTTCATAATTAAGTTTCATGCATAATCATATTTAATCTCTCAATATACATCAAAATCTATCATACAAATCAAATTCATATCGTTCATCCATATCCCAATGCTCCAACATATTCATATCAAATTCTCTAAACTCAATGTCAAAAATTCGAATTCGGTTCGACTCTAAGCCTTATAAGATTCACTCTTAATATTACACCAATCCTAAAGGTTCAAGCATTCAACAAAGTATATGCGAACAAAATTTATGTAAAGAAGAAAGCAAATAGGTTCGCATATGCATATAAAGAATAAAGCTAAAGTACAACAAAATTGGTCTAAAGGAAGGAATTAGATGCTAGGATTATGAAGGACTCACATTGCTCATATCATTCTCCACTCAAACTCATTAAGGAAACAATATCAAGTATGTGCTTATGAATGAATGCAAATGCTTTTGACTTCAAAGGGTTGTTTCTTCTAGATTATACTAGGCACTTTACTATTTTTATGATTTTGGGGTCTTTTTTTATTTTTTAACCCCCAACTATTTATGAAATATTTTTTTTTTGCTAAGTGGCTATTATAACTTCTTTGTGTAAAGAAACCCCATTATTAACATTATGCATTAGAAGTCAAGCATGAAGATAATTAAACACCTATTTTCAGTTGCTATCAAATCATTTAATTAAAGTATGAAAATAAACAACATGAACTTCATTTGATTATTAAAAATCCTAACATCTAATGCAAAAACCTATAGAGATCATCTAACAATTTAGAATCATAAGAAAAATGTTTATAAGAGTAGAAAAACATTAGTTTCTTAGAATGAAATACTAAAGGCTCAAATATCTCACAAGAAAATCTCTACTATTTGATTATAGAACATTAAATTTAAATTCATCTTAGTTTCAATATTGAGAGCACGATTTATAAATTATGATTATGAATCAATTCTTAGAACAAACTTTTAGAATGTTAAAGAAAATTAAACATAATATGCATACTATACTCAATTACTCACCACAAATTAATCAAAACCATGATTGTTTTATTCAAAAGGTTTTTAGTTGACCCCTATTCACATCCCCAAACCTAAAATAAACATTTTTCTCAATGTTTTCAATCAAGTATATGTTCAGAAAAAATTTAGAGGTAGCAAATATAGAAGAAACACTAAAGCAACTAAATAAATAAATTAAAAAAACAAAAAATAAAGAAAAGAAAATAATTTGATACTACCGAATATGTTGGGTTGCCTTCCACCAAGCATTTTCTTTAACGTCTTAGCAAGATGTTGCTTCTTTTGCTATCCACCTTCATCAATGATCTTGAAGTGTGTGACTTCAAATTTTCAAGTTAGTATTTCATTAAGCACATCCTTCCACCTTGGTAATAATCTCTTTTGAAATACAATACAAACTTTCTCCTTTAAGCGGTATAAGAAAGGATTTTAGAATGCATAATTCTCAAGAGCCTTATGTTGCAAAGGAGGAAACGATGAATCCTCCTTGTTCTCTTTAGAAGGTTTTAGAATTTAGTTCGTCTTAACTTGACCTTTAAAATTTTCTTGCTCCTCATCTATTTTTTCTACAACATGTGGTAAATAATTAGTATTTTTAGGAAAAACATTTTTAAGAACTTTACCACTTTGAAGGATTGTGTTATCCTTTACTTGCTTAGTTTGACTAGGCAAGTATTTTGGAATTTGTTCCGCTAATTTCCCAAATAAAATTTCTATCCTTCTATAGAAGCCTCTAAGGAGTCCAAACTTCGATTGTGTCTCTCGTGGTTTTTCATATTTGCTTGAATAAAAGCATTCAATTTTTCTTCAAAGGTTGGTTTCCTTGGTTGATTGGGTGATACTATTTTTCTTGTTGATTTGGAAGCTCTTGAAGTTTCTCAATCATTTGCTACACATAGATTTTCTACCTTTCATAGATTTCAATATAGAATCCACCCTTTGATCATATCTTATGTTGGAAGCTCTACTTGCTTGAATGAAAGCATTCAAGCTATCCTCCTAAGTTAGCTCATTGGATTGATATGGTGGGTCGTATGAATGAAAATTTGAGCCTTGCATTTGGAATTGAACATAAAGTGGGGTAGAGTTTGCTTTCCATAATAATTTTTGGTGATTTCCCAACTCAAGATTATAGGTATTAAAATAGGAATCATTTCAGGAAGGGTGGCATCCCTCATTAAGATCAAATTTCTGACTAGTGGATGTATAGTAATCACCTACAAAAGCACAAACATTAGCATAATGCCTATATAAACCACAGATGCCACATAACTTCATGTCTATCATGCCTTGTGACGATTCAAAAGGCCTTTGTATTGGCTCATAAATTTCAGTATCCAGCCTAATTAAGTGCTCTTTGAAATTTGTAGATATTGTCTATGAATGATACCTTTCAAAAACTAACACAAACAATAGAGAAATCATAGCAATAAAAAATATACCACAGATTAAGCAAATAAATAACAAAAGAAATAAAAATAAAAGTTAGAACACAAATTAAAGATAAAAGTTAGAACAAAAATTAAAGATAAAAATTAAAATAAAAATAAAAGATAAAAACTAAACCTAACCTAGAATCTCTAAAAACCTAGAATCTCTAAAAAGTTAGAAACAATTATTTAAAATGTCAATTCTCAGGCAACTACGCAAAAAACTTGATGTACAAAATATAGTACTTTTAGGTGTACGAATCACTTGTACCAAGCTATAATCAAACCTTCAAGGTTGATCTCTCAAGAAATTGTAGTGATTCAAAATAACCTATTCGCACTTTTCCAGAATTCTAAAACAACTAAAATAATAAATGGTTAAAGTCTTAAGACTTTGAAACACTAATTAATTAGACTTCTAAAGCTATTGAAACACTAACTAGTTAGAATCCTAAAACTACTGAAAAGCAGTAAATCATATCACAGAGAGTACGAACAAGAACAAAGATGGCAAAAAAATGAGTCAAAATTATGTTTCAACTTTAATAGGTTTTTAATAATCAATGGAATATTTATAGACGTTTAGCTTAGTTGGCTATGATTGCATCGAAAGATTATGGTGAATTAACATGAACGATCTAATAAATCAAAATTACCGACTTTCCTTTTATTTAAGAAAATTTCTACAGATCGGTAATTTTCTTTTGTAATTAACTCATTAATATCCTACGAATCAGATATATTTACTAGCAATCAAATTATGCACAAGAAAAAATATGTCAATTAAACCAATGCCATGATTAGGTCATCAATTTGAAGCTTTGATTAAGTTTATCAAAATATAATTAAGGTGAAGTTCCTAACTCTAAATTCTCAGATTTTTTAATCGATCTATAAACATCAAATTGGTACATAAAAATTCACAAATATATCTCTAAACAATCTCTTAATAAAAAAGCAATCTTTACTTTTTTTGCTATTAAAACATTCACCAAAATAAATCTAGCAAACATGGCAACAAAAGCTTAAAAATTCTTAGTTAAATTCAACCAAACATGTTTAGATTAATATTTATAGACAAATAAAATCTAACATTCATTCTAGAGAGGGAAGAAGAAGAAGAAGAAGAAATATCTAACAACAACAAGTAACATAAATCTATATACCACAATTGAATTGGATGATGTTTTCTTTCCCAAAAGCTTGATCTTTGATCTTTAATGGCTTCTTGTCTCCTTAGATGTTCATCTCTTGCCTCCCTAGGATGTGGCAAGGCTCCAAAAATTCATAAAGTTTTGTGTAAAAATTGTGTGTTTTCGTTTATGTAATGCTGAAAATGTAAGATTTTTTTTATTAGATATAAGAGTTGTACATAATTAGAACTTTCCAAAAATACACGCGCATCGCAACACAAGCCTCAAAATTACCCATACAAAAATTCAAGAGTAGTGAGCTGCAGCACACAAAAATCTCTGCTGCGGCACAAGTTAATTTTGTTGTCTACATACGTAACCCTTACAAATTAGTTTGTTTCTAATGTAAGGCTTACTTGCTTTAGTCTTTTTTGCTCCTAGGTTTCTATTTGAGTGTTCCAAATGTTTCATCTTCGTGTGCTTACATTATTTATCTCTCTTGAAGCTAAAAACACTTAAAATATACCAAAATATACCCGTGATTTTGAAATAATAGATTTATACAAATAATGAAAGTTTTATAGTCAAATTTATTTGTTGTAATTAGCATAATAAAATCACAAAATATTTGTTCGTTTCAATTGCTCATCAGTTCCCCAATCTTGGATATGAATTGTAAGGCATTGGTAAATGAACCCTTCTAAGAAGATATACGATAGGATCTAATGTCTGGAAGGCAAGTAACAAAAGTAAGGAATGAGTAAACTCTAAGTGAGTCCAGACTAAAGTACTTCCCAAGACACTTACAAAAGAGAGGAGAATCACTGAAAGTCTTGGGAATGGACGAAGAGAGTTGAAGACCCCAGTGAATGATCCTCTCAGCTATGACCAATCTTGAGCTATTACTCCTCATAGGGGAAGAGGCAAGCACAAAGTCAATGTACTTCTTTCTTTCCTTAGAAAATGTCACATTCTTCTAGTTCACTGCATAACAAGGAGTAAAAAGAGTTAGCACAAGACAAAAAAGATAGTGTTTTCCAATGAACAAGTCATGCATATGCAAGCTGCTTATTGTTGGGAACAAATTGAGTGGGAGTGGGGCTTAGGTCATGACAAGATACATCGTAAGCCCCAACAACAATGAATAAAAAATTTCTCCAACCTTTGTTGGATTTGGGCAAGTTGAGGATCAACTCACAACCATGGAAAGGTCTAAACCGAAACCAACCCCCACTCACGAAATGTGCATAGTAGAAGGACTTGAAGTCCGTGAGACTTATCTTTCTACCTTGTTCTCTCCACAGGACCTAGCAAGACATGAAGATTTTCCAAGAATTATGGGGGAACTACTCAAAAGGTACCCCTATCCTATAAAGAAATTGTCATAGAACCTGCAGGAATAGGATTCAAAGTTTGGCAAATAGATGATCGACAAAAATGGTGACCCGTTTATTAGCGGTCTAACCGACACTATTCTATTAATGGGAAGAATGATCCTAATGGAGTCGGGAATCTCAAACATTTCCCACAGTTTGTTCACAGAAGATTGGGTAGTGAATGGCAACAAAGACTCAACTTCATAACAAAATTGGACATGGAATCAAAACATGGATCGCCCTTGGAATCATCTTCACTAGAAACAAAACTAATTACCTTGGCTGAAGTGGCACAGTTAGAACAGAGGAAAACCAGATAGAGGACCAAGTTTGATGCTAGAGTCAATGCCATCATCGAAAATGGGGTTGTTGGCCAGACGCACCGTCAGTTCGTTCTGCCAGCCGTGCTCTTTGCAAGGAACCCTCCTACCTATCCTTCTTGTTGTGTCCTATTCCTACTTGGGTTCCCATTTTTGCTTTCAATATTTTCAACATACCAGTTAGCCATGTTGGATCCATTCCTATACCGGGTCTTTGGATTGTGTATGTGTATGCTATGCCACCAGACATGGGTTCCTATGTACCTAGTCAAAGGTGCTACAATGGGATAGTTATTTCCTGGCTAAAAAAAAATCCACAAACTTTTCAGAAAGTTTTCTAGCCCACCAATTTGGATCCATACAAAGGAAAAAGAAAACATTTTTTAAGGGTACATGTGTTCTACCAAGTTCCTAGGTCATGCAATATTCAACGTAAACTAAAGGAAAAAGGTAAAAAAGTAAAGTTTTGATCCACTTACCAAGCTTGAATGGAGGCAAAAGCTATTCCTAAACTCTTTTCCCCAAAGCTTTGACTTTGGATTCTAAAGTGAAGTGGTTAAGAATGACTAGGTCTTTATATTGACTGGCATGATCAATCTCAACCTCCTTTTAGATAAGAATACAAGGAAACATATAAGGAAAAGATTTTGAAGAATAATGCTCATAATATATCACTTTTGGGAAGTCAAACTCGCGAGCTTGTAATTGACTTTTTTTTTTTCCAAACTTTGACCTGTCATAACTTTCCAATTAGGAACATTATTGAATGAAGATACCTTGGATACTAGTTGCCCATCTTAATCAAGACGCCCAGAGTCAACTGTCGCTAAGCCACTATATCCTAGGGGAAAAATTAAACCACCTACCCTGCCAAAGCGACCTAGGCAGCCTAGAGGGCCTGAGTTGGGTAGTAATTTAACTAGGTACGTGTGGCACCATTTGATTAATCCACATCATTAGTTGAAATGGGCAATTAGTGCACAGTCAAATAAATCTTTTTAAAATAATTCGCATTAATTTTTCATATATATATTGTTATTAAATAATTTAAATATTAATTAATATGTGTTATTTACTAAATTGTCATCCAACAAAAACATATAAATAGGTCATCATAACTTAAAAATGTACATGCAAGGTCATCCTTAAAACCTCTCAAATTCTCCTATGATCTTATCATTCTTCTCAAACACTGATTTAAGGATCAGAGTGGATACGACATCTCATGGTGTCGCACCTTTTGTTGGGTTTTCTAGTGACGTGTAGGGTCGACGTGCCAAGAAATGCAATTGAATAGAAATTGGCTTCAACAATTACTTTATCATCTTACAGCTCTAATTTTATATCCAATCAATAATTATCATATCAACTGCATATAGCAACTTGATGCATAAAATAATATTCCTTAATCTGTTAACCTATATGTGTCGTTAACATAACATTTCTAATTAAAAAAGGGTCATTCCATATTACATACTCTGTAACATACATTCAATTGTGATAATCCATATATTTTTTTAAACAAGTCTTTTCAATTCAAATTATTTTTTTCAAAAAAGGTTTAATTTGAATAAATATTCAACATACATGGTAGTACAAGGAATAAGGAGGTAACTTATATAATTTATCAGTTAAATTTTTTCTTAAAAGAGAGAGTAAATATTTGGATGCAAGAGCTAGCTCACAGACTCCACACTGAATTATATTCCTTTTTGCTTACTATTAGCCTATTGTTGTTACTAAAATTTTCATGTCATTTTTATACTTTGTTTTGTTATTACTGTTTGTTGTTTAGTGCTAGTAAGGTACCAGAGTTAGTTACCCAAAATGATAGGCTGTTAGTTGTGTGCACATGCATTTTGAGGAACATTCTTCTTTTATAAAGCAAGGCTTATGCATGAGGAGCTTATTTGATGATTATATTTTCTTTTTTGAGAGAATTATTCCCTAATTTAGTGAATGAATTGGAATTGAGCCGATGAGCTGATGCCTTGTAAATCTAGGTTTTATTGTTAACATTTGAATTTGAACTTTCTTCCTACGTCAAATTTGGTATCATTGCCTCTGGTTCACCTGAGTGATGATGTCTAAAGAGGATGAAGGCAATCAACGAGGGGATTTGGGAGCTGGGAACCCAAACATTTCTTGAACAGAGTTTCACCAGTTGGAGATATGTTGGGAAATAAGATTTGGAGGAATTAAACAACCTCTTGATCTCATTACTCAACAATTCATTGAATTAAGGCAAGAATGACGACGCAAAGGCCATGGAGTTGCGAGAACTCTTCCACTCCCACCACATATTGCGCAACCAATGATTCAAGCTAGAATAGTTCGACGATCTGAATCAAATAATGATGATGAAGTGGCTCTAATAAATCCTTAACTTAAAGTTGTTGATAATCGTTATGAGAGGCCTCAAATCCCTAATCGACCTTTTGAACGAAATGATTATAAGCTAAATGTGGATTTACCTCACTTCTATAGAAGTATGCACATAGAGGAGTTTCTCGATTGGCTTCACGTAGTTGAGAAGTTCTTTGATTATTTTGATATTCGTGAAGAGAAGAAAGTGAAACTAATAGCTTACAACCTCACTAGAGAAGCTTTAGCTTGGTGGGATCAAATCCAACATGAATGTTGAATGAGAAGCCAACCACCCATCATTTCGTTAGAGAGAATGAAGAAGAAGCTAGTAATATAATTTTTGTCCAGTGACTGTGAGCAACTATTGTACCAAAAGTACCACCAATGTCAAAAAGGATCAAGATATGTCACTGATTTTTCTAAGGAGTTTTTCAGATTTTGAATACAAGCTAACTTGAATGAGAAGGAGCCTCAGAAGGTCCCATATATATGCAAGGGTTGAACTCTCCAATTACGGAGAGATTGGAGCTTGAACAGACTTGTTAGATAGGTTCATGTAGTAAATAGTATAGCCTTTAAAGGTTGAAGCTCAAGTATTGAAAACCAAATGTATTGCTAGCACCAAAAGACCTAGTGTATGGACCTTACTATGACAAAAATAGGCTACCCCAAAACAGTATCCCAAAAACACTAATTAAGCCTCAACATTCTTCTAAACTCAACCCTAACCCGAATCCGAAAACCAACCTTACCCATAACAGAAATCAAACCCTTATACTAAAACTTTTCCATCCAAATGTTTTAGGTGTTAAGAACGTGAGCATAGATCTAACAAATGTCCACAAAGGCCTGTTGTTCACTTGATGGAAGACTGTGATGAGAGTCCAGAAGAAGAAGAAGAGGATTTCTTAAGACGTTTATATGGGAGCTGATCTAACTCATGGAGAAGATGGAGAACTAAGCATACAAATGCATAGTTTAGAAGCTATTGCTCTGCCCTAAACAACCAAAAAATCAGACGAATGATCTAATTTATAACAAGGTGTACTGTGAATGGGAAAGTGTGTGAAGTGATAGTTGATAGTGGTTGTCAAAAAACATAGTGTCTAAAACATAAGTCCAAACCTTGGGACTCACCACCAACAAACATCCTAAACGTTATAGGATTGGCTGGATTAAAAAAGGAGTTGAAGTTTAGGTTCAAGAGGTGTACATGGTACCATTTTCCATTGGAAAATACTACGAAGATAAAGCAATGTGTGATGTTATAGACATGGATGCATGTCAGATACTTCTGGGAAGACCCTACCAACAATGATGTCAATGTAGTTCGTAAAACTAAACAAAATGTTTATCTGTTTGATTGGAAAGATAGAAAAATAGCTCTTATAACCACCTAACTATTCAATAAACTCCCAACCAACAAAAGAGCTCCTTTCAAAGTCAAAGATCATGCTAGCTACTCCAAAGCTTTCTTAGGGACGTTCGAAATACCAAATGTGTTTTAGCACTCCTCACATGTGAATAGAAATAATTTTTTCCAATTCCATCCATCTCTAGTGTAAACATTAATTGAAGAGTTTGCATACCTGTCACTTGAACAACTACCCTCTTAGTTATCACCTATGAAAGGACATCCAGCACCACATTGACCTCATCCCAAGGTTTAGCCTACCCAACCCAATTTACCCCATTACAGACTCAACCCATAAGGACCATGAAATCCTACAATAAATGGTGGATGACTTGTTTAAAAAGAAATTAATCCAAGAAAATGTAAGTCCTTATGCTGTTCTAGCACTGCTAGTACCAAAAAAAGATGGCTCAATGAGGAAGTGTGTACATAACTGAGGTATAAATAAGATCACCATCAAATACAAGTTTTCTATACCTAGAATGAAAGACATGCTTGACAAGCTACAGAGAGCTATATTGTTTTCGAGGAGCTACCTCATAGACTCGACACAGAATTACATTCATTTTTGCTCATTATTAGCCTGTTGTCTTTACTATAGTTTTTGTGTCATTTTATACTTTATTTCATTATTTTTGTTTGTCATTTAGTGCCAATAAGGTACATGAGTTAGTTACCCAAAATGCTTAGGCTATTAGTTATGTGCACATGCGTTTTGAGCTACAGTCTTCTTTTTGTAAAGAATAGGCTTTTGCGTGAGAAGCTCAATTGTTGATTGTATGTTTTGTTTTGAGAGAATTACTCTCTGAGTCTATGAATTTATTGGAATTGAGTTGACGAGCTCATTCCTTGTAAATTTGGGTTTTGTTGTTAAAATCATATTTGAACTTTTTTCCTACGTCATATTCCTAAAAAATTGTAACTTTCAAGTAGGGGTGGCAATTTGGGCAACCTATATTAAAAACGCAACATGACATGACACAAATAATTTTTAGTTAGAATTAGCTATTAATTTTTTTTTTTTGTGATTGTAAAAATATTGAGTTTTTTTACAATTATAAATAACTAAATTAGCTAAAAGTAATTTAATTTTTTCATTACATTAAAAAAATATATGTGAATTTAGGCCAAAAATACAAACCTTGTACAACATGACACAAACACAAACAACTTTCTCGACATGCCACCCCTACTTTCATGGAACAAGAATTTAGTGTTAAAACCAAGGGAACACTTTGGGTACTCTCATTGCATGTACTTCTCAATTGCATAATACATTGTGGATATATGAATTTCACATATTATGTGAGTGGAAAAGATTAGTCTCCTCCAACAACAAGATTGTAAATTTCTCACTACCTTATCAATTTTTTTTCTTTTTACCATCCAAATTTTCTTATTTTTTAGAATTATTTTAAAAATTTTAGTAACTTATTATTCTTCCTAGAATATCATGAGTTCTAATAATAGGTTTATTGAAGAGAGACCAACGTCACAATTTAAAATTTTGATAGCAGTTGATAAGTGCTATTTTATACACACTTTTTGTTATCAATTTTTTGCATTTTTGGAAATTTTTTGAATTTTCATTTTTACAGGTAGATTTACTTGGAAGCAACATGGATCTATTAGGAGGCCCGACCTAGTAGAGAGGAGTGAAATAGCATCGTTTTGCTAGCTCCTTCAGCAGCCTAGCATGCCACTGGACGACGCATCGTTCTCTAGCCTCCTGTGTGACAAGTCGTCTTAGTTGTGCCCTCCAACTTACCAAGAGATGTGTCATTTGGTTAATTTTCCCAAGCCCCATGGGCATCTAGTGACTTGTGATTTTATCGGAAGCCTCTTAGCCCAATGCCTCTCTTCATCGTTCCACTATTCACATATAATTCATTTATTTGACATATGGACCATAGATCCTTCCTTTCACATCATCGAACAACTTTGATTAATCTTGGAAATTAAAACCTAAACACTCCTATTTAAATAGAAAATAGCCAATTCAATTAACAATTCAATAGTATAAATAAATGAAAATTGAGAGAGAAAATTATTTTGGTGCATATTTTTGAAGGAAAATTGAAGAACAAGTTTGAAGATTGGTGTATCTGATCTACTTGGCTTCATTCATTAGTAAAAATATAATGTTCTTGTTTCTCTCATCTCTTATTAGTTATGAATTATTTAGTTATTTTTATTATAAGTCTTGTAAGTCCTTTGTGTCATTTGTGGCCATTCGACATGCTAACCGCAAGTGTATGGGTTGTGCAAGTAATAAAGTGTACATAAGTATGGATGTCGATCCCACAGGAAGTTAGTTAACTTGTATAACAGTACCAAATGAGATATTACAAATACTATTTGGACAATGAAAAACAATAAATAGAAAACTAAATAACTACTAATCACTTCTATTAAATCACAAAAATTAGCAAATGCAAGATATATGAGAAAAGACTTAGGAATCTTAATCCTCCAATCTCTTAAGCATGTGAATCACTAAATTTCTTCTCAAGTAATTGCCAAATAAATTATATGATTAATTGATTCTAACCTAGTATGCATTACTCTCTCAAGTACACTATACATAATATAATAATTAACCTAATCACACTCTCATGTCAATTAGATTGCATACTACTCATTAAGGACATTAATTATAGACCACATACACAAAAATCATATATCTCTGCCTAGAAACTATGTATATTATCTAATCATGACAAACAACTAATACTTATCGCAAAGCTATTTAATTGCCTTTATAATATAATTGTTAATCAAACAACTAATGGAAAACAAATCAGATTAAATAATATAATTTAATTGCAATCACAATATGAGGATAAAATATTAGATCAATACATGTTAGAAAATTGGGTTATAAGACCTATAAATTAAAAAAGTTAGTTACACATGACGTTCATAAAATCCATAATTTCAATTGAAGAATACATCAAATTAAATAAAAAAAAAGAAGACAATAATAAATATACTCAATCTCTTGATGAATATAAACATTGATCTTCAATATCCATCAACCTTTGATTCTTCTTCAATCTTGTTCTTCAGATGTTCTCTCTATTTTTTGCACTCTTGGCTGCTGGAAATTGTGTTCAATGAAGCTTTGGTTTTTCAGACTCCAATGTATCTATTTATACTTCAAGTATTTAACGAAATTGGGCAATCTAGTGGTGATGTACTGCGTGGCCCGCAGCCCAACTTATTCCATTATGAAACATGTCTTAGATTTTAGAGATTTGGAGTTGCAACTAGAGAGTCTGATGCCGCAGCCACTCAAATCCATGCTGATGCATGACAAGTCCTTCAAGAGTTCCCTTGTGACTCGAGAGGCTTGTGCCGAGGCCCAAGCAATCCATGCTGTGGCATGCATATAGTTTTGGCAATTTTGCATTTTGATCCCTCTTGATGTATCTTTTGCACAATTGTGTCATTTTATACTCAAAACTACCTAAAATACATCAACACATACCCTATGATTTCAAAAATAACACTTAGGTAAAAATGCAATATTAGAGCCTAATTCTTCTTATAAAATTACAATTAATCACAATGTATTCGTGCTTTTTACAAGCACGCATCACAATTGCTAACTAACTTTTGGCTAGTCCTTAGCCAGAAAAGGCATTTCGAAATTGATTTTAGAGAGAAGAATTAATAAACCTAATCTATTGTTAAATAATTTTCGTAGATGGACACGGTTGCATTTAGAGCATGCAACAAGCCTTTAAATCCCTAGGTGGCTCTAGTGGATGAATTGTAGTCTCATGAGTACTTCCAATGATGATACCCACAAACATCCTAACTAAATTAAAGAAAAGTAATATAAATTAAATTACTCAATTAAGACTCTGATTTCCCCAAATCAACTCATTCATTTTGTCAAAAAAATTGCGCTTAAAACTCAACACATAGATAATTTAAGTATCACTTATAGTTAAAGGACAATTCAAATATTCATGTCACTTTGTGATAAACTCTTAAACATAAATTCAACCAAAAAACCTTAATTCTTGTACCAAATATTTTTATGCATGACATTCTTGGAACAAAATATAGTTTCAAATTATACAAATGCAATATGTACGAGTGTTGTAATCACAAACTCCATAAGCCTATTTTCAATTCCCTCTCCACTAATATAGAATGATCACTTTACTTTGAATCAATAGGACTTTACTAAGGTTGCAAGGTTTATGAAGGAATGGTAAAGGAGATCACAAAACAAGAAACCTTAATCAATCGTTAACACATTTATTTTTCTTTTAATCATGACGTCACATCAAGGACATCCACCCATCTACTTCAATCTATCCACAATTAGGCACATTTCCCACATAAGTTTCACTTTGCATTATAAGTCACTATATCCTTTGATCTAAACTTTTTTTCTCTTTAGAATATAACATCTAGCAAGATGGTGTCCAACTATTATAACTTTCTCTTCTTTTAATCCAACTTAGAAAAATTCTTACATCCCTAACCTATCATATTTCATGTTCTTATTTCGGGTTGTATTTTTTTCACTTTCATTATTGCCTCCTTTCATCTCTTCCATACTATGTGTGTTTATGACAAGTTGTCTTGGAAGTTAGAAGGGTAGGGTAATGATTTTCTATAGCTTGTCATAGGGTTCGATTATATGGGTTATTGACAAAGAATTTTAAGGCTACATGTATATTCTTTGAGGTTCAACAGACTACTAGCGGTATAGAATTAAAAATGTGGTCGTCTTGAATAGGTTCAAACCTAGATAGCTAAATCATTTCCTAAGCAAAGTGTATCTTATGATTTCGCCTTGAGTGTTTTCCAAATAAGTTCTAGAGCTTGTTGAAACCTTAGACTTGTCCACAAAAAATTCACACATAAATTGATTATGTTACTCGAATTAACAATACATTCATACCAACTAACCATTAGAGTTTCACATTAGGTTTGATTCACATCTAAAATAAGTTTTAACCTAAGGAAAGACTTAAAGTTTTCTATACATTGGGTACAATCACAATCATAATTTTATCACTGATGTTTGAGTTGACTAGGGGTAATCACACTAAGACAAATGAAAAACTAACAAAATAAAATAAAAATTTAGCCTGCACAAAAATTAGAAAAAGAACTTTTCCCCGCCCTAACCTAAAATGTACATTGTCCTTAATACGCTAATCTATAAATAAAAGGAAAAGGGAGGAAAGAAAAAATAACCCTTCTTGTAATAGTGAGTAATGGCTATTGTTAGTGTATAGGTCCACAGTCTCACTCCTTGCCATCATGCAAGCTATGTCCCATATGCACTTGGAAATGTTGTGTACTTGACAAATGATTCAACTCACCAAAACAATTATTAAAACATAGAACTCACGTACCAAATTCTCAACACATGCCTTAGGGTTTGTCATAAGTGTTTGAAAAGCACTAATAGTCCATGATTAATGCATTCATTTGTAGAAAATAGATTTAATTACAATGCTTTTATTTAATCATTTGAAAAATCAATTATTTTGGAATCACAGGTATATTTTAGGTGTTTTTTAGTTTCAAAGGAGATAAATAATGTAAATATATAAAGATGGGACACTTGGAGCACTCAAGTAGCAATCTAGGAGCAAATGACTAAAGCATGTGAGCCTTACATAAAAAACCAACCAGTTTGTACGGGTTAAGTACAAAGATAAAAAGAACAACGTGTGTCGTGGTGGAGGTTTTTGTTTGCCATGGTTGAGAGGCCCAGGTTTTACTATTGGGTAATTTTTAGGCTTATGCCGCTGTAGGAATTTTTTGTGTAATGCAGCACACATGTATTTTTGAAGACTCTTAATCTTGTACTATAAATAGCCCCTTATGTTTCTAGATTTACGTACACTTAGGATTTGTTTTGAGGTTTTTCACATCCAAGGAGGCAAGGGAAACCAATCTAAGGACCAAAGATATAATAGAAGATAAAGCTACAAGATTTTGTTGAAGGAAACATCATCCAATCCAATTCAATTTATGGATATTTTGATCTACTACGTTCTTAGTATAATTAGATTGTTCATCTTCTTCTTCTCTCTTTAGAATGAATGTTAGATTTTATTTGTCTATGAATATTAATCTAAGCATAAGTGTCTAATTTTACTATAGATGTTTAGATTTTGTTGTCATATTTGCTTAGATCTATTTTGGTGAATGTCTTCATTGTATAAATAAATAAAGATTACTTTTTGATTAAGATTGTGTTTAAATATCTATTCTATGAATTTTATGGGTCAATTTAATGTTCATAAATAGATTGAAAAATCTGAAAATTTAGTTTTAGAAACAACAAAAACTTAATGAAAAATTCAAATTGATGACTTAGTCATAGTATTAGTTTGAATGGAATAATTTTTCATTTTCACAATTTGATTAATTAGTTGATATAACCAATTTGTAGGATATTGATTAGTTAACTACTAAAGAAAATTACCCAATCGGTAGGAATTTTCGTAAATAAAAGGAAAGCCAACAATCTTGGTTTATACAATCATTCATGTTAATTCATCTTAATATTTCAACGTAAGCCCGGTCAACTAAGCTAAATATTCTTAAATCCTCCATTGATTATTTACAACCTTTTAAAGTTAGTTTTAAGCTGAACCATAATTTTGTGACTCATTCTTTTGCACCCATCGTTCTTGTTCTTCATCTTGATTTTATTTAAATTTTTAGTTAGCTTTTAGGATTTTTAAGAAGTTGAAATGTTATTTAGAATCACGGCAATTTCTTGAGAGATCGACCTTATAAATTTACTTATCGCTTGCTATAGGTGATTCATATACTTACGAATACTATAATTTGCACATCAGTTTGGATAAAGTATTTCCAACCTAGGGCTTCTATTTTATCAGTTACATTATGGTACAGGTGTGGTCAAAACTCTAGTCCTCTTTCAGAAATACAATTCCTATGATACTCAACAACTTTTGAAATCTATATTAAGCCTCAAAGCTCACAAACTTGCTCCTATCTTAGTCTTGGGCAACCATGGGTGCCTTCCCCTTATCCCCAATCTTTCTCTTAGTAGGCATAATTTCTAAATGTGTGAGTTGGTTAAAGTGCAATACCCAAGTTCAAAAACAAACGACAAAACTTCCAAATTCTCAACCCTAAAATAATTCACTTGCAGCCCAATCAATCACACTTCCAAAAGAAGAGATAGATTTTTCTAAGCCACTTACTTTATGTACTTGAGTTGAAGCGGATGAAGATGGGTTGGAAGATGAAAATGAGTGGAGGTAAACCTTCCAAATCTTGCACATTAAAATTTTCCTTGAAAACTTATGCAAAAACTTTAAGAAATGCATTAATCTTGATGAGGGTGTGAAGATATGTAAGAAATTGTGATGATTTTGGTGAAGATTTGAAATTTTTGAGAGGTGGAGGTAGTGTTCGAGTGAGAATAAGAGTGGGGGTTGAAATGTTTTTAAAAACATTTGTGTTTTCGTAAAAAAAAAAAAAAAATAAGTGGTATGGGGTGTTTTTGTGTTAAAATTTCACACTAGTTGTGACCCAAGCATTTTCATACTGTACATGTGGTCATTGTGTTGTGGCCCAAAAAGCTCATGCTGCGGTGCAAATCAAATTTAATGTTTTGTAAATTTGAACCGAGCCTCTCATGTAGTGGCCTAAAAACACCTATGCCGTTGGGCGACATAAATTTTAAAATTTGTTTGAAAATAAAATAAAACCAAGAAAGTTAAAATAAAATAAAAAAAAAGTGAAATAAAATAAAAATAACTGAAAGCAAGTTAAAATTTGTTGGGATGCCTCCTAACTAGCGCCACATTTTACGTTTTTGGCTTGACACCTTCTTCCCAAGTTGGGTGTAAGGTATTACAGTTATTTGAACTTTTCCATATCATCAACCCTTTTTGGCTTTCTTGTTATTAGTTTGATTTTTATCTACACTTGCAGAATTGTTGATCGGATACATTTCTACCTTAAAGCTCATGGTTCTATCACTACCGTCCAAAGTAATGGCATTTACATTTCCACACTTCTTTAACTTTTTTTTTTCTTTTCAACATATTTCTTCTTAATATCCTCAATTTTCCTCTTCATCTTGGGTTGATAAGACATTCACTTCCACCTTTTCCCTAAAAGCAAAGGGATTTTCTAAAAGCTTGAATACCTTGAATGTGATCTCATCATTTTGAACTCTCATTATCAGCTCCCATTTCTCTACATTAATTAATGTTCATCTTATGACTAGGAAGGGTCTCCCAAGAAATATTGGTATGTCATTGTTCTATTATACGTCTAGAATGAAGAAGGTTGTTGGAAATATAAATTTATCCACTTTGACCAACACATTCTCTACTATCCCCAATGTCTTCTTGACCGATCCATCTACTATTTGTAGAACAACAAATGTGGCTTTAGGTTCTCCAAGCCCAAGTGTTTGAAAGATTAAAAGGGGCATATGATTCACTCATGCTCCAAGGTCATAGAGTGCATTGTCAAAGTGCAAATCACCAATTGTGCACGAGGTTACGAAACTATTTGAAATTTTTTGCTTGATAGGTAAATTGTCTTTCTAGGATGGCACAACACTCTCCTATTAGTGGAATTGTTCCATATTCCTCCAGCTTCCTTTTCTTAGATACAATTTCTTTCATAAACTTCACATAGGAGAGCATTTGCGTCAAAGCGTCTATGAAGGGTATGTTTATGTGGAACTTCTTAAACACGTCCAAAAACTTAGAGAACTGCAAATCCAGGTTGTGTTTAACAAGTCGTTGAGGGAAAGGTGTGGTTCGGATGTAAAGGCTAGTTTTCTTGCTTGTGCTTGTCTCCCCATTAGCTTCCTCCACCCTTTTCATTGAAACTTTACTACCTTTTTCTCTTCTTTTAACTCAACTTCTTCAACTTCCTTATCCTTCTTATGGTTTTCATGTCAGTTCCCAACACAATTCCACTTCTTGATATGATTGCATTACATTGCTCTTTGGCAGGTCCTTTTGGGTTCATTTGTGTGTCATTAGATAGAGTACCTTGGGGTCTTTGGTTAAGTGCTTGAGCTACTTGTCAAAATTTACACATCCAAATTTCGAATAGAAGCCCCATGTGTTGCCTTTATACGATCCACTTTTGAGTTCATAGTCTGCATAAAATCCTTCATCACCCCCATCCAAGCATTTGTATTATCCTCACTAATGGGCTTTTTGTCATGAGGTATTCATTGTTGAAATCAAGTTGGTAGAAATTGTGGATGGTTGAAGAGATTGCGACCTTGCATTTGTATTATCCTCACTAGTGGGCTTCTTGTCTTGAGGTTATGATTGTTGAAATCTAGTTAGTGGAAATTATGGACGGTTGAGGTTATTACCACTTTGGTGGTTGTTGTTCCAAGAAAAATTCGGGTGGTTCCTCCATCCTGTATTGTATGTGTTAGAGTAGGGGTCCCCGTGACAATTTTGATTGTTGACATAATTAACAGTTTTTCAAAGGGTTCCCACGTGCCTCAGTTGAATGAGGTCCACTATAGTAATCATACATTATGAATGGGGTTTGTACCATATTTTCATCGATTGTTCCAACATCCAACTTCTTTGTCAACCCTAATAGTAAGGTATTTGTTTGAGGTTGCAATGTTGTTATGGTATCCACATCTACTACACTAGCCACTCTCTTAGGGTTCAACCATTCTAAAGGCCATTGGCAATTATTTGATGCCATCTCTTCTAGTAGTGGAAAGGCTTCTTCATTGGTTTTTATTATTAAAGGACCCCTTGATGCATAATTAATAATAGTTCTTGGCTATCCTATTAACCCCTTATAGAATGTCTACACTTGTAGCCAAATAGGAAGGCCATTACGAGATCATCTTAATTGTTGTTCCTTGAAGCGTTCTCAAGCTTCATAAAATTATTCTCTTTCAAATTATTGAAAGGATGTGATGTCGTTTCTAAGGCAAGAAACACTTAGATAGGAACTTCTGAGCCAACTGATCCCACATTGTGATTGACCCAGCTGGTAGTGATTGTAGCTATGCCTTTGATTTTTTCCTTTAGTGGGAAAGGAAACAAATGAAGATGAATTTTATAATCTAAAACATGATTCATCTTGAAGGTGTCACAGATTTCCAAGAATGAAGCAAAGTACATGTTTGAGTCATCATTCACAAATACTCTAAACTGATTTCCCGCACCATCTGAATGAAACCTGGCTTGTGCTTGACGTTATTAGCATTGATGTTTGGTCTACTAATTAAATTTTGGGCTCCATCTACTTGTGAGACTGCAAAATCCCTTAGAGGTTTGGAAACAACTATGGCACGTTGATCTCCTTTTTTTGCCATAAGCCTTGGTTGTTGTGCTAACTTTTCTTTCTTAAATGGTGTAAGGTTCTCTCAATTTTTGGATCAAAAGGAATAAGATTTTTACTTGTCAACTATGGCATACAACAAAAATAATAAATAGAAAATTAATCAATCCAAACTAGTATAGCAATACCTGAATTTGATATCCATTACAAATTATTAACTCCTGGGCAATGGTGCCAAAAACTTGACACGCTAATTGCAAGTGTACGAGTTGTGCGAGTAATAAAGTGTACCTAAGTATGGATGTTGATCTCACAGGGAGTTGGTTAACTTGTAATTGAGTACGAAATGAGATATTTCAAACACTATTTGAACAATGAAAAACAATAAATAACAAACTAAATAACTCCTAATCACTTCTATTAAATCACAAAAATCAGCAAATTTAAGATATGAGAAAAGACCTATGAATCTTAATTCTCCAATTTTCTAAGCATGTGAACTACTAAATTCCATACCAAGTAACTTTCAAACAAATTATATGAGCAATTGATTCTAACCTAGTATACATTCATTTCTCAAGAAAACTACACATAATATAATAATTAACCTAATCACACTCTCATGCTATTTAGATTGCATACTACTCATTAAGGACATTAATTATAAATCACATACACAAGAAACACACATCTCTACCTCTATGTATGTTATTTAATCATGTCAAACAACAAAATACTTCTTTCAAAGCTATATAATTTCCTCTATAGTGTAATTTTTTATTAGACAATTAATGGCATACAAATCAAATTACATAATATAATTTAATTTCAGTCACAATTTGGGATAAAATATTAGATCAACACATGTTAAAAAATTAGGTTTATAAGATCCCTAGATTAAAAAGTTAGTTACACATGATGTTCATAAAATCCATAATTTTAATTGAAGAATACATCAAATTAAATTGAAGAAATAAGACAAGAATAAATACACTCAATCTCTTGAGAAATATAAACAATGATCTAAAATCTTCTTCAACCTTTGATTCTTCTTCAATCTTGTATTTTCCTCTCTATTGGCTGTTGGAAATTGTGTCCAATGAAGCTTTGGTTTTTAAGACTCTAATGTGTCTATTTATACTTTTGAATGTTTAAGGAATCAAAGAATCATTGCAAAAATATGGAAATTGGGCAATCTGGTCGTGATGTGTTATGCACTCTGCGGCCCAACTTATTCCATGCCATAACGTGCCTCAAATTTTGGGGTTTTGAAATTGCAACCCCAGATTCCTATGCTTCGACCCACTCAAATCCATGTCTTGGTGCGACAAGTCCTTCAAGCGTTCCCTGGCGATTTGAGAGGCTTATGCCGTGGCCTAAACAAATCCATGTCAGGCGCACATACATTTTTGTCAATTTTGCTATTTGACTTTTCTTGATGTATCTTTTGCATAATTGTGTCATTTTATGCCCAAAAGTACCTAAAATACATCAACACATGCCCCATGATTCTGAAAACAATAATTGTACAACACTTAGGTAAAAATGCAATACTAGAGCCTAATTCTTCTAATAAATTACGATAAATCACAAACGTCCTGACGTGTTACGCACTCTGTGGCCCAACTTATTCCATGCCATAATGTGCCTCAAATTTTGGGGATTTGAAATTGTAACCCGAGATTCCTACACCTTGGCCCACTCAAATCCATGTCGCGGTGTGACAAGTCCTTCAAGCATGCCCTAGTGATCTGAGAGGCTTATGTCGTGGGGTAAACAAATCCATGTCACCGCGTACATACATTTTTGGTAATTTTTCTCTTTTACTTTTCTTGGTGTATCTTTTGCACAATTGTATCATTTTATGCCCAAAAGTACCTGAAATACATCTACCCATACCCTATGATTCTGAAAACAACAATTTTACAACCCTTAGGTAAAAGTGCAATATTAGAGTGTAATTCTTCTAATAAATTACGAGAAATCACAAAGTATTTGTGCTTTACAAGCAATTATCATCATTCCCGTGTGCAAAACATGAATTATGTTATTTTACTTAGTATTTTTTCTTCCTCTATGAATGATACTTTACTGATGGTTCAATATTACACATACTCACATAAAACTTGAAACTTCTTTTATTTGCATGATACACACACCATAGAGTGGTTGGAAGCATATAGTTTGCTTGCTAAGTTGTGTTGTTTACTTGCATTTATTTTTCACTGTTGTGCATTTGTGGAAAATTGACTTCAGCAAATTTTGGAAATTAAATAGTTGTTTTTGTGTACTCCCCTAGTGCTCGCCAGAAGCTTGTTATTGTTTTAGTGAGGCTGGCAGTTATTACCCTTGCCGTAGGGTTCATAGATGTCTCACCGCATATCAAGTGAGAGGTTGGTGAGGACACCACTTAAGGGAAAGTCAGCTCAACAGAAGCTCAAGGGTTTTTTATAAATACCCACATAAATCTAAAATTTGTTAAGAATTAGAAAATGTCGGGGAGATGCTATCATTTTGGAAACCGTAATTTTCAATGAGGAAAATTGTTTTCTAACTTTTGGATCATTAAGTCTAAAAAATTTGTTTCGTATTAGTGATTCAAGATATTGAGAGTTTCGTATAATTGATATTAGAAAATGATTCTAGTAAAAATGCATTTTTTGTTGGATTGTTTAATTAAAGAATTAAAACTCTGGACTTAAACTTATATGCTAGGTACATATGCATGGGAGTTTCCATTACCTTAGGTTTTTCATTAAACTAACCATTGGTATTTGTACCACATCACTTGGTGGTTAGGTTCCGGAGGAGAGCTAGATTTAGCTTGTGGATCGTAGTTGCTTAGGATACAATAGACAAGGGCAACTTAGGCACAGTTGAGCATGGCTCCAACTATTATAGGTATTAGCTTATATCTTTAGGTTGTAAATTGTTGATTTAATTTTTAGTGAATTGCTTGCTATTAAGTGGTTTCCTTAAGCAATTCGTGGATGTTACCACTTTAAGTTGTTACCTATGTGGATTGTTTTACCATGTTATGTTTCTGTGTTTGCATGATCTACTGTTTGAATGAGTACAATCATAGAGTTATTCAAGTATTGTTAGGAAGTGATTTTAACTTGGTATGCATGATGCCATTTGATTGGTCCACGACATCAATTAAAAAGTCAAATGCCAAGTCAGCTCACAGTCGTGTAAAGCATTGTTGAATGATTCTTATTAAATCTTTATTGAATGATTCTTGTTAATGACTTAGATATTTAAATTATTATTAAATAAATTAAATATTAATTAATATGGGTTATTTACTAAAATTTCATCCAATAAAAATCTATAAATAGGTCCTCAAAACAAGAAAAAGAATGTGTAAGCTCAACCTTAAACCTCAACAACTCCTCTATGATCTTAACATTCTCTCTAGAAACTAACTTAAGCATCAAAGTGAACATGACACCGCATGATGTCGTACGTTCTAACGTGGTTTTCTTGTGATATACAAGGTCGACGTGCTAAGGAACACGACTGAACCAAAATCGGCTTCAACATCTTGCACCGTCTGTGGGAAGAAATTTGGTGTTCAATTGATTTAACTAACAAAAACTCAAGAACATTCATCGTGTTCTTCATCCCCTTTTCCTCCAGAAGCATGCTCGATCCATCAAACTACTAAGATGAGCACCCAACATGTTCTTGATGATATTTCACTTCCCTAGCATGATCATGACTAGGCTGGCCTCTAGGACCACCAACCTGCCCTCGACGTGCTTCCAAAGAATGGGCACACCTAGAAGAAAAGTAGCTCTAGTTATGGATTATTACCACTAGCAATTTAGACCTAAATTAGGTTGTAGGGTTTCGATGGGAAAATCTGAGAAGCATTTGAACAGGAACTAGACCTTAGGCTAGGTCACGCCCTAGTCATTGAGCCAACTAAGGTAACTAGACTTATCATCTTGAGAGAACAACAACCACACTTGGACTTGTTGTGCACCACTAGCCAGCCAAGCTAGCCTGATTAGCCAAGCATCCACTGGCAATGAGCTCTAACAACTCCTATCATCCATTCTAGTGATTGCTATCTGTGCTAGCACTTGCAGTCTTGACCAGATTTGCTTGGGTAGCCTTAGGAAACCATCCCAAGTAATCAGGTTAAGACAGCCATACCGACGATGTCACTAATCTTGTGGTGGATGATTATGGCTACAGTTGTAGAATAGACATCGCTCTAGGAGAGCAAGAATTCACAGATGAAGACTAGGCCTTAGTAGGTCAGGTCACAACCTAGGTGGATAAGCCATTTAGAAACCCACCCAAAGGTTTTTGATTTCTATAATACTGCCTCCAAGGTTGCACAATATTGATTTTTTTATTTATAATTTATTTTTCAATAGAATGTTAGGAGAGGTCCCAAGCGACAATGCCAACACCAACACCAAAAAATAAAAATAAAAAAGTAAAAAGAGAATGAGAATGCATAAACAATGTAGCAACTTTAAAATTTTCACTTTGTAATCATTTGTTACAACTCAAATCTCATGTTAGGATTCCCAAAATCCACTGAGGACCCCAGAGATCTCAACAGGCTAGGATTCCCAACATCCACCTAGGACCTGAGAGCTCTCAAGTCTCAGGCCAGGATTCTTAACATTCACTTGGGACCCCTCAGCTCTCAACTCTTAGGCCAAGATTCTTAACATCCACCTGTCTTGTCTCACCATTATCTCAATGGATTGCATCTTGTTAGGGAAAGGAAGCGAGACCATACCCCTTCAACACACACAGTGAATGCAATCTAGGATTAACATAGTGACCCCTATTTTCTAATTGGACCACTTTATGTCATGTAAAGGAAGTTAGCTAAAAACCCAATCAGCATCCACAATGATAGTGATCTCGAATAAAGATGATAAAGGCCAATCCTAGATTTGCACCTTTATTCACTATTGCGTCTTACTTTGTGTCTAGTAAAGGAAATGGACCAAAAACCCCATCAGCACCCACAACAATAGTTATCAAGGATCAAGATGATGGTAAAGCTCAATACTGCAGTCATTACCAAACTTTCCCAATCCTAGATTTGAGCCTTTGTGCAATACTACATCTTAGGAGCAAGCACCTCCATTCCCTCGAACCTAGTAGGTAGACTTGGCCTTAGCTAGGATCCAAGGCTATAACATAGAATAGGCCTTAGCAACTCATTCAAACAATCCTAGCCACAGTGCACTACCTAGGCTTCGTAGCGAGCACTTTCCCTCCCTTGAATCTAGTTGCCATACCCATCCAGAGTTAGGACTTAGGATGCTTCACTACCCAGAGTTTGGGTTCAAACTTGGGACAAACTTTAGGTATGAATAAAGTTCAAACTTGGGACAAACCTAGGCTCTTGACTTAAAACTAGTAGTGACTACGATCATTCTCGTCTTGCATGGATTAGGAAAACCATTCCTTCCCTAGAACCATGTAACACGTGCACACTCACTGGGGCAGTAGGGAACCATAGCCTTCCATCGTACCAACGCGTTTCATTCCCCTAGAAAGGACTTAAGGCTCCAAAAGCCCATTGTCAGACTTGGAACAGTAGCACCACCTATCGAAGACCTAGTGATGATATTAAGTCTTACCCAGGAACTTGGCATCATTGCCTCATCTCACCATTGTCTCAATGGAACTAGTATTGTGTTACTCATCCATAGAACCCATGATCCAAGATTATGACAATGTCCAACTAGTGTCTCAATGAATCGAATCTTGCGAGGAAATGATGTTGGACATTCACATGTTGACACCTATAAGAACTTTATCAATGATAGCTACCTGGAACAACCAAATCCTATGATTGATCAAGAAGAAATCACCTTCCCTAGAGCCATGTAGTGACTACTTATCTTGCTGGGCATGGATCCAGAAAGTTGTACATTTTGCAAAACCATGTACTAGCCACCACGTTACCAAACCATGCACAGGGTTAAAAGGGTACCATAACCTTCTATCAGAACAATGCACGGCATTCCCTAGGAAAAATACTTAAGGCCCCAAAAGCCCTATGTTGCACTTGGGACAGTAAGACAACCTACTCAAAACCAAGTGTTGGTTAAGTCTTACTCAAGAACTGGGCACAATAGTCCCACTTGGTTATTTTCTAATGGAACAAAGGTTGTGCAAGGCCAATTTGGGCTCACAACCACTTAGGCATCCACAACACCCTTGATCCAAGATCCATATAGTAGTTGAATAATGTATGCTACAACTTTACCTAGAATCCAAACATTATGTTGTGTCTTGGTAGTTACTCAAGTGTTGTTACTTGGAAACTCCTTGTCCAACCATCGGGAGTGGCATTTAGAGCCACCAAGAATGGGTGTTTTCACACTGCTCCTCAAGGAAAAGATGGAGGCCACTCCTAGAATAAATTGGATTCCAGAGGATAGTCATTACTTGCCGTACTCAAGAAGCCTGCCAAACTAGGGGGTTGGAAGGACTAGATTGTGAGACAGGAATTTTAATTTTTTTTCCTATGACACTTGGGAACTTAGGAAGATTAGAAAATTCAAGGACTTGGGAACCACATGAAGAATTAGAACTTTGGACTTAGGAAAATCCAACAAAAAAATGGAATCATGATTCAAGAATTTAATAATAAAGCAAGTATTGTATAAAGAGAACAGCCTTAACAAAAAATTTGGAGTCGACAAAAAAGTTACAAAAGTTAGAATTTGGGTAAGTCTTGTTGGATAATGTCACAGCACCAACAAGATGGGACTAGGTTTGCTTGGTGTCATTTGATTGGTTGACATCATCAATTGAAAAGTCAAATAGCACAATCAGCACCAATCATGTAAATCTTCATTGAATGATTCGTATCAATGACATAAATATTTAAATTATTATGAAATAATTTAAATACTAATTTATTTGGGTTATTTACTATAATGCCATCTAGCAAAAACCTATAAATAGGTCATCACAACCTGAAAGGTTATACGTAAGATCATCCTTAAACACCTCAAATTTCAATTTGATCTTAACATTCTCCTCAAAATTGACTTATGCATTGGAGTGGATACCACGGTTTCGTGCCTTCTAACGTTCTTTTCTAGTGACATGGAAGATCAACGTCCCAAGTAACCCGATTGGACATAAATTGGCTTCAACAAGTATGTTCCAACATATGAGGGTTCTGTTGCTCACAATGGTGTATATGATTTTACGCAAGTGCACGTGTCGCAAACAAGTAATATAATGATAAGAAAGATCGTTCCCACGGAGATTGGAATATTAGAAAATATCGTAAAAATTAACTATTAAAATCAATGTTTTGTGTTTTTGTTTATTAAAATAAAATAAATAAATAAAATAAAATAAATAGAATGAGAGGACAAGAGTGAAAATACGGAAACAACGTTCAACGAGAAGGATATCAAGAATCGCAAATAGATAAATCAGTTAGGATTGCGAATGTGACAAGTAATGTACATAAACTACTTTGCTGCAGTGTTGCTGTAGCAAAGTGCACCAGTAACTAGAATTGCGAAAATTCACAAAGGATTCTTCCGAATCTGCAATGTTTATATATTCTATGACTCAATAAAACATATTCCTATACACAACTGAATCTAAGAACAACGTTTCATGCACAAATTCTATTAGGTTATGTGAGATAATTATATATTCCTATATTAATTTCTTCACACTATTCTAGCTTCATCCAACTTAAATTAACCTTTCCAGATTCAATTTCAGTTTAGTATCCTATCGATTGTTGATCAAATAATTAATAAGAATAAATCAATAAATCAAGCATAGAATAACTAGTACCCTTTGTCAAGCAAAGCACAAGTTTTTAAAATTAAAGCATAAGGTCTACACACACTTGCACATCCACAACCCTAACTGAATGAAAATTTAGCCAAGCATATTTATAAAATTAAATATTAAATCATTCATGATCAACATCAGATTCATAGAGTATAGAAATTTGGAAAAACAATAAAAGAAGAATAGAAGAAGGTATAAATTAATAAAACCCCCTTTTATTGAATCTCAATCAATTGGATTCCAAATCCCTATTCTTTCTTGCTTTCTTCAATGATTCTTCTTGCAAATCAAGCCTTCAATTGGTCTCTTTCCAGATCCCTCTTGCTGCCCCAGTTTTGCATCTTCTTCTCTTCGAAATTGTGCTCTGTTCTGCGTTGCAAATCTGATCTGAAATTGTGCTCTGTTCCTCTCTGTTTTGCTGCTCGTTTTTCTTCAGTTTTGGTGCCCAAATCTGCCTTGTATTTTCTGCCTCTCGTCTCCCCTCTTTGCTGCCGCAAATCTGCTCTTTTTATATGTTTATTTGCTGCCCAGATTTGCTTCCTTTGCTGCCCAGTTTTTACCCTCACTGCTGCCGCACAAAAACTCCTTAAAATCAGCCCTCATGTTGTGTATTTAGCTTTAGGTTTAATTGGAGACAATTTTTGGTGTGTTAATTTCCAATATTATCCCTAAAAAGGTGAGTTAATGAAGGCCCAAAATTGTCCTTTTGTTGAGGGTCCAAATCAGCCCTTAAATGACTGGTTCATCTTGAACTCTCATAGTTAATTCTCCTTTTTGAACGTCAATCAAAGTTCGGCCTGTAGCTAAGAATGGTCTTCCCAAAATAATAGGCACTTCTCTGTCTTCTTCATAGTCAAGTACAATAAAATCCGCTGGGAAGATGAATTTGTCCACTTTCACCAAGACATCTTCAATTTTTCCTTCAGGATGAGCAATGGATCGATCTGCTAGTTGTAAAGAGACTGTAGTAGGCCATGCTTCACCAATCCCCAACTTCTTAAAAATTGACAAAGGCATTAAATTAATGCTTGCTCCCAATTCACATAAAGCCTTGCCAAAATATTGATTACCTATAGAGCATGGAATTGTGAAACTCCCAGGATCCTTGAGCTTAGGAGGAAGTTTGTTCTGTAACATAGCACTACTTTCACTTGTTAAGGCAACTGTCTCAAATTTGCCAAATCGTCTCTTTTTGGTCAGGATGTCTTTCATGAATTTGACATAATTTGGCATTTGTTCCAAGGCTTCCACCAATGGAATGTTGATATGAAGTTGCTTAAGAACATCAAAAAATTTCCTGAATTGAAGGTCTTGCTGCTGTTTCTGAAATCTTTGAGGGAATGGTGGAGGTGGTCTGTGCTGCTGGGAACTTTGCTGCAGCAATGCTGTAGCATTTTGGGTACCAGAATTTTCTGAGTTTTTCAGAACTGCTTCAGATTTTTCCAAATCTTTTTCCTCCTTATCTTGGGTTGAAATGTTCCCCTTTTGACTTATTTTCTGTCCACTTGGTCCCTCTAATTCTTTTCCACTCCTTAGAGTAATGGCTTTGCAAAATTCCTTTCTTTCTCTCATTGGAGTTTCGGTATCACTTGGAAGTGCACCTTGTGGACGGTTCCTAAGTTCATTAGCTAGCTGTCCCACTTGATTTTCTAGATTCCTCATTGAAGCAGCTTGACTTTGAAGGATTGCATCATTCTTAGCCATGTATTCTTTGAGTAAAGATTCCAACGAGCTGGATGGTTCATTCGGTTGATTTCTCTGTGGCTGTTGCTGAAATCCTGGTGGGAATGTAGGTCGGTTAGGCATGGTATGGTTAGCTTGACCACCACTTTGATTGTTCCAAGAGAAATTTGGGTGTTGCCTCCACCCTGGGAGATTGGAATATTAGAAAATATCGTAAATTGGCTTCAACAAGTATGTTCCAACATATGAGGGTTCTGTTGCTCACAATGGTGTATATGATTTTACGCAAGTGCACGTGTCGCAAACAAGTAATATAATGATAAGAAAGATCGTTCCCACGGAGATTAGAATATTAGAAAATATCGTAAAAATTAACTATTAAAATCAATGTTTTGTGTTTTTGTTTATTAAAATAAAATAAATAAATAAAATAAAATAAATAGAATGAGAGGACAAGAGTGAAAATACGGAAACAACGTTCAACGAGAAGGATATCAAGAATCGCACATAGATAAATCAGTTAGGATTGCGAATGTGACAAGTAATGTACATAAACTACTTTGCTGCAGTGTTGCTGTAGCAAAGTGCACCAGTAACTAGAATTGCAAAAATTTACAAAGGATTCTTCCGAATCTGCAATGTTTATATATTCTATGACTCAATAAAACATATTCCTATGCACAACTGAATCTAAGAACAACGTTTCATGCACAAATTCTATTAGGTTATGTGAGATAATTATATATTCCTATATTAATTTCTTCACACTATTCTAGCTTCATCCAACTTAAATTAACCTTTTCAGATTCAATTTCAGTTTAGTATCCTATCGATTGTTGATCAAACAATTAATAAGAATAAATCAATAAATCAAGCATAAAATAACTAGTACCCTTTGTCAAGCAAAGCACAAGTTTTTAAAATTAAAGCATAAGGTCTACACACACTTGCACATTCACAACCCTAACTGAATGAAAATTTAGCCAAGCATATTTATAAAATTAAATATCAAATTATTCATGATCAACATCAGATTCATAGAGTATAGAAATTTGGAAAAACAATAAAAGAAGAATAGAAGAAGGTATAAATTAATAAAACCCCCTTTTATTGAATCTCAATCAATTAGATTCCATATCCCTATTCTCTCTTGCTTTCTTCAATGATTCTTCTTGCAAATCAAGCCTTCAATTGGTCTCTTTCCAGATCCCTGTTGCTGCCCCTGTTTTGCCTCTTCTTCTCTGCAAAATTGTGCTCTGTTCTGCATTGCAAATCTGATCTGAAATTGTGCTCTGTTCCTCTCTGTTTTGCTGCTCGTTTTTCTTCAGTTTTGGTGCCCAAATCTGCCTTGTATTTTCTGCCTCTCGTCTCCCCTCTTTGCTATCGCAAATCTGCTCTTTTTATATGTTTGTTTGCTGCCCAGATTTGCTTCCTTTGCTGCCCAGTTTTTGCCCTCACTGCTGCCGCACAAAAACTCCTTAAAATCAGCCCTCATGTTGTGTATTTAGCTTTAGGTTTAATTGGAGACAATTTTTGGTGTGTTAATTTCCAATATTATCCCTAAAAATGTGAGTTAATGAAGGCCCAAAATTGTCCTTTTGTTGAGGGTCCAAATCAGCCCTTAAATTCTTAATTCCAAATCAACCTCTGTTTTGGCGTTGTTTTCCTGGTATGGTTTTTGCTGCAGCAATTGCTACAGCAAAGTTGTATTTTTGCATTTTCTTTGTTGTTTTCTTTATTTCCTGCAAGGGCAATGAAAATATAATGAGTGCACATCAAAATATAATTCTTTTTGACACATTTCATAATTATTTTGAATTTATTATCAAAGAATTCATTTAAATCACAAAATCCACAAATAGTGTATAAATGATTATAATGTGTGGATATTCCCAAATTAACAAGCAAGTATTTATGAATAAGAGCTAATAATACTCTAATAAATTAGAGTTATCAGGTTCCTCTGTCATTGGAAAACATATTTCATGTTTTTATCACATGCTGTTATGTGTCAGAAAAATAAACTATTTGTTTTACTGTTTTTTTTTTACTTGTTATTATCTGATTCTACATGTGTTGTTTTGTTTACCTATTTATTTTTATAGCTTGTATGAGAAACATGAGTCCTAAGGAGTCAGTATTATCTTGCCTTGGTTGTGCATTGGGTCTTGGACTCTCTCATTTATGAATTTGCTGAATTTAATGTATAGTTAAATAATACATTATTATTATGGGAAATTATAAGCTCTAGGTTATGATTTAATTTAAATTATGTTATGATTTAATTTAAGTTTCAATTTAATTTCTTGATGTGTTTAACTGCATCTTTAAAATTTCAAAACATGATAATTATTTAATTAGGTGTACAACTATATTGATAGTTTATTTTTCTAAGTCTTATAAATCCTTCATATCTTTGTCGGCATGTTCGTGTGCAAAACAAGAAATTTGTGTACTTACTATTTTTTATTCCTCTATGAAAATTCAATTGTTGTGGGTTCAATATTGCACACATTCACATAAAACTTAAAACTTTGTATATTTGCATGATACTCACACAACGAGGTGGTTGAAAGCATGTAGTTTGCATGCAAAATTGTGTTTTTATTTGCATTTAATTTTTTTACTAAAAGAATATTTGTGGAAAATGACTTGAAATATTTATAATTTTAAAATGGCTAGTTTTGGTATGTTCATTGTGTGCTGAACGGATGCTCGCTAAGGCGTACAGATAGTGGCGATGGGTTAGCAAGGCTGGCTGCCTTTACCCTCATCGTGGCATTTATTATCCTCATCGATGTGTTCAACGAGGTTTTTCTAATGGCTCGTCAGACATTCAACAAAGGATCTACAAACCCATCGAAAGCTCAAGAGTTTTCTATAAATATCACCATAAATCCAATTTTTTAAGTAATTTGGAAAACGTGGGAAAATGATGTCCACTTACGAACTCGATATTTTCAATATGAAACTTTTTTTTTCTAACTTCTAGATCGTTAATACGTTGAGTACATTTCTATATTAATGATTCGTGATTATTATGAGTGTTTTGTATTAGTGATACAAGAAAACCATTATAGTGAAAAATACTTGTTTGGGGGTTAATTAAAATGAATTAAACATCAAGATATAAATTTGTATGCTAGGTACATGCACATGGGACTTCCATTTCCCTAGGTTTATACTTTACCAATCGTAGGTAATTGTATCACATTACATTGTGGGGGAGCTTTAGAGAAGAGTTGAATTCAGATTTTAGGTTACAGTAGCTATAGAGACAGGAGATGAGGGTAGCTTAGGTACAATTAAGCGTGGCTCCAACTGATAGAGGTATTAGCATATATTATCGGTTTTAAAATTGTTGATTTACTTACATAGTGAATTTTCTATTGTCAAGTCTTTGCCTTAAGCAACTCGTGGATGTTACCACCTATAAACGATACCGAAGTGGGTTTACCACGTTATATGCAGTGTTTGTATGCTCTACTATTGATTTGATATAATCATTAAATTATTTGAGTATATTCTAATATATAAGAATTTCTCAATGATTGGAAAACATTTGTTGTTTTATTGCTTTACCTTTATTACATGTTATTATTTGGCTTAAAATTAAACTATTAGTTTGACTGTTTATTTTTTTCTTGTGCATTTTATTTACTTTAATTTTGTTGCATTTATGATATTCGTGAGTCCTACAGTATCTGCATTACCTTATTAAAATTGTGCATTGGGTCTCAAACTCTCTCAATTGGTATTAGAGCAGGTATACCTTGTTGGGCTTAACTACTCTAGTGTTGATCTATCTTTTGTATTTTTCACACACTCATAGTCACCAGAATGGACTCTGGTGAAAGAAGAAATGTTAGAAAACCTCCATTCCTTAATGCACATAACAATGCCTATTGGAAACCTCATATGTGTACCTTCACAATGCCTATGGGTGACCGTGTTTGCTACGAGGTTTAGCAAAAAGTTGAGTACCCTACTAAAGTTAAAGATGACAGTAAAATGATTTTGAAGCCAAGTATTCAATGGAAAAAAGAAGAAAGCAGGGAGTGCGATTGGAATAGTAAAGGGTTGTCTGAACTAACTAGGGCTGTCACTCTTGAAGAATACAAATGAATTTCTGTTTGTACTACTTTCGAGGAAGCTTGAAATATTATGGAGATTACGCATGAGAGTACCTCTACTTTAAAGAAGTCAAAGATGACACTCTTAAAAAGAGACTATGAGCTATTTTACATGGAAGAAGATGAAACTTTTGACAGCTTCTATCGTCGTTTCTTAGACATCATTAGCACTTCTTATAACCTTGTTCGTCTCCTTGACGAAGCATTTCATGTTGAGAAGATTCTAGCAAATCTACCTTCACGTTTTAGAGGGAAGGTCATCGCTATTGATACTCCTTTAAAAAAAAAGTGAATAGTTGAAGATTCATGTCGTTGTTTGTGATCTTCAAGCTTTAGAGATTGAAAGTTTTTAATTACGGATCAAATATACCTAGAGGGGGGTGAATAGGTTATTTTCAATTTTGACAAATATTAATTATGTAACCTAATCACAACGGCCAGAAATGCAATCGCGTGTAAAGATAAAATGCGGAATAGAAAATAACACACGATATTTTTAGGTGGAAACAACCTAGGCCACTCCAATGACCTAAGAGGAAAACCACCGGTCCACCGGACCACCTAACTATCCACTATGAAAATCAATGTTCAATTACAACCATAGATCCTAGAACTACCATTCACAGATAGATCCCCCTTTCTGTAATTTACTTATGAGCCGTCGCTCCTTTCATAAACTCCACAAGATAGGTGTCTGGATCCGGACCAACGTTCCGATCTACTTGAGTCACACAAGATCAATCGAACCAGTCAACTTCGGTAATTTCGAGTCACACGAAATACCGAGCACGTCACCTGAAACGTTAGCACAAATAGCACAAGTGCAAAGTGTGTCCTAGTGCGGATTCAAACAATGAAAAATCCTAACTAGCAGATTCAACAGCATATGATGTAAAAACAAAACCAGCTAGCAAACTCTAGAACAATCATATAAAGCTCAATATCATGAAAAGCAATTAGGCATGTGAATTATCCAAACATAACCACACAATATGTTTGAACAATTAAAAGATGAAAGTGCCTAAGATTGATAGATGAAGAGAAGAAGTTTATTGTTTAAAAGCGCAATCAGATTTATAAAAACTTATTTCAATGTGGTGAATTTTTTGCACATACTAGCCTCACTTATATAGAGTCCAATTTTTACTTCAAAAAGGATTTGCAATAGATTAAAACTCTACACCTATCAGGATTTAGCAATTACCACAGTTATACTCAAACAATGACTTTGTTTTTCACATTAAATGGGGTCATCTTGGTAAAAGTAATATATGGGTCGAATTAAAAAAGAGTTTTAGTTGAACTAAAAAACTGGCTCGATCGATCTAGCAATTGGCTCGATCGATCGATCCAATTCTCGATCGATCGACCAGATTTATCGATCAATACCAAAATGCTCGATCGATCTATCTCAACCCGAGAGCACCTAGATCGATGTCGTTCCACACTCGATCGATCTATCACTCGATCGATCGAACTATATACTCGATCGATCGACCAACATATGCACAATATATTTTTCGTTATGATCCATACTAAGTGTAGTGCTCAATTGTGTGAAGATGTATGCATGATAGAATATTTTACCTGTCATATGGGCATTGCAAGCTTGGTGACTCCATCATCATGTATCGTCTGATTAAACGGTGAACTCTTACTCTAGATTACAATCAAACATTTTGTCCACGAAAATTGCCAATACAAAATAAACCTTACAGAGATTTACCATCTCCCACATAAAAGAGGAAGCTCTTCTGCTGTTAAAGAAGTGAGCTTAGTGATAAGTGCTCGAAAAGCACTAACATTTCATGATTTATTGTGCTTAATTGTTTAAAAATAGATTTGTTATACATTGTTTATTTGATTATTTTCATAAATCTATCAATTCGAAATCACGAGTATGTTTTAGTGTATTTCAAGTGTTTTTAGCATCAAATGAGTTGAATAATGCAAACACGCAAAGACGGAACACTTATGGCCCTCGAATCACAATTTACAGGCAACACGAGTCAAATTATGTAAGCCGTACATGACGAACCAGCACATATGTAAGGGAGTACATGTGAAGAAACTGAAGACAATGTGCGCCACAGAGAGGAAAATGTATGCCGCGGCGAGCATCTCTTGGGTTTTGACCATTAATTCCAAATTTGTATTGTGGCACGGTGGGTAAAATGTATGCCACGGTGCGCCTATTCTTGATACAATCAGGATTCTAGGTAACCCTTACATGTATAAATACCCTCTTTAGAGACCCCTTTTGACACAACTTTTATACACTTCAATTTTACGAACCAACAAGAGATTCAATCAATTTTTGGGAGCTTTTCCACACTCAAAGAAGCAAGAGAATTAATTCTAAGGATCCAAGAAATTACTGAAGATCGACGATCAAGCTTTTGGAGAAGAACGTCATCCAATCCAATAGCGGTATTTAGATCTAGGGTTTCTTCTTGTTATAGAATTTACTTTTCTTCTTCTTACTTCTTTGAGTGTATGTTCAGATTATATTTATCTATGAATTTTAATATGAACACGAGTGGCTAATTTTATTATGGATGTTTAGTTTGTGTTGCCATGTTTGCTAGAACTATTGTGGTGAATGTTTTTATTGCTTTGAAATAAATAAATTTACCTTTTGATTAAGAGCATGTTTAGATATTTAATTGTGAATTTTCATAGGCCAATTTGAGATTCATAGTTAGGTTGAAAAATCTGATAATTTAGTTTTAAGAACGTCACATTGACTATATTTTGACAAACTTAATCAAAGCTTCAAATTAATGACCCAGTCATGAAATTAGTTTGATTAGCATATTTTTCTTGTGCATAATTTGGTTGCTAATTGATATACCCGGTTGTAGGATATTGCTTAGTTAATCAACAAAGAGAATTACCCGATCGTAGAAATTTTCGTAATTAAAAGGAAAGTCGGTAAAAAGTGTTTATTAGAACGTTCATGTTAATTCACCATAACTTTTCGATGTAAGCATGGCCAACCAAACTAAATTTTCATACATCCTCCATTGATATTTGAAATCGTTTTGAGTTAATTCTGAATTTGCGTAGTTATTTTCGTTAATTGTTCGACACCATTGATCTTGCTCACAATTTCACTTTATTTACAGTTTTATTAGGTTTTTGATTCTAGTTATTTAGAGTTTTAGTGTTACTAGAACTCTATTTAATTATTATTTTAGTTGCTTTAGGACTCTAAATAGATTAAGAAAAAGGTTGATTCGTACACTTGCGAGTACTATAATTTGCACATCAAGTTTTTTGCACCTTTGCCTGGGAGTTGGCGTTTTAAATAATTTTCTTTTTGACTTTTTGGAGTTTCTAAATTAGATTTATTTGTTTATTTACTTTATTTTTATTTTATTTGTTATCTTTTATTCAAAAAACACAAAAAAATCAAAAATAAAAAAATTGTGCTTTTATTGCAATTTCTCTGCTGCCTTTATCTTTGTTTGCTTTTTATTTGTGCATGCAGGGTAGGAGATCACTTAACAAGGAACTCACTCCCCTCATTGAAAACATTCATAGGATCAAACACCAATCAAAGAAACTGGATAACCCAATTCAAGAGGAAGAAGACCAACTACAATTGCGAGTAGTAATGGGTGACAACGTGGGTAGGCAGATGATGAACAAAGACTTTGCAGGACCTATCATTGGGACCGCCACATAGTGCATTCAACTCACAGAGGCAGCTAGGAATTATGAATTGAAAAATATTCATTATTCCATGCTTCCCTCTTTTTACGGTATCCATAATGAAGATCCTTTAAATTTTATGCGTGAATTATATGCAACTGTGCAAACCTTTCCACTGCAGGGACTTAGAGAAGATCAACTACGGATGAGGAATTTTCCATACACTCTCAAAGATAGAGCTAAGTCTTGGCTCATGACATTTGCACCTGGTTCTTTGGCCACTTGGGATGCAATTTATAACAACTTTATGTGTAAGTTCTATTCCTATCAAAAAACGTCTAACCTAAGAACAAAAATTGCTACTCTTTTGCAGATGGAAGGAAAACCCTTTCACGAGACTTAGGACAGATTCAAATTGCTCTTGATACAGTGTCCACCACCACTTCCCGTTGCAGTTACAAAATCAATTTTTCTATGACGGATTGACACTACAGTGTCAATTCACAGTTGACAACGCTACAAGAGGAGCTATGGGTGAGAAAACAGCGGATGAAACCTATGAACTTTTTGGGATGTTGGGAGCCAATTTCCAACAAAAAAGCGCTAGAGGAAAAAGAGTTGGAGTCCATGAATTAAGCTCCATGATGTGTTAAAATGTGTACTCGCAAGTGTACGAATCACTCGTAGTAAAGTGACAAGCAACTTCCAAGGTTGGTCTCTCAAGGAATTGCAGTGGTTTTAAATAACTAACTTTTAACTTAAACAGAGTTCTAATGAAAACAAAACACTAATTAAATAGAGTTCTAGTGAAACTAAAAATCTAAGTAACTAGAATCCTAAAGCAAATAAAATACCAATTAAATAGAGTTCTAGTAAAACTAAAACTCTAAGTAACTAGAATTCTAAAGCTAGTAAAACTGTAAACAAGTTGGAATTGTGACGAGAACAATCATACGACAATCAAACGAAAACAAGATCGCAAGCAAACAATCAATTCAAATATCAATGGAGGATGTATGGACGTTTAGCTTGGTTGACCATGCTTGCATCGAAAAGGTATGGTGAGATAACATGAACGTCCTATATAAACTAAACTACCGGCTTTCCTTTTAATTACGAGACTCCTTTTGGCGGTGGTAGGTCTCTTTATTGATTAACTAATTAATTGCCTTTGGCGGGGGTAAATCAAATAGTAATCAAATTATGCGCAAGGAAAACATGCCAATCAAATTAATGCTATGACTAAGTCACTAACTTGAAGCTTCGATTAAGTGTTTCGGAATAAAGTTAAGGTGACGTTCCTATAACTAAATTCTCAGATTTTTCAACCTAACTACGAACATCAAATGGGCCCATGATTATTCATAATTAAATATCTAAACATGCTCTTAATCAAAAAGTAATTTATTTATAAATCAATAAGATACACCATACACAATTCTAGCAAACATGGCAACACAAACTAAACATCCATAATAAAATTAGACAGACATGTTCATATTAATATTCATAGACAAATAAAATATGATCATACACTTTAACAAAAAGAGAAGAGGAATTAATTCTATAACAACAAGAAAATCCTAGATCTAAATACCGCTTATGGATTGGATAGCATTCTTCTCTGTAAGCTTTATCTTCGATCGTCGTTGGTTTCCTTGAATCCTTAGAATAGTGTCTCTCGCTTCGTTAGAGTGTGGCAACGCTCTCAAAACTGATTGAATGTAGTGTTTGGATCGCAAAATTGTGAAAAATAAGAGTTGTGTACGAATTGGTCGAGTTCTGTTGTAAAGGGGGTCTAAGGGGGTATTTATAAATGTAAGGGATTCCTGATTGCATTAGGAATAGGCGCGCCGCGGCATGCATTTTCCCCGCCGCGGCGCAACACAAATTCTGGAAATTGTGTAAAAACCCGAGAGCTCCCCGCCGCGGCATGACTTTTCCTCGCCGCGGCGCGCTTTGTCTTCAGTTTCTTCACATGTACCCCCTTACATATGTGATGGCTCGTTATGTAAGGCTTACATATTTGTCTCGTTTAGCCCGTAACTCGTGATCCGAGCGCCGTAAGTGTTCCGTCTTTGCGTGTTTTCATTATTTGGCTCATTTGACGCTAAAAACACCTGAAATACACTAAAATATACCCGTGACTCCGAATGGATAGATTTATGAAATTAATTGAATAAACAATAATAATAAATCTATATATCAAACAATTAAGCACAATTAATCACGAAATATTAGTGCTTTTCGAGCACTCATCACTCCACCAACGAAATGGCCATGCACCTTGCTGAGTTAACTAAACAAGTGCAACTTCTCACTACCTCCAACATGAATCAAATGCCAAAACATGAGGTATGTGGAGTTTGTGGTTCTTATGGACATGGGGCTAATGTTTGTTCTTTTGCAGGTGATTCTTATACAAGTGCTAATGAAGAGGCAAATTTAATGCAAGGGTACCAACCTAGACCTAGGAATGACCCTTATTCTAACACCTACAACCCTGGATGGAGAAATCACCCCAACTTTACATGGAAATAAAACAATAGCCAACCATTTGTCCAAAATCAAACACAAGGCCAAAACATTAACTAACAATTTCCACAAAATAAACCAACAGTAAAGGAAACCTTGAATACTTTCATGCAATCTTGTAATGGAAGGATGGACTCTATGGAAGCATCAATGAAAAGAGTGGAAATACAAGTAGGGCAGCTAGCTGAACAAATGCACAAACAGGAGACAGGAAAGCTGCCCAATCAACCCGAACAAGCAAAAGTTGTCATGATTTTTCGGAGTGGTAAGGTCGTTACAAAGGTTTTACCTAAACTTTCTAATGATTTTCCTTATAGTGCAGGTAATATGGAAGATGACAACACCGTTTCTAAGGAATTTGGGGAAAAAGCTGACAAACATGAAGAGCTTTCAAAGGCAACAATTGGAGAATCATCTAGCTCCCCTAAGTTACACAAGCCATCAAAGCCATACCGACCACCAGTGCTATTCCCACACCGCTTAAAGGATAGTAAGCATGATAAGCAGTTTTCTGATTTATTTAACATTCTTACGAAAGTTAATATTAATTTGCCTCTGTTAGATGTAATTAGAAACATGCCTTCTTATGCGAAAATTTTCAAATAAATAAACACTAAGAAGAGAAGGTATGAGCTTAATGAAAGAGTCAAAGTGTCTAAAATTGCTAGTGTAGGGCTTCAACGAAACTTACCCCCTAAGTTAAAAGATCCTGGTAGTTTTATCATTGATATCACTATGGGGGATAGGAAAGTCGCTAAGGCTATGCTTGATTTAGGTGCTAGTATAAATTTGATGCCTTACTCTATTTTCTTGCAGCTAGGTTTGGGAAAGCTAAAACCAACAACCATGTCCCTTCAACTTGCAGATAGATCTGTTAAATATCCGAAGGGCATGGTTGAGGACTTACTTGTACAGGTAGATAAGCTAATCATACTTGTTGATTTTGTGGTTTTAGATATGTAGGATATCCCATCTTTGGACAAGGAGCATACAATTCTTTTGGGTAGGCCATTTATGGCCACTACCCAAACCATCATTGATGTCCAAAGTGGGAAGTTGACAATGATAGTTTTGGGAGAGACTGTACATTTTAAGGTTGTTGATTCATCTCCTTACCCTTCTATATCTGCTATTGATGAATGCTCAGTTGTTGAGTATTTAGATCCCATTATTCATGATACTTTTGTGCATGACAGATTAGATGATAAATTAGAGATAGCACTTACCGTTGGAGAGGTAGATGATATCTTAGACTATAAGGCTAGGGAGTAAAATGATCTTTTAGACAATGCCATACCATTAGATAAAGCTAGTACAGGCTTAGACTTATTAGATGTCCCACATGATGATGAGATTGCTCCACCTGAATTGGAAATTAAAGAACTACCTAAACATCTTAAATATATATTTTTGGGAGAGAATGAGACTTATCCGATTATTATTTCATCTACACTCACCCAAAAATAAGAGGAGAAACTAGTTGGAGAGCTTAGGAAGTATAGAAAAGCAATAGGATGGAGTACAGGGGACATTAGAGGCATTAGTCCAGCAATGTGTATGCATAAGATCAATTTGGAGGACAATGTCAAACCTGTTAAAGAAGCACAAAGGAGACTAAACCTAATCATGCAAAGGGTTGTTAAAAAAGAAGTTTTGAAACTCCTAGTGGTAGGAGTAATTTATCCAATTGCTGGTAGTAAATGGGTTAGTCCAGTTCATGTGGTACCAAAGAAATCTGGAATAACCGTGGTTAAGAATGAGAAGGATGAATTAGTGCCCACTAGGATAATTACGGGTTGCAAGATGTGAATTGACTTTCAAAAATTGAATTTTTACACCAAAAAGGATCACTTTCCCTTTCCCTTCATTGATCAAATGTTAGAAAGACTAGCTGGACACGATTTCTACTACTTTTGGGATGGTCTTTTAGGTTATTATCAGGTACCCATTATTCTGGAGGATCAAGAGAAAACAACTTTCACATGCCCATTCAGAACTTCCACTTTTAAGAGGATGCCATTTAGACTATGCAATGCACCCGCCACCTTTCAGAGATGTATGATGTCAATCTTTTTTAGACATGGTGGAGAAATTCATCGAGGTATTTATGGATGAATTTTTTGTTTTTAGTAATTCCTTTGATGATTGCTTGCATAAATTGACTTTAGTGTTAGAACGATGCATTGAATGTAATTTGACACTTAGTTGGGAAAAAAGTCATTTTATGGTCTAACAGGGCATAGTTTTAAGACATGTCATAGCTAACAAAGGAATTGAAGTAGATAAGGCTAAGATCGATTTAATTGCAACGTTGCCTCCTCTTACATCTGTTAAGGGGATACGGAGTTTCCTAGGACATGCAGGTTTCTATAGACGGTTTATTAAGAATTTTTCCAAAATAAGTTATCCATTATGTAACCTACTTTCCAAAGACACTCTGTTTGATTTTAATGATGATTTCCTTGTTGCCTTCAATACTTTAAAGGATAGACTTACTTCTGCACCTATTATTGTGGCTCCTGATTGGTCTTTACCATTTGAGATCAAGTGTGATGCGTATGATTATGCAATAGGAGCTGTTTTGGGGCAAAGAGTGGATAAACATTTACATGTTATATATTATGCTAGCAAAACACTCAATGATGCCCAAATTAAAGAGCTCAACATGGACATGACAAAAGTTAGGGAAAAACGACTACTCCAACTGAGCGAACTTAAAGAAATTCGGGACGAAGCTTACGAGAATGCCAAGATCTACAAGGAGCGTACTAAGTGCTATCAGTAAGTCTTTAGTTCCTGGAATGAAAGTTCTGTTATATAATTCACATTTGTGTTTGTTTCTAGGAAAACTACATTCTAGGTGGAGTGGACCGTACACAATCGCAAATGTATTTCCACATGGAGTAGTCAAGTTACTAAATTCCAAAACACAAGAACCGTTCAAAGTGAACGGGCATCATGTCAAGCCAACAATTTGAAAAGCATAGAAACCATATGTCTCCACGATTCTTAGAAACGAGAGCAGCCACGTCTTGCTAAGATGTAAAACTAAGCCCTTAATGGGAGGCACCCATTCGGTATTGTATTTCTTTGTTCATTTTATTCTTTCGTTCTTTTTATCATATTTTTGTTTTTAAAAGTTTTTCATGACAATGAGGACATTCCCAAATCTTGGTTGGAGTTGAATGCGTTGCCCATTTTAAAAAATTCCAAAAAAATCAAATATTTTAAAAATTTTGTGTCCGCCCTGGTAGGAAAAAATTTGTGCCACAGCCAGTGAGTTTCTATTTCAGGACAATTTTTCAAAAAAATGTATGCGCCGCAGCGGGAAAAATTTGTGCTGCAGAGAGGAACGTTCTATTTCACGCACAAAATTAAAAATTTTATCCATGCTGTGACGCGCCTTCAAACATTTCCATAAAAGGGGCACTCATGAATTCAAACCTCACAACCCCCAAATTTTTCCTCACTTTCCCACATTTTCTCTCAAACAACCTCCCACTTTCTCTCCAATTTCTTCTCAATTTCTCACCAAATCAAAATTTTACTCAATAATTTCTTCATTCTAACATTGATATCAATTTTTCCTCCATCAATTTCAACAGATTTGCTCTAAAAATCAAGAAACCTCTTCATCTTCAAAACCTAGGGTTTCAATCAATTTGGGGTTTTTTCTTCAAGGTTTCCATTGGACTCCCAAGAGGTAAATTTCTTCACAATTCTATCTCAATTTAGTAATTATTTTTTGGAATCTGTGAATTGTGTGTGAAAAATTTGGATTTAAGTGAATTGATTTGGATAATAGGGGAATTTTTGGGGTTTTTCTAAATTTTCTGGAATAAATTGTTGGGTGTGAATTATTTGAGTGAGAACTTTTTATGGCTCCAAAAAAAAGGTCAGTGAGGGTAGTCGTTTGAAAGGAAAGGGGAAAGTGGTCGAAGATCGAAATTATGACGCCTCTCGGTTTGTTAGTTAGGAGGCACAAGAGCAGTACGAGGGTGCCGCCAAAAAAAATAAGAGGTTTGTCAATGAGAGAGGTTTAGACTTTGGCCAAGTGGGCCTAATGGGAATTATAGATAAAATTGAGGCGTTGGGATGGAGAAAATTTGTGCACGCCCTAGAAGTAGGTGTAAGTTCGTTGTTCCGGGAATTCTACACGAATGTCCCGGACTCAGGAGGAATGGTATGGGTGACGGGTGTTGAGGTCCCCTTTAATAGGACAATTATAAACTCCTACTATGGATTGAGGGATATCTAAGATAGCGGGTATGAAACCTACCTAAAACAAGTTGATTACAACGAGATCATAAACACCCTCACCGATGGTTAAGCGGAGTGGGAGTATAAGGGAGACATGGTCAATATTTTCCAAGCTAAGCACCTTAGGACCCATTCCATATCTGGCATTATTTTGTGTGTTATAGGTTAATGCCAACTTGGCATTATAGTACTGTCAATAGGGAGCGGGCAATTCTACAATTTGCCAAAGAAACCAAGTGTTCAATAGATGTGGGAATGGTAATCCAACAATGGGTTGGGTACTCAGCAGAGCATCACAACATAAGTTATTTATTTCCCCAACTAATCACCACCCTGTGTGTCAAACACGGAGTCCAATATGACACAGGTGAGGTTTTATTGCAACAAGGTGAAACATTAACCTTTGCTTACATGCAACACCTGACTAGCGGTACAAAAGCATGACAAGGTAGTAGGAAGGGTGAGGGTACCTCTTCCAAGAACGCTACCACAAAAGACCGGTTGGTAAATAAGAGGCAAGGGTTCATAAAATACAGGAGTATCAGACTCAACAACAAGCTTGGTTCAGGGACCAAATGAAGTATTCACACGAATACCAAGCTCTACTCCACCGAATGATGAGCTTTTAGTTGATATAGAATGGAGTAGACCTCACCCAGTTTGGCCCAGTTCTGCAGTATCCAGGACACGACTTTGTTTTCAGACAATTGGCGAACCAACCTGAAGATGAGAAATAGCAACCTGATGATATGGAGGACTAAGCATCCCAATTGTATTTTCTTTCTTTTATTTTATTTTCATTTTCTAGTTTAATTTTCTTTTTCTTTCATTCATTTATTTATTTATTTCATTTTGTTTTTATTTTATTCTATGTCAGATCGTTTAAGGATTCTAATTAACTTTGTTTAATGTTTTTGCTTTCATTTGCATTTAGTTAATATTTAAATTTGGCTTTGAGTTGTGATGCACATATTTATAGTTTTCATGCATATTTCTTGCGTACTAAATGTCACATGATAAGGAGAGCGAGGAATAGTGAAACGAAGCGTAAGTGTAATGTACACAATCTCATACGAAAGGGGCTAACTTCCTCTCACTTCTTTACTTAATTTCTTTTGTTTTTCTTTTTAACATTGAGGACAATGTAGAAATTAGGTTAGGAGTGGGAAAAATATTCCATGAGCATGAATTTAGACCAAATTTTAAATTTTAACCTTTTGTAAATTTTTCATTTGAATTTTATTAGGATAGTATCGAGTTCACTTAAGTCAATTCGGAAGTCTATGACATTAACATGATTGTAATAACGGTGACATGAGAAAGAAACTAAATTTTCACCTAAGTAAAGAGGCACATAAATGTTAGATTCATCTAGTTTGAGGATTTTGTGGTGTATGTGGTAATTTGTATGGTTAGTATGACTATATTTGGTTTGTGTAGTGTATGCATGTTTGTGATATATTTTAAGTCTCAACAAACTCTAGAACTTTCTTGAAAACCCATTAAGGTGAAATAATAGAATCATATACCACTTAGAAAGTGATTTAGGCCGTCTTTGGACCGTTTGAACTTTTCAAGCCTCCCCGTATTGTTTTATCCATAGTGACATCCATGAACTCAATATTCATATATACATTGTACTACTCTTAGTGATAAGAGTATTCAATATAATACTTGATTTTCAGAGCATTTGTATTGTATATGTCTTGCTTTGTTGATAAAAAATAATAATAATAAAATAAATAAATAAAAATTGAATAAAGAGCAAGAAACGTAAAGAAAGAAAATCAAGCAAAAATCCAAGAGACAAATGAAATTTATAAAATAGGAGGATGAAAAAGAATATTTGGGTAGAAAAGTTGAGTAAGTTTGTGAAAAGTACTCTTATCCTATTGAGAATAACATTTCTGTACTTTCATAACCACACACCTAAACACAACTTTACAAGCTTAATAAAGTCTTATTGATTCTAGGTAGTTTTGATTTCTATATTAGTGGAGATGGATTTGAAAAGTGAGCCTATGAAGTTTATGAGTGCAATTTTCATTCATATTTTACTTGCACAAGTTTGAGATCTAAAATGTAATTTATGAATATCATGCATGACACGATCAGATAGTGTAACTAACGGGATTGTGGTTTGATTGTTTGTTCAAAAGCCGATTACGCAGATGGGTTTGATATTTGGACTGTTTTTGAGCTTAAGTAATTTTTAACCATTTCGTATGCCATTCGTTATTGACAATTTTTGAGACATATGCATGGATTGATTCAAGTATGTTTAGAGTCTTTATTAGTTTTAAGAGTCGTACGATGTTTGTGGGTGTCATCACTGGAAACCCTCACGAGACTATAACTCGTCCACTAGGGCCACCTAGGGGTTTAAAGGCTTGTTGCATATGCTAAATGCAACCGTGATAATCTATAGAAGTGATTTAGTTTAGTATAGTTTATTTTAATTGTTTTTATTTTAGTTTTTAGATCGCTCCACTTGCTAGAGACAAGCAAGAAGTTGGTTGGGGGTTGTGATAAGTGCTCGAAAAGCACTAACATGTCGCGATTTATTGTACTTAATTGTTTAAAAATAGATTTTTTATATATTGTTTATTTGATTATTTTCATAAATCTATCAATTTGAAGTCACGGGTGTTTTAGTGTATTTCAGGTGTTTTTAGCATCAAATGAGTTGAATAATGCAAACACGCAAAGACGGAACATTTACGGCCCTCAGATCACAATTTATGGGCAACAAGAGTCAAATTATGTAAGTCGTACAAGACGAGCCAGCACTTATGTAAGGGGGTACATGTGAAAAAACTGAAGACAACGCGCAATGTGACGAGGAAAATGTCTGCCGCAGCGAGCACCTCTCGAGTTTTGACCATTAATTCCAAATTTGTCTTGTGCCGCAGTGGGTAAAATGTATGCCACGGCGCGCCTATTCCTGATACAATCAGGATTCTAGGTAACCCTTACATGTATAAATACCCCCTTTAGAGTCCCCTTTTGACACAACTTTTATACACTTCAATTTTGCGAACCAACAAGAGATTCAATTAGTTTTTGGGAGCTTTTCCACACTCAAGGAAGCAAGAGAATTAATTCTAAGGATCCAAGAAATTACTAAAGATTGACGATCAAGCTTTTGGAGAAGAACGTCATCCAATCCAATAGCGGTATTTAGATCTAGGGTTTCTTCTTGTTATAGAATTTACTTTTCTTCTTCTTACTTCTTTGAGTGTATGTTCAAATTATATTTATCTATGAATTTTAATATGAACATGAGTGGCTAATTTTATTATGGATGTTTAGTTTGTGTTGCCATGTTTGCTTGAACTGTTGTGGTGAATGTTTATATTTCTTTGAAATAAATAAATTTACCTTTTGATTAAGAGCATGTTTAGATATTTAATTGTGAATTTTCATGGGCTAATTTGAGATTCATAGTTAGGTTGAAAAATCTGATAATTTAGTTTTAGTAATGTCACATTGACTATATTTTGAAAAACTTAATCAAAGCTTCAAATTAATGACCTAGTCATGGCATTAGTTTGATTGCAATATTTTCCTTGTGCATAATTTGGTTGCTAATTGATATACCCAATTGTAGGATATTGCTTAGTTAATCAACAAAGAGAATTATCCGATCGTAGAAATTTTCGTAATTAAAAGGAAAGTCGGTAAAAAGTGTTTATTATAACGTTCATGTTAATTCACCATAACTTTTCGATGCAAGCATGGCCAACCAAACTAAACATCCATACATCCTTCATTGATATTTGAAATTTTTTGGAGTTAATTCTAAATTTACGTAATTTTTTTGGTTAATTGTTCGACACCATTGATTTTACTCACAATTCCACTTTATTGACAGTTTTATTAGGTTTAGGATTCTAGTTATTTAGAGTTTTAGTGTTACTAGAACTCTATTTAATTAGTGTTTTAGTTGCTTTAGGACTCTAATTAAATTAAGTAAAAGGTTGTTTAAAAGCATTACAATTCCTTGAGAAACCAACCTCGAATGTTTGCTTATCATTTTCTACTAGTGATTGTACACTTACGAGTATTATAATTTGCACATCACTTAGCTCTTAAGATTACTAAGATTCAAAGGGATAAAGAGAAATTTATCCCAGCAGAGAGTGATGAATCATCTAGACCAAATGAAGAAGAGTGGGCACTCCTTTCCAAAAATAGTTTAAAAAGCTTTTTAGAAGTAAAAGGAACACTTATGATATATCAAAAGGGGAAAGCTCGAGCAAAAGGATTTTGAGATTAGAAAAATTGAAGCTTTTGATGAGAAAAAGATGGAAGTTAGTGCCAAAGGCATATGAATCAAATTAAGTATTTCAAGTGTGGAAAACCTAGACACATTGCTCTCAATGTTACTTCAAGAATAAACATTCTTGCAAGAGAGCATTGATGGCTAAGGTTACTGATCTGGATTTATTGTGCAACCTGGAGACCCACTCACAGCATCATTCCTTATGATGGCTCCAAAACTGCCCAACCAATCAAGAAACCTTCCACCTAATCTTCTAAAGCACAATGAAGGAGCAATTGCAAGGCTTACAACAGAACAATACCTACATAAAAGCTTTCCTTGCTCAACAACAACAATGGTTGCGTGCACATATGTAGTAACAATCCGAATGCATGCAAGCCCTAAACATGCAACAAAGGATTCACCTAACACACCATGGCAATGATTGTAACCAATTGCTGGCATTCCCAACATACCAAGGAGGGGACTTCAACTTCAATTACTGACAAAGGATGAGGATGATGAAAATGATGACATGGAGGACTGAAACCAATGGGGCACCAAATGTTGGCATTTCTCTTATTTGATTTGATTTTATTTTTTGTTTGGTACTTTAGTTTTCTTTCTTTTGAGACATTATTGATACTTTAATTTTTCATTTCTTTTAACTTTAGTTTAGTTAAACTTAGTTAATTGGAATGATTTATGATCTTATTGCATATTGTGTTTAATATGTTTTCTTTGGTGAGTGACACGTATTAAGATGTATACATAAGCTCAAACAACTAAGGCAAGAATGTGCATAATGGCAAGGAGCATTTCTAACCATGAAGTACATAGCATCACTTCACCATTCAAAAAGGAAGGGTACTAACATTAATTTTTAGTTTTAATTTGTTTTTGATAGTCTTAGATTAATCATCTATAGTCGATTCAATCATGAATCAATGAAATGATAATTAAACCTGACAAATAGAAAAATTTAAAATTACTTTAGTTGAAATACTGATCTAAATGTGAATTGACCTCTGTGAAACTCTTATGATTTGTGGTATGAAAGCATGTTGATTTGAGTATTTGGAACCTATCATGCATGGAACTTGATGAGTATGTCTGTTGCAACAAACTCTATAACTTATTTGATATTCACTCGAAGTTAAACCATGCGATTTGCTTTGCTTAGAAAGTGATTTAGGCTATCCTTGGAACGTTTGAACCTTTCAAGCTAACCAACAAAATTATATCATTAGTTCACCCCTTTTTAAGCTAAAAAAAAAATCCATTTAGTCATACCATATCTACTATAGTGAATCGAATAAGCCATATCTTCTATTAACTACCTTTTAAAAAATACCAAGAGACCGCATCATGTGCACATACATAGTTGGAAAATACAAAATGAAATACAACCCCAAAATAAAATATGTAATATGATAGGTTGGGGGTTGTAGGTGTTACATTGCATTGGTGAAAAGGAGGAAGCTATAATAAAATATATAAAAAGGGGGCAATCATAATCATGGATGAAATATTGAAAATTGTGTGAAGAGGCTAAGTATCTTAATGTGTTTAGAAGATATGTATTTTTACACTAAAAAATGAGTCTCTTGTTTTAAATTCCTATCCTTTCTTTCATGATCCCTTATCTTATCTTTACATTAAAACCATATTGAAAACCTTTTGATCTTAAGTAAAGTAACTGTCCTATATTAGTAGAGAGTGAATTGAAAGAAAAATAGGCATATTAAATTTGTAATTAGGAGCATGTTCATTGCATCCTAACAACTCTAAAATTATGAAATTGTTGTGTGAATGTTATGTATGAGAATATCCAATACAAAAATTAAAGTTAGTGGCTTGAATGGATGTTTAAGAGTTAAGCACAAAATGATATGAATGTTTAAATTATGATTGATCAAAAGTAATTTTTAAACAATCTATGTGTTGGGATTTAATTTTCTAAGATAAAATGTGAGAATTGATATTCGGGTAGTTAAGTCTAGTTGAGTCAGTCTTTGATCAAAGTTAGACGTTTATGGGTACCATCATTGAAAATCCTCATGAGACTATAACTCATCCCCTAGAGCCACCTAGGGGTTTAAAAGCTTGTTGCATACGCTAAATGCAACAGTGACTATCTGCAAAAATGATCTATTTTAGATTAGGATTTTATCTCGTTGCATGATCTTTAACTTAGTTCTAACGCTTTTCTAGCTAGAGACTAGCCATAAGCTGGTTAGGGATTGTGATGCACGTCTGAAATACGCTATTATTTTATGCTTATTTAGGATTAAAATGAGAGTTTAGTTAGATTAGGATTTTATCCCATTACATGATCTTTAACTTAGTTCTAACTCTTTTCTAGTTAGAGACTAGCCATAAGCTGGTTAGGGGTTTTGATACGCGTCTGAAATATGCTATTATTCTATGCTTATTTAGGATTAAAATGAGAGTTTAGAACTTAATCATATTCATTTTATTGATTTATCACACAAACATTATTCTATTCTTACAGTGTATATTTTTATGGATTTCAGGTATTTTGAGCTTAAATGGAAAAAACGTACATCATGCGATAGAGCACATGTGGTGCATGGCAAGCAATTGGCACACAAACACTCACACCCCAGCCTAGGCTACTTGGCTCCACGGCCTAGCCCTCTCAGATCAAATGTGCAATTTTTTAAGAAAAGCTCGTGTTACGATGGTGGATACATTGAACTGCGGTGGTGACGTCTCAAACTACACTCATGTTGCCAACATACAAGCTTGCACTGTACAGGTGGATTACTTGAGCCACAGCCCGCATACAATTTGTGTGAATTCTAGACCTATTTTCTAGCTTCTACTTGTAACCAAATTCTACTTGTCTTAGGAATTATGTGTGCCTATAAATACAATGTTAGAGTCCTAGACTGGATAGACAATAATAATATAGGAGAATAGAATCATAAAGAGAGAGAAAAACATAGAATTGAGCTTAGCTTTTAATCAAATTTCAAGAGGAGAATTACAATTCGAAGATCAAGATCAAGAATGGAGGCATAGAAGTTAGAGTGATATTCTTCAAGAGATTGAGTTTGTTGTTCTTTTCTTCTTTTGTCTAGCACTTTAATGTTTTCTTCATTTGTAAATCTGAATTTGATGAGCACAATGTGTGGCTAAGTCTTTTATTAATCTAGGGATCTAATGAACCCAATTTTTTAACATGTGTTGATCTAAATTATCTCCCCCTTCATGTTTGCAATTTAAAATTATATTATTTGATCTAAATTTGATTGCTTAATAATTTTTTGATATCAATTATTCTATAGAGGCATATTGGTAGCTTTGAGAGAAGTGCTTGTATGTTTGTCTTGATCAAATAGCATACATAGTTTTTAGGAAGAGATATATGATTCATATGTATGTGGTCCATAATTGATGTGCTTCATGAGTAGTGATTTAATCTAATTGGCATGAGAGTGTAATTAGGTTAGATTGCTATATTGTGTGTAATTTACTTGAGAGAGGAATGCATACATAGTTTAGAATCAATTGATCATATAATTTATGCTAAATAATTGGGGAGGATTTAGGGATTCACATGCTTAGGAGATTGGGGAATTAATGACTACCTAGGTTATATCTCTCATATATATTTTCTTTAATTTAATTTAGTTATTTAATTTTAGTAATTGTCTTCCATTGTCCAAATAGTGATAGTGAGCTTCGTATTTGTATTCCACAATTAATTATACTTTTTCCTATGAGTTCAACATTCGTACTTTAAATACTTATCACTTGTACACCACCCCGTGCACTTGTGAATTTTACGTGTCACTGGCCACAGTGCACGTGTTGAAGGGCACAATATTCCTTGCCGTAACATGCCTTGATTATTATGTCCAATATAAAAACCCAAGGGCACCCTGCCGTAGCACACAATTTCCTCTACTGCAATGCATGTTGAATTTACACTTCTAGTACAAAAACCCAAGAGTGTCCTGCTGCGACACACATATGTTCTTACCTTGACATGATTTATTTACATGTCTTGTACATGCCCTTTACATAATGGGTTGTTTTTTATTTAAGACTTACATGCCTTAGTCTTTTATACTTCATTTTCACTTTCTTTGATCGTTGAAGTCCAAAAATAATTCCAAAATCACTTGAATCTATAAAACACGAAACATACCCTCCAAAACAATATAATATTGAAATAAAACATAAAATAAATACTTAAAAACATAACAAATAATAGGTCAAAATAATTTTGATCATGAGCAAAGTAGACTAAGCTTGAAAAGGTGTTGGAGTACTCCAAGTAAGTTGTAAACAAGCTTCATATGGGAACTAAGAAATTAGGTGAAGTTTTGAGTAGCATAAAGGTGCCCGATGATAGATGCGGGCTGTGTTATACTAATGATGGTGGTTCTTTCTCCACTATTACTACACCTCTTTTCATAAAGTTGATTATTGTTGATCCTAAAATGAAGATCGTTATTGCCTTTCCTAAAGGTTAGTCTCATTGTCTCAAGTTACTCCCCTTTAGGTTATACTAGCAATTGAAATCTCATCCCCTCTTCCTTCTTCTCATCACGCTGGTAAGGATTCGTTTCCCCTACCTATAAGTTTCTAGCTACCTATCACCACTGTGGTGAGCATGGGCATATTAGACCCCAGTGTGAGAAATTGACTTTCTATTCTTGTGTGAGAATCAATGTGAGTGCTTATTGTACCTACTCTTCTTCTTGTACGACTCCTTAGAGTCAGAGAACCAGTTTCTTCTCACTCTACTGCATGTTCTAGTCAACTTTATGATATTGTTGGTCACTTTGCCAACCACTGTCCTAGGTAACTTTAGAAAAGTTCTAGGAGATCCCCCTTCTCTCTCCTTATTTTTATTGCTCAGGTTGCAGCTCCTATCGTTCATCTGAGATGTACAATCAGGGTGTATTATGCGCTAACAACATAGTACAAAAAGGGAAAAGTCTCCTTCTAAAATCCCACTTGGTCGTATGTTTGATGATCACTCGACTAGTTTTTCCCAAATTTCTAAACAAAAAGAAACTTTAGTGACTCATACTCTAATGTGCAAATTTTAAATGCTTGCAAGTGCACGAGTCACCTATAACAAGTGACAAGTTACCCTGAGGTTGGTCTCTCAAGGGATTTGTGGTGGTTTAACAGATGTCGATTGTGAAAACGGTTGCAAAATTATAAAATCTTAAAACAATTAAAATAAGCAAGTAAATAGTATATCGAAGTGATAAGATGAACAAGTATGGGATATTAGCTAGCTAACCAATTATGGATAAAATAATTTAAGTAATTTTCACAATTAAGCTTAGAAAGTTAGATTTATTGATTTTTTTTCACTAAACCTAGAAAATTTCAAATCATTTGTAATTCTCCCTTATAATTAACTAATTAACTTTTTTAATCTAAAACGTTAATTAATTAATTAGAATAGGCCTTTGGAAAATAAAATATCCACCCAAATTAACATAAATCAATAAAATTAAATTAAGTTCTTATTCATAAATGCACAATCAAATAAATATGACATTTCTAATGCGCAATTCTAAAGTACTTCCTTATGCTCATAAATTAAATTGACCAAAAATAATTTACGAACAAAAAAATGAACAAAAAATAAATCACTTTAATTAAAACAAAATCACTTAAATACTCATCATTCAAGGTAGCATAACTAAAATTCCTCACATGAAATTTAGTCTCTCATAACAAAATTAAAATCAATGTATTTCATTACAAGATATATGCTTAAAACCCTAGAGAGAAAAGAAAAGAAAGCAATAAAAATACACCACTTTCACTTTTGAATAAAGGATCTTGAACTTGGCTGGTTACTTTTCTCAAAAAACCTTGGAAGAACTTTAATGGAGGTTTTTCTGTTTAGAAATAATGGTGGAGAAGAAGGATTTCTTTCTACTATTCACTCATCCTATATAGAGGGGTTTTTAAGTTGTATTTATAGGATAGGGTAAGGGTGGAGAGGAATGGTGTGATTTTCATAGCTCAAGGGAGTTTTTAGTGCATTTGGGTGCTTAGGCCATGGCATGAAGATTATGGCACCATGATACCCTTTGGAAATATGATCCTTCACGAGGTTGGCATAATAGCATTAAGTTTCTAGAACTACGGCATGCGTTGATTTTTATTTCTCTAGTTTTTAATTCGAAAGCATTACACTAGAGCTTGAATAAATTTGGGTTGTAAATTGAAAAAAAATTCCAAAATGCACAAATTTTAGCAAAGAGACTTGGGTTGCGGCGTGAATTTTCTTGAGTTGGGGTACATCCTAAAATTGTGTTGTTTGGCATTTTTGCACATTTTGACTTGTTTGAGTCTCTTTTTTTTCCCCAATTTCACTCTTCTTTGATTGTTTAAGATCAAAATTCTTCCAAAGTCACCTGAACCTATAAAACACAAAAATATCTTCCAAAATAAGATAATACTAAAATAAAATATAAAATAAATACTTAAAAACATAACAAATAATAGCAAAATAGTGTTCCTCATACTGACTCTGTGAACCAGGGATTGCAATTTGACACTATTGTCCCTCATAAATTCTTTACTAAACGGAGGGACGTTGTTTGATCACGTTTCTATGTAATCCAATTTAAGGTAAGTTGTAGTTTCTTTTCTCTCCTTTCTTGTAATATTTTCTCTACGTGTTCATATTTGTTTTTCAAGTTTTCATATTTGTTTAAGTTTTTGTTTTATTGATCGAATTGAAAAATATTTTCCAAAATTTAATGAAATTTTTTATGAAAAAGTTGTTTCTTTCTTTTCTTTTGCTGCTCGTAGAGTCCCTCCCTGACCCCTCTCTTTTTCTTTCTCTCTTACTTTCTCTCACTCAAAGTACCTACTAAAACATTTCTACCCTCAGATAAGCCTATACCAATCTTGTTACAAATGGCTCCCAAGAGATCTAACCAAAGTGAAGAACACGTAAAAGAAGTTGAAGGTTTTGGCTCTAAGGCTACCTTTGTCGCAAACAAACCTATGCAAATTGATGACTTTTCTGTCATATTTGAAAGGTTTGAACACTTTCATTGGCTTCCTCTCTGTTCAATTAATTATGAGGAATTCTACAATACCATTCAACCTTATCATAGCACTGCTCATTTTCTATCATTTTTCCTATGAGAGATCGCCTTGTTACTTCTTCTAGAGAAGTTGTTTCCCAACTTTTAAATATTTCAATTGAAGAACATCCTTATTTTCCTCCTATTCCTTTTGAAAATAAAAATATTCTCTTTGATCAATTTCCTTTAGTTGATCTTGAGTTAAACTAACGAGATATCAATAATTTGTGCTTAAGGTTGGCCGGTCTTAATCATGTGATTAGAGGTAGTTCCCTTGTAATATACAGAAATGGTCCTCGTTTCCATCTGAAGGATATTGTGCATTATTGTGTTCACCCTTGTTCTCATGCTTCTTCCGTCTCTATCTTTTGCGATCATTTCTTGATGGCGATTCTCAACAATAAGACTTTAGATCTTTTTGGCATGATCCTTTACATCACTTATTCAGTCTCCACTATACTAACCTTATTTCTTGGTGGGGTGATGCTCTTTTTCTGGTGTTTCTTTTTTGAAGAGTGTAGAGGTCCTCCTCTTGGCTTTCATTTCAAACGTGTTGTACATACTATTTCTACTAGACCTTCGGCCTAGTCCTCTCATAGTGCCCCTGCTTCTACAGACACTCCTGCTTCAATTGTCTCTTCATCTTGTCCCATTCATCAATTTATAGACATTGCTTTGATTAGACAAGATGTTGCTTTTTTGTGTTAGGAGTTGATTGTTGGTCATACTTGATTCAAATAGTTTGGACAAGAATTTGGGTTGCTCAGGCAGACCATTCTATAGATGAACGACAGGATCTTCAGACTGGAGCGCCTTCCTACCATACATGATTCGTAAAGGTCCTCTGCTTCTCAACCTTCTATTTGACCATAATGTAGTGGTGGAGATTCTAAAGCTCAATCTATTGATGTACCTATGAACTCTACCTCCCTATTAAGGTTGTTTGATCTATCCCCTTTTCCACCTACCTTTCCAAACCCTAGAATAGAACCCAATAGAGCCACACAAGATGAGCAAGAGGATGCATCTGATTCTTGATCTTTTTCTGTTTTGTTTCTTGTATTTCTCTTTAATTATGATTTTATAAAAAATAGTTTTAATAAAATAGAGTTGTTTTTGTTCAACCTTCTTTTACTATTGTGTTTTTGTTTGCACGTGTTGTATTTTTGTTTGTTGTATGCTTCAATTCATTTATGCTAGGTTGCATAAGTGTATAACATTGTTGCATACTTGTATTCCTTCTCTCCCTCATATAAGGGGGTTCCTTTGACTTTCTGCACGATTGTTTTCTACAATGAATCGAGATTTGAGTGTATTTTTTTGACTTCCATACATTTAGGAAGAGTGTTATATGAAGTCAAGGAAAATTTTCATGTTTATTTGTGCTTAGCCTATCATTGTGTACCTGTATAGTGGTAACATGATAATATTCGGTTAGACTACACTTACGTCTACATATGCGTTCACGAGTATATGTTGTTTCATGTGTGAAGGATACATGTGAAGCTAGAGACCTTGGAGCTTAGCTAAAGCTCGAGTTCAAACATGCAGTTTGGAGTTTATATCAAGACAAATGTGTTAATTCTTGAAGATGGGTGGAGCACAATAAGACTGATGCACTTGGAATACATGTGTTGGGGGTGTCTGGGTTGTGTTGGAGTTTATTCATGGGAATAAACTTCTTTAGATCATCTTGCATGAATATATTATGTTTGATGTGTGTTTGTATGGGTTGCACAATGTTTTTTTATGGAAACCCAAAGGGGCAGATTGCAAGTTCTGTAAGTCCTTGATGTCTTTGTTGGCATTCCCTTGTGTAAAATATAGAGCCTGTTTGTTTTACTTATTATTTTTTTTCTTCCTCTATATAAGGTCAACTATTGTCGATTCAATATTGCACACACTCACACAGAACTTAACATTTATATGTTTTCATGATACATACACCATAAGGTGGTTGAGCGCATATAGTTTGCATGTTAAGTTGTGTTGTTACTTGCATTTGATTTTTCACTAAAAAAATATTTGTCAAAAATGAATTGAGAAATTTTAAAAATTAAAATGGCTATTTTCAGTTTGTTTTCTATGTGTTCACTTGATGCATGCTAATGAGTCAGCGAGGTAGCACCGATGGGTCAACAAGGCTAGCGACTTTTAGCATCAAAATGGTGGCAATTGTCCTTACCGATGTGTTCAACAAAGGTTCATTAATGGCTAGCTAGACATCCAACAATGGGTCAATGAGGCCTTTAGCAAGGGTTGAGAGGCTCACCCAAAACTCAAGGATTTTCTATAAATACCCCCATAAATTAAAAATTTTCAATAATTAGAAAAACGTGGGAAAATGCTGTTCATTTGTAAACTTGATATTTTTAGTGAGAAAAATTGCTTTTCTAACTTCTTGATTATTAATACATTGAGTATGTTTCTGTGTTAGTGATTCATGATTCTTGTGAGTGTTTCGTATCAATGATACGATAAAATAATTTTATTGAAAAACACATTTTTGGGTGGGTTAATTAAAATGAATTAAACACCAAGACATAGATTTGTATGCTATGTACATATGCTTAGGATTTTCCATTATCCTAGGTTTTCACTATACTGACTATAGGTGATTATACCATACTACGTGGTGGTGGGCCTCCAGAGGACAGTAAGATTCAGACTTTGCATCACAGTTTCTATAAAGACAGCAGATGATGGAAGCTTAGGTACAGTTAATCAGGTATTAACATACATTTCTAAGATGTAAAATTGTTGATTTACTTACATAGTGAAGTGATTGATGCCGAGTAGCTTTCCTAAGCAACTCGTGGTACTCATATCCCGAAGGGGACAGCCAACTGCCTCACATGTAAAAGCATAAACAAAGAGAACAAAGACATCTATGGTAATTGATCAAAATTGTACATGCTTGTTAGAAGAATTAGATTTTAATATCGCAATTTTATCTAAGTATTCTATAAATGTTGTTTTCGGAATCACGGTGCAGGTTTTGATGTATTTTAGGTACTTTTCAACATTAAAAGACACAAGTGACAAAAATGACTGAGAAATTTGCACTTTTGGGGTATAATTGTCTCATATTCGAGGACTAAATTGAAAATAATTATACAAAAATGAATCAAGAGGGGTCTAAATGCAACACACAAAGAAATATATGCGCGCCGAGGCATGGATACATTTGGGCCACAACACAAGGCTTTCCAATCACCAAAAACATTCGTGAAAGCACATCCATGGCATGAAAAATAGGCCATTGCAACATGGGACTCTTGAGACACTTTACAATTGCCATATGCTCGAGATGCCAATTTCTAAATTTTATACAATTGTTTTGGTTTCTTTTTCAATGAGTATAAATAGAATCATTATGGTTGTAAAACACAAGCAATTGGGGACGGGAAAATTTAGAGAGAATCAAGATTTAAAAGACAAGAGTCTAATATTTTTTCACGCTTCTTATTTATTTTCTATGAAATCCATTATGTTCACAATGTTTTATATGTCTAGCTAAGTTTTTATTATGTCATTGTAGGAAATTCCAAACCCCAAATTATGGTCTAATTAAATTAATGTCATGATGAATTGTTGCCTAAATGTTGTTTGCAAAGGTGCTACGCAAGTATATGTGTTGCAACAAGTAATACAATCATAAGTAAAGATCATTTCCATAGAGATTGAAATAATGTAAAAATTAACAAAGTAATATTGATAAGTGATGTTTTGTATGATAAAATAAAAATAGCAACATAAAAGAAAATAATTGAGCAACAAGATAGCAAAACTAGAAACACTTAAAAGTGAGTTGAAACAAAAAAAACAGCAAGGACTTCAAATGATCAAAATAGGTAGGATTGCATATGAGACAAAATAATGTAGTCAGACAAGTTTGCTATGAAGTTGCTATATGGCAAAGCACACTAGTAACAAGAGTTCGCAGTTTACACACGATTCTTCGAAATTTGTAGTGAGATCCTACTTTCTTGTGGGAAAAATTAATAACATAAATTATTTTATATCTTTATTAATTAGGCATTTGCCTTACAATTATAATTAAATAGGGTGATACATTTAAATAGTACTTAGAGACTAATAAGTTTTACTTCTGGATTTAAGAATGTTAATGTGGGTGTTTAGTCTAAGTAGGTCTTATTATCACTAATAGGCCTTAGTATCATTGATGGGCCTTAGCATTATTAATGGGCCTTGTATCACAAATGGGCCTTAGTATCACTAAAGGGCTTAAGTGGGCTTAGAATAAAAGAAGAGAAGAAAGGCTATATAAGCCCTCTTTTATCACAAGTGGCCATTCAGCCATTCTAGAAAAATAGAAAGAAAAGAAGATAGGAAGAGAAGAGAAGACAAGGAAAGGAAGAGAAGAGAAAGAAAATAAGGAGAAAGGCTAAATTTTTTCCATTTACTCCTTTACGTATCAATTTCTTTTCATTCTTAGTTTAAATTTTAATTTTTGTGATTGATTCTTACATGAAATCTAAGATAAATCTCGGGTGTTATTGATAAACTTTGTGGTGGAAAATATATTCTTCTTGGAAAAACTTTAATGTTTAAGACTAAGATTTTAGACTTCTAAAAACTGTACTCAGAAACTTGGGATGAAAACTGAGAAAATTCCAGCATGAATTATACTTTGAATTTTATCTATTTGGAAAGATATGGATGTCTAGTTTAAGAATAATTTTACGGTTTATTATTCGGACTTTTCTACACAAAGATATACGTGTTCAATTGAGGTGGTTTTGAGGAAACCATGCAGGAAATCCTATTTTTCAAACTTTCAGTATTTTTGTTATTTGAAATAGCTTTGCTGATTGGAATTTGATGAGTTACATCTTGATTCTAAATTTTAGTATGTCTAGTTTAATATGGATTTTACAATTTTTTATTTGGATTTTTCTACGTAAAGTTATATATATTTAACTGATGATGGTTTTATCAAAATCGTGCTAGAAACCCTGTTTTGAATCCCACAGTAATTCTATTATGTGAAAAGGTTTTACAAATTATAGTTGAGTAAATTATCTCTTGTTTTAAATCTTGATATGTCTAGTTTTAGAAACTTTATATGGTTTTTCGTTCCGAGTTTTCTAGAGAAAGTTATAGAGACTTAACTAAGTGTATATTCTGTGGTACAAACATGTTTTGAACAAATGAGTATTCTAATGGAAAGTTTTTACATAGGATAATTGGGTATGCTACTTAGTGTACAAGGATCTTAGGAATATCTATGCTGATCATTAATGTTTTGATGTCTTTTTAAATATTAAGAAGAAAAATAAATTATATGTTAATAGCCCGTGTTTTAACATATTTTAGAATATTGTTTAGTCTAGAATGGACTAACTAGTTATGACATAATTCTTGTTTCTAACACAAGTATAGTCATATAGGAAGGGAGGATGCAGCAAACCCTACAGAACAACTAGAACAACATTAGTGAAAGAGTTCTGTGAGTGGACACTCTTTATTCAAGTTTTATAAGTATTTATTTACTAATAATTTATAACACTTAATCTTATTATCGTAAGATTTCATATTCAAATTAATATTTATCATGTGTAGCAAGCATATATTAATTCTTGCCATAAGTGTCAGTTTATAAGTTTTTACTTAGTTTTATAGCATAAATATGAATTTTAATTAAAATATAGAAACTATATATTCTAGTTTTTAGCATCATTATTTCAAAATGTTATGCGTAGTATTATGTTTTGTTTTGAAATCCTCAAACAAGCATCGTCCCCTAATTTAGCAGTAAGAGAAGAAATATAAAATTAATTAATGTGCCCATGTCTGCGTTCGTATGACCAGTAAACATAATTAACACTTTTTCTTTTGCGTGTACAAAGAACTTTGTACATGTATAACTAGCTATTCCCCCAAGTGCAAGTTTGGTGAGGTTTTTCCTATTTCTTGTACTCTATTACATGTAAAATGTCCATAGATAATTTGTTTACATAAATGTAGTTACTGTTATTTATAATTTGCCAAATTATTAATACATATTATAAATATTTTCATTCTATGACTTGCTTTAATTTTGCAGTTAAATTATTAAAGTTAAATAGATAGATTTAATAAGTATTATCTTCCAAAACTTGTCCACTCACTAAGTATTGTTTTTACTCACCCTATTTTCTTTTAAATTTTCCCTCGGGCATCAATAGTGTTTAATTGAATATTTGAGTATTATCTTTTAAGGAGACTTAAATCATATCGTTGATATTGCACTATATGACTTTTTGTTCTTCTGTACTTCTAAGAGTTTGGTCTCGTTTCTTGGTGACGAAAATATAGTAGAGGATGTTTTGTGATTCTTTAGTGACTGTGAATTATAATCGATGATGCCACTTCTTAGCAATATTTTCTTTTATGACTGGTTGTATAAATTGTGAGTTTGAATATTGTAGACAAGTAGATGTTATAATTATGTTATTACAGGATGACTTATGATAGAAAAATAGGTGAGATGTTGCCAAATTTTTTAGTAGATTCTAAATTATATCAGGACTTCCTTAAGTGTTAGAGAACTTGGGACAGGTCCTGAAAATTGGTATCAGAGCTAGGTTGTTGTTTTTGAAGCCTTTACTCCTATTTTTTTTATTGTGTTTGAATCTATTTTTATTGTATATGCTTACTATGTCTTCTACTGGTAGTGGTCAATCACATACAAGGGAAGGATGCATGCCTAATGAGATTCCAACTGCTAATGAGAGAAATGATCCAGTTAACGAATGGATAGATAAAAATGTTTGACAAGGACCTCCATAAGGAGCTGCACAATTACCACAAGACGTACTTCCTGTTGTTTTACAAAATATAGATGTGCTAAATAGAGCTGTGATAGCAATGACGGAAGCTCAAGCTCGTGCCCAAAATCCAACTCAGACTAGACCTTTGAATAATAATGAGGTTAGCATTGAAAGAGTAAGAAAGCTAGTAGCTACCAATTTTAAGGGAACTACTGATCCTAGTGTTGCAGAAGAATGGATTACAAAATTGGAGAGGATTTTTGGTGTTATGAGGTGTCTTGAGGATATGAAATTTTCAATGGCGGCATTTTTATTAGAAGATAATGCATTTTATTAGTGGACAGTTGTCATAGAGCAATATCCTAATCCCAATGCTATTATTTGGACTGAGTTTCGTCGTGCCTTTGAGTACAAATATCTCCCAAGGATTTACAGAGATGCTAAAATTAAAGAGTTTATGAATCTTACTCAAGGAGCAATGACAGTGGCTCATTATGAACGCCAATTTACTAAATTATAATGATATGCTTCTCATATCATAAGGGATGAGGAGGACAAGTATGGTAGATTCATTGATGCATTTAGAAGCAACATCAAGGTGATCATGGCTGCACAGGAACATATTAACTTTAATAGAATGGTGCAATCAGTATTTCAGATTGAGAAGAGTATTACAGAGGCTCGCAATGATAAATTTAGGAGAGCTCAAACTTAGACTACTAACAGTACTATAGAGAGAGAAATAAAGAGAAGGACTATTAATTTTGAACATATTGGTACAAAATACTAGTGGTTATATATCGAAGATTTTTGGTGAGCAGGTACACTCAACTAATCAAGGCACAGTGCAACAATCTATTGGTAGTACTGTTAAGTTGATGAAACTTTTAGGAAGAAAGGATGGTCAATAGAGTGCACAAAGTACTAGATTCAAGTTTCCTATATGTGCTACTTGTGGGCTACGTCATGATGGTCCTTGTATGCGAGGTAGTTATGCTTGTTACAATTGTGGGAAGATGGGTAATATTAAGAAAGATTTTTCGATCCTTACATCTAATAGCAGTCAGTCGCATGGATCAATACCAAATCAAGCAAACAATAAGGAAATTAAAAATCAAAGAGAAGTTGCAATTCAACCTAGAGATATTAATACCAATAGTGGGGCTCAAACTAGTGCAGCAGAGGGTAGTAAGCAAGGAGACCATTCTAAAGCTCGAGCTTGGGTATTTGCTGTAACCCTTCAGGATTCTCAAGCTACTCCAGAGGTCATTACCAGTACATTGTCTATCATTGGTTGTGATGCCTATGTTTTGATTGATCATGGAGCTACAATTTCTTTTGTATCATGTACTTTTAGTATGCATGCTAATGTTGATTTGGATAAATTAGAGCATCCTCTAGTAGTAGCTACACCAGTTGGGGAATCCATAATAGTTATAAATGTGTATAAATATAGTGTTGTCAAAATAGGGGATCAAGAGTTATCAACTAATCTAATCCCTTTAAAAATTCTTGAGTTTGATGCCATTTTGGGAATGGACTGGCTAGCTACTCATCATGCCTCTGTCGCTTGTTTTCAAAAAGAGGTAGTGTTCAACATTCCTAGAAAACTTTGCATTAATTTTGTTGTAGAGCGTCGAGTTCTTCCTTCTTGTATGATTTCTGCGATCACTTCAAAGAAACTTCTTAAGAAAGGATGTTCAGCTTTCCTTGCTCATGTCATCAATACTCAAGTCAAAGAAGTTCAATTGCGAGATATACCCATTGTTCAAGATTTTCTAATGTTTTCCCTAAAGAGCTTCATGGTTTACCTCCAGAAAGAGAATTTGAGTTTTCTATTGATTCAATTTTGGGCACGAGTCCAATTTCTCAAGCCCTTTATAGAATGGCTCCAACTGAATTGAAGGAGTTAAAAACCCAATTGCAAGAGTTGGTGGATAAGGGTTTTATAAGAACAAGCATGTCACCATGGAGTGCTCTTGTCTAGTTTGTGAAAAAGAAAGATGGTACCTTTAGGTTGTGTATTGATTATAGACAATTAAATAAGGTCACCATACTCAAAAAATATCCCTTCCTGCGTATCAATGATTTATTTGATCAATTACAAGGTGCGAAGGTGTTTTCAAAAATTGATTTACGATATGGTTATCATCAACTAAAAATTAAGGAATCAAACATTCCAAAAACTACATTTAGAACTCGTCATGGTCACTTTGCATTCTTAGTCATGCCATTTAGTTTAACTAATGCTCCAGCAGATTTCATGGATCTCATGAATCGAGTTTTTCGTCCTTTCTTGGATAAGTTTGTTATCATTGTCATTCATAATATTTTAGTCTATTCTTAATGTAAGAAGGAGCATGAAGAGCATCTCAGACTTGCGTTACAAACACTAAAAGAGAAGAAACTATATGCCAAGTTCAGCAAGTGTCAATTTTGGTTGGATCAAGTTACATTTCTAAGGCATGTCATATCAACATAAGGAATCTTTGTTAACCCTTAAAAGATAGAGGCTATAATTAATTAGGAAAGACCTTCAAATATGACTGAAGTACAAAGTTTTTTGGGATTAGCTGGATATTATCGTTGGTTTGTCGAGGGTTTTTCAAGGATTGCACTACCATTAACTCGCTTGACAAGAAAAAATATAAAGTTTGTGTGGAATGATGAGTGTGAAAAAAGTTTCCAAGAATTGAAGAATCGTTTAACCTTTGCTCCAGTACTTACTCTTCTTTCAAGTAATGGTGGATTCGTAGTATTTAGTGATGCTTCTCACCAAGGATGATGTGTCCTCGTACAACAGGGTAAGGTTATTGCTTATGCTTCAAGACAACTCAAACCACATGAACTCAATTATCCTACCCATGATCAAGAACTCACAGTGATAGTCTTTGCATTAAAGATATTGAGACATTACTTATATGGAGAGAAATGTCAAATTTTTATTGATCACAAAAGTTTGAAATATGTACTTACACAAAAAGAGTTGAACCTACAACAAAGAAGATGGATGAAACTGATCAAGGACTATGCATGTGTTATCGATTACTATCCAAGAAAGGCCAATGTAGTTGCAGATGCACTTAGTAGAAAAGTAAAAAGTTCTATAGCTTATTTAAAAACAAGTTATCTTCCTTTACTTGTCGAGTTGAAGAAATCAGATGCATAGTTATCAGTTGATGAATCAGGAACTTTTCTTGCAAGTTTTTAGTTGAGACCCAGCTTAATTGATTGAGTTCGTGAAGCTCAATTTCAAGATCCGATGCTAGTTCGATTGAAAGAGGAGCTATAAAATGGTTCACAAGTGGATTTGACTATTCGAGACGATGGAGCTTTAGTTTTTAACAATAGACTATGTGTTCCTGATGATAAGAACTTGAAGAGGGAAATTCTAGAAGAAGCTCATAGCTCTTGTTATTCCATGCTTCTAGGAAGTACTAAAATGTATCGTACCCTAAAGGACCATTACTAGTGGAAAGGCATGAAGCGAGAAATACCAGAATTTGTATCCAAGTGTTTGATTTGTCAACAAGTCAAGGTAGAACATTAAAAACCTTCTGGGCTATTACAACCACTACCTATTCTTGAATGGAAGTGGGAACACATCACAATGGATTTCTTAATGGGACTCCCTCGTACTCAAAAGGGTCATGATGTAATTTGAGTTATTGTTGATAGGTTGACTAAATTCACCCATTTTCTACAAGTGAAATCAACATTTTCTGTGGATAGGTTAGCCAAATTATACGTGGAAGAGATTGTTAGATTACATGGTGTTCTAGTCTCCATTATGTCTAATAGAGATCCGCGCTTTACTTCCTTGTCTTGGCCAAGTCTTCAAAAAGCTGTGAGAATGAGGTTGAAATTTAGTACTGCATTTCATCCACAAATAGATGGCCAATCAGAAAGAACCATTCAAGTCCTTGAAGATATGTTACGTGCCTGTGTTTTTCAATTTAAAGGCAATTGGGATGATCTTTAACCTCTGATGGAATTTGCTTACAACAATAGTTATCATTCAAGTATTGGGATGGCTCCTTATGAGGCATTATACTATAGGAAATGTAGAACACCTATATGTTGAGATGAAGTAGGTGAACGAAGACTTCTACATCCCAAATATGTTGACATGATGTGATAAGGTTTGAATGATTAGAGAAACGTTTAAAGTTGCTCAAGATCAACAAAAGAATTATTCAGATCCTAACAGAAAGGATATTGAATTTGAAGTTGGATATTTTCTTGAAATTATCTCCATGGAAGGGTGTCGTTCGATTTGGTAAAAGAGGCAAGTTGAGTTCTCGATTTATCGGTCCGAACAAATTTATAAAGCGCATTAGTCATTAGTCTAGTTGCTTACCGCTTCACTACAACAATAAACCCATTCAGGTACATTTGTATAATTAAAAAATTGAAAATAACAATACCTAAATAGCTTTAGATATGGTTGGCTGCGTTGTTGTAAAGAATTAGTTTTAAGTATAGTTGTTAATCGTACCTACAAGTGAGCCAAAACACGAAACATTTTTCAAAAATTTATGGAAACTTTTAGGTACAGTTAACAACCATACCTAAAACATATGATTTAGGTACTGTTGTTAACTATTAAAAGACTACTAACAACCATACCTAAATCTACTTTAAAGGGTTTTAGGGTACGGTTGTTAACCACACCTGTAGGTTTTTAGGTTCAATTAACAAATATATCTATGTGTTTTCTAAAATTCTTAACTATACCTAAATCTCATTTAGGATAATTAATTAGGGCTCCAAGCGAGGGCTCCACAAAATCTCTCAACTCTTTTTGTCCTCTCCCACCAGAGCTCTTCGTGACCCACACAAACCACAGTGCCATCGCCCACCATTCTCATCCCTTTTCGTCCATCTAGTTCCATGCCATTGCCATCAGCCTTGTCTGGCGTGTATCCACCATGTTGAGGAGTTCCCGATGATGCATTGTTGTCCTTAAGCGTGCTGCCTCCAGTTTTCACGCACACCCATTTCACCACCAACATTGCCAATTTACTCCCATTTCAGCCACCAACAGCCACTTTTCAAGTGTAATCTAGCAAGGTATGTATTCGTTACACTTTTTCTTAAGTTTTTCAAGCAATGACTGTGATTTTTTTATTTGTTAAATTGTTATCTATGGAAATATATGCATGCCATGATATAAGGTTGATTCAATTGTTTTTTAGTTTTTTGTTTATCATTAATTATTTTCTTATATATGATAAACATATTATTATTTTGTTTTTTAGTTTTTTTTTTTCCGTGAATAAGAGTTTATTATATATGATAAACATATACATTCATTATATAATTTTTTTTAGGTACTAATTATGCAATATTTGATAATTTTTATTTGTTGCTAGTTTTTAAAAATTTTAGTTTAATTTATTTTTGGTTTGATTAGTATAATTTGTTTTAGTTAATACAAGGTCTGTATTGGTGTGATATTAATATAGATAATTATTTTGAATTAATGTTGCATGTGTGTGTGTGTGTGTGTGTGTATATATTATTTGTTTCTTTTTTTAATATTTATGTCACTTGTCGTTTCACATTATTATATTGCATTGACATAATGTTTATATATATAATTAGGTTTTGAAATGGATAAGTCTTGGATGTAAATGGATAGAAGGTCAAATAAATTTAATGAAGAGCTTGAATATTTTCTTTGTTTTGCTACTGATAATGCAAGTAATCATGAAAAAATTAGGTGTCCTTGTCTGAAATGTATGAACCTAAAAGGACATAATGTGATGGAAATTCAAACTCATGTATTTAAACATGGAATTGACAAAAGTTATAAAGTATGGTTTTGGCATGGGGAAGGAATTATGAAGAATAATAATGAGTTCTACAATGCATCCCCTACACAAAAAAGAAAGTGTGATGAAGCTTTTATTGATGCTATTGAAAAGTTAGATGCAATGCAAGATAATTAGAATGTTGATAGGTTGGGTCAAGAGTTTAATGAGATTTTAAAAGATGCCAAAAAACCATTATGGAATGGTATAAGAAGTTCAATAAGATATCTGCATTAGTCACATTGTATAATATTAAAACGAAGTGTGGAATACCTGATAAGTATTTTAAAGAGCTTCTGACAGTAATCGGTGATATGTTTCCTGAGGATCATAAATTGCCTCATTCAATGTATGATGTTAAAAAAAACTTAATGAGCTAGGTATGGGATATGATAAAATACATGCATGTCAGAACGACCGTATACTCTATAGGAAAGAGAATACATGGTACGAACCGGACCCCCTCCCGAAGTCGGCCCAACACGAGCCGAGAGCCGTGCCTTGAGAAGGGCCTCGAAGAAGTGCAAAATGGCATGCAACATCAAAAACAAGCATGCAAGCACAATGGAAGAGGAGAAGAAGAGTGCAAGTGGCAAATTCCAAAATTTGGAGCTACGCCGCAGCATAGATTTTGTGCGCTGCGGCGAGGAGATTTCTGCATTGGAGGATGGAATTGTCACACAAGCGCGCCGCGGCATGGATTTGGTGCACCGCGACACAGGGCGTTCTGTTTTGGATTAAGGGAAACGTGCGCGCCGCGGCACAAGAAAGTGGCGCCGCAGCGAGGAGGGTTCTGTTTTGGACCGAAGGTGCATGCGCGCCGCGGCATGAAATTTCATGCGCTGCGGCATGACGAGGACTGGGCGAGACGTGCGCGCGCTGACATGCCAGACCTGCGCGCTGACACGGACAAGCGCGCCTGACAGCCAGACCTGCGCGCAGACCCTGAATATGCGCACCGCGGCATGAATATTTCCCCGCCGCGGCGAAGATTCAAAATGTTGTAATTTTGGGCCATTGGATCCAATTCAATGGCTAGGATTTCTTGAGACAATTTTTAGGTTTTCTTTGTATCTATATATATGTAAGGCAGCTGCCATTGTAATCAATTAATCAAACATGAATTTTCATCAATGAAAAAGATTTTGAAGTGATTTCAAAATTGAGAGAGCACAAGTGCTTCTCTTGTTCTATCAAGAAACTTATCAAAGGAACTAGCAACCCTTTGTGGCGTTTCGCCTTGTCTCGGCTCGTGGTGCGTATATCCATGTGTGGAGGCGAGTTCTTTGCTACCATAGTCTAGCGTTATTCGTAGAATCTGCGTGCTAAGATTGGTGTCGGGTTTCTGTCCGTATTTCTTTTGGTTGCCAAACCGCGTGATTTGGAGGTCATAGGAGTCTTGGCGAGCGGTTCGCATCAATACAGATGCACGTGAATGTCCTATATGTAAGGAATCAAAGTGGAAAGAGTCCAAAATTGGATTAGATGAAAAAATAAAAAAAATTCTAGCAAAAGTGTTGTGGTATTTTCCACCAATTCCACGAATTTGAAGGATGTTTCGAAGCATTGATACATCCAAAAAATTATCTTGGCATGCTACTCAAGAGGTTGTTGATGGTAAAATAAAACATCCATCACATTTCGTTCTTGGAATCTCATCAATGAAAAGTGGCTTGAATTTGTATCAAAGCCCAGAAATCTTAGACTTGCACTTGCAGCTGATAGTATCAATCTGTATAGCTCAATGAGTAGTATGTATAGTTGTTGGCCCGTTATGTTGGTCAATTATAATCTCCCACCATGGCTATTCATGAGAAGGAAGTTTATGATGTTATCATTGTTGATATCAGGCCCTAAGCAACCAAAAAATGATATTGACATGTTTTTAGAGACATTAATAGATGATTTAAAAAATTAATGGAATAATGGTATTGAAGTATTTGATTCATATTGTCAAGAGAAGTTCAATTTAAAGATAATTTCTAATGTGGACTATAAATAATTTTCCAGCATATTGTAATTTGTCTGGTCATGTCGTGAAAGGCTACTTTGCTTGTCCAGTTTGTAGCACGAACACATATGTTGATAAATTAGCCCATTCTCATAAGATGTGTTACAGAGGTCATCGTAAATTCCTTTTACTTGGGCATAAATATAGAAATCAAAGATGATGTTTTGATGGAACACTAGAATACAATGAAGTTCCATTATCACCAACTAGAGATGATATTCTAAAAGAAGTTGAAGAAAAACTTTTAGATACTTCAATATGTTGGAGGAAGAGATCAATATTCTTTGAGTTAGAGTACTAGCGACATTTGCCAATTATATACCTTATCGATGTCATGCATATTGAGAAAAATGTGTGTGATGGTATTCTTGGCACCTTGTTGAATATTCTTGGAAAAATAAAAGATGGATTAGGTGCTAGACTGGACTTAGCAGACATGACGTTACCTCTAGAGTTACATCCTCAATTTGAGAAGCGTCGCACTTTTCTTCCCCCAGTGTGTTTTACTTTGTCTAAAGTCGAGAAAAAAAGTTTTATGGAAGCACTATCCAATGTTAAAGTTCCTTTTAGATATTCTTCTAACATACAGTCTTTGGTTTCCACTTCAAATTAGAAATTGAATGGAATTAAGTCTCATGATTGTCACACTTTAATACAACAAATATTGCACATTCTAATACATGGTATGTTGCCTAAGGATGTTAGAAGTGCAATCATAGATATGTGTACATTTTTTAATGATATATGCAAAAAGTCTGTGGATGTCAAAAGGCTTGAATAAATTCTAAAGAAAGTTGTACTCATGCACATTATGTAAATTTGAGAAGTATTTCCCACCATTTTTTGACATAATGATACACCTAAAAGTGCATCTCACAAATCAATTGGAGTTATGTGGGCCTGTATACCTAACGTGGATTTACCCTTTTGAAAGACATATGAGTGTGCTTAAAGGTTATGTTCATAATCGTAATCGTCCAGAAGGGTGTATGACAGAGTGTTATGTGGCGGAGAAAGCAATAGAATTTTTCTTTGAATTTTTAATTGGAGTGAAACTACTTGGTCTTTCAGTTGACTTGATGAAGCACTTAAATTGTGAAAACATCTCCAGAAAGCCAAATAAAGGTGGGTGGGTTGATTACATTGATTGTGCACTTTGGGAACAAGCACATAGTAATGTTTTGAACAACTTGGAAGTAGTTCAACCTTACATTGATTATGTGTACTCCTCATACTTTTTTTTGTTTAGATTTATGCATCAAATCTTTACCTTAGTTTGATATCTTTTCAATTAATTTTGTAAGAAACATATGAAGCACATTCGCCATACCAATCAAAACAAAAGAGAAAAATGGATATTAAATGAACATAATCGCACATTTATATATTGGTTACAAGCTCAAGTATGTGAATTATAAGTTTTATTTACTACACATATAGATTTAACTATATTATTTATTACTACTTATACTAATGACTTATATATTCTAATTAATTTTTTTTCTTTAGATTTCAAATCAATTGAATAAAACAAGTTGTAATATCTCTGAAGAATTGAAATGGATAGCACAAGGTCCGAAGTTTAATGTCATTAAGTATCATGGTTATACTATAAATGGGACTCATTACCAAACAAAAAATAGAAGTGACAATCGTGTTACCCAAAATAGTGGAGTTTTTCTATAATGGAAAAAACTATGCAATTTTCAAGTGTCAAGGATATGCAACCTATTGATGGAGACATTGATTATTATGGAGTTATTGATGAAATATGGGATCTAGATTATGTGAAGTTTAAAATTCCCTTATTTGTTGGGTGATAGCAAACATGGAATAAAGAAGAATGTTTTTGGTTTCACATTGGTTGATCTAAATAAGATTTCACATGTAAATGACTCTTTCATATTGGCCTCCCAAACTAAACAAGTTTTCTACATTCATGATGCTTAAGAAAAATAATGGTGGAATGTCTTAACTCCTCCTCATCGAGATTATAATGATTCTTAATAACGACGTATTAGGAGATATCGTAATGTAGCATGATAAGGTTGTTAATTTGTTAAATGAAAGTGACATTTTAGACCAACAAAAAGATGACGAGGTTTATTATTGTCAAATTGAGTGTGAAGGAACCTGGATTGTACATGACAAAGAAAAATAATGTCCTATTCATAATTGTATTTGTAAGTTATACTTTAATTTGATTAATTTGTAATTTGTTATTATGTTTAATTGTTAATTGTTCATTATATTGTGTACTTATATTCTCAAAATATTGCAGGATGGATTTATCTCAACATTCAAGTAATTGTACGGAGAGGAAAACAAGAGGTCGTACCCAAATGAATAAGTTGGTGAAGTTACAAAGTGAAGGGATTAGGAACTTGATACTATTTAATTTAAAAAACATACCTATTGAAAAAAAATTCTAATGATTTCATTAGTTATTTAGGGCTATTTGTACGTGCTTCAATTCTAATTAATTATAAGACATAGACGAATGTGCTTGATGATTGCAAGGAACTTTTATGGCAAGATGTTATAATAAGTAGTACTATTTGTTTGCTTATTCTACTTTTATGTAAGGTTAATTATATATGGTTCTCAATATTGTGTACATGTTTTATGTAGACAACTTTTATATTTCTCAATATCGACTCAGAGATAGCACGAGTATATACCATGAAGAAGTTGGGTGATATGTGGAGAAAATATAAACATAAGTTATACAAAGAGTATGTGGTGCCTAATCTTGAGTTTTCAGATTTGTTGAGAACACCCCCCTAAAAATTATGATTTATTACTCAAGAATAATGGGATTGGTTTGTGGAATGGACACAAACTAGAACTTTTCAAGTAATGACATATAAATCAATTACATTTAATACATATCATATTGTTATCACAATATGTGTGTTTATGTATATTTGAAGTATTTTACTGACACAACTTTTTGTAGGATTTGAGCAAGGAGTCCAAAAAAAATAGAGAATAATTAGTGTTCGTAAATTATACTGATTGAACAAGTATTGCAAATACCGAAGATTCATTGGTGTTAAAACTTCAATATGCTATGATATTACTTAAGATTATATTTAAAATTCATCTCTTTAACTTGGTAATTGCTATTATTGTAGAAAATAAATTTTCTGAATGGAATTATTCTAAAAGACACATTACTTGGAGGCACACACATTCTAGAGATGGAGTTCCAATTAATGAAGCTGCCCAAAAGGCATTAGAATTTATGTTAATTAATTAGTTTAACATAAAATATATTGATTATTACTTTTGTTAATATTATCATGAAGTTTTTATAGTGATTACTTAATTTGTAGGAAGAATATGAAAGAAAGATAGAGTCGAGAGAATTTAAACCTGTTGGTCACAATGATATATTGGGCCAATCATTACAGAAAAAAGAACATCCTGGACATGTTAAAGGTGCTAGTTATGGGGTTACTATACTTAAGATATATCACATGCCCACACATGAGAAGAATCCAATAAAGTCAATTAAAGGTAAAGGGAAGGTTGACAAGGACAAACAACTTTTAGAATAGAACTGCAGGTTAAGGGCAGAGAATGAAGCACTTAAGGCAAAAAGTCTTAGTATCACTCTAGAGAGCAATACTTTTATTCCTCCAACGAATCCAACAATTCCTATCAACGACTTAGAAGTATGCATCACATATAATTACAACTGTAACTTATTTTATTATAAACAGTGCTAATATGAGTTTAATAATATTGTTAGGGAACTCCGTGTTATTTAGCATTAGATAATTTGAATAATATTGTAGCTAAGGGTAAAGTTTACCAAACAAGTGACTCACATGCTAAAGTGCATCATATACTTCTTGGTAAGTATAATGCACAAGTTAGTATTGAGAAGTCACTTAAAGATAAAGAATTTTTGCCAATTCCCATTGGGGATGAGTTGATGTGTGTTGGACATGATGAAGGATGTATGATAGCTTGGCCAAAAATTTGGATAATCACCCAAAATTATTCGATTAATGTAATTGAACATTAATTGATTTGCTTATATACATATTATAATTATATTTATTAATATAATTTTACATAAGCGTAGGCCTCCCAAAAGAAAATCAAGCCAAAAAAAAAAAAGGATACTTATCATGGAAAAAGAATAGAAGATTTTCCATGTGTAGGTGATAGAGGTGCCATTGAATGTATGACAATGTATGTATACGCCAATATGATAGATGATGGTGAATCATTCTAAATCTCTGTCATAGACGCATTGGGAATTGAGAAGCCCTTGGAGGTTAAGAACGACGACATAATGCTATTATGTATTGTCGAGTGCCTACAAGCAACAATTATTGCAGTATATGAGAGGCAATATTTATTTCAATATTTTATATTATTTATATATTCTTTTGAATAGTCATATAATAATTATTTTTTCTTCTAAGTATAAGATTTATTTGATCACTTAACAATAAATGTAAAAAATACAACTTATATAGCTTTCTACATCCTGCACTTATATCAAATTAATAAAGCCTTACTCTTGATGATCAAATCGATTCTTTAATTGAATGAATGCTTAAAGTAGAGAGAATGAAAGACTTATTATTCCATATTGGCTAGTGTGAGTATTTTATTAATTTATAGTTTTCTTATGTTCTAATTTTATTAATTTTTCATTTTTATTTAAATCAATTACAATTAATTGTAAAAATTATTGGATGCTTGGGGTGATCCACCCATATAGTGGTGTTGTTGAGTGGTTTGACTCACTTGAAAACAGTCTACCACAAAGATTTCAAGATATGATCATTAGGTATTATTAACTTAATATATTTTATTAAATTGATTTTAAACTATTTCTAATTAATCATGCACGATATTTGATTATGAATAATTTTTATTTTATTATGTCAATATTATAGTACTTTTTTTAGATGGTACCAAACTATATCACGTTCATTTAAGCCATCACCTAGTTTCTGGCTTATTAAAGTTAATATTAATTTATTATTTATTATATGTATGTATATTTTTAATTACAAGTAAATATTTAGCTAAGCTAGTTAATATTAATTAATTATACATTTATGTTGTCCTATATATTTGTTTCGGCACCTATTCAAAATAATGGTATTGAGTGTGATTTTTTTGTGATGAGATATATGAGAGATGTTTTATAACAACCAAAAAAGTCTCGATCACTACTAATAAGTTAAAAAAATATTCATGCATGTACATACAATATATGTTAATATATAGTTTAATGTAAGTTTTTTATTCATCATATTCTTATTTTTTAACCATCTTGTAGCTTCTTATAACTATATATATAATTACATTTTTTTAGTTTGTAGAAAAGAAAACGTATATAAGGAAAGAACTTGATATTTGTCGAAGAAAAGTATGTCAATTTTGTATTGAGAGTATTGGATACATGCACTAGCTAGTTAATTATATAATTAATATTTTGATATTAATTAGATTAAACTTATATCTATAGTTGGTTTTGGCTAGTGGCATTAGCTCGTGTATTTTAATATTACAGATATGATATAGGCAATATGCTTTGTAATTAAGTGACATGTATGCTTTTGTTTTTTATTAATGAAATATATATATATATATAAATTTTTGATTAAATTCTAGTCTCAAATGAGCAAGGATAGGTTAAACAAAATTATTACAGAAAATTAATATTTTAAAAAAAATTTACTTTTAGGTACGATTAACAACCATACCTAAAAGATATAAAACTATACATAATCATACTTAAAATTATTTAGGTACTGTTGTTAACCGTACTTAAATAGTTTAGGTACTATTTAGGTACTGTTGTTAACCGTATCTAAATAGTTTTAGGTACAATTTAAACATTTTTAGGTACGGTTAACTAGTTTTAGGTACAGTTTAAACATTTTTAGGTACGGTTGTTGTATGTTTAGATACAGTTGTTAACCGTACCTAAATAGTTTTAGGTACGGTTTTCAACCGTAGCGTAAACTTTTTAAGAACGGTTGCAAAAACTTTTAGGTAAAGTTGTTAACTGTACCTAAGACATTCATACCTAAAAGTACAACCTATGGCGACTATGGCTATTGGTACGGTTATAAGTGCAAAGACAACCGTACCTAAAACCCTTTTTCCTTGTAGTGCTTAGATTTTCCCCTTAAACTTTCACAAATCCATAATGTATTCCATGTTTCAATGCTTCGAAAGTATGTGTCTAATCCTTCTCATGCATTGGAACCACCACCACTTGAAGTAAGAGAAGACATGACTTATGAAGAAAAACCAATTCAAATTCTTTATAGAAAGGAACAAGTACTTCGAAAAAAGACAATTCATTTGGTGAAAGTTCTTTGAAGAATCAACCTGGGAACTTGAAGATCAAATGCATAGCAAGTATCCACAACTATTCCAATCAGGTTTGTAAATTTCGAGGACAAAATTTTTTTCAACGGGGGTAGAGTTGTGAGACCCTACTTTCTTTTGGGAAAAAAATAATAACATATATTGTTTTATATCTTTGTTAATTAGGCATTTTCTTTACAATTATAATTAAATAGGGTGATACTTTTAAATAATACTTAGAGACTAATAAGTTTTACTTCTAAATTTAAGAATGTTAATGTGTGTGTTTAGTCTAAGTGGGCCTTATTATCACTAATAAGCCTTAGTATCAATGATGGGCCTTAGCATCATCAATGGGTCTTGGTACATTAATGGGCCTTAGTACCACTAATAGGCTTAGAATGAAAGAAGAGAAGAAAGGCTATATAAGCCCTCTTGTATCACAAGTGGCTATTCGGCCATTCTAGAAAAATAGAGAGAAATGAAGAGAGGAAGAGAAGAGAAGAACAGAGAAGAGAAGAGAAAAAAAATACGGAGAAGGCTAGAAATTTTCCATTTACTCCTTTAGGTATCAATTTCCTTTCATTCTTAGTTTAAATTTTAATTTTTGTGATTGGTTCTTACATGAAATCTAAGATAACTCTTGGGTATTATTGATAAATTTTGTGGTGAAAAGGATATTCTTCTTGGATAAAACTTTAATATTTAAGACTAAGATTTTAGACTTCTAAAAACTGTATTTAGAAACTTTGGATGAAACTTGAGAAAATTTCAGCACAATGTAGGATCTAAAGAGGAATATGTTTTGTTGAGTTTTGGGACATAAACACAATGCAGATGTCAGGAAGATAATGCATAATAGTTAGAAGAAAGTGAGGAAGATGAAGACACTGATTGAGTAAAGGTAGGACAAGTAAATTGGGATCACACAGAAAAGCAATCTGATTCAGGTACAAAAATTATACCCTTATCAATAGAGGTAGACGTCTACTCTAGTGAAAGATTAGGAGATGAGGAAACAATAACAGAAGAATCTACATTGTGATTATCTTGAGAGGAAACAGAAGAATCTTTTGACTGACTCAAAGGACTAAAAAAAACTATGGATGAAGGGAAATATGAGAGTAGATCAGTATGATGTTAAGTAATTGATGAAGAATTCATATCCTCATCGAACGCAAATCTCACTTTATGAAAATCCATATGTCTACTTGTATAAATATGATTAGAGGTTCTATCCAAACACAAATAACTTTTATGTTGAGGTGCATATCCTAGGAACATACATGGAAATGATCGAGGCTGCAACTTATGCTTGTTATAGGTCCTTTAATTAGGGAAAGTAAAGGCTACCAAACACTATGAGAAAGTTATAATATGGCTGCCTATCATATAACTTTTCATAAGGTGAAATGTAATCCAAAACTTTGATATGTAACATGTTCTAAAGATACACTGCACACCTGCATGCATAGGACCAATATCTCATAGGCATTCTAAACTCCAATAACAAAGTCAAAGTAGTTTTGGTCACTCTTCATAACCTACTCTCAATATCCCCATTTTGTTGAGAGGTGTAAGGATAAGTCTTCCTATGAATCAAGCCCTCCTTTTCCTAATCATTGGTTAAGAAAGTAAACTCACTCCTACCATCTGACTGCACACTTTTAATTGTTGTGTAAAACTGCCTTTGAATCATTGCATGAAACAACTGAAAAGAAATCTTTGCTTGAATCTTTAAGGTAAGAAAATAAACCCACATGAACTGGTACAATCATCAACAAGTAACATGTAATACTTAGCACCAATGGAACTAACAACTAGAGAAGTCTATAGATCAACACATACTAAATCAAAAGATTTCATTGATATATCATGAACAGTACAAAAGGGTAACTTATGAGACTTGCCAAGAGGACAAGTAGTACACTTGGTTACTATTGAAGAGCATGAAATATCTAACAACTTATTAACCTTGTTTAAAACTAAATCATAAAGATGACCTAATTTTCTATTCCAAAGATTAAAACTAGCCATACTAAGATGAGTAGAAGGATGAAAAAAATCACCTGAATTCTCACATGTAAACTCAGTAGAACTACTTGCAGTATGACTCTTGATTTTATACAGCCCTTGCTCAGATTTTTCTTGGACGATTGTCTTCTATGTTGATGAATCCTTTATAGAGAAAAGATTGGAATGAAACTCAACATACACATTATTATCCGCACACAACTTATTAATAGATAACAAATTAGATGAAATTTTTGGTGTATGTAAGAGATCCTTGAGTGTAAGTTTGTGATTATGCAATACTAACTCTATTATACCAGACTATGCAATGTTCAATTTGTGACCATTCCCTACAATAATGTGCTATTACCTGTATAAGCAACAGCCTCTCAAAGTTGATCACCATTTGCTGTTAAATGATGAGTGGCTCCACTATCAAGCAACCAATCCTTTTCATCACCTTGTAAAGTACTTGTGGCTACCATGGCTGAAGCTCCAATAGAAACATGCTTAAGAAAAGCATCCCTCAATTGATAACATGTAACAGTTGTGTGTCCAGGTTTAGCACAGATTTGAAAATTAACAAAATCACCAGAGTTCACACTCTGAGGACTTGAACCCTTCTTTTTATTCTTACTCACAGAAGAAGAACAAGCTTGGGTCTCTAGAAACTTATGTAGATTCCATTGTTGTGGCTTAGATTAGGGGTGTCAATCGTGTCGTGTTGGTCGTGTTTGTTCGTGTTTTTGTCGTGTTTGTTCGTATTATTCGTGTCGTGTTTTCGTGTTGGTTGGCACATTAAAAAATTTACTTGAATTTTTTTTTGTGTTACTTATTTATAATAGTAAGAAATAACAAGACCTTTAAGAACATAAAAAAATTATTGATCAATTCTTACTAAAAAAAATTCGTATCGTGTCGTGTTCGAATTGTGCTATCGTGTCGTGTCAGAAATTGCCACCCCTAGCTTAGATCCACTAACACTAAAACCCATCTGCTTAGTAGCTAATGAAAAAGTCTTAGATGAACCAAATATGGCCACATTAGCTTTTAAGATTTGTCGGTCCCTAGGAAAACGTTGCTTGTTACGACGTTCATGAAAAAGAAAATGACTATGCAACTCATCAACATCCTTAATCTATGGCCTGAGCAAAGCACTAGTCACAAAGTCATTATAATCAGAGTTAAGACCATCCAATATTTGCAACACTAGATTTGTATCTAATATAGGTTCACCAATAGAAGCAAGATGGTCTCCAATAAAAAAAAATATCCTTTATATGAAAAGAAAGTAAAGTTCTATCTTTAGATACATATAAAAAAAAAAAAAAAAATAGTTTCAACACAAGCTTTAAGATATTATTAACACTTAATTATTAGCACTTGCAACATTCGAAAAGTATCCTTTATATATGTATTAGTTTTGGTTGGACGAAGTGTGTGTTAATTGTTTAAAAAATATAGCCTATCTAAACCATAGCTTTAACAAAGCATGTAGTTTAGTACTCTAACTTTATCATGCATGCATAGTAAGTAAATTCCCCAACTTTAATAATAATAAAAATCGGATAGACTCTGTTTGCTTTTCTTTTTTTTTTTTCTCCCCTAATAACTTGTATGTCAATCTAAATAGTATATTTTTACAGGAGTTGGTGAGTTTAGAGTTATTTATGAAAAATATTTACGTCTAATTGTGTTATTGTATACATTGAATGATGATTAATACAGGATTAAACATTGGATAAAATCCTGAAAACGCCTAGTTTTAGAAAATGATTAAATGTTGTTTTCCATATTTTCTAAAAGTCCTACTCAAATGCCAATGAATTGTGGCTCAACTGCAGATATGGGGTTCAAATCTGAGTTATAGGTGTATGAGTTTTGTTTTATAAAAAAAGTTCTATTAAAACATAAATATATAATATTTGGATAATAGTTTTTTTTATTTTATTTTATAGCAAACATAAATTCAAATTCAAGCACAATTTAAAAATTAAAATAACTTTCCAATCATATTTTTATTTTTTTAATTTTTTTTTTTTTAAATCATAAACCAAATGGATCCAAATTTCCTTAATTATTTCAAGGAAAAATAAAAAGTTTTATTAGTTATAAGCAAATGGTTCATTGAAGGGAGTTAATAAGGTTATAGATTGGATTGCTCGCAATGTCATTACTATATTACTATCATTTTCTTGGACTTCATGTACTCCTTATTTATGTATATTGTTGTTACATTCTAAAACATATAGTAGAAGATTGTCACTGTACATTGTATTTATTCTCTTTTTTATCAATGAAAATATTTTCTTACTAAAAAACAAGGTTCATTAATGAAAGGAGAAAAATGAGCTATTAGTTCTTGGAGTACACGGCTGCATTATTTTTAGTCTAGTTTTGTGGGGTTGAATTGAAAACTTAACTGATTAAATTGTAGTTCACCTTTGACAAAAAAAAAAAAAAAAAGTTTCTTCATCCATTTTGTAATTAAAAAATTAAATAAGTAACATTTATAAATTTATAGTGGACACATAACTTTAAATCTTATTTATTGTTAAATGATTAATTAATCCCGTTTAATATTATTAAAATATTATTTTTATTATTATAAATTTTTAGCATATTATTTTGAGTAAATTTTTTAAATAATTATATGATGTATTCTATAAAAAGGGGTATAATAAATTGAAAAAAGAAAACGTATAGTGGTTATTTGTTTTTTCCAATAACAACAAAGTTTGAGTCTTAATAAGTGTTTTTCTTTACATTTATTCAAATGAAAAAATAAGGACATAAGGATGTTGATTTAATAGGAAATATCAATGTATGAAATGATTGATGGTTTGTTTTCTTCCCTCAAATACTTTGATGGACTCATCTCCGTATGAGACAATTTGACGTTTGGTTTGGATTTTTTTTTTTTATAATTATTTTAAATTTATGATTAAATAATTTTTTTTTATTTTTTTTTACAAAAATAAGTACCAATATATTTGATAAAATTTATACTTAATGATTTTTAATAATAAAAAATACCTACATGTTATTTAGAAATATTTTCTGTTTTTTAATTCTTTTTCAAAAACTTTAAAAATAAAAAAAAATTTATTAATATTTAAAAAATTTAAAATTTTAATCATTTTACTCAAATATTTATATATATATATAATTTATAAGAGGTTTAGCTCACTTAATAAACAATATCTGTATAACCAACTGTTTCGTGATGATGATATATAAATCAAGGTTGAAGAAGTCAATACTCCCTGATGATCATTCGGTTGGTAAATATTAGAGGTGTGAAATAGGATGAGATATCTCTTTTTTTTTTTTTTTTTTTGAAAAGGGGCTTTAAAGTCCCCTTCTTTTTTATTAATATAAAGAAAACACACTCACGCACCTGATGAGATTCGAACTTGGGTTCCAGGTGGGGGAATTGGAAGTCTTACCACCTGGACCACCAGAGATATCTCATTAACTTATAGTATAATATATAAATTTTATGAGTCCATTCCATCATATCTCACTTATTTTTTTATGAGTTAGGATAGTACATAATAAGATATTTCATTTGATTCAAATGGACTAAAATAGGACAAGTAAAATTACAAAAATAATTAAAAAAAAAAAACATAATTATTTATAAAAATCATAAGCTATTAAGAACGGCTTTAAATATAATAAGATATGATCAAATAAAATTTAAATAAAATAAAATAATTTTAATCTATAAATTTATTAAAAACATCAAATAAACAAGACATGAATTACAATGGGATAAAATATTTGCCATATGTGGGTTTTATGGAGTGGACTTGTTAATTATGAACTAGGTATCAGTTTATTAGTTGGATTATATAAATATCGTACATGATAGTTTTTTTTTTGAAAAATTTCTAAAAATAACACCCTAAAATTTATAATAATAAAACTAACACTCTAATAACATTGAACGTTCAATTTGAACTTGTAATATTAAACGTTCAACATTAAACGAGTCTAAATTATCGTCATTCAATTCCAATTGAATGAGTGTTCAAAAAAAATTATATATCAATCATTTTTTTAATTGTAAAATTTTAAGTTTGAATACAAGTAATACTATTTTTGTTATTACAAGTTTTAAGTAGGATTATTTTTGTTGTTTTCCCTTCTTCTTTTAATGGATATAGTAGGGTGCTTAAATGATTGGGTAGACGAGAATATCATACAAGACAGAAGTACAAGTCCATCAATATAAAAAGCACTTATAAAATAAGTGATGTGTGAGCAAATTTTAAACTAAGAGTAAGTAATTAGTTCGAGAAATTCGACTAACTTGTGCAATTGACTCAATCTTAGAGATCAAATAGGTAGATTTATAATCGGCTATAATTCGAATCATATCAAATTAATATTAAAATTATAAATAAATATATATTTTATTATAATATATTATATTTAAATATTATATATAATAATCGCATTAAATTATTAAAAATTTTAAAAATAAAATATAAATTTAATATCTATATAGTAGTTTAATAAGTTTCAAATATATTTCTTATTCTTGTGATTTTCTTCTTAGTTATGAATATAAATACTAAATTTATTAGAGATGCACAAATTTAAAATCAAAATGTTGTATATATTGTGATTTTCAAGCTTAATTCGACTTTATTTGATCTAAAAATTTGATATGTTAGGTTTAGGGTTGGATCGATTGATTACTTCATTAGGTCAATTTTGGTTTAAAAACTTTTAAATCAAATTATAATCGAATAGAATTTAAATTGGCAAAAAGTAGACAATTTCAAACCACTACTCGACCCTACCTTATACTAGCTAGACTAACACAATGAAAAATGGCCATCATATTTATTATAATAATAGATGCATTATACTAACTAAAGAGTAGTAGTCAACAAATATATGAGTACTATAGCAACTCTAGGGTATGACAAGCCTAATTGTATTACCTATATTACAAGACAAGTATGCTAGAAATTTTATAGTGTTTTTTAAAGCATTAGGAATAATATAAAATAAAGAAGAGATAATTAACTTTTTAAATGAAAAGTTGTAGTTGACAGTCATCAAAAGTGCACCAAGACATCCCAACTAGGTTGGCACCTCCGTAGAAACTTTCTTCATCTAACATATAAACTATGAGTATTATTAAATTGCTATAAAAGATAGTACAAACCAATCCTAAGAAAAAACCAATAATTAGGCTTGTTGTTAGCATCCTAAAAAAAAAAGCATTAGCTAATGGTGGGGCATTCTATGACCATATCATTGTACAAACACTAGGTGCCCTAATGGCTAAACAATTAACTACAACATTGTCCTCCCTATATATATGGGAACAATGAAAATCCAGGTGAGCAATCTATTCTAAGCAGTCATAACATAAGCAGAGTCTGACTCTAACTAAAGCCACTGCCACCAAAAGGTGATAGCATAAAAGACAGCATGAATAGCCATCATGAACTCTCGCTCAAAAGCATATGCAACCTCAAGTAGAGTACAAAAATCACCTTTGATAAAGGATCTTAACATCAACAATACCTACACAACCCGCTAGACCTGGTGATCCAAAAGCGGTACCATCTGTGTTAACTTTATCCATCCCGAAGGCGACGATCTCCAAATTACCTCTACTATCCGTGGAGCGTGATGTGAAATTCCTTGCACTTGCGATGTTCAAAGGACGACAAGATCCTTCACTATATTTTGCATGGACCCACACTGTGATAGGCCAGCTTCATGAACAAACCACTACAATTTGGCAAATGCATAGTTCATAAAAGTATGCTTGTACTCAAAGCAAACATTGTTCCTAACTGTCCATATCACCTAGATGACTAAAATTATACCTAATTTTCATAGATTACCAAGTTGTGACCAAGGTCAAGTGACACTATTTCTATCTATAATTTAGAAATGAAGAATCTGTACAAGGCTGCCTAGAAAAAAAGGAGCATAATATATCCTAGACTGCACTTGCAAAATGAAAACTCAAAAAGAGTGAGAAATAGTCACCTCAGCTAACCCACACAGGGAATATCAAGAGGGGAAGAAGTGGCCTATTCTTTTTTACTAACAATCAATGGGAATCTCACTTTAGATAGCTCCCCAAAATAATATGGACCGAAAGGGCTATATGAAAGGGGCCCAGATTATCCTAACGTAATTCTTATGTTTCTTGACTGCGCAAAGGGAATCATAGGCCTCACTAGTATGACTCTCTTTCTTTGGCCAAACATGTCCAAATCTTGATATCCATACCATTCTCGGCAACTACAGATTGAATTCTTGAGGCAATATTAGGATAGGAGTCCTCAAAAGATGGCATAAGATGCCATTCATCTCCTTTCAAATAGTTGCCCACTAACGACTAAAATAGTGGATCCACGGGGGTTGTTCAGCCTTTTAATTAGATGAGTGTCTAGCCGATTATCAATCCAAAATTAAGTTAAATATAACGTGAATGGAAATTATTTCTTATTAATTCTTACCTCAGAATAAAGGCATATATAGAAAATAAATTACAAGAGTCTTGAGTAAACTAGAATCCTATAAAACCTAGAGTTCTATTACAGATAGACACATATATTATATACTAAATTTCATGACTCACGCTAACATTCTCCTTCAAGTTGGAGCATACATATTGACCATGCCCAACTTGCTCAATGAATCATAAAACACCTTCCTAAAAACTCCTTTGGTGAGCACATCTGCAAGTTTCTTTCCAGTGGGAACAAAAGGGAAACTAATTAGTTTGGCATCTAGCTTTTCTTTTATAAAGTGACGATCAACCTCTACATACTTAGTGCGATCATGTTGTACTGAATTTTGTAATATATGAACGGTTGCCCGATTGTCCTAATACAACTTCATAGTACTTTTGGGTTCAAAACCCAAATCAGATAGCAAACTTCTTATCCACAGCAATTCACATACCCAGTGAGCCATACCTTTATACTCAGCCTCAGCACTGGATCTTGCCACAACTTTTTGCTTCTTACTTTTCCATATAACCAAATTACCTCCCACAAAAGTGAAATAACCTGATGTCGACCTACTATTTGTAATATTTCCTACCCAATCTGCATCTGTGAAGCTGCAAACTTCAAGAGGGTTGTTGTGTTTAGAGAACATTACTCCTCTCCCTGGAGCTGACGTCAAGTATCTTAAAACCCTCACTATTAGATCCATATGACTCTAACTCGGGTTATGCATGAATTGACTTACTACACTTACCGCATATGCAACATCTGGTCTAGTATACGCTAAATAAATTAAGCACCTAACCAATCTCTGATAGCGAGCTCGATCAGTTGGTACCTGATCTAGATACTCTGCTAGACAATGGTTTTGCTCAATAAGAGTGTCAATAGGTTTGCAATCCAACATACTTGTCTTAGTTAACAGATCAAGAATGTACTTTCTCTGACATAGAAAAATTCCTTCTCTCTCCCTAGCTACCTCAATCCTTAAGAAGTATTTTAGTTCACCCAAATCCTTCATCTCAAATTCAGAGGCTAGTTGTCTCTATAATCTATCCATCTCAACAGTATCATTGCCAGTAACTACCATATCATCAACATAAATAATTAAAGTAGTTACCTTCCCTTTTTGATGTTTGAGAAACAATGTATGGTCTGAATTACTCTATCTGTAACCAACATTCTGTATGAACTGAGAAAACCTTCCAAACCAAGCACGACGGGACTGCTTGAGACCATACAAAAACTTCCTCAATTTACATACAAAATTACCAGGAGAATCAGCTATATACCTATGTGGAAGACTCATGTATACCTCCTCGACTAACTCTCCATGAAGAAACGCATTCTTAACATCAAACTGTCAAAGTGGCTAGTCTAAGCTAGCAACAAGCGAAAGCAGAACCCAGATAGTATTAATTTTGGTAACAGGAGAAAAAGTCTCATCGTAGTCTACACCATATGTCTGAGTGAACTCTTTTGCTACAAGGTGGGCTTTATATCAATTTACAGATCCATCAGCATTATGTTTCATAGTAAATATCCAACGACAACCAACTACCTTCTTGTCCTGTGGTGGAGGCACATGATAACTCTAATTTATTAGAGTATTATTAGCTTTTATTCATAAATACTTGCTTGTTAATTTGGGAATATCCACACATTATAATCATTTATACACTATTTGTGGATTTTGTGATTTAAATGAATTCTTTGATAATAAATTCAAAATAATTATGAAATGTGTCAAAAAGAATTATATTTTGATGTGCACTCATTATATTTTCATTGCCCTTGCAGGAAATAAAGAAAACAACAAAGAAAATGCAAAAATACAACTTTGCTGCAGCTTTGCTACAGCATTGCTGCAGCAAAATCACACCAGGAAAAACTGCGCCAAAACAGAGGCTGACTTGGGCTAATTTGGACTCTAAATAAAAGGACAATTTTGGGCTCTTATTAACTCACCTCTTTAGGGATAATATTGGAAATTAATACACCAAAAATTGTCTCCAATTAAACCTAGGGTTAATGATAAAAAAGAGAGGCTGATATATACTAGACTGGCGGCAACAAATTGAGGCAATTTTCTGGGCAGCAAACAGCAGAAATCTGGGCAGCAGTTAGGGCAAATCTGGGCAGCAAATAAACATATAAAAAGAGCAGTTTTCAGGCGGCAGAAAGAAACAGAACGGAGGAGAATAATTCTGGCAGCAAGAGGCAACATCAGGGCAGGAAAGCATACGTGGAATCTGAGCAAAAAATAGGGAACAAATCAGCAGCAGATTTGGTGCAAGGAAGGAGCGGCAAAACAGAGCATCAATTTGAATCTGGAAAGAGACCAATTGAAGCTTGATTTGCAAGGACTTTCATTGAAGAGAAAGCAAGAACGAGACAAAGGATCATAATCCAATTGGTTTAGGGTTGATTTAAGGGATTTATTTATTTATTTCATTATTTCTTTATTATTTGATTCTTCTAAATTCTCTAAACCATATGGATCTGATTTTGAGCATATATAATTTGATGTTTAATTTTATAAATATGCTTGGCTAAATTCTCATTCAGTTAGGGTTATGGATATGCAAGTGTATGTAGACATTGTGCTTTAATTTCATAAAATTGTGCTTTGCTTGACGAGGGGTGCTAGTTATTCTATGCTAGATTGATTGATTTATTTTTATTAATTGGTTGATCAACAATTGATAGGATATTAGACTGAAATTGAATCTGGAAAGGTTAATTTTAAGTTGGATAAAGCTAGAATAGTGTGAAGAAATTGATATAGGAATATATAATTATCTCACATAACTCAAAAGAATTTGTGCATGAACGTTGTTCTTAGATTCAGTTTTGCATAGGAATATGTTTTATTGAGTCATAGAATATATAAACATTGCAGATTCGGAAGAATCCTTTGTGAATTTTTGCAATTCTAGTTACTGGTACACTTTGCTACAGCATTGCTACAGCAATCCTGCAGCAACGCAGTTTGTCTACATCACTTGTCATATTCGCAATCCTAACTGATTTATCTATTTGCGATTCTTGATATCCTTCTTGTTGAACGTTGTTTCAGTGTTTTCACTCTTGTCCTCTCATATTATTTATTTTATTTTATTTATTCTATTTTAATAAACAAAAACACAGAGTATTGATTTTAATAGTTAATTTTTACGATATTTTCTAGTATTCCAATCTTCGTGGGAACGATCTTTCTTATCATTATATTACTTTTTTGCGACACGTGCACTTGCGTAAAATCATATACACCATTGTGAGCAACAGCACAAGTTGCCAAGTATCATTCTTCTGTAACGCCTCCATCTCTTCATCCATTGCCTTCTTCCACTTTGGATTTTCCAACGCATCCTGCACTTTGTTAGGTACTGATACAACAAATATTTGATTTACAAATAATTTATATGACTTAGACAATCTTTTAGTGGACATGTAGTTGGCTACTGGATACTTTAATTTTGCATGAATATTTGGTTCATACCTTTTGGCTGGTTGACCCCAAGTAGACCTATTTGATAACACATAATGTCCAACATTAGACTCAATGCTATTAGTATCAGTGGGTGTACATATCTTAGATGAGTGACCTTCACTACTAGGGAGTTGTTGATCAAGGGTAGGAGAGGGAACAATTGTGTCTTCATTTTGATTTTCAATGATCGAAATTGGTGCTTGGATACTTGAAGCATCTGCTTCTTCTACTACGAAATTCAATGAGATAAGAAACTCAATTAGACCCATCGAAATATCTCCTGATTGCGTTACTTCCATAGTTCCTTCCAATTCCTCCCCCTCATCATGATACAGCTCTTCAAAATATGAATTCTCCCCCTTAATAAAAGTATCAGATGAGGAAAAATAACTCATATCTTCAAAGAAAGTGACATCCATAGTGACATAATACTTTCTGGTAGGTGGATGGTAGCACTTGTACCCTTTTTGATATCCTCCATAACCAACAAACACATACTTAATTGCTCGAGCATCTAATTTAGACCTCTAATTTTTAGGAACATGGACAAAAGCAACACAATCAAATACACGAGCAAGAAGATTATGAAATGATGATAGGGATACATGAGATGCAAGAACCTCAAACAGGATTTTTCTGTGAAGGACATTAGATGAGAGACGATTGATGAGATGGGCAGAAGCTTGTATAGCATCACCCCAAAGATTTTTTGGCATATTAGCACTAAATAGGAGTGCACGAGCCATATCAGTAAGTGACAATTTTTTCTTTCGAACACCTCATTTTGTTCTGGTTTTTGTGGGCAAGTAGTTTGTTGAATAATCCCATGTGTTTAGAAAAAATCTTGGAAAACACGATTAACATATTCTCCCCCCATTGTCAGATCGTAACACTCTAATGGTGCTATTGTATTGTGTTTGAACACGAGTACTGCTAAGACGTTAAAGAAGGCGCTTGTGGGAGGCAACCCACTATTTTAGGTAATATTTTTCTTTTTCTTTTAGTTTAGTTAATTTTCTATTTGTTCCTTTTAAATGCTTTTCTGAACATGTGTGTAGTTGAAAACCTTGAGGACAATGTTTAGTTTAGGTTTTGGGGTGCATTTTGCATTTTTGGTTGGTAACAACATTTTCATGCTTTTGGTCAATTTTTGATGAATAATCGAGTTTTATGCATTGTTTATCTGATTTTTGAAATGTTTAAGGTTCGTTATAAGGATCAGTTTTAATTTGCAATCTGTGTTTCATGCTTTTGATGTTGGAACTAAGATGAACCCGAATCTTGTGTTTAGAAATTGAATAGTGGAAACTACCTGTGAGTATATTATTGAGCCCTTAACGTTTTATTCTGAGAGATAAATATTCTTCTACTCTTTTAAACACCTTTCATATCATTTCAAATTGTTAGATGATCTCTATAGGCTTTTGCATTGAATGATAGGATTTTAAACATATAATGAAGGATCATGTGCTTAATTGAATTGCTTAGATTAAATGATTTGAGTAAAATTTGGAGTGTTTGCCTATCTCATCCATGTTTGACTTTAAAAGATATGAGGGAAAAACTATATCCATTCACAAAATACATATGTATTTGGGTCTTTGTATTAAAAAAAAAAAAAAAAAAAAAAAAGATAATAAGTTTCTTATGACCCTAAGTTCTTCAAGTATGAATGGTTAATACATAAATAAATAAAAAAAAAGAAATAAGTTCCCTTAAAGTCAAAGCATTTTCATTCTAGGGCACACTTGAAATTTTTGCTTGAGGATTTTAATTACTGCATGAGATTAGTAATGTGATTTCTTCATAAATCTTATCATTTGATTCCTTTCATGAGATCGATGTTATGCACTTTTGAGCCTTTCTTATTTAATCATATGCGAACATATTAGCTCGTTTCTTTACATAACTTCTATTCGCATATACTTTGATGAGTGCTTGAACCCATAGGATCGGTGTGATTGAGAGAGTAAATCTGGTGAGGATTAGAGTTGAAACGAATTCACATTCTTGACACTAGGTTTGGGGGAGTCAATGTTGATACGCTTTTAGTATTGAGATTTAGATTTGTGAAGCAAGATTGATCTAAATGGTGAACCTTGATGTGTTAAAATGTTGGATAAATTTATGTACAAAGTTTTGGTTATGAATTGGAAAGAAACTAAAGCATGACAAGTTTTGTTAACTTCAATTTTAGTTTTGTTATTTGTCATTTTAGTTTTTCTTTTAGTTGGATGTTTGTGGGAATCATCACTGAAAACCCTCACGAGACTTTAACTCGTCCACTAGGGCAACCTAGGGGTTTAAAGGCTTGTTGCATAGGCTAAATGCAACCGTGACAATCTACGGAAGTGATTTAGGTTAGTATAGTTTAATTTTAGTTTTGCTAGAGGACTAGCAAAATGTAGGTTTGGGGGTATTTCCAAAAACTTGATGCACAAAAACTTGATAGTCAAATTTTGTATTTTATATAAAGCTCGCAAGTGCACGAATCACTTATAGTAAGCGACAAGTATACTCCCAAGATCGTCTCTCAAGGAATTGCGGTGGTTCTAAAACGTTATTTATTTTCTTATTCAGTCGAACAAACAATCCTAAACATTCTAACAATTGTCGGGTTGTAGAACAGACTGTAAATTCCTAAATTAATTATATAACTAAAATAAAATGAAAATAAAAGTAATCACAACCAAGGGGAAGATGATGGATGTAAATGGGAATATTAGTTCGCTATCCATTCATGGCAAAAACAAATTAAGCATTCAATTAAAAGTTGGATTTAATGATTTTTCCGCTAAACCTAGAAAATCCCAAAATCAATGGCAATTTTCACTACGATCAACTAATTAACGTCTTTGGTCCGGATCATTAACTAATCAATCGGAATTAGCTCAAGAAAATAATTCTAACCACCTAAACTAACACAAATCAATGCAATCAATTTAGGCTCTTGTTCATAATGCACAATTAAGCAAAGATGGCGTTTCTAATGCCTAATTCTAAAATATTCTTTCTAATTACAAACTAAGGTTTGGTCCACCATTAATTCACAATCAGAAAATAATAAGAACATGAACAAGAAATAAATCCAAATCATATATAATTAAATTACAAAATTGTTCTTCCAATCATTGGAAGCAATACTAACATCCGAAATACATATATTAGCCAACCATAACTAAATTGGTGTCAATCAATTTAGTCATGGAGGCAAACCACAAAATCAGAGAAGAAAAAGATATTACACTAAAAATACCCCAATGAATCTTCTAGCTCCAAATCCTTGAACTTGATTGATCCTCTTTCTCAAATCCTTGGAGTAGCTTCAACAATGGAGGGTCTCCTCTTGATTTTGGGTTGATTTTGGGTGGAAAACCCTTGCTGCAGTAGCAGCTAAGGTGGGGAGGAAGATGGGTGTGAAAACTTGTGTTTGGGAGAGGTATAATGTTGTATTTATAGGGGGAAAGAAGTGGAATACGCGTTTTAGGATTTCGGGGCAATTTTGGCACCTCCCGCCGCGGCGCGTGTTGAATTTTGGCTCGTTGGTTCAAAACAGAAACCTCCCCGCCGCGGCGCAGGTTTTTCCCGCCGCGGCGCGCGTTGTTTTCTTGATTTTCCAGAATGCATCCCGAGAGCCTCTCGCCGCGGCACACAATTTCCCCGCCGCGGCGCACGTTGTTTTAATGCGCTGTAAATGCCCTTACATAGTATGTTGATTCTCGATGTAAGGCTTACGTTGCTAAGCCTTTGTTTGTCCCCCTTACATAATAAATGACATCCAATGTAAGGCTTACATTTTTAAGCACTTTGCTTCACTTTTGCTCTCTTTTTCCACATTTCTTCCCAAACCGACTTCGACCTACAAAACAATGAAATACCTTCCAAAACACGAAAATAATAAAATAAAAGATAAAATTAATGCTTAAAAACATAACAAAATATAGGTCAAAAATGTGTTCATCAAGTACCAAAATTTTGAAAGGCTTGAAAAACTTCATCTTTGTTTTTAAGAAGAGCAACCCATGACAATTTTGTACAATCATCAATAAACGACACAAAATACCTCATACCCGATATAGTTGGCTCTCTAGATGGTCCCCAAACATCAGAATGAATTAATTCAAAAGGAATGGTACTTCTATTAGAAATACTTGGTGAATAAGTAGTACGATGACTCTTGGCCCACACACATGTCTAACAACGTAAAGCAGATTCATTCACACCAAGACGGATGTCCAAAGCGACGATGTCATAACCAAATTTCACTTAGCTGGTCAGAACTCGAAGTCAAAGCGGTGCAGGACTATGCTCCTGGTTTCTCCCCTATGTAGTTCAGATCAAGACGAAACAATCTGTTCCCTAGATACTCCCGACCAATTATTTTCCTGGTAAGAAGATCCTAAAAAATCACATACATAGGATAAAAAGTTACAGAATATTTAGACTCAGTATTCAACTATGGGATAGATATTAAGTGATGAGATAAATTCGATACATATAAAACATTTTGGAGCTGTAAGGTTGGGGTAATACGAACTGGCCCCATTCCTAACACATGAAAAGCTTCCCCATTAACATTCGTAACATAAGACACTGGTGGGAAAGACAAGTTAGTAAAATAAGATTTATCATAAGTCATATGATTAGACGCACCAGAATCAATAATCCAAGTATCAGATCCAACAGAATGAGAAACGTTTGAAACCATACGATCTTACCATGACCAGCTATAGAAGCTGTAGGGTTACCTCCACATGTCGTATAATGATCTTGTCCAGCTACTCCATAAAAATCTGGTATTGATAACCTTGCTTGAATAGCTAGGCTAAATATTTCATTGGTTTTGGAATCATGATTTTCTTTCGAATCTTCCATTGAAGAAGACAATAATAATATGTGGTGGAATAAAAGTTTTTTTTTTTAGAATTTGCTGACTGGACAGTTGACTTGACTACTGACTGTGTCAGTTGACTACTGACTGGAATGGTGATGTGCTTGGGCTGGGTTGAGTGATGAACACATTTTTGACCTATATTTTGTTATGTTTTTAAGCATTAATTTTATCTTTTATTTTATTATTTTCGTGTTTTGGAAGGTATTTCATTGTTTTGTAGGTCGAAGTCGGTTTGGGAAGAAATGTGGAAAAAGAGAGCAAAAGTGAAGCAAAGTGCTTAAAAATGTAAGCCTTACATTGGATGTCATTTATTATGTAAGGGGGACAAACAAAGGCTTAGCAACGTAAGCCTTACATCGAGAATCAACATACTATGTAAGGGCATTTACAGCGCATTAAAACAACGTGCGCCGCGGCGGGGAAATTGTGTGCCGCGGCGAGAGGCTCTCGGATGCATTCTGGAAAATCAAGAAAACAACGCGCGCTGCGGCGGGAAAAAACCTGCGCCGCTGCGGGGAGGTTTCTATTTTGAACCAATGAGCCAAAATTCAACACGCGCCGCGGCGGGAAAAACCTGTGCCACGGCGGGAGGTGCCAAAATTGCCCAGAAATCCTAAAACGCGTATTCCACTTCTTTCCCCCTATAAATACAACATTATACCTCTCCCAAACACAAGTTTTCACAGCCAACTTCTTCCCCACCTTTGCTGCTACTGCAGCAAGGGTTTTCCACCCAAAAACCAACCCAAAATCAAGAGAAGAACCTCCATTGTTGAAGCTACTCCAAGGATTTGAGAAAGAGGATCAATCAAGTTCAAGGATTTGGAGCTAGAAGATTCATTGGGGTATTTTTATTGTAATATCTTTCTCTTCTCTGATTTTGTGGTTTGCCTCCATGACTAAATTGATTGACACCAATTTAGTTATGGTTGGCTAATATATGTATTTGGGATGTTAGTATTGCTTCCAATGATTGGAAGAACAATTTTGTAATTTAATTATATATGATTTGGATTTATTTCTTGTTCATGTTCTTATTATTTTCTGATTGTAAATTAATGGTGGACCAAACCTTAGTTTGTAATTAGAAAGAATATTTTAGAATTAGGCATTAGAAACGCCATCTTTGCTTAATTGTGCATTATGAACAAGAGCCTAAATTGATTGCATTGATTTGTGTTAGTTTAGGTGGTTAGAATTATTTCCTTGAGCTAATTCCGATTGATTAGTTAATGATCCGGACCAAAGACGTTAATTAGTTGATCGTAGTGAAAATTGCCATTGATTTGGGATTTTCTAGGTTTAGCGGAAAAATCATTAAATCCAACTTTTAATTGAATGCTTAATTTGTTTTTGCCATGAATGGATAGCAAACTAATATTCCCAATTACATCCATCATCTTCCCCTTGGTTGTGATCACTTTTATTTTCATTTTATTTTAGTTTTCAATTTAATTCCGAATTTACGATCTGTTCTTCAATTGACAACTGTTAGAATGTTTAGTATTGTTTGTTCGACTAAATAAGAAAATAGATAACGTTTTAAAACCACAGCAATTCCTTTGAGAGACGATCTTGGGAGTATACTTGTCGCTTACTATAAGTGACTCGTGCACTTGCGAGCTTTATATAAAATACAAAATTTGATTATCAAGTTTTTGTGCATCAAGTTTTTGGCGCCGTTGTCGGGTAATTGGCGTTTTAAAGTGTTTATTTATTTTTTTGTTTAGTTTGTTTTTCGTATTTCTTTATTTTTGTGATTTCTTTTTATTTTTGTGATTTTGTTAATTTTTGTGTTTTGTTTTATTATTTTTAGTTTGTTAGTTATTTTTATTTGTTTGAGTCATTTGTTTTAGTTGTTCGTTTTATTTTATTTCTTTTGTTATTTATTTTCTTTTTTCTGGATATATATTGTGGTGCTTTGATTTCTTTGTTGTTTTTGTTAGTATATGAAAGGTACCGTTCATAGACTACATCAACATATTCAAAAGAGCACTTAATCAAGCTGGATACTGATATCCAAGAGCTAACAAATATGGAGGTATGTGGAATTTGTGGTTTATATGGACATAATGCTAATGTTTGCACTTTTGTAGGTGATTACCATATGTCTACTAACCGGAACTTCGAACCTAATGAGGGATGTCGCCTACCTTGGAATGATCCCTATACCTATATTCCCGAGTTGGAAAATCACCAAAATTTTTATTGGGAAGCAAACACTAACCCACCCTATGCCTCATACCCATATTTCAATCCTTATGACCTACCCATTCACCCTAAGAAACCAACCTTGGAGGAGACCTTGAATACTTTTATTCAAGTTAGTTTAGAAAATCAAGAGAAACGTAATCAAAGGATGGATTTCTTAGAGGATTCTATGATAAGGATTGCAATGCAAATTGGGCCACTAGCGGAACAACTTCTACCACAAGAAGAGTTGCCCAATCAAGATCATCAAGTTTTTAATCCTTATGACCAACCCATTCACCCTAAGAAACCAACCTTGGAGGATACCTTGAATACTTTTATTCAAGTTAGTGTAGAAAACCAAGAGAAACGTAATCAAAGGTTGGATTCCTTAGAAGACTCTATGATAAGGATTGAAATGCAAATTGGGCAACTAGCGGAACAACTTCTAGCACAAGAAGAGTTGCCCACTCAAATTGAGCAAATGAAGGATGACACAATCCTTCAAAGTGGTAAAAATTTTGAAAATATTTATTTTCCTGAAATTTCTAATGATTTACCACTTTGTGTAGAAAATTCAGATGGGGAGCAAGCAATTCTCAAAGAAGGTCAAGTTGAGGAAAATCAAATTCTACAACCTTCTAAGGAGAACAAGGAGGAATTCTCTGTACCTCCTTTACCACTCAAAGAACCTAAGACTTGTACGTCCCCAAATCCTTCTCCTTACTACTTCCACCAGAAAGTGTGTGCTGTGCTTCATCAGAAACAACTACCGAGATTGAAGGATACACTTAATGACATACTAGCTCGGAAAATCAATATCACACACTTCAAGATCTTTGATGATGGTGGATAGGAGTGGATTAGCAACGTCTTGCTAAGACGTTAAAGAAAGCGCTTGGTGGGAGGCAACCCACTATTTTAGGTAATATTTTTCTTTTTCTTATAGTTTAGTTAATTTTTCTATTTGTTCCTTTTAAATGCTTTTCTGAACATGTGCGTAGTTGAAAACATTGAGGACAATGTTTAGTTTAGGTTTGGGGGTACAAATAGGTCCAATAAAAACTTTTTGATACAAAACTATCATGCCTTCTTGTTAATTTAAAGTGAGAAATTGAATCTTTATACATGTTTTGTTTGATTTCTTGTACATATTCAAGGTTAGTTATAAAAGTTGGTTTTTGTTCATAGTTCATACTTCATGCTTTTTAATATTGAAATTGAGATGAACCCAAATTTTGTGTTTAAGAATCAAATAGTGGAGACTACCTTGTGAGATGATTGTTGAGCCATTAACGTTTCATTCTGAGAGTTAATCATTATTCTACTCTTTTAAACACTTTTCTTATTATTTCAAATTGCTAGAAGATCTCTATAGGTTTTTGCATTGAATGATAGGATTTTAAACATATAATGAAGGATCATGTGCTTAATTGAATTGCTTAGATTAAATGATTTGAGTAAAATTTGGAGTGTTTGCCTATCTCATCCATGTTTGACTTTAAAAGATATGAGGGAATTCCTATATCCATTCACAAAATACATATGTATTTGGGTCTTTGTATAAAAAAAAAAAAAAAAAAAAAAAAAAAAGAAAAAGAAAAGATAATAAGTTTCTTATGACCCTAAGTTCTTCAAGTATGAATGGTTAATACAAAAAAAAATAATAATAATAATAAAAAAAAATAAAAAAATAATAAGTTCCCTTAAAGTCAAAGCATTTTCATTCTAGGGCACACTTGAAATTTTTGCTTAAAGATTTTAATTGATGCATGAGATTAGTAATGTGATTTCTTCATAAATCCTATTATTTGATTCCTTTCATGAGATCGATGTTATGCACTTTTGAGCCTTTTTTGTTTAATCATATGCGAATCTATTAGCTCATTTCTTTACATAACTTCTATTCGCATATACTTTGTTGAGTGTTGAACCCATAGGATCAGTGTGATATGAAGAGTGAATTTTTTTTATCTTGTGAGGAGTAGAGTTGAAACGAATTTAGATTCTTAACACTAGGTTTGGGGGAATTAATATTGATATATATTTTTTTTAGTATTGGAGTATGCACTTGTGATGCGAAACTGATTTGCATGATGAATCCTTAATATGTTGAGATAATTGGATGAATTTATGTATGAGTTTCGATTATAAACTAAGAATAAACTGAAGCATGAGAAATTTTGTTGAATTAAGTTTGTTGTTTTTATTTGTAGTATTGTTATTTGTCATTTTAGTTTTTCTTTTAGTTGGATGTTTGTGGGAATCATCACTGAAAACCCTCACGAGACTTTAACTCGTCCACTAGGGCAACCTAGGGGTTTAAAGGCTTGTTGCATATGCTAAATGCAACCGTGACAATCTACGGAAGTGATTTAGGTTAGTATAGTTTAATTTTAGTTTTGCTAGAGGACTAGCAAAATGTAGGTTTGGGGGTATTTGATGAACACATTTTTGACCTATATTTTGTTATGTTTTTAAGCATTAATTTTATCTTTTATTTTATTATTTTCGTGTTTTGGAAGGTATTTCATTGTTTTGTAGGTCGAAGTCGGTTTGGGAAGAAATGTGGAAAAAGAGAGCAAAAGTGAAGCAAAGTGCTTAAAAATGTAAGCCTTACATTGGATGTCATTTATTATGTAAGGGGGACAAACAAAGGCTTAGCAACGTAAGCCTTACATCGAGAATCAACATACTATGTAAGGGCATTTACAGCGCATTAAAACAACGTGCGCCGCGGCGGGGAAATTGTGTGCCGCGGCGAGAGGCTCTCGGATGCATTCTGGAAAATCAAGAAAACAAAGCGCGCCGCGGCGGGAAAAAACCTGCGCCGCGGCGGGGAGGTTTCTGTTTTGAACCAACGAGCCAAAATTCAACACGCGCCGCGGCAGGAAAAACATGTGCCGCGGCGGGAGGTGCCAAAATTGCCCAAAAACCCTAAAACGCGCATTCCACTTCTTTCCCCCTATAAATACAACATTATACCTCTCCCAAACACAAGTTTTCACAGCCAACTTCTTCCCCACCTTTGCTGCTACTGCAGCAAGGGTTTTTCACCCAAAAACCAACCCAAAATCAAGAGAAGAACCTCCATTGTTGAAGCTACTCCAAGGATTTGAGAAAGAGGATCAATCAAGTTCAAGGATTTGGAGCTAGAAGATTCATTGGGGTATTTTTATTGTAATATCTTTCTCTTCTCTGATTTTGTGGTTTGCCTCCATGACTAAATTGATTGACACCAATTTAGTTATGGTTGGCTAATATATGTATTTGGGATGTTAGTATTGCTTCCAATGATTGGAAGAACAATTTTGTAATTTAATTATATATGATTTGGATTTATTTCTTGTTCATGTTCTTATTATTTTCTGATTGTGAATTAATGGTGGACCAAACCTTAGTTTGTAATTAGAAAGAATATTTTAGAATTAGGCATTAGAAACGCCATCTTTGCTTAATTGTGCATTATGAACAAGAGCCTAAATTGATTGCATTGATTTGTGTTAGTTTAGGTGGTTAGAATTATTTCCTTGAGCTAATTCCGATTGATTAGTTAATGATCCGGACCAAAGACGTTAATTAGTTGATCGTAGTGAAAATTGCCATTGATTTGGGATTTTCTAGGTTTAGCGGAAAAATCATTAAATCCAACTTTTAATTGAATGCTTAATTTGTTTTTGCCATGAATGGATAGCAAACTAATATTCCCAATTACATCCATCATCTTCCCCTTGGTTGTGATCACTTTTATTTTCATTTTATTTTAGTTTTCAATTTAATTCCGAATTTACGATCTGTTCTTCAATTGACAACTGTTAGAATGTTTAGGATTGTTTGTTCGACTAAATAAGAAAATAGATAACGTTTTAAAACCACAGCAATTCCTTTGAGAGACGATCTTGGGAGTATACTTGTCGCTTACTATAAGTGACTCGTGCACTTGCGAGCTTTATATAAAATACAAAATTTGATTATCAAGTTTTTGTGCATCATTGAGCTGATGGGTTGATGGGTGGATCTGATGGGATGATAGCTTGTGGGCTTAGGGCTGATGGGTTATGGGCAGATGGATTGTGGACTGATGGGTTATGGGCTAAACTGATGGGCTAGGGTATGAAGGAGAGCTGGAAGAGATGAGGACAGGTAGCGGTAAATCTAGAAATTTGAGGGAGTTCAGGCAGCGCAGAGACAGGCGAACGGAGACAGGCGCAGCGACAAGCATAGAGACTGGCTAACTGGCAGCAACGCTAACTGGCGGCGGTGCTGACTGGTGGCAGTGACATTGACACGGCAGCCCTGACAGGAGAAGAAGAAAAAGTACAGTTCTTTTTGGAACCTTCGCTCTGATACCAAGTTAAATATAACGTGAATGGAAATTATTTCTTATTAATTCTTACCTCACAATAGAGGTATATATAGAAAATAAATTACAAGAGTTATATATAGAAAATAAATTACAAGAGTCTTGAGTAAACTAGAATCCTGTACAACCTAGAATTCTATTACAGATAGATACATATATTATATACTAAATTTCAAGACTCATGCTAACAAACGATACTGATGAATCCCTTCAAACTAACCACCTAGACTCCTCCAAAAGAGTTGAGTAATGATGACCCAAACTGATCCAAATTGAGGGAAAACATAATAACTTTATGGAGCCTATCCTTTATTCAAATACCAACAAAGTAGAGAATCATGCTAAAGTTTCCTATGATAATCTTCCATGAAAAATTTCTTAACAAAGCCTCATTTAGTAGTCTAAGATCCCTCAAACCAAGACCCTCTTCTTCAAAGGGGCGACAACAGTCCCTCCAAACAACTTGAATCAATTTAAACCTATTTGCTTTCTCTAATCAAAAGAAATTGTGGATGATCTTTGTGAGACCATCTAGAACTTTTTTTAGCCATTTCTAAATTTGAAGTATATAGAAACATGCTATGAATAACTAAATTGATCAAACATTTATGTTTTGCCAAAGAAAGGGTGTGTGTCCCTTCCATGTTCTACTTTTGCATGAATTTTATCGGCCAAGACTTGAAACCAACATTTGAAACAAGGTGACACCCAAATAGGATAGGGAGGTGCCTCTAATGTTCATCCTAGTGATAACTCGAAGTGATGGGATATTACTCTGAGGCACACCCTTACCAAAATAAATGAAGGATTTTTCCAAGCTTACCATCTATCCCAAAAGATGACCATTAAAATGAAAAACCACAGATAAAACATGGAGTTCGATAAACATGCACGGTAGAATATAAAAAGTTCATCAGCATATAAAAAATGGGTTAACACTGTAATGCATTTGGGAGAAGAAATCAAATTGAACCGTATATTATCCACCAAGAACCCAAGGTAAATCCTCAAAAAGTCTTCTACAATACAGAAGAAGAGATAACTTTATTAATAACAAAATTGAACTCTTTTTTTGGATGCTAAAATGGAATCAAATTGCCTATTTATAGCCCAAAAATCATTTACATAATTCATACAAAAGTAATATATAACTTAAAAATGCATAGTAAAACTAAGAACTTTTACTTCTATCATATATTTTTTGCCTTAGTAAATAAAGATTGTTGAAGCCGATTTTGTGTTCAGTGCCTTACCACGTTGATCCTACAAGTCACTAGCAAACATAGTTAGAAGGAGCAACACCATAGGATTTTGTATTCACTTTGATATTTAAGTCATTTTTTTAATGAGTGAATTGAGATCATAGATGATTAGTTTTTGAGTTTTGTTTATGCATACGTTTTGAGATGAAATGAGTTAATTTATAAGTTAGTGCCAATGGCATTTTCATAAAAAGCATATATACATTAAACAATATTTAAATTAACATAATAATTTAAATATTAAATAATTAATATAAATTATTTAATATATTAATGACCTTCCATAAATATGGATTTGAGTCATTAATATATATTATTTTATTAAATTCAAAGATATATTTAATTGTGCACTGATTGTACTCATTTTACTTTTCAAAGGTGACATGGACTAACTGAATGGGGAACACATACTTGGTATTTTTTGATCCAACACAAGCCCCTTCGGCCACATGGGCCGCTTTTGGCACGGTCACTTTTGGGTAGGTGGTCTAGTTTTTCACCTGGGTATAATAGTACAATGATAATTTGTTTTAGCAGTTATTGATTCAATTTTTCAACTGTTATCATGATTCTCTTTATGTCATGTTAATCTTGAGGTCATAAGCTTCCCAAGGGCTATATTCGTGTCTTAATTGAAGTACTGGTTGAGAAATTTTGGTCGATCAAAGTTGGGTAAAAACAGTCAACATGGGGCATGGAAATTGACTTCCCAAATCTTATATTATTTTGGCTTAATTCGGATAGATCTTCTTATTATCTACACCTTTGGATTGCTAGCTGATGGGAGGTTGAGATTGAGCCCGCTAGTCTATATATAGTCCTGGTCACTCTCAACTTCACCCATCTCATTCTTTTCAAATACATGTTAGAGTTTTGTTGAAGAAGAATTTGACAACATAATTCTGCTTCAACCAAGCCTTGGTAAGTGGATTAAAATCCTTTATTTTTTTTAATATTTATTCAAATGGCTTTGAATGTCTTCATGAACACCAAAAACACAAAGAACAGATGCATCCTTTGTTTTTTTCCTTTTCATATTTTTTTGTGGACTCAGATTGGAAAATTTGAAGAGTTGTCCGCATGTATAAAAAATTTATCTTTTTTTTTAAGAAACCAAAATTTCCATGTCTTACTACAATAAATTTGATAGACTTTCCCATAGGAACTCCATGCCTACAAGTAGAACACACACGTATGACCACAAACACTATGATGGGATTTCAGGAAGACCCAAGATGGATGATTAAATGTAAAAAAATTTGGACACATGAGTGTGAGCTTAACTTAGGGTGGTTCATGGCAAGAAGGAAGGGACAAAAGGGACCCGCAAGTTCATTAGGGTAGACTAAGGTAACTAACCACATAGGTGTTGAACCGACTAGCTAGCTAGGAAGACCAACCGAGGCTAAGCAATTGATTGGAGATTGGGCCGACTAGTCACCCTTTGGTCAAAGCAACTAGTCTCTCGTAAATTAAATGGACTAATAGACAAAACGAGCAGTCAAACAAATGAGGTGGCGGGTCCATCAAACAGTCTCTTGTCCTATGTTAGAGCCATTGGCGTTGTTACTAGTCCTAATTCTTTGTCAAATTTTTTCCCTCGTCATGATCCTATTATTTCTACTGACACTTCAATTATATTACTAATGAGGGATTCTAACCTAAGCACAACCTTGGTTATGAAGTCAACTCTATGGTGGCAATTACGACTAAACCCGTGGTGCTCAAGTTAAGGGAAATGTTTGAGATTCATGATGATTGGTATTATTTTTCCTTATAATGGCATTGTTCCCAATAGACCCCCTTCTTAAAGGGATCATAGTTTTTGCATATCAACTATTTGTTGGTCTTATAATTCAATTCCTACCACTAGTTCAACAATTCCTTTTAGGGTGATGGCACCCTTGGACAATTTCCTCCCAATTTGTGAAAGGCTTTAGTGTCCTGTTATATCTTATAGAGAGAGCAGGGTAGAAAGCTGACTTTAAAGGAGTTTTGATCTATGTACTATGCACAGGCTGTAAGAGGGGCTGGTTTAGTGTTAGACCATTTGACAATCATAATTTTATTGAGGATTTTCCTAAGTCCAACAAGGGTTGGAAGCTATCATGGTTCCTAGAAATTGGTGCTTACAATAAGGCATGCCCTGAACTTGGACCCATGTCTACCCAATTTGTTCCTAACAGTGAGCTACTTACTTGTAGCTTAATCTTCTCTTAACACTTTTTCCTTGGATATTCTTTAGCTAATACCTTTTTTCCTTCTTGTGCAGTGTGTTGAAAGCGTGTCATGTTTATCGATGAGAGGTAGACATTTAGGGAGGGACTATTTGCTCTAGCTCCCCAAGACTGCAATATTGAGAGATATCTATTGTTGAGAGAGTTGCATATTATGGGTTAAGCTCTTTTAATCTATACCTAGAACTCTTGATGTCCCCATCTCAAAGGTATATGCTTTAGTGATCCAGGTCTACACTTTATGATTAGCTACTTTTCATTTTGTTCATTTGCAGAGTCTTAGTCTTGTAGGCATGTCTTCTCTTCATATCACTTCTCATAAGAGTTTGGCTACCAATGCATTTCAATTTGTATCTTGGCACTTAGGTAGTGGCTCCAAAACATCAGACTAAAGGGGGGCACGTGGTAAAAAGGAAAAGAGCACGATAGGTTATGATCCCCTAGGTCGAGGTGACTGTGGGGGCAGCATTGCTGAGTGTGGTCTAGATTCTGCATCCAATTGAGGATGCTATTATGGTAGAATTTACTCAACATTAAAGCCCTCTCATAACCTCCCCCATTTCTATTCCTAGTGCAGATGAATCTAGACTACCTAGAGGTCACTTTAGCAATTTGGAGTAGAAGTCTAGAAAACTCAAGGTAGTTTTTGAAGAATACTTTATTGAGGCCTTAACTTGTTTTCAACCCTTGGAGGCTACCATTTGATAGATCTCATAGAAAGAGATCATGCCATAGAATTGTTGAATCATGCTCTAGAAGAGAAGCAACAAATTGTATATGCTTTAGAGAGAGCTAGATTGCTTTAAGAGGTTGCTAAGAAGGCCCAAGAGACTGTTAACGCTACAAAGAGACAACTTTAGGAAGAAATGACTCAAAAGGTGTTAGAGTGTGGGAAACTGAGGGCTGATAAGCAAAGATCGCATGCTTAACTTGACAAAGTGGTTGAGGATGCTATGAATGAGTACCTTAACTCAGATGACTTCAAATCGACTTCAAAGCTAACACAGATGAACGAGTACCTTGGGAAAATGATTTTGAGTTGATTTAGAAGAGGGTCAATAAGGTGTAACCAAAGTTAAATCTCCCTTTCCACCACCTTCCAGATTTTTCAAAGACTATAACTAAGCACAGTGACTATGATGATGGCTCAGACATTAAGGACTTCGAGGTCCCAACTAGAGTGGCACTTCAATAGATAACAAATACTAGGAATATGACAAAGCCCCAATCGACCACAAGACCCAGGAGGCAGTACCCCTCTCAGTTATTCTATTAGAGATGTCATCGAGGATTACCTCGATAGAACATAAGATTAGGCCTTTCAGTTATTGTCTTTTACTTAGCAATTTTTTGTTATTTTTGGCCAATGTTTAATCACTTGGTTTTTACTTCCTTGTAGCTTCAGAAACATTATGATTTTGAATAATAAGATATCGACACTTTTCTTTGAAATTTTGCGCTCTAGAGTTTACTTTTGTATTTTTTTATTTGTTGATGCGGAACACTATATGTTTTGTAAAATTGGCTTTGCATTGCAACAGATTAGTACTAGCTCGAACATTGTTGGGACTTGGATCAAGAGAGCACACTTAGTACTTTTGTAACCCCGGGACTCTCCAAGAAAAACTAAAACATTTTTACGGGATCCCTTAAGGATTGGATAATGGGATAGTAACAAGTCAGCCCCAGGTACCTAGGATGAGCACAACGTCAATCCCCAGCGTGAATCTAGAAGAGTTCCATATGGCACTTGGCAGGACGAGTGGGGGCAAAGGTTGGACCAAGCACAGGCGACACAAGTGAATAGGCTGACCACGACATGAGTAACAAACATTCGATCGGCTGGTTGGCTTATTGGCTACCTAGTTAGTAGTGTTTTTCTAATAACAAAGGCAGGATAAGCATGGGCAAGACAAGACATAGAGTGAACCATAGCGCAACTAGCAAACAGTTGACTAACTAGTCGTCTACCTAGTCGATAGGTATCATCCGACGATGATGGGTTGTTGGTGTTCGGCTAGTCAGTTGAATCTTGTGGTATCCTACCGATCTTGGATCCTGGGGTTGGGTCTGGCAATTAGCGATCACATCTTGTTGATGTGGTAACATGTTCCTGATGTTATTCAGCCTAGACTCTGACATTTGTCACTTCTATGCCAACATTGCTTTTTCTAAGGAATGTTTTGAAAAAAATTTCTTCTTGGAAACTTGTACAAGTGTCTGGGTGGTTTTCTCGTTAGGTTCTACTCTGTGAAGCTCCATATCTCCTTAGCAAGCTTCTTGAGTGTGGCAAGCAATGAATATTTTATGGATGGCAATCTGTTAAATCCTTTGTGGTCTCTTACAAGTTCCAGGTTTTTTTGGGAGTAAGTTCCAGGATGTGAAGGAGGTAACGCCTCGGTTTTTTTTGTTGTGAGATTTTCCCATTGCCAATGTTTGGATCCTGGGTAGTCATCATTGTGGGAACTAAAATGGTTGTGTCCCTGATTCATTTTTTGCACAAGACCTAATCCATTAAGACATTGGTGTAGTGATGGCTTGATGCAAAGTAGGCCATTATCTAAATCCTTGACCATAGTCACAATGGGAACTAAAAGGGTTGTGTGCTGCTTCGTTTTCTTCACAAGACTCAGTCCATAGTGATAATGGTTTGACAAGGCAAAGTATGCTTGGCTCCTACTAAGACTGTTCCAAGTCCTATGTAGAATTTCCTACCTTTCCAAGAATGATTTATGTTTGTCACGCACCTTAATCTTTTCTAAGGAATGTAATTGAGTTGTTTGGAGGAAGGTGTGTCTTTCCTTTCTTGTGCCGGGTTGAGTGGTTGTTGCATGGTTTTGGGGAAGGTGAGTCCTTCCTGATCCAATACAAGATCGTGTTGGTCGTAGTCACTCCTAGTTCCAAATTATACATCCAAGATGTCCATGGCTTGAAGAAGGCAGAGACTTTATTTTTATTTGAATTTAATCTTAAGTCTGAACTTGAACTCTAGGTAATGCAGCTTCTAGATCCTAACTTTAGCCTAATGTGGCTAGTAAGGTCAAGGGATGAGTGTTCTCATTTTTGGGCTATAGTAGCATAAGAGGTGATTGTGCTTTGGCATAACCTAGGATTATTTGAGCTTGTTGCTAACTCTCATTTTAGATTTGGAGCGTTTTGAACCCAAGGAGATGCTATGTGCCTTTTGAGAGAAATTTAAAAGTGAGGACATTGATAACTCTACAAAAGTAAAGTTATTTAGCCATATTCAAGCCAACTATTTGTCTTGTTTCGTGCTTAATATCATAAAAATAGGTTAATTTATGCTTAATTATGTTAATATAGGTAAAACGGTAGCAAATAGAGAGAAAATGAGCCAAAATGTAGGAAAAATGTGTTGGATAATGGCATGGCATTATTTAAGCTGTGGCGTGCATAATATTGAAAGTTTGGTCATAAACAAAGAGGTCAGGGCCACAGCGGTGGAAATTTTGAGCTGTGGTGCTACTGTATACCAAAAATAACTTGAGTGCCTGGGGCTTCGATAGTGGAAAATTGGGGTTGCGACGCATCTGAGTGAAAATGTAATCTGAGAGCCTTCGACCATATCAGTGATTCACTTGTGTCGTGGCACACGTAGTTGTCTAGAATTGTCCAAGCAATTGTGCCATGATCCACACTATCTTATCTTAGGCCGCAGCATGTGTTGACGTATGTGTGCAGTAAGCCAGAATGCCAATTTCCTACTTGGACAAGTCTTCTATTTGGTCCATGTTTCCTATGTTGACTACAATTGCTTATGATCTATAATTCTTAGCTTATAAGTACAACTCTTAGTAGCAAAAGAAAAGGATTCACCATATTCTACCACTAACCTAATTATTAGAGAAAGAGGCAACAGTTTAGAGTGTGAGGCAAATCAAAAGGAGGATTCAAGATTGAAGATATTGGAGTTTAGTTCCACCAAAGTGACAGTTGGCGGAGATTGATTTTTTGAGTGACTAGCAGAGATTGGTTTTATCTTTATCTACCTTTTTTTGTTTAATCTATTATCTTGTATTAACTCAATATTTTTGAGATTTTATTGAATATTTTTTGAAACTAAACTTGTTTTTAGGATCCTCTTGAACTCAATATTTTTCTATATAATTATTCAGTTTGTTCTTCCATTCTATTTTGATTATAAAGTTAATTATATTATTCAATCTAGATTTCATGCCATTAATTATCTAATTAACAATTATATCATATAGGCAATTAGGTAGCTTTGAGAGAAGTATTTAATTGCTTGTCTTGATTAAATAACATACGTGATTTCTAGGCTGAGAGGTACGATTCTTGTGTATATGATCTATAATTGACGTTCTTAACATACACTAGTTTAATTTAATTGGCATGAGTGTAAATAGGTTAGGTTATTATATTGTGTATAGTTTACTTGAGAGAGAAATGCATGCATAGGTTAGAGTTAATTGATTATATAATTTTTTTAGTAATTGTTTGGGATGGTGAATTTTATTATTCTATTATTGTTGTGCTTAATTTATTAATATGGTTGTGTTGGATTCAGTAATATAAATATTAAGATGGGCTAAATAGTTTAGTGCAACTGTAGTTCATATACAAATACTTGTTAATTTAATTCTTGTGGGTACAACAACTCAATAATTAAATACTTATTACTTGTACATTAACTCGTACACTCGCGTTTTAATGTGAACAAATGTTTGGCATCGTTGTCGAGGATTAGCATGAATTTGTAGTTTGATATCATTACTAAAGTTACCAAAACTAATTTAGACATAAAATTAAAAAAAAAACCTTATTTACTTTTTTTTTTTTTCCACTAACATAATTTTTCACTAATTTAAGCATACTATAAATTTTCTTTTGTAATATTTTCTTAACTTTTTTATTTTTTACTAATATAACTTTTTATTTTATTTATTTATTTATCTTTTTTTATATAATATTTTTTTTTCTTTTAGTTTTGTATTGATAGTTAGGTAATGAACTCTTTTGAGCTTCAAAGGCTTGTGAATGCAAGGATGCCAATTGAGGAAGCAATCAAACTCATAGATGTACAAGGTATGTAAAGGACAATACATATAGTAATGTCTACACCAATCCAAACCAATCACACTCTTACACCAACATTCAAATTGGGGGAGTCATTCTTACAACTCTTGAAGTTACAATCAAGAGGAAATACCTTCTACATGGCCAATATATGCAATGGGCTACTATCATCCACAACCACCCCCATAAGAGAAAGAATCAACCAATGAGCATAACTTAAAAGCTTGTATGGAAATGATGCAAAGCCTCATAGACAAACTAAAAGTTGAAGAACAATAAGTGAAAAGGCTTGATCATGACATGGGGAGCAACCAAAGAAATTATGTTTGCAACCTCACCTAAAACCAAGGCTCTTTGTTTGGTGACAAAATGATCAAACTAATTATAGAAGACAAGGGGCCAAACCATAAGGATAATTTTTATAATTTGGGTGAAGTATATAAGGTAGTGGAGAGAATGGAGAATCCTAAGCATGTGATAGAAGACTAACCTAATGACACACTTGAAGAGCATGTTGTAGCTCAAGAGGAGGAAAAGAAGACTCCTAAGGAAGAGGAGATACAACTCAAAGCCATTGGGATACTTAACTTCAATGTGGACGAAAGGGAGCTCACTATAAGAAATTTAAGTGGATTAGTGACTTTCAAAATCATAAGAACCATGGACCTCTCCGATGATTCTGATATGAGATATGAGTTAAGCTTTGGTAATGAGCTTGAGGAGTGCAAGCTCAATAAGTAAGCTTCAACTAATCCATTTAAGATAGCCTGTGGGCAAGAAATTAGTGTTGGATGCTTTCAAATTTTACAAGTAGGTCTTGATGCCTCAACTAAGAGAAAGAGGGTTTGTAACCCAAAGAGTTACATTGATGACCTTGACCCAACAACTATAAAAACCTTCAAGTGGTTGTTTACGGAATATTATGTGTATTATTCACCTTGATGGATAATGTTGGCCTAATCAATGATCTTAAATGTGACGTTTCTTAGAAGGCAACCCAAGGCATTAAAATTTTATTTTTATGTTTCAGATTTTATTTCTCTTTGTTTTATTTTTTTTAGGTGAATAAAACAAAAAATGAGATAATAGTGCTTACATAGACATATCAAGTCTAAAGATTATGGCATCATTGAAGGAGTTTTTTCTTTACCCTATTTATTTTTATGTTGTTTTCTCTTTATGCTTTGCATATTGAGAACAATGTGCAAGTCAAGTGTGGGAGAGGAAACTTCGTTCTGTTCTTTTGTGATTAGTCGCTATTTTAAATTTTTTTAGGATAGTTTAATAATTAGATAGAAATTAATGAACATATGATATCTAAATGCATCTATGCTTGATATGAAATCTATGACCCCCAATGATAGAATTGGTTGTCATTACTAGAATAAGGAATTTAGCATGTTTATTGAGATGCTTACATTAATGTTGTGATGCTTGCTAGTTTTTTTTATTATTATTGATTCACTTTATGCATATACCATGATTGATTTAAGCGTTCTTATTGGAAGAAAATTTGGTTTGAGTTATGCTAGGAGATGAAGTCTACCATAATTTAGAATTTATTTGATAATTCCTTGAAGCAAAATAATAAATAGTATTTAGCTTTAGAAATAATTTAAGCCTTTATTTGAATTGATTGATCCTTTCAAGCTAACCATAGTTTATGTCTTTAGTCACCCATTTTTGCTTAAACAAACATCTTTCATGTCTTTAAACCATATGTGAGCCTAACTGAAATTGTGTATTACCTTTTCCCTTGTACTCTTAGCTTGAGTGAAAATATAGTCATATATTATGCTATAGAGTAAGGTGAAGTGTGGTTAACCCTATTAAAAAAAATTCGCAACACCAATATCCTTATGAACAAAAAGAAAATAAAAGAGATAAATTAAAAAAATTTAAGTTTGGAGGTGTCGTGATGTTACTAAAAAAATGTGGAATGAAAGAATGAAATAAAAAGGTAAGGTGTACTAGAACATTAAATTAAAACCTCAATTGTTTCTTACATGTTGCATGATGACTAAAAAGCAATCTAAGGTGTGGAGTGAGCCTTAATGTCATCATTTGTCTAGCCACACCTAAGCCTAACATTACAAGCATGCAAAGTCCTTTTGATCTTTAACTAAAGACATGATTTACATTAGTAGAGAGAGGTGTAAAAAGTGAAACATATGAAATGTGACATAAGACTTAATCTATTGGCATGCTCATATAAGTTGATTTCACTAGTGCATTAGATGACATCATGTGTAGACACACAAATTATTTCATCAAAAATCTTGCATACATTTCTATTAATAGAAAGCTGATTGATGGCATGTGAACCTCTTTATAATAGGAATGTATAATCTTTGAGAAGGATAATTTTTATCAAATATGCATGCACTAGGGGAAGTGTGTTTGTAAATATTCTACCCATTTTTTTAGTGATTTGTTCTTTAATGTTTAACTTTAGCTTTGCTTGGGATAAGCATAGAGTTAAGTTTGAGGGTGCCATAACTCTATAAAAGTAGAGTTATTTAGCCACTTTTAAGTCAACTATTTGTCTTGTTCTGTGCTTAATATCATAAAAATTGGTTAATTTATGCTTAATTGTGTTAATGTAGATAAAATGGTAGTAAGTAAAAATAAGCCAAAATGCAGGAAAAATGTGTTGGATCATGGCATGGAATTATTTGAGCTGCTACGAGCATATTATTGTAAGTTGGCAGTGGCAGTGGCAATGGCCATTTTGAGCCGTGGTGCCACTAGATACCAAAAACAACACGAAAGCCAGAGGCCTCAAGGGTGGAATATTAGGGCCACAGCGTGTTTGAGTGAAAATGCAATCTGAGAGCCTTCAGCCATGACAATGATTCACCTATGCTATGGCGTGTCGTTGTCCAGGATTGTCCTAGCAGTTGTGCCACAGCTCGCACTATCTTAGGCTGCAACGTGTGTTGACTACAATTGCTTGTAACTTATAATTCTTAGCTTGTAAATACAACTCTTAGTAGCCAAAAAAAAAAAAAAAAAGGATTCACCATACTCCACCATACTCCCCCAGTAACCTAAATATTTAGATAAAGAGGCAATAGTTTAGAGTATGAGGCAAATGAAGAGAAGGATTCAAGATTGAAAGTGTTAGAGTTTAGTTCCATCAAAATGACAGTTGGAAGAGATTGATTTTCAAAGTGACAACCAGAAATTGATTTTATCTTTCTCTACCCCTTTGTGTTTAATCTATTCTCTTGTATTAACTCAAAGCTTTTGAGATTTTATTGAATATTTTATGAAAATAAACATGTTGTTAGGATCCTCTTAAACTTAATATTTTTATATAATCATTTAGTTTGTTCTTCCATTCTATTGTGATTACAAAGTTAATTATATGTCTAATTAACAATTATATTATAGAGGCAATTAGGTAGCTTTGAAAGAAGTATTTAATTTCTTATCTTGATTGAATAACATACATGATTTTTAGGCTAAGAGGTATGATTTTTGTATATGTAATCTATAATTGATGATCTTAATAAATAGTAGTTTAATCTAATTGAGATGAAAGTTTGATTATGTTGGGTTATTATATTGTGTAGTTTACTTAAGAGAGGAATCCATGCATAAGTTGGAGTCAATTAATCATATAATTTGTTTGAAAATTGTTTAGAATAGTAGATTCTATTACTCTTTTGTGCTTAATTTGTTGATGTAGTTGTGTTGGATCCAGTAGTGTAAATATTAGATTTTTGTGATTTTTAATATTTTTTTGTTATTTTTTACCCATCAATTATCATTAGCATAAATAGTTTAGCGTAACTGTAGTTTGGTGCTCAAATGCTTATTAAACCAATCCTTGTGGGTATGACAACTCAATTTTTAAATATTTATTACTTGTACATTGACCTGTGTACTTGCAATTTAGCGTGAACAAACATAAGTGCCAAGGTGGCTACATTGCTTTATTTATTCTTATTCTCTTTTATTTGTTTGTGTTGGTGTTGACATGATCATACAAGATCTCACCTAAGACTTTCTTAAAAATAAATTAGAAATAACAAATAAAAAGAAACAATCACCATTCTCACTCTTTATGGCCACCCCAATCACATCTTCTACCCTTGGTGAATCCCCGCATTGTAGCATTCGCGAGCTACCCTCTAATGTCCCAAGACTATTTCGATTCTCATTTCTATTGGGAATGTTAGTGCCAGGTTATAAGTGGATGATACTTCCCTGTCGGCATGCAGAATTGGTCATCCTAGGTGCAACTATACGCTAAAGGGTAGTCAGCTACCAAAAAGTTAATCATCACATGGTCCTAGTAGCACGTCCTTCTCCAATTGTAATTGGGAGCTCAACAATAACTTCTAGGGTAAAAGGATTGCTGAAGAAGCCATATAAAGAAGTGTTAAGTAATCAAAAAGGATGTTGTAGCTTCTTCTGCTTCCAAGCATTCATCAACAGAATCTCACTGAGCTTATGGAATTTACCAAAAACTTGTGAATCATGTTGTTAGCAACTTGCAAGGCATCGTCTAGAGTATTATAGTGTGGATACACTAGCTGTTCCACTTCCTTCTCAATAAACACTAAGTCTTTCTCTGTCATCGTGGGCTCTTTCCCTTTTCCCTGACTCTAGATGATGCTGAACACTTCTAGACTAGATGAGAGCCTCCTATATAACATCTTCATTTCATGTGTCTCCTCCATTTGGTCCTACCAAGATCACGCGAACCTCATTCATTGTTAAGGGTCAACATGGTTCCCTAAGCCTATGGAAGGTGTGTCACCCTTGGCTAACACAAAGTCTTTCAGCAACCCTTTCTAAATCCAATATTCTATCTCATTTCTTAGCTCCTAACAGTCCTTGGTATTGTGCCCGAAGCCCAGTGGTACTTGTATAATAGGTTCTGGTTTTGATTGGCTGATGGGCCCCTCATTTTCTTAGGGCGTTTGAAGAGCCCATATTTTTAAACTTACATCAACACTTGCTCTCGAGTTGTATTCAGTCGAACAAATTTCTTGAACTTTGACCAAGAAGGGAGTTGCCACTCTTCCTGGGTGCCTCTTCACTCCTGCATTTAGCCCTTGACTTTTTACACTCCAGGTTCTTAGGTTCATACTCTATATTCAACTTATGGGGACAGTTCTTTGATCCACCCCTGTGGTGGCTGGCCATGTCTTCAACATTTATAGTTTATTGCTACTATCTTGGTCATTTCTTTCTATGACAACTCATGAAGCTTTTCTGCCAATTTGTTATAGATGAAAAATGGCATTCTTGTAAATGACTTACAAATTAATATTATAATTTAAATATTAATAATTAATATAAATTATTTAATATATTAGTGACATTTATGATATGGAATTGAGTTATCAACATCTATATTCAATTAAATATTAAGATTTATCAACTTATGTATTGACTATATATATTTGACTTTTTAAATATAACGTGGTTGAATCAAATGAGACAACATGTGCCTGATGATTTTTCATCCAACAAAGATTATTATTCTTCTAATTTTATTAGGCATAATTGTTGCACTCTTATCATCTAGTTTAATTAATTATAATTGGGATATGAACTCATTCAACCATTAATTGATATAATAGTAAGGTTTGTTAGAATATACGCTTCTTTTTAAAAGTGATTTTAGTTGTATGGTAAACAGAGCTGTATCCTGTATAGTAGGTGGATATTATATAAAGTTTTATCAAGCACTGGTTCAAATAATTGCTACTTTGTTGGTGAAGCAGGTGATATGTGGGCTTTCATGGTCACCTCCAAGACCTATTTTTTGTCCATTATATTGCGATCAGTAGTTGGGCATTAAAGAAAGGGTCCTCGTAATAATGTAACCAAAGCGTGATAATTTTGTTTATAGATAAAATGATATTTTAAGCTACTTTGAACTAAGAGTGGAGAATCTTATCATTAAACTATTAGTTAAATTATTATAATGAGCCTTCTTACTGTACTTACATCAAAGTGTGATAGTTTGAGCCCACACCATCAGCTATTTTTGCTTTTTTTTTTAAACGAATTTTCTATTAGTATATATGATTTCTCGGTTGCCGATTGACATTTTTGGGTAGAGAAATATTATGATCACATAAATTTATATTTAATTTATAATTATGTTAATTATATTCTTACATGTGGTAAAATGTAAAAAATTAAATTATTTTTCTATTTTTCAAAATAATTTTATCATGTATCATAAAATAATTAATATAGGTATAAAAATATAAGTAAATTGATGTATTTATCAAAAAAAAAAAAAAAAAAAGGTTAAAAAGAGAAAACAAAATTGCAAAGGTAGAATTTCAAAAATCTATTGGGTCTTAAAACTTGTATTAGATAGAGAGAAGAGAATAAAGAAAATTGAAAATTGAAAATTGAAAATAGTTTCCATTTTTTTATTAATTTTACAATTAAAATTTATAATATTAAATTTTTATCGGTATAAATTAATACAATAGTATTAATTCAGGATTCATGAATACATTTTCTACTTCAATGTTTGAAAATTATGGTACTTAGTGGTCTTTTCCCTATTAAAAAGCTAACATGACATGTAACTCATCATAAGATTCATCGATCAGTGCTATGATAAAAGAACTGAAAGGCTGAAATACTGCTAATTTCACATGATTCGTACTATTATGCACATTAATACCAAAATACCCAAACCTTCCTTCTCTTTCATCTTGCTCTGGCCTCTGGCAGCTTTAGAACATCCTTTTCCAATAATTGTTTTTTTTTTCCCGATTACCTAGCCATACTCTATACTTAAAAAAAAAAAAAAAAAAAGTTCACTTGTTATTTAATTAACAAATATTTTATTTGACATTTTTTATTTTTATTTTTATTTTTTTAAACTTATTTGTTAATTTTTTTCTCTCGTATAAAAAAGAGTACATATATCTTATACACAATTAGAGATTATTCGGATTAGAATTTTTTTTCCATAATTTTATTATTTTAATTTACACACTATAAAAGGGATTTAAATCTGACAAAATTTTTGTTTGAAATTTTTTTTAAACTCATTTTTTTAATGTTTTTGTTCATAAAGATTGGAATTTTTTTTGACAGTTTTATTATTTGTAAAACTAATATATGTTTTTTATAATAAATTTTTTTATTATAATTAGATGCATGAATCAATCAACGTGTTATAAATTACAAAATAGTTAGTCATCTATTGGTAAGTGGTCTACAGTTGCTCCAAGCTCTCACCTACCTAATTTAACATTGACATGTCACTTGCTAAGTAGCTAACTTTTGCTGTGTTTGTTGCGGAATACAACTACAGATTTAGAAAGGGCAACTAGCATTTTCTCTCTTACCGAAGATCTTTGAGGAGCATCGTAGTAAGCTTAAGTTTGCTAAAAGTTAGATTTGTTTGTGTGCTGAAATGAAAAGCGATGTTGTACTTACTACAACGAAGCATGTAGCAAATTGAAGGAATTTTCTTTGTTATAGTATAGAATTAAGGCCTTATTAAAGAAGGTTATTCAGCCAAAGAGCTTGATACATATAGAATTATTCTTTTTTATATCAAAATAACCAATAAAGTACTTTGATTTGGTAAAATATTTGACATTATCTTTATTTTTTTAAGCAAAAAAATTTCAAGGTTTAAAAATTGAAAAAAAAAAATGCAATTCTAAAAATAAAAATAAAAAATATTTTGAAAAAACAACACCCCTCAAAACGTATAACACCAAAAATAGTATCTCTTTTATTCAAATCATATATTTCTACTTTTAAAAAAAAGACTGTTATATCATTTTTTTTTAATGCAGTTTAATAGGTAATCGTTTAAGTTGAATTGGACGATGTTCAATATTGAATAGTGTCTAATTGTTATCGCAGTTCAATTTAAATAGCTTCAAATTGAACTGCATTCAAAGAAAAATGATGCAACGGTCTTTTTATAAAGTAAAAATATACGATTTGAACGCAATGGGTGCTATTTTTGTTATTATAAGTTTTAAGCGATATTATTTTTGTTATTTTTCTTTTTTTATCACAACTTGATACATGCGTTAGTCTACATATCACAATATAATTAGATCAAGTTAGTAAGTGATTTAACAAGTACTTCAACATCTCACCATTTATATATAACTTTCAATCTAATATAGACATTGAGAGAAGTCTCAACTTGATGAAAAACCAAGTCTATGTAAAGAATACCTAATACCTAATGACTAGCCCTCTTATACAAGCAGTGACAACAAGTAACAATAAACAAGAAAGTACAGAATAAACAAATAAGGCAGATATTAGAGAATAATTCTAAAAGCAGTAAATGCTTTCCAATCTTTGTATATACTATATATGTGATCAAATATACTGTATATACTAAGATTGTACTAACTCAAGCAGCAGATCAAAGCAAAAACAACGATGTAACATGGTAGACTCACTTAGGCTCCAATCATAAGTGATAACATTCACGAGTTGCTTAAGATAGCTACTCAGCAGCCAAATTCACTAAAAAATGATAAACAGTTAATATAGACTCGATAAAGTAAGACTCAGAATATCTTACCTCTATCAGTTAAGGACCACCTATCCTAACTACTTAAGCTGCTATCACCAGCTGTCTCCATAGCTACTACGATCTTTAATAGATTCGGCTTACCTTATAGTCACACCACCACGCAATGGGATACTAATACTTGCAATCAGTATGTGTGTACAACAATATATGCAGTTTATCCAAAATATATTTTAGGATAAAATACCTCTTAACAACAACACGAGAAAATACTTGACGTATGTTGATACGAAAACACTAATTCGTAATAACAATACAGAAATACACTCTATGTATTATTACTACGAAAACTCTGTTTGATAAAAAAAATTTAATAAATTTCACCACTATCTCGTATCTCAATACAAAAACAACACTTGATGTATTGAAAATAAAGAATCTCCTGTTTAAATTAATTCACAAAAACCTCCAAGTAAATAACTACCTCTGAATCACTAATACGGAATTACACTCAACATATTAGTGATACAGGAAAAAATATTTTTGATAAAAAATATTTACGCAAAATAAGCTTTATGCAATACACAAATTAGCTCAAAGAGTATAAGAAAGAGGGATTAAAGAAGTGTAAAAGGTGTATGAATTAAGAAAATAGAGGGGGTATTTATAGCTAATTTTCCAACTTCTAAGACCCTTGCGAGGCTTCGCTGACCATCTTAGAAAGCCCCTTGAAAGATTTCAACGAGGTTCAATGAGTCACAGTTTTACATTGTGCACCCTCGCAGACCCTTCGCCGATGACCACGACAAGTCCACTGTGAGTCCTCATGAAGACCCTGGTGAGCCAATTAAAATAAGTTTTTTATGAAAAATTTTCACAAAATAAAATACCATAAATACCCACCAACTCAGAGAAACAAATGCAAGTAAAAACACATTTTAACATGCAATAAATATGCTCCTAACTATCTTATGGTGTGTGTATCATACAAACATAAATTAGTATTAACTACTACATGAGAGTGTGCGATATTGATTATAAGCAAAGTATCGTACAAAGAGATAGAAAAAAATACCAAGTAAAATAAACAAATTCCTTGTTTTACACGCGAGAATACCAACAAAGATACAAAGGAACTTACAGGACTCATAGACATGTTACTTAATGCATACAATAATTTGATACATATAATATTATACAAAAATAAAACAAAAAATCAAATTAAGCACGTGTCCCAAACCTTGTACTACTAATATACATCACAAATATTTATTATTTTAATTAACATGATAGTTTTTTATTTGATGTATCATATAATTAAGTCCAACTATACTTACCAACATTATCTGAAATTTGACATATATAACATTTTTCTTTTTATTATTTGTATTCCTCTTTCTTCTTTGGTTTTTATAAGGTTTAAAATATCGATGTTGATTAAAGTATCAAAATTTTAATTTTATGAATATATTGAAGATATTAAAAATATTTTCATGAAAATTGTAGACAAATAAAATTTTAAAAGCTTTAATAAATCTTCAAAAATATCAAAACAATCAACTTTGCCCAATAAATCAAAATATTATAGAAGAGGTAGTTAAAAATTTAAAATAATTATTTAAGTTAATAAGTTTTATAATTAGTGAAACTAAATAAATACATTTTATGATAGATTATTTTAAAATAAATAAAGGTAAATATAAATGATACTTTATTGATATTGTTTTATATTTTACATACAATATTTATATTATTAATTAATATTTTATCAATATTTTTTTGATATTTATATTTTATCAACATTAATATATACAATACAATGTGTATTGTTATTAAAACCTCTAAAACACAAATAATATTAATAGATTGTCGAAAATATTAAATATATTTTCATCCTTAGTTTTCTATTATTTTTAATTCACGGATAGTGTTGTGGAACGGAAAATATCAGTAAATTTTTCTTACTAACATATAGAAATTTATGTTTTTTTTTTTTTTTTTTATCTCAAAAAAAGACCTCCCCTGGATAGGTTGGATAGGGCATCATCGCCACACACCTCCACACACCAGGTTCATCGGCCGCAGTGTACGCCACAAGCACGGTAAAGAGCCAGCGGCACCAGCGGACTGCAGTCCGACTCAGCAGAGCATCAAGTACGATCGGTGGTAGTGCACAAAGGCCACACCCACACATACCCGCATCAAGTTCGATAGAAATTTATGTTTTGAGTTGACTAAAAACAATCATTAATTCTTAGAAAAAAATAAAAGCATAAGGCTTAAAAAGTTCTTTAGAAATTTCCTAGATATAAATGGCAAGGCCATAATTAAAAAAAAAAAAAAAACATTTCTTAAGCTTATACGAATAAAATTGAGATTTTAAGTTGAACGATATTTAATATAAAATAATGATAAAATATAAAAATTGTACATAAAAAATACTACTTTTATTGTTACAAATTTTAAAATTGTTATTTTTGTTCTTTGCATAATTTTTATCAAGGAAAACAGTGGGCTATGCAGATAAAGTGTTGAAAGAAAATAATGACCTCAAATAAAGTCATACTAGCATATTTGATTGATTTTCTATAATTTGTTGTATGTCACCATTTTAGCGCAATGAGATTACATTTTTGTACTTCTTTCTCCAATTTAGCGATGATTGAGATTCCTCTAGCCAGATGCAATGCTTTCTCTCTCTTACTTCCTACTATCTCTCTACTTTTAGTTCAACAACGTTGATCGGCAACGGATAATACACAATTAGAGACTTTTTTGACAGTGACAACGTCTAAAAGCATGCTTCATTTCAAAATTCGCACAACCCAGCCACCTTCTACATTGTTTCTTCTATTTTCCTTCCAATGTTTTTCCCACTTTCTTTCTAAATTTGTAGGTTTAATTTCCTTGTTGATACGATAAATAACACGACAAAGTATATCTTTTGTGCCTCATTTTCTCTATCAGGCATTATAATACATGTTCTGCTCTTAGTACTATCTTTTCTTTCTATTGGCTTAGGCTTACTATTGTTATGATAATTCTATCTAATTTAATTTGGCTTAAATTTGTTTTATGTCCTTAACATTCGGGATCGGCTGCAAAAATACTCTCAATGTTTAATTTGTTGCAAAAGTACCCCCAACGTTTAGCTTCATTAACATTTATGTCATTTTTGATACTTTTCGTCAAAAAACAAACAACTTTTTGGCATATAATTGAACAGTTAGTTTTTTCAATAGAAATTAACAAAAATAAAATAAATGTTGATGTAACTAAAAGCTGAGGGCATTTTTACTATCGACTCTAAACATCAGGGACATAAAACATATGTAAGTCAATGCAATTTTGACATAATTTAAATTGTTTCCAAAAAATATTATAGCAACACAAAAGAAATCGAACCCACGATCATTTAGATACAAGTCATTTTTCATGTAAGTATTCAAGTTGGGTGTGAAGGAGGGGCAGAACTACGTTGGGGTTAGGCAAGGCTGCAGCTCTGACCAACTTTTTTATAAAATATTAATTACATGTATATTTTTAACATTAAATAAATATTTTATTTATAGTAATATATTATGTCTAATTTTTATGTACATATTTTGATATATATTAATAATATTTAACAAATATGTGGATAAAAATGACATGAATTGTAAATAAAGTGGTTAAGTATATATATATATATATATATATATATATATATATATTTATATATTTGGTAACTATTTGTAACAAAAATAAAATTATAGTTATTTATTATGTAAAAATTCTTCTTAAATGTGATAATCTAAAACTAGTTTAAATATTTAACTTTAAATTCAACATTATAATTTTTTTTTTTAAAATAAGTATATGATAAGCTTTATATTAAAACTTTTAAGCTTATATTTATCATATTTTATTTAAACCCAAATTTTAACTTTATCTAATATTATATTATTTTTCCTTTTATTTTAATAATCTTTTAGAATTTATTTGAAATTTTTTATATAAAAATTTTATTATTTTTATTATTATTAGTTATTATTATATTGTTTATAAATATATATTTTTAAATATAGTCTCAAGCTTAAAATTTTAAATTATATTTTACTTTTTACATTTTCATATGTTTATTTTAGTTTTAGTTTTAGTTTTAACAACTATAAATTTTGATGTGTTTGATTGAGCCTTTTATTTGCTTAAATTTTTTAGTTAATAGATTTATTTTATTCATGAATGATACTAATACTTATTAACTTGTTATATTTTTGTTTAATTTTCTTTATAAGTTAATTATAATGTACTAACTTTATATTTTTTCAGTGTTAATATGACAAGAAAAAAAATGAAAAAAATTCAATATTAAATTAAGTATAATCTACTATAACTCTTACTAATTTTATACTTTGTATAAAAAAAAAAAATTAGCCCCCCCAAATTTTTTTTCTTGGCTCCGCCTCTGATTATTATTTATGTTGAGGGTCAAATCCACGATCATCATTTAGATATAAGGCACTCTCATTTACCATATGAACCAAGAGATGTGGTCTATGTTCACTTTTTTAAGGTTTTGGAATTTGTTTTGATCGAGAGAGATGAGGAGGAGAGAATCAGTAATATAGAAAAATAAACAGATAGATTCTTAAAAAAAATACAAAATTACGAAATTCATGTAAGTATTATAAAAACTTTATATTAATTTTTTTTCCAAAAATACAAAACAAAAAGAAATTTATGTTAGAATAACGAAGAAAAATTTAAATGAAATAATAGAGAAAAATTTAAACTATCACATTAATGTAAAACAAATTTTGGAATATATAAGTTTTAAATTAAAAATATTACTCAGCAGTATCATTTTCATGATCTAGGATCGTTATGTAAGTCATACATAATTATGTAAGAATTACAAAAATATTATATTAACTTTTTATATAATTGTATGCTTGAGTATATTAATTAAACAAAAAATGCAAAACACTGAAAAAACCTTTAAACTATCACATTAAGACAAAAGAATTTTGGGAAAAATAAGTTTCAAATTATAAATATTAGTCAACAAGAACAATTTCATGTCTTGGGGTGATTTTGTAACTTGTATAGAATATGACGAAAAATTTGTAATACCTACAAATTTACCAATAGTGGTCGTCGGACCTCAAGAAAGGTCTAACATTATATTTGTAAGCCTTACAAAGTCTTAGGATAAAATTGTAAGGTCGTCAACGATTATCAGATCGTTGGCAGTGGTTGTCAGAGATGTAAAGGTAATGGTGTTTGCTGACAAACATTTGACATAATATGACATTTGTCTAATTTTATTGAAGACTAGATGTAGAGTTATTTTAATATTTTTAATGTATAATATATTTTAAAATTGTAAGTTTTGGACATATTTTATGCTTTTTGAGCCCAATTGACAATTAGTTGCATAAGAAATCTATATCAGTCCATAACTCATGTTAATTAAATGTATAAAGTAGTGGCCTTTTAAGGGTCAACACCATTTTTTTCCTACCAAAAATCAATGTTATAACGTTTACGTACAATTTTCTTTTTTCCTTTTATCTTTTTTTTGTTTTGAAATCCAATTTTTCATCTCTTTCGAGGCATGTTGTCAGAGATTTTTGAAATCTTGTGCAAATACTTTCAAAATATTATGTTCCACTTACTCCTAAAAAATATAATGCTAAGAGAATGATTTAAACAAAATATATTTGAGGATAAGAGCGGAATGAAGGGACTAGGGTGGACTATGACCCTTACATCAATAAATTTATATTTTTTCATGAAACTAATTGTGTAATTATGAATAAAATAAGCATTTGACCCTCATGTTGAAATAGAATTTTTTATGTCATTTTTTGTCAAAATCAAATGTTCTTGTTGCAGTGGTCCTTTGAATAGAAAACTCATGTTAGAATTTTGGACCACTACAGGATATGGTTGCCTTTTGCCTAATACTTAAGTCAGTTCGAGTAATGGAAATAAAAATGGAGACCAAAGTCTGTCTTTGTGACTTTGGGAGAAGTGGAGATAGAGAGAATATAGGTGTGTTGTGTTCATGTGAATAATTGGGGATATGAGCTATGACTTTTGACTTGTGTACAAGGTACATATATATAGGAAGAAAGAGATATACCTGATGACAATCACTTACCTGCATAGATAGACTTAATCTAACATCGAAGTTATCTCTCAATAATTATCTCTTATTGAATAATTATGGATATTTTTTAGTTAATTATCTCTTGGGTCATTTATCTAACAGTTTGACTTATTTGCTAATTCAATGCTCATTGGGTTGGACTGTGGGTTATACTACTGAGTATGACCAATAATTATGCCAAGTGACATGGGTTATTTTACCCCTAACGTCAGTAGGAGGATCTGTCTATAATCTTTTCAACATTAGAGTTCTTGGCCCTTTTAGTCACACCTACGGCCCATGACCCACTTTTGGGTTCTATTGTGTTAATGTGGTTAGCAAAATCTAAACTCTTTTTGGCCGTTAAAGTGTGCACGATGGTTTTCTATCACTGGCGATACTTCCAAATTTCCAATCTAACTTATGGTAGGAGAATAGAGAATTACATCAAGGTCAAGGTTGCTTCTCAAGAAGTCAACCCTACTCATTGTGGAGGGAAAGTTTGAATTTCAAACTTTGGTTTTGGAGCCCATGGGCTTTCCACACAATCACATCCCTTGGATAGCTTTTTGGGCAGAAGAATGGGATTGCATCCCATATCTATATATACCAATCTCTCTTTCTCGTTCACTCTACAATTCCCATCTACATTTTGTGGAGCTCATCCTCTACAAAGATTATCGACATCTCCTTATATATATACCAACCTTTCATTACCATGCATTCCAAGTAGTCAACCCTACATTTTGTATAGCTCATCCTTTACAGAGATTGTCGACATCTCCTTCTATATATACCAACCTTTCATTACCATGCATTCCAAGTAGTCAACCCTACATTTTGTATAGCTCATCCTTTACAGAGATTGTCGACATCTCCTTCTATATATACCAACCTCTCATTACCATGCATTCCAAGTAGTCAACCCTACATTTTGTATAGCTCATCCTTTACAGAGATTGTCGACATCTCCTTCTATATATACCAACCACTCATTACCATGCATTCCGCAATTCCCATCGATTTATTATCTTGTCGACATTAGGGCTCTTGGCCTTTTAGTCACACTAACAATCCATGGCCCACTTTTGCATTTTATTTAGTCAATATGGTTGGCAAAATCTAAACTCTATCAAACCGTTAAAATATGTGCGATAGTTTTCTATAGCTGTAAATACTTTTAGATTTTCAATTGGACTTCTGATGGGAACTTATGTCAAGGTCATGGTTGCTTCTCAGGAAGTCAACACTACTCATTTTGGAGGGAAAGTGAATTTAAAATTTTGGTTTTGGTGCCCATGGGCTTTCCATGCAATCACATCCCTTTGATAGATTTTTGGGCAAACTGATGGGATCGCATTCCATATCTATATATATTAACCTCTCCTTCTCATTAATTCTTCAATTTTCATCCATCCACGTATTGGAGAGCTCAACTTCTAGAGAGAAAAAGGAGTGGAGGAGAGAAGAATTCTTCTAATGTATTTATTTCTTTTATTTTCTATTTTCCTTTAATGTAGTTTTCCATTGATGCTTAGTTTGTAAACATGGCATATTATTATTTTCTCACATCCAAACATCATGCATCTTACATAGACTAATGATATTAATATAATTATTTTTGTTAATATTATATAAAAATATATATGAATTGACTTTTTAACCTGTAGCTAATTATTTTTTAATTCTATTATTATTATATAAAATAATCATTATTAAAAATTAATTCTATCAATAATTATATTATTTGAATTGAATCAATATTGTTTTTGATATCTTTTATGGGTTAATGTTTTATTTTTATTTTTTCAAAATATTATGTTTTGGTCATTTTGCCTTTGCAAATTGAATATATTTGTTATTTTTTTTAAATTGGTGTATATTGATCATCTAATTATTACAAATATGAACATTTTAGTCATTTCTTACCATTTTAAATTTTTTGAATTTTTTTTGATGAAAAAAATTATATTGGATTGAATTAAACTTTATTAATAAGGGTGATACATGGTAGAAAAGAGAAATGTCTCAAAAAGTTGAAAAGAATAAAAAATAAAGTGATTAAAATGACAAAGATTATCCTAAAATGACTAAAGCATTTATATTTGTAATAGTTAAATGACTGATGTAAATTAATTTAAAGAAAAATAATCAATGTATTCAATATGTAAAAACTAATAACCACATCCACATGTGCTTTTTTTTATTTTTTTTCAAAAAAGAATTATTTTGGTTAATATTTTTTTAAATAAAAAGAATAAATAAATTAAAAGAAAAACAAATAAGGTAAATTAATAAATATATCACTTGATCTTAGCCAAAAGTCCGAGAAAATTGTTGAGTTTCTGTCCTCATACGACAGGGCGCAAGTTCGAATCTTCAGGATATTAGGAGTTGATCATGTGAGACATTCGAACACTGGTTCTTCCCGCACTCTGTCATCAAGCTCTAGTTTCCCAAAGTCTTTTGACCCTCCCCTGATCGGTATTAAAAACAAAAATGGCGGTGATCCTTAATGGTGTGGTGGTGTGTAGCAATAGTTCCTCCCTAAACTTAGGGAAGCCTTTTTCTTTTAATAAAAAATAAATAAATATATCACTAAATTATTATAAAATTTATAAATATATTATATAATTTTATTTAGTGACAAAAATAACATATAAATATAATTAATGATATAAATTTATTATTATTGTGACAATTAATCTACTACAAAACTTATTACTGTTGTGACAATTAATCTATTCCAAAACTTTATTCATATAAATTTATTAGTATTGTGACAATTAATCTACTACAAAACTTTTTCATGATACAAATTTATTACTTAATTTTTTATTAGTCATATAAATTATCATTAAAATTATAGCATAGCAATATGTTTATATAACTAATTATATTTAAAGATTATTTTATTATTTGATAAAATGATATATGTTTGTATCTTTCGCAATAATTCAATAAAAATTTTGTTAGTCTATTCAAACAAATAACTAAAAGTACACTTCCAAGCAAAATATAAATAAGCATCCTTTATTTGGACTCGTTCCGATTTAACTCCTATGACGCGAACAGACGGATCTGCACCACTGAAACCTTGATTGTTGTCTTTTCTTTTCAATTAATTATTATATAAATCACAAGACCATGATTTAGAGCTTCTTTGGGTTTCAATTTTCGCAATTGTGGAAGCATCTTAAAACACGAGATTGTCATCTTCAATCTTTTCTTCTTTCCATTTTTAATTCCGGGTTTGCTTCTCTTCCTTTTGATCTAACTATTTTTTACTTGCTTTGTTTTTGTTTATGTGGGTTTTTTAATCTGGATGTTTGACATCGTTCTCAGTTGAATCATTTAAATTTTGCTCATTTATTAGATATTATCATGTCATGATGGGCAATTCATTTAAATGAAGGAACAATTTTTGTTTTATTGATTGATAATTTGGGTTCTCAATTTTTAGGCATTTTTTTCTGGGTTCTTGATCGAGAGTTATATAGAAGAAGATGGGTGCGTTTGTATCCAAGTTTTGGTTTATGTTGTTTCCGGCGAAAGAGTATAAGATTGTTGTTGTTGGGCTTGATAACGCCGGGAAAACAACCACCCTTTACAAATTACACTTGGGAGAGGTTGTCACTACTCATCCTACTGTCGGTAGCAACGTTGAGGAGCTTGTCTACAAGAACATTCGCTTCGAGGTGCGATGTTTGTTTCTTTTGTTCTTTGTGTGCTACTTCTTATTTTATCTATCAATTGCCAATTTGCCTACTGCTTTTATTTATCGCTTTCTGAGACTCTTACAAGTTACAACTTATAATAAGTCACTATAGAGCGATGTATATTCTGTTCATATACTCTTGCTTGGTCTTCTTGTTTTAGTGTCTTGGATTCTGCTCGTTTCTTTAGTCTCCTTCTGCTAGCCAAAAGATTTAGTATAGTCAGAACTGACTATATTACTGTCAGAGTTGCAGGCATGAAGTTATACTCTTGGATGTTTGGTTGATAATTGGTGAATGCTAATTGCCTAATTCACCGTTTTATTATGGATTTTCTCTGAACTATTTAACAATGTACATAATAAACATTGCATCAGCCTAAAAGGTATCTAGTTTGTTCATTGTCACTTGATGTTTGATGTTATCGACTATTTGGGTAACTTAGGACTTGATTTCTTTAATTGTGAGTTTCAAGCGTAAGAAATTTCTGATAACGAATTAAGCTGAGAATGTAACTTTTGCTTTTATAGTTATATTTCAAGGGGCCAATGCCTTTTTTCCTTTTAGTTATCTTATGGCATGTTTGATTGACAGTAATAATAATCATAATGGGAATCATTTAAGGTATTATTGTGTTTGGTTTATATATTAGTCTGTAACGAAATGTAAAATGATTACAGTAGTAACAATAATCATCATTACTTCCACACTCCCTTAGGAATATATTGTAATGCTCTATTTTTCTCACAATTTGTACAATCATATATAATTTTTTGTTCATTTTATCTCGTTTAGAAATAAAATAATTTCTTTTTTTAATTTAAACTTTTTCTTCATTTATAATTTTATAAATTTTGTTTTAATATTATTATTTTCTTTGATTATATTGCTTAAATGAATATTGTAATGGTAATACTATTTCTATTCAATTAAATTCCATTTACAATTTACATTCTTATTATGTTTTCATTTTGTGAACTAAACATGACCTAATATCCATGCTCATATTTTGGAGTGTGGAATTTTCTTTACGTGTGTTTCCTTTGAAAGTCAGGATGTCTTTGACTTTATATGTGATATCTAGATTATGTTGTGCTTTTTCACGAACACTAGGTACCTTTTATATGCAATTAGTAGGAAGTTATGTAAATCATAGATAGGAAAAGTGTGAGTTGGTGATGCAAATCCATTTAGGGTGCCCGAGCGGCCTATAGAGTGAACGGATGCCAAAGGTTGATTGAGTGAGGGGAGGTTTGGAGCTTTTGAGCAAATTCTGAGTCTTGGGTTTTTGTCTTGGTGCCCAAGCAGTTCAATCATGGATCAAGTATTGATCTGGCCTTTTTGGTAGGATTTCTAGAAAAGACCATTTAGCTTGGCGCCTGAGGAAATTGAGCGCCCTCTTGCAGTAGACTCTTAAATACTTGTGTATTTCATGTGAAATGATGCTTAAGCATTTGGAAGACTTAGTGTGAAAGAGGGAGGCTAAAGAAGATAGAAAGAGTTTGTACACCACTAGTGAGTGTGAGAGGAGTTATTGTGTATCTAAATAGAAGTTTTTCTTGGGTGAGTATTTCTTCTTGAGTGTAATTCTCCTATTTGAGTGTGGGTAATCATTGTATGGAAGAACAATTGATAAAATTGACTACTCATTGACATTGAAGTTAGTGAATCTCATTCCATGTGGTAAAGTGTGGATGTAAGCTTCTCATTGGGCCCTATCACTATAAATTTTGGTGTGTTTGTTCCTTTACTTAAAACTTTTTTACTTTTTTGTTGATTCCATAGGCTTGTTGGGTAATTGAGTATATTATTGTGCTTGTAGCTTGCTTGTGTGAATTTATTGATTTCTTACGTGTTCCTTGTCAATAATTATCCTCAATTCCGCATTACAGAATGAAACAGAGATAAACAAGGAAAGAGGGATTGGGTTTAGGTAGGTGGGAAGAAGGGAGAAATAAAAGGAGGTGGAGAGGAATGGTCGTCAATATTCATTGCTTTCTAGCTCACAAGTGAAGCTCTCTGGGTAGCTTGGAGTTTTTTATATCTTTATTATGGTGCACTATAAGAATATATTAACATTTAAAATTTTTATAATGATAGGAAATTTTAGTCTTATAATCTTTAAAAATCTTGATTTCATAGAGAATAATAGTTGTTGCCATGTTTGATAACGATTATGATTTCTAATTAAATAATAATTTGGTCATTTATGATTCTTTTATAAAAATAATTAATAATGTATTTAATAACAATTTTTAATTAATGTTTTTCAAGAAAACAAAATCATAAATATATCTTGATAATGATTTTTGTTTTCTTGATTATTTTTCTTTTAAAAAACTTAATCATTAAGAAATATTTTTGCTTATTATTTATAGACTTTATGTTTTTGACTAAGACTTACTCTAGAATAAATGCTTGATGAAAATGGAGAAAAAAAATTAAAAATCATAAATATGATTAAAAAACTTTATTTTAAAAGATTTATGAATCACTCTATACTATGACAATGATTCCTTAAAAGTGTGAAAATTAAAATAAAAAATTTATCAACATACTTAATTAGAAAATCACTTGAAAAAAAAAATTATAAATTATAAATTATAAATTATAAATCAAAATCATTATAATTCCAAAATCACTGTGTTTATACATTCATTCAGAAAGTGCCATATGTTATTTTGTTGTATTTATGTTATTAAAGATGAAGATCGAAAGGTTTTCTGGTGGGTTTTCCCCCATGATGGCCCCTTTGTTTTTTCCTAGTCTTTTGGATATGCTGAAATTAATTTCTCTATATAGGGGTGTGTGTGTGCATGTTGAAGTACAGAATCATCAGATGCTCGTGTTTGGTCATTCTTAACAGTTACTCATTCCTATGCTTTCTTAGAATAAGTAGTGAACTCTCAAGCTAATCGTCCTCGTAAGTTTTATATTCTGTCTAATGTTATGGTAAACCTAGGTGTACTTGTAGATGATGTTTGTCCTCGACTTTAGGTACTCTGTCTGTGCCAAAAATGTCAACCTCATATGGAGGAGGCAAGGAAATTTCGACACGTGAGTAGTATTGGGTGGTAGAGTTTCATGGATTCGTGTATGCAAATAAGGTCGTAGGCTGAGTCACTGATATAAAAGGAAAAATTATTTCACTAAGCAATGTGCATAATCTGTCACAGTCGACTCAAATTCCAAACGGTAAAATGAAGTCTTGTTTTTAGAAACTTCTCTTGAACACGTCTCAACGTTGGATAGTTATTGTCTTCACTAGTAAATCTCTGCTTCTGTCAAATTCAGCAGCACAACTAACCCTTTGTTCCTGCCAATGCTCTTTATACCAGGTATGGGATCTTGGTGGACAAGAAAGGCTCAGGACATCCTGGGCAACATATTACCGAGGAACTCATGCTATTATCGTTGTAATCGACAGCACTGATAGGGCCAGGATTTCCATCATGAAGGACGAACTCTTCAGATTGTTGGGACACGAGGATCTTCAACAATCTGTGGTGCTAGTTTATGCAAACAAGCAAGACCTTAAGGATGCTATGACACCAGCTGAAATTACTGATGTTCTTTCTCTTCATAGCATCAAGAATCATGACTGGCACATCCAAGCCTGCAGTGCCCTCACAGGAGACGGTTTATACGATGGCTTAGGTTGGATTGCTCAGCACGTTACCGGGAAAACACAAAGTTAGACCTAAAACGAGGGAAAGATATTTCGTGTAATATTGAAGAAAATGTGGCTTGAGTGATGAATAGCCTCATTTCTGTATGACCAAACATAACAGCTTTCTTCTGAGCTAATCTCTATAGATTGTTGATTTGAACTTCCTGAAAATTTGTTACATTCCTCGCAGTGAAAAACTTTTGTAAAACAATATAATATGCCCGAAAAATTGTTGTCTGAAAATTATAGTAAATAGAAAATTTGTTACACTTCTCTGCACATGAATTTCATTAAACGCTTTCTAATTAGAATGTAGAATTTATTTTCCTATAAGCTGGAAATTTGACAATAACAGTAACAATGTGAAAGTGTTAACTTTTGGTGGCCTCTGAACAATTGATGGAAAGTATGGAAAGCAATAATTCTCAGAGTATCCAGCATCTGCAACCTTTAGATTCTTGAAGACCCTCAAACCATCGATCCCATAATGAATTAACAGGGCCGTGTGTCCTGCGAGGACGACACAGTAAATATAAAGCTGTCAAAATGAGATGGATTAAATCCTGGTGAAATTTAGGGAACAATGTAATGAAATAGATGAGATCGAAGTTGTTCTTACTCTGGAAGTAGAGGATCGGGTTTTGTTTCAACATGAGTGATCATCCTGACATGAAAGAACAAAATTCATTTTAAAATTGAGTTTATTAACGAATTTCATTAAAATTTTCAAGTTCTACACAAAATCCATTTTAAAAGTCATTATATTAAAGAATTTCATTAAAATTTTCAAGTTCTACACAAAATCCATTTTAAAAGTCATTATATTAAAGAATTTCATTAAAATTTTCAAGTTCTATATATGTCATGCTTACTCTTTGCATGAAGCTGATGCCTTTTCCAAATTTTCAAGCTCTTCCAGCTCTTCCTGTCCACAAGATTTCCAAAAAAATCCATCAATTTGACCCAAGAAGAACGTTGAAATTTTGACATGACACATCAGATAAACTAAATGGTGAAAAAAACTAGTTCTGAAAGATATGATGCAAACTTAGCGTCAAGACTATCAACATCAATTGCCTGTGTTTTTCCAATATGAAACCACAAAACCCTTTTTTTGATTATTAGAGGGACATATAAATGTGCACACACACAACATTCTTTAGGGAAGCATACCAAAATTTAAAAAACAGTGAAAAACCTCCGAGTGTTGCATTGACTCTTAATTTTTTGTGAAATACTTGCGTCCAAGGGACATGACACATCGACACTCCTATTTGGTGAAAATTTACAAAAAAAATTGATAAAAAAGGATGTGCTCCACAACCAGATACCTATACAAATATGTAAGATGCTCAGTATCCTAAAAGAATAACATAAGTTACTAGTCATCGAAGAAGGTATTGAACTCTTTGTGCTAATTAAAGGGTTCGATAAACTCAAGCTCAGAGCCAGTTTACAGTCTAGTCATATCACATATGACGAGTTTGTTCTTTGCATTCCTGCTGAGCCACTAGCAGTTTCTGCTAAAGCATCAATCTACCTAAATATTCGAAGAAATGGATCTTTGTGGAGCAAGAATAAAATGATAATAAAAACATATGTGATAGAAACTAAAATATGGGGAAGAGCAATAGCACAAAATAACAGAAAGTGTACATTATTGGATTCACTAGTTCACTCTAATTACTAAAATTAAGCATTTAGACCAACATCAACCATCACTTTTCTTCTCTCTAAAGTTAACAATCTTTGAATATTTTGGTCAAAATTGATAGTGATGAAGTTAACACTAGCTATGGAGGTTGAGCTAATTAATTGAAATTCCATGGGGCTCGAGGAGACAATGGTGAAGCATTATATTCAAAACAACAATGATCTTATCTTCCCCACGACACTACACACAAGCAAGAGATTTAAAAGGTTCAAGACACTTGATGGCAAGATAACATTCATACCCAAGTTGAACAAAGATGCGGGAGGTGTTTTACTTCCCTTAAAACAATGAGTTAATTTTGTCACCGCCTAATTTTTCTGTCATTCAACAAGCTTTGACTTCAAAGCTACACAAAATCGGTCAAATCGAGCAACACCACCCAAATATGAAAATTTAGTCTACGCATTTAACGGCACTGACAACACTGCTCCACATTCTCCGTGAATAACAAAGAATTGATTTTAGGTGCATTACATGAAAGATGGTTGGCTCAAATATGTTTAATGTCATTATCGTTTGCGACTAGTAACAAAAATGCCCTCAACTTTTAATTTGTTGTAAAAATGTCGAATGTTTGGTTCCGTTAATATTTATGTTATTTGGTTCTTTCTGTTAAAAAATTAACAGTTAAACATAGTATTGAAAATCAACTCAGTGAACGAAAATGAAAAAAGGACGAAACTAAATATTAGGGGCATTTTTTTGTAGCAAATTAAATGTTGGGGACATTTTTGCAACAAATTAATTATTGGAGGAATTTTTATAATAAATTAAATATTAATGATATTTTTTTTATCGGAATCAAACTTTAGGGACTTCGGACCAGATGCAAAGTTGGAAACCAAAGGTATTGACCACACCGTTCAACCAACTATTTCCCCAGTCATTTATTTGATGCAGATCACATTAAGTGTCCTTCATGTACAATGCCCTATAGTTGCCTAAGGACAAGGCCATGTGGGTGGAAAACCTCAATAAGAATAGTACAAAATAAATTAGTAGAGGAAAAAGGAGCAGGATTTGACAAAAGTCGGACTAAATGATTGAAATAAAGAATTTGATAGTTTATGTATTGTTAGGATATATTTCAATGTTTATCATGTTCCAAAGTTGTATGTAAGGATTTTATTTTAATAATTATCAGGATTAAGAATTTGATTTTTAAATTAGGGTTTTAAAGTTTTTATCTTGTCATCAAAACTAGGGGTGTTAATCGTGTCGTGTTAGTTGTGTTCGTGTCGTGTTTGTTCGTGTTATTTGTGTCGTGTTTTTCGTATTAGTTGACACATCAAAAAATTTATTTAAATTTTTTTTGTGTTACCTATTTATAATAGTAAGAAATAACAAAACCTTTAAAAACATAAAAAAAAAAATTATTGATCAATTCTTACTAAAAAAAATTCTTATCGTATTATTTTCGGATCGTGCTATCGTGTCGTGTCAGAAATTGCCACCCCTAATCAAAACAGTCCTATGACATAATAATTTATATTAGTATCAAACATTGAATATGAATTACATCTGTCTCTTCCAATTATCAATCTTTTTCCTCCCTAATTTCTCAATTCTTCAATTCCTAACCCTAATTTCTTCACTTTCTCCTTTTCCCCAATGCTGTTCTCTTCCCGGTTCACATCAATAAAGTTCGATTGTTAGCTTCCCTTTGCACAAAAATAGAACTAAAATGGAAGTATAAAACAAGACAACAGTCCTCAACTTCTGAAATGAAATCATCACATGGACTGCAATGAGCCATTGCCATCTTCTCTGCATTGAACTTTTTCTAATCTGCTATCATCACTAAAAGTTCAAAAGAAACAAACCACAAAGTCTAGAAAAATAAAGGAGTCGAGACAGGTGTCATGTCTTGTCTTGCCAAAAAGAAGAGATAAACCAATAATACTTGAGGCATGTTCAGTCGTCAAGCAAATTACAACGATAAATCAGAATTTTCAAGGACATAAGCAAAAGCTTGCTTAAATTTTCAACGATTAGATTTTCTGATTCACTAAAACGCACAAACAACAAAATACCAAGAAATGAAACAATCAAAATCAAGTTGTTGACAAAGAAGAGTATAAGACAAATCAACATTTTAGGAATTAATGAGAAGAATCAAGAAATGAAATCACTCACCTCTAAATATTTAGCTTCTTGCTCGAACCTCTTCAACTCAGCCAGTATTCTATGCTTTCCTCTTGTATCAGTAGCTGACAAAGACTGAACCCGTTCGCTAATCGGGCTTGTGAATTCCGACCCAACCGATTGCATCTCAACAACAAGTACGGAAATAAACAAAATCCAAGCTATACAAATTGGCAAAACTTCAACTTGGGCAACAACATAAGAATCAAAACAACCATAAAACATAAACCATTATAATGGAAAATAAGAACCCAGAAATCTTCAGGGATCAAACGAACTCTTAAACCCACAGAAACAGAAAGACCCTTTTCGAAAATAGTAGGATTGATGACAGAGAAACAGAGAGAGAGATGGAATATAATAGATGGGATAGTTTTGGCCTTTTGAGGTTGGCCGTTTCAGAAAAACAAAGAAAGTTTTAAAAACAAAGGGTAAAAGGCGAAACTTTCTTTCACGCTGTTAGTGGGTTGTTGGATGAAAGCTAGTTTTCTTTTTTGGTGATTACGTTCGATATAATGAAAATAATAATCGTCCTACAATACAATAAAAAAAAAAAATAGTATTATATTTATGATATTTATTTAACTAATATAATTAAAATAAATAATAATATAAATTAAAGATTGTAAAATTATAAATGAAATAAAATTAAAAAATAATTTTTTTTATTAATAAAAGAGATAAAATGAGCAAAAAAATTATAAATGATTATACAAATTGTGAGAAAAAATAAAGAGTATTTAAGGTGTAATGAGTATTACAGAAAGCTGCATGCGTAATAAAAATTACTACTATTGCTGTAATCCCTTTACATTCAATTACAGATTACAGTAATCCTTTTACATTCATTACAGATTACAGTCAAAATAAACACAGTAATATTCTGAATCAATTCAATTACGATTATGATTACGATTATCGTGGACCAAACGTACCCTTTTTGTCTTTCCTATCAAACGGTCCCTTTTTGTTCTTCCCCTCACTCGATTGTTTCTTGTGCCACCGCGAACAAAGTCGGAATAAGCGTGTGGAGCTGTGGACCTGCATTAGAAAAAATATGACAAGACAAATTTGAAATAAAACGATGAATAGAAACCAGGAATGAATTGAGAAGAAATTATAATAAAACAAAAGCTAACGAATGGTATTTTAAATTCCCCAATTATGAACTCTATTGGTTTGCTTATAATTATTTTGGTGTTAATTTATTTGGAATAATGTTGCATATTTATGCTTCATTAGTTCATTTACTTGAATATCTAAGTTGAAAAAGGGCTTGACATATATATATATACATAAAATAAAGTGTATATAGTACCAATTTTCGCTTTCAGCTATAAGTTTCTATGGATTTTGAGTACCAATATGCAGTTATTAGGGAATGGTACATTGTACATTTCTTTTGTGGTATTGAAATATACCTTAGAACAATATTAGGAAACTATGATTCTCTAATATTTGTGTTAATGGTACCAAGATATGATAACAAAATGTTGTTATCATTGTGGGTGTATCCACCATTTCCAATAAGGGGCCTCGGCCCAAGCAATGCCCAAATACTACTTTTTTTGTTGGATCAACCCAACTGCAATTTTCGACAAATTTTTATTTTTTTGAATTGGCCTGTTTTTCTAATATATCCCTATCTTCTTAAACACATATCTTGGAATAATATGTGGGATGTTGGAGGATGCATTAAGTAGTATGTGGTTAGAAAGATAGGGATATGTTAGTAGAATAAGCCTTTTGAATTTTTAGAGCAAGAAATGGAATTACAAGAAAGCTTTCTTTTATCTTTATGGATAACCAATTCCCACCTACTTGTCCAGATTGGAACGATCGAAGAAAAAATACTTTTTGTACATAATTCTTCAGTTATATCAAGAGTTAGTGATTTATCACATCCAATTATTGGGTGGAAGTGGAACTTGCTCCATCATATCTTTGATGTTATATTAACGTACAGTTATGACAATAAGCAGATTACAGAGTCCAAATGCAGAATTAAGGAAACATACACTAATGTGGACTGGTAATAATTAAATCAAGCAATTTGTCAGTTAGTTTAGTATAAAAACTTTTGGTAAAGGTATTGTTATGGAAAGTAATATCCAATGTCAAAGAGATAATCGATGGATCATAACATGCTAAGAAGGTGCATGCCCAGCCTTTCACATGCTTTGGTGACAATGGAGGAGCGGTATTATCTTAACCTCTTTTATTGATGATAATTTCATATCTTTCGTTAAGATCATGTTAAATCCACCTGATAATTTTATCATGGGCTAAGGAAGCATTTACTTTGGCTGTACTTTTAAATATGCATGGTTCGAATCTGGAGGTTACGAAATGAACTTGTTGTTCAACAAAAACACATAAATTTTGTCAAGATTTCAAAATGGTTAAATGGTTTGTTTGGAGGATCAGTTTGTTAACCAGGATGATCAAAATTTGAATTCTGCTTCTCAATTATTCCATGATAGGTGCTAAATGCTAATTTATTAAGGCATACTGCTTGGTGTAAACCTCTGTTGAACTTTATAACTTTTAATGTTGATGCTTGTTTTGTAAATGATCATACTTCTGTGGGTGTTCCCGCTAGAAATCATCGCGGAGATGTTAATGGTACGTACATGGGGAAAGTATTTACGCGCAAAGCATTTATGATGCTATTGCTAATTGAATCTTCAATGATCTTTAGCTAGGGTTCCTTTCAATTAAATGCTTCCCCTCAACATTTATACAATGTTCAATTAAGAGTCCTTTAATATATAAATTTTAGTTTTTTAAGGAAAGATCGTAGTTATCAAACCTTAAAGGTGCACCAGGACATTTCAAGTAGGTTAGCATTCTCGTAGTATCCTTTTTTAGCCTTCAACTACAAATATTATTAAATTGATAAAAAATAATACAAAATTTAACATTATTAAAACTTATAATTAGACTTACTATTAGCATATGAGAAAAGGAAAACATTACCAAATAATGGCATTCTACCACTATGTCGAAGTATAAAAACTAGGTGTCCTAAAGGCTATAGAATCATCGACAACATTATTCTGAATATATTGACTTTCTTCACATAAAAAACATATTGTAGTAATATGTTTGTGTTATTACTCTTTTTTTTTTTTAGAATATAGGATATTTTAGGTGATTTGAATATGTAATTTAAAATAAGAGAAATTTGAATATTATTGTGAGCTTTTACTCAATCTAATGAAATATATATTGTTATAAATTGACGCTAATAGAAGCAAAGTTTAGGTCTAATTTAATTACACAAATAATTAATTATGAATAATAGTAAAATAATAAGCAATAAGAAAAATTAATAATATATAAAGGTTTAAGTGGTTCAACTTTTCAATGTAAAAAGTCTACCTCACTGACGACGGCACATTGAGGAAAATTAACTATCAAATTCAAATGAAAAATATAAACACCAATATTCAAAAACCACACAAAATATCAAATTTTTAAATACAGCTACAAATATGTCACTGTGCCAAAAAGTAGTAACCAAAATAACAAAAATAATTAATACAAACTTATTAATATAACTGCACAAAGGGAGGACTAGTCAAATATGAATAAGCATGTATTCCTACATGTATTCCTTCACGAACAGTAACTTGTGTATTTGGTGGCTAATAGATTAATTAAATGTGGGATGGGTTGATTGTTTTTTCTTCTCTATTCGGCATTGCTCAACTCTTGAGAAACAAGCATTCATATATTTATATACATGCTTCTAGGGTTGCATAGGGTCATATTAATTTAAAACTAAAATTATGAATATGCCCTTTTCTTTAAAACCTAGTTTTGAAGCCATAATTAAATAACAAATCTCTACCTTGGCTCAAAACGAAACCAAATTCTTTAAATATAAAATTCCTCAAAATATCATATGGCCGTCGTCCAAAGCCCTGAAGGGAAATCACTTACTGCAAACACCAACCAAGTCCAAACAATGCTTGAACTTGTTAACTGGAACTGGTTTGATCAATATATCAGCTGGATTCTCAATAGTAGATATCTTATTGACAACAATAGCACCTTAAGACACAATGTCATGAACGAAGTGATATTTGACATCAATGTGTTTGGTCCTCTCATGATACATAGTATTCTTGGTCAAGTGTATCGAACTTTGACTATCAAAAAATACAACATAAGTATCTTGCTATAAACCCAAATCACAAACCAAACCTCTAATCTAGATGGCTTCTTTCACTGCTTCTGTTGCTGCCATATACTCTGCCTCTATAGTGGACAAAGTAACTGTAGACTGTAAAATAGCCTTCCAACTAATGGCACAATAAGAAAGAGTGAAAACATAACCTGTCAGAGATCTTCTCTTATCAAAATCTCCAACATAATCAGAGTCCACTTAACCAATAACACTGCAACCAGTATTATAACTCCCATCATATACCAAACCAAAACTAGAAGTGCCTTTCAAATACCGAAGTATCCATTTCATTGCTTGCCAATGACCCTTTCCAAGGTTATCCATGTATCTACTAACAACACTAATTGCATGTGAAATATTTGGACGAGTACAAACCATAGCATACATCAAACTACCAATGGCACTAGCATATGGAACTTGAGACATGTACTTCTCTTCTTCTTTTGACTGTGGCGACAAATCCAAAGAAAGCTTAAAATACGTAGCTAGTGGCGTACTCACAGGTTTAGACTATTTCATACCAAAGGATTCAAGAACTTTTTCAATGTAACTTTTCTGAGACAAATAAAGCTTGCCCGCTTGTTTATTCCTGTAAATTTCCATGACCAAGATTTTCTTTGCTGCACCCAAATCTTTCATTTCAAACTCACCACTAAGTTGAGACTTTAATTTCTGAATCTCAAACTTATTCTTAGAAGCAAAAGCATGTCATCAACATATAGTAACAAATAAACAAATGAACCATCATAGAATCTTTTATGATAAACACAACTGTCATAATCACTCCTAAAATAACCATGATCAATCATAAAAGAATCAAATTGCTTATACCACTGCCTAGGAGATTATTTCAAACCATATAACGAATTTTTCAATAAATAAACATGATCTTCCTTATCTGGAACAACAAACCCCTCTGGCTAATGCATGTAAATTTGTTCCTTAAGCTCACCATGTAAGGAAAGTATCTTTACATCAAGTTGTTCTAATTTCAAGTCAAACAGCGCAACCATAGCAAGCAACACACGTGTGGAGCTATGTTTCACTAAGGGTGAAAATACTTCATTGAATTCGATACCCATTTTTTGGGAATAGCCCTTTGGAACAACACGTTCCTTGAACCTAGCTACTTCAACCTTAGGTATACCTTCCTTTTTCTTGAAGACCCATTTGTTTCCAACAATCTTCTAGGCCTTAGGTATTTTACCAATTCTCATGTATGGTTCTTATGAAGTGACTCAATCTCTTCATTCATAGCAACTAACCATTGAGCAGACTCATCACAAGTGACAGCTTCACGATAACTAGAAGGTTCATTCACCCTAATAGTCTCTGCCACAGACAATGCATAAGAAACTAAGTCTGCATCTGCATACCTCTGAGGGCGTCAAATCTCTCTTGTTCCTTTACCCTTAGCTATATTGTATGGTTGCTCTTGTTGCTACTCTGCTATATCAAGAGCAGAATCATCTACCTCATCCACAGATGGTTGATCTGAAGTGCTCTCTTGCACTTGACTAGGAGCTCCACTCTCAAGCTCCATCTGCTCACTAACACCAAAGTCTTTACCTGCAACAACATACTCTTTTTTCTTTTCCAACATGAAAAACTCATCAAATTTAACATCTTTGCTAAATAAAAATTTAGGTGACTTGAGTTCAACACATCATAATCTATAACCCTTCACCCCAAAAGGATACCCCAAAAATATACATTTCAAAGCCCTAGGCTCAAGCTTACCATCATTAACATGAGCATAAGAAGGACAACCAAAAATTTTTAAATCAGAATAACTAGCAGGAGTACCAGAAAATACCTCAAACAGAGTCTTCAACTCATAGCAGTTGATGGAGACCGATTCACCAAATAGCACGCATCGTTACAAGCGTCTGGCCAAAAAGATTTTTCCAAACCAGCTTGAAAGAGCATACAATGATCTCTTTCCAAAAGAGTTCTATTCATACGTTCTACAACTCCATTCTGTTGTGGTATATTTCGCACAGTGCAGTGTCTCACTATGCCATTCATTTCACAGAACTCATTAAACTGACCCTCATAAAATTCTAAGCCATTGTCGGTTCTCAAACGCTTGATCTTCTTGCCATTTTGATTTTTAATACAAGCCTTAAACTTGACAAATCTTGAAAACATATCCTTCTTATTTTTCAGAAAATACATCCAAACATGACGAGAAAATTCATCAATAAAAGCCAACATATATCAGACACTACCCTTGGACGCAACACGAGAAGAATCCCAAAAATTTGAATGAATATAATCAATAGTACCTTTCATTTTATGGATGGTTGTACTGAACTTAACTCTACGATGCTTTCCATAGACACAATGCTCACAGAAATCAAGCTTCCCAGTTTTCTGACCACCAAGTATATCAGGCTTGCTCAAAATAGACATTCCTGCCTCACTCATATGCCCCAACTGCATATACCACAAGCGAGTCATATCTGAATCTTGATCTGATGAAGATGAAACTGAAACACTGCCAATGACAATGCTACCATGAAGCACATATAGACCACGAGACAATTGCCTTTTAATAACAACCAGAGCACCCTTAATAACTTTTAAAACTCTACCTTCAGCTATGTACCTATAGTCTTGTGAGTCAAAAGTACCCAAAGATATCAAGTTCTTTTTCAAATCTGGAACATAGGGAACATCTTTCAAAGTCCTAACAATACCATCATGCATCTTAATTCGGATAGTACCAATACCAACAACCTTACAGGACACATTATTTCCCATCAAAACAACACCCCCATCAATGGACTAATAAGAAACAAACCAATCCCTATTAGGGCACATATGGTAAGTGCAACCCGAATCAAGAATCCAAACATCTCTAGGAGAACTAATAGATACTGACAGAACATTATCACCATCAAAACCAGAGCTATTTGCAACACCAACAACATCATTAGTACCAGAAGATGTTGCGGTAGATTTCCCTTTACCTTTGAGTTTCGGATAGTTAACTTTTCAATGCCCTTCCTAACGGCAATAATTACATTTATCTTTTCTCTTTCTATATTTCGATCTAGACTTGCCTCATTATTACTTAAGCCTTTTTCTTGCATTCTACCTCTGACAAACAAACCACTACTACTATCATTATTTCCTGTAGACACATTTTTCTTTAACTCTCTAAAATTCAAAGTCACTTTAACATCTTCCAAAGAAATAGCATCTCTCCCATATAGCATGGTATCAACAAAATGTTCAAAATAATGAGGTAAAGAACATAACAGAACTAAGGCTTGATCCTCATCATCAATTTTAACACCAACATTTTTTAAATCACGAATAATTTTAGTAAATTCATCAAGGTGATCATGCAAATGTGTACCTTCTGACATTCTGAAAGTGTACAAGCGCAGCTTCAAATATAACCAACTCGTCAAAGACTTTGTCATATACACACTCTATAATTTAAGCCATAACCCAACAGGAGATCTCTCATCACCAACCTTGCATAATACCTCATCAGACAAGGACAATTGAATTGAACTGAGAGCATTCTCCATTAATGCATCTTTTTCTTCTTCAGTCAATTTTTTTAATAATTTATCCTTACCTTTAAGTGTCTTAACAAGCCCCTCTTTAACCAGTATGGCTCCCATCTTCATTCTCCAAAGACTAAAATCATTCATACCATTGAATTTCTCAATTTCGTATTTTGTCGCCATGACAGAAAATCCCAAATTAAATCAACAGAAGCACAATCCAGAAAATATGAACCAATCAAATAACCAAAAGCTCAAAATAAATCCAAAAGAGCAAATTTGATTAGTTCCAATAAATAACAGAATAACCCCAAGCTCTGATACCAATTTGTTATAAATTGGCACTAGTAGAAGCAAAGTTTAGGTATAATTTAGTTGCATAAATAATTAATTATGGGTAACAGTAAAATAATAAGCAATAAAAAAAATAAATGGTACAAAGATTTAAGTGGTTTAACTTGTCAATGTGAAAAGTCTACTTTACTGATGTTGGCACACCGAGAAAAATTTACTATCAAATCTAAATGAAGAGTACAAATACCAATGTTCAAAAGCCACTCAAAATACCAAATCTCCAAATACACCCACAAATATGTCACTGTGCCAAAAAATAGTAACCAAAATAGCAAGAATAATTAATACAAATTTACTAATATAACTGCACAAAGGAAGAACTAGTCAAATATGAATCAAGCATGTATTCCTACATGTATTCCTTCATGAACAGTAACTTGTGTATTTGGTGGCTAATAGATTAATCAAATGTGGGACAGGTTGATTGCTTTTTCTTCTCTATTCGGCATTGCTCAACTCTTGAGAAACAAGCACTCATATATTTATATACATGCTTCTAGGGTTGCGTAGGGTCTTATTAATTTAAAACTAAAATTATGAATATGTGATTTAGGTTTTAAAGCCACAATTAAATAACATGTATGTATGCATGTATCCAATGGTGGAACTACATGGGGGCCAATCCTTGATGTAGCTGGCCCTCGTGTAGTTCTTGACAATGCATATTTTTTGTGTAATATTTATGAAATTATAAATAAATTATATGGAAAAAATGAGTATGTATTCTTCTGAATCTTCATTTTTAAGTTGTTATCACTCAAAAACACACAACAAACTTAATATTTGAATATATTTATACTTAAATTAACACATAATATTTTTTAATAAAAAAAGTAATAATTAAAAAATAATTAATACTATTTTTTATAATTTATATGGTGTCGATCTTGCACTAAAATAATTGTAATAAAGTATCCATGCAACACTAACAACATTAAAAATTATTTTATGTTTTATATTTTTTTTAAGTTAATATTTTTTTCTCCTCATTTGCCTTGTCAATACAGCAATACTTAAAAGGATTAGAAGAGAACATTTAATTGAAAGTAGGATAAACAAATGATAAGCCTAGTGTCTGGTTAAGCCTATAGTCATGTTCATCCATGTTCTAAAATGTTTTAGACAAGTAAAAAAAATAATATTTTTCCAAATAATGTATGTTAAAAAAAAAAAAAAAAAAGAAAGAAAAAGATAAATATGTAATTAAAGTTATAATATATCTTGATAAAATCTTTTGAACTTGAAAACATGCTTATAATAAAATATTTAATATACTTACCGAACCAACCCATCAAGCAAGGTCGGTTTTGGCAGTAAATTACCTATATAACAAAGATATGTTAAAAAATGTCAATTTTACCTAAATAGCAAATTTAGGTAGTGAAACGGTGAGTTTCACTTAGATAATAAATATGATTTTTATGTAAACTGTACATACAAATTTGTATGTAACCTATACATTCACATTTTGTATGTAACCTGTACATTCACATTTTGTATGTAATCTATACATTCACATTTTGTTTGTAACCTGTACATTCACATTTTGTATGTAAGCTGTTCAAAACAACAATAACATAAAAATAATACAATGCATTTCATGTGAATGTATAGGTTACATACAAAATAAATTTGTATGTAACTTGTACATTCACATACAAAATGTGAATGTACAGGTTACATACAAAATGTGAATGTACAGGTTACATACAAATTTGTATGTACAGTTTACATACAAATTTGTGTGTACAGGTTACATACAATAATACAATTCAGTTTCTCATTTTTAGTTTCCACTCTCACTTTCTTAGTTCTTTCATTTATTTGTATGGTATCAGAGCTTATTTGGATCCATGTCGAATTTGAGATCTCATCTGGTTATGCCAAAGAGTGTATTAATTAGATGGATTGGGAAGTTCTTGAGATTATAATAAAGAATCGGTTGGAAGCAATGATGATTGCAATTAAAATACTCTTTAATGGAGTTGCGTCCTGCTCTGCTTCTTCAATTGCCATATCGGATTTGAGATCTATTACTATACCAGTTCATCTTGCGTAGCTATCTTTTCTGAAGTATAGTAATATGATAATAAAGTATATGCCCACCTTCCAAAGTTGTTTGAAGTCGAAGTAGTAGAAGAAAGATTATCAACTTGGCCCATTACTATACCAGTTCACTAAGAAGAACAGTTCGTTTCAATTTTTGTATTTTGTCAAAACACAGTCGTTTTGCTATATTAGGTAAAAAGTCAGTTTTTATTATATATGTATCATTTCATGGAATTAAATCCGGTTTTGGTTGATTAGCATAAGTACTATCGGTCCAGTAACAATTTCGATTAGGTGCTTAGGCAAAAAAAAAAAAAAAAAGAAATTAACCTAATAGAATGGATATGGTATCTTATTATTATCCCCATTATTTTTTTTTTTTATTCATTATTGCTCAAATTTTTTAGTGTAACTTAATAGTACCCAAATTATTTATAAGGTACATATTTGATAAAAAAAAACATGTACAAAAACTTAAAAGGTATTTTAGTCATTTAATTTTTTTTTATTAATTTTGTTTATTTCCTTCTTTTATTTAATTTTTCACTTATCCTAGGATTTAGAGTGTAGTATTAAGTATTTATGATTAAAAGTTTAATATTTAGGATTTATGGTTTAATGTTTAGTGAAAAAGAAATTAAACAAAAAATTATGCAAATAGAGGAGATAGAAGGAAAAAAGAGAAAACAAGAGGACAAAGAGAGAAAAAGAGGAAAGAAAATAATAAAAAATTAAAATAATTTTTTTTTCCTTCATATATAAGAATCATTTTTTTACCAAAAGGGTACCTTTCTGAAAATATAGGTACTTTTAAGTTTAAGGTAACACTACAGAACTTTGGCTATATTGAGTACCAAAAGAATGATATGGATACAAATATGGTACGGACCCTAATGGGATTCTAGTCATCCCTATTTAACACTTTTTTCTTTACTTATAAACTTTGGAAACAATAAGAGTATTTTTATTAATAGTAATAAGAACTAATTAGAATCAAAATGAAAATAAATCAGATTGAAGTGAAAAGAGAAGAAAAAACATCATTCCCTTTTTCATATCTTTACTAACACTACCACAAAACTGGCATATGGTCACGGTTTTTAACCGTGACTGTAGACCTATGGTCACGGTTTTAAAAATCGTGACCTAAGAAGGAGAGACCATAGCCTATGACCTATGGTCACGGTTAAAAACCGTGACCGTAGAATATAATATAGTCACGGTCTTTCAAAAAACCGTGACCAATTATTCACTTTAGGTCTCAGTTTAAAAAAAAAACCGTGACCATATGTAATATTTAAGGTCACGGTTTTTAGAAAGACCGTGACTATATCATATTCTACGGTCACGGTTTTTTCAAAAACCGAGAACATTAAAAAACCGAGACCATAGGTAATGTTCATTTCCAAATAGACATTTATTTTTCGGCACTTTTGGTCTCGATTTTTCTGAAAACCGTGGCCTTAAATGTTACATATGGTCACGGTCTTTCAAAAACCGTGACTATAGGTAATGTTCATTTTAAAATAGTGGCACCTATTTTTAGCATTTTAATAAATTTAAATACCTGTTTTTTCAATATTATAAGTGCAAAATTCATATCCAAAAATATATTATTAAAACGAATATAGCGATTACATTTCATGCGATCCGAATTAGGTTTAAATTATAAATATTAATGCACTGATTGTTTCAAAATTAATGACACATTATACAGTGTCATATAATAATTACAATACTAATAATTAAACGTACGTATATGAAATTAAACTAATTTAAAGTATTACATAATACTATCGCTTTAAGAAGCGATTTGTGAACTCCGCCCATTCATTCCGCATTTCATCAATTTGACTATCAGTGTATGATCCTTCATTATTAAGCTACATATGAAAACAAATTATAAATTATTATTTTGAGTCAATAATGGAAGAAACAAAATTAATTTTACTAAGAGAATACATAAATAAAATCGTGTTTACCAAGTCAATGATGGAAGCAAGTGGGTTAACAATGATTGTCCTTAATAATATTTTGAGTCATCTTGATGACCTATCTTATGAAGGTCAACAAGAGTCAATCCTAAATCATTCTTGCGAATTGCATTAGGATTATCCTCAACCCAATCACACAAGAAAATTGGAACACGAAACATATGGTATTCTAATTCCCAAACTTCTTTAATAACCCCATAGTACATTCTTTTAGATAGTACCGGGTTCTTATCCTTAGAACTTGCAAATTGCCAAGTTTGAGCATTTATCATAACCCCACTATTTTGATTTACACGCATTGTATCCCTTGATCTTGTTGTAAATCGGAATCCATTTATAACATATCCAGGATACTTGATAACGTCATATCGAGGCCCTTTTGCAAGCCACCTTAACGTTTTTGTGATTGAATTATTGGGGACACTCAACTCGTGCAAAACCTTATCTCGTAACCAATAAATAAAGTTGCGGTTATGTTCATCTTGGAACCACTTCTCCGCCTTTCTCTTGTTCCGAGGATCTGCCTTTAATATATCCATGTACTTTCTGTTAATTAAAAATAATGTCATTGAATAATAATTTGAAAATATAATCTATGAGATTTCCAAAAAATAATATAGGGAACTTTTTGTACCTTATGTATGGTACAATCTCATCATTGTTTGCAAGCACCAAACGATGACTTTGTTCCCACTGCACTTGTTCGATGGTTTCAACCGAACCCGGATTTAATGGTTCACCAATATCATCTAAACCAACGCCCAATGAGAATCTAGGGCGAGGAACTCCAATTGTGCTCATACTTGATAGGTACTCAGCACAAAACTCGATAGCTTCCTCTGCAATATAACACTCAACTATGCACCCCTCTGGACGACTACGATTACGAACATAATCTTTCAAATACTTCATGAATCTTTCAAATGGATACATCCATCGCATGTATACAGGACCACATAGCTGCAGTTCTCTAACAAGATGAACTGTTAAGTGAATCATGATATCGAAAAATGAGGGTGGAAAATATTTTCGAGTAAGCATAATGTTTCAACAAGTTCAACTTGTAGTTTATCTAGCTCAGCTTCCACAATTGTCTTCTTACAAATAGAATTGAAGAAAAAACAAAGACGAGTGATTTCACGACGAACATGATTAGGGAGAATGGATCTAATTGCTACAGGCAACAATTGTTGTATGAGAGCATGGCAATCATGTGATTTCAAACCATATAGCTTTAAGTCTTGCATTGATACTAAGTTTCTCACACTTGATGAGTAACCTTCAGGAACTTTCAATTCTGATATACATTTACAGAAGGTCATCTTTTCATCCCTAGAAAGAGTAAAACAAGCTAGGGGCAACTTTACCCTTGATCCCTTGTTAATCGGTGCCAATTCTTTTCTAATACCCAACTCTTTCAGATCCAATCGGGCAGCAATACCATCCTTTGTTTTAAAGGGAATATCAAGAAGTGTACCAATTAGACTATCACATACATTCTTCTCTATGTGCATCACATCTAACATATGGCGTATTGGCAATGATTGCCAATAAGGCAACTTCCAAAATATTGACATTTTTTTCCAACATTTGTCACCATTATCTTTTTTTTTCTGCTTCGTTGCAATCTCTTTGAATTTTCTTTTGCATATTCCTCCTTTTTCATTTTCAATTTCCTTTCCCTTTTCTCTTTCTCTTCCTTTTCCTTTTTTTTTCCCTTTGGTCGCTGCTTTCAGTACTTCCTCCCATTTTCCCAACTTTTTGAATGTGAGGCCCTTTAATTTTTGTAACACTTCTTCTCCCTGCAAGGGTAATGGAGTATCATCTTCTTCATTATTACTCAAAACTTTATTTCGGGGTCTTAACTTATGCCCTTTTGGTAAGAACCGTGTATGTCCAACAAATGATATTTTTTTTGAATGTAATAGATATTGAGATTGGGTTTTCTCACTGCATATTGGACATGCATTGTACCCCTTTGTCACATGTCCACACAAATTTCCGTATGCTGGAAAATCATTTATTGTCCACAACAACACTGCTTTAAGCTTGAAGCTTTCTTCTCTGTATGCATCGTACACATCAACTCCTTCATCCCACAATAACTTCAAATCATCAATAAGAGGCTCTAAGTACACGTCAATGTCATTACCTGGTTGTTTTGGTCCAGAAATTAACAAGGTAAGCATCATAAACTTTCTTTTCATGCACAACCAAGGAGGAAGGTTATATGCGATAGTAATTACTGGCCAACAACTATATCTACTACTTAGGTTCTTATGAGGGTTGATACCGTCAGCGGCAATAGCTAGACGCAAGTTTCTAGGCTCCGACCCAAAATCTGGCCACTTTTCATCAATGACCTTCCAACACGGGGTATCTACTGGATGACGCAAAATACCATCTGAGGATTTGTTTTCCGCATGCCACGACAACATTTTTGATGTCTCCTTACTTTTAAACATTCTTTTAAAACGAGGTATAGGCGGAAAGTACCAAAGTACTTTAGCAGGTATACCTTCTTTTACATCATTTCCATTTGAGGTAACCTTCCACCTTGAAGTACCACACTCTGGACACTGAATAGCATTTTCATATTCCTTCCTATAAAGTATACAATCATTTGGGCAAGCATGAATCTTCACATACTCCATACCAAACTTACCCAATGTCTTTTTCACTTCATACATAGAGGTAGGCAACTCGTTTGTCATTGGGAGCATTTTATGAATTAACTGTAGTATATCATTGAACCCGGCATCAGAAATGCCATGTTTTGCCTTTATATTGTATAAATTGACCATAGCAGACAACTTGGTAAAATTCATGCAACCTGGATAAAGTGGCCTCTCAGCATCTTCTAACAACTTGTTAAATTCATCAGGTTTGAAGTCCGCTTCATTTTCTATTGCATTTACCATTTCAACCGGAGATTCCCTCATATCCATGAATGGGAATTTGTGGCTCGATGGTGTGTTTGTTTCATCATCCTCCTCAATTAAGGGCTCTCCATGCATATACCAATTTATATAAGTTGGAACAATCCCACTACTAATAAGATGATCTCGTATGTCATCAATTTTTTGAAATTCTGTGTTTGTACAATCATTGCAAGGACATCTAATACACTCATCATCTATGGAATTAATCCAAGCAAAGTTCAAAAAACTCTCTACACCAAACAAATACTCTTGAGAAAATCTTGGCTTCAACATCCAAGACTTGTCCATTCTAAAGACGCAACACAACACATATTAATTTAAATGATAATATTAATTCAACTCGTGCTAAAATTCTGATTAAAAAGATTAACGCGTTTCATATTCACGCCAAAGTCAACTAAAAATAACAATGCATGGGCTGTTTAATAGGGATATGAGACGAGCTGATCATCCCATTTGAAACCATCATGCAGAAAAAACCAACAAGTAAGAAATATGGTGGCTTAGGTATGCGATTCTAATTCCCAAATATAACAAAACAATATATAAAATAAAAGCACACATAGCACTTATGGATTCAATAAAAACAAAATACAGAGCAAACATCTACAAATTAATGATGTTTCATTCATGAAATTTGTCATAATTAATCAGACAAACTACGCTACATATAAAAAGTCAGGAGATTTCTTGTCGAGGACTACCTGGTATGGTGGAGGACTGGTGGAGGGCTGGTGGCTGCTGCTGGTGCCAATCCTTGTGTCGAAGAAGATGAGGCAGCGAAAGGGAGTGTTTGCGGCTGAGACGACAGCGGCTGGGACTGCTGGGTGCGGTTGGGACTACCTGGTATGGTGGAGGGCTGGTGGCATATGCTGGTGCCAATCCTTGTGTCGAACAAACTTGGCAGCGAAAGGGAGTGTTTGCGGCTGAGACGACAGCGGCTGGGACTACCTGGTATGGTGGAGGGCTGGTGGCATATGCTGGTGCCAATCCTTGTGTCGAAGAAGATGAGGCAGCGAAAGGGAGTGTTTGCGGCTGAGACGACAGCGGCTGGGACTGCTGGGTGCGGCTGGGACGACAGCGGCTGCGAGGAGGCCGGACGAGGGCGGCTGGGACGACAGCGGCTGAGCGGAGGCCGGACGCGCGCTGCTATGGCTGCTGGGTGGTTCGCTTTTTCTCTGGCGCCGCACGGGATGGAATTAATATATACCTGCAAACGTTTCTATCTATTATCATATATATTAGTTAGGTTTCGATGTTGTTTTGTTTTGTTTTTTTTTTTTTTTTTGTACATATTAGTTAGGTTTTTAGGTTTTCTTTTACAATAAAAAAAATTTTATTGTCACGGTTTTTTAAAAATCGAGACTATATTACATGATAAGGTCACGGTTATTTAAAAACCGTGGCTATAAATTTTAAAAAAAAATTTTACTTCACTTATGGTCACGGTTATTCAAAAAACCGAGACTATAAATATACACTATGGTCACGGTTTTATGACGACCGTGACCAAAACCCTATGGCCTCGGTTTTTATTAAAACCGTGGCTAATTTTCTGAGACTAAAGACCAGTTTTGTTGTAGTGTAAAAACTAAAATGAATTTGAATCAAAATATTAATTTATTTAAATGTTATTTTAGAAATTTCATATTATGAATTTGAGAAAGGAATCAATTTCAATGCAGTGTGAGAATCAATCAATAAACGTTATTCAAAACTTTGTGGATTTAGTTCTCTGAGCATTTTAAGGTTTGGATCATTTTGGTCCCAAATTCAGATGTGGAAGGCCTAAAACTATGTAGTTTTGACATTTAAAATTACTTTCGTAACCCTTACCATTTTTCATTTTATCTTCAAGGTCCAAAAGTTGGTGGTGGTTGGCAGCGAGGGTTTAGTGATCGTGGAGGGTGTCTGGTGATTGGCAACAATCACCAATAATATACATTTTGTTGCAATTATGTACATGCATATATTCATCTTCAAAAGTAATGTACATGCATACTTTTTGCAGTTATGCATATGTGTACATTCATCTTCTAAAGTAAGGTATATGTTTACTTTTCTTATGTAGATGTGTGCATTCATTTTCTTAAGTATTGCTTACTTGTACTTTCTACAGTTATGTACATGCATACATTGATTTTCTAAAGTAATGTGCATGTGTACATGGTTCTACAATTATGTACATGTGTACAGCTCTCTTCTAAAGTAATATACATATGTATTTTTTTGCTGCTATGTAGATGCGTACATTCATCTTCTAAAGTAATATATATATACATATTTTTTTCTAAAGTAATTTACATATGTACATTGATCATCGATTGAAAGAGCTGATCGCCATTCAAAGTGGTTGCCAGTGTTATCACTTATACTAAAGGTATTATTGTCATATTATAATAAATTTTATAAGAGAATACTATTTTGGGACTAATTGTGAGTTTTGATACTACCCATCTATTTAGGTCTTGGACTAAAATTTGTGTGACTCCTATTTTCTTTACACCATGTATTTTTAAAAGTAAACAAGGGAATATAAGTGATATTTTTTCTATTTTCTTGTTAGTAAACATGTTATAATATCCCTATAAAATCCCAATCTAGGGTATATAAAGAAAGAATTTAACAACTTAATTAAGTTTTTTTTATTGAATCTTTATTCTTCATTCCAGTAAAAATAAATCATTAGTATATAAATAATTCATTTATTCAACTAATTTTATTTTTAACTCTAGTCAATGAAAAACATTTGTTCATTTTTTTAACATTAAAAAATATATATTTATTTATGTTCTAAAAAAAATAAACATATTTTCTGAATGATTTTTTTTTTCTGAATAAGTTAAAAATAAAATTTTATATATAAAAGTGAATTATATCATATAATTAAATCCAAAAATAAATAAATAGTTGGTATTATTTTCTAAATGTGTATTGTTTGGCACCTAAATTTGAACCTCATGCAAGTTTCTTCACCTACTAAAAGTGGTGGTGCATAGAATTTTTTGTACTTAAAAAAGTGTTTGTGTTTTACACGAGAAACATTTTTCTTTTGAGATATTAATCAACGAAAATCTTATGCATTAACGACTTGGTCAAGTACAAATCCCCATAAAATTCAACTCTCTTTGTAGTTTTACAAAGAAAATATTAATACCTTTTTCAATACCAATAGATAACTCACATACTTCATTAAACTCTTAACCTCCCAAGTCACAATCACCTATATCATAAAAAAAAAAAATTATTAATTTAAAGCCACTCAAGAAAAAAAAAAAAAAAAAAAAAAGCTAAGATCATATAAATTTACACAAATTTTTACACTTAATCCATTTATTACTACAAATATTGTCTTTAAAGACAATTGATTTTTTTGTCGTAACCGTACAATATGTAAGCATCCTCGAATGTACAAATTTTTGGGATGGTTAATAGTAAAATGCAACCATCCCTAAAAGATAAACAACAGTTCCTAAAGACGTTTAGAAACGGTTTTAAACTTATATTTTTGGAAGGTTATTAACCGTTCTAAATTATATTTTAACAACCGTTTCAATATGTTTTTGGGGACTGTTACGGATTAATCTTTTAAGATAGTTAATAACTGTCCCTAAATTATTTTTTAATCAATACATATCATTATTGTTATTTATTTAAAAGACATATATACATGTAAAAAAAATTCACTCTCAATAATATATATATATTCAAGGTCAATAATAATAATGTTATCATTTAAGTAACATTATAAATTAATCATTATAAAATAGCTTGTGATTAGTTACAAAACTCTTCCAGTCATTTTTAATACATGTCTCCAATATTACAATAAAAATGTTATCATGATTATATCAAACTAAACATAAAATAGTTCTGAGACCTAATTAGTTATTAACAATTAGTAATCACTTAAAAATTTTGGTCTAATTCTTACACTAAATATTAAGTCACTATCACATGTCCTATTTTTTGTTGATGATAAAGGTACATTATTCACGTTGACAAACATCAATATTCTCTATTGTGTATGTTCTTTTCATGCAAACTACATAAATAAATTTATAATACTTAAGTTAGAAAATAATTGCATAATGTCGTCAAAGGATTCTATTTTTAGAGAATTTCTCACACTAGAAATTTGTATTATGATTTCAAATATCTTTTAAAACTATCTCAACACTTATATATATGTGTTACAAAGGATATCGATGTCATCATATAATTGATTGAACCTTCTGACATTTATACATTATGTTAGCGTAGAATAGTGGGTCCCATAAGAATACTTTAATAACTTCGCACTTGAACCTATAATTTACTTAGTTCATTTCGTATGAGTTGGAGGTACGATCTCTTCATATATTTAAAACACTTCATCCGATTACTGCAAAATCCACATCTTCTAATTACAACTGTAACATTGTCTCTTGAGGTTCTTGACGAGTTATTTTTATGATCTTTCTTTAATTTGTCCCTGAATATACTTCGTATGGTGAGATCGTATATGAATAGGTTCGCTACTAGTCAAACCATTGAGGTCGTATTCATTGGATCGTATATATGAAATCACTTACACGCAGCCATTTGTTGTCATTGAGGTTGTACCGATACGATCTGTTTCAATACATCTAAATATTACATAAGAATTCCATAATATTATAACATTAAGTCCCTCATTCTTCCACTTTGAAGCGAAGTGAGAATAACTAAATTCATCAGATTGTAAACTTTATTTATTTAGACATGTGTATAATTTCATAAATATAATTATTTTATTTTTCTCCTTGATATTCTCTCCTAACATATTTAAATGAAAATCCTTGGTATCTCTCCAAATCATTGTGTCTCTTCCACTTCCCCAAATTATAACATTATGAGTTTTTGGTTTATAAAGAGGTACTTTGTTCAAAGAACCAGAGATTGAGAATTTTCTAATCTTTCCTACCTAGAGAAAATCAGATTGTATTTTTTTTTTTTTTAAGTTTGTGTGTTTACTTTTTAGAAAAAAGCAATTCATATATTTTGGAAAAGCAGTTCGTATACTTACTTCTAAAGAAAAGCAGTTTGTACATTTTGGAAAAAGAGTTCGTCAAATTTGGAAAAGGAGTTTGTCACTATAGTTCTTTTGTCTACAAGTAAAATATTTTTGTTTGGACTTGAATTTCTTTACAAATTTTTGAGTAGTTTTTCTGCACATTTTTTAAGTATGATGGCAGGCGAAGAGAATGTACGCACTCCACCCAAAGTTTCAAATTCCCCAAGAATAGATATTGCTCCTTCGAATCTCCCTGAAGAAACTAGAACTGTCACAAAAGCCTCAAACCTTGAATGAGGAAGGAAAATAACGTTCAAAATAAGTACTGATTAATCAGGCCCACACACTAAAGTAATTTTTCCTTCATATTGTACAAAGTTAACTTCCAAGGATAGCAAAGTGGAGAGAGGGGATGCCTATCTAGTTAGGGACGAAGTCCCTGTTCCACAGCAAGCCACAAAAGATGATAACGAACCTCGTTCTCAAATGAGTTCAGGTGTTTTAGTTCTACCTGTTTCAATGAAGCCAAACACAATGCCACAACTTGTTAGATAGTCTTCATTGGGTCTTCTTTCCAAGATAAATATCCCAAACGTGAAAACCAAAGAGAAGAAAAGAAAGACTTCGAAGACTGGTGAGAAAACAGTTCCAGAACGAGGTAGGGTCAAAGGGAAAGGTCATAAAGGCCTTATGCCAAAATTACTAAGTAAGTTGGTGGGTACTGATCTGATAAGAATAAGAAGGGTTTATAACATCCATCCTGAGATTAGCTTACAGCTCATACTCCCTCACTTGCATGATAATGATGATCCTCCACAAGGATGGTATGTGCTTCATGAGGAGGCACTTAAAGTGGGACTTCATTTTCCTGCACCTCGTATTATCTCAAGGTTTCTCAATATGTACGACATCAGTCCAACACAAGTAAACCCAAATGGCTGGACAATACTATTATTTCTTATAGTGTTAAGTGGTGAACTATAAATGGATTTAGACGAACGGATGATACATTTGATGTACATTGTTAAAAAGAATGGAAAGGATAAAGGAAGATCGAATATTTATCCTAAATCTTCCTGATAGTCAGCATTCTTGGAAAGACAAATATTTTTTCATACGAGATGATTTATGGGAGCAAGATAATGGTCGTAGTGTTCGACCAAAGTGGACTCATAAGTTCGCCAATGATCAACCCAAAGGGGGCGAAGTTCTATACAGGTTATCATCTGATGAAAAAAAAATTGTATCGTATCAAACTCAAAAAATTTGGAGTATTACTTGTACAAGAGTATACTTACCCCAAACAAACTTTTGGAGTCTAGCGTCTAGAAAAACGTTGTGATACGATGTTCAGGTCATATACCTTAGCTCAAAGAGCCTTTTGACGATCTAAAATTTCCTAAGTTTGTACTAATGTTTCCACTTTGTGTTTACAGATATGGATTATTCTAGCATGGACTATTCAGACTTGTTTGCCGATGTGGGCACAGAAGAGATCGTACTTGCAAAATCTCCTCAAACTACTATGGGGGTTGGTGTAGGAGTTGACGTAGTTGAACGTATAGCAGTTGATGTGCCTGTCTCCCCCGTAGCTTCGAGCTCTTCACACACTAGATCTGAAACACAATCCTCTAAGAAGAGGAAGTTGAAAGTTGTTCAGTGTGAAGAAAAAGCGTCGCCTGTAGGAGCTCTAGATCCTGAGAGTTTAGAGCTGAGTGACATCTATCTCAAGGATGTTAAAGTTGTCAAAATCCTAGTGACTTATTTCAATCAAAGGATATTTGGAAGAAAGGATCTTCAGTTGGATTTATACCAACATTTTGGGAATGATTAAGAGCGAGCTCGTGTCCAAACAACTTGCAAAGAGGAAGGTCTCACGCATAGGGAAATGGTCTCTCAAAGACTATTATAGGTATGGTTTAATTAATGTATTAACAACTCAAATTTTAGACAATTTTTGCGAACTCAATATTTTTTTTCCTACTAACAATTTTATACGATGTCTTTTACAGGCTCTGTCCATTATTAGGGAATGAGAGATAGCTAATCGTGCTTACCATCAAAGGACGCACGATGTGGAATCCTTGCTAAAAGAGTGCAAATAGGTCATAAATAAAAAAAGATGCTATAATTGGTCATCTTTGCTTGAGGAACACTGATTTAGGGACTGAGCTGATAGATCGTTCTAAAAAGTTGAAGAATGCTGGTAATGTTTCCATGGAGCACATAACTCTTGCTGATAAGGCTGAAGAAGAACTTTTAGCTTTGAAAGAAGAGATGAAGAAGCTAAAAGACGAAGTAAACTCCTTAAATGACCTGGTGATCAAACTAAAGGAAGATTGCGTCAAAGATTATCGTGAGGGAGTATCTTGGGTGATGTAAAGTTTAAAAACTGAAGCTTCAAAGTTGAACTTAAAGAGTGCTTTTATGAGCCTGGTACAAGCTATGCAATCAATATAGAGAGCTCGTCCAAACCATCCAGCTCAGCTCTTCAAAGTCGTATTGGAGCTCAAGAAGAAGATACAACTTTGTCTCCCATCAAATGACTTCATCTTTCAAGAACTAAATTTAAGGATTTTGTGTTTTGAACATAATTCAGAAACTGAATTTGACTTTTTTTTTTTTTATTGTAATCAATTTCTTGTTTAGCCATTAAAGATTTGTTTAACTTGTAATTTTGTAGTTTGAATACAATCAATGTTACTTTTGTTTATATCCTCTTTTGAATATTATTTTAAAATAATTGTGCACTTTAAAATAGTTGGAATTAGCATTGTTTATGTGGACAACCAACTTATAATTAAGGTTGAGCAATGTAAATGTTTCACAAATTGTTCTATAAATAAATTTCACTAGTTTTATGTTTGTGAGAGGAAGAGAAGAAAATTAGTCTTTCAATATCCTATTAGGTAAGTGTTCAAAAGAATTTTAGTTCAATTTATACGAAAAATAGTTTCTATAAATTTGGAAATCTAGGTCATATAGTGACTACTTTATGGATTTTTCAAAGGTTAATGTGGAATACATTTTGTCTTCCATATGTGAAGAATCTCCAAACGAAGTAGAAGAGAAAGACGTCGTATTAAAGCGTGCACTTACTCACAACCCTTCAAGTAGCGACGTAAAAAATGTAGGAAGGATTGATGATAGCCAACTCGAGTCCAATCTTCAATTTACAAATCAAAATGTGAAGAACTCAACCTATGTTATGTTTTCGCAGTTTGATGATAGTGCCTTGCGTGGTATGTCAGACCCACATCTTTCCAATTTATTTGAGAATGACATCTTTGGTAATCAAACTATGCAAGATGAGTTATATCATCACTTGGGCCACAAAGAAGATCGTTTAGCTATTTTGAGGACTAGGAAAAAAGAGACAAGATCTCTATGGCATCTGGCAGGTCGTCGCATATTAGAGGTACTTGGGGATATTTCGAACACCTTTTGTTCTTATTTTTTACGTTGTATATAATTTTTCTTTGTATGCCCAATGTAATAAATTAGATATAAATTTTTACCTCGTATTTATTTTATTTTGTATTATATATATATATGTAAACATCTTTTTTAAGGCTATATTGTTGACATATGATAATGAGCAAGAAGCTTCAAATCTGTATGATTCTGCAATTTTCCTTTAAAAAGATTTTGTTGAGCGAAGCCAACTATATCATAAAGCATCTCAAGAATTTAACGATTTAAAAGAAGATGTTGACAAACTTTGTCAAGATAGAGACATAATGCTTGTTGCAAACCAAGAACTTATTTCATAGCAAAACCAATCTCTTGAAGAATGAAACATATTGAGATAGAAAAGTGCCACTCTTGTGGAGGAGAAGAAAGAATTGATTGAAGACTTTGAGTATTGGAAAGATTTGTATCATCAGTCTCTTACCTCTTTAAATGATAAGATTGAGGGAAGTAGTAATCGCAAGGGTTAATGATTTCTTCACAAATATAATTATTTGGAATGATATTTGTTATGTTCTTAATATTAAAATTTCCCTTTCTCGTATTGCATTATATTCATAATATCACGTTATTTTATTCATGATGAGGGACATGAGCTAATCGATTTTAGTCTGTCTTTTTCCATGTTTGTTCTTTAGAAATAGGTTTTTTATTTAGGAACTCTTCATGTTATATTCACGATATCATGTTATTTTATTCTTAATGAGGGACATGAGCTAACCAATCTTAGTTTGTCATTTTTCATGTTTGTCCTCTAGCAATAGGTTCTTCATTTGGGAACTCTTCATGTTGTATTCACGATATTACGCTATTTTAATCGCGAAAAGGGACATGAGCTAACCGATCCTAGTCTATCATTTGTCATGTTTGTCCTCTAGAAATAGGTTCTCTATTTGGGAACTCTTCGTGTTATATTCCCGATTTATAAAACAATTTTTTCAAAATAAAGCACCTGTATTGTTATTATTTATATATATATATATATATAATTTTTTTTTTTAAATCCACGAAGGCTGAAATATGTAAAACAAAACCATATATACACTAATTTGATAGGTACCTTCTTAAAAGTAGTATGGCTTTAGTTGATCTGTATTTCAGCTCAAATCTTCTTGTTTTCCTTGTTTTCTTTTGATCCAAAAGGTTCCTCTGGGGGTGATATCGATAATTTCATAAGGTTCTTCCCATGTAGTAGCAAGTTTTCCATATCCACTTTCAACTTTGTTTCCCAGTGCCTTGCTCGATACCCATTGCCCAACCTCAAAAGATTTTGGCCTTTCCATCTTATTATAAGATCTTTGTACTATCCGTTTTTTAGGCTCAATTTTGATTAAAGCTTGTTCCCTCAATTCTTCAAACAGAGTGAGATCTATTTTTCTGATGTCTTCATGATCTTACTGAGATATCTGCGATCGTATAGTGCATTCTTGCAACTCGAATGGTATCACTGCTTCTGTTCCATAAACCAAATAAAAGGATTTTCTACCGTAGCTGATCTTGGAGTCGATTTAGTAGCCCATAATACACTTGATAGTTCCCACACCCATTTTCCTTTAGCTCCTTCCAACCTTTTCTTTAAAATGTTGATTAGAGTTTTGTTGGAGGATTAGCCTGTGCATTCACTTGTGGTCTATAAGGAGTTGAATGTGAGAGCTTAATTTTTAAATCCTTAGAAAATGTGACGACTTTCTGGCTTGTAAATTGTCTCCCATTGTTTGTGACCAATTCTCTGGGCAAACCAAAATGGCAAACAAGATTTTTCCAAACAAATCCGATGATGTTATTTTCTTGAATTCTTGCTATGGGTTCCGCTTCAATCCATTTGGAAAAATAATCCGTAGCCACTATTAAGAATTTTCTTTGAGATGAAGCCAATGGTAAAGGACCTACAATGTCTACTCCGCATTTTTGAAAAGACCAAGGACTCACAATTGACTTTAATTCACTTGTTGGTAAATATGGTAAATTAGCATGTCACTAACAGGGATCACATTTCTTAAAATAAGAAATATAATCCTTTTGTAAAATTGGCCAATAGTAACCTTGTCGCAAAATCCTTTGCGACAAGAAGCTCCTCTCGAATGTGCCCCCCATTGAATTTCATGTAGTTCATCTATTACCAAGTAGGCTTCATTATCTGCCAAGCACTTCAGCAATGGACCTCCATGATTCCTTCTATATAAATTTTCATTGTACTATGTGTAACTCTTGGACTTGGTACTTAGTTTTTGCACGTTTTCTTTGTTGTGAGGTAAAGTCCTATGGGTTAAATAATTTATATACAGAGTCATACAGGTTGCGTTCAAAATGATACTAAACTCCATACTCCTGTTGTTCTCTTTGTTTAAAGGTATACTTGGTTTTGTCAAACATGTAATTAGTATTGTCCTTTTAAATTCTAAAGTGACAACGGAAGACAAACTTGTTAGTCAATCAACATGGTTATTGCTACTTCGAGGTATTTGGATTAGGATAGAGTCATCCATTTTAGAAACTTCGACTTGAACTTGTTTCAAATATTGTATTATTCGTTCTTCTTTGGCGACAAAAATCCCTTTAACTTGGTTGACAATCAATCTCGAATCATTGTACATGATCACCTTCTTGGCTCCTAATAGATTTAATTGTCACAAAGTAAGAAGTACTACTTCATACTCAGTCACATTATTAGTTATCTGGAAAGTCATTCGGATACATTGCTTTATCATTACCACATCTGGTGTAAAGATGACATTTCTTACGCTTGTACCTTTAGAATTACAAGCACCATCAACATGAGCCTTCCATGTTTTAGGTATAGCGTTATTAGTTATAGCCATGATTCTTTCTTTCGGGGTTATCTCTATCCATTCAGTTATAAAGTCTGTTATTGCTTGTCCCTTTATTACTGTGGGAGATTAGTATTGTATCTCAAATTCACTTAATTCGATTGTGATTTGTGATAATCTTCCCGTCTTCAACTTTACCTAAAATATTCTTCAAATGATATGATGTAATTATTGTAATGATATGACCACTAAAATAGTGTTGCAATTTTTTAGTTGCCATTCTCATAATAAAAGAAACTTTGTCCAAAGTAGGCTAATGTTGTTGAGTTCCTATCAGTAATTGGCTCATATAGTAAACAGATTGTTGTTTTCATTCCCTATCAACCATTAGTACAGCACTAATAGCCCATATAGTGACAGCCAGGTACAAATAAAGAGTTTCTTTGTTGAAGGGACTGGGTAATATGAGAAGTTGTCCCAAGTACTTCTTAATTACTTGGAAGGCATTTTCACAATTCTCATCCCAGTTGTAATCCTTGTTCTTTTTTAACAATTGGAAAAAGGAAAGCATTTTTCTATGCTCTTAGATATGAATCGATTTAAAGCTGCAATTCGACACTTCCTTAAGACATTAAGGCAATCACATATCTATTAATGCCTAAATTTTGTCTGGGTTTACTTCTATACCTAGTGCTGATACCAAGTAACCCAAGAATTTTCCTAATGCAATGCCAAAGACACGTTTCTTTGGATTTAACTTAATATTATAATGGTGAATGACAAAGAAGGTTTCTTGAAGGTCAGTAATGTGATCCACTAAATTTGCGGTCTTTACCATCATATCATCTACATAGACTTCCATGTTCCTGCCAGTCTGGTGCTCAAAAATTTTGTTGACCATTCTTTAATATATTGCTCTAGCATTCTTTAACCTAAATGGCATGCGAGTGCAGTAGAATGTTCCTTTTTCAATAATGAAGGCTATTTTTTCTTCATCTTGTGGTGCCATTTGGATTTGATGGTAACCAGAATATGCATCCATGAAACTCATGATTTTATAACCAGCTGTCGTGTCTACTAACTAGTCTATACTTGGTAAAGGAAAGTAATCTTTTGGAGTTGTTGAGTTGATGCTTGTGAAATATACACACATTTGATGTTCTCCCCTGGCTTCTTTGCCAATACTACACTGGACAACAATGTGGGATACCTCACTTCTTGTACCCAAGAACTTGTTTGAGAGAATTAACCTGTTTCTTTATGATCTCATTCTTCTCCCTTGCAAACTTTCTTTTCCTTTGCTATACTGGCTTCTTGGTATGATCTATATTTAATTGGTGCTGAATAATTTTTGAATTTATTTTGGGCATATCTTCTGATTTCCATGCGAATACATTCAAATTGTCTTTGATGAAGTGAATTATGGAATTCCTCACCTAGTCGGGAAGTTTTGCATTTACTTTTAAGAACCTCACTCCCTCTTTATCCCTAATGGGTATGAGTTCATAATCCTCCGATGAGACAGCAAGAAACTTATGTGGAATTTTTGAACCATTTGGATTAGATGAATTGACCAATGGTTCACGCGTTAATTGCTATGGATCCTTTACATTTTTCATGGTAAAGTGATAGCAACTGTAGGCTCTTTCTTGTTGCCCCTTATTTCCTTTATTCTCTCTTGCATGGGATACTTCAATATTTGATGATAAGTTGAAGGAACCACTTTCATCTTATGTAACCAGCTTCGTCCCAATATGACATTATATGAAGTTGGATGTTGAGTAACACAAAATTAGTGAAAATTATGGCTCTTGCAAGTGAGACAGGCAATCTTATAGTCCCAATTGACATGGTCGAACTGCCATTAATCCTACTATAGGCATTTCTTTTGGAACAATATCTTTTGGATCAATGCCCATATCCAGCAGTGCTGTGAGGTATAATAAGTCTGATGAGCTATCATTATCACCCATACCCTCCTAACTTCATAATGAGTGATCTTTACTGTTATCACTAAAGATATCATGAGGAGATTGTGCCTCCCTTTCCTCAAAACATATTGGATAAACATGTTTTGAATCCCTCACAAAGTGAATAGGCCTATTCTTTTCATAAGCCTCCCTCACATATTATTTTCTTGAATTTTGGGTGAAATCAAACATCGTGGGACCTCAATGGATTGTATGGATGATCCTGACATTTGCTGATTGTTCATGATTGGGTTGTTTGACTCTGAGAGGAAAATTTCTTGTTGGACCCTTAGGAGAAATCTTTTGTTCTTTGTCTGGTCTTTTAACTCCATCTTCCACCAATTCTCTTAATAACCCTTTAGATAAAAGTTGCTCAATTTCCCATTTAAGATGTCCATAGTCATGCGTCCAATGTCATGTGTCTTTATGAAAGGCATAATACTTATTTGAGTTTCCTTGGGTTGCTTTCATCTGAGTTGGCCATTGAAATTATTGAGTTCTTTCCATATGATGAACTGCTTTTGCTATAGTGACTTGAAGAGGAGGTCCTCTAAAGGGAGACAAAGACCTTCCCCACATTCCTGACTATTGTGGTAAAGTGATTTTAGGTCAAAACCTTGAAGAGTAAGGTTTTATTCCCTGGTACAGTTTTCTTTCTTTGAACCTCTTGTCTTTCGACATTTTTCTTCCTTCGTCAATGGCTCTTGAGGTTCATGATTTCATAGATTGCATTTCTCTTTCCACATTCACAAATTGATGGGCTTATTCAAAAACTGCCTCCAACAATCTTGGGGTGACCTTCTTTAGTTCAATGAACAAAGCCGAATTTCACTTAATTCCCATCCTAAAAGCTTCAATTGCCAAGGATTTTGGGCAATCAATTGTTTCAAGTTTTCGACTTTGAATATTTTGACATAATTTTCAATAGTTTCTTGTGTTTCTTGTACGATTGCAAAGAGATGACGAGTTTCCTTCCTTAAAGGTTTGTTACTTTCATAGCTAATGATGAATAGTTTCATGAACTCCCCAAAATTTGTTATATTTCTTGGAGTCAAAGCATTGAACCATTTTAAGGCAGAATCTTGTAAAGTTGCTGCAAAAATCTTGTACATCATAGCGTCCTCCTTTTCAACGGGTAAGAAAATTAGTGCCATGATGGTTTAAATTGAACGACATGAGAAACTAGATCTTTAATTCCTCTATAAGATGGACACCGAGGTGTAGAGAATTTTTTGGGAGGTATAGTGTGCTCGATATTATCAAAGAAAGGTGATATAGCCAATTGGTCACAAACCCTCTTAATATCATACTGAGCTCTTCCTGTTCCCTATTGTTTGACCCGCTCTTCCATTTTCTTCATCCTCTCTTCCCATTCCTCATTTGTTGATGGTTTTTGAATAGGAACACAAGGAAGAGGTGGTGCAATGAGTTCAAGTATTAGAAGTAGCGCTTGGTGAGGTGGTTGGCTCCGTGTCTTGTGCAAACTCTTAGCTTTATTAGGTATTCCTTATTGACCTTCTTGAGGTAAGGTGTCATAATTCATTTGTGGACCCTATTTATTTGCCAAATTGTTTCACAATTCTCTGTTATCTTATTGAATTTGTAAGAAAGCTTGTTGCAAATCTGCAAATTGTCGTTGTAAAAGATCCATCACAATGTTAGCTATCAAGGCAGGATGACCACCTAATGTTTGTGAAGAACTAGATTGCTCTTCATCCTGTAATGGATTATTCTAATGATTATCCGGTAACACTTGAACAGTTTGTTCTACCATGTCTTCAATTCGAGCTAAAACATGAGGTTGAGGATTGAGTTTTGAAGATCCTAGAAGATCAATGGTTGGTGCTTTATCTTTGAATTGCCATGTGTTAGGACGATGTTCTGTCATGATTGAATAAAACATGATGAACTAGATTCCCTAAAGTATGATCTAATTCTCTTTGTATGAACTAAATTTAAGGTCTCAAAGGAAAATAGCAAGAGCTAAAAAAAGTTAAGGCCCTATGGTTAGCGCCAATTATTTTTAGATAATTTCTCACACAAGAAATTTGTATTATGATTTTAGATATAACAACTATCTCAACACATATATATAGGTGTTACAAAGGATACAGATGTTATCATATGATTGATTGAACCCTCTGACATTTATACACAATATCAAAATAGAATAATGGGTCCCATAAGAATACTTTAATTACTTCGTACTTGAACCTATAGTTCACTTCGTATAACTTGGAGGTACGATCTCTTCATATGTTTAAAACACTTCGTCCAATTACTGCAAAATTCATATCTTCTAATTACAACTGTAACATCGTCTCTTGAGGTTCTTGACGAGCGATTTTTACGATCTCCCTTCAATCTAAATATACTTCTTATAGTGAGATTGTATATGAATAGGTTCGCTACCAGTCAAACCATTGAGGTGTACTCATTGGATAGTATATACGAAACACTTGCACGCGCCTATTTGTTGTCATTGAGGTAGTACTGATACGATCTGTTTCAATACATCTAAATATTTCATAATATTATAAAAGTTCCAAATACAAATCTTAACTAATAAACATTCATCATAAACACGAAAGTTGCTATATCCAAAACCAAAAAATAGCAGGTGTGGGGACTTTGATGAGCAAACATTTTAAGATGTAGTTCAAATTAATGCAAGCTTCTCCCATATTAATTAAATCTCCACCAAGAAATTTGATGATGTTTAACACATTAAAGATTAGAGACAACTATTTACAACATAGATGAATAGTTATATATATATATGTGTAACTTTAGAAACCAAATATCAATCTAATTGTTAAAAATAATAGAAATTTCTTTAGTGTTTTACCTCTGGAGATTTGTCCTGAATTGAAGCTCATATTGATCTGCCCTTGTAGCCTGTATCATCAAAATGATAGCAAGATCAATAAAAAGATGATACCTCATTCCAAAAATGAAAATTTGAAAATGTTAATTACTTACCGTGACAAACTTGGCACCATTGACATATCTTTCCATTCTCTAAAACAGACCCCCTTCCCTTGGTGATGACCCTTCTGGAACTGAAGAAGGTGGTTGAGGTGGAGAAATATAAAGAACTCTCACATGTCCCGCCTCCTTATTGAACTATATATGTAAATCCATTCCTCACATCAACAAAATTTTAAGCACACTAAAAACCACCCTGAATAAGAAATTAAACTGACAGTATTGAATCACATACATAATTACTATTTTGGCAGTAATTGATATCCTTGGAAGTTACCTCATCATTAACTTTTACACCCTGAATAATTAAGAAACTTGTCCTTGCATTGCATGCATGTCGGGAAGAGCTTCTTTTTGTGCTTGCATGGTGACTGAAACATAGAAAAAAAAAATTACAAATGGAATGGTAAACTAATACTAAAACACAAAAAATAGACCAATGACTACATGATGATTGAGATGTAGCACATATAACATCACAAGAAGATCGAGTTGAGACAACTCCAGTATTGGGTCAAACACAATACTTCTTCAAATTTGTAGTCTTGACCTGAACACAATCAATAAGTAACATTATAAACAAAAGCATCCAAGATCTAAGGTTTATACATATCTGGTTTGCTATAAACGAAAATATAAAACCCACTCAACGTACATTTTCAATTCATGAGTTGGATATTAATTTAAAAATCAAGCAGGTCACAATGATATAATTATACTTTTAAACTAATTTGTTAGCGTGAGTCATGTAATTAGTGTATAATATATTGTAATTAATATGTGTCTATCTGTAATAGAATTATAGGTTGTTCAGGATTCTAGTTTATTCAGAACTCTTGTATTTATTTTCCATATATACCTCTATTGTGAGGTAAGAATAAAAACAAATAATTTTCATTCACGTTATATTTAACTTGGTATCAGAGCGAAGGTTTCAAAAAGAACTGTACTTTTTCTTCATCTCTTGTCAGCACCGCCGTATCAGTATCGCCGCCACCACTCAATGCCACCTGTCTTCGTGCCGCGCCTATCTTCGCGTCGCACCTGTCTCAGCGCCGCCTGTCCTCACCTGCAGCTTCACCAATTTTCTGCCTGTACCCAAATCCTTACTTAACCAAACCCTAGCCCATCTCTTCCAGCATCTAACCCTAGCCCATTTGTAACCCAAGCCCATCCCTCAAACACCCAAGCCCATCCCTCAAACCCTAGCCCATTCCTCACTTAGCCAAACACACCAGCCCAAGCACATCACCAGCCCAGTCAGCCCAAACACATAACCATCCCAGTCAGCAATCCAGTCAACGGTCAACGAGCAAAAAAAAAAGGTAATTTTTATTCCGCTGCATCTTATTATTGTCTATTTCAATGGGAGATTTAAGCGAAAATAAGAGCTCTAAGACAACTGAAATTTTGAAATTTGAAGTCTTTGTCAAGAGTTTAGAAAGTGGCTCTTTCAGTGGTACCAAACTCAATGGTACCAACTTCTGAACATGGAAAAGTGTTATGTCTGTTTATCTCCGTGGGATACACAAGATGTGACATGTGACTAGAATAATCAAGGCTCCTCATGAAGATGATGTGGAGACCTATACTAAGTGGGAAGATGATGATGGCCTCGTAATGTCTATTCTATTTAGAGCCATCATCGATGATGTACTATAGATAGTGGAAGAGTGTGATACAGTTGAGGCTATATGGAAGACTTTGAGAGACTTTACACTAATGAATCTGACTTTATACAGGTCCACAAATTAATGTGCAAAGCTGTCAGCATACAACAGAATGGGCAACCAGTGTCTATGTTTTTGCCAAGCTGAAGCATATATGGGCTAAAATTAATCAGAAACATCCGTGCAAAATTAAAAATCAAGAGGACCTTATATGGTACTAGAAAGAAAAGGAGCTTGATGCGAAACATAATAGTGCCAAGGGCGAATTGCTCTGAATTTCAGACCCTTCGAGCTTGACCACAACTTTTACATAGATTCGTAAGGACGAATCTCAGTAGGAAAGTCTTAATCAGGCACAAGTTGAATTATCTAGTCTAGCCATTCAAGCCAAATCAAAGGCACCTTTTCTCCAGCAGCAGAGTCTAGTTCCATTTCATCAGCAAGAACCTCCACCAGGCTTTGCCAATCGTCCTCATCCTCATTGCTCTTATTGCAATGAAGTAGGGCATATCGAGAGACTTGCTGGAAACTAAACCCGCACCTGAGACCTAAAAGGCCAAATTATCGTCCTAGAGTGAAAGCAGTTGCGGTACAAGTAGTACAAGAAATAGATTTCTATAGAGTGACTAGACAAGATCATCATGTGACATGTGAAGGTACCCCTATAGCTTCAATAACTGGTTGTGGTAAGATTGGTATGGCCTTAAATGTTTCTCACTTTGTTGGGTCTAATACTTGGATTATTGATTCTAGTGCATCTGATCATATGATTTATGATAAATCTTATTTTACTGAGTTATCTTCCCCACTAGTGTCTTATGTTACGAATGCTAACAGTGAGGCTTTTCCTGTCTTAGGAAAGGGGTTAGTTCGTATCACTCTAACTTTACAGCTCCATAATGTTTTATATGTGCCTGACTTATCTCATCACTTAATATTTGTCCCACAGTTGAATACTTAGTCTAAATGTTTTATAACATTTTATCCTATGTATGTGATTTTTCAGGATCTTCTTACTAGGAAAATAATTGGTCGAGGGTATCTGAGGGGCAGATTGTTTCGTCTGAATCAGAACTACGTAGGGGAGAAACCAAGAGCACAGTCCCGCATCGCGTTGACTTCGAGCTCTGACAAGCTAAGTGAACTTTGGTTGTGGCATCGCCGCTTAGGGCATCCGTCTTTTAGTCTTATGAAAAAATCTATGCCTACTTTGTTTATTGGTATTAGTGAGTCTATTTTACATTGTGAGACATGTGTTTTGGCCAAGAGCCATCGTATTACTTATTCCCCTAGTATTTCTAATAAAAGTGTTATTCCTTTTAAATTAATTCATTCTGATGTTTGGGGACCGTGTAGAGAGCCCACTATATCTGATATGAGGTATTTTGTATCGTTTATTGATTACTGTACAAGATTTTCATGAGTTGCTCTTCTTAGAACTAAAGATGAAGTTTTTCAACTTTTTAAAATTTTCGTACTTATGTTTAAACACAGTACAATAGCACCATTAGAGTACTATGTTCTGACAATGAGGAAGAATATGTTAATCGTATTTTTCAAGATTTTTTCAAAACACATGGGATTGTTCACCAAACTACTTGCCCACAAACACTATAACAAAATGGGGTGTCTGAAAGAAAAAACCGTCATTTACTTGATATGACTCGTGCACTTCTATTTAGTGCTCATATGCCAAAATACCTTTGGGGCGATGCTGTACAAGCTTCCACCCATCTCATCAATCGTCTTCCATCTAGTGTCATTCATGGAAAAATCTCATTCGAGGTTCTCGCATCTCATGTATCCTTGTCATCATTTCATAATCTTCATGCCCGTGTATTTGGTTGTGTTGTTTTCGTACATGTTCCTAAAAATCAGAGGTCTAAGTTAGATGCCCGGGCAATTAAATATGTGTTCGTTGATTATAGAGGTTATCAGAAAGGGTATAAGTGCTTCCATCCACCGACCAGGAAGTATTATGTCACTATAGATGTTACCTTCTTTGAGGACATGAGTTATTTTTCCTCACCTCATACTACTCGTGAATGGGAGAATTCATATTTTGAAGAACTGTATCATGGTGAGGGTGAGGAATCGGAAGAATCACCTACTGATATTTCGATGGGTCCAGTTGAGATTCTTAACCCATTGAATCCAGTAGTGAAAGAAGCAGATGCTCCAAATATCCAAGCACCAGTTCTGACCACTAAAAATGAAGATACTGTTGTTCCCTCGGGCATCACTCATACACTTGATCAACAGCTCCCAAGTGCTGAAGGTCACTCATCTGAGGTATGTATACCTACTGATACTAATAGCATTGAGTCTAGTATTGGATAGTATGTGTTACCAAATAGGTCTACTCGAGGTCAACCGCCCAAAAGATATGAACCAAATATCTATGCAAAATCAAAATATCTAGTAGCCAACTACATGTCTACTAAAAGATTGTCTAAGCCATACGAATCATTTGTAAATCAAATATTTGTTGTATCAGTAGCTAACAAAGTGCAGGATGCGTTGAGAGACCCAAAATGGAAGAAGGCAATGGAGAAAGAGATTGAGGCATTACAGAAGAATGATACTTGGCAACTTGTGCCTCCACTACAAGGCAAGAAGGCATTTAGTTGTTAATGGGTTTTTACTATAAAACATAATGTTGATGGATCTGTGAATCAGTATGAAGCCCGCCTTGTAGCAAAAGGGTTCACTCAGACGTATGGTGTAGACTACGATGAGAGTTTTGCTCTAGTTGCCAAAATGAATACTATTCGAGTTCTACTTTCGCTTGCTGCAAGCTTCAACTGGCCACTTCGACAATTTGATGTCAAAATTGCGTTCCTTCATAGAGAGTTAGTCAAAGAGGTATACATGAGTCTTCCATATGTAGTTGCTTCTCTTGGTAATTTTGTATGCAAATTGAGGAAGTCTTTGTATGGTCTCAAGCAATCCCCTCGAGCCTAGTTTGGAAGGTTTTTACAGTTCATGCAAAAGGTTGGTTACAGATAGAGTAATTCAGACCACACGCTATTTCTCAAACATCAACAAGTGAAGGTAATAGCTCTAATTATTTATGTTAATGATATGGTAATTACTGAAGATGATGCTGTTGAGATGGATAAATTATAGAGACAACTAGCCTCTGAGTTCGAGATGAAGGATTTGAGTAAACTGAAGTACTTCTTAGGAATTGAGATAGCTAGGGGGAGCGAATGAATTTTTCTATGTCAGAGAAAGTACATTCTTGACCTACTAACTGAAACAGGCATGTTGGATTGTAAACCTATTGATATTCGTATTAAGCAAAACCATTGTCTAGCAGAGTATCCAGATCAAGTACCAACTGATCGAGCTTGCTATCAGAGGTTGGTTGGGTGCCTAATTTATTTGGCACATATTAGACCAGATGTTGCATATATAGTAAGTGTGGTAAGTCAGTTCATGCATAACTCAAGTGAGAGTCACATGGATGCAGTTGTGAGAATTTTAAGGTACTTGAAGTCAGCTCCAGGGAGAAGAGTAATGTTCACTAAACACAACAATCCTCTTGAAGTTTGTGGCTTCACAGATGCAAATTGGGCAAGAAGTATTACAGATAGAAGGTCAACATCAGGTTACTTTACCTTTGTGGGAGGTAATTTGGTTACATAAAAAAGTAAGAAACAGAAAGTTGTGATGCGATCTAGTGCTGAGGCTGAGTATAGAGGTATGTCTCATGGTGTTTGTAAATTGCTGTGGATAAAAAGTTTATTGTTTGATTTGGGTTTCAAACTCAAAAATACTATGGATTTGTATTACGACAGTCAGGCAGCCATTGACAAATCACAAAATTCAGTACAGCATGATCGTACTAAGCATGTAGAAGTTGATCGTCATTTTATAAAAGAGAAGCTAGATGCCAAACTCACTAACTTTCCTTTTGTTCCCACTGAGAAGCAACTTACAGATGTGCTCATCAAAGGAGTTTTCAAGAAGGCGTTTATGACTCACAAAGCAAGTTGGGCATGATCGATATGTATGCGCCAACTTGAGGGGGAGTGTTAGCGTGAGTCATGTAATTAGTGTATAATATATTGTAATTAATATGTGTCTATCTGTAATAGAATTCTATATTGTTCAGGATTCTAGTTTATTCAAAAGTCTTGTATTTATTTTCTATATGTATTCTATTATGAGGTAAGAATAAAAAGAAATAATTTTCATTCACGTTACATTTAACTTAATTAAGTCTAAAAAAAATGAAGAAGCATCAATGTAGATTAAGTGGATTCATAGTTTGTTTCTGGTGCCAAATAATCAAAATGCACATACTAACATATATGATTGCCTTCTTCAATTACCAAACAACAAACCATGAAACGGCTAGATTTTTTCACTCCGAAAGAAATATTAATATAAATCATCAAAGACAGAAATCGAACCACGCGCATAGAAGAAAAAACAAATTACCATGAAAGCCACATAATTGTCGGTCTTATTAGACATCTGACACGAGATCTGTTTCCTCAACTCAATTAAATCATAAAAGAGAACACCCGAAGAAAAACAAAAATCAAAACAGAAACAATGAAAACTCTACAAGCCCTGTACAACAATAAAACAAACAAATAATAGAAAAATAGAATAATAATAATAATAATAATATTACAAAAAACAATAAAAAAATTGGTGAAAAAAAAATTACAAAACTTGGTCCGAGTGAATCTGGCGTGAGGTTGGAGTCCGTCAAGCTTGGAGAAGAAGCTAGCATTGCACGAGGCTGGGCTGCGTCCGTGGAGAAGTCTGGACCTCCTTGCATTATGGTTGGGCTACTTGAAGTCGTCGTTACAGGAGGTTGTTGCAGGAGACATTGGAACGAATGGAGGAGTAAGGCATGAAACAGGTCAGAGCAAGGGCGGCTGGAATGATGGCAACTGGTAGTGGTGCAGGAGAGTGGGTCGCGCGACTGTCGAAGACAAAAAAGGTGCAGCATGATGTCTGTGATCGTTTTGATATCGCGAACGGAAAATTGTGAGGTCTGTGAGTGATTTTGAAGAGGCTTTTAGAAAAACCTTCCCAAAAAGAAAGATATTTGGCGACGGATCATTTGGGATGGTTAATAACCGTCCCAAATTTTGTTTCGAAAAAAAGTCCCCAACACCCATTTTGAGGAGAATTTTTTCCATAAAACGAATGTATAAAAATTGTAAGTATAACAAGAAAGAGATAAACTCTTAAAATGTACTCATTTTTCAATATAACTGCTATATTGAAAAAAATTTCTATTTCAAAGCTTTTAGTCGAATTTTTTCAATTTATAACGATCATAGAAGTGATTTATTGTTGTAGTGATTTATATTGTGACACTAGCAAAATTATTTAAAAAAATAAAAAAGTGATTCATTTTTCTAAAATTTATATAATTATTTTGGGAACAAAAATGAGTGTAAACTTATGTGTCCATGATTATCCTTGGTTGGAATGGTTACGTGGTCAGGTAAGGCTACGAGAAAAAAAAGGCTCTATGTATTTGATTAGGAAAAATCATCCAGACTTAATTTGGTTGATGGAAAATAAATCAAATGTTGCTGATATGCAAAATTTACAAATTCAGCTTTCTTATCACAACAGTGTAATTTTGCCAGCCTTAGATCGTAGCGGTGGATTTTGTATGGATTATTTAGATGCAAGGGTGGTGCATATTGGATATTGCTATGTTTTTTTTTTTGGAAATCTCTAACTTGGCTACTAGCCTACTAGTAATAAAAAAATAACTTTGTGTTACCAACTCAAGCATCGTATATGGTCTGAAATCGAAAATTTTATTTATACCATAAACATTCCATGGTGCTTAATTGATGATCTGAATGATTTATTATTTCAATCTGAAGAACATGGTGGAAATCTAGTTTTCTACAATGATCATAATGCTTTGGTGAATTCTATGATGAACAAAAGTGCTATTGACCTTGGTTGTACTGGTACTAAATTTACTTGGTGAAATAAAAGATGATCCTGATAGAATTTACCAAAGATTAGATAGGGCGATTGTGTCTCATGATTGGATTCCAATTTTTCCTTAAGGCAACTATGGTTAATTTACCTTGTTTTTTTTCAGACCATAATCCTATTCTTCTTTTATATAAAGGTAGACCTGAACCTTTAAAAAAAAGATCTCTTAGATTTATTGGAGCTTGGTTTAGAGATGGTGATTGCTTACCTTTCATATAAAAAATTTGATCTGATGATAAATTTATTACTCTCTTAGTTCTATCCAAGTTGAAAATATTATCAGATTAAGTAAATTCTTTAAATAAATCTCATTTTGTATTTATACTACTAGAAGCTCAATTGTAAGATTTTTAGTCTAATTTCGAACCTCAAAATAAGGCTTGTTAGGTCTACGAACAAGTCTCACATTAAAAAAATATGAATAGCAAACAGATTTAATGACCTACTGTAGCAACAATTTAAACAGCAAGTTTAATTTTACATAAATCGCTGTGCGACAACGTTTTAATATAATAAATTTACCTTTTTGTCCTTTTTTATTAAACTCCAATACGGTCACCGTCTCCCATCTCCTTCTCTCTTTGCTTTCTCAATTTTTGTCATCGTCGGCAATTAGTTCCAGTTCTTTTGCATGTTGTAGAATATGTATGATCATTATTCTGGGAAATTCAATGACCCCATTTTCATTTTCACCAAGGCATTTAGATTTGTTTATTTATTTGACAATCTGAAAAAAAAAATCATTCTTTTGTAAATCATACGAATACTTCTTGGTGCAGACAGTCGTTCAATTTTTTGCTGGAAACCATATTGGGCATTAACAATTTGGAAGGAATTAGTTATACTCTATTTTTGCTAGGCAAAACAGAGTATACATACAGGTATGTAAACTATTTACAGACTATGTACATTAGTTTACATACTATTGAAACCATTACTTGTTGTATGTAAACTGGTTTACATAATATGTACATTAGTTTACATACTATATAAACCAAAAATTTGAGGAATAGAGAACGCAAGTCTGGCTTCCCCTTCTCTTTCAGACCACTTTATCTAATTCCAACTACCTGCTATATTAAATAGTTGATTGCTAGTTAAGGTCTATGGTTGGTAACATGTTTAATTTTCCCAATCCAAACTAAGTGCAATGTTAATTTGGTTGTAAGGAATCATTTGCCATATTCTTCATTTTTTGACATTTTATTGATTTCATTGTTTTGCTTTTTTTTTTTTATTGTCTTTGTTCAATAGGTTTGCAATTTATGCTTTCTTTCATATGGCTAATTGTTCGGTACAGTTTCTTTTGGGTAATGCTTAATGAAAACTAAAGGTAACTTTCTCTATTATGATGCCACTTTTTCTGCTTGAGATCTTATTGGAAGTAAAATATACATATTACTCATTAGATATTTCTCTCTGGTTAATTTATAGTAATGAAGCAATTGGCCCATTTTATCTCATATGAATGAAGTTATGTGAGACAGGTTATATGCATTGTATTTAGGATTCCCGTTTAATTATGTGCTTTTGTTTTGCTAGTTATGGGTTTTTTTTTTTAAATCGATTTATTTTGCTTTCAGCAATAATTCTCCCATTCATGATTCTTCACTCTCCCTCTCTATAATGTCCAAGTGTTTGTGATTTATTGAAACCATTATCTGTTATATGTAAACTGATTTATATAATATATAAATTGGTTTAAATAGTATGTACATTAGTTTACGTACTATGTAAACCATTACCTATTCCATTACCTGTTGTATGTAAACTGGTTTACATACTATGTAAAATAATTTACATATTATGTACATTAGTATGTAAACTGATTTACATAGTATGTAAATTAGTTTACATAGTATGTACATTAGTTTACATACTATGTAAACCATTACCTGTTATATGTAAAATAATTTACATAGTATGTAAATTAGTTTACATACTATGTAAAATAATTTACATATCATGCCCAAACAAAATTGGTTCAGCATATTCAGGTACTCTTCTTATTTCTTAGATTTTAACGATTTCTTTTAGGATGTTTCATTTACGGTACTATGTAAGTTAATTCTAATTGATCTAGTAATAATGATCAGATTTGTATTTCCCAAAGCTTGGTTTATCATTATCATGTTACGTCAACCATTATTGATTTATGGCAGGGAGTATATATTTTAACAATCCCCTTTGTCTTTGGCCCCATTTGGGATTTTCTTTATGTAATTCATTGTTTCAAGAGTGCTTTATGTATTAATCATTCTTTCTAAGATTTCCATTTGTGTGTCTAATGTAGGCTGTGATTTGTACCACGGAAGTTGGATTCATGATTCGTGAGGACCATTATATACGAATAATGCATATCATATCATGGAAGGAATAGGTTTACATACTATATAAAATAATTTATATATCATGCCTAACGGGTTTATCTCTTGCTATGAACATAAATAATTAGTTTTATATGTAAATGTAACTGCGTGACGATATTATTTACAAATATGGCCTATTTAGGTAAACACTGAATCTGATAGAAAATTACATATGATTTTTGTTCTCTCTCTTCATCCTTTAGACTAATTTTGATTGGTATTTCTTTCAGAATTTTTTGAACCTGCAAAATCTGTTTCAATGGGTCCTGCTTCCAAAGGCCTTTCTAAGTTAGGAGATTTAATGCAGGCTATACGATTATCATCCTTCAGTACTTCATCTTTCAGAACTTCAGGCCTTACATACTGCGCAGTGTAACAGGTATGAATTAGAGTGAAATGATATTTCTGTAATTTATCTAATTTTGATATAACTAAAATGCACAGTTTTGAGCTTATTATTGCTAGTTTTGGAAAATTTAACTTTTAATCAGAATTGAAGCTATTTAGGCAAATTACTCTAGCAAACAAGTCCTACATTAAAAAAATATATATGAATAGTAAATTGGATAAATAGTTAGAATGGGCTACTCTTCCTAATAGGTTAACCTTTTAGATTGGAACCTCAGGCCTAACAAGTGGTATTAGAGCCAGGCCCAACTTACATTGCATGGGTGCACATAATGTGGATTCTCAATTTGAAATTGGACCCATGTAGGTGAAGCACGTGGCCTAAGTATGAACCAATGGTGGGCCCCTATTGGATCGTGTTATAAGTTCTGCAATATTGTTCTAGCTTCATTTGGACTCTCGAGGTTTGGCCTGGGTTCTTTGGCCCTTTATTACCACGCATTTGAACTCGATAAAATATGGATGCCCATTGATAGATGTGACTTAATAGCTAGTCTTTGGTATTGGGGCATGTTTGGAGTCTAAGGGGGGCAACTGTGTTCTCATTCGAGAGGAATTGTTAGATATGCGAACAAGTCCTACATTGAAAAAATATGAATAACAAATTGGATATATAGTTGAAATGAACTACTCTTCCTAATAGGTAAACCTTTTAGGTTGGAACTCCAAGCCCAACGTTGAATTAGAAAGATTGTTAACTCAGTAGCTTATTAGAAAAAATTGTTAACTCAATAGCTTAATGAGCAACTAGAAAGATTAAACTCCCTTTGGAAGCAAAAGTCTAGGAAAATTTGGACTAAAGAGGGGGACAAAAATACCAAGTTTTTTCATACTTTGATTCTTGTTCCAAGGAAAATTAATTTTTTACCCTCTATAACATTATTGAATAGAGATGCAATTGGCAATCAATTTCTACATTTTTTCTAGAATCTCCTCACATCTTCAAATGTTGACTCAGGTGATGAAATCCAAGGATATTTTCTTCAGTTATTACTAATAAACAAAATACTATCATAGATAGCATTCCTTCTCCACAAGAAATTGAAGAGGCTCTTTGGGATATAAAGGCTCTTAAAGCTCCCGATTCAAATGGTTTTCCTCCCATTTTTTATAAAAATTGTTGGAAGTGACAGGCTTAGATGTTATAGTAGCAATTCAAAAAAATTTCATTTCTAGGTCACTTCAACAAGGTTGGAATCATACTTATACAACATTATTGCCTAAAGTCTCTAATCCAATCGATGTTAATGATTATAGGCCTTTAAGTTTATGTAATGTGATTTACAAGATTATTTCTAGGATCTTAGTGAAAAAGTTGTGTAATATTTTGCAAGTTCATATTTCTCATTTTCAAGTTGCATTTATACCTGGGAGATGGATTGTTGAATACTCTTATAGCTCAAGAAGAAGCTAATACCATCTCTAAAAAATCAAAAGGAAATGGCGGTCTCATGGCCTTCAAATTAGATATATGTAAAGCCTATGACTTGGTGGAATGGAACTTCTTAATCTCAATTATGAAGTTTGAGAGTTTATAGTTACGGACCAAATATACCTAGAAGGAGGGTAAATAGGTTATTTTCAATTTTATCAAATTTCAATTATGTAACCTAAACACAATGGCCAAACATGCAACGCGTGTAAAAATAAAATGCGAAAATAAAGAATAACACACGAGATTTTTAGGTGGAAACAACCTAGGTCATAACAATGACCTAAGAGGAAAACCACCGGTCCACCGGACCACCTAACTATCCACTATGAAAATGAATGTTCAATTACAACCATAGGTCTTAGACTACCCTTCCCAGATAGATCCCCCTTATATAATTTACTTACGAGCTATCGCTCCTTTCACAGCATCCACAAACTAGGTGTCTAGATCCGGACCAACGTTTCGATCTACTTGAGTCCCACAAGATCAATCGAACCCATCAACTTCGGTAATTTCGAGTCACACAAAATACCAAACACGTCACCTCAGTACCTAAAACGTTAGCACAAATAACACAAGTGTAAAGTGTGTCCTAGAGCAGATTCAACAACGAAAAATCTTAACTAACAGATTCAATAGCATACAACGTAAAAATCAAATCAGCTAGCAAACTCTATAACAATCATGTAAAGCTCAATATTATGAAAAGAAATTAGGCATGTGAATTATTCAAACATAATCACACAATATGTTTGAACAATTAAAGCAAGAAAGTACCTAAGTTGATAGATGAAGAGAAAATAATTTTCTTTAAAAGCTCCAACAGATGTAGAAAATATTATTTGCAGTGTGTTAAATATTTTGCACAAACAAGCATTGCTTATGTAGAGTCCAATTTGACTTGAAAGAGGATTAATAAAAAAAGACAACTCTACTCATATTAGGATTTAGTTTTCACAACAATTCTAATCAAACAAGGATTCTACTTTCACAACAATTCTACTCATATAAAGATTTTGCTTGCACAACAATTTAATAGGGTCAAATTGGTAAAAGTAACATATGGGCCAAATTAAAAAAAAGAGTTGTAGTAAAACTAAAAAATAGGCTCGATCGATCTAACCAAAGCTCGATCTATCTAGCCAATGCTCGATCGATCAAGCACCTCACTCGATCGATCTACCAACGATGAAAGACCCTCGATCGATCAACCCAAACCTCAATCGATCTAACCATGCATTTTTCAAGCCCAAGAGCAACTAGATTGAAGTCGATTGATCCTCGATCGATCGACTCAAACCTCGATCGATCTAACCATGCATTTTTCAAGCCCAAGAGCAACTAGATTGAAGTCGATTGATCCTCGATCGATCGACCCAAACCTCGATCGATCTAACCATGTATTTTTCAAACCCGAGATTAGCTAGATTGAAGTCGATTGATCCTCGATCGATCTAACTATGTCCACAAAAATTCTTTTAAGTGTACATGCATTAATCCTTATTCTATCTAACCTCGCTCTATTTAACTGTGCACAAAAAATTCTTCTAGGTGTACGTGCATTATTGTGTGACGGGGTATGCATGAAACATATATTTTTACTTGATACATACGTATTGAGAGCTCAGTAGTTTCTTCAACTTTAATTGATTGACTTGATAAAGAGCCTAGATACTAGATTACAATCAAACATTTTGTCTTCAAAAATTGCCAACACTCATAAACCTTACAAAGTTGATGAGTTTCTCACAAAAGGTTAGTGACCTTATTTTTCAGTGCATTTCTATAGTTTCCTTTTCTATTTTATTAAATGGAGCTCCTTTTGACAATTTTAAACCTTAAAGAGGCATTAGATAAGGTGATCATACATCAACTTATCTATTTCTTTTGGTTACTAAATGTCTCTCTAGATTAATTGTTAAAGCTGAGTCCAATGGACATTTTCATGGTATTAAAATTGCTAGAAATTCTCCTGCAATTTCTCATCTTTTTTTTTTTTTTTGCAAATAATTCTATTATATTTACTAGGGCCAATTTGAATGAAGCTAATCATCTTAAAAATTATTAAAAGTTGTTGGTCACCAACTCTCCCGGAAGCTTAAGCTATTAAGAGAAAGGCTAACTATACTTTTATACATTTATCAATCCCCACAAGTGTTGGCTCTATGCACCATGCAGGCCAAACACTTGCAAATCAACAGTTGGAGGTTCTAGAACTTGAACATAGGACGTCTAGCTCTGATACCATGTTAGAAGTTGTTGGTCACAAACTCTTTTAAAAGCTTAAGCTGTTAGGAAAAGGGCCAACTATACTTTTATATATTTATAAAAAAAAAATCCATAATTATGCTCTATATTTTTCAAGGAATACCAATGGGTTTCTAAGAAGTCGACTTAGTAATTATTTTAAAGTAAATCAAGCCAATGACCCTTTCAAATGTTTAGGTCATTTATTACCTATTGGAAGAAGTAAAAAAGGTGAGTTTCAATGTGTTTTGGATAAATTATGAAATAAATTGGATGGTTGGCAAGCAAAATTACTATCACATTCTGGTAGAGCTATGCTAATTAGTTCTGTTCTTCAAAATATTCCGATTTACTCAATGAGCACAATTAAACTACTTTCAAGCATTTGTGATTTTGCCAAATTGTTGATAAGAAGATTTTGGTGGACTGTTGATATAAACAAAAACAAATATTTCACTCAAATTTAAAACTTAAGGTGTATGGGGGATTGGGTTTCATAAAATTTGAAGACTTCAATCAAGCAATGCTTTTTCAAGAATCAATCATTCTTGGATGTTCAAGGTAAGCATTCAGATTCTTATACATGGAAAGGTTTACTTTTGTCTAGAGATCTTTTAAGAAAGAGTATGTGTTGGAGAATTGGTAATGATAATAGTATTAAAATTTGGCTTGATCCATGGATACTTGGATTGCAAGAACAAAAATTACCTACAAATGTGTCTAATTCTGCTCTTTCTAGTATTTCTATTATGAAAGATTTATGTTGCAATAATCAAGATTGGTATTGAAACAAAGAAAAGATTATTTAATCTTTTTGGTCCTGATATTGCTTCTTTTATAATAGTTTTAAAGCCACCATCTATTCATTTAAATGATAATGTTTATTGGTATAAGGTTTATGAGTGTTGGCAATTTTTGTGGACAAAATGTTTGATTATAATCTAGTATATAGGCTCGTTGTCAAGTCAATCAATCAAAGTTGAAGAAACTACTGAGCTCTCAATACGTATGTATTAGGTAAATATATATGTTTCATACATACACCATCACACAATAATGCACGTACACTTAGAAGAATTTTTTGTGCACAGTTAGATAGATCGAGGTTAGATAGATCGAGGATTAATGCATGTACACTTAGAAGAATTTTTGTGGACACAGTTAGATAGATCGAGGTTCAATCGATCGATGATCAATCGACTTCAATCTAGTTGCTCTCGGGTTTGAAAAATGCATGGTTAGATCCATCGAGGTTTGAATCGATCGATCGAGGTTTGGGTCGATCGATCGAGGATCAATCGACTTCAATCTAGCTACTCTCAGGTTTGAAAAATGCATGGTTAGATCGATCGATTGAGGATTGGCTAGATAGGTCGAGCTTTGGCTAGATCGATCGAGCCAACTTTTTAGTTCTACTACAACTCTTTTTTCAGTTCGGTCCATATGTTACTTTTACCAATTTGACCCCATTTAATTGTTGTGAAAGCAAAATCCTTATATGAGTAGAATTGTTGTGAAAGTAGAATCCTTATATGAGTAGAATTGTTGTGAAGCAAAATCCTGGTATGAGTAGAATTGTTGTGAAAGCTAAATCCTGATATGAGTATAATTGTACTTCATTATTAATTCTCTCTTAGGTCAAATTGGACTCTATATAAACAACCTTTGTTAGAGAAAAATACACTACACCGAAATAATGGTCTCTACATCTAATTGAGTTTTTTAAAGAAAAATCTTCTTCTCTTCATCTATTAATCTTAGGCACTTTCTTGATTTAATTGTTTAAAACATATTGTGTGGTTATGTTTGAATAATTCATATGCCTAATTGCTTTTCATGACATTGAGCTTTACATGATTGTTCTAGAGTTTACTAGCTGATTTGGCTTTTACATAGTATGCTATCGAATCTGCTAGTTAGGGTTTTTCATTGTTGAATCTGCTCTAGGACACACTTTACACTTGTGTTATTTTTGCTAACGTTTCAGGTACTATTGGTGATGTGTTTGGTATTTCGCGTGACTCGAAATTACCAAAGTTGACGGGTTTGATTAATCTTGTGGGACTAAAGTAGATCGGAATGTTGGTCCAAATCCAGACACCTAGCTTGTGGAGGCTGTGAAAGGAGCGACGGCTCGTAAGTAAATTACATAAGGGGGATCTATCTATGAAAGGTAGTCTAAGACCTAAGATTGTAATTGAATATTGATTCTCATAGTGGGTAGTTAAGTGGTCCGGTGGACTGGTGGTTTTCCTCTTAGGTCATTGTTGTGACCTAGGTTATTTTCACCTAAAAATCTCGTGTGTTATTCTTTATTTGCACTTTTTATTTTTACACGCGATTGCATGTCTGGCTGTTGTGATTAGGTTACATAATTAAAATTTGATAAAATTAAAAATAACCTATTCACCCCCCTCTAGGAATATTTGGTTTGTAACTAAAAACTTTAAATTGGTATCAGAGCGGGTCAATAGATAAACTTAGTGTTGCCTAGGACCTTGTTATGGATCATTTGAGAGAGGGTTCTTCTACAATCCGTCCACCTTACTTTGATGGGTCTAATTATCAATATTGGAAAGCTCATATGAGAGCCTTTTTATGTTCCTTAGATGAAAGTGTATGGAATTCTGTGCTTTATGGTTGGGAGCCACCTATGGTTACTAAGGATAAAGTAGTCACACTTAAGCCTTGGATTGAATGAACTACTGAAGATAAAACTAGTAGTTGTTGGAATCAAAAGGGAATTAATGCCATATTTAGTGCTGTGTCACCGAATGAATTCCGACGCATTTCTAATGTTGAAACTGCTAAGGCTGCTTGGGACACTCTAGTAGTTGCCTATGAGGGCACGTCCCAAGTTAAACGAACAAAACTTCGCATGTTAGCTACAAAGTTTGAAAATCTTAGAATGGAGGAAGATGAAACATTTTCTGAATTTTATGCTAAATTGTGTGATATTGCTAACTCATCTTCAAATCTTGGAGATAAAATTGATGAATGCAGGTTAGTTCGAAAAGTGTTGTGTTCACTACCAAAACGCTTTCAAGCAAAGGTTACCGCCATAGAAGAAAGCAAAGACATTAACAGCATCAAGATTGAAGAACTTATTCATTCAATCCAAACTTTTGATATGAATTTTAGAACACCTAAAAGAAACATAAGTATTGCTTTGAAAACCTCCAACACATATGATAGTGATAGTGATAGTGATAGTGATAGTGATGATGTCATGGAAGATGATGAACTACTCATCCTAGCTAGAAACTCAAGAAAATGTTCAACAGAAAGAATCTACAAAGTAAAGAAAAATCAAGTCAAATAAGAGATCATAAGGGAAGAGAACTCATGCTAATGAGTTCAAAAGATAAGAAAACTAAACTCACTGAACCTAAATGTTTTGAATGCAATGGTTTTGGTCATTATGCAGCTGAGTGTGCCAACAAGAAGAAGAAAGTAGGAAAGGCTTTAAATGCTACCCTTAGTGACTCAAAAAGTGATCAAGACCATGTTAGTGGTTCAGATGATGGTAACACCAACTACCTAGCTTTTACTGCAACTGTTGATGACTACTCTAGTGAATCTGACCTTGACTTAGATGGTGAGGGAAGTAAATCTATTCTAGCTAAATTTAATACAAACAGTTTTGAGGAATTATTTTTTGATTTGATTAATTGCAAGAAAGAAAAAGATAAGCTTTTCATAACTGTGACAAAGCTGAATGACCAAATCAATTCGCAAGACCTTAATTCATCAATTTTAGAAAAAGAAAAAGTTGAATTGCCTGAGCATGTTGACCAGTTGAGTTTGAGTCTTGCAGGTATCAAACAGGAAAATTCAAAGCTTGTGCAAGAATTAGAGCAATCAAAAGAAACTGTGAAGAGATTAACTATTGGAGTTGAATGACTAGACAAAATGTTGAGCATTGGTAAGTCATATGGTGATACATGTGGTCTTGGATTCTTAGATGAAAGTTGTACACCTTCGACCTCAAAAACTACATTTGTAAGGTCTTCTAAGTTTACTCCTACATATTCTAATTATACACAAATACCCACTACAACTGTAGTAGCTAAAATTGTTAAGTTTGTGCCTGTTTGTCATCATTGTGGTAGAAAAGGCCATATTCGACCTAAGTGTAGATTTATGATGAATACTCTTCAATCTAATAATTATTTTCATGCCTATAGTGATAGAGCTCATAATTATCATCCTACCATGTATGTGACATCTTCATTTAGGATAAATGTGAATAGGAAAGCTAAGTCCAAAAACATGTTTACAAAGCCTAAGGTACTTGATTCTCAACCCAAAGATACAGAGAAGTCAAAATTTATGAAAATTTGGATTAGAAAAGATTGCATATTTCCTGTCACCTAACCATTATTATTCGTTCACCTAGGTATTTTTGTTTGAGTGCTTAAATGACCCTAGGTGAGTAATTTCGTAAGTTTTTCTTTTGTTGTTAGATTTTTTTTGCTAAGATTGTTTAAAAAAAAGAATAAAAAAAATAGCCAACAAGGTAATAGACTCAAATAATACTTACACACATACAACCTTGTCTTTAGCGGCTTAACTTATTTTGATTTTTATTGTGATTGACGCTACAATTCAAAATTCTGCACACAATTACATTATTTACATGTGATGATATTGTTGACTGAACTTATTCACACACTCATTGAACTCATATGTATGTCATGCTTGAAACTTATAATTAATTTTGAAAGACTCTAGGACTTGAGTTAGTCTTGATTGCAAAATTGTGTTGAGTCATATTTCTTGTTTTTTAAAATATCTCACCTTAATGAGACAACTAATATTGAGAGGGCTACTTACTATGATGTGTGCAGCTACCGTAGTGAACGGAGAGGGCTAGCTCACAACTAGTGTGAAAGTCATCATATTAGGCTTATGACTTGTGCATGTAAATAAAAAATTAAAAAAAAATAATTATAATAATATAATTGGCATGCACAAAAAGATAGAGCAAAAAGAGTTTTTTTTTTTTAAAATACATACATATATATATATATATATATATATATATATATATATATATATATAATTCCTTTTAATATACATATTTTATTATATAAGATTGAATACTCAATTATAATATAGCATGATAGATGAAATTATTTTCTTTTGGGTCTCTTATAATTGGTCATAAATGAATTAATTGAAATACTAGTAGGGTTCACACTGTATACCACTCTAAGTGAATGTCAATATGTCATTATATGTGTTAGTGTGTTTGTGTGACCTATTTACTTTACTTGCTAATACAATGAATGATCAAAATTTAAGTAAAAATGATTTTTCAATTGGTTGTATGCTTATTCGTGTTAAATGGGTTTATTGCTTTGTGTGGTCATAAAATTTTTTTAAAAAAAATCAATATTTTTTATTTTTTTATTACTGTTTCTTTTATTTAGATCGTATTAAATTTGTTTTACATTTAGAGAGTCATAGAACTTAGGGGGAGTCATTGCATACATATTTCATTATTATTCTTTTTGACTTGTGCAATTTTTCCTACATGCTTTGGACATATACATGTGTGATCACATGCATTTTTAACCCACTTCGATAATTGTTGAACCTTGGGGAGAGTGATCCATGTCATTTTGCTATTTTATGATTTGTCATTTTCGTATGTCAAAAAGGGGGAGAGAGATTTATGTTGCTATGGAGATTGGATTCAGGGGGAGAGATTGGATTCATTAACTGTGTGCATGCACCACATTTCATTCGCACTTCTATGTACACTGAACTAATAAACAATGAGGCTTTTAAGCCAAATTGGTGTGCTATTTGTTGATCTTTCTTTCAATGCACTGAGCATATCAAATATCAAGCAAAGATGGTTCCACCAAATCATAGATAGTTCCACTACTGAAAATATGTAATTGATGTAATGATTTTTTAGTTATGAGCATTATGTAGTGAGAGAGTGGTTTTGTCACACGAAAATACTAAAGGGGGAGATTGTAAGGTTTATGAGTGTTGGCAATTTTCGTGGACAAAATGTTTGATTGTAATCTAGTATCTAGGCACGTTATCAAGTCGATCAATCAAAGTTGAAGAAACTACTAAGCTCTCAATACGTATGTATCAGGTAAAAATATATGTTTCATGCATACACCATCACACAATAATGCACGTACACTTAGAAGAATTTTTTGTGCACAGTTAGATAGATCGAGGATTAATGCATGTACACTTAGAAGAATTTTTGTGGACACAGTTAGATAGATCGAGGATAGATCGATCGAGGTTCGATCGATCAAGGATCGATCGACTTCAATCTAGCTGCTCTCTGGTTTAAAAAATGCATGGTTAGATCGATCGATCGAGGCTTGGGTCGATCGATCGAGGATCAATCGACTTCAATCTAGCTGCTCTCGGGTTTAAAAAATGCATGGTTAGATCGATCGAGGTTTGGGTAGATCGATCGAGGGTCTTTCATCGTTGGTAGATCAATCGAGTGAGGTTCTCAATCGATCGAGGATTGGCTAGATAGATCGAGCTTTGGCTAAATCGATCGAGCTAGTTTTTCAATTCTACTACAACTCTTTTTTTAATTCTGTCCATATGTTACTTTTACCAATTTGACCCTATTTAATTGTTGTGAAAGCAAAATCCTTATATGAGTAGAATTGTTGTGAAAGTAGAATCCTTTTATGAGTAGAATTATTGTGAAAGCAAAATCCTAGTATTAGTAAAATTGTTGTGAAAGCTAAATCTTGATATGAGTATAATTGTACTTCATTATTAATTCTCTCTTAGGTCAAATTGGACTATATATAAACAATCTTTGTTAGAGAAAAATACACTACTTCAAAATAATATTTTCTACATGTAATTGAGTTTTTTAAAGAAAAATCTTCTTCTCTTCATCTATTAATCTTAGGCACTTTTTTGATTTAATTGTTTAAAACATATTGTGTGGTTATGTTTGAATAATTCATATGCCTAATTGCTTTTCATCACATTAAGCTTTACATGATTGTTCTAGAGTTTGCTAGCTGATTTAGTTTTTACATAGTATGCTATTGAATCTGCTAGTTAGGATTTTTCATTGTTAAATCTACTCTAGGACACACTTTGCACTTGTGTTATTTGTGCTAATGTTTCAGGTACTATTAGTGACATATTCGGTATTTCGTGTGACTTGAAATTACCGAAGTTGACGGCTTCGATTAATCTTATGGGACTCAAGTAGATCGAAACATTGGTCCGAATCCAGACACCTAGCTTATGGAGGCTGTGAAAGGAGTGACGGCTCGTAAGTAAATTACATAAGAGGGATCTATCTGTGAAGGGTAGTCTAAGACCTGAGGTTATAATTGAACATTGATTTTCATAGTGGATAGTTAGGTGGTCCGATGGATCAGTGGTCCGATGGATCAGTGGTTTTTCTCTTAGGTCATTGTTATAACCTAGGTTGTTTCCATCTAAAAATCTCGTGTGTTATTCTTTATTTCTGCATTTTATTTTTACACGCGATTGTAGGTCTGGCCGTTGTGATTAGGTTATATAATTAAAATTTGATAAAATTAAAAATAACATATTAAGCCCCCTCTAGGTATATTTGGTCTGTAACTAAAAACTTTTAATTGGTATGGCATTTGGTCTGTAACTAAAAACTTTTAATTGGTATGGCACTGACAAAGAACAATATTTTGTAAAGGATGCTTATTGGTCCCTAATCAACTCTAGATAAATTTCCCATAGTCGAAGATTTTGGAAAAATTTGTGGAAGGCAAAATTGCATGAACGATAGAAATCATTATGTGAAAGATATTGAACAATTGTCTTAGTACTAGAAAGAATTTAAGTAAGTTCATGCAATTAGATGATTACTCTTGTTCTCTTTTTCATTTAGAATTGGAGGAAATTGATCATCTTTTCATTAGATGTGAGATTTTGAAATCATGGTGGTTCCAATGGCAATAGAATCTGATTCGGAACTTTTTAGCAATATTTGATATATGGTTATATATTAAGATGTTACTTAATCTCCCAAAACGATAACTTCCTCCTAATGTCACTACAAAATATTTTTCACTTGTTGCAGTGATGATGTTGAAGCAAATTTGGTGGTTTAGCTTGGAATGAAGTTATTTTTACAAATATGTCATTAGATCCTTTTTTGCTTATAAGAAGATTACATTCAAGAATTGAGGAATCTTCAAGCTTTCTTAGAGAGGTTGTTTAAGTAATTCCTCAAGATATTAGTGAGATATAGTAACTTTAGTTTAAGCTAATTGGCAATCATCTCCATCAGGTGCTTTAAAAATTAATTTTAATGCTACTTAGAGACAAGTTTAAGCTATTTTAGGATTTACTATATCTGACTCTTATGATATAATTATTTACTGTGAAGTAAATCATCATAATACTTCTTCTTCTAAAATAGTAGAGCTAATGACTTTTTGTGAAGCATTTCAATATGCTCTATCTCAAGCTCATAAATCGGTTTATTTGAAGGGAGATGCTAAAGCTATCCTTGATGCCTTTATATTCCAAAATTTGATTAATATTGCAATATCATGCAAGAGAATTGGAGGAGTTCCATAAAGAACTTGTTAAATTCTCCATGATCTATCAGATGGATTCCAAGAGATCAAAATGTTAGAGCTCGTAATCTGGTTTCATTGGCTTTCAACTCATGTTGGAGTGGTATTATATCTTTGGATTCAATTCCTATTTTCTAGTTGATTTGAGTTAAGGTACATGTGTAGTCTAACTGCCTTTTTTTCATAGAAAAAATAAAATAAAATCTCAAGATCATATAACTGTTGGGATAAATAAGAAAGTTATAAATATTTAAGGCAAAATAGGAAAATAAATCAAAACTTAATATAGTAGAGATATCGTACTAAATTAGTATCCTTTCTTGACTTTCTTATTTCTAGTATAAATACATATATTTTGTATAAATCAAATATCAAGAAATATTCAAATATTTTTCCCATATCATTTTAACGTGGTATCAGAGCCAACTAAGATTCTGTAAATCAGAATGGAAAAAAATCAAAAAAACCCAAAAACAAACACAAACTACCAAAATCACTAGTTGCCTCCCATCCAATCGCCGCTCATTCACCACCACCTGCACAGATCCATCCACCAACCAAAAAAAAAAATTTCCAGTGCAACCCAAACTCCTTGCCAACAACCAACCAAACAACTCAGTCCACCGCTAGCCAACCTGCACCCACAGACAACACTATCACCCATTCCCTCACCTTAGCAGCCAACTTCCATTACACCACTACAAGAAACCAACCACAAAAAAACCCAAAACCCAAAACCCAACTCGTAAACACCACATCTAGCCAAGCAAATCCAACCGCAGCCACCAAATCACCCATAGTGGCCACCCATAGCCACCAGATCTCCCACAATACTGTGCACAACGTCGTCGAAACCCACAAGCGTTGTCGAAATCCACAAGCATCGTCAAAACCCACAAGCACCGAGCCCAGCGTAGTTGTGCCAAGCGTCGCTGCCATCGTCCTCACCCATCCTTTATTCGCCCACTAGTGTAGGTATTTTATTTTTCCTTTCCTTATAAGCTCAAGTAAAGGCTTGTTCAAAGTATTAAAAAAATAATTCAAGAAAAAAGAAGGCAAGGAATAAAAAAAAAGGGGGGAGATCAAGTGAGTGAAGGAATTGAATCCCCCGGAATCAAATCTACTCCGATTGTTCAAACCAAGATAGCAAATGACATTTTTGACAAAGCTTTGGCATTGATAATTTATGCAAACAATATTGATAAGGCTTTAAATATTTCTACATTTGTTTTAAATAATACATGAATAATTGATTCTAGGTGCAACAGATTACATGACAAATGATGCTAGACATGCTTCATCACTTCAACCCTCTACAAAACAATTTGTCTCTATTGCAAATAATACTTCAACCCCAATCATTTGGGAATGATCTTTAACTCTTTCTAATACATTAAAATTAGAGTTTGTTTTAATTGTTCCATCTTTAGATTATAACCTTTTATTTGTTTCTCAAATAATCACTGCCTTATCTTGTATTGTAATTTTCTGGCCTGATTGTTGTGTGTTTAAGGACATCAAAACTAGGAAAATGATTGGCTGTGGCATTCGGCAGGGGAAGCTATATTACTTGAATTTGGACTCAAAGAGTATTGAAAGCCCACAACAAGCACTGACAGTTGTTGGTTCTGAAGAAAGAAAAGGGAAAGAAATATGGTTATGGCATCGTCATTTTGGGCATGTTTCCTTTGGGTATCTAAAAAGGTTATTTCCCAATTTATTTTTAGTAGGTGATGTTTCAAGTTTTCACTGTGATGTTTGTGAACTTGCACAAAGTCATCGTCCTTCATTTCTATTACGATTGAACAAAAGTCCACTTCCTTTCATGACTATTCACAAGGATGACATGGCTATGCTTGATGAAATCTAAGAGTGAAGTGAACTCGTTATTTCAAAGGTTCCATAAAATGATTGAAACTCAATATCGTACAAAGATTCAAGTTCTTCGGAGTGACAATGGTGGAGAATACCAGAGTACTGAGCTTCAACAATTTTTAGAGACACAAGGAATGATTCATCACACCATTCGCTCAAACACACCGCAACAAAATGGGGTGGCAGAGCGCAAGAATCGACACTTATTGGTCATCGTCCAAGCTTTATTAATTGAAGCCCATATGCCATTATCTTATTGGAGAGAAGCACTCACTTCTGCAGCCTATTTAATTAATAGGGTCCCCTCCAGCACCATCAATTTCAAAACATCATTCCAAACCCTAACAGATGCAATTGTTGCCCCAACTGTCTCAAATTTACCCTATCATCTTTGGTTGTATGGTGTTTGTACACCTACACAAACATCAAAGCAAAAATTAACTCCTCAAGCATTGCAATGTGTTTTTGTTGGGCATGCTAGTCATCAAAAAGGATATCGATGTTACCATCCCCAATCTTGAAAGTTATTTGTTACAATGGATGTTGTCTTTTATGAAGATGCAATGTCTTTTTCGAAGCTAAATTTCAGGGGGAGTACAAGAAGGAAATTCAAACTCTCGATTATGATGGAAGTGAAAACCAAAATGTGGGAAACTTAGATAGAAGTGGCATAACATTGGATTACACTATTGATAACTCACAAATTGAATCGAACCAAGAAATATATGAATTAGATTCATGTCATATGACATTAGATCAAAATGCCAATGAGAACCAAGTAACATAATGAATAAGTGATGAACACCCCATTAACGAACTGAGTACTTCTCAGCCTGAAATCGAGTCATTGGATAGTATGGCTCCATCTCCTGTCGATATATCACACCAATTGTTTACTGAAGTTGTTCTTGAGCCAAACAGAAGATAGTTACTACAACGTCACACAAGAGGTATTCCTAAACCCACATATGAGCCCGAACTTTCTAGTAAAGTAAAATATCCCATGAGTCACTATGTGTCTAACCATCGTTTGTCAAAATCAAACATATCATTTGTGAATCAATTATTTATTGTATCTACTCCTAACAGTATGCAAGAAGCTTTAACTAACCAAAATGGAAAGCTGCTATGAATGAGGAGCTGAGATCTTTACAAAAAAATAAGACTTGGGAACTTGTTGATCGCCAACCAACAAAACAAGTTGTTGAATGTTGATGGAATTTTACAGTGAAGTACCAAGCAAATGGTACGATTGAATGTTATAAAGCAAAATTGGTGGCAAAAGGATACACTCAAACATATGGGATTGACTGTACAGAGACTTTTGCACCTGTAGCAAAAATGAACACCGTTCGAGTCATGTTATCCCTAGCTACAAATCTGAATTGGCCATTATATCAATTCGATGTAAAGAATGCTTTTCTATATAGAGATATATCTAAAGAAGTCTACATGGATCTCCCACCAGGGAGTATGATATCATAAATCCATAATGGAAAAGTGTGCAAGTTAAACAAATCACTATATGGATTAAAGCAATCTCCAAGAGCATGGTTTGGTAGGTTCACAAAGTCTATGAAAGAATTTGGATATCAACAGAGCAATTCAGATCATATTTTATTCCTAAAAAAATAGCATGGTAAGATCACTATACTTATTGTATATGTGGATGATATGATCATAACAGGAAATGATCCTGAAGAAAGAAAAGCTCTTTAAAGTTATTTGTCTACAAAATTTAAAATGAAAGACCTTGGGTTCTTAAAGTATTTTCTTGGGATCGAGGTTTTTCAATCAAAAGGTGATAGACGATCTACTTCTGGCTACTTCACCTTTGTAGAAGGTAATCTTGTGACATAGAGAAGCAAGAAACAAAACGTTGTAGCTCGCTCAAGTGTAGAAGCTGAATTTAGAGATTTAGCAAATGTACTTTGTGAGGCACTATGGCTAAGACTCTTTTTACAAGATTTAGGTTTGCCTTTTGAACAACATATCCAAATATTTTGTAATAATAAAGCATCATGTGATATCACACATAATCCAGCTCAACATGACCATACAAAACACGTCAAGGCAGACAAATATTTTATCTAGGAAAAGTTGGATGGAAAGATTGTGAAATTACCAAGGATTCGTTCAAAAGATTAGTTAGCTGACATTCTCACCAAAGCAGTCTCAAATCGAGTGTTCTTAAAGTTTTAGACAAGTTGGGCATGTGGGACATGTATGCACCAACTTAAGGGGGAGTGTTGAGATAAATAGAAAAGTTATAAATGTTTAAGGCAAAATAGAAAAGTAAATCAAAACTTAATATGGTAAAGATATCATACTAAATTAATATCATTTCCTAACTTTCTTATTTCTAGTATAAATATATGTATTTTGTTTAAATCAAAGATCAAGAAATATTCAAATATTTTTTCCATATCATTTTAACAATAACTCTTACCAACATTTCTAGAAGAAAAGTGGGGAAAAAACTATTAATACTTCCATAGGAAGAAAAGCTATTGGCAGAACAATTAAGACTTGAACCCAAAAAATTTATAATTTTCTATTAAGAAAAAATTGTAATTGAATTTATTTTGCCATGTAATACAATATAAAGTAATGGATCAAGAAATAATTAAATGGGAAAATTACTTAAAATAACACTCATAAAACTTGTAAAAAAAAAATAGTATCATTACCTTCAACTGAGAATATCATGAAATAATGTTAGGAAGTGCTATTTTTGTTACTTAAAATAACACCCATAAAACTTGTAAAAAAAAAAATAGTATCATTACCTTCAACTGAGAATATCATGAAATAATGTTAGGAAGTACTATTTTTGTTATTATAAATTTTATAGATGTTAGTTTTGAAGTTTCCTAAAATTATATCAGAAACAATGACATGTATGTTGAGCAAATTTTCTGGAAGTTGTTGTTGAATGTTGATCTCCATAATTTTTAAGTGAAGTCTTTACAATCTTCAATTATGATACTGTAAAATTATTATAAATAATACAATATTTGAACTTGGCTTCAAGGCACGACTTTAAGTCACTATCCTTAAGACGTTATTTGCCCACACCAATTCGGTGATGCCTTAGGATTCAGCAAATACGTCTCAAGATACAATAAAGCCTTTTGTTGTCTACGTTGTGCATTTACGAAGATAACTCAAGAACATCTTTGACTTTGAAGAACACTCAAGATAATTAATGTTCTAAATATTGCATATTTATTAGAGAATGTTAGAGAATATTTATTAGAGAATGTTAGAGAATATTTATTAGAGAATGTTAGGTACATAAATTGTAGTGGAGAATGTTAGAGAATATTTATTATCCATTTTTTTATTCTCTCCTTATTATTCAAATGGCTTAAATGAATGTCCTATTTATAAAATTTCATGCACCCCTTCAATTGGATTACAACTCTTTGATAAGTTGTGACTTTTTCAAAAGTCATGTCTTTTAAAATATATGTAATTGTTCATAACAATTACAACCTATCAAAAAGTTATGTCCTTTTACTTAAGTCACAACCTTTCAACATAACATTTCACTTTCAAAAGTTGCAACTATTAATATATCTTTTGCCAAAAGACACTTACCAACCATTGCAACATTTTAGCCAAATGCTATGTTTTTTCATTTTAAAAAATCTTTCAACAATCCCCCACCATTTTCAAAATGAAATATAATTTTGAAAAACAATTTTGAAAACTTTTATCTTGAGTGAGCTCCTAAGACTTATGCATAAATAAAGGTGTCTTTTGGACTTAAACATTTACTTAGTGAAAACACATCAAATTTAACCAAAGTAACGTAGCAGGCAAGCCTTTTGAACCAGCGACCTTATTCGGTTAACCTAACATGTCTCACACGTAAGCCCTATTCATGTTCAATGTTCTTTTATTTGTTGACACGTGGATTGGCCTTGTGTCTTATATCTTGATTTTTCATGAGTGCTCTAATAGCCAGCCAAGCTACATAGAAGACGACACCATCTTCGACACTCATATAGGTGAACTTATTAAGGATACCCACGTAATTAAAGTATCCCACATAAAATTTTGTTATAAGTTCATTAAAAGCTAAATAACTTATCCTCCTCGTCCTATTACATGTACCAAGCACATCTTTCTTTGGGATACCTATTTATTTATTATTGTGCTTGCAATCACAAACATATGATGTACTTTGACTCATTAAACCCAAGATCTTGATGTTTCAAGTATTGGGGTTGAGTTTCCATCATTGGTGATTTATTTAAGGTTGGCTTCCATCCCATCCCCTTTACATGAATATATAACTATGTCCCTTGCAAAGCTTTTTATCATTAGAACTTTTCAAGTTCTTCATTACTTTTCATAAAACAAGCTCTTACCATGAGCACTAATCTACATAATTGTAGAAATTCATGTACCAGTTACTCACATTGCATCTGGTTACATGCATCAAAAAGAAGAACTCATCTTGTTAGTGTACACATACAACTATACAAGATATATTAACTTAAATCATAGAGGAATACTTACAACCATGATTCCCAATCATTTAGCTTTTATGTTATATGAAGCTAGGATAATCATGTTAATTACCTAGATGGAGCATATGCAAATGCAAGCTTGCTTTTTCTTTTTATCCCACAACATAGCTCACCTACTATATTAACTTGATTACTCTCTTAGTAATCAATCAAAATTAAGAAATTTATATTCTTCCTCTATATTATTTCTAAGATATTAAAATTTATTTTCACTCTTAAATGAGTGCTTTCATCAATAGTTATAACCCTTCCCCAAAGGTTGCAATCTTTCACCAAGAGTTATGACTCTTCACCTATAGTTCGATCTTTTACCAAGAATCACGATCCTTCACCAAGAGTCATGACCATTCACTAAAAGTCACGATTTTTTACCAAAGATCGTGTCTTTTCACCAAGAGTCACAACCCTTCACCAAGAGTCACAACTCTTCTCTAAAAGTCACAACCTTTTATGAAGGGTCATCATCTTTTACTAAGTGTCACGCCACTTCATCAAATATCATGACTTTTTAGCAAGGGTCACCACGTTTCACCAAAAGTCATGACCCTTTCTTAAAAGTCATGATTCTTCAATAAGGGTTGCAACATTTTTATCATTCATGACTTTTTATCAAGGATGACAACATTTCACCAAGTCATGACTTTTAGCAAGGTTCATGATCTTTCACCAATGATCATCACAATATCAAGATTCATGACTATTTAACATATGCATGTTATTTGTATAATATGCATCAATTAAAATATATAATATTTAATTTTATATTCTATTCAATTTTCATGAAATTTGATCAATGCATTTAACTATACATATATGCATTTAATTTTAACATGCATGCTCTTAAAATAATATTAAACTCAAGATACATCATAGAGACATCTAATCATACTTCACAAATAAAATTAAATTTCTTACTAGTTGTGAAGCCAATAACAAGTTCACATGGCATAAATAGCAACTTAAGATTGTTGAGCAAATTTTCTTAAACTTTTTGTTGAATGTTATCTCTATAATCTTTAAGTCAAGTCTTCATAATCTTCAATTATGATACTGCAAAATTATCATAAATAATACAACATTTGAACTTGGCTTCAAGGCACGACTTTAAGCCACTGTCCTTAAGACACTATTTGCCCCCATTAATTCGGTGATGCACTAGGGTTGAGCAAATATACCTCCAGATACAATAAAGCCCTTTGTTGTCTGTGGTGTGTATTCACAAAAATAACCCAAGAACACTTTTGACTTTGAAAAACACTCAAAATAATTAATGTTCTAAATTTGCAGTATTTAGAATACTAACTTTATTTATACATAAATTGTAGTGGAGAATGTTAGAGGACATTTATTATCCATTTTTCTTATTCTCTCCATATTATTCAAATGGCCTAAATGAATGGCCTATTTATAGAATTTCATACACCCCTTCAATTGGGTTACAATTCTTTGATAAGTTGTGACTTTTTCAAAAGTCATGTCTTTTAGAACATATGTAATTATTTATAATAATTACAACCTATCTTAAAGTTATGTCCTTTTACTTAAGTCACAACCTTTCAACATAACATTTCACTTCTAAAAGTTGCAACTATTCAATATATCTTTTGCCAAAAGGCATTTACTAACCATTGCAACCTTTTAGCCAAATACTATGCCTTTTCATTTTAGAAAATGTTCCAACAATATATAGCAACAAAAAAAAAAAAAAAAAATTCAAACAAGTAACAGTGGTTTTATTCGGGAAAAAAAACATTAATAAACAGTTTTAGCCCCTGGGGTTGAAATGGGGACATAATGTGCAAGATAGTAGTTTTTGGAAACCACACAAGCATGATATTATTTCTTGCTATGTTCGAAAACAAAAATTATTAGTTAGAAACATAGACGATTAGATAATATTCAGCAAGAGATTGAGTATGTTACTTCTCTCTTCTTTCTTAATATCTTCTTCAATTGTAAATTTAAATTTAATGAACATCATATCTAGCTAATTCTTCTATTAATCTAGATGTCTTATGAACTGAATTTTCTAACATATGTTAATCTAATTTATTCCCCCTTGTGAGTGCAATTTACAATTATATTATTTGATCTGATCTTAATTGTTAATTAATTGCTTTGTCATCAATTAATCTATAGAGGCATATAGGTAGCTTTGAAAGAAGTATTTATATGTTTGTCTTTATCAAATAGCATGCATAATTTTTAGGCTGAGAGGTACGATTCGTATGTATGTAATCCATAATTGATGTGCTTCATAAGTAGTGATTTAATCTAATTGGCATAAGAGTGTAATTAAGTTAGACTTTTCTTTTCTTTATTTTCTTTTTACTTTTTTTATTTTTTTTATTTAGTTTAATTTTCTTTTTCAGTTTTTCCTTTATTTTATTATTATTATTATTATTATTGGATTAGTTATTAACTATAATTAACATTATTTTTTATTTCATTTGTATTTAGTTAATCTTCAAATTTGGCTTTAAGTTGTGATGCACACATTTAGAGATTTCATGCATATTACTTGCACACTTAATGCTACATCATGAGAAAAACAAGGAACAATGAACCATAGCATACGTGTAATGTACACAATCTAGTACGAAAGGGGGGTAACTTCTCTCACTTCTTTACTTAATTTCTTTTGTTTTTCTTTTTGACATTGAGGACAATGTAGAAATAAGGTTGGGAGTGGGAAAAATATTCCATGAGCATGAAGTTAGACCAAATTTAAATTTGTAACTTTTGTCACTTGAATTTTATTAGGATAGTGTCGTGTCCACTTGAGTCAATCCGAAAGTATATGATATTAACATGATTGTAATGACGGTAATATATGAAAGAAATTAAAATTTTACCTAAGTAAAGAGGCACATAAATGTTAGATTCATCTAGTTTGAGGATTTTGTGGTTTATGTGGTAGTTTGCATGGTTAGTATGACTATTTTGGTTTGTGTAATGTATGCATGTTTATGATATATTTTAAGTCTCAACAAGCTCTAGAACTCATTTGAAAACCCATTGAAGCGAAATAATAGAATCAAATGCCACTTAGAAAGTGATTTAGGCCATCTTTGGACCGTTTGGACTTTTCAAACCTCCTCGTATTATTTTATCCATAGTACACCCTTGAACTCAACATTGACATACGTTGTACTACCCTTAATGATAAGAGTACTCAATGTAATATTTGATTTTCATGAGCAATTATGTTGTATTTATCTTGCTTCATCACAATAAAAAAAATAATGATGATTGAAATAATAAGCAAGAAAAGTAAAGAAAGAAAATCAAGCAAAAAGATCCAAGGGACATGAAATTTATAAGAGGATGAAAAAGAACACTTGGTGGAGAAAGTTGAAAATAAGTTTGTGAAATAAAAAGTACTCTTATCCTAGTGAAAATATTATTTTCGTACTTTCATAATCACACACCTAACCACAACTTTACAAGCTTAATGAAGTCCTATTGATTCTAGGTAGTTTGATTTCTATATTAGTGGAGATGGATTTGAAAAGTGAGCATACGGAGGTTGTAAGTGTAATTTTCATTCAAATTTTATTTGCACATTTATGAGATATTAAAATGTAATCTATGAATATCATGCATGGCACGATCAGATAGTGTAACTAACGGATTTGTAGTTTGATTGGTTGTTCAAAATTCGATTACTAAGATGGGTTTAATATTTGGACTGTTTTTGAGCTTAAGTGATTTTTAACTATTTTGTATGCCATTCGTTGTTAACAATTTTTGAGACATATGCATGGATTGATTCAAGTATCTTTAGAGTCTTTATTTAGTTTTGTTAGTTACAATATTTGCGGGTATCATCACTAGAAACCCTCACGAGACTATAACTCGTCCACTAGGGCCACCTAGGGATTTAAAGGCTTGTTGCATATGCTCAATGCAACCGTGACAATCTACGGAAGTGATTTAGGTTAGTTTAGTTTATTCGTTTTATTTTAACTTTTAGATAGCTCCTCTTGCTAGAGACTAGCAAGAAGCTGGTTGGGGGTTGTGATAAGTGCTCAAAAAGCACTAATATTTCGTGGTTTATTGCGCTTAATTGTTTAAAAATAGATTTGTTATTATTGTTTATTTAACAATTTTTCATAAATCTATCAATTCGAAATTACAGGTATGTTTTAGTGTATTTAAGGTGTTTTTAGCGTCAAATGAGTTGAATAATGCAAACACGCGAAGACAGAACACTTACGGCGCTCGGATCACGAGTTACGGGCAAAACGAGACAAATATGTAAGCCTTACATAACGAGCAAGCACATATGTAAGGGGGTAAATGTGAAGAAAGGAAAGGCGAAGCGCGTCGTGGCAAGGAAAATGTATGCCACGGCGGGGAGCTCTCGGGTTTTCACCAATATTTCCAATTTTTGTGTTGCGCCGCGGCGGAAAAAATGTATGCTGCAGCGTGCCTATTCCTATTGCAATCAGGAATTGTGTAAACCCTTACATCTATAAATACCCCTTCTAGACTCCAACTTATATACAACTTTTATACACAACAATTTTGCAAGTAAACAAGAGATCTAATCAGTTTTAGGAGCTTTGCCACACTCAACGAAGCAAGAGAAACCATTCTAAGGATCCAAGGAAGCCGTTGACGATTGAAAATCAAGCTTTTGGAAAAGAACGTTATCCCATCCATAAGCGTATTTAGATCTATGATTTCCTTGTTGTTATAGAATTCTATTTTCTTCTTCTTTCGTTGAAGTGTATGATCATGTTATATTTGTCTATAAATTTTAATATGAACATGAGCGGCTAATTTCATTATGAATGTTTAGTTTGTGTTGTCATGTTTGCTAGAATTGTGTATGGTGAATGTTTTATTGATTTAATATAAACAAATTACATTTTGATTAAGAGCATATTTAGATATTTAATTATGAATTATCATGGGCCAATTTGAGATTCATAGTTAGGTTGAAAAATCTGAGAATCTAGTTTTAGGAACGTCACCTTAACTTTATTCCGAAACATTTAATCGAAGCTTCAAATTAGTGACTTAGTCATAGCATTAGTTTGATTGGCATTTATTTCCTTGCGCATAATTTGATTACTATTTGATATACTCAATTGTAAGATGTTAATTAGTTAATTAACAAAGAGATTTACCCCGACTATAGGCAGTCTCATAATTAAAAGGAAAGCCAGTAAAATTGTTTATTAGAACGTTAATGTTATTTCACCATTACTTTTCGATGCAAGCATGATCAACCAAACTAAACGTACATACATCCTCCATTGATTATCAAATCTATTTGAATTGATTGTTAATTTGCGATATTGTTTTCGTTAATTGTTCGTACCATTGATCTCGTTACAAAACAAAACACTTTTTACAATTTTACTAGATTTAGGACTCTAGTTACTTAGAGTTTTAGTTTCACTATAACTCTATTTAATTGATGTTTTACTTTCGTTAGAACTCTATTTAGATTAAGAAAAATGTTATTTAAAACCACTGCAATTCTTTGAGAGACCGACCTTGGAAGTTTACTTGTCACTTTTCTACGAATGATTCGTACACTTGCTAGTATTAAATTTATCACATCAGTTTCCCTAACTCCAATTTATAACAAATAGGATTAATTAAGAATGACTTTTTATCTTCTACTTCTTTTCCGCTTCGTTTACCATGTTTTTCTTTGTTCTCTTAAGAGTACTTCAGTGTAACAAAGGAAGCAAATTTGATATCTCCAAATACTATTTGGATCATGAAGAAGACAATTTTTACTAGTGGTAAAATTACAAGAGCTTGAATGAAACATTAGATAATCAAACTCACCAGCTCGCAGATAATCACTAGCAGAAAATGCCCTTTTACATTGCCTTTGAAAGAAGTACACAAAACCCCATGTTCAACCCACTAGGATTAGTAGCTTCAAAACCTTCTATATAGTTAGTTTAGCAAAAGTACAAAGTCTCTATAAAGACTACAAAAATTATCCCAATTAACTTAACACGAGTTTTATCACAGTTTGAAGATATGCTCGAATCTATTCTGAGCATTATAACACTCGACCAATTACCAGAAGAGTTGTAGATTAAAAAAACCATATCATATGAAATTACAACTACTTAGACAATGGAAAATAATTAAAATCAAATTTGAGTTGGAGAGAATTGTTGTTCAAACTCAGGAGTGCATATCTCCTTCTCCAACATATAATCCTCATCGTGTCCTCCTCACTTGCCACCACCCGCCGCTCACCACCCTCAATGTTAATCTTTGCCAGTTCGTGTGGTAAGGAGAGAAACATAGATAAATTATGGGAAAAGGGTTATTTAAGTCTAATTGATGTTTATAATGTAAAATACAGCTGTATGGTTTTTAAAATGACTTGGCAATTGCAATACACATGTCCAATAATAGTTGGAAGTATTCTCCTTCACAACAAAATTAGATGATGAGTTTGACTCATATAAAACCTCCGTTTCACATATAAGTAAAAACAAAATGACTACTATAAATCAAACATATGTAGTTTAGAGGAAACAAGTACTTCTAAATATCAAACATGTGCATGCCAAAGAGTATGAAAAGGGTGTACAATGGTGTTAACAACATGTCAGCGTCCCTCAAAGACTATGAAAAGATTATACAAATCAGGGAAAATAATCAAGGAATTTACCATGACATGTAGAAGGAAAATTCTACCTTGCAGCCTCTGTATCTTACACACTTTCACTACCCATGTATGTACATTGGATAGTTATCAATATAAATTTTGTTACTTTTTTAAAATAAATTTAATGGTTAAGATTGTCTCAAGTAAATCTAAAAATGCAAAAGTCTCTATTGACCAAAAAAAAACTAAAAATATTAAAAAGAAATGTTTATTTTAACTTGAAATATTAGATCGTTGAACAATTATTTTCTTCATCATAATCATTCTCTTTCTCATTAAATCATTATTATTATTTTTCCTACTTCTAAAGTCGAACATGTTCTCCATGGTAAAACATTCCCTTACTTTTTGCTTTCTATTTTGTTTACCTACCTTTCCATCTGGAAGACAAACTTTGCAAAGAGGAACGTTCTCCTAACTCCCAAGTGAATTTGGTGTTCATGACACAGCCTTGGTGTTGTGTGGAGACATGGAAAAATATATTTACTCACTCTATCAATGCAGTGCCAAATTCCATAGCATTGAACCGATGATTAATCTGTCTCCACTAATCCCCAGTAAGTGAGTTCAGAGTACACAGACAGAATCTCACACTCAATGAAACAAGAGTTGAAGCCTCGAAGCAAGTCCATAGCTCCGTAGCATGATTTTAGCTTTGGCATTATACCATTGATTCCATGAATGACTTTATGATTTCTACGTCTTCTTTTGAGTCTTGGTAGCTTGATGGTTTAAAGTTTTTCCATAGTCCAACTGGATGGTTTTTTCTAGATTGAGCATCTTTTGAATATCTGCCAAAAAAATTTTCACACTCTGGATATGGCTTGACATAAAGGTTATAGAAGCGAAGTCTGCTAGGCCTGATCACATCCCTCAACCGCACTTCAAAATCAATCCCACCTTTAGCTCTCAAATACTCTATGACATTGAAGCGCGGAACAATCTGCTTATCAAAATTCACACCCAGGAACTTAGGAACTTCAACCAAGCTATTAATATTGAACTTCATATTGTGTCTTAAAAATTCAATCTTTCTCTCAATCTCCTCTACCTTATATATTATTGACCTTGGCTCTTCCCGTAACACTCCAAAGGCATCTCGACGAATCAATCCATGACTGCACAAGCAGTCAACTCTCAGCTTAACTTCAAATCCAGCTCTAAATGATCCTTCACAAAAGATCTTCTCCTGGATTGCCACACGACATTTTAAAGTACTCAAGAATTCCAAACACCGTGAAATTTCACCAGGCTCCATGCCAAGAATCTTTGGCTCTTTAATAACCTCTTTTGTAATCAGATCTTGACCAAACCCCAAATCTTTAAACTCAGAAAGTAGTGGATTCAACCTGTCCTGAATTCCAAATCCTAAAACTGCTGGAAACCGATAAAGAATCCAATCAAGTTCATCATTAGAAATTCCTATTCCGATCAAGAAACCAATTCTTCCTTGAACTTCCCTCTCATTTATCATAGTTATTCCAGGAAATCCCTCTACAATCTTTATCGCTGTACCATCCTTCAATCCTAAAGCTCTCAAAACCCTCAAACTTTCTATGAGACCATTTGAGTTGACCTGAAACTTTCTGGAATGCTCCAAAACACTCTTAATCATCAATGGTGAGGCACTCGACAATTGCAACTGTGAGAAACCCATCTCCCATTTTTTAAGAAATTTAAAATCCAAAATTCCAGGACAGTCACAAACCAATTGAACAATGGATTTCTGGGGAATTTTAAAGGACATAAGAATCCCTAGAGAGCTTTGAATTTCATCTAAATTAATTTTCAGCAAAAATCGATTCTTTGTGAGGACATTGTGAAGCTGAGATGAAGGAAAACCGTACCTCTGGAGGAGATTAGCAATAGAAATCTGTTTCCTGTATTGGGTTTGTTCAGATAAGGCATAAACAGGAATGGTTGAAAAGCACAGTGAATTGTAGTTTGAAGCCTGTTTTGTAAATAAACTGAAAGTTATCCTGGCTGCAACTTTTATGGCCATTGGTCATGCTTGGATTGAACTATTCTCAAAACCCTTGTTTGAGCTCCGTTTCTTAACACTACAGCTGTCTAATGAATGAATTTCCAAAACAGTAAACCTGCATAATTTGGGTAGCAGACCCATATAAGGTATTGCTTTTATATATATTAGGAAAAACAATTAAAGTCAAATGATGGACTAGTAACAAGGACAAAACAAAAAGCCAATACAATAAAAGATCAGTCCAGGTTATGAAATATCGTTAGGTGCTCATTTAGTGTTAGTAGAATGCCATTGCTCTATTCTCCAACTCACTTGCAGGCACACAAAAAAATGTCCCTGCTCTATCAACAAAGACTACAGGTTACAAGAAAAGTGATGTCACCTAAATAGACTGCAAAAGCTTTCAGTTGTCAATAATGCAACATTCAATCCAAGTATGAACACCAAGTAGTTAAAGTCTTTTCACCAAACAAGTATTTCAGTTCTTCAAAAAAAAAAAAAAAAGTCAATCTAAATTTCCAGCAATTGACAGCAAAGTTATTCCCTAAACTACCAGAAAAGAACAAGTATAAGAATAAATTACAAATAAATTAAATAATTAGAATAAGGATGCCCATTTTGGTTTGAAGACACTAATATTTCTCGCTTTTAATTTAAATCTCATGCATCCCATTATTTACAAAAGCCTAAAGCGTTTTGAGAGAATCAAAAAGCAAAAAAGCAAAAATCATGAAATTATTACTTTATTTATTATTTCAACCAGTGTTTAGTTTCAAATCAATTACGAAGAACTTATCATATGATAAATGTATAAAAATATGCGTTCAATGTCCATCAACCCAATTGTTGAATTATAAGTGTTGGCCTACATGGTCTATGGAGTCCTCCTCCTATCAGCTTATCCTTTTACGTTTGTTTCTCAACAACTTCTACCATCATGTTCCCTTAAAATGAAAATTAAAGATAAGAAGGTAAAAATCAGAACAATAGCGATACAAATTAGACCCTTCACTTTAAACAAATTATACAGAAATACAAAAGAACACATCTGTTCTTGTATAATTCCTTTATAGACGGTATCAGAGCTCGGTTAATATTAAACCCAGCTTCTTATAGCTAACCCAATGGACTCTCAAAAAACAGAAACCCACACTCAAAATAAAAAATAAAAAAAATCAGAATCATTTTCCAATGACAGCCCGTTTTACAACTCAGAGAAATGTCAAATGGAAGGAATTTCAGAGACTGGGCTCAGTCAGTAAAGTTAGTAAGTGATGAAAAAGGAAAACTGGGTTACCGGAAAAAATTGGAGATCGAGCTCGACGATGTCTAGCAGGTCCTCAACCGTCGCCCAACGCCGTCGCTCCTGGACGTCTCCTCAGAGTTACGCCACCAATAGGACGAAATGATGCCGACGCTTGGCTTGGGTGAGTATCTCAGGTCTCTCAATAGGACGCCGTCGCTGGGTTTGGGCAAGTATCTCTGGTGACAGGTCTCCTAGTCCGTACAATCCTTATGAAAGATCGGCGCTAAAGGCTGGAAATGTTTATGGGCCAGATTGGGTCATGGGCTTACATAGGGAAATACTGGAATTAATGACCCAAAATATACCATATTTGAGTCAAAAGGGTGATTTTTGATTTATCACTCTATGGTACCGTTTACAATATATGAGATTATTATTTTATCTTTATATCAGTTTAATCATTTTAAGTAATTTACATTTATATTTGTATAGTACGTAAATAATTTACATAATATGTAAATAGTTTACATAATATATAAACAGTTTATTTACATACCTGTTTAAACAGTTTACATACATGTTTATATAATATATAAATAGTTTACGTACATGTTTACATAGTATATAACAAAGTTTACATACCAGAGTTTATGTATGTAAATTGTGTTAGATACTCGTGCTAAGTAAGTAACATGTTTACATACTGTCATATTAGTATGTAAATTTATTTACATACTGCCATATTAGTATGTAACATAGTTTACGTAATGTTAAATGAGTATGTAACATAATTTACATACCATTAATATGTAAATATTATACAATTAAGGATATTTTTTTATAATTTATTTAATTTTAATGTAATAAAAATTCACAATTTTAATCATATTATTGCAAGTTTTAGAAAATATAATTTTTATTCAAAATACAAGCAATTTAAGCCAATTATTCGAAATATTGGAATGATCAAAAGAAATCATTGGCAAAGGCTAGGCCCATGAAAACCAAATAATAAGTATTGGGCCATGAGTAAGTCAAACTAGACCAGGCCAAAACTTACCTAAAAAATAATTGAAAAAATAATAAAAATAACACTTCTTAAAATTTTTAATAATAAAAATAGTATTTTTGTATTCAAATCATATATTTTCACTATTAAAAAAAGGATTTTTACGTCATTTTTTTTAAACTTCGTCCAATTAGACGTCATTTAAGTTAAATTGCGATAATTTAGACTATTTAATATTAAACGTTATCTAATTAAACACCACTCAATATTATTATAGTACTATTTTTTACTGTAAATTTTATGGGTTTTATTTTTCATAATTTTCCAAAATATTTTTTTTGTAAAAGTTGTCTTAAGCTCGAACACACCAAATACCCTTGTTGGGAAATTTACGAAAAATCTATGGATTGAAAATCAAGACAAAATAAATATCGAAGTTACCAAGTCTTAGTTGACCAGCATAAACTAATACATGGGAAGTTTTAAATCTAGAACAAATAGATCAACTTTACAAACTCGTTTCTAAATCTCAAGGTTCTAATCAATCATCGTCTTCTACCTCATTAGCCTATAAAAGTAATCACTTAAGTACTCTTGTTACCACTTCTTAAGCCAATATTATTTGATTTATTGATTTTGGAGTGTCATATGCAACTGATGCCTATCATTTATTTATCACTTACTCACCTTGTTGCAGGAATCTTAAAGTTCAAATTATAGATAGATCTCTCTCGTCATTTTCCAATAAGGGAGTATTTAAATATTTAATTCTATAATTCTCAATTATGTGCTTTATGTTCCAAACTTGTCATGCACTTTAATTTCTATTAGTCAAATGACAAAAATCTCTCATTGTTTTGCTAAATATCAATTTACTTTACTTCCTAAAGTCCCTTGTAAACCTTTCAAACCCTTTATTTTAATCCACAATGATGTGTGAGGTCTATCATGTATTCTTAATTGTACTTATAGTAAGTGATTTGTTATTTTTATTGATAATCATACCCATATTTGTTGGGTTTACCTGTTAAAAAAATTGAAGTTTGAAATGTTTTCATTAGCTACATTGATTTAAACCCAATTTTAAACACAAATGCAGGTCTTTCACATTAACAAGGGCATTGAATATTTTAATCATATCCTATAAAATTATCTTCAAAATCAAAGGATAGTACACTAAAGTTCTTGTGTTGATACTTCTAAATAAAGTGGGATAGTTGAACGAAAGAATAGACACCTCTTCAAATTAGCTCAAGCTTTAATGTTCACCATGAATATTCCCAAAATATTTTGGGGAGATGTTGTTCTAACTTCCTTATATCTCATAATTCATATGCCTAGCTAGATTCTCTTCTTTGAATCTCCACTTCAAAAATTATAATACTTCTTTACCACATCACATCTACAATCTAATTTAACTTTGAAAGTATTTAGTTGTACTATAATTGTTCATGACTATTCAAACACCATATCCAAACTTGACCCAAAGGCTATCAAATGTGTTTTCATTGGATGTTCTCCTACTTAAAATTGATTCAAATGCTGTGATCTCTCTACCAACAAATTTTTTGTTAGTCTTGATGTTATCTTATTTGAAAACGTCTCATATTACCCAAAGTGCTCTCCTTGGGGGGAGAATGATATAAAAGAGGATAGAACATTTGGTCAATAATTGGACCATGATTTTTCCTTTGACCCCCCCTTCTCTTGAACTTACTTCACCCAGTATTACTCATGATCAAAGTAATGAGTCCCATAACCCCCAGACGTCAAACAAATTTTTTTTATCACTTAGAAAAATACTAAGAACACATAATTGATTACTTTCAAACAAGAATCCATTGAGTAACATATATTCTCAAGCAAGTCTTTGTTCAGACACTTCTACAATATTTTCTTAAAGTCTACGTCATGAGCAACAACTCAAGAAGTGTATCAAAGCTTGTAATGCTTATTTTGAGGAAAGTGAGTAGATGCATTCTCCTGTTTAGAGCATTGGCAATAATATTCTTAGCTCCAGCTTTGTGTTGAAAAACAAAGTCAAATCTTTGTAAGGTCAAGCACTATCGAATGTACATCTTGCTAAGTTACCTTTGTCATTTGACGAACTGTAGATCTTGATTATCATAATGCAAGACAAACTTTTTAGAAAGGAGATATCTGCATATAATTCTTTCTCATTTATGTTCCAGCTTTGTCGAGCTTCACTAAGCTTTTCACTAAAGAATTCTATAGGTTTTCTTTCTTGTGAAAGTACTTCCCATATACCAACAATTGACGCATCAATATCAACTTCAAAAACCTTTGTAAAATCAGGAAAAGGTAGTACATGAGTTGTATTAAGTTTATTTTTGATCAATTGAGAGTTGTTCTATTATAATTGCTTCTATTTAAAATACCTTTCTTTAAACAATCTATCATAGGAGCTACTATGGTAGGGGTGACAATTTCTAGCACGACCCGACAATACGATCCAAACACGACACGACACAAATTTTTTTTAGTAAGAATTGATTAATAATTTTTTCATGTTCTTAAAAGTTTTGTTATTTCTTACTATTATAAATAAACAATATGAAAAAAATTCAAGTAAATTTTTTAATATGTCAACTAACTCGAAAAGCTGACATGAGCAAACACGACACGAACACGACTAACATAACACGATTGCCACCCCTACACTATGGTACTAAAATCTCTAAAAACCTCTCGTAAAAGATAGCTAGACCATAGAAACTTCTAAGTTCTTGGATTGAAGTTGGTAGAGGCCAACTTGAATGACTTGAACTTTTTTGTATCAGCAGCAATGGAAACCAAGGAATAGCAATTGGGAGAACATGGAATCACACTTTCTTATTTTAAAAAACATTTTATTATCCTTTAAAGCTTTTACAACATTTGTCAAATGTGCACAATAATCCACAGTAGGATGTCATCAAAATACATTGCAACATATTTACCAAAGAGCACTATTAACCATTCATATAGTCCTTCCCTTGTTTTCAAAGTCATTTTTCATTCATTACCAAGCTTGATAAGTATCTGGTAGTATTCACTCTTTAAATCCAACTTAGAGAACACTAAGGAACCATTTAGATTGTCTAACATGTTTTCTAAGCGAGCTATAGGAAATCTATACTTAACTATGATGTTATTAATTCCTTTAGTGTCTGCACACATTTTGTGCGAGGCATCTTTCTTTTGAACCAAAAGAGCTGGAAAAGTGCATGACTAATCCTCTTCTATACATTTTTTATTGGAGCAATTCATCCACAATTTTTTGAAGAATGTCATGCCCTAAAGGGCTTATTCTATAGTAGATCAATTTAGGTAGTTTCGAACCATAAACTAAATCGATATGATATAGTATGTTTCTCAAATGTGGTAGCTCAGGGGTTGATTCAAGGGAATACAAATCATGAAACTTTTATAGTAATGGTTGCAAGATTTATGGAATTTCTCTTCCATTAGCAGCCAACTCCTTAATAACCAATACTAATTTTTTTTAACACATCTTTATTTCCTTAAGAAAATCTTAGCCAGACATATTCACAAGCACTTTATAACTTGTTGGGGCAGAGTTATGACAAAATGGTTTAGGTAAAGGATTGAGTAACATATTTTTATCATTCCAAGGAAGCAAATAACTATTATCACTACCTTTATGAACAACATCCATATCAAATTGCCAAGGCTAACCAAGCAGAATATGGAATGCATCCATATTCACTACATCAAAAATTGTCATATCTTGATAATGGTTTCCAATAAAAAAAAGCACCTTGAAGACTTCAGTCACCTTAGTCTCAATTCATTTCTTTATCCAACCAATTTTGTAAGGTTTAAGATGAGGCTTTGTCAGTAACCCAAAGCTTACCAATGTCTTTGAAACTATATTCTTGTTGCTTCTACTATGAATAATGATGTTTCACACCTTATTATTGATATTGTATAATGTTTTAAAATAGAGTTACGTTATTTTGGTAGTTGTTGTTTAAGTGCTAATAGGAGTTTCTATAAAATAAATGCCACATGTTCACCCTGATCATCATTTTGAACATCCAACTCCACATTCTCAAACTCTTTGGAATAAGCATCTTCAGAGCCTTCCTCTACATCACCAACTTCTTCAATATAATGCACATGCCTTTGTTTGAAGGTAATTCATTATACCTATGCCCTGGCTGGTTGCACCTAAAGCATTTGATGAGTGATGGTTTTGCATAAGGATTGAGGTTAGGTCTTGTGGGTGGGTTGATTAAACGTTGTTTGCTAGTATTTTTGGGTGCCACATAAGTTTGACCAACCATTTTTGAAGTAGTAATGTTATGAAGTGTGAATTGAAGGGAACTTGATTCAACCCTGTCATTGGAAAATTATAGAATGGGCTTTCTATAGATTGTTTGCCAGGAATTTCATGTTAATTCGGGTTCAAATTTGGTGGATAAAGAAATAGTTTCAAGTAAGGATAGTGGAGCTCGTGTGTCTAGCTTACATCTATTTGTTTATTTCAACCCAACAATGAATTTTAATATTTTATAGATTCCTTGTTCATTCAAATTATTTCTTGCATGCAACCTTTAAAATTCATTTGCATAGTTAGTAACAAACTTACTTCCTTGTTGACAGTAAAGAAGTTGTCTATATAGTGTCTACTTGTAAGCTTCAACTAAAATAGTATTTTTGTTGTGCTTTGTATTGTATTTACAAGACTATTAGATATTTCAGATGTATATTTTGGATTGAAAAGTGACCTCCTATATTAAAATTTAAATAATTTGTGCTTATTATTATTGAGATTTTTACAGGAGTTTATTAGAAAAAAAATTCTTGCCACAGTCCCAAAGTGTCCTTTGGAGAGGGAACATCATGTTCTCCTTGTTCTATTAAAACCAAGAAGCACTCTATTAGGTCCAGATGAGTAATTAGTTTGATTAATAATAATGTTTGAATCAAATTATCTAATATGAATGTGTAAACTGACAACTACCTTTTCTTCTTGATTTCTGCTTTTGAAACAAGCATCTTCAATTCTTTCTGTATCATGAAAATCTTTGTTTGATCAGCTACTGATTACCAAATGGTTTTCTTCTTTTGCATGATTATTTGCATTTATAGTCTGTTTTACATATTCTTTGGGATCTTCAACTACCTGGAAATCTTCTTCTGCAATACAAGATCGAATTTCGATCAAAAACTTAAAAATTAATACTGGAACAATCTAACAAACAGTTGGGTGCATAACAAGAGTGTAATCCTAATAAAAGTCTAAAAGAAGTTGTTGCAGAAATCTAATGTGTTGTGTTGTTGTTCCTCATTTCATTTCCCATATATATTTCAATTAGCCAATTGTAAAATCAATACTCAACAGTACACTCAATTCTAGGTACATGCATTGAGCCTCTGAATCATTATATGAAATAATAGAAAGAGCTCAAAACTCAAAATGTAGAATCTTGATCTTGATTTCCATACCAATATGATGATGTAATTCACATACTAGAGTTCTTTGATTAAAATATTGTTTAATTTGTTTTATTACATATAATAAATTAAAATTATGTATATGATACAAAATTGGTAAAAATTTAGTTATTGGATTTTTAATTTTTTCTTAATAATATAATATTTAAAATTATTATTATTAATTAAGTAATAGTAATATGTAATTAATTAATGGTTTTAATATAATTATTGTTAAGGAATTAATTAAAAATGAAAAATAAAAGAAATATTCTATTTTATAAGAATATACTTTTTAGTGTAATATTTGGTGTTGTGGGTTAGAAACGAGGAAAAATATAGTACAATTTTTAGTGCAAAATGATACAAAAAGTTGAAGATGCTCTTAGAAAACAGTTTTTTGATGCATAAACACTTCATTTTATGAACATTTACCACGCATTTGAAAGCTCTACTAATGAAAGTTGTTCGAATAGAAGTGATTTTAAGCATAAAATGATCAACCCAAACTCTATTCGATCGGATAATTCGCAAGAAACTTCTTTCTCATTATTATTATTATTTTTGTTTTTTGTTCATTGATATTCATAAAGAAAGGATAACCAGTTAGGGGTTACTCCATGTTCACATTCCATGGTACTTTAATCAAAAGGTTTAAGCCGGCAAAAATTAGCCAACGTTTCATTTATATCATATTGATGTCATTAGCAAGAATTATGGATCCTAAACTTGTATCTTTTTTACATTCTTAACTGATACACTTTAATATATAAATTTTAACAGTTTAGAGCATCATGTACAAAAATAAATTCTTAATTTTTATGTTAGGACACTTTAATCCCTAAAATTAGGACTAAAATTTTAACTTTTTTTTTAAATAGGATCTGCGTGTACTAGTTGAAAATTTATAAACTAAAATGTCTTAAAAACACAAATTTAGGGACCTTATATCACCCCTATTACATTACAAACCTAGAATGTGAAAAAACCTTGTTCAACCGATTAATCTACAAAATCCGTCAGCATAGTGTTGTTGATATCCGTGCAGTTTTAAGTTCATGATGTTTCTCAAGAAGGAAGAAAAAATAAAAGTCAGTTGTTCACTGAAAACTAAAGCAATCCCAGAACATACAATGACTAGAAGTAGAGAAGACATCCAAAATATGATACAATGCACCCCCATGCAAAAAATGCTCAACATGCATTTTTTGGGTATGCTAATAATTACAGAAAGAGGCAAGTCTGCTATCTCTGTACCAGTGCCTCACTTTGTTTTTCTTTTATTTGAAACCTAATCAGATGTTCTCTACGAAATCTGGGGCACAAAGAGGAGAATATTGAAGGTTTCTCCCAATCATATGATACAAACAATATGATACAACAAGTCCATATTTATGCTGGAACAGCTTCGGGGACTTTTCCATTATCTGCTGGAATCAAACTATCGTAATAGTCGACAAGTACTTTCCATCCTCCAGGACACATAAATCCTTCTGGAGGGTTTTCTTTGTTCCGTGCGAGAGTTCGCATCTGCAAAATGCAAATTTGTTTAGACACAATTTTCATAATTGAGAGATAACGAGGGAGAAATAAGATTTAGGTTCACAAACCTTGGTGCCGGATATGAAAAGAAAGTCTTGAGCTCTAGAAGGATCAAAGAAAGCCATTCTACCTTGGCTTTTATCATAAGCAGCAACCTGCAAGAAGTACCAAATTGATAATGAAGGATTTATATGATGACTAGTGTCATTTTTAACAAATAACTTCTCTTTTATCTTCTGCTATACACAACTGATAAACCCATCAGGCTCAACCCAACCTTCTTTCTCTTGAAAGGGATTTGGCACTAGGCCAAGAGATTATGAGCTTATAAATGAAGATAATATATTAAGGTTCTGTTTGCTTTTGCTTTTGTTAATAATAGTTTTTTGTCAAAAGTGGTTTAAGAAGAAAACACTTTCAAGAAACACATTATTTATTTTTGCTTCTGTAAGAAAGCATAAAATGTGCTTTCCAAACCGAAAGCACTTGTGGCAATTTTTCATGTTCGATTTAAAAAATGATTTTTTTGCTGTCAAAAGCAATATTATAAGATCTCATAAATATAAATAAGTAGACTCTTAATTCAAAATGATATAAATGTATACCTTGAAAGGAAGTATATTGAGCCGTTCGAGGCCTGGTGCCATGCTTAAGACTTTCTTCCCATGGTCAGCATCATATAGATCTCTTTTCTCAACTGGATGGCTCATGCCAGCTGGGTCCCGGCCAACAATGTAGAAGTTTGCCCCTGCATTAATCCTTGCCTTTGCATGCCACTGAACCTCAGTTGGTCCAGCATAGAGCATGGGAGAAGGGAATATAGAAACAACAGTCGTCTCGGGATCCAGAACACCATCCTCAAGAACCTGAATGGACATTGTATGATCAAAAACAAAATCAGTACTTGCTTGATCTAGGCAATTATAAATACAGCTTTGGCCAACGCAAAACAATCATATAGAGAAATAAAATACAGCACAAAAAATACTCATGCCACAGATTAACTACAGGCTTACAACACCTAACTATGATATATATATGAGATCCACTACGAAATTCTGAATCATGGGGACACCCATGTATGTATGTATATCCTAATTAACCGTGCAAAATTATGGAAGTACAACTCAGTTTCCTGCTTTCAGAGCAAAGCTAAAATGCACCTTTTCGTGTTGCTTCATTCGCCATGAAAGTGGAACATCATCTGCCTTTGTATACCCACCCAGTGGATTAAGCAATAGGATGGGGTTCTTGTAGCCCATTTCCAGAAGCCGACGGCGGGTGTCAGTCATCAGCAATGCATGGCCATTATGCACAGGATTTCGGAGCTGGAAAGCAAATACTGCATCAGAATTGCGCTTTGTGAACTCTTCACGGAGAGCAGCAGGAGACAACCGAAAGCGATCAAGGCCATCATGGTACTTGATAGGTCCTATCACCTCTAGATCACCCCCAATGAGCCAGTTTCCAGCTTTGTTTATTGTTTCCTCAACATAAGGCAAGCCAGGGGCAGTTGTTCCCCAAGTTCTTGCAATTCGTTCTTCTTTAGGGTGCTTGTAGATCTCAATACTGGTATGAACAGAAAATCAGATCAAGGCATTAGAAAATGTAACAGATGTAATCCATAAGGGTATATTGATGGATATGGAGTGCAATCCTAGTAAGGTTCAGATATCCACAAGCATTCAACCAAGAAAATTCAAGTCAGCAACATAACTTAAAATTGGCTTTAAACTACAATCTCACTCTATGCCCAAATAGACTAAAAAGGCTGCACCACAGAGTATTGTGTCTGGTCATATTATCATCTTTTAAGTGTATGCTATGAAAGATTACCCTATCTTAAAAGGTAAACAAATCACATGTGAAATAATACAAAAGAGGGACTGCCACATCAAATAGTTCTTTTCAAGAAAAGGAACATGTAGCAAAAATGGCAGCATAAGAACAAAAGGAAAGGAAAACATGAGAACGTAGATCAAGAATGAGACATAACAACAACTATTTATCCAAGTACCATAAAGTGTCACGTTAAGACTTAACATAGTCATGCAGTAGTATGATTAGAAACAAATCAAACAAGATGTTCAAAATTTTCGGAATTAACTAGCAGGCTTCAAGGCTATATCTATAACCTTATACAATATCGCCCAAGGAAAGACCAAAAAGTTGTAGACTGATTTGATGCATTTACATGTGAGTAGTTCCATATTCCTGAGTGCTTCCTCAAAATGTTCTTCATGGTGTTGCAAACTATGGTTTCGGATACTATGAAGATATGACAGACAAAAACTTTCGATCTATATTTAATTCGAAATATTTTTTTAATATTTAATTCGAATTAAAGGCAACACTTGTCATCTAAATAAATATCCTGAAAGATATAAAATTAATGAAGCAGACCGGAACAAAAGACTGCCCAATGGTCATTAACCAGGACTTAACCATGTATTTTTCCCTTGATTTCCATCAGCTAAGGAAGTAGGTAAAAATGATTCAAACAAACATCAGCCACAGTCAACCATGTTAACAAGCGGAGTACTCAACAAGCGCTTATTCGGATTAAAAAACAAATTGAACTGGTCAAGCCAATTCTAGATGGCCACCAAAAGGTTCACAGAAGTCTCTTAAGAATGACATGCTTCTTGCCTTGCGTCAACACAAAAATAAATTTTCGAACACAGGTGGGACCTAAGAAAAGAATGAATGATGCTAATGAAAGCAACAAATCCAACATCCCAAATATTTCGCATCATCTCATAAGGCATAAGAATCAGATAAAATCATGATTTCTTTTATTCAAGTCATATTACCAAAATTCAAATCGTAACGTCATAAGACACAACACCAAAAAAAAATTCTTGATAGAAAGGGTTATCAACTGTTAAATAATTGTAAACACCTTAGTTCTTACTACTATTAATAAATAACTTGACTATAATTGATTTTAAATTCTTCATGGTTAAAAAATTTGTGAGAATTTGCCACGATCAACACAGCACTAGCACAACTAACACAACATGACTCAATCCTTATATGCACCAAATAATTAAAGCTCTAATGTAAATATGAAAACAAAAAGGAGTGCTCATACAAAACATTCACTATTGCATTATGACAGTAGTGATACCTCGTTAGAGAACATCATGATAATTATAAACCAACATATTCATAATTTTAAACCACCAAGTCCACTGTATATAATACTCTAGTCGCTCTCTGCACTTCAAACGCTTTTGACAATATCAACCCCTATATGGAGTCTTTTCTCGAACTTGTGACTTGAATTGAAGTGGGGAAAAACTACAACCCTATGTAAGAGTTAGAGTTGAATAAATAGAGATGATATAGAGTGCAGAAGCATATGATACAGAATAAGAGATCTTAATACATGACCCACAATTTTATTTTATTTTTAATCAGAAGAATGGAACTAAAACAGAACACATCTATAAAATGCAACTAGACAATGTTCAGCAACCAAAATGATTAATTCAAATCCCAACTTTCATACTTGCTTGCACATAAAAATTTCATATTTTTAAGTCAAAGCACGTCCTATCTTACAAAACATTATATTTATACACATCCAAATTAAACAGCTAACAAATATAAATTCACAGCCTTTGAATAAGGGGAGGTAGAGAAAAGAAGATCTCACTCTTTCAGAATTGCCACAAGATTATCATCGGAGTCAAACAGAGCCACCTTGGTCGATTCACCAATCCGGTGTTTCTGAAAATCGTCGATTGCCAAAACGATAGGCACCGACATATTCACTACCGACCCATCATCGAGTCGGAGTGAATTGAAATGAAGCGTTTGGAGGAACTCAAATTCTTTCATGAACCCGCGAAGAGGACTAGCCCACCCTTCGCTAAGCACATGAACCCATTGAAGATCGATGCGGGAGAGCTTAATTCTCGGTAAAGAGAAACCCTCTCTCATCATATCTCTCTTGAGAGAATTATCAACGAAGAGCTCCACAAGCTTCCCACCATCGGGTTCAATCAATCCACATGAAACTCGGAGCCTTTGGCGTACTCTGGACTTGGAAACACCAGGAAACGATACTTTGAGAACAGGTGCGAAATGGGTGTTAAAGGTTTTTGGCAGAGAAGGAGATTGGTATGGAGTTTGGGCGAAAAGGGTGGACATGGACGCCATTGATGAAGCTAGACAGACCAAGGCCTGATTTTGGGCGTGTTGCTAGTGGAAGTTTGTTTTATTTTACAAAAAAGTGGAAGACAGTGGTGGGGACAAAAGGGTAATTTAGAGATTTCGATACATGGAAGTTTATAATAAATGAGGGACACAGGAAAGAAATCTAATCAAAATTGGAGAAGAAAGTGATGCACGTGATTTAAAAGGGGCATGACTCTTGTTGGTAGCTTGGATGTTTGGGATTTTATATTGGATTGAGTTTAGAAAACTTTTGGGAATTCGGAGGATGAACCTGGACACATCCTCCTATCTTTGTTATTTTTCTTTTTATTTGGGAATTGGTGTACTAAAAATAAAATAAAAAATTATATTAAATTTTAAAAAAGTAAATAACATACTTATAATTTAAAAATTAACATTTAATATTGTTTAACGAGATTTAATATTGATCGTAATTTAATTTAAAATAATTATTTGTGAACGTTTTTGTTTTACATTGATATCTATCTGCTTTACAATCCCGGCCGTCTCCAAGCACTGTTAAACCTTTTCTTTTTGATAAAATCATCCATTTTAGTGTACAAAAGTTGCCATAAAATTAAAAGCAATGAGGATTGACTTGATGCCATATAGTATTTGAAGTTAATCATATTGGGTTAACTATATAGTGAGACTGATTGGAAGTTTGTCCGCCATTGAAGCTTTGGACAAATACTTGTTGAGGCGAGTCATACCTTCACCATTGTTGTACATTACTATTACAGCTCTTTTGATCAATTTTGTACCCCCATGTGAAACTCTATTTATATAATCGTTAAGCATGTCTTGATGTTGTTTATTGATTTTATTTCAAATATATATATATATATATATATATATATATATATATATATATATTACACAAACCAGATCAATTATCCTTACTATAAAAAAAAAAAAAAAAAAAAACTTATATATATACTAGTAAGATGCACGTGTTACATTTTATTTTCATGTTTTATTTTTTTATTATATTTGATAATATATATATTAACTTTTCAATAAATTAAATACCATAAATTTAATTAACGATTACTTAATTACAAAAAAACTTATTTGTAAGGTGCAATGAGCCTTATTTGAAATAAAAATTTGTGCACATAATCTTCTAAAATGAAAAATAATACATAAAAAAAAAAAATATAATTTAAATAAATAAAATTAATAATAATGACAATTTTTATATTAAATTTAATAATATTTTCTATTTTTTTTAATTATAAGTACTATAATTATTTTAAGAAATAAATATATATTTTGGCTTATTTAGGACTTTTTGTAAAAAGAAGTAAACAATAAATAAAATTCTTATAATTTTATTTTTATAATAAAATTATTAATGTAATCATTATTATTAAATAAATAAAATTAATAATAATGATAATTTTATAATTAAAGAAAAAATTTGAAGATAAAATCGTTCAAAATAATAAATAATGCATAGGCAAATATAGATAATAATAGATATAAAAAGTAATTAAATTTTTCTACAATCAAATTTTAAAATTGTTATAAATGCACCATTAAAATAATAGTGTTACTGTCATACATTGAGGAATGTGAGAGTAGAAGTCAAAAACTAATTTATATTACAAAAATAAATAATATTGGAAAATTTCACCAAAGTATTTTAAATTAAACTATTTATGTCTTTTAGTCCCTTAAATAAAAAATTGTATCATTTAATCCTTTAACTTTATAAAAAGGGATTGAATAAAATATTATTATTTTTCTGTCAAGTAATTAAATGTGATTGAAATATGAGTTTTTAATAATAATAAAATTACAATTAATATAAAAAAATTTCACACAATATTTGTTTTAATATTTGTTAATTACTACTATTTTATTTTAATATTTTATTAATTTTAAATTTTTATGAAAAATTAAAATATAAATTAAAATAACTTTTTGTTTGAATATTATTATTGTTGGGCTTTTTATTGAACAATTTTATATAAAATTTAACTTTTATCTTTGTTAAAGGCTAAAATTTTAATCATGTATTAATTTTGTAAATAATGCACTAAATAACGTCATTTTTAATCTAAAAAATTAAACGATAAAAATAACCTAATATAAGAGATTTGTATAACATCTCACCATTAATATTAATAATAATAATAATAATAATAATAATATATTAAAGGAAAAATAATAAATAATAATAAAATAAATAAGACACAAATATTTAAATAATTTCATGTTTCAATGTGAAAAATTTACTTATTAGTGATGATATAACTAGAAAATAATTAATAATCAAAGAGTATAAATATTCAAAAGGCAAATAAGACACAAATATAAAAAAATAAAAATAAAAATTGTTGTATTAATTTAATAATAAGATTTAGATTTTAAAATTAATATAAAATTGGCGTATGAAGTTTGTATCATTGAAATGTATATTGTCGGCTTATTTCATGGATTGACCTGATTCATCAAAAGGCGGGTGGAACTGTCGTCTGAGTTGAAAAACTTTGCATTTAGCAATTTCTATGCATCTTCGTGGCTTTGAAGTCAATCATGCACAAAACAACACAACACTCGTAAATGATCATCTCTTCTTGTTACTTTGAATAATGTCGTCCTCTCTATTTTGAACACTGCCTTCTTTACGGCCACATTCATAGTTGTCATTTTAATTAGTTAAGTTCGATTCTTCTCTTCGTTTTTATAATTTAAAATTCTCGTTACATTTTTATTATATTTTTCTATAATCTTATATATGTTTATTGCATATAAATATTTGTCTCCCCGTAAACTTTTATAAGTAATGGTCAAGGAATCGTTTTTTATTATAAAAAACAATTGCTTTGGGACACAGTTGGCTCATGCATATACGAAGAACACTACAAAAGCATTGGTTAAATAAACTAGTCACACATCACACACACACATATATATATATATATATATAATGGTGCGGACAAAATACTTGAATGTAATTTAATTTTTAAGTTCATTATTAAATCTTTCAAGTAAATACGAAGAAACAATCAACTTATAAATATATATATATATATATATATAATATATGTATATGATGGTGTGGACAAAATATTTGAATGTAATTTAATTTTTAAATTCGTTATTAAGTCTTTAAAGTAAATACGAAAAAACAATCGACTTTTAAATATTTGTATCGTAAATAACATTACATCGTGCATTTACTAGTCAATTTGCAAGGAAATCAACTAAGAGTATCGGGTGTTATTCGGCAATTGAAAAAAAGAAAAGAAAAGAAAAAATTAGATACGGATTAACGTTGGCATATTAATATCAGGGAGAAGCCATTCAGGTTATTAATTCATTGAATGGCTTATTGATCAAACATTCATGCGAGGCATATTAATTGGTTGATCCAGGGTATTCGACAAGGTTCATTATACTTTCTTGTTTGAGCAGTGCATATAATAGACCGTTGAATTATTTGATTCTTTCTACTCACATATTATTAGTTAGTATGTTTTATATCCTATTATTCTTATAGTTTCTTATTAATTAGTTTTTTTAATACATGCAACAAATAATTTTATGTATAATCTTAATTATTTAATTTAATTATTGATATTTAAAGAAGATATTTTTTTGAACCTATGCTTAATATTCTTGTTCTAAGATTTACTAGTTAATTTAAATTTAATTCATTATATGTTTTGAATATGCTAGTTGAGGATTATTTATTCTTAAATCCATCTAGAACATACACGGCACTAGTACTTTTGTGTTAACCTTTTTGCAAGATGTTTTGTGGACGGATTCAGTAATTCTTCTGACTTCAACTTACTGAAACAATGGTCAAGATTCGTTCGCACCAATCTTGTGGAGACTGTAAAGATAGAGCAAAGGTTCGTAAGTAAAGTATATTGAGGGCCTTATATGTGAATAGTAGTCTAACGCCTGACTTTGTACTTGAACATTAAGTTTTTATAGTGAATATGTTAGGTGGTTCGGTAGTTTTCCTTTAAGGTCATTTTTATGGCCTAGGTTATTTCCACCTAAAAATCTTGTATGTTGTTTTTTGCTTTTTCATTTTACCCTTAGGCATATCGGTCTGCAATTTAGAACTTAAATATAATATGAAGCTGATTTATGTTCAACCTCGTTCCTTGGCACGTCAATCTGGTACAGCACTAGAAAACTATGTCAAAAGCTACAAAATCGTGGGTTGTCATATCCACTATAATGCTTAAGTTAGTTTTTGAGAGAAAAGTTACAATAAGGGAGTTTGAAAGATTTTGAGTTGTGAGCTTATGCGTACCTTTTTAGATTATGAGAACCTATTTGTAGTTTTCTAATGGATAAAATTTTTGTAAATAATTTATATTAATTAATATTTAAATTATTAAATAGTAACTTAAATATCTAAACAATTAATATAAATTATTTAATTAAAGATCTACTTGACTGTGCACTAAATGTTCTAGTTGACTTTTCAACTGCTGACGTGAACCAATCAAATAGTTCCATGTGTACCTGATTAATTTTCTATCCAACATAAGCCCCCTAGGCCTCCTGGGCCACTTTGGTTGGTAGGGGGTCTAGTTTTTCTTTCAAGGTAAGGTAAATCAGCTACAGTTAGCTCAATCCAGTATTGACTGATATGTGTAGCAAGTATCCCAAGTATCTTTATGTCATAGTGATATCATGGTTATAAGCTTTCCAACACATGTTTTCATGACTTAATCGGAGTTTTGGATGGAAAGTTATAAGAGGTTAAAGTTTGGAAAAAAATTCAACTACACGCTCGCATGTTTGACTTTCCAAAATTGATATTTTTAAGCATGATTCTCTGAGATCTATGCCTTATCTATATCCTTGGATCCTTATCAAATGGGAGGTTAAGATTAATCTATGTCATTCTTAACTTCTTCAATTCAGAAACTAATGTCAAAGCTCTAAGGAAAAGAACACAGGAACAACTTTTTACTTCAACCCTTATTGGGTAAGTGGATCAAAATCTTTACTTTTTTACCTTTTTCCTTTAGTTTTCCTTGAATGCTTGCATGAACCTTAGGAACTAGTAGAATACATGAACCCTTTAGACTATTTTTTCTTTTCCTTTATGCAGACCTAGATTGGTAGGCCAAGAAACTTGTTTGAAGAGTTTGTAAAAATTTTGTTTTTGGGAGTTAGGATCCTTTGTGTCCAGCTGCAGTCCTTTTGACCAAACTGGCACCTAGGAATCTAATTTCTAGCAAGAGAACACACACACCTCACCATAAGTGCCATCGTAAGAGTGGACCTAGAATGATTGACTAATTTGTAGAAAACTTCAAAAGCAAGAGTGGGAACCTAGATGGGGATGACATGCAAAAGGGAGGATAGAACATGAGGGTTTTGCAGGCAAGCCAAGGTGGAATGGAATATAGGAACAACTAAGAGCCACACGGTGCACTGGTAAAGAGGAGCCAGTTGACTGACAAATGGGCTGCCCAGCCAACTGGTCATATAGCTTACTGGCCATTCAGCCGACCAAATGGATCAGCGATGGGTCTAACCGACCATTCCATTCTTGATGCTAGTGACAACTCCAAAGCTGAAATTGGCCCCTATTCGATCTTTCTCCCTATTGTGGCCGTGCTGCTTCTATAGAGGCTTTCGGTTCCATTTATGGTGAAGGCATTTCTAAAAGTGCTCCAAGTTTTGATCCCATGCCCAATTTTCGTTGCAAAGTTGATTCCCTATTGACTTACACCACAAAAACTTTAGCGAAAAGGTTGAGGGAAATTTTTTAGATTCCTAACAGCATTGGGATCATTCTTCTTGGCAATGAGATTTTTCATAGTAGACCTCCTCATGGAGGGGTCACCATCTTTGCAAATCAATTATTTGTTGGACTTAGAATTCCATTCTTGCTTTTGGTGTGGCAATTCCTTCGTAGGATATGGGTGACTAGTTGGAAGTTCCTTCGTAATGCTTGGAAGATTTTGTTGTCCTACTATGTACTGTGGAAGGAGCAAGGAAGAGAGATGAGTTTGACCGATTTTAGATCTCTCTGCTTTGCACAATCTTTAAGTGGGCCTGGTTTAGCCTTAGGCCCTTTGGTAGTCATAAACTCAAATTGGATTTACCCAACTCCAACAAGGGTTAGGGGAACTTCTGGTTCATTGGTATTGGGGCTTACAACATAGCTTCTCTTGAACTTGGTCCTACACCCATTTAGTTTGTTTCCAATTGTGAGTATTTACATGTGCCTAACTTACTTTATTGAGAGCACATTGTCTCTGTCAATTTTTGCTAACACTTTGCTTCCTTCTTATGTAATTCGCTAGAAAAAGGTCATATTCACTAAAGAGAGGAAAGATTTCATTGAGTCTCTATTCACCTTACTCCCTGCAAAGTGCAGTGTAGTGAGGCTGACCATAGTTGAGAGAATTTTCCACTAGGGGCTTTAGCTTTCCTTATCCATTCCTAGTAATTCAAAGTGTCCACCTTTCATATGTAAGTCTTTTGATAGCTCAGACTAGAGTTCACTGGATTTGACTTAACTCACTTTTTTTCTTTGTGTTTTATAGTCATGAAGACTCAGCGTATGTGATCTCAAAAGGGTTTGGCCATTAATGTTTTTCAATTTATATCCAAGCACTTGGGTGATAAAAGTTGGAAACTAGGGGGGCATATGCTAGGGAAGAAAAGAGCATGCTAGGAACTAGCTGCCTAGGTTGAGGTGACCTTAGAAGTAAAAGTGCCCAACACAACTCAAATTCCTCTTCTAGATGAAGACTTTGTGATTAAGGATGAATCTCCACATATGAGTCCTCCCCACGCTCCACCCCCAGTTGTTGCTCCTAGTATTTCCATGGCAAGGGTGGCCAAGCTAACTACAAATAACACTTTGAAATGGAAAGAAAAATTTGCAAGGTTAAGATTGCTGCAAAGGGATGTCTTCTTGAGGCTTAGTCCTTTCTTGATGCCTTGGAAAATGCCACTCATGCATCCATATTTGAAAGGAATCGTGCCTTGGTTTTGCATGCCCTTAATTAGAAGCAAAAAGCTGCTAAGGTGCTAGAGAATGTAAGCCAGGCTCAAGAAGCTCCTTTGAAGGATTTTGAAGCTTTGGAGTCCACCAAGACCTTACTCTAGGACGAGCTAACTTAAAAGGAATTTAAGCTGGAGAGGCCTAGAGAAAAGATCCAAAGACTGACTACTCAAGTGGAAGTTGCAGGTGAGCGGGCTGTACAAGAATATATGGACTTCGAGGATTTTCTTGCTTGTATAGGGATCACATGGGCTCATGGATTTGATTATGCTAAGAAGAGGTTTGGGAAAGTGTATTCAAATCTATCTCTTCCTATTGCAACCTTCCAAATTACACCAAGGCTGTGTTGAGTATGGAAAGTTTGATGACATACCAAATGTCAAGGAGAGTGAGTCCTCAATTAAAGAATCAGTCTAGGGTCTTACTAGAACCAGGGATGCAATAAAGTCCCAGGATGCAATTGGAAATTAAGAGGTAGTTCAGGCGACATTTGTCTTATTTATTTTGTTGAAGGATGTTAGCAAAGGTCATTAGCACAAGACATAGGATTTAAAGTTTTCTTTGCTTTCTTTCTTTTACTTTGTAGTAGCTTTTTCTTTGGCCAAAGTGTTGGGACTTGGATTTTACTTTATAATAGCTCCAGAAGCATTTGAATTTGAAATGAATATTAGCACTTTTGATTGAATATTATTGTCCTCCACACATTGCTTTGTAACCTTTTGACTTTTTGCTTGTAGATGCAAAGCATTGTACATTTCTTGTGACTTAGTTTGCATTTTATTTTTTGGAACATAGAATGGGAGTGTACCTTTATCGCTTGTCAATCTTGGTAGAACACACACTTGGCTCTTGGGTGATCTTGGGAGATCATACTTAGCATTGTTATAAACTTGAACTTGGAAAGTGCAATTAGCACAACTGTTGGAACTTGTACTTTGTACCACTTTTGGAAGTTGAATTGTAGAAGTGTACTCAACACTGTCTTTGGAAGTTGGATTGTAGGAGTCCACTTGGCATTATAGTTACCTCGGGAGAGCACACCTATACTTTAGCAACTGTAGAATTCTTCAGGAGAAGACTTAGCATTTACGCAAAATTCTTTCGATATCAAGATGACAGACAAAGGCAAGTTAGCCGTAGTCACCTAGAATGAGTATTGCTTCAACATCCAATGTGGATCTAGAAAGGTTCTAGATGACACTGACGAGATATATAGCAGTGAATGTGGACCAAGCACGACCTACGCAAGATGGTGGATGAACCACGGCGTGACCGACGGGAGGCTAGCTAGGTGGTCGGTAGGCTGCAACAAATCAGTGTGAGGGATGCAGAGGAAGCAAAACAATTGGTTGACTACTTCTGCCTAATCGACCCTTGACCTGGTGGACAAACAACTGTGTCGAGTTCTCAACTCCCTCAGCTTGTCGATACTTAGGTGGGTTAGTCGAATCTTGTCTACAATTGCTGTAGCGATTGGTTTCCTACCAGTCACAAAATCCAAAGTGGAGTCTGATAACTAGCAATCTTGTCTTGTTCGCGTTGCAACGTTCCCCAATGCAACTTACCCAAATTTTGATTTTAAGTAACATTTTTATGAACACCAAGTTTTTTTATTCCAACTTTTTCCAAGTGCCATACCATGTTCTTGAATTTCTCAATTCTTGATTCCTTTTTTTACTGAGTCCAACTTCTTGAGTCCATACTTCCAAGTCTTTCAATGATTCCCAAGTCTTTAAGTGAATTCCACATTCTTGAAATTTTTGGTTTTCTTAAGTTTCCAGGAGTTTTATGATGTTCCCAAGTGTCTTAGGAATTTATTTTGAAAATTTGAGTGGTTGGTCTAATTTCCCATTCTCTCAATCCTTTTGCTTGTCCAGATTCTTGAGTGTGGCAAGCGGTGATCATTCTCTGCATTCAACATTGTTGGAGGAATGGCCTCCATTTTTTCTAGGGAGAGTAATGTGCAAGCCCATTATTTTTGGAGAATGAACCTTGACTCTTGAGGCTCCCAAGTGTCACTCTTGGTGTTTGGACGGTGATTTATCAAATAGCATTCCTTGGTGAACTTCCTAGAGTGTTTGGATCCTGGATGAAGTCTTTGTGGGTGTCGGTGGGTGTGTGTCCCGTTTCGTCCCTCTTGCTTCAATGCGTGGTTTGGCACTTGGCATCGTAGCCCTGTGGGGTGGTGGCTATGGTTTTACAAAATGTGCTACTTTCTTGACCCATGCCCAGCAAGGTGAGTGGTAACTACATGGCTCTAGGGAAGGAGTGGCCTTCCTGATCCATGCCCAGTAAGGTAAGATGGTCGACGTCTCTATAGGTTCTAAGTTCTGAGCCTTAAGTGTTCTTGGGCATGAAGAAGGTGTGACTCTATTCTTACCTCAAGTTTGTCTTAAGTCCAAACTTGAACTCAAGGTTATGAAGCTTCATGGCTAGCTTTGTCCAAATGTAGCTACTAGGTTCGAGGGAGGGGCAGGTTTGCTCCCAAGCAGTAGTAGCATGCAATGGCACAAAGCTAGGGTTGGTTAAGTCTGTTGATGATTGTAGTGTTGAGCTTGAAACTATGGCTTCCAAGGTAGATGTTAGGTGCCTGGAGAGTTGAGTTACTAATAAGTGCTTGAAAAGTACTAATATTTTGTGATTTATTACGCTTAATTGAAACAAATAGATTTAATTATAACATTTTTATTTAATCATTTGCTTAAATCTATAAATTCAAAATCATGGGTATGTTTTTATGCATTTCAGGTATATTTTAGCTTCAAAAGAGTTAAATAGTGACAACACGAGAAGATGGGACACTCGGAACACACAAATATCAACCTAGGAGTAAAACGGACTAAGGCAAGTGAACCTTACATAAGAAACCAGCCAATATGCAAGTGGTATTTATGAAGATACAACAAACAATGTGTACCACGATGGAGGAAAATGTGTGCGGCGGCACCCAACCCTCGGGTTTTTGTATAGGATTGAAAATTGTACTTGTGCCGTGGTAGGGGAAAACGTGTTCAATAGTGCACTATTCTCAAGTTCTACTATGGGGTATGGTTTTAGTCTTATGCTGCTACGGATAAAATTATTTTCCATGGTGTGCATACAATTATGGAGAATTCGAGTTTTATTTAACCCTTATACCTATAAATACCCCATTAGATTTACAACTCAAAGACATGATTTTATTATGAAACTTAAACAGGTTTTGGAATTTTTTTTCACATTCTAAGAGGCAAAAGAATCACATCTAAAGATACAAGAAGCCATTGAAGATCAAGGATTAAACTTTTGTGGAAGGAAACGCCATTCAAATTATTTGTGATATCTAGATCTAGGATTCTTGTTGTTATTCAAACTTTCTTCTTCTTCTTCTCTATTTAGAATGTTTGTTGGATTATATTTGTCTATGAATATCAATCTAAATATTTTTATCTAATTCCATTATGGGTGTTTAGCTTGTGTTTTGATGGTTGCTAAGAATTATTATGGTGAATATTTTAATTGCATAAAGTAAATAAAGTTTGCCTTTTGATTAAGTGTGTTTAAATATTTATTTGTGAATTTTCATGGGTCAATTTGATGTTCATAAACAGATTGAAAAATCTAGGAATTTAGTTTTAGGACATCACCTTGACTATATTTAAAAAAACTTAATCAAAGATACAAATTGATGACTTAGTTATGACATTGGTTTGATTGACATATTTTTCTTTATGCATAATTTGATTGCTAGTTGATATACCCAATTCGTAGGATATTAGTTAGTTAATCACCAAAGAAAACTTCCAAATTCATAGGAATTTTCATAAGTAAAAGGAAAGTCGATAATCTTTATTTATAAGTTCGTTCATGTTAATTTAACATAATATTTTAATGCAAGCATGATTAACTAAGCCAAATGTTCATATATTCTCCATTGATTGTTATAAACATTTTTAAGCTAGTTTTGAATTGAACCTTTATTTTCCTTGTTTATTTGCCATCATCATTGTTTGTTCTCGTTCTTATTCTATGCGATCTGATTTACTAATTTTCAACTAATTTTTAGGATTTTTAATAAATTCGAACGATTATTTAAAATTATTGGAATTCCTTGAGAGATCGACCTCAGAGTTTACTTATTTCTTGCTATAGGTGATTCGCATACTTACGAGTACTATAATTTTCACATTAGTTACAAGACATTATATAAGTGTCAAGGTGGCTACATAGTTTATTTGTTCTCATTCTTTTTTATTATTTTTTTATTTTTTGTGTTGGTATTGACATGGACATACAAGACCTCACCTAACACTTTGACTAAAAATTAAATTAGAAGTTTGATCTTATGTCTACTGGTATTACTTCTTGAGATGCAACGCATTCCAAGTGTTTGGTACTTCTGTCTTGCTTAAAGTCTATAAGCTCTTTTCCAAACACCTTTTCTATTATGTAAGGGCCTTCCTTGTTTGGACCTATCATTCTAGCCCCCTTTCCACTATTGATTGCATGGTCTTCCTGAGAACTAAATTACTAGCACTAAATTGTCTAGGTTTCATTGATTTGTTGTAGTAACTAGCAACTTGTTGCTGATATGCCTCAAGTCGCATGCTGTTCTATTATCTTTTTTCATCAAGGAGGTCTAGTTCGAGGGTGAGGCCTTTTTCTTTCCCATTTAAGTTCTCTGCGGCAATTCTATAACTTAAGATTCCCACCTCTACAAGGATGACTACTTTTGTCACATATGTTAATGAGTAGGGAGTTTCACTAGTTGCAATCTTGAAGGTTGTTCTGTATGTCCAAAGCATTTCTAGTAGTTTTTCACCCAAACTATTTTGCATTTCTCAAGCTTCCATTTTAGGTTTAACTTTATAGTCTTGTTGGCTACTTCCAACTGCACATTGGCCTATGGTTGTTCGATTGTTGAGAACACATGATGGATGTTATATTTATTGCATAGCTCCTTGAACTTGCTGCAGGTGAATTAGGTTTCATTGTCTAAGACCAGAGTGTGTAGGAGCCTAAATCTACAGATGAAGTCAATAACGTGGTTCTCTAATACCTTGCTGAGTGGGCTCACTTCCAATCACTTGGTGTAGTAATCAATTGCCACTACGACATACTTGGTTCCTTTGACGAGTGGTAGAGGTGTAATGAGGTTCAATCATTGCTATGCTAACGACCAAAGGCTGTGTAGGCATGACAGTTGTTCTGTTGGTTGCTTGGGCACATGCGAGTGGCGTTGACACTTGTCACACTTCTTAACCCACTTTACAACATTCTTCATCATGCAAGGCCAATAGTACCATTGCCTTTTGGCCTTGAGGACTATACATCTAGGTCTAGAATGGTTCTCACATACCCCTTCATGAATTTTTGAGAGTACATAGTTGCTTCCTCTAAAGTTAAACACCTCAAGTATCTCGTGTGGAAGCCACGCCTGTAAAGTAACCCAATGGTGAACTTTTCTAGCTTCCTTCTTGTCTTTTAGTAAAGTGCATTCCATGAGATACTATTTGATGGTGCCCATCCATTCTAGTTCCAAGAACATTGGGAACATTTTGTTGACTAAGCACTAGTAGTTTTCACTAGCATTCTTCAATCCAAATGGCATGACTTAGTAACAAAACAAGCCTTGGTTTGTCATGAAGCTAGTCATTTCCTTTTTTGGCTCAAACATCTTGATCTAATAATATCCTGAGTAAGCATCCATGAAGGAGCTTGTTGAGTGTCTAGCCATGGCATCCACGAGTTGATCTATTTTGGGCATGGGGAAACTGTTTTTGGGATCGGCCTTGTTGAGATCAGTGAAGTCTACACATATGCGTTGCTAACTGTTGGTTTTCATTACCATCACTACATTGGCAAGCTAGTCTGGGTAATATACTTTAGTGATATAACTAACTTTAAGAAGCTTGTCTACTTCCTATTTCATGCCCTTATATCTGTATTGGTTATATGACCTCATACTTTGTCTGACTAGTTTGAATCTTGGGTCTACATTCAGGCGATGAACCATTATTGCTAGGTTGATTCTTGTCATGTCCTCTTGTGATTGGGCAAATATGTTAATATTGTGTCGTAGGAACTCTTCCAGGGTGGACTAGACTTCTTGGGGTAAGGTGGTACCTATTTTGATAGTCTTGTGAGGCTCATGTTCTGAGAGGATGAAAAGTCTAGTTTCATCAACTAGCTCAGTAATTGGGATGTGATTCATTCTAGAGTCCAATTACTACTATGATGCTTCTAGAAGTTTCCCATCGAAAGCCTGTAACCTAACTTATGTTTGGATTTCTAGTGGTATCGATCAAAGATTAGGGAAACTAGGTTCCTTCTAGGCATGCCCATTCTAAAGAAATATGTTGAGGATAGGTTGGTGGTTCTAGAGGCTAGCCTAGTCATGATCCTGCTGGGGAAGTGAAATGTCATCAGGAACATGTTTGGAGCTCATCTTAGTAATTGAGCAAATTAAACGTGCTTTTGAAAGGAAAAGTGGTTAAAGAATGCAATGAATGAGACGAAGAATACAAAGAACACGATGAATGTTTTGGAGTTTTTGTAAACTCAATCGATTGAACACTGAATTTCTTTCCCACAAATGGTGCCAAATGTTGAAGTTGATTTTTGTTCAATCGCATTATTTAGCATGTTGATCTTATATGTCACTAGAAAATCACATCAGAAGGAATGACTCTGTAGGGTATCATATTCACTCCGATGCATAAATTAGCTTCTGAGAGAAAGTTAAGATTAGAGGGAGTTTGAGAGATTTTGAGTGGTAAATTTATGCGTACCTTTTCAAATTATGAGGACCTATTTGTAGGTTTTTGATGGATAACATGTTCATAAATAACTCATATTAATTAATATTTGAATTATTGAATAATAATTTAAATATCTAAACAATTAGTGTGAATGATTTAATTAAAGAGTTACTTGGCTTTGCATTAACTGTACTATTTGAATTTTTAATTGCTAATGAGGATCAACCAAGTGATGCAATGCGTACTTAGTTAATTTACTACCCAATAATATATATGTGTGTGCATGTGTTTAGGTATACAAATTTATTTTAAAAAAAATAAAATAAAGGTTTAACTACTCCATTGATCTCCAAACTTTAAAATTTAGCTCTCAAACTTTTAAAATTTCTCATATAGATCCCTAATTTTTAAATTTTATAATTTAGATCCCAAACTTTTAAGAATTAACACATAGGTCCCATCTTGGGTACTAAAATACTTATTTTTAAATCAAAATTTTAAGACATATGTGTAAGTTTTTAAAAGTTTGGAGGCTAAATTGTAGGATTTAAAAGTTTAGGAATCTATTTGTAAAATTTTAAAAATTTGGAGACTAAATTGTGGAATTTAAAAGTTTGAGGACCTGAGTGTAAATTTAGTTAAAATTTAGGGACCAATGATATAGTTTAGTCTAAAATAAAACAAGTTACAAAACTTCTTCATAAGCTTTTCCCCATTCTATAATCCTTATTTTTTTTTCTTAATTATTATTTATTCTCTTTATTTTATACTTGATAGTTAAATGGCTAGGTACACGGTGCTCCATTTGATTGGTTTACGTCGACTTTGAAAAGTCAAATGAGTACAATCATTACACAGTTAGATAAATTTTTAATTAAATATACATTTATAACTTAAATCCATTTATGGAAGGCTATTAATTATATTAAATAATTTATATTAATTTCTTAATCTTTAACTTATTATATAATTTAAATATTAATTAAATTATAAAAGTTATTTATGGAAATGATATCAAGTAAAAACCTATAAATAGATCCTCAAAAGTACGCATAAGAAATTCCTTAAGCTCATCCTACCTCTCAAACTCATTATGATATAAGCTTTTCTACTTGAAACTGACTGAAGCATCAAAGTGGATTCAACACCCCTACTAGTGTCATTCCTTTTAATGGGTTTGCTAGTTATGTATAGGATCGATGTGCCAATAATGCACTGAACACAAAAATCAACTTCAACATTTGATGCTGTCTGTGGGAAATAAATTTGGGTTCAATTAATTGAGTTAACAAAAACTCAAGAACATTCATACTGATCTTCGCGTTCGTAGTCTTGTTAATTGGTTTCTTCATCCACATTTCCTTCAAAAGCATGTTCAAGCTGCTTGATAGCTAAGATGAGCTCCAAATCATTCTCAAAACTCTCTACTTCCCTTATAAGATGAAGAGCAGATGGAGGTCTAGGTGAGCGATCCATCGCCATCAAAGAGAACCAAGAAAACAAAGAAGGGCACTAAGCTCAAGAAGCCAATCATAGGTCGATGCTTGGCTAGACTTGAAACCATAATGGTACAATTCATGAAATTCCCAATGTATTCACAAGGGCAACCTAGTGCATTAATGAACCACTCACTACCACTTCCCTCCTAGGTATGATGCCTCAGCAAAGTAGTAGCAGCTGTCTAACATTAGCAAGAACTCCAAGGGTCCAGTACAAAGCAAGTTGGGTCCCCATTTCCAAGGTTAGAAAAGACTAGGATACAATTAATAAGAATGGCAGTGACAACTTACCACCAACACCCTGATAGGAGTTAACTAGACTCAGATAGCTTGCGCACTATACACTTGGAATTAAGGAACCACCTCAAGGCCAAGCATCATACACGCCCTGGCCAGGAAAGCTTCATTGATGAAGTCGTTGACTCAACTTATGAAAAAAATGGGGGGCTAGGAATGGGTAGTCACCTTTTGCCAACACCACCAATAGGGGACTTGGAAACTGGCTCCAGAAGATGGAGCAAAAGTTAAATGGAGGGAGACATGATCTAGACTACACAGATTCTACTCAAGCTCCTTTCAATTTAGAGGTATGTCAACTACATTGGGAGAAGTTCAAGCAACCCACCATTGGAACATATGATATGTCTTTAGAGATTGGGTGAATATCTATGCACATAGTGATGCTATCAGCTATAAAGCATTCCTCATGACACCAGTAGAGTAGTAGGGAAGGCCAGAGTCTAATACATAACCATTAAACTAGGAGCCTGTTATAGAATATAGACCTTTGATAAAGAAATTAGTTGAAGAATAAATAAAAGTTTATTTTAAAGTATCTATAAAATTGAGAAAAGAATATAAGTAATTAATATACAATTATATATATATTGAATTTACAAATATATGAAATTTCAAAACTCTCTTCTCTACTGTTCTCACTTTCTTTTATCTCTCTCTGTTTTTTTTTCTTGAATATATATATATATATATATATATGTATTTTGTGTGTGTGTGAAAAAAATCATGAAACTCTCCTTAATTATAGTGACTATAATTAACCCTTCATTCATAATTATAGTAAACTCACTTATTTCCATAAACAATAATAGTAAAAAATTAAGTTCAATTCAACACTCCGAAATTCAATATTAGATATTAGTATAACTTTTCATTACTTCAATCGTAATATATTACAAATCTCTAACTTGGCTTAAATTAGTCCTAATCAACATTTGTAATGGCAACTAAGTCCAAATAATTTTTGAACTTTATTGATAGAAGAGCTTTTATCATCATGTTTGCTGGATTATCAAAAGTAATAATGTTCTCCACTAACACGTCACTTCATGTTGTGATATCACAAATAAAGTGCATCTTGATATCAATGTGTTTTGTCCTTTCATGGTACATCTAATTCTTGGTTAAGTGAATGATGCTTTGACTATTATAAAATACAATAAAGTCCTTTTGACTTATACCAAGATCACCAACCAGACATTTAAGCCATAATGTTTCTTTCATAGTTTCTCCAGTTTTCATATACTCTGCCTCTATCGTCGACAAGGCAATAGTGGATAGTAACGTCGCACGCCAACTTATAACCCTACCTTTAAGAATGAAAATATAACCTTTCAATGACCTCCTATGATCAAGATTTCTTGCATAATCTGAATCACAAAATCAAGTAACCCAACTCTTTCATATCAAATTCACCACTCAACTGTGCCTTCACTTTGTTGATCTTGGTTACATGCTTATGAGCAATTATGTCATCAACATAAAGAAGCAAGTAAATATTAAAACCATTGGAAAGTTGTCCATAGTATACACAACTATCATACTCACTCAGTATGTATCCAATACTAATCATAAATGAGTCAAACAGTTTATACCACTGACTTGGTGACTGCTTCAAACCATATAGTGACTTCTTGATCAAACCAACATGATTTACTTTTACTGGTACAACAAACCCTTCAGGTTGTTACATATAAATCATTTCCTCCAAATAACCAAGGAGAAAGGCTATCTTCACATCCAATTGCTCAAACTCCAAGTCATGTAGGTACACCAAAGTAAGTAGTACAAGAATAGAAATATGCAATAGGAGAAAAAACTTCATTAAAGTCAATATTTTCTCATTGTGTAAAGCCCTTTGCAACATGTCTTGCTTTGAACCTCATTCCATCTTTCTACTTGGATATTCACTTGCAACCCACAATCTTCTGAATGAATGGCTTCACAATAGTTCCCAAGTCTTATTCTTGTGGAGGGATTCAAGCTCTTCTTTTGTAGTACCTATCCAATTTGACACTTCATCACAAGTAACAGCCTCACGGAATGAACTTGGAATCTATTCTTCAGTGCTATCTACCATGCTGAGTGCAAAAGCAACAAAATCACCATACCTGTATGGTGGTCATATTTGTCTTCTTGGCCTATCTCTAGCTAATATATACTCAAGCTTTGTTGATACAACATCATCACTTGTCTCCTTTCATTCATGCTTAGGAACTTCAATATCAAGCTCCACCTTCTTACTAGCAACATGAATTTCAACTAACTAACATGACCTTCTTGTGGCCTTGGATTAAGTATGGCATTTAATCAAAAATCACATATCTACTAATCATGTCTTTTGAATCCTTAGGTCTCACAACCTATACCATTTGAAACCATCTTGATAACCTCAAAGTATATATTTATTGGCTCTCTGCTCTAACTTTCCTTCAGTAACATGAGCATAAGCTGGACACCCAAATATGTACAAAATTGAATAATTTTCCATATAACCTGACTACATCTGCTTTGAAGTCTTGCATTCAATAGCTGTAGAAGGAACCATATTTACCAAATAGTATGTAGGGTTAACTACCTCTGCTCAAAACTATTTAGGCAAGCCTGCATTAGAAAGCATGCACTGGGCTCTCTCAATCAACATTATGTTCATTTGTTCTACCACAACATTATGTTGTGGTGTGCTTCACAGTTTTATGGAGTGCTATACCTTAATTTGCACAAAACTCATTAACCTCATTGCTGCAAAATTGCAACCCATTAACATTTATGTGTCGCTTGACCTTCTTCTCTGTTTGCTTCTCCGCGAGAGCTTCTATTGCTTGAACTTGAGGAATGCTTCAGTATTCTGTTTCAAGACATAAATTCAGACTTTTCTTTAATAGTCATCAAATCAACATGTACATCATTCTAGGGGTGGCAATTTATGACACGACCCGATAACACTATCCGAATACGACACGACACAAAATTTTTTATACTAAGAATTGATCAATAATTTTTTCATGTTCTTAAATATTTTGTTATTTCTTACTATTATAAATAGGCAACACGAAAAAAGTCAAGTAAATTTTTTCATGTGTCAACTAACACAAAAACTAGACACGAATAACACGAAACGAATCCGATATCGACACGAAACGAACACGACCCAGATACAATTAACATGACACGATTGCCACCCCTACCTCGCTATACTTTGTGAAGGAATACTTGACGGGCCTCACTCCCTTGCATCCTGTAAACTCCAGTGCTGAACTTCACTCTGCTATGTTTCTCATAAACGCAATGCTTATAGAAATCCAACTTTCCAGTCAGTTGTCCACCAAGCAAGCATTTCTTGCTAATCTCATCCAATCCTAACTCACTTATATGACCTAGCCTCATATGCCACAAATGGGTTTGGCCAGAATTAGAAATAGAAAAAACCAAGGCTGCATCTACCACTATGCTACCTTGCTAGATATATGGTCCATTTTTCAATTTTCCTTTCATAACCATCAAGGAACCTCTAGAAAATCTTAAGACTCCATCATCAGCTAGATATAAATAGCTAATAATGTCTAGAGTGCTCAATAAAATCAAGTTCTTCTAAAGTTCAAGCCCAAACATCACATCTATTATGTTCTCATAATACCATTGTTCATCTTGATTTTCACTGAACCTTTACTAGCTATACTACAAGCCCCATTATTCCCCATTAGAACTTTGCCACCATCAATCTCTTGGAATTTAGTAAACCAATCTCTATTAGGCATGATGTAGAAAGTACATAGCGAATCAAGAATCCAGCTATCATCATTATCGTTAAATAAGACAAAGATAATATTTCCACCATTTGACTCTTCTATGGAAATAGCTGCTCCTTCAAACTCTAAAGTGCATGCTTTATCTTTCTTGAGTTCTGGGTAGTTTCTCTTCCAATGCCCTTCTTTCTAACTATTATGACATTTGTTGTTATTCTTTCTACATTTGTTGTGTGATTTAAATCAACTTCTTTTGCAGTTATTCCTTCTTTCTTCTGTTCTACCTCGAACTGACAAGCCCTCACTAGAGCTACTTCTACCATATGAATTGTTGAGTCACCTCTTGAATTCCCAAGATTGTAAGGCCATCTTTACTTCCTCTATAGATAGTGAACTCTTACAAAAAATTATGTTGTTTGCTAAATTTTCATAAGATTTTGGCAAGGAACTAAGAAGAATAACTTGATCCTCGTCATCTATTCCAATATTTTTTAAGCTAAGAATAACTTGATTAAATTTATTTATATGTCTATAAATAGACTCATATTCCTATATTAGAAGACTGTACAATTCTTTCTACAAGCAGAGATGATTATGCAAAGATTTTGTCATATACCGACACTATAGCTTTTCCTATAGATTGTTAGTAGCCTTTTCTTCTAAGACTTCTCCTAAAACTTTGTTACCCTACGATAATAAAAGCGTACTATAAACCTTTTTCATTATCGCTTGCTTTTGTATGGATCATGTAAAAAGCAACAAAAATTACACCACTAAAAACTTATAACAAAAAAAATAAAATAATAATACCCATATTATTAACCTAACTTTAACTCATATCCTCCTAAATCAAAAGACGAGTGTTATTTTTATTATTATGAGTTTTAAGAAATGTTATTTTAGGTAATTTTTCTAAACTCATTCGACAAATTTGCTTTTCCTTCTAACTCCATCTCACATTCTTGACATATGAGAAGAGCAATTATCTTTATCCGTCATAAGTTAAATTATTCTTGCTGGTAAATTTCTCAGTGTTAGTTGAAGCCATATATATGGTACCAATTGTTATAAAATAAGGATATTTGATAAAGAAAATTAGCTAAAGAATAAATAAAAAATTATATTGAAATCTCTATAAAATTGAAAAAAGAATATAAGTAATTAAAAAACAATTATATATATTGAATTTACATATATATGAGATTTTAAAACGCTCACCTCTGTTGTTCTCTCTTTCTTCTATCTCTTTTTTTTTTTTTTCCTTGAACTCCTATTACGTTGGATTCATAATTATAGTAAAGTCACTTACTTCCATAAACAATAATAGTAAAAAATTAAGTTCAATTCAACGCTCCAAAACTCAATATATTAATATAAATTTTGACTACTTCAAGCCAAATATATTACATAACCATTGGGAACTTCATAGAGTTTGTAATACAGTTCCTCAATCACCTCTCATCTAAGAGGAGGCTACCTAAAAGTCCACCATTTTTGATGGGGATGATCCAAAAGGAAAATGAGTCACTCAAGGACTTCTTCAACCGCTTCAATAATGAGAAGATATAGGTTGAAGATTTGCTCATAATCTTTAGTTGTCAACGATTTTCTTTGTGGTCTTTAGATGAGTCCCTTTAGCTAGCGACAAAAATCCCTAGGTTATCATACAAAGACATGATTGGGATAGTGGCAGCGAAATTCAATATTGAGGACAAGGCCAACTTTCATAGGAATGGATCTAAGAACCGTTCCTAGAAACGGAAGTCTAAAGATGAGCCCAAGAACTCAAAGAGAAAGAAGTCTAAGGATGAGGTTAAGAATGAAGGGGTCCCTAGAAAGACTAGCCGCACTCAATCTGAGTCAGAATTCAAGAAGTAAATTCCCTTGAACACAATTCGTGAGCAAGTACTAATGAAAGTCCAAAGCTTTGGACTCTTTAGGGTTACTACAAATTCCACCAGGACTTTGGCCACAACACTGAAGACTGTTGGGAATTCCATAAAAAGATTGAATATTGGATCCAAAATGGCTATCTGAAGGGCTATGTATTCGCTAAAAGAAGAACTCCTTCCACTGGCCCAGGAAACCAAATAGAGGAAGGTGAACCTTCAATTGTGGATGAGGTTTGCACAATCCTAAAAGGACCAACAGTTGGGGACTCAAACAATGCAAGGAAAATGCAATCCAGGGGGCACCTATCCAGCCATGAAGTGCTCAACATCATCGATGCTCAAGGCAAAGGGAAGAAGCATAGGATAACCAAAAAAGGCTTGATATTCACTAAGAAGGAGGCTGGGCGACTAGTGCACCTAAACTATGATGCACTAGTTGTAACTTTGTAGATTACTAACAACAAGATCTATAATTTTTTAGTAGACACCGGTAGCTCAGTGGATATTTTGTTTAAGGATGCTTGGAAGCAAATAAAGCAACAACATCCTATCCGACCTATGAACACTTATCTCTATGGCTTATTACGAAAACCCCTCACCCCAGAGAGCAATGTTGAGCTCACAATTACGATTAAGGAAGGATGCATCACTAGGACTTTGATGATTAACTTCATGGTAGTGGACTCCCTCTCAAGTTATAATGGTATCTTGGGATGACAATTTTTGCACGCCGCTAGGCCAGTATCATCCACCTATCATCTAGATTGAAGTTCTCGATTGAAATGAGAGTTGGAATGGTTCTCGGAGAACAAAAGGTAGCTTAGGAGTGCAACAATGTGAGGATCCACCAGGTTTAGAAGAATTGAATAGGAAAGCCAATAAGGAGAGCTAGACTGATGGTTTTGTGGTTTTTATTTTCATACATGTAATTAATTTTTCAATCAAAGTGTTATGTGAGGTTTTGCGAGGCTATGTCAACACTGACACCAAAAAAGAAAAAAGAAAGAATGAGAAGGAGAATAAATAAACAATGTAGCCATCTCGGCACTTGTGCAATCACTTGTAACTCAGCTCTTCAAGCACCCTACATCTACCTTGGATCCCAAAGCTTCAAACATAGAACAACAATCAACAACAAATTATACAATCCAAGCTTTATGCCACTGTGCGCTACTATGACTTAAGAGCGAACATGCCCTTCCCTTGAACCTAGTAGCCATACTTGGCCAGAGTTAGGATCCAATAGCTAAACCCCAAAAATGAGAGTTAATAACTCATTAAAACAATCCTAGCCACCCAGCACTACATAGTCTTGGGAGCGAGCAGACTTCTCCCTTAAACCTATTAGTCACACTTGACCAAAGCTAGGACTAAGGAAGCAATGCTACCTAGAGTTGAGATTAAACTTAAGAAAAAATTATGGTAAGAATGAAGTCTCATCTCCTTCATAGCCAAGGATCCTCTATGCTCAGAACTTAGAACTGGGAGCAATTGTAACCAACTTTATCTTGCATGGATCAGAAGGCCACTACTTCTCTAAAACCATGCAGCGATCTCTACAACATACATTGTCACATAGTTCTACGTTGGATCAGAAAGGATTCCTTTTCCTCATAGCTGTATAGTGACAACTCCAACATACAACATTATTTAGTCATGTACTATAGATTAGAAAGTTCAAACCTTTTGCAAAACCATACACTGACACTCTCGATGTACGACATTACACTACTGGGCATGGATTAGGAAAGTAGCACATTTTTGAAAACCATGTACTTAGCAGCACTCCACGGTGGTACAACTCGTAGTGCCAAAGCACACATTGGGGCAGGAAGGAACCACAACCTTCCATCGGACCAACGTGTGGTGTTCCTCAAGAAAAGGCTTAAGGCACTCTTATACCCATCTATCACACTTGGAATAGTAGGACTCTTTGCCAAGACTCAAGCACTATTAAGTCTCGAGTAGGAACTAGACATGATTGCCTCATCTCATCATTGTCTTAGAGGATTAAATATTGTGTGAAATCGAAGCGAGCACATAACCCCCTTGGAACCTTCAATAACCAAGATCCAGGATCCTAATAATAGCCAACAAATGTATTAATTGACTGAATCTTATGAGAAAACAAAGCGAGACACACACTTGTTAGCACCCACAAAGGCATCATCTAGTATATAGACATTGTCTATCTAGAAAGTTCACCAAATGATTAACAAAAGTATCTCTTTTTTCATAACTGGAAACTTACCATTGAGACACCATTAATAACAATTGGGATCGCCAAGGATCAAATGACATCCCCAAAAAGGTTGGACTTGTGATGAGACTATTTGTTCTCACATTGCTCCACCGAGAAAAGATAGAGGCCACACCTACAACAAATTAGCATTAAGAAGAACTCATTTATTGATGTACTCATAAAATTTGCCAACTATACACCTATATATTTGGCAAAATTTTCATTTCAAGAACAAGAAAGACTTAGAAATAAACATCATTCAAAGACTTGGAAAAATTTGAACTTAGAAAAATTTATAATTAGGAAAAAGTTGAACTCAAATTCAGAAGTATTTGAACTAAAAAATTTTGGAATCAAGAACTTAGAGATTTAAGAACACAATAGCCACTTAGAAAAAATGACTTCGGTAGGAAAACTTTAAGTTGACAAGAAAGTTACAAAAAATTGGAGTTTGGGTAAGTATGGTTGGGAAACATAGTCGCTCCGATAAGATGGGAACTCCAGTCGCTAGACTCTACCCTAGAGTTTGAAATTGGTAGCAAATCACTAGCCACTATCGACCCTCGAGCATTGACAAGATGATACAAGCAAAAAGTTGCCACCATTTGGCTAACTGTCGACCAGCGACTCGACCATCTTCTAGTCGCAACATGTTCCCTTAGTCCTTCATCTTCCACACCTTCTTCTTGTTGAATAGCCTCCGATCACTAATAGTCTAACTAGTTGACAAACCGATGGGCCTACTTTCTGACCAATTGACAGGCCGATCAACCGATTAGCCACCCATCTATCGTGTTGTGGTCCATCTCTCATCCTATGTAATGCATGCCTAGTCCTACATTTACTATCACTAGTCCCAATGGTGCCATTTGGAATTTTTCTAGACCACACTTGGGACTAATGCCGTGTTTATTCTAGGTAACTGGGCTAACTCACTTGTCTCATCATCCAAGCTTCTAAAGAATCTCGCATAAATGCTAAGTATTTTTCAAAGAGTTCCAAAGTTGCTAGAGTTTGGAGGTGTGCTCTCCTAAAGCAACTTTGGTGCTAACTGCATCCTTATAGTCTGACTTCCCAAGAAAAGTTCTAAGCGCATTCTCACATTCCAAGTTCCAACAAGGGTGATAAGTACATTCTCATAGTCCAAGTTCCAAAAAAGATGCTAAGTGTATTTATTCGGCATAAGTCCTAGAGACCAAATTGAAAATGCACTCCCAATCCAAGTCTTAAGAGAGTGGAAGCTCGTCCAAGCCCGATAAAATGCAAAATAAATTCTACAAAGAATGTAGCATTTCACATCAACAGTTAAAAAAAACTATAAGTGATTTCTAGAATTATAAAAATGTCAAAGTAAACTGCCAATTGTTATTAATTCAAGTCAACTTGCTTCTTGAGCTTCAAAGTAAATACCAAGTGACTACACTTTGGCCATGGAAATAGCTACTAAGTAAAAGGCAAGAAAATAAAGAATGATCTAATTTTTAAGTCCTGTGGTGACAATCTTTCCCGGCATCCTTCAACAGATATAGGTGTTGCTCGTACTGTATTCTAAGTCTCAATTGCATCTTGGGTTTGTGTCGCATTCCTAGCCACATTAGAATTTTGGAGAGCTGCTCCAATTGGGGTCTCACTCCCCTCAACATGTGAATTTTCATCACATTCACTATATTCAGTAAAAGCCTAGTGTAATCAGGAAGGTCACGACGATGAAGAGGTAGATTTGGATACACCTTCCTAAATCTTCTCTCAAATGACATGAATCCATGAGCCGAAACTATTTTTGTATCAGCCCGAAAATCCTTTAAGCAACCACCTTAAGCTAGGCACTCAACCTCTGATTCTCTTATTCTCACCCTTCAACTCCTCACATTCTTTTTGAAGTTGGATCCTAGCAGTCTCAAAAACATCATAGGCCCTCCTAGTAACCTCTTAGTCCTAGCCTGCCTCTCTCAGAGCACTTCTCCTCTAGACCTCGGTTCAATAAGGTCTAACCCTAATCCCTCTTTGATATGGCTACTCGAGCAGCACTAGTTATTGGTTCAAGGCAAGTTACAACCTTCTTCATGTGCCTTTCAACAACTGCTCTAAACCTCTTAAACTCCATAGCCATGAGACCAGGTAGCAGTCACAAATTCCCCAGGTAAGGAGATCAATGATAATGTGAGAGAAGGACACATGTGTAAAGTCTCATCCTCCATAAAAAGTTCTCAACTAGAGGAGGAACATGAGTCGTGTTGGGAATCACATTCTCTATGGTCACCTAGACCTATCAAACTGATGCCTATGTGCTCTTTTTCTCCATAACACTTGCCCAACTTGGTTATGTCTCATATATCCCAAGTATTTGGATACAAATTGAAAAGCATTGGTGGATGGACCCTTCTGTGAAGTAATATGTTTAGAAGTCATCTCTACAAAATACACAAGAGAAGAGTAAGTAATGCCAGAATTATTTACCAAGTCCAATCTGGGTCATTAGAGTACTTACCTTTAGAAGATGGACCGTCAAGAGTTTCAAGTATGGATGAGGAAAGATGGAGTCCCTAATATGTTACTCTCTCAGCTTTCATCATTCTCTTACCACTCTTTTCTATAATGGGTAAAGCAAATAAGGACTCTATGAACTCTCGCCTCTCGTTGGAAAATTTGACCTTTTTCCAACGTACTACATGAGAAAGAAGCAAAAATTTTAGCAAAATAATAAGGAAATAATGTTCACAGAAAAGTAAGTCAAACACACTCAAATGGCCCACCATTGGGAAAATATTGAGTAAGTGTGGGGCCAAGTTCAAGACAAGCCACACCATAAGCTCTAGTGGAAATGAACCCTTGTTGGACTTAGGCAATTTTTTTATGAGTTTACTGATAACTCTACAAAAGTAGAGTTGTTTAGTCAATTTTAACCTAGCTAATTGTCTTATCTTGCACTTAAAATGGTTTAAATGACACAATTTATGTTTAATTGAGCCAATGTAGGTAAAATGGTAACAAACGAAAGAAAAATTGACAAAAAAGGACACAATCAATGCAACAAGCATTTTGTTGCAGCGGGACCTATTTGATGCCGTGGCAAGCCTATTTCCCAAATTGGCCAAGAGCTTCATGTCGCAATGCACAACAATTATGATCGCAGTGGTCGTAACTTTCATGGAAACCTGAGTACTTGTGCCACGGCAAGCAAAAAAATATAGGCTACGACGCACATTCTTCAACATGTGATCCGAGAGACCCAGACCATAGTGCACAATAATTCAGGCCATAACACACATTGGCGTGTGCATGAAATATGGACATAATCTTTATTCTCCTAGTTGGACCATGTTTCCTACTTTGATTATAATTGCTTGTGACCTAAAACACTTAGTCTATAAATATAACTCTTAGCAGTCAAATAAAAGCATTCAACATTTTTCTATACTAACCTAATTATTTAAAGAAAGAGATAGTTATTTAGAGAATAAGTCAAATCAAGAGAAGGATTCAAGATTAAAGTCATTAGAGTTTAGGTCCACTCGAGAGACAGTTGGTGGAGATTATTTTTTGCGTGACAGACAGAGATTGGTATTATCTTTCTCTACCCTTTTTGATTTTATCTATTCTCTTGTATTTTGTTAATATTTTGAAATTTTATTGAATATGATTATGTATAGCTAAACTTATTGTTAGGATCCACTCAATTTATCTATATAATAAATTAGTTCATCTTTCCATTCCAATATGATTACAAAATTAAATTATATTATATTATTCAATCTGAATTTGATGCCATTAATCGTCTAATTGATAATTATACGATAGAAGCAATTAAGTAACTTTGAGAGAAGTATTTAACTATTTTTCTTGATTGAATTGCATACATGATTTCTAGGCTAAGAGGTACGGTTCTTACTTATGTGGTCCTTAATTAACGTTCTTAATGAGAAGTAGTGTAATCTAATTAGCATGAGAGTGTGATTAGGTTAAATTACTATATTGTGTGTAGTTTATTTAAGAGAGGAATGCATACATAGGTTATAGTCAATTGATCATATAATTTGTTTGGTAATTGCTTATGATGGTAAATTAATTCATATGTAGGAAGTTGAGGGAGAGTGAATTCTTAGGACTCTTTTACACTTAATTTTTTTATTGTGGTTGTGTTGGATTAAGTAGTGTAAATATTATGTTTTTATTATTTTCATTATTTTACCCATATATCTTTCTTAGCCTACATAGTTAGGCGTAGTCTTAGTGCAATACTCAAATACTTATTAATCTAATCCTCGTGGAATTGACAACTCGATTTTTAAATACTTATCACTTGTACATGTCTTGTACATTTACGATTTAGCGTGAACATTTACAGTTATAAAAAGGCCTAACACTGAACCAGACTCATCTCCTTATCATGTTCTCTCCATAACACATAACAAGATATCAAGTTCTTCCAATCATTGGGAGGAAACTGCCTAGGAAGCAATCTTATAATACAAAGGAACTACCACACCAATGGCAGGAATGGAAATCTAAGTCCGAAAAACAACTTATCTACTAAAACGGCAATCCCTCTAGAAGACAATCTGCTAGGAACAATACCATTACCTTGTCCCAATGTTGTCAAGAATCTTAAACATTTCTCTTAGCTTATCTATCAAGGGCATTGTAGTGTATGACATTATCAAATCTACATCATATCCAAAGCCGGGCACAAGTTTAGAATTTGGAGCACTCTAAGAAATATCTTCACTAGAAACAAAATCGAAAGCGTAGACAAAAACAACATGACCAAAATAGGAAGAAAAATTAGAAAGTGCCCAATTTCAGTGCCAAAATCATCGCCGCATTGGGGAATAGGGGTCGCCAACCTCCAGACTTACCAAAGAGCCTGAGCAGCTAGTCGGCCATATCTTTCATCAATTGGTCGCTAGCTCTCCCCCATAATCGCTCGACTTAGTTTTTGGTGGGTCTATTGTTTTAGTCCACCATGGCTCACCTGCAGGACCCTCTTATCTTGTCTTCCTTACATCAAACCATCTCCACTTGGGTTCCCACTCCTGGTTCCAAAGTTTTCTACATTTCGATCATCCATCTTAGGTCCTTTCTTTTGATGGTGCTTGTGATCAGGTGTGTGTGCTTTCCCTCCAAACATGGATTTTCTAGGTGCAAATCTATCAAAAGGACCACAATAGAACATGAAACTCTTGGCTCCTAAAAAAAATAGAGAATGCAAACTCTTTAGATATTTTCTTGGTTTACCAATCTAAATCCACAAAGGAAAAAAAAAATCTAAGGGTACATGTGTTCTTCAAGTTCCTAATGTTCATGTAAACATTCCAAATTAGCTGAAGAAAAAGTTAAAAAATAAAGACTTTTATCCACTTACCAAGGGTTGGTTGAAGTAGAAAGTTGTTCTCCAATCTCCTCCACAGAGCTCTAGTCCTAGCTTCAAAAGAAAGTGATGGGTGAAGTTGTAAGTGACCAGGTCTATATATAGACTAACAGGCTAAATCTCAACCTCCCATTAGGTAATGATCCAAGGGTATAGATAAGGAGAGGATATGGCAGAATCAGGCACATAAAATATCAAATTTGGAAAGTTAAAACCCGAGACCGTAATTGACGTTTTTTCCAAACTTTGACCAATCACAACTTTCCAATCGGAACTTCGATTAGGACACGAGAACAGTCATTGGAAATCTTGTAACCTTAAGATCATTATGGCATAAAGATAACTGGGATACCATCTCTTAACTCAATCAAGACATCCTAGTCAATTGTCACTGTGCTACCATATCTTAGCAGAAAAACTAGACCACCTGCCCCGTCAAAGCAGCCCAAGTGGCTTAGGAGACTTGTGTTGGATAGTAAAATGACGAGGTATGTGTGGTCCCATTTGGTTGGTCCACGTCGACTTTAAAAAGTAAAATGGGTACAGTCAGCACATAATCCGATAAATCTTTAATTAAATATTCATTAATATCTATAATCCATTTATAAAAGGTTATTAATTATATTAAATAATTGGAAATTTACCAAAAATAACACCCCTAAAACTTATAATAATAAAACTAGTACCCCCAATAATATTGAACGTTCAATTTGAACATTCAATATTGAATGGATCTAAATTGTCGTCGTTCAATTCTAATTGAATGTGTGTTCAAAGAAAAATGACATATTAATCATTTTTTTTAATTGTGAAAATAAAAGTTTGAACACAAGAGGTGCTAATTTTGTTCTTACAAGTTTAAGGGGTGCTAGTTTTGTTGTTTTCCCTAAATAATTTATATTAAATTTTTAAGATTTAAATTATATAATAATTTAAATATTAATTAAAGTATATAAGTTATTTACATTAATGCCATATGTTAGAAACCTAGGTACTCATAACCTCAAAAGATATGCATAAGAAATTCCTTAAGCTCATTTCCATCTAATATAAGTTGTTTTACTTAAAACAGACTTAAGTATTGGATTGGATATGATACCTCCATGGTGTTTTTCCTTCTGACATGTTTGCTAGTTACGTGTAGGATCAAAGTCCTAAAAGCTCATTGATAAAAAAAAATTGGCTCTACACTTTATAATTTCAATGTTTGATTTCCTTATTTTTTCTTTATAATTGGTCACTTTATTTCTTTACTTTTTTACACCATCGAAGTTCAATTTAAGTTGGTCTAAATTTTTGAACTATGAAAAAAAGAGCAGTTTTTATTTTTAACTCTCTTGTACATTATTTTTCATTTTTGATCCTATAGTTAATATATGCTTAAAATTGAAGACATACTAAAAAAAAGTTATTTAGATAACCTCTATGCTTTTGAAGTTGTTTACCAAAAGAAAATATTTCTAAATGTGTTTAAAAATAGTGAAGGGGGTAAAAAAAAAAAAAAAAAGAAGCTCAAGGTGGTCATCTCATATAATTAAAAAAATTAGTAACCATTTATTTAACTCAATCCATAAACAATTTGGAGGATATTTCATACCCAACTTCTTCTTTCGAAGGGAAAAAAAACAAAAAAGAAGAAGCCGTCTTCTAAATTTACATAAAACTTTTTATTTCATTTATTTATTAATTAATGATTTCTCATTTCTTTAATTTTGCTTCCTTAATTAAGATTTGGTAATTTTATGTTTGCGATTGGATGAGAGGCATATGGTGGAATAAACGTGGGCAGACTTTTTGAGATTATGAAGATTTTTAATAATTAAAAAAGCAGAGAAGGTTATGCTTATCAGACATGGAAAACATGTACACGCACCCAGTCTTGGAAGCAATTACTCTCAGCTTATATTTTTTTTACCAAAACCACTTGTCTTATTATATTAATTAATATTATGAATAAAAACAAATTCTGAGTGGAGCTGAGTCTTTGGAGCAAACCAATCCTATATATACCAATTATATTTTATTATTCTAAGTTGCATGATTGCTTCTTTAATTTTATTTTTGCTAAACTCAAAAAGATGCTTTACCATATTGATAAACTAATAATAAGTATATATCTACGCTAAAGATTAGCAACTTACAAGACTTAAGAAAAAATATTTGTTTGGATAAAGAAATTAAATATCTAACAGAATAACAATAAATTTACGCTCATAATATAACTATACGTAGTAAATTAGTAATATTTAAAATAAAATAAAAGGAGTTAAAGTTTGCTTCAAATGACACAAGTTGCAAAGTGAGATGCTATTTCGAAAAAAATTTCATAAATAAAAAATGATTTTATTGTGATTCATTTTATGGTATAATAGATAAGACTTTTACTATTTTATTGAATTACTAGTTTGAAACACATTGATTACTGTTTAAAAATAAAATTGTAATTTTATGCAACTAAATGACGATGTGCACATTCCTTCGCAAAATTTAAACCCAATGCATTTAGTTGATTCATAATAATTGAAATGACATCTTTGTCGATGATATATAAAAACAACTTTGATGTCTCTTGCTAGGCGTGGACACCACAACTTATAAACTAACTCATTCCACCAAACTCAAGCCTAACAAAACTAACTTTTAAGATTTAATATAGGTTAAATAAGTTGATTTTGACTCTAAGAACCAACTTGTATAGGAATGATATATTGAATGACGTCACCCATTATATATTAGGCGACAATTAAGGTTTAGAATTTAAGGTTTCGATATTAGGATTACGTTTATAGAATAATATTAGTCCTACCAACTTGTATATGTTATCTTCAATAGTTTAAATTTTGTAAATGGAAACATAAACGAATTGATGTTAAGAAGAATGACATGGTATACCTGACTCACAGATCTCTGTCCAACGAATTTGTGAAGAAGAGACCTAGGTTTAATAACATGGTGCTGTCTCACAAAGCATGTCTTCATGATAAACGAACAATATTTGGTTAATGTAGTTTTCTTTTTTATATTATATTGTGGGTAGATATTTGGGATAGGAAATTTTTGGAAAGAAAAGGCAAGTACTCTTAACTATCAATAGATGGGTTAATTAAGTATTATACTTAATATGTCCTGAGTTGTTATAAACATATTCATAATATTTATAAAGTAACAATAATAACATAGTGTATTTAAAACTTCAAAATTATAAACATTTTTGATAAAATATATTAGAATTTATAAACATTATAGCTATATTTGTAAAAAAATATGATTATAAGTTTAGAGTTTTAAATATATTATAAACATATTTGCAATTATAAACGTTATTGGGATAAACACACCCAATACAGGAATAAAAGACTTGAAATAGAGGCCCATTACGTGAGTTTTGCAATTTTTCAATTATCGCTGAACAGTGTCATTTTGCTATTGAATAATTACATTTTTGCCCTAGCATTTTAAATGGAATTTGTTTCTGGTTCGACTCATTCCAGAGGTTTCTTATTTCATTTTTTTTGGTTTCTGCTTCTGGTTCCGCTAAGTTCTATAGAGGTTTTTTGTGTTTTCTTGCAGTTGGTTTGTTGTTTTTGCATCAGTTAGGGTTTTGATTTTACTTTTGCTTTCTTTTCATTTCATTTGGGTAACGATTTGTGATTTTATACATTTGCAGAAATCTTCTCCATCGTTTGCGTGGTATTGGTTGCAATTGCTTTAGGATTTTAAGGTTTTGTGGTCGGTAGTTAGAGTTGTGATTTATTTATTTCTTTTTCGCTTCATTTTGCTAATAATTTTTTTTTTTTTTCAGTTTGTTTCATTTGGCATTACTCAGTGATTCAATTGAATTTGTGAGTATTTTTAATATTTTCTTTTATTTTTCAGTTTTCTAAATGACGTTATTTTTCTCGAACTTCTCTTAACTTGTCTCATTAGTTTCATTTGTGAGTGATTTGTGGTTTGTTGTTTTGAGAATTAGTTTGAGTTTTTGATTTCTTTCTGTTTCATTTAGGTAACGATTTGTAGCTTTTACATTTACTGAAATTTACTATTTCTTCTCGAGCCTTTCTTTGAACTTTTTTTTGTAAGTTTTTTGTCTTGTGGTCGAGAGTTAGGGCTTTCCAGTTTTCTTTCTTTTTCGTGTCATTTTGCTAGTGATGTGTGTTGTTTTTGTTTTAGTTTTCTTCATTTTGTTGTTGGCCTGTGACTCTGTTCTTGTGAGTACTCTGTAAAATATACATAAATAATATTTTTTGACATTTTGATTTTTCTAAATGACATATTTTCTTGAATTTTTATGAACTTGTGAGATTCATGCTTCTTATTTTGAGGATTATAAGGATAATCTTTCAATTGTTGATTTACAAATAACTTTGTTTCTCTTTGTTTTTTTTTTTATTGCCAATATTTATTTTTGTATTTATCTTTTTTCTTCCAAACCTAATAACTTTTGTTTTTTGTATGAAAACGAATACAAGTTGTGCAAAGTTATCTTAATGGCTTCCAAATGCCTATTAACTATCAAGGTACACCAATTTTGACTATGATGTTATGGAAGATTGAAAGCTAAATGCTTTGCTTAGAGCTTGTGACCTTTGTTTTGAGGGTTGTCTGGAGAATGAAAGGACATTTTCTATTGAAACTTTTTTGTGGCCTGAGCAACTTTGATTTTGAATTCCTTGTTGATAATTTGTATTTAATTTTGGCAGATTTCATAAGATTTTATCCCTATGGCTTACATATCTTAGTGATAGAATTTTTATTTTGGTTTGTTTGTATGGGTGATTCATGTATTCAACTATGATTGATGACACATTCTTGGTGTATGCAATTAATTATTAATAATTTATTTACTAATATTATGTTGGAGAGTGTATTTATATTTATTTTATTGAAACTTAGGAACAATGTTTTCGCTATTGTATCTAAATTTAAGGAAGCATTACAGTAGTAATTTTTTATTTGTAAATCCTTACAAAAGTCATTATAGCAGCCGTATTGAAATATATTTTAATTTTTGGAAGACGTATGAAAATTTATTTGAATATTTGGGAGATATACGAAACATTACTTAAGTTTCCAGAAACGTTACGGAATTATTATACTTGGAGCTTAAGGCCTTGGTTTTTAAGGTTCTTTGGAGCATTAAAGGGCATCTTTTGTTGAAACTTTTTTGTGGCGTGATCAACTTTGATTTGAATTCCTTGTTCATAATTTGTATTTAATTTTGACAGATTTTGTAGGATTTTATCCGTGTTGCTTACATATCTTAGTCATAGATTTTTTATTTTGGTGTGTTTGTATGGGTGAATCATGTATTAAACTGTGATTAATGACACATTATTGGTGTATGCGACTAATTATTAATAAGTTATTTACTAATATTATGTTGTAGAGTGTTTATTTTTGTCAAAATTACGAACATTATTTTTCACTATTGTATCTAAATCTAAAAAAGCATTTCAGCAGTCATTTTTTATTTGTAGATCCTTACAGAAGTCATTATTGTGGCTGTATTGAAATTTATTTGAATATTTAGAAGTTGTACGGAAATTTATTTGAATATTTTGGAGATGTATGGAACATTACTTAAGTTTTCGGAAACGTTATGGAATTATTATCCTTAGAGCTTATGGCCTTTGTTTTTAAGGTTCTCTAGAGCATTAAAGGGCATCTCGTGTTGAAACTTTTTTGTGGCCTAATCAACTTTGATTTGAATTCCTTTTTGATGATTTGTATTTAATTTTGGCAGATTTCGTAGGATTTTATCCCTGTTCCTTACATATCTTCATCATAGATTTTTTTTGGGTGTGTTTGTATGGGTGAATCATATATTAAATTGTGATTGATGACACATATTTAGTACATGTGACTAATTATTAATAAGTTATTTACTAATATGTTCTAGAGTATTTTTTTTTAAACTTATGAACATTGTTTTTAGCTATTGTATCTAAATTTAAGCAATCATTACAGCAATCACTTTTTATTTGTAGACCCATACAGAAGTAGTTACAGCAGCCGTATTGAAATTTATTTGAATATTTGTAATTTGTACGGAAAATTATTTGAATATTTGGGAGATGTATGGAACATTACTTAAATTCTCAAAAACGTTACGGAATTAATATATCATTCATTTTTTATTTGTCAAACCTTTTAATGTTTTTTTTTATATATTTTTTTATTTTCAGGAAACCATTCTGAATGTTAATTATTTTCTCTAGAAACAATAGGTTAGGTTATCTTAATTTTTAGAATATAAACAAAACTTGAAATTTTGGAAATTTTATGGACCAATGTTTTTAAAAAAAAAATTTAGGGACCTTATTGGCATTGTAATTAAGTCTGAAAAAACTTGGTTGTTTATCTTTCTTCTTTTCTTTTTTTTCTTTTCGAAAACTTACTTAATGTTAATCAATATTTATGGAAACCTTACCGAACATTACCCAAGTTTATGGTAATGCTATCGAATTATTTAAATTTTGGAAGCATTACAAAAGTCATTTTTTGTTTGGCAACCCTTATTAAATGTTCATTTTTTTAAAAAAAAATTCCGGAAACCTTTTTGAATGTTAATTATTATCTATGAAAATAGTACAAAAAGTTATCTGAATTTTTGGAAGTTGTATGGAACATTAATTAAATTTTTGAAAAGGTTACGCATATGTCATTTAAATTTCCAAACATTACAATAGTCATTTTAAATTTGTATATTTTTTTTTATGAAAACACATGATGATAGCATAATTAGTCCTTTGAAATCAATTTTTGGAAGATGTACGAAATTTTATTTTAGTTGTTATCTAAATTTGTAGAAACCGTATTCATTTTGTATTTAGTTTTTGCAATTCATTAGCTTGATATAGAGAGTTTCACTTATACATACCTATGTTGAAGATGATGTTTCTTAACTCGAGCATTGACCAATAGCATCATTTGTCTTTTTGTTTCTTACCGTTGTGATCCAATGTTATTCATTTTTGCATTCTTTATGCAGGCCTTTTCGCTTCGTTCTTGGTTGGTTGTATTAAGGTAATTATGTCATGCATTTTTATTTTTAAGAAACTTCATTGTTGTAGGTATTTTTCGAAATTACATGTAAATCGTTATTTATGGAAACTGTACTGAAAGTTATATGAATTTTTTGGAAGGTTTACGAAAAATTACCCAAGTTTTCGGTAACGTTACGGATATATCATCTAAATTTTCTGAAGCATTACAGAAGTTATTTTTTATTTAAGTTTTGTCATTCATTACCTTTTTGTAAAGGGTAGGAATCGTACATACCTATATTAGAGATGATGTTTTTGAAGTCAAGCATTGACCAATAGCATCATTTGTGATTTTTTCTTGTTACAGTTGTGATTCAGTGTCTTCATTTTCGCGTTCTTTGTGCAGGTCATTTTGTTTAGTTGCTGATTTGTTGTCTTAAGGTAATTATGTCGTTAATTTTCAACTTTTAGGAACTTTACTGTCTTGAGGTATTTCATGAAATGAAATATTTAAAAAATATACCTAACTAGATTATAATCATTATTTGCATAAAAACTTGGTTGTTTATCTTTCTTTCTTTTTTTTTTCTTTCGAAAACTTACTTGGTATTAATCAATATTTATGGAAACCTTACCAAACATTACCGAAGTTTATGGTAATGTTACGGAATTATCTAAATTTTGGAAGTATTACAAAAGTCATTTTTTGTTTGGCAACCCTTATTGAATGTTCTTTTTTAATTTTTTTTTCAAGAAATCTTTTTGAATGTTAATCATTATCTATGAAAATCGTACAAAAAGTTATCTAAATTATTGGAAGTTGTATGGAATATTAATTAAATTTCCGAAAGCATTACACATATGTCATTTAAATTATCCAAACATTACAATAGTCATTTTAGATTTGCATAATTTTTTGGTGAAAACACGTGATGATTACATAATTAATTCTTTGAAATCAATTTTTGGTAGATGTACGAAATTTTATTGCAATTGTTATCTAAATTTGTAGAAACTGTATTCATTTTGTATTTGATTTTTGCCATTCATTAGCTTGATATAGAGAATTTGACTTGTACATACCTATATTGGAGATGATGTTTCTTAACCCGTGCACCGACCAATAGCATCATTTATCTTTTTATTTTTTACCATTGTGATCTAGTGTCAATTATTTTTGCATTCTTTGTGCAGGCCATTTCGCTTCGTTTTTGATTGATTGTGCTGAGATAATTATGTTATTCATTTTCATTTTTAAGAAACTTCATTGTTGTAGGTATTTCCCGAAATTACATGTTAATTGTTATTTATGAAAACCGTACAGAAAGTTATTTGAATTTTTTGGAAGGCTTACAGAAAATTACCTAAGTTTTCAGTAACGTTATGGATATGTCATCTAAATTTTTAGAAGTATTACAGAAGTCATTTTTTATTTGCGTTTTTCCATTCATTACCTTTTATTTTTTATTTGAGTATTTCATGAAATGACATATTTAAAAAATATACCTAACTAGATTTTAGTCATTATTTGCATAAAAACTTGGTTGTTTATCTTTTTTTTTTTTTTTTTTTTTTTCCGGAAACTTACTTGATGTTTATCAATATTTATGTCATTATTATGACATAATTATGTCATTCATTTTCAACTTTTAGGAACTTCATTGTCTGGTATTTCAAGAAATGACATGTTTAAAAAATATACCTTATTAGATTATAATCATTATTTGCATAAAAACTTGGTTGTTTATCTTCCTTTTTTGGAAACTTACTTGATGTTAATCAATATTTATGGTAACTTTACAGAACATTACCCAAATTTATGGTAACGTTACGAAATTATCTAAAATTTGGAAGCATTAAAAAAGTCATTTTTTGTTTGGCAACCCTTATTGAATGTTCTTTTTTTTTTTTTTTTTTTTTTTTTAAATTTCAAGAAACCTTTTTAATGTTAATCATTATCTATGGAAACCGTACAAAAATTATCTAAAGTTTTGGAAGTTATATGGATCATTAATTAAATTTTTGAAAGCGTTATGCATATGTCATTTCAATTTTTCAAACATTACAATAGTCATTTTAAATTTGTATATTTTTTTTGTGAAAACACGTGATGATGCATAATTAGTCCTTTGAAGTGAATTTTTGGAAGACGTATGAAATTTTATTTTAATTGTTATCTAAATTTGTAGAAACCGTATTCATTTTGTATTTAGTTTTTGCCATTCATTAGCTTGATATAGAGAGTTTGACTTGTACATACCTATGTTGGAGATGATGTTTCTTAACTCGAGCACTGACCAATAACATCATTTGTCTTTTTGTTTGTTACAGTTGTGATCTAGTATTATTCATTTTTGCATTCTTTGTGCAGGCGATTTCGTTCGTTCTTGGTTAGTTGTGATGAGGAAATTATGTCATTCATTTTCATTTTTTAGAAACTTCATTGTTGTCAGTATTTCTCAAAATTACATGTTAATCGTTATTTGTGAAAACCGTATGGAATGTTATCTAAATTTGTGGAAGGCTTACAAAAAATTACCTAAGTTTTCGGTAACGTTACGGATATGTCATCTAAATTTGTATGCAATTTTTTATGCCTTAATAGTTTGTTGTTGAACTACTCTTTCTAAAACAAGCAATAGATCACATTTTGTCACTCACATCTTTTAATAAAATTTATTTCTTTAAGGAAACTTCTCTTCAACTACTCACCTCAAAATATATTTAACAAATTAATTGAAGGATGAGAGTGTACTTTTCCTTTTTGTGCATAAGGTATATTCGTTATTTTTTTATTCATTCCGATTGTTGTTTCCTTCATTCCTTTATTTTTTTTTGTCTGTTATTGATGATTGGATTATTTGTAAGAGATAATTCTTTTTTATTTCTTTGCATTATAACTACTAATTTTTTTATCTCTTTGCTTTATGTTATTCATTTTCATCTTTTAGGAACTAAATATACCTGAGGTATTTCATGAAATGACATGTTTAAAAAATATTCCTTATTAGATTTTAATCATTATTTGTGAAAATCGTACGGAAAATTATCTGAATTTTTGAAAGCATTATATAAGTCATTTTAAATTTGTATATTTTTTTTAAAACACGTGATGATTGCATGAAGAATTTGTATTTGATTTGGAAAGTTATCTCAATTTTTGGAAGATGTATGAAATTTTATCATAATTGTTAACTAAATTTGTAGAATACTTATTCATTTTGTATTTGAATTTTGCCATTCATTAGCCTGCTATAAAGAGTATCACTTGTTAATGCCTATGTTGGAGATGATATTTCAAGCACCGACCAATAGCATCATTTGTTTTTTTGTTTGTTATTGTTGTGATCCAGTGTTATTCATTTTTGCATTCTTTGTACAGGTAATTATGTCATTTTCATCTTTTAGGAACTTCATTGTCGTCAGATATATCATGAAATGATGTGTTTAAAAAATATACCTTATTAGATGTTAATTATTATTTGTGGAAACTATAGGGAAAATTATCTGAATTTTTGGAAGGTTACGGAAAATTTCCTAAGTTTTCGGTAATGTTACGGATATGTTATCTAATTTTTTTGAAGCATTACAAAAGTCATTTTAAATTTGTATATATTTTTGTTCTAAAAACATGTAATGATTTCATGAACAATATATATTTGGTTTGAAAAGTTATCTCAAATTTTGGAAGATACAAAGTTTATCAAATTTTTCGGTAACCTCAATCAATTGTTATATAATTTTTCAAAAACCTTTTTCATTTTGTATTTGGGTTTTGCCATTCATTACCTTTTTATAGAGACTAGGAATTGTACATAATGTTTCTTAAGTCGAGCACTGACCATTAGGATCATTTATCTTTTTTGCTTGTTACAGTTGTGATTCGTTGGTCTTCATTTTCTCGTTCTTTGTGTGGGTTATTTTGTTTCATTGCTGATTTGTTGTCTCAAGGTAATTATGTCAATTCATTTTCAACTTTTAGAAACTTCATTGTCTTGAGGTATTTCATGAAATGACATGTTTAAAAAATATATCTTACTAGATTATAATCATTATTTGTGGAAACCGTACGGAAAGTTATTTGAATTTTTGGAAGGCTTACGAAAAGTTACATAAGCTTTCGGTAACATTACTGATATTTCATCTAAATTTTCTGAAACATTAAGAAGTCATTTTATGCATCAATGGTTTGTTGATGAACTATTCTTTATAAAACAAGCAATGTATCACATTTTGTCACTCACATCTTTTAATAAAATATATTTCTTTCAAAATATGCATTTGTCTGAATAATTTGAAACCATACATAAATGTATCTAAATTTTTAGAAACCTTATATATTTGTTTGTAAAGTTCGTATTGTAGTAGATATTCAATATTATGTTTTTGATACATAATGTATATTTTTGGCAGGATGACTAAATTGAAGGATGTCTCTCATATTTTTCCTACACAAGTGAACAAGACTAGGCCACATAATGCTCTTGTAGCCCTAGACAGCCTAAGTGAAGCAAGATACATGATACTGATAAATCCTATAAGGTTTATAATTTTGTAGTGTTTCTTATGTTTAAGGTTAATTTGTTATTTAAAAGTTGTTTTTTAAAGGATTACTTTCATAAATTTAATTGGTTTTGTGTTTTATATTACATATAAGGTAAGTTTAGAATTTGTTAATTCATTTTTATATTACTTTATGTTTAGTTTCTTTATGACTTTTTTTTGTTTTTATAGGGCGGATTCTTGGAGGACGACCTTTCATTTGAAACCATTCTTCTCTTGAACAAATTTTTTCACGTAAGATGTGACAGCAACTCTCAACCACAAAATGTTTTGATGCGGATTAAGAGTGTATTGAATGAAAAACAAAAAAAAGAGTTCATAAATTCATGTTTTGGTAATTTCTTTGACTTACCAAGATGTAAATTTAGTGGTCAACTTGTGCATTCTTTACTTTTAAGAAAAAGCAAACCATCAAAGGACTTTAAAGAGTTATGATTTCGTATAAATTCAAAGATCTTACAATTTTCAAGGACAGAGTTTTGGGTGGCTACAGGGTTGAAGATGTCTACAAATGGAGAATTTAGTGCTATTGACAAGAGCCAATCATATTTTGCTATCAAGTACTTTTCCAAATATTCTACTATTCGTTACCTTGAATTTCTAGCGGAATGTATTAGTAAGTCTCCTCCTACTTCTTCAAAGAAAAGAAGGAAATCTTCTAGGAAAAGTCCAAAAAAAAAAAGTGAGAATAGATGAATGTAAAGTTGAATTTCAATTTGTGAGTGCTGATGGTAGGGATTCTGTAATGATTTATTCGTTGTATTTTTTGGAGTGTGGTTTGATGGAAAAGTCTAAAAAGGTTGTTGTTTTAAGGATGCCTTGTTACTAGCTTCTATGTTTGATGAGTTTAACAATTATGAATGGGGTGATGTTGTTTTCAATTGTCTGTTCGATTCTTTAAATCGAGGTTATTTTGAGATGTCTTGTACTGCCCATGAGTTAGAAACAAGAAAAAATATTGGAGGTTTTAGGTTAGGAGAGGATGAAGGAATTCGTTTTCAATTGTCTGTGTTTCCATTAGTATTTCAACTATAGATATATGAGACAATTCCAGCAATTTCATTGGAATTTGCAAATTATAGAGCATAAAGATATCCTCTTATATTGAAATGGTTTTCCAACAATTTTTCAAAATTTCATGAGTTACAAAAGATTTTCAATAACACTTTTCAGGTTGGTTGTCATATATATTCAATTTATTAAATTTGCTTTTTTTTTTAATTGTATATTGTATTTACAGTTTTATTTACATTTTTTATTTTTTGATCTTGTATAGTTTTGAGTCAATACTATTTTATTGGTCGATGGTGCAACACCTGTCTTTGATTCCTTAATTGGACATGTTGAGGAGGTTTTGTTTGACTATATTATAGTATTGCAAGCTGAGGGTTTGAATTTTGATGCATCTCCTCCAGACCCCAATTTATTGAAAGAGAAGCTCAAAGACGCAAGGAACAAGCTAAAGTTTAGTGACCGTAAAAGTGATGACTTCTTATATTGATGAGAAGATTAGCAAATTTGGGTCATTAATTATTGGACAATCAAAAAATTAGGTTTTGTATATGAAAGTTTTTAATCACGGATCAAATAAGCCTAGAGGGGGGTGAATAGGTTATTTTCAATTTTTAACAAATATTAAATGTGTAATCTAATCACAACGGCCAGACATGCAATCGTGTGTAAAGATAAATGCGGAATAAAAAACAACACACGATATTTTTAGGTGGAAACAACCTAGGCCACAACAATGACCTAAGAGGAAAACCACCGGTCCACTGGACCACCTAACTACCCACTATGAAAATTAATGTTCAATTACAACCATAGAGTCCAGAACTACCCGTCGTAGATAGATCCCCCTTTCTGTAATTTACTTACGAGCCGTCGCTCCTTTCACAGCCTCCAATAGCTAGATGTCTGGATCCAGACCAACGTTCCGATCTACTTGAGTCACACAAGATCAATCGAACCCGTCACCGTCGGTAATTTCGAGTCACACGAAATACCGAACACCTCACCTGAAACATTACCACAATAACACAAGTGCAAAGTGTGTCCTAGAGTGGATTTAAACAATGAACAATCCTAACTAGCAGATTCAACAGCATACGATGTAAAATCTAAATCAACTAGCAAAATCTAGAACAATCATATAAAGCTCAATATTATGAAAATCAAATAGGCATATGAATCATTCAAACATAACTAGAAAATATGTTTGAACAATTAAAAGATGAAAACGCCTACGTATGATAGATGAAGACAAGAAGTTAAAAGCACAATTCAGATATGAAAATATTAGATCAATGTGGTTATGTAATTATGCACAAGCAAGCATCACTTATATAGAGTCCAATTTAACTTGAAAGAGGATTTGCAATGGACTGAAACTCTACTTAAATCAGGATTTAGTTCTCAAAAGAATTCTACTCATACAATGATTCTATTCATATCAGGATTTATTTTTCACAAGAATTCTACTCATACAAGGATTCCACAATTCTACTCAATTCAGGATTTTGCTTTCACAAGAATTCTACTCATACAAGGATTCCACTTTTAAAACAATTCTACGCAAATAAGGACTCTATTTTCACAACACTTTTATTCACACAAGGATTCTACTTTCTTAACACTTCTACTCATACTAGAATTCTGCTTTCTCATTAAATGAGTCAAATTGATAAAAGTAACACATAGGTCGAATTAAAAAAGAGTTCTAGTAGAAGTGAAAAACTGGCTCGATCGATCTAATGACTGGCTCGATCGATCGATCCAATTCTCGATCGATCGACCAGATTGATCGATCGATCTAGCTCAACCCGAGAGCACCTAGATCGATGTCGTTCCACACTCGATCGATCGAACAATATACTCGATCGATCGACCAATTAAAAGCACAAGTTATTTTTCATTACGATCCATACTAAGTGTCGTGCTCATTTGTGTGAAGATGTATGCATGATAGAATATTATACCTGTCATATGGGCGTTGCAAGCTTGGTGAATCCATCATCATGTATCGTCTGATTAATGGTGAATTCCTATTCTAGATTACAGTCAAATATTTTGTCCACAAAAATTGCCAATACAAAATAAACCTTACAGTATACTAATTTCTTTAAAACCATAATCCTTTATTTTATTATAAAATTTCATGCACAAAGTAACATAGATGTTTGCCAAAATTATGATTCTTTTTGTCATTATCTTTCTATCTAGTTTTTTTAATAACACCATTGACATCCATTCATGGTTTTCCATCATATAGAACGTTTATTGTTCATTTTACATTTTACTTATGTTTTTACAAACATTACATTTATTCTGTCTTGATCTTTGAAGAATGAGAATAATTTTGAGCCAAAATCTTCTAAAATAATAAAGACCCAATATAAAGGTCCATTAAGCTATTAACTTTATATTTTTTCTGTCCTTATTTTTGTAGGATGAGAATTACTCGAAGACAAAATCTTCTCAAAATGAGGTTATTAGCAATGAGATGGTTTGTACACTTGTTCCTATTAGAGAGGATGAATCTCAAAAGGTGGAAAATGAAACGGTAGATGATTCTCCAAATAAAAAAGATGAAACGGTAGATATCCCAAGTTTTGATCTTGACATTAACTTGGGATCATCCCAAGTTGTGTTGAAGACTCCAACTCCATCTCCTGAACCTATTGATTCAAAGACGTTTACACAAATGGATCATTTTGCCAAAATCTATAGTTTAGGTTTGAAGTTAAGGTTTGATGCTACTCCTGAAATTTTAATACCTTTTGTATTGGAGGAATTGAAGAGAATAATTAAACCTTCAATAGTTTTACGTAGTCCTTATATTTGCCCAATTAAGAAGACTATTGTTCTTGTTCATGGCAGTTTTGAAGTACAATCTAAGCCTGTGGTAATTTCTAATGAACCTGAGCATCATGGTATGACCATTTTTGAAGTAGTTGAATTGGACTCTAAAATGGAGCTTCTTACAGTTCCTTATCCAAATCTACCTATTGGATGGTTGAAAAAATTTGATCAATGGTATAGTGACAAAAAATCGTAAGTATTTATTTGTTTATTTTTTGGTTAATAATAATTAATATATTTTCTCATGTGTTTGGGATTCATAATTTTTTTTTATTTGATCAGTGCTAAGTTTAGATCGCGATATCGTAATTTAGAGGTAGACAAGTACAAATTTTTTAAATCATTAAGTAGTGCGCATGGGTGGCTTAAGGCTATTGTAAGTATCTTATAAAACCTATTCTTGTTATTCAATTTGTTTAGTGGCCTTTTTTACAATTGAAGTCATAACTTTTGTTTTATTTTCAATCCATTTGTATGTACCTTATGGTAAGATGCTATTAAGTGTATAAGATATAATTATTAGTTAAATGTGTTATGATTTATATAATGTTTGAAAAATACACCTATATTGTCGATTGTTACTTATATTTCTTTTTCTATTATTAAGCTCAAATATTATTTATTTTAAATATTATATTATTCATGCAATGTTATGTTGATTTTGTTTGATTACTTATCAAACTTGTATTTATTTTATTCATTCATAGCATATTGAGGCCATTTTGTATGAGATACGTGCTTGGAAGTTGCGATATCCAGATACATTTGACTTGATGAAGTATAACACAATGAATGTTGGATTTAGTGTATGTTTCTTTTACCATTATAATTTATCTTTTTTAATTGGATTAATGCTGAAATTGAATAAACTTTTAATGATTTATCTAATGCAATTGTTTGTTTTTATTTTCCTTTGTTTATAATAGAATGCATATAGGATATTATTTGATATATCAGCTAGAGATGGAAAATTTGTTTTGAAGGATGTTAAATTGGATGATAATGACTATTTAGTATGTTTTGTTCCTAGAGTTGGAAGTTTGGCTTGGTTAGATTTTTTAGCTCTAAGTTGGAAAGATATTGATGAGGTTTATCTTCCTATCAATATCGATAATAATTGTTGGATTTGTTGTACTGTTTACTTAAGGGAAAGAAGCAGGCTGGTTAAGAAGTCTGTTAGCTGAGATCCCTTTATGGGAAAGACCGATACCAGCTGTCCTGATCCACTGCGATAGTACCACGGCTATTGCAAAGATTCAGAATCGTTATTATAACGGCAAGAGATGACAGATACGTCATAAGCACAGTAGTGTTAGAGAATTTCTCTCTACAGGAGCTGTAAGAGTGGATCATGTACGTACTGATGACAATTTGGCTGATCCTTTGACGAAAGGATTAGCAAGAGAGAAGGTTTTCAAAACCTCGAAAGGAATGGGACTAATGCCCTTAGAATGAAGAGTCACTCGTGATGGTAACCCGACTTATAGACTGGAGATCCCAAGAAATAAGTTCAATGGGTAATAACAAGTCATGAAGTCATATGAGATGAATCATGCTATCATGGGTCCCATCCTATACTGTTAGAAGCATGAAATACTGAAACAACAGAAGGATGAGTTAATTGTTAACTTTTAATGAGTTCTATACTCTATGTGGAGTGGAGTACATAGCTATAGGAGTATTCTTGATAGACTCACCTATGTGAATGTGGAAGTGTGGCCGCTTCCTATGAAATTTTGGGCAAAATTTACTAGAGCATTCACTATACTGGGATACACGTGCATGGCCGTAAAGCACGGGCTTTTCGAACTACACCTTGGAAAGGTTGTGTGTGTAATGTTGTTAGAGATAGAGTTCAAAACTACGAGTTACTCTAGTATATTCTAAAGCATTAACACTATGTAAAGGTTCAAGTCGATAGACACCTTCTGCTTATGCACAATCTTATATCTTTGATTGATCGGTTGCTCGATGAAAAACTATTTTTATATAAAATTCAAGTGGTGGATTGTTAGAATTATTATGAATTTGAATAAAAAGGAGAAAAGAGAAAAAGTGCAAAAAACTAAAAAAAATACAAAGTCTCACATTGCCAATTTACCTCTCCCTAGAAGTGTATATATAGAAAAGAATTAGCTAGTGGGATTGGGCCGGTCGAGCTGAGCCGAGTGCTTGTGTGTGAGGTGAGGTGGCATTTTATTTTTTGATAAAAATTTATTTATTAAAATTAATTTTTCCAACAGTTTCATTACCCAAATTGTGACTGTTATTTTTTTAACGTTCCGTTCCGTTGAGACCGAGTCTCATAGAACCGTTGCCTTCGAATGGTACACGTTCTTATCCGTTATCCCACGTCGTGACCGTTGCATGTGACGTGACCGTTCCGTTCCGTTCTAGACCGAGTTTTACGGAACGTTCCACATGACCGTTGCACGTCTCCACGACCGTTCTGACTCCATTTTTTGTGACCACCCTCAGCCTATAAATAGAGCTTTCAGCTCACAGTTTCAACACACCATTCATCAGCTCTCAACTCTCTCTCTCTCATTTTCTCTCTCTCGCTCTAACTATTGAGCAACACAAAAAGAAAAAAAAAAACCAGAAAGCCATAAATACCTTCCAGTATACAAATTAATATTATTTTTAGCTTCCGAGCAACAAATATATTTTAGAAAGGTGTAGCATTCCGGAGTTCATCAATGCAGTGTAGCTCCAAGATAGAATTTTGCTGGGCTGTTTTATTTTAGGGACGACGAGGCTGTGTTTGCTTGCATAATTTTGGGCAGAGCCGCGAAATGTCTTAAAGATAGTGACCTAGTCTGCGACTCAACCCAAGCAATTATTTCAGTAATTTGATAACCTCGTTCCTATCTATTTTTACGTAATTGTACCAATAGTATGTTTCTTTTACCATTATAATTTATCTTTTTTAATTGGATTAATACTGAAATTGAATAAAATTTTAATGATTTATCTAATGCATTTGTTTGTTTCTATTTTCCTTTGTTTATAATAGAATGCATGTACAATATTATTTGATATATCAGCTAGAGATGGAAAATTTGTTTTGAAGGATGTTAATTTGGATGATAATAACTATTTAGTACGTTTTGTTGCTAGAGTTGGAAGTTTGGCTGGGTTAGATTTTTTAGCTCTAAGTTAGAAAGATATTGATGAGGTTTATCTTTCTATCAATATTGATAATAATCGTTGGATTTGTTGTACTGTTTACTTAAGGGAAAGATGCATGCATCAAGATTTATGATTCTTGTGATACTAAATATGTTGTAGAAAAGTGTAATTATTTTGTAGTTACAATTCCACATATCTTACATCACTTAGAATACCATGGTTATGGAAATGATGGTCTTCTAGATCCATGTGATCCATTTTCTTTGTTTGTGGTCAACAGAGTGACTAAGCAATTGAATAGGCAAGTAGTTCATTTATTTTTGTTTTCTTATTTTTTATTTCAGCTTATTCTAATGCTTTTAAACTAATATAAATTTTATTTTTATAGTTATGATTGTAGTATTTGGTGTATCAAGTTTGTAGAGTTCCTTGTTAAAAGGTGGAGATTTGGTATGATTAACTCACTAACTTTTCCGAAGATTCGATGAAGATATTGTGCACAGTTTTATAATAACAAAGTTTTGGAGCAAAATTTTTGACATTTTACTTGGTTAAATTTTCTGTTTTGTAAACAATTTTAGGTTGTTATTGTTAGAGCAACCCAGATAGTTTTACTTTAAAAAATATGTTACTTTAAACCCAACCTAATGAATGCTGCGAATTTCTTTACAATTATCACAAAAATGACAGTTGGATATGAATGTAATACAATTTGATTACACCTCTAAATTACACAAAGCTACATAATTTTCATGATGTATAAGTTGAATGTACAGTGTTTTACATTTGAACAGGAAGAAGTTATCTAATGTCAAAAATGTCATGTTCGATACTTGTTTCCTAGGCTCTATAGCTAGGGAAATATATTTTATATTTTCTACCTTTGTTTTGTATATTATATATTAATATACAGTTAAATTTAGAATATATTATATATATTCAAGAACATTCAATTAAGGTTTGACAAATAAAAAATGAGTTTTGTAATGCTTTCCAAAAGATTATTTCGAACAATGAGGCTAGTAATTGACAAATGGGGACGTGTAGAAGTAACTGAACCTGCTAACTCTGAAGTTAAAGAAGAAAATAATCTCTCCTTAGTTGAGTATGAACTAGTTAATGTTGAAAATTAGTTAAAAGAGCTATAGGTATATTGGGGTGAATATTATGAAGTTAACGGGAGGTCCCATTGATGTTCCTGACCTTTAGCTGTTTAACCAAAGGTGTTCTGTCAATCTTAATATTGCACTTACATATCTAAACTTTGGGAATTGTAATGATCATATATTTTCCATAATAAGCTTGTTTTTGTATATTGTAAATCTTTTTTCTTACAAAATTTACATATTCTATTCGGTATATGATGCATCAAGTGGTCATAATATTGTTAGGAGTATGAGATCTAATTTCAAGTGAAGATTCTCTTACATTCGAAATGTAAAATGAATTGAGACTTGAGGTTGAGGGGTGGGGTAATTCTTTGAGTTGGCTAAACTTATCTAAGGTTCCCAAATTTTCAACTTTATTCACTTGGATCCCAAAGAAAAATTCACATTTTTCCTTCAAACTTGGTTAGCATCGCCCTTGTATGTGGAAGTAATTAGTGGATTTACATTAATTTTATCAATTACTTATAAATAACAGTTTCAGAGAATAAAGAATAGGAACTAATTAATTTTATTTAATTTTTCAAAAACCCTCCACAATCCTATTTTTTTTGTTGTTGTTGTTGCTAAAACACAATCCTATTGATTCGAGAAAAGAAATTGCAAATTATGGTCAAGACAAGCAGCTCTTTTTGCTTGCACATAGTTTAGGAAAAAAGAAATTGCCTGCAAAAATATGCTATGACAGTTTGGAAAGGGTTCTCGGAGCTCCAAAGTTAGCTCCAGCATGTAGTAAATAATTTATTTCCCTACCCATGTTGAACCACTTGGATAATTCGTAAGTAATCCCGTTGAATCGACCTATATATCAGTTGAAAATTTGGCATATCTCAATATAGTTAATAGTAGTTGCGCTAGCAAACAGCCGAAATGGTGTTATACTGGGTTGCAACTCATGCCACATTTCTGAGTTCGGATTAGATTGATTTAAATAAAAACCATCATCACAATGGTTACACTCAATTAACAACAAGCTTTTTTTGTTTTACTTTTCCAGCAAAAATTGCAAAATTATAGCTTCACATAAGAGAATTGAATAAGCTGAAAAATAAGGACAGGACTGCTACACCAAACATTGCCACTGTGCAAACCAGGTAGATGACTTAAATTTTGGGTTGATGATTTGTACGAATCGCTCCAGAACAGAAATTGTGAGGATGTACTAGCATTCCTCAAGAATATGCGCTGAGAGGTGGAAAGGTAAATAAACTTATGTCAGCTAGCTATGGCAAAAATCTTAACAGATTGAAACCCTTCCAGCATGCTTGTTAACTAAATTAGACTAGCTGAATATTCTATCTTCCTAGTTTTCCACCATTATATTCGCCCACCGAATTGAAGGCTACTGTTTAATTGTTTATATTAGCTCCTAATAAGAAATTACAATTTCAACTAGTTGCAGCATATTCATTAAGAGTGTAATAGTCACATATAACTGTTTAATTGTTTATATTAGCTCCTAATAAGAAATTACAATTTCAACTAGTTGCAGCATATTCATGAAGAGTGTAATAGTCACATATATGAAAGGAAAGGATACAAACTTAAATTATCAATTGTAGAACTACTTATCAATTGCATAATGCCATAATTACTTTGTTGAGTAAAAATATCAATTGCATACTTATCCATAACTGTGCACAATATCTCATTTCAAAAAAAAAAAATACTTAAAACAAGGAATTAACCATGGAATTCAAAAAGAGTAAAGTATATCTTAGTAAAGTAAACAAGCAATTACTTTGATGTCAAAAATAGACAAGTTTTTTAATATCTATTATAAACTTGAATCTATATATTGATTAATAAAGTTTTTTTCCTTTCATGTTCCTTGTGTTGTGCTTCAAATTCTCCTACTGAAAGCATTCTTTTTTTCTTTCTTCTTCCTTTGTGAATATTACCAGTTGTTTCATCTTGCTGTTGATTTCTTGTTAGAGGTAAAACTAGCACATCTTGAATTGTCTTTGGTAAGTCTTATGATTCTTCATATCCAATTGGGTAGATTGGTGCTTGATAAGCTATTTGCAATACTGTTGAGTGATAATAGCTTGAGCAAAGTGTATTTATGACCACATTCTTCTTTAAGCAAGCTGCAATTGCATGTTTACAAGGCATTTTAAGTGTTTGGTACTTACCACAATGGCATAGTTGTTTCTCCAAGTCAACTATGTAACTTTTCATGTCCTTTTTCACTTCAAATATATGGTTGTCGTCTAACACCTCATATTTTTCTGATTTCAAAGTTCTCTTTATAATTTTTTGTTGTGCCCAATCTTTGAGGAATCCCATCTGGGATGCATAAAACCATTCTTGTGTCTTTGCCCTTATCTCTTCTAACAAGTGTGATACTTGGGTGTCTCTTGCACTTCTCAATATAACATTAATGTGTTATATATTATTGGAAGTCATAAAGCCATACCTTGATTTTGAAGCTTTATACTGTGATCTTGCCGAAGATTCATAACATGCTTGTTTCAAGTAGTAAGATGCTTTCTTGCTTTCTTGTTGGATAATTGTTATATTTTGTTAGAATTTAGCATCTGTATATGCATATGCCGTTTTCTTGAAATACTTGTTGACAAATTGATTGTGAAATCTTGACAAATTTTTACTTGATATTATAATAGCAAGAGCAATGGGTAGCATCTTCCCCATACACAATTCGCACCGCAGATTTTATAGTATTATTTCTTTTCGAAATGATTACAAGGTCTTCCTTTCCTCAAATTACCATCTTTAACCTTCTAAAGAACCACTTCCCTGCCTTTATTGTTTCACTATCCACAATACCAAATGCAATAGGATAAATCTGTAATGATAAGTAATATTATTAAATAAAACTTCTATTTTGCATTAAAAGCGCAATATTTAAGGCTCACGTATATAGATATTGCCATACATTCAATGAAATTTTGCACATGCCAATGATAATGATTCTAAAGTGGTTCATATATCAACAAATGTTGACAAAAATAAGTTTACAAGAATAACTGTAGCCATAAGAAATGAGCACATAAACAGTATGTTCATTGTGTAAAATCAATCACCATAACACCAAAAAAGTGATGTATGTAATTAACTTCTTACATGTATCTATATTGTATCAAAATTTCATTTGAATTATAGCATGTAAATATATGAAAAGAATTAATACTATAAGACCTTCCAAAAAGGTTTGTACCTGATTATTTCCATCTTTAGTCAATGCTTTTCTTTTAAAAAAGTTTCATCAACTACCAAAATAGGTCTCATGCATTTTCTAAACCCATCTATGCTTGCTCCATTACCCATAAATGCATACTTAAATGAAGAATTTGAGTTTGTTTCTATCTCAGTGTATGTACCTTGATTCCGTGTTTCAGGTATGTAGAAGAAACTTGGTAGTTTGCTATATGATTCAGTGGCATCACCTCTTATAATTTTGAGTACTTGTCTCTTTGCTCTTACTGCCTTTTTATATGTTATTTTGACACCCATTGTGTTTTTTATGTCACTCATTATGTCCTTTGGTTTTATTTATCTTCCAGTATCTCTGAATACATTTTTGATGTCCTTGGTAATGTTCTTATATATAGCATGTTTATAACATTGGTCTTTATAGAATTGAAAGCAAGTATGATCTGAAATATATGTTGTAATTTTAAATGCAGTTGATTCTCCAAATTTGTTTGCTATTAGCGTCCAATGACTTTGCAAACCAATCTTATTGTTTCTTGCTTGAGTTGCTTGTAGTATAATGAAAACGACTCTTAATTACAAACTTTGAAATTGATGTCTTCAATTGTTCTTTATTTTGTATACTTTCCCATTGTATACTTCTCCATCACTTTCTTCACTATCTGTTAAAGATTCAGTGTCATTCTCATGTTCATTTTCTTTTTTAGTAGACGTTTGTTGTTGTATATTGGTAGAGTTTGATTTCAAACTGATGACATCTTATGCTTTTCCTTTGTCTTGTTTATGTGTCACATATAGTATATCTACCTCATCTATTTTTTTGTCCATTTTTTGATTGATGAAGAATTCAATACCATTATTCTCTGCTACATTTAGAGCAAGACTCAATCCTGGGGTAGTCATCTTGCTATTAATGTCTCCTTTTGTTCTAAGCAACTCGCAAATATGTTTTTTCAACTGTACGAATTCAATATTCTCTTCCATATACAAACCCTTTGGTTTTCCATTTATGTAATGATCTTTTCCATCTCGAAAAATCCACTCTCCACCATGCATTATTATTACTCTCATCTTTGAATTAGCTACAAGTGAATATGTCATTAGTTTGTAATTATATAATAATTAAAGTTTTGGAATCATAGATAATGAGAACACAATAATAGTTTTACATATTAGACTTCTTATTTTTGTTTATCTATGACTTTTATATTGTTATCTAAATTTTTATACATCTTATAGAATATGTTGAAAGCATGTACTCTAAAAAATTATATATTCTAAATGAGAGAAGAAAAAAAAAAGATTTATCTTAAGTTTTATACTCTAAAAAAGATTTGTATTAAGTTTTTTATAAGTATTATTGAATTTCATAAGATTTATCTACATTTATTAATTTATGTATAGCTTATAGAATGTTAATTGCAGTAATTTAGTTAATGATTAGTAGAAGAACATTTTCATATTATAATCAGCTTATTGTCTTTAAAATTGAACAAAACACGAGCCAAAGGGGATCAATCAAAGACATAGAACAAAACTAAATATGAAATCCTTCCATTTATAATATATGATTTGTAAAAGCCCATGGGACTACTTCAATGCCCCCCCTCTGTTGAGGAGTCCCACATCGGCCAGGGACGATCCTTCCGCTGTGCTTATATCACTGGGCTCACCTTTAACCCATAAGCTGGCTTTTGGGTTATAATCTGGGTGGTTCGGTGGTTCATCATGGTATCAGAGCGGGTACCTAGGTTCACCGATGTGCCCAACATGGCCGCCCTCAAGGTCAGTCGGTGTCTGCAGATATGAGGGGGAGTGTTGAGGAGTCCCACATCAGCCAGGGACGATCCTTCTACTGTGCTTATATCACTGGGCTCACCTTTAACCCATAAGTTGGCTTTTGGGTTATAATCTGGGTGGCTCGGTGGTTCATCATGGTATCAGACCGGGTACCTGGGTTCACCGGTATGCCCAACATGGCCGCCCTTACGGTCAAGTCGGTGTCCGTCGATGTGAAGGGGCGTGTTGATGAGTCCCACATCGGCCAGGGACGATCCTTCCACAGTGCTTATATCACTGGGCTCACCTTTAACCCATAAGTTGGCTTTTGGGTTATATCACTAGACACCGACTGACCTTGAGGGCGGCCATGTTGGGCACATTGGTGAACCCAGGTACCCGCTCTGATACCATGATGAACCACCGAACCATCTAGATTATAAACCAAAAGCCAACTTATGGGTTAAAGGTGAGCCCAGTGATATAAGCACAGTGGAAGGATCGTCCCTGGCTGATGTGGGACTCCTCAACACTCCCCCTCATATCGGCAAACACCGACTAACCGTGAGGGCGGCCATGTTGGGTACACCGGTGAACCCAGGTACCCGTTTTGATACCATGATGAACCACCGGGCCACTCGAATTATAACCCAAAAGCCAGCTTATGGGTTAAAGGTGAGCCCAGTGATATAAGAACTACGGAAGGGTCGTCCCTGGCCGATGTGGGACTCCTCAACACTCCCCCCCATATCGGCAGACACTGACAAACTGTGAGGGCGGCCATGTTGGGTACACCGGTGAACCCAGGTACCCGTTCTGATACCATGATAAACCATCGGGCCACCCAGATTATAACCCAAAAGCTAGCTTATGGGTTAAAGGTGAGCCTAGTGATATAAGCACAGCGGAAGGATCGTCCCTAGCAGATGTGGGACTCCTCAACACTCCCCCTCACATCGGCGGACACCGACTGACCGTAAGGGCAGCCATGTTGGGCACACCAGTGAACCCAAGTACCCGTTCTGATACCATGATGAACCACCGAACCACCCGAATTATAACCCAAAAGCCAGCTTATGGGTTAAAGGTGAGCTCAGTGATATAAGCACAGTAGAAGGATCGTCCCTGGTTGATGTGGGACTCCTCAACACTCCCCCTCACATCGGCGGACACCGACTGATCTTGGGGACAGCCATGTTAGGCACACCGGTGAACCCAGGTACTCGCTCTGATACCATGATGAACCACCGGATCATCCGGATTATAACCCAAAAGCCCTTATGGGTTAAAGGTGAGCCCAGTGATATAAGCACTGCGGAAGAATCGTCCCTGGCCGATGTGGGACTCCTCAAGTTGTACCCACTCGACTGTCCCTTCTCCACACAGGGCTCGGACTCCCCACATCTCTAGTTAAACCTGCTCTGATACCATGTAAAAGCCCATGGGCCTAACTCTACCCCAAAAGAGCTCTCATAGGAAAAGGGTTGCCCATGCCTTATATACTACACATCCTAGGACCTCCTAAACGATGTGGGACTACTTCAATATGATTAACTTTTTATTTTCTTGTTGGATTCGTCATATTGTTGTTCTCCATCTGCATTTTCAAATAAAAATAAATTTAGTTTACTAGAATAAAGATGAAGTAAGCTAGTCAAGTTACTAACAATGAACATAGTGTAATAATAGATGAAAAGATTTTGTTATTGGCTATTTACTGTTTTTACAAATTAGATGAATAAGACTCGCTTAAGATTAAACAAGCAAATAAAAATAAAAAAGAGGATCCTAATTCAATTTTATATGCATAAAACTTGATTCCAAATGACTAATTATGCAAAATATATAAGATTGTGATTATGATAAGACATACAATTCTCAAGTTTTTTTTTTTATGGACTAGTCAAGATATTATGATAATCAGGGTTTCTTTTGAAATTAAATTTTTGAGATAAGAGCTCATAACATTGTGTAAACTTTTATGAGAAAAATTGTATCAGAGCCAATATTTTTTGAACCAATCCTCTATTTGGGATATTTGATTTTTCTACAAAAAATTTTTCTACCGATCTCTATCTTTATATTTCAGTAAATCTGAAGGGGTGTTTGTACACTACTAGTATTAGATACATTTTTGGTAGTAGAAGAAAAATGTCAAAAAAAAAAAAAAGCAGAGCAATGAGGAACACAACAATTGTAATCACAAAAATATGGCTTTCAGCAAATGTAAACTTTACGAGTTGTAACTTACACTAGTTTTGGGCTCTGCTTCCCCCAACAATACTGCAGGAACAAATGCTCTAATAACATAAAAATCTTAGTAATGATCCAAGTTAAAATTTGTGTTTTAACAATATCAGCTATAATGACCAAATACGAAAACTTATAACCTTGCCCAGATGAAATACTAAACACAAACGCAATGTGGATGAAATACTAAATACTAAACACATACGGAATTACTATGAAGAGAAAAACAAAAAGCTATGAAGAGGAGAAGCAGAGGAAAAAAGAGACACACAAGTATTTGATTTAAATGTTCGATATTGTAAGGTTTATTTGTATTGGCGATTTTCGTGGACAAAATGTTTGATTGTAATCTAGCATAAGTGTTCACCGTTTAATCAGATGATACATGATGATGGAATTACCAAGCTTGCAATGCCCATATAACAGGTAAAATATTCTATCATGCATACACCTTCACACAATTGAGCACTACACTTGGTATGAACTGTAACGAAAAATATATTGTGCACATGTTGGTCGATCGATCGAGATGATAGTTCGATCGATCGAGTAATCGATCGATCAAGTGTGGATCAACTTCAATCTAGGTGCTCTCAGTTTGAACTAGATCGATCAAGTAATTAGTTGATCGATCGAGTCATGCGTTGATCGATCGATCAAATGAGGTATTCGATCGATCGAGGCATGTGCGATCGATCGAGTATAGTGTGACTTTGATCTATCTGCTTTCGGGTTTGAAATTGCATGGTTAGATCGATCGAGGTTTTGGATCGATCGATCAATGCTTTGGATCGATTGATCGAGATTTGGTTAGATCGATCGATCATGTTTTTTAGTTCTTCTGCAACTCTTTTTAATTTGACCCATATGTTACTTTTACCAATTTGACTCATTTAATGTTGAATGCAAAATCCTTATATGAGTAGAATTGTTGTGATAGTTGGAATCCTTGTATGAGTAGAATTCTTGTGAAAGTAAAATCCTGATATGAATAGAATCCTTGTATAAGTAGAATTCCTGTGAGAACTAAATCCTGATAAGAGTAGAGTTGTCTCTATTACTAATCCTCTTTCAAATCAAATTGGACTCTATATAAGCAGCGCTTGTTTGTGCAAAATAATCAACCCACATCGAAATAATACTTTTTACATCTATTGAAGCTTTCAAAGAAAAATCTTATTCTCTTCATCTATTAATCTTAGGCACTTTCTTATTTTTAATTGTTCAAACATATTGTGTGGTTATGTTTGAATAATTCATGTGCCTAATTGCTTTTCATGATTTTGAGCTTTGCATGATTGTTCTAGAGTTTGCTAGTTGATTTGGTTTTTACGTTATATGCTATTGAATCTGCTAGTTAGGGTTTTTCATTGTTGAATCTGCTCTAGGACACACTTTGCACTTGTGTTATTTGTGTTAACGTTTCAGGTGACGTGCTTGGTATTTCGTGTGACTCAAAATTACCGAAGTAGACGGGTTCGATTGATCTTGTGGGACTCAAGTAAATTGGAACGTTGGTCCAGATCCAGACACCTAGCTTGTGGAGGCTATGAAAGGAGCGGTATCTCGTAAGTAAATTACAGAAATGGGGGATCTATCTGTGAAGGGTAGTTCTAGGACCTATGGTTGTAATTGAACATTGATTTTCATAATGGATAGTTAGGTGGTCCGGTGGACCGGTGGTTTTCCTCTTAGGTCATTGGAGTGGCCTAGGTTGTTTCCACCTAAAAATATCGTGTGTTATTTTTTATTCCGCATTTTATCTTTACACGCGATTGCATGTCTGGCCATTGTGATTAGGTTACATAATTAATATTTGTTAAAATTGAAAATAACCTATTCACCCCCCTCTAGGTATATTTGATCCGTAACTAAAAACTTTTCATTTGGTATCAGAGCGGGTCACTAGATAAACTTAGTGTTGCCTAGGACCTTGTTATGGATCATTTGAGAGAGGTTTTTTCTACAATCCGTCCACCTTACTTTGATGGGTCTAACTACCCATATTGGAAAGCTCATATGAGAGCCCTTTTACTTTCCTTAGATGAAAGTGTATGGAATTCTGTGCTTTATGGTTGGGAACCACCTACGGTTACCAAGGATAATGTAGTCACACTTAAACCTAGGATGGATTGGACTACGCAAGATAAAATTGGTAGTGGTTGGAATCAAAAGGGTATCAATGCTATTTTTAGTGCTGTGTCGCAGGATGAATTCCGACGTATTTCTGATATTGAAACTGCTAAGGCTGCTTGGGACACTTTAGAGGTTGCCCATGAGGGCACGTCCCAAGTTAAACGAACAAAACTTCGCATGCTAGCTACTAAGTTTGAAAATCTTAGAATGGAGGAGGATGAAATGTTTTCTGAGTTTTATGCTAATTTATGTGATATTGCTAACTCTTCTTCAAATCTTGGAGATAAAATTGATGAACGCAGGTTAGTTCGAAAAGTCTTATGCTCACTACCAGAACGCTTTCAAGCAAAGGTTACAGCAATAGAGGAAAACAAAGACATTGACACCATCAAGATTGAAGAACTTGTTGGTTCAATTCAAACATTTGAGATGAACCTTCGAACACCCAAAAGGAACATTGGTATTGCTCTCAAAACCACCAATGCTGATGATGGTGATAGTGATGATGTTATAGAAGATGAAGATCTACTCACCCTAGCCAGAAAATTCAAGAAAATGTTCAACAGAAAGAATCTACAGATTAAAGAAAAATCAAGAGATCGTAAGGGAAGAGAACTCGTGCCAATGAGTTCAAAAGGTAAGAAAACTAAACCCAATGGACCTAAATGTTTTGAATGCAACGGTTTTGGTCATTATGCAGCTGAGTGTGCCAACAAGAAGAAGAAAACAGGAAAAACTTTCAATGCTACCCTTAGTGACACAGAAAGTGATGAAGACCAAGCTAGTGGTTCAGAAAATGTTAACTCTAACTACGTAGCTTTTACAGCAACTGTTGGTGGATACTCCAGTGAGTTAGACCTTGACTTAGATGATGAGGGAAGTAAATCTATTCTTGCTAAATTTAATACAAACAGTTTTAAAGAATTATTTATTGATTTAATTAACTGCAAGAAAGAAAAAGATAAGCTTTTCATAACTGTAACAAAGCTGAATGATCAAATCAATTCGCAAGACCTTAATTTGTCAGTTTTAGAAAAAGAAAAAGTTGAATTGTCTAAGCATGTTGACAAGTTGAGTTTGAGTCTTGCAGGTATCAAACAGGAAAATTCAAAGCTTGTGCAGGAACTAGATGAATTAAAAGAAACTGTGAAGAGATTAACTATTGGAGCTGAACGAGTAGACAAGATGTTGAGTATTGGTAAGTCTTTCGGTGATACACGTGGCCTTGGATACTTAGATGAAAGCTGTACACCTTCCACTTCAAAAACTACATTTGTAAGGTCTTCTAACTCTACTTCTACTGCTATTAATTTTACACAAACACCCACTACAACTGTAGTAACTAAAACTGTTAAGTTTGTGCCTGTTTGTCATCATTGTGGTAGAAAAGGCCATATTCGACCTAACTGTAGATTTTTGATGAATGCTCTTCGATCTAATAATTATCTTCATGCTTATAGCTATAGAACTCATAATTATCATCCTACCATTCATATGTTGAATTTGAATAGGAAAGATGAGTCTAAGAGTGTATGCTTTTAAAACCTAATGCAATTAAATCTCAACCCAAAAATATAGAGAAGTCAAAATTCATGAAAATTTGGGTTAGGAAAGATTGCATGTTTCCTGTCACTTGATCATTATTGCTAGCCCACCTAGGTACTTTTGTTTGAGTGCTTAAATGATCCTAGGTGAGTATTTTCATAGGTTTATTTTGTTTTTGTTGTTAGAATTCTTTTTAAGATTGTTTAAAAAAAAAACTACAAGGTATTGGATTCATATAATACTTAGACTTATACAACCTTATTTTTTGTAGCTTATTTTGATTCTCATTGTATATTCAATGCTACAATTCAAAATTCTGCACATATTTACATTATTCCCATGTAGCGACACTATTGATTGAACTTATTCACACACTCACTGAACACTCATGTATGTCATCAATAAAATTTATGATTAATTTTGAAAGACTCTAAGACTTGAGCTAATCTTGACTGCAAAATTATATTGAGTTCTATTTTTTATTTTTTAAAATAGATTGATGAACTTACTTGAGATCACAAATCAAGTTTATGGAGTTGTTTGATTATAAACTTGAAGTACAATACCAATTAATTAACCCAATTTCTACAATGTTTTCTAGAGAAGTGTTTAAAAAAATATAGATATTTATAAAAAGAAAATTCTTGAGTAGTAGATATTAATATTGATAGAGAATTAATTCTATGAATTATGTTGGCACAATACTAGCCAAGTACCATTAAGGAGGTGCCACAAGTATATAACAGGAACCAGCTTCTTATTTGGTTTTGGTATCAAGATCGAAGAAAGAGTTTCTAAAAGAGTGAAGTAACAAAATCTTGTAAAAAATGAGAGTTGTATTGTCTTTTTGTTGAATGACCGTAAGATTAAGTGTTAATAATTTTGTGGATAAAATATTTTATTGCAATTTAATTTATAGGCTCCTCATTAAATTTCTCAACTAAAGCCAAAAAATCACCGGAGCTCTAAATTATTTTACTTCAATATATCTTTTCATAATTATTACACACATATGGTATTACCTTCATGCATTCATTAGCAAATGACATAATACTTAGAATTATTTATTGATGTCAAAGTTATCGTTGATTGATTGAACTCTAAATTTTTTGTTTTAAAATATTTAATTAGATTCGAATCAATTTATAAAATTACTGCTTATCATTTTCTTAATGTGATTTAATAATTTTAGGATGTGTTCCAAATTGCCTTTTTATTAAAGCACTTAACGAGCTTTGAGTAGTTAAGCCTAAAAAGAATCAACTCTAATATTACTAGGTTATCACTATCACCTACAAATTGAATTGAAGCTGTGCCGAAAAAGCAAAAATAAAATAAAATGAATACGCAATGGAGGGGAGGAAAAGTAATTTGTGTGACTATAGATCGGTTTCTTACTTCTATTCTGCAATTAAGTGGAGATATTATATATGTGCTTATTTGAAAAGTTAAAAAAACATAAGGCAACTGAAGCCATTTGGCTAATTGAGGGCATCAATATTTAATTCATGTGATTGAGGGGATTTTAGCTGTAATATTAATTTGCAATCACAAAGGTTCTCAGCAAATTAATTGTTGTTCATAGTTTTTCATGTTGATTTAGCTTTCTTTTTTTCTTTTTTGTTAATTTCTTTTTCTTTTTCCTTAGGTTATTCTTACTTGCATCAATTAAATATCAATGTAATTATAATTTAATAATTTAATTATTAATCTTTGAAGAAGTTATTTTCGTTGAACTCGTACTTAATTGCTTGTTTTAAATTTGCAACATAATTTTTACATGTTTTAAATATTTTAGTAGGATTACATTGTTAAATCCATTCCATGACATACATTGTATTTGTACTATTTGTGTTAGCTTTTTAAGTGTGAACGTTGAAATGTTTGATATTTTGTGTGATTTGAGTTTACCAAATTATTAATCCGAATGCATACACTTACCTTAGAAGCTGTGAAAATTGAACAAGGGCTTGTAAGTAAAGTATATTAAAGTTTTATTTGTGAATAGTAGTTTAAAACTTAATTTTGTACCTAAACATAATTTTCATAGTAGATAGGTTAAGTGATTCGGTGGACCAATAATTTTCTTCTTAAGTCATTATTATAATCTAGATTATTTTCATCAAAAAATTTCGTATTTTATTTTTTATTTATGCATTTTATTATTTACATTCAATTAAATATTTAATTGTTGTGTTGAAGTTATATAATTAAAATTTGATAACATTTAAAATAACTTATTTACTACTTTTAAATTTATTTGATCCGAATTTTAGAATTTTTAGCGACAAAGAGTATTGTTGTAATAATTTTTTCAATTTTTAATAAAGTTGATTATTTTGAATATTGTTTTATTTCTTACACAAGAATTTTTTTTTTGATAGAATCTTACAAAAGAATCATGATGACGTACAGTACTGAAAAATTAAAAGATCGAGTTGCTCCATAACAACATAAATGCTAGGCCATAGATAGAAATGGTATCATCATCGTATGCCTACTCAGAGAAGAAGAATCCTCAAATGGGACAAATCATTATTCCAATCGATTGCCGTGTCTCTCCTGCTGTGTTTTATTTTCAGAAGTACACCGTACGTAATTACAATATATATATATATATATATATATTTTTTTTTTTTAATTTTTTTAATTTTTCAAAATATATACATATATTTAATACATAGTTCTCAACCCCGATATTAATCGGCACATCTCTACAAGTATACATAACAAATATATAATATTATTTGACCAGTTACATTTGGTATATCAATCAAAATATTTATAAAATATTTATATATATATACACACACTAATAAAATGTACATACTTAGTACATATTATACCTGATAAAAAAAAGTATATATTATACTTTATTTTTATATTTTAATTTATTGTTATATTTTTGTAATATTAAAATATATATATTTAATAACTTATTAATAAATAAATTATTACAAATTCAATAGCTATTTAGTTTTGAATTTTTTTTTTGTAAGGTATAATGACATTAAGTCTCATTATGAAAAACACAAACTTTAAAAAAAATTACAAAAACAACTAACTCTCATAGAATAAAATTTTATGAAGCATAAAAAATTTGCATTATAAACATAAAAAGTTTTAATTATAAAATAATTGCTAATTGCTTTTTAATAGAGTTAAAAAAGGCTTCACATTTCACAAGAAAATATCCTCGTTTAAGTCCCATTCCCAAATATCATCTTATAAAAAAATTAATATAAATTAATTAATATTCATGTAAAATATAAACGGTAAACAATTACAATAAAAAAATTAATTATAAGATAATGTAATCATTACCATTAAATAAAAAAATTCTTAATTAAATTTGAACAATTTTGTCTAATTTTTCTTTTAATTAAGAGTATTACAATTATTTAAAAAAATAAATATATATTTTAGTTAATTTGGGACTTCTTGTAAAAAAAAAAAAAAATTATATTAAGATAATGACAATAAATAAGGAAAATAAAAAATTAATTTAAATGTATATTATGTATCTTGTACCTTTTTTTTTTTTTTTTTAAAGTAAAATATAATTAATATTCTTATAATATTTTTAACTAAATAAGTAAAATTAATAATATTGACGGTTTTTTAATTAAATTTCATTTTTTTTTCCAATTTTTTTTAATTATATTATTTTAAAAATAAATATTTATTTTAACTTATTTAAAACTTCTTGTAAAAAAGAAGTAAATCATAAGTAAAATTTTTATGATATTATTTTTACAATAAGATAATTAATATAAACACTATCATTAAATAAATAAAATTAATAGTAATAAAAATTTTATAATTAAAGCAAAAATTTGAATACAAAATTATTTAAAATGACAAATAATGCATAGGCAAATATATATAAACTAGTAAAATGCACATTCTTAACACGTGTTATACATTACTTTTATTTTTTATTATTTTTGTTATATTTTTGTATGATATTAAAATATATAATTATTAATTTATTTAACAAACAAAGTATTAAAAGCTCAACAACTACTTAATTATGAAAACAATCTCATTATGATGAACAGTAATATCAAGACTCATTTTGAAACGCCCAAACTTAATAAATTAAAAAATTAAGGAAAAAATTAACCATCACAAAACATAATTATCCAAAGCATGAAAAAAATTGCATTGCAAACATAAAAAGGTAAGTTTCAATTAAATTAATTAATGTTCATGTAACATAAAAATTAAATTCTTATAATAAAAAAATAAAATTATAATATAATGTAATTATTCTAATTAAATAAATAAAATTAATAATAGTGATAATTTTCATAATTAAATTCGAATGATTTTGTCTAATTTTTTCATAATCATAAGTACTGTCATTATTTTGAAAATAAATATATATTTTACTTTATATAGGAATTCTAGTTTAAAAAATTAAACTATAAATAAAAATATTTTAATCTTTTAAATATTTTTTATTCTTTATTTGTTTGCATCATTTTTTTTTTTATTTTTTTAACCAATTATTTTAAAATAAAAATACAAAATAACATTTAATCATTTTGTAATCAAAGTGAAAATTTGAGTACAAAATCATCCAAGATAAAAATTAATTTAATTTATTTTTTAATCCATTATTTTAAAAGAAAAAAATTAATTCAAATATATAATTATGTATTTTGGGTTATTTAGGACTTATAAAAAAAAGTAAATCAATTTTAACATAAGAAGTGAGATGTTAAGTAATACGAATCAATTTTAACATATTAATTTATGTATATATCAAATTGTGTGAATTGAAGCCAAACCTCATATGAAGTTGTAAGCCTGCACAAACTAACTTAAACGTACACAGATAACAAGAATGACTTTAATTTTTTAGTCAAAGGCAAGCCTAATGTAATTGTGGATCTAAACCAAAAACCCATGATAAAATCAAGAGTTATTGCCCTTCGGTTGAACCCATATGGATAAAAATTTAAATAAAATAAATAAATAAATAAATAAAAGATCAGCACCGTTCAAACCGTGGGCTGATGATGGTATACATCTTGATCTTTTAAAGGAAATATTATTTGTCGGTTCTTTACATCAATCTCATATGTAAAACTTTCTCAAATTAAGCTCCAGGATCTTGATATTATCGAAAAGCTAGCTGCACAATTGGGAACCTAAACAAATAAAACCCAATCAGATTTAACATTTAACACAAGAATGATCAATACGCAAATACAGAAATAGCCAAACACCGTATAAGTTCAGAAAAGGATATATATGAGCAATAATTAATTAGAATCCAAAAGATCGATGAAACAATATTCATTTTTTTAATTTATTGGGATTAAACTGAAAATTAACCCATAATTAATAATAACTTCACATATATGAAGATGACTAAAATTAGGGTTAGGGTTTTGTCATACTACTAGTAACGGGTGAAACTGCCACATGATCTGATCTTCCCTCAGAAATTAAACAAGGACTCGAGAGAGTTTAAGATCATGCTGGCAGCTTCAACTGTTATTCGTGCACGATCTATCGATTGGTGTCAATATTCAAGACACTACTGCTATTTTATTATTTATATCAAGAGAGCAAAGGAAAGGTCGATCCAGAGAGGACTCAATTCTAGGGTTAAGATGGAGGAATTGGAGCTGAAGTTGAGGCTATATATAGAGGTTCAAGTAACAAAGTTTTTTTCTTTTCTTTTTTAAATTGTAAAAGTGAAAATTATTTCTTTTCTAATAAAATGTTACACGAGGAGAGAGAGAGATAAATAATTGATTAATATGAGAGAAAGAAAAGTGTGAAAATTTATAAAATTAAGAGAAATTTGAGTTTATTTCTTTCGTGAGAACCACCGTGAAGTCACCAGGTGTCGGATATACCCACTAATACTATTGTATAGAAAGAAAAAAAAAATCCACTATCACAATTATTTCAATATACGTGTTAATATTTGACTGGTAGATGATAAAAATAAAGTCAAGCTGGCAAAATTGTATCTTATTTGTAAATAATAAAAAATTTCAAATTAGAAAGATCAAAGTTAAATAAAATATTTTTTTAATAAACGACTACTTAAATACACATTTTTTATAACTTGAACGGGATTCAAATTTGCATTCTTTGGGTTTAGTTGGAGCGTCTTGCTATTACTATATGAAATAATATCAACATTTACAGTTAAATCAGGGTGGTAATATTATTGCAACTATAATTGTTATTATCAAGATAACTTTTTATTAATATCAATTTCATTTAACAATAATGGCATTGGATGCAATTAACTATAAAAATATAATATATAATTCATACAAATTTGTTATAACATTAACAAAAGTTATTATGGCAATATTATTACCAATAAATTACAATATTTAGAAAGTGGTCCTGGCCCCAAAGAAATGCAAATTTAATACTATCACCATTCACCACCCCAGGTCTTTAAACTCGTGCAGTTTTTGCAGAGAGATTAATCAGTTAGTTAGAATTTCTACTTTCTCTATATTTCATGTGTATTACCCATTAATTATTAATAGTTTTAGCCTTTAAGACTGGGACCCCATTTATTATTCATAACAGAGTAGTAGCCTAGTAGGGAGTAGGGACCTTTAATTTCTCTAGCTCTGTGAGAATGTGATAAGGAAAGCATCAAACAAGAGAGCCAAAGAGTAAAACAGAGTGTAAAAATAGGGGACCATTTTGTTTTTGCATGGTTGTACATACTGGAGTTACATGTGATTAGTTTAAGTAGACAAATAAGTTAGTAGCTAGGGAAAAGAAAAAGAAGAAAAAAAAAATTTCTTTTATTTGGATTTGTATATTTAAAATCCAATATACTATAAAAGAATCATATCTTAATTGGTTTTGCAGATGCTAATATCCTTTTCTTTGCAAGATTTTCCAAATGTTGATATCTGGGTACCTCTACAACTGATTAATGCCAGCTGCATTATTTCTCTTTTGGAAACATCTGAAACCTAACATTATATCTAAGAAAAAGACTACTTGTTTCATATTTAGGTTAGAAAAATGGGTTTATGAAGCGACGGTGAAATTTGTTTATGAGGTATTATTTTGAATCGGATTTATTTGGTATATAAGTGAGTAATTTCAGTTTATACGAGTTCTTTGTGAGGTGTCAAATTAAGTTGATCCATTGAGAGGAAAAAATATTGTTGTTTATGGCTTGTTCCGCATGAAAAAATTAACAGCACATTGAATGCTTTATATAGCACAGACTAGTAAACTTGTATAATAAGAAAACTCTTTCTAATCTTAGATAACCATCCCAAACTCTGGAAGTCAAGTCATGTGCTTGCATCGTCCAAAATCAGTGAGCCTTGTTCAATCAAGTTTTTGTTACACCAATTTTTTTCCTACTCAAACAAAAATAAAAATCTTTTAACTTCTACTGTGACTGTTCAAGTGAACTATCAACAATTCAGCCAGTGAACTTCAATACAATACTGATAATGAGGCTATTGTATCAGTTTTTAAAATTCCAACTGCTTAACATGAATGTCTATAAATTGACTCTCTATTGTTAAGGGATACATAAAAAAATAACAACTAATTTTCCACGATTTTTTCCCAACAATTCCTCTCCTGCAAAAATGGTTGTCAGTGCAATTTATGATGGTGTGCATAAACTGCAGTTAGGTCGTTGTACATTTGGGAGTTATTTTTCCTTCATTTTCAAAAACCATTGGGGTGAGAAAAATTTAGCTTAAAGAACTCAAGGGCCTAAACCTCTTTTAATTTTCTTTATTGTAATTTATATATTTAATTTAAAATTTATCTATATTATGTTGAATTGTATTAAATTATATATAGCTATATATTTGTTCGTTTACTGCTGCATTTCTTATCATTTATAGAATTATATATATTTTTTAACTATATTTTTTATTTATTGAAATTAAAATTTTGAGTTCCATTTGTTTTAAGGAACATTGGGTGCATCTGATGATGGAAGCACAATATTCAAACCCACCTCTCCATTAAAATTTTCTATAAAGTTTATGATAATGTTTTGTGCCCAAATTGTGATACTTTTCCACACTAACTAATTATAGGTGGTGGTTTAATTATGATTGGACCTTTTTTGTCAAAAACAAATTAGTTCGATCCATGATTACATTTAAATAATAATAATAATAATAATAAGGCAGTGCTTAGTATCTAACTAAGGGGAGAGTCAATGATAGATATACAAAACAATGTTTGCCCTTCTTTGCATAATTTAAGCTTTTTAAAAAGTTAATTTTATAGCATCTTCTAACATGGTATCAAAGCTGGAAGTTTCAAGGCACATCATTTTCAATTGTTGAATTATAAGTGTTTTGCTTGTATGGTGCATAAAGTCAACACTTGTGAAAGAATGATAGATGTATAAAAACAATGTTGACCCTTTCCCAATAATTTAAACTTTTTGGAGAATTAGTTTTCCAATAACTTCTAATATAATATCAGAGCTAGAAATCTTTTGTTCAATGCCTAATAACTTCAATTGTTGAATTGTAAATATTTGACTTACATGGTACATAAAGCTAATATTTATAGGACAATAATAAATGTATAAAAGCATAATTGCCCAACAATTTGATCTTTTAAGTGAATTAATATTCCAACAACTTCTAACGATCATTAGACATGATCAATAATGTTTTGACACCACTACAAGGAAAAAGGCTTTTAGGTACAGTTGTTAACCGTATCTATAGGCTTTTAGGTACGGTTGTCTTTTAGAACGTAACTGTACCCGTTGTGCGTGTCGCTATAGGTTGACCTACGGGTACGGTTGTTAACCGTACCCGTAGAGTTTTAGGTACAGTTAACAACTGTACCCGTAGGTATTTGTAACCATACCTAAATCTCTACGGGTACGGTTGTTAACCGTACCCGTAGAGTTTTAGGTACAGTTAATAACTGTACCCGTAGGTATTTGTAACCGTACCTAAATCCCTACGGGTACGGTTGTTAACCGTACCCGTAGAGTTTTAGGTACAGTTAACAACTGTACCCGTAGGTATTTGTAACCGTACCTAAATCTCTACGGGTACGGTTAACAACCGTACCCGTAGAGTTTTAGGTACAGTTAACAACCGTACCCGTAGGATTTTAGGTACGTTTGTGTAACCGTACCTGTAGAGTTTTAGGTACAGTTAACAACCGTACCTAAAACCCTACGGGTACGGTTGTCTTATTTATTACATGGTTTTAGGTACGGTTAACAACCGTACCTATAGGTTAAAATTTTTTTTTTTAATAATTTTTTTCTGTAATTATATTTTTACCTGTTTTTATCCCTGCTCACTATATTATCAGACTTTAATCAGACATTTATATACATATCTCAACAAGCATACAAATATTAATTCTATTACAATTATGCATATTGCGTCGTCATTTCAGTAAATTAAAATACATAGCTAATGTCACTAACCTAATTAAATTAACTATATATACATACAAGTTAAATCTAACTAATATATATCAAAATGTAAAATATTTAATTGTCTAACTTGTGCTTTCAATACTATCAATAAGGAATTGACATACTTCTCTTCGACAAACATCAAGTTCTTCTCGGGTGTATGTTTTCTTTTCTGCAAACTAAAAAAAAGGTAATTAGATCTATATATAGTTATAAATAATTAGGAAATACATGATACTTAAAAATTTATGAATACAATGATTTAAAAAAATTACTAGCTAAATAATTGTATGTACAATCATAAATATTTTGTTAACTTACTAGTAGTGATCGAGACTTTCTTGGTTGATATATAATATCTCTCATATATCTCATCACAAAAAAACCACATTCAATGCTATTATTTTGAATAGGTGCCTACACACATATATAAAACATAAATTGCATAGTTAATTAATTTGAATAGCTTATCTAAATAATTACTTGTAATTAAAGATGTACAGGCATATAATAAACGATAAATTAATATATACTAACCTTAATAGGCCAGAAAGTAGGTGGTGGCTTAAACGAACGTGTTATAGTTTGGTACCATCTAGAAAAAGCACTATAATATCGACATAATAAATAAACATTATTCATATTCAATCATCCATGATTACTTAATTAGAAATAATTTAAAATCATGTTAATCAAATATATTAAGTTAATAATACCCAATGATCATATCTTGAAATCTTTGTGGTGGACTGTTTCTAAGTGAATCAAACCACTCAACAACACCACTATATGGATGGATCACCCCAAGCATCCAATGATTTCTACAATTAATTGCAAATGATTGTTATAATAAGGACTTAACAAAATTAGAACATAAGAAAAGTATATGTATATAAAATACTCACGATAGCCAATAAGGAACAATAAGTCTTTCATTCTCTTCTACTCCAAGCATTCGTTCAATGAGAGCATCGATTTGATCATCAAGAGTAGGGCTCCATTGATTTGATATAAGTGCAGGATGCAGAAAGCGATATAATTTGTGATTTTTTACATTTCTTGTTAAGTGATCAAATAAAATCCTATACTTAGAAAAAAATATAATTATTATATTTCATATTATTGAAAAAAAAAACTTATAAATAATATAAAAAGTTTAAATAAATGTTACCTCTCATATACTGCAATAATTGTTGCTTGTAGCCACCCAACAATACATAATGGCATTATGTCTTCGCTCCTAACCTCCAAGGGCTCCTCAATGCCCAATGCGTCTATGACATTAATTTGAAATGATTCACCATTAGCTATCATATTATTGCATGCATACATTGTCATACGTTCAATGGCACCTCCATCACCTATACATGGAATATCTTCAATTCTTTTTTCATGAGAAGTGACTTTTTTCTTTGGCTTCATTTGCTTTTTGGAGGCCTACACTTAACAACAAATTATGTTAAATAATATAATTAAAATTGCAGATATCAGCACATGAAATAATGTTAATGTATGCTAACCGAATCATTTTGGGTGATTATCCAATTTTTAGGCCAAGCTACCATACATCCTTCAGCTTGTCCAACACACATCAACTCATCTCCAATTGGAATTGGCAAAAATTCTTCATCTTTAAGTGACTTCTCAATACTAACTCGTGCATTATACTTACCAAGAAGCATATGATACACTTTAGCATATGGGTCACTAGTTTGGTAAACTTTACCCTTAGCCACAATGTTATTCAATTCATCTAATGCTAAATAACATGGACTTCCCTACAATTGAGATGAAACTCATATTAGCATTGCTTACAATGAAATACGTTATACTTGTAATTATATGTGATGCATACCTCTAAGTCATTGATAGGAAATGTTGAAATTGTTGGAGGCATAAAAGTGTTGCTCTCTTGAGTGATACCTGGACTTTTTGACTTAAGTGCTTCATTCTTAGCCCTTAACCTGATATTCTCTTCTAAAAGTTGTTTTTCCTTGTCAACCTTCCCTTTACCTTTATTTGGCTTTATTGGGTTCTTCTCACGTGTGGGTGTGTGATATCTCTTAAGTATGGTAACCCCATAACTAGCACCTCTAACACGTCCAGGATGTTCTTTTGTTTGTAACGATTGACCCAATATATCCTTGTGACCAATGGGTATAAATTCTCCCGAATGGCTCTTTCTTTCATAATCTTCCTGCAAATTAAGTAATCACTATATAAGCTTAACACATGATAATATGAATGTAAGTTATAATCAACATATTTTATGTTAAACTTAATTCATTTACCATCAATTCTATTGCTTTTTGGGCAGCTTCATTAATTGGAACTCCATCTCTAGAATGCGTGTGCCTCCAAGTAATGTGTCTACCTGGGATAATTCCATCTTGAAAATTGGTTTTCTATAATAATAGCAATTATCAAGTTAGATAGATAAATGTTATACATAATCACATGAAATCAGGCACTTCATACAAGTTGTAATACCAATGACTCTTCGGTATTTGCAATACTTCTTCGACTAGTATAATTTACGTACACTAACTGTTCTCTATTTTGTTTGGACTCCTTGCTCATATCCTACAAAAACTAACTTGTATCAGTAAAACACTTTATATATGTATATATATAGTATGTATTCAATGTAATTGATTTATATGTCATTACCTTAAAAGTGTCAGTTTGTGTCCACTCCACAAACCAATCCCATTGTTCTTGTGTAATAAAATCATACTTTTCGGGGGGTGTTCTCAACAAATCTGGAAACTCAAGATTAGCCACCACATGTTCTTTGTATAACTTATGCTTGTGTTTCCTCCACATATCACCCAACTTCTTCATGGTATATACTCGTGCTATCTCTGAGTCGATATTGGGAAATATAAAAGTTGTCTACATAAAACATGTACACAATATTTATAACCATGCATATATTATGATAATCATTGAATTCAAGTAGAATAAGCAAAGAAAAATTATTACTTACTATCACATCCTGCCACAAAAGTTCCTTGCAATTGTGAGGCACATCCGTCCATACTTTGTAATTAATTGGAATTGAAGATCGTGCTAATACCCCCAAATAACTAATGAAATCAATAGAATTTTGTCCAATAGGTATGTTTTCTGAATTAAATAGTACGGATGTCATAATCCCTTCACTTCTTAATTTCACTAACTTATTCATTTGGGTACGACCTCTAGTTTTCTTCTCCGTACTACCACTTGAACGTTGAGACAATTCCATCCTGCAATATCACACACATTTTTATAAGTACACATATAATATCATGTTTAATTAACAACAAAATATATTAAGAAATTAATTAAATTAAAGTATAACTTACAAATACATAATGAGTATAACATTATTTTTCTTTGTCATGTACAATCCACGTTCCTTCACACTCAATTCGACAGTAATCAACATTCTCATCTTCTTGTTGGTCTAACATGTTACTTTCATCTAACAATGTGACAACCTCCTCATGCTCCATTACGATGTCTCCTAATACGTCAATATTAAGAGTGTCATTATAATCCCGACGAGGAGGAGTTAAGACATTCCACCATTGTTTCTCTTGAGAATCATGAATGTAGAAAACTTGTTTAGCTTGTGAGGCCAAAATGAAAGAGTCATTAACATGTGACTTCTTATTTAGATCAACCAATGTGAAACCAAGTGCATCCTTCTTTATTCCATGTTTGCTATCCACCCAACTACACTTAAATAAAGGAATTCTAAACTTTACATAATCTAGATCCCATATTTCATCAATAACTCCATAATAATGAATGTCTCCTTCAATAGGTTGCATATCTTTGGCACTTGAAAATTGCGTAGTTTTTGCAATTATAGAAACTCCACTATTTTGGGTAACACGATTGTCACTTCTATTTTTTGTTTGATAATGGGTCTCATTTATGGTATAACCATGATACTTAATGACATTAAACTTCGGACCTTGTGCTATCCATCTCAATTCTTCAGAGATATTACAACTTGTTCTATTCAATTCATTTGCAATCTAAAGCACAAAATTACCACATTTAACTCATTAGTAATTAGTAATAAATATAATGAATTAAATCTATAATTGACTAGTAAATACAACTTATAATTCACTTACTTGAGCTTTCAACCAATATATAAATGTTCGATTATGTTCATTTAATATCCATTTTTCTCTCTTATTTTGGTTTGTATGACGAATATGCTTCATATGTTTCCTACAAAAATAATTGATTTGTGTCAAAGTAAGATAAACATTTAATGATTAGAACAAAAAAAATAAAGTATGAGGAGTAAACATACTCGATATAAGGTTGAACTACTTCCAAGTTGTTCAAAACATTACTATGTGCTTGTTCCCAAAGTGCACGATCTATAGAATCAACCCACCCACCTTTATCTGGCTTTCCGGAGATGCTCTCACAATTTAAGTGCTTAATCAAGTCAACTGAAAGACCAATTGGTTTTACTCCAATTAAAAATTCAGAACAAAATTCTATTGCTTCCTCTGCCACATAACACTCTGCCATGCACCCTTCTGGACGATTACGATTACGAACGTAACCTTTAAGTACACTCATATGTCTTTCAAAAGGGTACATCCACGTTAAGTACACAGGTCCACATAACTCCAACTATTTTGTGAGATGCACTGTTAAGTGTATCATTATGTCAAAGAATGATGGTGGAAAATACTTTTCAAATTTACATAATGTGAGCACAACTCTTTTTTAAATTTCTTCAAGCCTTGTAACATCCACAGACTTTTTGCATATATCATTAAAAAACGTACACATATCTATGATTGCACTCCTAACATCCTTAGGCAACATACCACGTATTATAACGGGTAATATTTGTTATATTAAAGTGTGACAATCATGAGACTTCATTCCATTCAATTTCCAATTTGAAGTGTTAACCAAAGACTTTATATTAGAGGAATATCCAGAAGGAACTTTAACATTGGATAGTGCTTCCATAAAATTTTTTTTCTCCTCTTTAGACAAAGTAAAACACGCTGGGGGAAGAAAAGTGCGACGGTCCTCAAATTGAGGATGCAACTCTGGACGTAACTTCATGTCTGCTAAGTCCAATCGAGCACCTAATCCATCTTTTGTTTTTCCAGGAATATTCAACAAGGTGCCAAGAATACTATCACACACATTTTTCTCAATATGCATAACATCAAGAAGGTGTCTAATTGGCAAATGTTGCCAGTACTCTAATTCAAAGAATATTGATCTCTTCCTCCAACATATTGAAGTATTTAAAAGTTTTTGTTGTTCTTTTGATTTACCACGAGGAAAAGTTATTCTTTCAACTTCTTTTAGAATATCATCTCCAGTTGGTGGTAATGGAGCTTCATTATATGCTTGTGTTCCATCAAAACATCGTCTTTGATTTCTATATTTATGCCCAAGTGGAAGGAATTTGCGATGACCTCTGTAACACATTTTATGAGAATGGGCTAATTTATCCGCATATGTGTTTGTGCTACAAACTGGACAAGCAAAATAGCCCTTCACAGCATGACCAGACAAGTTACCATATGTAGGAAAATCATTTATAGTCCACATTAGAATTGCCTTTAAGGTGAACTTCTCTTGATGATATGAATCAAATACTTCAATGCCATTATTCCATAAAATTTTTAAATCATCTATTAATGGCTCTAAAAACACGTCAATATCATTCCTTGGTTGCTTAGGGCCTGATATCAACAATGTTAGCATCATGAACTTCCTTCTCATGCATAGCCACGGTGGGAGATTATAATTGACCAACATAACGGGCCAACAACTATACTTAGTACTCATTGAGCTATACGGATTGATACCATCAGCTGCAAGTGCAAGTCTAAGATTTCTGGGCTCTGATGCAAATTCAGGCCACTTTTCATTGATGAGGTTCCAAGAACGAGAATGTGATGGATGTTCTATTTTACCATTAACAACCTCTTGAGCAGCATGCCATGATAAATTTTTGGATGTATCAATGCTTCGAAACATCCTTCGAATACGTGGAATAGGTGGAAAATACCACAACACCTTTGCAGGTATTTTTTTTGATTTTTCATCTAATCCAAATTTGGACTCTTTCCACCTTGATTCCTTACATATAGGACATTCACGTGCATCTGTATACTCTTTCCTATATAGTATGCAGTCATTTCGACATGCATGTATTTTCTCATATCCCATACCTAGCTCATTAAGTGTTTTTTTAACATCATACATAGAATGAGGTAATTTATGATCCTCAGGCAACATATCACCTATTACAGTCAGAAGTTCTTTAAAATACTTATCAAGTATTCCACACTTCGCTTTAATATTGTACAATGTGACTAATGCAGAAATCTTAGTGTACTTCTTACACCCATTCCATAACGATTTTTCAGCATCCTCTAAAATCTCATTAAACTCTTCACCCAACATATCGGCATTCAAATTATCTTGCACTGCATCTAACATTTCATTAGTATCAACAAAAGCTTCTTCACGCTTTCTCTTTTGTTGTGTAGGGGACGCATTGGGGAACTCATTACTATTCTTCATAATTTCTTCCCCATGCCAAAACCATATCTTATAACTTTTGTCAATACCATGTTTGAATACATGATTTCGAATTTCCATAACATTATGTCCTTTTCGGTTCCCACATTTCAGACAAGGACACTTAATTTTTTCATGATTACTTGCATTATCAGCAGCAAAAGTAAGAAAATTTTCAAGCCCTCCACTAAATTCATTTGACCTTCTATCCATTGACATTCAAGACTTATCCATTTAAAAACCTAATTAAAGATATATATATATATATATATATATATATATATATAAACATTATGTCAATGAACATATATAATATTGTGAAATAACAAGTGACAAAAATATTAAAAAAAAAGAATCAAATAATATATATATACAAATACAAACAACATTAATTCAAGTCAAAAAAAATAAAAATATATACAAGTTATACAACATTAATTCACAATCAACATATAACATTATATAATTTTTTATCGCACTATGCATATGTATATAATTTTTTCCATGAATAAATATACAATAATATATAACATTATAAATAATTAATAATAATAAACAAAATAAAATAAAAAAATTAAAACATATATATATATATTATTAACGACAACTATATATATGCACATATAAAAATTTTCATGAACAAATATAAAATATGCATGAATAATAATATCATAGCAATTATAAATAAATAATGATAATATTTAATTTTAGGCAAAAATTCTCAAAACATATATATTCAAGGCATATAGCAAACATGGGTAATAGAGATTATGAACTAATTAAGAAAAAAATCAAGTACATTACTCAAAAAAGCACAAAAAATACATACCTTGAAGGAGAAAAGTTGATGGTGGCGGAAATGGAGGTCAAAATGGGACTTTTGGTGGCTGAAATGGTGGAGGAAAAAAATGGAATTTTTCGGCTGAAATGGGAGAAAAACTAGGCGGCTAATGGTTCAAAACCGTACAACACGGCGGCGGCAGCACTCACGCCGTCGGAAAGCAGCCGGCAACGAAACACCCAGGCGAAACCGGTCACGTATGGCTTAGGGAGGGAGGCGGCGCTGGATATTGTGGGACAAAGGGTGGGCTCGGGTGGGGAAGAAAAGAACATTTGTGTGGAGCCCGTGGATGTGGAGACCTAATTAAAAGATTTGACCTACGGGTACGGTTGTTAACCGTACCTAAAAGGCTACGGGTACAGTTAACAACCGTACCCGTAGGTTAATTAAAAAACTTTTAGGTACGGTTAACGTAGCCTTTTAGGTACGGTTAACAACCGTACCCGTAGAGTTTTAGGTACGGTTGTTAACCGTACCCATATCCTTTTAGGTACGGTTAAACCGTACCTAAAAGTTTTTTAATTAACCTACGGGTACGGTTGTTAACTGTACCCGTATCCTTTTAGGTACGGTTAACAACCGTACCCGTAGGTCAACTTTTAGGTACAGTTAACAACTGTACCTAAAAGTTTCCGTAATTTTCTGAAAAAGTTCCGCGTTTTGGTTCACTTTTAGGTACGGTTAACAACTGTACCCATAGGTAATTCTTTTCAAATATACGGCCAACCGTACCTATAGCTATTTAGGTATTGTTGTTATCAAATTTTTAATTTAACAACCGTACCTATAGGTATATTTTATTGTAGTGCACTTAAGTTGTAGGATTGTTCTGTAGATCTCACACTAGTACTATATGTGATTATTTTTAAACATAACATTATTATATTTAATTTTGATCATTTATTTAAAATATATTATAATTAGAAATTTCTTTAACAAATAAGCTGAGCATATAAACTATCGCCTGAATAGCTAGTAAATTAATATAAATTTAATAATAAATAATTTTGAACTTAAATGAAATCATTAACGTTATTCTACTCCCTAGCCACTATCATTATTCACACAACAGGCTTTAGATTTAGACACGCAAGTCTTAAAAACAAACATCTCTCTCAATATTCTCATAATTAACTTGAAAGATTCCTCAGTTGCAAATTGTAAACGTTAAATACAATTTTGTAACTTTTAGTTACAATTTTGTCATCAGTATAACATATCAGTATTTTACATCTAAAAAGATATTATCATGACAATTTCACAATACATATACAATTTTTACTTTTTGAAGACAGTTCTTCAACAAAGATTTTTATTGATAAAAATCATGACAAATAGTTATGTGTGTTTTTTAACAATTACTTTTTTAAGTTATTCTAATTGAATTTGATTTTATCAAGGATAAATGATTTTGACTCATTGAATTTAGTTTTACAAAACTAGCATATTCATATGGTCAATCGTGTTGTTTACAACTACAATCACAAGTTTGAATACCTTACATAAGAGAAACTAATCATAATTATCATAACTTTTCAAAAAGAAAAAAGAATTGTATGCATGTTTCTCTATTTCTTGTTGTATAGATTAGTTGTCCTAAAACAGTTTTTTATTCATATAGCTCATATTTGAGAAAAATATACTTTTTTAATAAAATAGATCTTTTTTGAGTTGAAACGGTGAGTTTCATTTAAGAGTTGGATATGATTTTTACCATAATATCATGTCCTTTATTCTTTTGATTAATAAGTATGTAAAGTTTATAATTTTTTCAGAAAAATTTGTAAGGCTTACGAAAATCATGATGATTCTCTGGATAATTTCTTTAAGTATTAATATTAATTATTAAATTGTATTTATGTTTATGACTCTGATATCAAATTGTGTGGAGCTAAATTTTTGAAAGTTTCAATTAACTTTTATGAATTTTTGAAAATTTCAGTTAACTTTTATCTTCCTATATGTTCTTTCAATTAGTAAAACCCGAAAATTAGGTTATCAAATTCTATGTCATTTACTATAACATATTTTTGTATAACATAATTTCTTCTATTATATATTTTTCTTATCAAATATAAAATACTAGAAATATAATCAGTATAAAAATCTAAAATAGTATCAAATTTTTTGAAATTTTCTAAACAGGTTTCATAACATTCATTATCAAAATATTGCTCTAAATTTTCTAGAGAATTTTCCTAAGGTGTTTTGAGAGAGAGAGATCTGTAGAGTGAGGTGAAGTTGAAGTGTTCTGAGAGAAGAGGTAAGAGTTCCTTTTATAATAAAAGGAATCTATTTTACAATAATTTATCTACTTTTACTATTCCTTGGCATGTGACCAATAAGGTGTGGGTCCTACATCTTTATTTTTTCTTTGTTTCTTTCCTGCTGACGGTCTCTGTTTAACTTTTTTTGTCGTTTACTGCCGACACTCTTGATGATGTAGATGATGACGTATCTTCATCTTCTCGATCTCTGATACAATAAATGCACTTGTGATCTTGGGTTACCTTCTTAGCATAGTAGTAGAACGCTTTTCTTGTTTCTTGTCAAGCTTATAATTTGTTGTTGTTGAAATTTGCCTTAAATTTTGTGATTTTTTCTCCATCTTCTTCTGAGAGAGCTATATTGCTGTGAGAGATAATGATGACCTTATTAGTTGAATAATTTACTTTAATTTTAGTAGAATTATCAATTCTTCTGATTTCATAATAAATCTTTCCTAGCATTTTCCCTCTTAACATACAGAGTTCTTCTGTATTGAATTTCTTTTCTAGTAGTGTCCTTAGCTTGGGAACTTCTATGTTGAAGTTGGCAATGCCTATTTTAATAAAATGATAAGGACTGATACAACCTTCATCGTTCCATTCCATTAATGAACTAAAAAATCTAAGATAGATAGGCTTATCTCCTACTCTAATCTTTTTCCCTAAAGTTTTTTATGGCCTTCTTGAAATTTTTAGGAAAATAATTCAATTCACTTAAATTAATTCCTGGGTAAAGATTTTTCCTTAAACCTGTATGATATGCTCTGTATACAAAGATTGGATCTGCTTCTTCAAGAATGTTGAATTTACTTCCAATTGGATGTCCTCTTCTGTTGCATAAAATTTCATATCTTCTATGTGTTCTTGAATAGATTTCCTAGCCAAGTTGTACAAGTTTAACCATTGAGCTTTGCTGAGATTTCTGTACTGATCTTTTTCTTCTTCAATTTTTGAAATATGCCTAGGGGATATTTTTCTGAACGAAACTGGTGGCCTTGCTACCTTTTCTAAGGTTCTTAACCTGTTAGTTGAAGCTGGTTGTTGTTGTAATGCTATCAAATAAATTTTTACAACTTCCTCTGGATTTATCAATTTTGGTGTCTTGTAGTTGGCATAGATTTCTTCAACTTTTATTCTGTTAGTGAAGGATCTGTGAGTTACTCCATTAAATTCAAGAATAACTTTACTTGTATTAGCCCAATTATTGTAAATTTCAGGCTTTGGTCCATTGTAAACTACATAAACCTTCATTTGCTCTATTTTTTCAACTTCATCAGCCCAATTAAGTTTTCATTTTCCTTTATCATAAGTTTTTCCTTATTTTAAACTATTAGGTTCTTCCATTTTGATCTGAACTTTTTCCTCAGAACTTTTTTCACAATTTTTAGGTTCTGAAAGTTGTTTTGAGTAATTAAGTTCTTTCTTCATATTACCTGCCTCCATAAGAGATTTTTCAAGACATAAAAGGTTAAGTTGTTCCTAAAGAATTTTTATCTCCTTTTCTTTTATCTTGATTTTTAAATCAATCTGTTCCATTTCTGTAATCATAAAAATAGTTAATGGTGCTAATTCTCTAGTTAAAGCATCTACTAAACTAGTTTTAGTTCCTGGTAAATGTTCTACATCAAACTTATAATAATTAAACCATTGTTACCATCTGATGAGTCTTCCTTGCTTATAGTCTCCTGCAATATTAGTTCTTAAAAATGTCAAAAAAAAATTTGTCAATTCTAACTATAAATCTTGAACTTATAACATATATTACAAACTTTTTAATGGCTTTCTTTACAGTAAATATTTTTTTTCATTACTGTGGTAGTTTAACTCAGGGCCTTGGAATAATCCTGAGGAAAATCTACAAAGATATTCATCTTTGTCATTTTATCGTCTGGTCCTAGATGATATAAGGCTAATAAGTATTTTACTTGTGCTTTTACCTTTTCTATGTATTTAGTGTCTTGGTCAATCCATTACCAAACACTTTACCAAAAATATCCCTAAAACTTATAATAACAAAACTAACACCCCAAGAACATTGAATGTTCAATTTGAACGTGTAATATTGAACGTTAAAAATTGAACAGGTCTAAATTACCGTTATTTAATTCTAATTTAATGGGTGTTCAAAGAAAAATGATATACCAATCATTTTTTTAATTATGAAATTATAAGTTTGAACACAAAGGGTGCTATTTTTGTTATTGTAGTTGATTTTTATCTTTAATTGTACTAGAAAAACTTTGTATATTGTTTAAAATATGAGGCTGTAAGTGATGTTTTCCATCTTCAATTTTCAATCCTAAATATTTTATTTTATGTTGAGCTATCATTGCTTTCTTTTAAGATAATATTATCTCTGATTTTCTACATTCTTATAAAATATTGACAATGTCTAAATAATGTATTTGTAAATTATCACTAAATACTAGTATATCATCTATACAAACACAACAAAAATTATGAAATTTTTTAAATACATTATCCATATACTTTTGAAAAATTTATGGTTCTTGTTTTAAACTAAATGGAATAATGTCCATTGAAATTACCCTTGTGAACAACTGAAAGATGTTATTTTTGTGATTCTTCATCAAGTCTTATCTGCCAAAATCTATTTTTACAATCAAAACTTGAAAAATACTTTTTTTCTTTAATGAGTGATAATAGTTCTTCTTTCTTTAGAATAAAATAACCATCATCAATGGTTTCTTTATTTAAAGTTTTGAAATTTATGACCATTTTTTTCTTTTCTCTACGATTTTCAGCTTCTTTTTCTACTAAAAAATTGGACTTGAATGTAGTGAAGTACTGGGAATGATTACTTTTAATTCCAAAAGTTCTTAAATTTGTTTTTCAAATTCTTCTCTATCTTCTGGAATATAAATCATAGGTTTTACTCAAGTGACTTTTAAAGGGACCTTTAATTTTATAGTGACCATTTCATTTGATTTATTAATATTTGGATCTAAATGATTTTCTGAACATATTTTTCTTAACAATGTTCTCACTCATGTTAGGGCTTTATCTTCTTGAATTTCATTTAGGAAGGAGTTTTGGTTAACCTTTATGTCTAAAGAAATATTTTCTAAATATGATTTTTGTTGCTCTATATTCTCACCACTTTTTCGCTTTTTTATGTTATGATATAAAAGCGGGTGATGAAACAGTTAAAACTTATCTTATCTTTGATACATATATAGTTTCACCTTCTAGGATTGTTAAGCTTATTTTGTCTAAATATTGAGTAAAAAGTTGATACAGATTTAAAAAGTTATTTTCTAATAAAATGTCAACTCTAATTTCTTGTTGATATATTATGGGTATATGAAAGATTTCTCCTCCTATCAATATATCTGTATCTTTTAAGACTTTATTAAAATTTATTGTAATATTATTTGCTATCGTTACTATTAGTTCTCTTGGTGATTATTTTCAAAGTTCTTCTAGAAATACAAATTTACTATCTACACACATACTTGCACCTATGTCAATATATGCATGTAAATGATAAATATTATATCCTTTAAATTTTAATCCTATTTTTATATAGGTGCTGTTTGAACTTGTTATACTTAATAACTCATCCATTATTCAGAATCAAATTCTGAATTAGAATAAGATGTTTTTGAATCTGTGATCTCTTCTTCAGTTTCTTTTAATAGATAAATACTGCATATATCATCTATATCATATTTTTCTATAGGTTCTAATTCCATTTTAAAAGCTTTTTCTAAAATTTTTGCCTTTTGTGGAAATTCTCTTTTAAATTCTTTTTTATGTCAAAGTCTATTAGGACATTCATTTATATAATGACATTCTTCATTACATATCCAACATCTACATTTTTTCTTTCCTGATGGACAATAATTTTTCTTTTCTAGTATATTATATTTTCTTCTTCTAAAATATCTTTGTTTATAAGATTCTCTGTTATATCTTCTTTTGTATTTTTGAAAATTCTATTTTCTAAATTTATATCTTCTAATTTTTTTTTTATACTTTTTAGGTTTCTTATATTTATTATAAGATTTTATATTACATCCATATTTTTCTGGCATTCTAAAATCGTTTGTATCACAACAAATTCTATCATTTCCTCTTACTTGTTTATATTCCTTCTTTTCTTGACATTTTAAAATAATCTAGTTCTTAAAACTCCTTATTCTTCCTCCTAATTTATCAGGTATATTTTTTATATTATTATTTCATCATTCTGTCATTGTTTTATGTAATGTTCCAGATAATTTTTGAAAAAATATTTCTTTATAGGTTTCTTGCATAGAAGGTGGTAGTTTGTGATAATACATTTTATATTCACTCATAAATGAATCTATGTAACACATATTACATATTTTCATATTAGCTAAATGCCACTTGGTTTCATTTATTTCATTTTCAGTAGATTCAGTAATGCATCTACCTTTATCTTCTCCAATAAACTCTTTATTTATTTCATTTACTACAGTTTCTAAATATTTTCTACCTGTATATGCATTTTCTATTATTAATAAGTGTTTTTGTTCTCAAACTTTTACATTTTCTGTCATTTTGTGAGCTATTAATACTCTACAAGTGGAAGGGTTTGTTTATGTGATTGTAGAAGTTTGTATAATTACACTCATTCTACTAGTCCATTCATCCAAGACTTTTATTCTATCTCTTATACAGTCTAAATCTAAAATATCATATTTATAACTTTCATGAGGTCTAAATTCTAGTGGGATATTACTCCTAGTTCTCCAATGTAAGCTTTCTTCCATTTTAGGTATATGTCTTCTTCTATTAATCAGTTCAGGTTCTTTAGGTCTTTGTCTATTTCTTTCTCCTCTTTCTAAATTTGGCCTCCTTGGGGTTGCTAATACTGGTTCCATATGTATTTTTGGGCTTATGTTTTCTTCTTCAGATTCACTTTCACTAATTATTGTCATATCATCTTCTTCTTAATTTGTACAAAGTTTTTCTTCATAGTATTTTTCTAATTCTTTATTTGTTAGGGTTAAAAGACTGATTAATTTTCCTATATCCTTATTTTTAGGATTCATGAATTGTTCTTCTAATTCTTTTCTATATTCCGTTATATTGGGATTATATCTTTTTCTTTATCTTTGGATCTTTTTTCATTTTTAGGTATTAATGCATCAGATCTCCTAGGGAGGTTCTTCTTTTAATCCTCTTAAAGGGTCAAATTTTAATCCATTAATTGTTGGTATATCATTAATATATTTTCTTAATTCTATTTTTTTTATGTATATCTAATTGTTTCTTAGTCCAATTATGTTCTCTTATTTCTTCAAGAATTTCTTTTTGCATATCATTTATACTCTATAAATATTTGGTATTTGATTCACATGTTGCATCTACTTCTTCAGCTAAAAGAATTAAAGCTTACATTATGGTTTTTATATTTTCATTTATATTTCCATTTCTTTCTAACTCTATTTCTTGTAGTTTTGATTTTAGCATTCTCTTAGTTTTGATTTTAGCATTCTCTAATCTCCTATTACTTCATGTATTAATAAGTTTTTGATTCTTTAATCTCTTGTTTTAGTTCTTTTATTTCTTCTTGTTCTTCCCTATTACACCCCAAATTTTTGGGTACGTGAATTTTTTAAGATAGATAAAAACTTGAACGAAAATTATTAATTTTAAAATAATTAATTATGAAATATCAATTTAAAATGAAACAAATCAATTATTAATAATTTGGGTACCCTTGAAATAATTTAATATTTATAGAAACACGAAAAAAACTTCAAAAAAAAACTTATAATCCAAACATATCAGAGTGGTCTCAGCCTGTCTACTCAATAAACTAAAAACTAATAAAAGAAATAAGGGTAAAGGGAAAACCTTTTAATTAAACTCCTTAGAAGTATGCACCTCACAATTAAGTTACAACAACTACAAAGAAATAGTATCTAATCTGAAAAGAGAAAGGGAAAAACGGGGTGAGCTACAATTAATTCAGTAGGAGTATACTTCATGCACAATCCTCAATGAAATCAATGATGCATGCTACATTTAAAATATTTCATGCATGTCCAGTAATAAATCATCAGTATATTAGTAGTGAGGAGATTTCATTTTTAAACTCAGGCATACCTGTACTTCGTCACTTTTGAAACTAGGTGGAGTGTACATTCCAAGTATCCCATGCATACTCATACAATCATAATGAAATATGCAATGTCCAATATAAAATACACATGTATGCTATGCCAAATCCATATGTATTGGTCAACTCCGAAATACATGGGCACGTGCATGGTCAACCTCCGAGATGCACGTGGGTCCACCTCTAATCCCATGCATGGTCATACTCCGAGATACATATGGCACATTGATAAATCAATATTTGTCATAATATTTTGTTGTATTTTAAGCACTAATTTTATATTTTACCTAAACTAAAGATATTTTGGTCATTTTTAGGTTTCTAATTATTTGGAAAGAATTTACAATTTTTAGGAATTTTTATGAATTTAATTAGATTAGGTGAATGTATACAGAAAGATTTGTGGATCTACTTAGAAAAGCTCAGTCAAAGACATCAGACATGTAACCAAACACGTCATCGAAATGTCAGCGCATACAATCCATGTCATTCCAATCAGAGGAAGCCACGTGTTAGACAACTCAGCAAGCGTGTACCAGACCGAGCCACAATTTTGACGAATCAGACAACACCACGTGTCACACACTTTATGAGATGTTTCCCACTTATTGCGGTAGCACTATTCGGCCAATAAAAAAGTGGCACATGGCCTGCTCATTTGCGCATACATTCATTCAGCGAATGGCATGGTGACACGTATTATACTTTTCAGCTTTTTTAACCCACTCTTTTGCTATATATACTAGCTGAATTAGAGATGAGAGGAGAGACTGAGTGTTACTGTATATTTTTAGAGTGTTTTTAGTTTAGTTTTGCCTGTTTCTCTTCTTCTATTTCTTCTGTTTTAGTTTTAATTTATTTTATAGTTTAATTTTACTATATTTTAGAGAGAGAAATATTATATTATTGTATAATATTTTAAGCTTTTGGACTAGAAACATCAGCCAATTCAAGAGTTTAGGTATTTGTTTTATTATTAATATTTTTATCTCTAATTTTGTAATTTTATTACTGTAAACATTATTCCTTTAATAATTAAATTTATAATTGTGAATTTAATTATGTTTGGCTAAATTTATATATGGAATTTTAGTTATGTTACCATGATTATTTTGGATTAGTAAGTTAATTATTTTATATAAAAGTTTGATATTATTTCATGTTCATTTTTCTTAATAGCTTTAATTATGAATAGTAGATGGATAAAATCACTATTTATAGTTAAAGTAAATATATCTGAATTAGTTTGTTAGAAACATCATATGCATCTAATTATGCCCTCTTGAACATGAATCTAAATTAATTACATAATCATAGTGTTAGTTTAGATGGTTATATAATTTCTCTGCACTCATTCCAATCATTTAATTAATTGTCTCAATCAAAGAAATTGATTATTTAATTGTAAGTGAAACTTGCCATGATCACTGAAATTTTATAACTTTAGTGAAAAAATCAATAATATCAACTTATGAACAATTATTAAATTTAACTAATAATCCAAAATATGATTGGTTAGCAAGCTAAAATTCCCATCACTTATCTCATCTTTTTAATTAGAATTCTTCACTTACTTTTAGTTTATTTAGTTGTTTGATTAATTAACTACTTGTTGTCATTAAATTGCTTTAAGTATTTTTATTTATTTTATGTTTTGCTACTTTTGGAAATAATTAAAGAATTTTAAAACCACTGTAACTCCGTGAGAGATCGACCTCGGAGGTTTACTTATCACTAAACTATAAGTGATTCTTGCGCTTGCAAGTACTATAATTTGCACATCACACATGTATTAGTCAACTCCAAAGTACATGGGTCCTCGTCTTAAGGGTCCTCATCATATAGACGGTCCAACTCTGAGGCCCATGTGCGGTCTAATACTGAGACCCATGTATGGACAACTCTGAGATACATGTGAAATGTAATGTGTACCTGTAGTTCATCGAAAAATAGTCTGCTGCATCCAGTAGCCCCGAGGTACCATATTTTCGCAAGACGTTTATATAGGTAATACTCCACACAAAATAATTTCATGATGCATGCATAAAACCTCCAATGCCATGTAAAATATTTTAATGCCCTTAACATATCAAAATATCACGTATGCATATACAATATTTCCAACAGATACTTTAATTATAAAATCATTCATGTACAATCTTGGCATCGATTTTCATCACTCTTAAATATATGATGCATGACATTTTCATAAAAATAATGCATGAAGAAAAAGTGGAGTAATAACCCCTACCTCAAAACACTCCAAAGGCATACCTATCTAAAACGGTATACTTCCTATTTGAGATAGCGTCTCGAATCCTCGTTATAGAGTTATCGCTCTAAGTATTTTATCAACTCGCCTTTTTCACATTTCTTCTACATGGACTTAAAATATGTTATTGCATTTTGAAGAATGTCAAATGTCTTAACACTATAATCAATCAATAAAACTTCATTTAGATGAATGTGACCAACGGTTCTAACTTGGTTGATATTAACTTTAAACATAACTTGTTCTAAACTGAACTTTCTTTCACAAGTACAGCTAGAAAATAGAAGACCATTAAATTAATATGAGATCGATACTATTCAAGTAACACTCTTGAAACAACATGCTAACAAAGGGTTTATGGTTTGAAATTCATAACAGCATACCACAAAAAGCTCCAAAGTTAACCAAAATGTATCCTAAACCTATTCTTAACATTCCACCACTGAAAATCAACTTAATAATCTCAATCATAAATTTCAATAGAGAAGTCCAAATTAAATTCTGTTAAACCCATTAAAACTAGCCATTTACAGCTTTCTAAAGTGGTAACACATGACCATTGTATATTAGAATAACAGTTCCATAAGCATCAAACCCAAAACTGTTACAACACATAACATACATCAATAATCCTATCCAACTTACCTTAGGAAACAGGGTATAACTTCTAGTAAACTCAACCCAATCGAAAACTGTACAAAGTTTCGTAAACTAGACACCTCAATCCTTTAAAACAGGATATAACCTACTCCCTGATTAACATAGATAGTTCAAAAATATTAAAATTTAGATCGAATTTAAGCAGGGAATTTACAGGCCGTAATTCTTAAACATACCTTCAGAAACAACTCCATAACTTTATACAAAAAATTCCAAATCAAAATCCGTGAAATGTTTCATAAACTCGACTTCCATACCTTTCTAACATGGTATGGCTCGAAACCTAAGTGCACCAGAATAATTTCCAGTTTCATTTCAAAGCTTGCTGATTTTTCATAGATTTCACAACACACGACAATAAGATCAACTACCCATTTTCTTATCATTTTCAATTTATGATTCACAAGCAATACAGTAGAATATCAATCTTAAATTAACAATTAGACACTAATTTTATGAAAAATAAAAATTAAATCTAACAGTTTATTGAGGAAGAGGAACGCATACCAAAAATTTTGATTGAATTTTAAGCATTGTGGGTAGTCAGTTTGTTGGTTGAATTTTACCATTTGTGGCTAAAAAAATGGTGTATTCTATGGCTGTGAAGGACGACACTGGAAAGCTACCAACAGTGCTCGAAATGGCACTGATTGGGAGGAGCAATGGAAAGGATGTGGGATTGTCGCGGCTTGAAGGAAAATTTGTTATGAACGATGGGGACCGAGAAACGGCGATTGTGAGGTGGCCAGCTAGTGGTTGTGCAATGTACATCGTCATAGTTATTTCGCATGGTTCTCTGAGGCAATTTGATGTTGAACTCACGCGTTGTGTGGAAAGGGCGGCGTTGAGGAGGAGGAGGACAACTTTGGTGGCCAGCGACGCCTCTCCTCTATCTCTCTCTCTCTCTCTCTCGCGGCGGCTGAAATTTAGCCCTAACCATTTTCCCGCGACTGGAGAAGAAAGGAGTTGGGTTTAATAGGGTTATTTGGTAAAATAACCAAATTGCCCTTGCCCTTGGCTTTGAAAAGTTTAAAGGAGTAGGGGCATTTTGGTAATTTACAATTTTTCCCAAAAGTTCTAAAAAAATTAGTATAAAACATTAAATAGATTATTAAATCATTTTAAATTATCTACAATTTAAATTTGTAGAACAAAAATATTCATTTAAGCTAATTAAAGAAAATACAATTTAAAACACTTTAATAAATTAATATAAAACTAAATTTAATAAATGAATAAAAAGTTTATTATTTTTTTTTATCCTTATTATTATTTTTAAATATTAATTGAGACCAGGGTCTTACATTCTCATTCAAGTTTACTAACCTTTGCATTATTCTCAATAAATTTTATTATTAAAATACTACTTTTTCTACATGGTCTAAGAGATTTTTCTTTGATATCTAATTTACATTCTTCTGTTAATTCAAAAAATTTTATTACTTCAGGTGTTATTACTTTTTCTTTTTTTAAAAAGTTTTTTCTGTTTTTATATATTCATTATGTCCGTATATTGATATGTTATGACTGTTGGTTAAAGAATATCATACTATATAATGTATTGAAAAATGGGTGACTTCTCTATTTCATTAAAGTTCCTCTTTCAAATTCATATGCTAAACTTGGTACTTGGCTTAAATTTTTGTCATTAATATTAACTGCAAATCTAGGGTATGCTGTAAATTTTAATTTTTGAAATCCTAACTTTTTATGAAACATTCCTAACAAAGCATCTCTTCTATTATCTAATAATATCAATTTTATGGGTGTATCAATCATTTCTCTAAAATGTGCTTTAATTAAAATTTGTATTCCTCCAAGATGTATATATCCAATTTTGTCTTTATCTATTTGTGAAATTTTTGATAATTTATCTATAATTATTTTTTATCAATTAATAGTATATTAAATCTTCCCTTTACATCTTCTATAGTTATACTCATTTTTTTATTATTTATGCCATAATGAACTATATCTTTTTTAGAAAAACATTTTCCTTATCTTTTCTAGAAAACTATATCTTTGAAATTTAACTTTGATTTTTTAATTTCTTCAAATTTCTCTTTACTAAATATTATTTCTTGAGAAAAACATCCTGATATATCTTGTGTTTCTATTTCCATTATTTCTTGATCTTTTGTTTGATTTTCTATTATTTTCGTCATTTTAAGATAATATATTTGTTTTGTATGTAAGGGTTACATTCAAATTTAAATTGTATGTAAATGTTACATTTAATTTTTTTAGGCTTAAATAGCTTAAGAGCTAAAAGTGCAATTTATTCTTTATCAAAACTCAGTCGTCGTTTTACTATTTTAAGTAAAAAAGTGAGTTTTCCTCTTTTCTGCTCTATTTCAAGTAATTAATACTCCTTAAACATGACAATCGCTATAAATACTGACTGTTTGAATATATGTGTGGCCTATTAAGCAATGCCCAAGCCCATGATGATATTTGTGCCCTAGCCTCCATAAGCATGTTGGAGGATTCATTTGAAAAGGTGCGACTAACACTTCCATGATTTAGCTTCTTCTCTTCTCATTTTCTCTAAGTTGATACTCATCTTCTTCTTCTTCCCCTTTACTTCATCTTTTCAATGAAGCTTTCCTTCTCATCAATGTCTGATTTAGGCATCAAAAAGTGTGTCCTCGCCAAACACCTCCTTTTGACCTATTTTCTTTCTTGCACGTAATCTTTCTCCTGTGACCACCGTGCCATCAACCCTTCCGACTATAGATAATGTTGCCTCTCTCAACACTAACAATTACTATGAATTTCTATTAGTATCATTTGCAATTTCTTTTCTTTTTATTCCCCTTGAATATGATAATTTTCATAGATAGAAACAATTATTTCCAAATTTCTATTGATCTGTTTGCATTTTGTTTTCTTCTAATCGATGAAAAGCTTGAAGCTCTTTATTGATTATGTTCTTCTCCGATCAAGCCATACATATTATTTCTTATGAGATAATGACTTGGACTTTCTGATAGCTTTGAAACGATTGTTATGGCTATAAAGATTGTATAGAATTGGATACCCTAGTTTAGTGAAGAATGAAGAATGTGTACTAACAAGGAACAATAAACATAATATTTTTCAGATGGTGTTGAAAACAAGTTCATTACTGGTTTTATAAGATATACTAATTTAGTTTTAGCTACTATTTATGGAACAAAGTCCTATTATTGAACAAAGCCGACAATTTTTAACATGACCCAACAACCCGAGACAACCGACCCATAAGGTAGTTAGGTCGAAACTAGGTCGACACGTGGAACCCTTTCAAAAAATCATGTCAAAACGTGTCAACTAGTGTAATATGTGACCCGTATAAGTAACTTAAGTAAATTACTAAAACCATTAGGGGTATGTAAGTAATTGTTACCTATAACACTAGGTTTTTCACTTTATCTTCTCTTCTTCTTCTTCATCCTTTTTTTTTTAAAAAACTTTTACCAAACTACTAGCTGTCATTGCGAATTTGTCATTCCTATTCTTTCTATCTCTACCAGACTATAGTCAAATGTAATATGAATGGAAATTATTTCTCATTGTCTTATTACCTCACAATAGAGGTATATATAGAAGATAAAATACAAGAGTCCTAAATAAAATAGAACTATGTACAACCTAGAAATCTGTTACAGATAAACATATATACACTAATTACATGACTCACGCTAACACTCTCCCTCAAGTTGGTGCATACATATCGACCATGCCCAACTTGCTTAGTGAGTCATAAAACACCTTCTTGGAAACTCCTTTGGTGAGCACATCTGCAAGCTGCTTCTCAGTGGGAACAAAAGTAAAGCTAATGAGTTTGGCATCTAGCTTCTCTTTTATGAAATGACGATCAACCTCCACATGCTTAGTGCGATCATGCTGTATTGAATTTTGTGATATGGCAATGGCTACCCGACTGTCGCAATACAACTCCATAGTATTTTTGAGTTCGAAACCCAAATCAAACAATAAACTTTTTATCCATAGCAATTCACAAACACCATGAGCCATACCTCTATACTCAGCCTCAGCACTAGACCGCGCCACAACTTTCTGCTTCTTACTTTTCCAAGTAACCAAATTACCTCCTACAAAGGTAAAGTAACCCGATGTCGACCTTCTATCTGTAATACTTCCTACCCAATCTACATCTGTGAAGCCACAAACTTCAAGAGGATTGTTGTGTTTAGTGAACATTACTCCTCGCCCTAGAGCTGACTTCAAGTACCTCAAAATTCTCACAACTGCATCCATGTGACTCTCACTCGGGTTATGCATGAACTGACTTACCACACTTACTGCATATGCGACATCTGGTCTAGTATGTGCCAAATAAATTAGGCGCCCAACTAACCTCTGATAGCGAGCTCGATCAGTTGGTACTTGATCTGGATACTCTGCCAGATAATTATTTTGCTCAATAGGAGTGTCAATAGGTTTACAATCCAACATACCTGTTTCAGTTAGTAGGTCAAGGATGTACTTTCTCTGACATAGAAAAATTCCTTCGCTCCCCCTAGCTACCTCAATTCTAAGAAGTACTTCAGTTCACCCAAATCCTTCATCTCAAACTTAGAGGCTAGCTATCTCTGTAATTTATCCATCTCAACAGCATCATCTCCAGTAATTACCATATCATCAACATAAATAATTAGAGCTGTTACCTTCCCTTGTTGATGTTTGAGAAATAACGTATGGTCTAAATTACTCTGTTTGTAACCAACTTTCTACATGAACTGTGAAAACCTTCCAAACCAGGCTCGAGGGGATTGCTTGAGACCATACAAAGACTTCCTCAATTTGCATACAAAATTACCATGAGAAGCAGCTACATACCCAGGTGGAAGATTCATGTATACCTCCTCGACTAACTCTCCATGAAGGAATGCATTCTTAACATCAAACTGTCGAAGTGGCCAGTTTAAGCTTGTAACCATACGTCTGAGTGAACCCTTTTGCTACAAGGCGAGCTTTATACCGATTCACAGATCCATCAGCATTATGTTTCACTGTAAACACCCATCGACAATCAACTGCCTTCTTGCCTTGTGGTGGAGGCACAAGTTGCCAAGTATCGTTCCTCTGTAATGCCTCCATCTCTTCCTCCATTGCTTTCTTCCATTTTGGGTCTCCCAATGCATCCTGCACTTTGTTAGGTACTGATACAGTAAATATTTGATTCATAAATGATTCATATGGCTTAGACAATCTTTTAGTAGACACGTAGTTGGCTATTGGATATTTTGATTTTGCATGGATATTTGGTTCATATCTTTTGGGTGGTTGACCTCGAGTAGACCTATTTGGTAACACATACTATCCAACACTAGACTCAACGCTATTAGAATCAATAGGTATACATACCTCAGATGAGTGACCTTCAGTACTAGGGAGCTGTTGATCAAGGGTATGAGTGATGCCTGAGGGAACAGTAGTATCTTCATTTTCATTTGCAGTAGTTGTAACTGGTGCTTGGACACTTGGAGCATCTGTTTCTTCCACTACTGGATTCAATGGGTTAAGAATCTCAACAGGACCCATCGAAATATCAGTAGGTGATTCTTCCGATTCCTCCCCCTCACCATGATACAGTTCTTCGAAATATGAATTCTCCCCCTGACGAGCAGTATCAGGTGAGGAAAAATAACTCATGTCCTCAAAGAAGGTAACATCCATAGTGACATAATATTTCCTTGTCGGTGGATGGAAGCACTTGTCTCCTTTCTGATAACCTCCAGAACCAACAAACACACACTTAATTGCACGGGCATCCAACTTAGACCTTTGATTGTTAGGAACATGTACAAAAGCAACACAACCAAAGACACGAGCAGGAAGATTATGAAATGATGACAAGGATATATGAGATGCGAGAACCTCGAATGGGATTTTGCCGTGAAGGACACTAGATGGAAGACGATTGATGAGATGGATGGAAGCTTATACAGCATCGCCCCAAAGGTATTTTGGCATATGAGCACTAAATAGGAGTGCACGAGTCATATCAAGTAAATGACGATTTTTTCTTTCAAACACCCCATTTTGTTCTGGTGTTTATGGGCAAGTAGTTTAGTGAACAATTTCATGTGTTTTGAAAAAATCTTGAAAAACACGATTAACATATTCTGCCCCATTATCAGAGCGTAGAACTCTAATGGTGCTATTGTATTGTGTTTGAGCATGAGTACGAAAGTTTTGAAAAACTGAAAAAACTTCATCTTTGGTTCTAAGAAGAGAAACCCATGACAATCTTGTACAATCATCAATAAACGATACAAAATACCTCATACCCGATACAGTGGGTTCTCTACTCGGTCCCCAAACGTCAGAATGAATTAATTCAAAAGGAACCGTACTTTTATTAGAAATACTAGGAGAATAAGTAATACGATGGCTTTTAGCCAAAACACACATCTCACAATGTAAAACAGACTCACTAACACCAATAAACAAAGTAGGCATAGATTTTTTCGTAAGACTAAAAGAAGGATGCCTTAAGCGGCGATGCCATAACCAAATTTCACTTAAATTGTCAGAACTCGAGGTCAATGTTGTGCGGGACTGTGCTTCTGGTTTCTCCCCTGCGTAGTTCTGATCCAGACGAAACAATCTGCCCCTCAGATACCCTCGACCAATTATTTCCCTGGTAAGAAGATCCTAAAAAATCACATACATAGGATAAAAGGTTACAGAACATTGAGACTCACTATTCAACTATGGGACAGATATTAAGTGATGGGATAAGTCAGGCACATATAAAAACATTATGGAGCTGTAAAGTTGGAGTGATACGGACTGACCCCTTTCCTAAGACAGGAAAAGCTTCACCGTTAGCATTCGTAACATAAGACACTGGAGGGGAAGATAACTCAGTAAAATACGATTTATCATAAGTCATATGATCAGACGCACTAGAATCAATAATCCAAGTATTAGACCCAACAAAGTGAGAAACGCTTAAGGCCATACCAAACTTGCCACGACCAGCTATTGAAGCTATAGGGGTACGTCCACATGTCACACGATGATCCTGTCCAGTCACTCCATAGAAATTTGGTTCCTGTACTACTTGTACAGTAGCTGCTTTCGCTTTAGAACGATAATTTGGCCTTTTAGGTCTAAGGTGCGGGTTCAGTTTATAGCAAGTCTCTCGAATATGTCCTCCTTCATTGCAATAAAAGCAATGAAGACGAGGATGATTGGCAAAGCCTGGTGGAGGTCCTTGCTGATGAAGTGGAACTAAACTCTGCTGTTGGAGAAAAAGTGGTGAAGGTCCTTGCGGATGAAGTGGAACTGAACTTTGCTGCTGGAGAAAAGGTGCCTTTGATTTGGCTTGAATGGCTAGACTAGATAATTCAACATGTGCCTGATTAAGACTTTCCTACTGAGATTCATCCTTACGGATGTATGTAAAAGCTGTGGTCAAGCTCGGAGGGTCTGACATTCTAAGCAATTCGCCCTTGGCACTATTATGTTTCGTATCAAGTCCTCTTAAGAATTGATGAGTGCTCGAAAAGCACTAATATTTCGTGATTAATTGTGCTTAATTGTTTGATATATATATTTATTATTATTGTTTATTCAATTAATTTCATAAATCTATCCATTCGGAGTCACGGGTATATTTTAGTGTATTTCAGGTGTTTTTAGCGTCAAATGAGTCAAATAATGAAAACACGCAAAGACGGAACACTTACGGCGCTCGGATCACGAGTTACGGGCTAAACGAGACAAATATGTAAGCCTTACATAACGAGCCATCACATATGTAAGGGGGTACATGTGAAGAAATTGAAGACAAAGCGCGCCGGGCGAGGAAAAGTCATGCCGCGGCGGGGAGCTCTCGGGTTTTTACACAATTTCCAGAATTTGTGTTGCGCCGCGGCGGGGAAAATGCATGCCGCGGCGCGCCTATTCCTAATGCAATCAGGAATCCCTTACATTTATAAATACCCCCTTAGACCCCCTTTACAGAAGAACTCGACCAATTCGTACACAACTCTCATTCTTCTCAATTTTGCGACCCAAACACTACATTCAATCAGTTTTGAGAGTGTTGCCACACTCTAACGAAGCGAGAGACAATATTCTAAGGATTCAAGGAAGCCAACGACGATCGAAGATAAAACTTACGGAGAAGAACGTCATCCAATCCATAAGCGGTATTTAGATCTAGGATTTTCTTGTTGTTATAGAATTAATTCCTCTTCTCTATTTGTTAAAGTGTATGATCATATTTTATTTGTCTATGAATAATAATATGAACATGAGCGGCTAGTTTAATTATGGATGTTTAGTTTGTGTTGCCATGTTTGCTAGAATTGTGTATGGTGTATCTTATTGATTTATGAATAAATTACTTTTTGATTAAGAGTATGTTTAGATGTTTGATTATGAATAATCATGGGCCCATTTGATGTTCGTAGTTAAATTGAAAAATCTGAGAATTTAGTTATAGGAACGTCACCTTAACTTTATTCCGAAACACTTAATCAAAGCTTCAAGTTAGTGACTTAGTCATAGCATTAATTTGATTGGCATGTTTTCCTTGCGCATAATTTGATTGCTACTTAATTTACCCCCGCCAAAGGCAGTTAATTAGTTAATCAACAAAGAGACCTACCACCGCCAAAAGGAGTTTCGTAATTAAAAGGAAAGCCGGTAGTTTTGTTTATATAGGACGTTCATGTTTTCTCACCATACCTTTTCGATGCAAGCATGGTCAACCAAGCTAAACGTCCATACATCCTCTATTGATATTTGATTTAATTGAATTGATTGTTTGATTGCGATTCTGTTTTCGTTTGAGTGTCGTATGATTGTTCTCGTTACCAAAGACAAACAACCTTTTTACAGTTTTATTAGCGTTAGGATTCTAGTTACTTAGAGTTTTAGTTTCACTAGAACTCTATTTAATTAGTGTTTTATTTTTATTAGAACTCTATTTAGATTAAAAAGTTAGTTATTTAAGACCACTGCAATTCCTTGAGAGACCGACCTTGGAAGTTGCTTATCACTTTACTATGAGTGATTCGTACACTTGCGAGTACACATTTTAACACATCAAGAATGCATGAACTCGCTCAAGCTCCTTTTCTTTCTAGTACCATATAAGGTCCTCATGATTTTTAATTTTGCACGGACGTTTCTGATCAATTTCAGCCCATATATTCCTCAGCTTAGTAAAATATATAGACACTGGTTGCCCATTCTGTTGCATGCTGGTAGCTTTACACATTAACTCGTGGACCTGTATAAAGTCAGATTCATTAGTGTAGAGGTCTCCTAAAGTCTTCCATATAGCCTTAGCTGTGTCACACTCTTCCACCATCTGTAGTACATCATCTGTGATAGCTCTAAATAGAATAGACATTACGAGGCCATCATCATCTTCCCACTTAGCATAGGTCTCCAAATCATCTTCAGGAGGAGCTTTGATTGTTCCAGTCACATGTCCTATCTTGTGCATCCCACGGAGATAAGCGGACATAACCCTTTTCCATGTTCGAAAGTTGGTACCATTGAGTTTGGTACCACCGAAAGAGCCACCTTCTGAACTCTTGACAGAAACTTCAAATTTTGGAATTTTAGTTGTCGTAGAACTCTGATCTATTCTTGAATCTTCCATTGAATCAGACAATAATAATATGCAGCGGAATAAAAATCACTTTTTTTTTTACAGTTGACTTTTACTGTTGACTGGTCTGACCGTTGACCAGATGATGGGCACTATTGACCGTTGACCTGATAATGGGCTTGGACTAGATGGGAATGGATATATAGGCTAGGATTATGGGCTTGGGCTGGATGGGAATGGATATATATGGTGAATGTGGGCTAGGGTTATTGGGTTTGGGCTAGTGGGCTAGGGTTTGGTGAATGTGGGCTAGGGTTTGGTGAGGGTTGTCAAACAAAAAGGATAGGCAGATCTGAGGCAGCGGCGACAGATCTTGATGGGCGACGGTGAACTGAGGCTGCGGCGGCAAATCTGAGGCCCGGCTACAGTGACGGTCGCAAGCGGACTGGCGGCAGACCTGACTGGAGGCGCGAGCGGACTGGCAGCACAAGAGGACTAGAGGCGCGAGCGGACTGACGGCAAGCGGACAGGCGGCGCGAGCTAACTGGAGGCGCGAGCGGACTGGAGGTGCGAGTGGACTGGAGGCGTGCTGACAGGCGGCGACAGGAGACAGGCTCGCGCGAGAGGAGAGAGGTGCTGCGACAGGCGACGCGAGCGGACAGGTGGCGCGAGCGGACTGGCGGTGAGCGGACAGAGTACGACGGAGTCAACAGCGCACAGAGAGACTGGCGGCACTGAGGGTGGCGCTGACAGGAGGTATGAGAGAAAAATATTATTTCTTTCCTACTCTGATACCAAGTCAAATGTAATTTTTATTACCTCACAATAGAGGTATATATAGAAGATAAAATACAAGAGTCCTAAATAAAATAGAACTATGTACAACCTAGAAATCTGTTACAGATAAACATATATACATTAATTACATGACTCACGCTAACAACTACCACCTATCGATTTGTTCCACAAAGCATTTCATTCTCATTGTGCTCACTTCACTAAGACTTTTATTCTCTTATAGTAACATGTTTTTAGAATGATCGTTTCTAATCTAATTATTTTATAAGTTTGAACTTTGAAAGACTTCTTGGGATTTGGCTTTGGATGATATTCTAATTTATTCTATCATTTTGTTTTCATGCATTTTTTATCAATTTATAAAAATATATTGTTTGGTTTAATTTTGTGGGCTTTGATTACTTATAAGTTATTTTAGACTTAAACAACAAGTTTTTACATATAAATAACTTATGATATTTACAAGTTTTGTCTGGCTTTTTTGTGTGTGTTTGTGACTTAATACTTTTGCTTTAATGTATTGATCACAATACTTATATGTGGTTATTAACATGATTTTATTTTTATATTAGCTTATCTTCTAACAATTTTGTTAAAATTATGGTCCATGGTCCAGTTCGGTTTGGTTTTTAGCAACAACAAAAAAAACCAAACCGAACCGAACATATTAATTTAACCAAACTGATTGTCTAATAAAATTTTAAAATCAAACGGTCTAATCCAGTTTGGTCAAATTTGGTTAACAGTTTTTGACGATTTTTTTTTTTTTTTTAATACAAATGCAATTTTTGTTTTCAACTATTTACCATTCCTATGCATATCATAATAAAAAAAATATTTACTTGAAAGAAAAAACATAACATCTTAAAGTTGAGCTATAACAAAAAAAAAAAAATTTTTATGCATGACTTTTTCAAATAAAATTTAGAGTAACATGTAGTCATAATTCTTCCAACATAATGAGCAAAGATAAAAAATCATAATTCATTGCATTCATTGAAAAAAGCTCTATTAAGCTCTCTCTACAGCTCACGCCTACCGCCTTCAAACCTGTTAAAACTTGAAAATAACATCCTAAAAAAATCATAGAATCAATTACAGTCTAGAGCTAAATATTTTTGTAAATTTTATAGCAAAATAAAATAATACTTTAATCCATGAATAATTCAAAACAATTACAATCTAAATTCTAGAATATTAAAATTTTTACACAAGTTCATAATAATGGCTAAGAAAATAAATATTTCAAATTTAAAGTATTAATAGTGAAGCCTCCATAAAATCTCCAACCGCAAAAAAATAATTATTATATTTAAATGTAAAAAAAAAAGTACATTTAATTACTTAGTAAAACTTACCCTTAATTCTTTGACTAATAAGGAAAAGCATCAATCATCGATCATCATTGATCAATATAGTGTCTTTAATTAACTCTACAGTCAAATAAAATCATATATCATTAGATAATAATATATAAAAATTAATATTGTAAATAATATTTAGGTAATGCAATTACCTGAATTAATATCTTCATAAATCTTGAGATCATCAATGTATTCTTGTAAAACTACATCAACCTTATTTTTAGTGGGAGAACGAAACCAATTTTAAGTACATACTAATGCTTCCACCATTTTAGGATTAAGAGAACTCCTAAATGGATCAAGAATATGCCCTCATGTGTTAAAAGCCGACTCGGATGCAACAGTTGAAATTTAAACTGCTAATACATCACGTGCAATGAGAGAAACAATAGAAAATCTAAAAGAATTTTCCTTACACCATTTCAAGATATCAAACTTATCCAACATAACACTTTTACATGGGATGTTCAAATATTTTTAAACCTCATATTTTAACTCCAAACTATTTTTCTCCTCTAAGCGTTTAAGAAATTTCATCTTTCTTGCTTCTTCAAATGAGGAAATTCTTCTTATTACATCTTGTGCTTGAGTCACATTAGATTGACAATTTTCTTTATGCACTAGCTTATAGTAAGCTTCGAACATGCAATGAAAGTATTTTTAACATCTTTTTTCAATTTTTGAACAATTTCTAAATCATAAATCTCTTCAAATAGAAACTCCAAACACTCCAATTTGTACCTTGGATCAAGTACAAATACAACATACAACATACAATATCTTATTGGTCTTATCAACATTTCCCCAATACTTCTCAAATTTTATTTTCATGCTAGCAGCCATATTTTTCAACAATTCATCTTCGAAACCACACCATGTAAGTATTTGAGATTGAATGTTATGCAATTTTTAAAAATATAAATTTGATGTGGCAGACAAAGATGTACTGAATGCTAATGTAGAGTCATAAAAAGTCTTCAAAAACTTAACAAAAATACTAGCATTTTTTCAATCATCTATTATTGGAGGCCCAACACTAGAACACTCCTCATGAAAATAAGAAGTAAAGTTTGATCCTTTTTCTTCTTCAAGACGATCAAAAGCTTTTTGAAAATCTAAAGAAGATTTTAACATTAGATATGTGGAGTTCCATCTTATAGCCATGTCTAGCACGACACTTCCTTTAGTCTCAATATTTTCCTTAGCAGAACACACTTTAAACTTTTGTAATCTCAAAGGAGAAGATCTAACATATCTCACTACATAACGAATATTCAAAATAGTATTGTGAAGATCCTTAAGTCCTTTTCTTACAACAAACTTCAAAATGTGAGCACAACAACATACATAAAAGAACTCTCCACTCATGGCGGCTGCCTTGCGGGAGCTAGACGATTGGAAATGGGTGGGACGGCTCTAGAAAAAAGGGAGAAGAAAAACCAAGTTTGATCGAGAAGCAGAGAAGAATTATGAAACATATATATATATATATATATATATATATTTTTTTTTTTTTTTTTTTTTTTTTTTTTTTTGAAGAATAATATATTAAAAATAATTTTAATTAACAGTTCGGTTCGGTTCGGTTTAAAAATTGATATAACCGGATCGAACCAACAATAAAATAGTTTGGAATAAAAAAAATTAAACTGGACCGTTTGATTTATAAAACTGTCCGGTTTGGTTCGGTCCGATCCAATTTTTCGATTATAATCGGTTTGGTCCGATTTTTGGACACTCCTAATTGAAATATTGCTTAATTTAATTTAGTTATATAGAATTTGATTAGAATTTTATTATATTAAACAAATTACATAAATATATGCTAATAAAATATAAAATATATGTCAAATTTTGTTAGTATAATACATGTTATTTGATACGCTGTTAAATAGATTGAAAGCACCCATCCACTTATTAAAGAAGTTGGGTCAAAACCCTGGCCTAATTTTAATACATTTTTAAAAGGTTTTAAGGTACGCTTTTTGCATGCACAACGTTAGAAATAGAACCTTAGAGGAACAATTTTCTTTTTGAATTAAAAGGCTACTGTCTCTCTCTCTCTTTCATGCATATATATGTTTTGTCCATAGAACATATGCTATGCAAAAAACGAATATAAGGATCAACATATGTTGTCATGAGAAAGTTAATAAAGTACTGTATCTGAACTGAAGTGAGCCAATAATGATTCAACCTTTCAAAATCACAATAATATAGATACTAGATGACAACGTGGCCCTAGCTAGCTAGCTAGTAATTATATATATCTTTCTAGGCGTTCTGCCCGTGTTTACATTTCCACAACACATGTAATGCATGTGTTTGTTATCGTTTTCTGGAGGACTACTTTATGTCTATATATTGTAATTTATTTATTAATAATTTGAACTTAATTAAAAGAAAATGTGTAATTAGGGATAACAATCATTATGTGTTAATTATATTCGTATTGTATTCGTTTTATATTATTTGTATCTATATCGTATTCGTTTCGTCTTATTCATTTCAAATTTTTATTTTAGTTGACATATAAAAAAATTTACTCGATTTTTTTTCGTATTCCTATTTACAATAGTAAAAAATAATACCTTTAAGAACATGAAAAAATTATTGATCAATTCTTACTAAAAAAAAATTTTGTATTATATCGTATTCGAATCATATTATCAAATCGTATTAAAAATTGTCATCCTAACATCCTTATACTCAATATATAATTAAGTTTTATTAAAATTCACTTGGCAAACAAGTTGAGTACATTTCAACCTAGACATTTGAAGGCCAAACAGAAACAAAAATTCGGATAATTCATATTAATTTTATATCAACTTAATAAATACATAATGTCGAGTCAGTTTACTTATGAACTAATTTTATTAGTGTAATTTTACATATGGTGTTTTTGTCATGTTCCTATTAAGTTCATAAAATATCATCTCAAAAAATGGTCAAATAAATTAAATACGTTAATTTAAAATATATATATATATATATATATATATATATATATATATATAAAAGTTTATTAATTTCATTAGGGTCACATCTAGCTATCATATTAGTATTAATTTAATGTGTACTTAATAAAGTATTATATAGCTAAATAGATTGGTTGTTTACGATGTCGATCATGTCTTGACTATTATTTATTAAACAATTTATAATTAACGTTCATGTTAATACCGTCAGATCAATCATGTTTGACTATTTAATTACTAACGTTCATGTTAACAAGATTGTGAAGATGAGAGATATTGTGAGATCGGAGATGTGATTTGTTGTATGAAGTGTATAATGTGAGAGCTTATCTAACAGCCATGCCTAACACTATTAAGTAGGATCACAATGTGACATATATTTACTTATTAACGGAGATTATTTATATTATTTTTAATGTACCATTTTATATATTATGTTTTTTTATCGTATATTAATAGTATATAAAATAATATATTAAAAATTATAAATAAAAAAAATTAGACTCTTTATTTACACCAACATGCAGTATATAATACTGTTTGAACTAAAAGAACTAGTTTGGGAGAATAACAAAACTAACACTCCTTAAAATTTTTAATAACAAAACTAACACTTCTTTGTTCAAATTTATATTTTTACAATTAAAAAAATGACTAATATGTCATTTTTTTTTGAACATCCATCCAATTAGAATTGAACGATGATAATTTAGACTCATTTAATATTGAACATTCAATATTTTACGTTCAAATTAAATATTGAACGTTTAATATTAAACATTCAATATTATTAGAGTGTTAATTTTATTATTATAAATTTTAAAGATACTATTTTTGGTAATTTCTCAACTAATTTTTAGTCAGAAGGTCAAATTACATTAATTTGGATGGAAGATGCTCACCCATGACTTAACTACTTTAATGTTCTTTATGATTTAATCTAAATTATTGAGACAGTCTTTATATTTATATTAATGTTACTTAATGGCGAATTAAAGGAAAAAGCAAAAATAAATAATGATTAACCATCATGCAGGTAATGTACGAAATTACAAATCAATAGCTTTTTAAACGAAAGGTTGTAGTTAGTGAACTTTAGTGGCACATCAGGACATCTTCATTAGATTGATATCTTTTTTAATATATTTTTTTTTTCATGCAATTACACAATTACTAATATTATTAAATATATACAAAATATATAAATTAATTTTTAACAAAACTTATAATTAAATTTACCTCTAAATTACAAATCAATAGCTTAATTTGGAGGATAATGAACTTTACGAAATTCACATGTATCTAATTTTAAGTATATTTCATAAAAATAAATTGATGTGTGAAGTAAATTTTTTAATATAGAATTTGAGTATAAGAAAAATTTCTACGTATTCGTGTAAAAATTTTAAATAAATTTGGAATACGTTATAAGTATATGTAATATCTACATATGTATAAAGTTAAAGATTGAAAAATGAATAGTAAAATAAATAAATAACAAAATAAACATATTATAAAATAAAATTAACTTAACGTAGACTATAAATATTAGAATAATCTAACCATGTTTTGTGAGATTCTACTAAAATTAAAGCTGCGTGTTAGATTTAGACATGCACTAATCCATTGTTTATTATTACTGAAAAATAAATATGCTCTACTTAATTAATTACATTTTTAAAGGATTATATATGTTGGACCAATTATTAAGTACCTAATTAATCCAATTAGTAAGTAGAGATAATATTAATAAATTACATAATGGCCAATCACTAGAGTCACAATCAATGATGATTCATAATTCTTGTATTATCCTCGCTAACACTTTTAAACATTATATCGTTTGCACCCCAAAAATGTATATCGTTTGATAAAAAAAATAAAACATTTTACATGCCTCCAATAAACTTCCATGTTGTTGAACTTCTAGGTGGCTAAGAAAAAAGCGATAATAGAATATAGATGTACCATCCATGTTGAGTAATGCTCTCTACTTATTTATAACAAATTTGTGATGAACTCATCTAATATTATATGGCAAAATATTATGATTTATTTGACTGCGTTACTAGAAAATAATTTTTTATTCTTAAAAATAAATAATTATTTGGCTATTATATTTGAAACAAAAACAAAACCCTAAAAATTTTGGAGTTCCGCGTAGCTCATTTACCGAACATATATATATATATATATATATATATATATGCAAGCCTTGTTTTTAATAGTAATGCTGTTATATAATTATATATTAAATTAGTTAGATGTATGTGCATGCATACAATGTTAATTTTATATACCTTTTTTAATATTTTTTTTAAAATTAAAATATTGAATAAAATCTTCTAAATAAATTTACTATGCATGACAAAATAAATTAAATTAATAATATACTGCGTATTTGCATATTATATAAGATTATATTCTTCTTAACCTTTCAACAACTTTTTTTTTTATTCCTTAAAAAAGTTTTCTCTAGCTTAATTACGTTTTATGTTTTTAATGTATTGAATTTGTTAAAAATATGTTCAGTTAGAAACATACTTATAACATATTTAAAATTTAAAAATTATAAGTATCTTTGCTACTAATATGTTAGAATTTATAAATATATGAATATATTTGTAATAAATATTTTTATAATTTTAAATACAATATAAATATATTTATAATTTTTAATATGTTCGTACCAAAATAATTAACTTACAAATTAAAGCAACCTTTAACCCCAATAAAAAAAATAAATTAACAACTCTATTAGTACGTGTAATCATGCTGCTTTTTATGTTTGCAATATGAGATCCTTTAATTTTCTTCACTATTATCTGCAGGGTAGAAAAAAGGTTGGCTTGGTGGGCCATCACATCACCCCTCATTTTGAGAAAATTTGTTTTTAATAACTGACTGTATTATTTTACATTTGTCATGAATTCTTCGTAGCTTGTTACACTTTATTTTTTATTTAATATTTAGAACAAAATATCAAAGTCATAAATAAAAATTAATTTGACTAAATGCAAGGACGTACCAGAAATATTTTTATAGAAAGATTGATATATATTAAAATATTTCTCTAATTTTTTTCAAAATATGTGTATTATCATCAACAAATGGTTCTTAAGATCACTTACTTTTTTGATTAGTAGCCTCAATAGAAGTATTTTTTGTTAATTGTTGATCATCTATTTTCTTAAAGAATGAATGAAGAATTTTAAATGATTTAGAACTTTGGTTAGATTTATCCATTATAACCTACGATAAAAGTATTTAAATCAAATTAAAGTATATAATTTAAAAATTACAAACACCTAACAACAAACAAACAAAAAATTAAAATAACTAAAGAATTAAAGAATCAACAAATAAGTTATATGCCTAATCATTTTTTTACCTATTAATAGTAATTGATAAGTATAGAAATTTAAAATAAATTTCATGTTCTAATATAACAATGAAATAATATATACTTTAAAATAAAGAACTCTAATTAATAATTTAAAGAATGAAAAAATAACATATTTAATGAAATAATAGTGAATTGTTATGAAAAAAATGAGTGTTAAATATATATAAATTTATACTTAAATAAACACTTAAATTAATAATTATACAATATTTGTCGATCAAAAGTTTAAAAACTATAATCTTTAGGAATATATAATACATAATTATTGATATGAGTATAAATTAAAATATAAATATTTTAAGTATTTAATATTTTTAAAGAAGAATACATAACTATAATAATTTTGCTTTTTAAAAAAAAAAAAAGATATTAGATGCGTAGCATTGCAGAGCCAGAGAATAAAGCAACAAGCCAACAATCAACAAAAAGGCAGAGAGCAATGAAAACAGCGACAGCACAACAATAAAAAATAATAATTTATAATTAATATTTTAATTAATATAACCGTATTAGATTATATTTATATTATTAAAATTTATTAAAAAAAATTAAAAAGCTGTCCGGGCTGAAGCCCGGTACAGCCCACCATACTGGTCCGTCACTGACTAAATGCATCTAGACACTTTTTTATACCTAATTGAGGTCAAATTGAACCATATTAAAAAAAACAAAAAAAAAAACAAAAAAACAAAAAAAAAAAAAAAACAAACTAAGTTGGACCCCTTTTACTAATCTTATTAAGCCCTAACGCTAACTCCTACTTATATTTTTTACTAATATTTTCAAATATACCCTTGTTATTGTATTTGCTTGGATTAGGTTTCCTTTAACATTCAGTTACTTCTTCTACGCCTCATTCACCACCCACAATACATATTCTCATATTGGATTTCACAATACATATTCTTAGGGTTTTCTCAATTCTTGAAGCCTAGAATCTCCTAATAATTTTGTCGCCTTCTGTTCTCAGCCTCTGCCTTCGTCGTTGGTGCCTTCGTTGGCGACCCTTCAATCCTGTTCGTGCCTCTACCTCCCCGGAGCTCCTTGGTAAATTTTCAAAGTAATGTATGTAATTGATTTACTAGCTTTCTATCTAAATACTTTCTACAATATTCTTAAAATAATTTTAAAATTAAGGTTGCAAGATGTGATTCATTAAATACAACATTCGTGCACGATTCAATTAATTAAGTAGTCCTAACTTTGATAATCGATGGTTTCAATTTAACAAACATTGAGAACTTATTCATTTTCTCTATCGTTTTCTGTTTCCCTACATTCCTCCCTACATCAAAATGATTTAGTATGGTTGGCATAACATTATTTTCGTTTTACTTAGGAAACAAGTATTCTGAAGGCTCATTTTACTTTGGTTTGCTAATTAATGTGTATATAGCTTATTAACAACAACAACAAAAATAATGTATATATTGCTTGTATGACTTACCCAACTGTACATGTTGCTATTTTCCTCCTACAGCATTCGCTCCTATATCACATTAAAAAAGCAACAGAATTAAGGATTCATAATTTATTTTTATTATTTATTTTGAGATAATTCATAATTTATTTATTACTTTGTATGTTGTTCATCTGTGTTATTATAACATAGAAGAATAGTTTAAATTTTTGGAAGAATTATTGAATACTAATAAACTCTAACATTTGTGTACGCAAGAGAGAGACTTTACCTTCTTGCATAATTTATTTAGCTGTTGTTGCAAGACCTCATTCTACATGTTCATTCAGAGAAAGCAATCAAAATTTACAAGGAATTAAGTTCATTGATTTAATAGAACCAAGATTTATAAAAGAAGTGAAATACCTTATAACTTAAATACTAGGACTTGTTTTGGTTACTTAATTACTTAAGTGTAACATATATAAAGGTTAATCATGCATTAATATAATTACTAATTAAATTCTATTTTTATATTGTCAAAAGCACTCAGTGTGGAATCTTATGTTATTCAATTTATATAATAATAACTAGAAGAAAATTCAATTAGTTTGTTGCTTTGTTAAAAAAAGGAAAAAACGAGTTAATGTTGCTTACAGGCAAATGTCAAAAAAACTCATTAATTGCAAGATAGACATTATTATTTGAAGTTACAATGCATTGTTTGTAAGCATTTTACATACTATCTTAGTTGGCTTTTGGAATAGTTATAATTTATCCAATTATTTTAATATATATATTTGTTTGTAGGTATGATTGTGGTGTATATGTCATATGTATGGCTATGCTATTGATTAGAGGAAAGAACTTAGACATCATCAATAATTATGCTATTAAAGATATTATAAGATATTTGTGTCAATCATTATTCTCTTATGGCCGTCTACACTCATGAGTTTAATGACTCATTTTATAATATATAGTTATGATACTAGTTAATGACTTGTATTTTAAGAATTTCTATTAAATTGAACATATATTCAACTCTATTGTATTGAGTTATACATATGTAAAATGGAAAACCCACTTTTTGTTGTTTGTCTAAAAGTTGAAATTGGATTTTCTTTAGATGTATTCTTTAATTTCATGAGATACAATATTATTCATAGTTTAAAGATTTTGGTTAGTGTTTAGTGACCTTTTTGTTCTATTGATTCATTTTGCATCGAATAATTATGCTGCTTATCAATTGCTCCTTTTACATGATATTCAACGTATAAGCCAACTTGACACAACATAAATTCATGTTGAGAATGGAAGAATTATAGAGTTGGATATGCATCCAACTCAACACAACAAAGTTAGACATGTATCCATCTAAACACCAACAAGCTTATTTTAGGAACATGTCACGTGTCCAATTTAACCCATCAAAGTTGGACATGTGTCCAACTCAAAACTAGTGAGCTTATTTTGGGAATGTGTCATGTGTCCAATTTAACCCATCAAGTTGGACATACATCTAACTCAATACAACAGAGTTACTTGTAATATGCCATTCTAAGTGTGCCTAATAGTAGTAGAAGGAGCACATCTCATACCATGAAAAAAAAATGGTACTCAAGAAATTGAAAAAAGAACAATATATGAATATAAAGAGAAGAAAAAATTATTATTGTGTTGATGGTGACAATATAGCATATAAATCTTGAAATGGTAAAGAATCATCATTTATGTCTAACAAAACCTAAATGATAATTCATCTGTTAATATTTGAATGTACATGAATTATGCTTTATCATTGCTCCAACTAATTGGACGTATACAGGTTTTGCAATTATGATCATATTGTGAGCACTGTGTGCATTTATGCGACTTTTTATGCTCTGTACTAGGATAAGTTCTTTGTTTTTTAGGTCGTCCTGAACATGCTTTTGTCTTTGGTGGAAGAATGACCATATTTTCAATCTCTAGTGGTACAATCCAATCTCTCATGTCACCAATGATTGAAAATGATTAAAACATATTAAATCATAAGAACATTGCATGTATTGTATGGTGCATGACATGAGTCAAAAACCTATACAATTAGTTTGAAACTATACTAATAAAACCAAGCAAAGCTCAACATATATCATAAATCATCACATAAGAACAATGTACAAGACTGTGCACACATGCTAATAGAGTTGGAAACATGTCACATCATAGTTTGACATGCGTCCAACTCAACACAATAGAGTTGGGCATGTCATATTATAGTTGGACATGCATCCAACTAAACACAATAGAGTAGGATATGCGTTCAACTCAACACAACATAGTTGGACATGCGTCCAACTTAAAACCAGCAAGCTTATTTTGGGAGCATATCATGTGTTCAATTTAACCCATCAAAGTTGGAAATACGTCCAATCAAATATAGTTAGTTGGACATGCATCAAACTCAACACAAGAAAGTTAGACATGCATCCAACTTTTTTCCAGTGAGCTCATTTTGATAACATGTTAAACATAAATCATAAATGATCATATAAATATCATCTGTAGGGTATATAGACTATGCATATGCCATTTTGAGTGTGTCTGAATAGTCGTAAGAGGAGCACATCTCACACTAGGAGATCTTATATCACAAGCTGCCATTGCATGTTCACATGGAAATGGTCAAAGTCAAACTCATGACAAGAACATGACTTTCTTAGTAGATTTACTTGTTCATTGATATTGCCATAGGCTACAACAAACTCTATTGCATTGATTCGAATAACATCATATTTCTTCGCTTTAGCATGTCAGTCAACTAGAATCTCATCAGCCCATGTACTTAGCCTATTTTTCATTTGCTCAGCAGCAATTCTTCGTTCATCATACCATATCTGTATTTTTTTTTTAATTTCCTCCAATAATGTAATAATTGGAACATCTCTTGCATATTTCAAAACTGCATTCAAGCTTTCAGAAATGTTAGTTGTAAGGTTTATATTTATTGACAATTTTCGTGAACAAATTACTAATTGTAATCTAGTATAAGCATCACCGTTAATCAAATGATACACGACAATGGAGTCCCCGAACTTACAATATTCATGTCAGGTAAAACATTTTATCATGCATACATCTACACACAATTGAGCACTACACTTAGTATGGACTGTATTGAAAAATAATTTGTGCACATGTTGGTCGATCGATCGAGGGTATAGTTCGATCGATCGATTCTGGATCGACTTCGATCTAGGTGCTCTAGGGTTGAATTAGATCGATCGAGAAATTTGATCGATCAATCGAGTCATGCGTTGATCGATCGATCGAATGAGGTGTTCGATCGATCGAGTATAGATCAACTTCGATCTAGGTTCTCTCTGTTTGGACTAGATCGATCGAGTGATGGGTCGATCGATCGAGCCAATTGCTAGATCGATCAAGCCAGTTTTATAGTCCTACTCAAACTCTTTTTTTTATTCGATCCATATATTACTTTTACCTAATTGACCCCATTTAATGTTAAAAACAAAATCCTTGTTTGAGTATATTTGTGGTAATTGCTAAATCCTGATATGTGTAGAGTTGTAATCTATTGCAAATCCTTTTTCAAGACAAATTGGACTCTATATAAGTGATGCTTGTTTGTGCATAAAATTCACCACACTGAAATAAGATTTTTGAGATCTGATTGCGTTTTTTTTTAGAAAAATCTTCTTCTCTTCATCTATTAATTTTAGGTGCCTTCTTGTTTTTAATTGTTCAAACATATCGTGTAGTTATGTTTGAATAATTCACGCGCCCAATTGTTTTTCATGGTATTTAGTTTTGCATGATCATTCTAGAGTTTGCTAGCTGATTTGATTTTACATCGCATGCTATAGAATCTGCTAGTTAGGATTTTTCCTTGCTTAATCTGCTCTAGGACACACTTTGCACTTGTGTCATTTGTGCTAACGTTTCAGGTACTGCGGTGACGTGTTTGGTATTTCGTGTGACTCGAAATTACCGAAGTTGACGGGTTCGATTGATCTTGTGTGACTCAAGTAGATCGAAACGTTGGTCCGGATCCAGACACCTTGCTATTGGAGACTGTGAAAGGAGCGATGGCTCGTAAGTAAGTTACATAGGGGGGCATTATCTGTAAGGGGTAGTTTAAGACATTGCCTTGTAATTGAACATTAATTTTCATAGTGGATAGTTAGGTGGTCCGGTGGACCGGTGGTTTTCCTCTTAGGTCATTGTTGTGGCCTAGGTTGTTTCCACCTAAAATTTTGTGTGTTATTTCTTAATTCCGCGTTTTAACTTTACACGTATTTGCATGTTTGGTCGTTGTGTTTAGGTTACATAATTTAAATCTTATTAAAATTAAAAATAACCTATTCACCCCCCCCCCCTCTAGGCTTATTTGATCCTTAACTAAAAACTTTCAATTGGTATCAGAGGGGGTCACTAGATAAACTTAGTGTTGCCTAGGACCTTGTTATGGATCATTTGAGAGAGGGTTCTTCTATAACCCGTCCACCTTACTTTGATGGGTCTAACTACCCATATTGGAAAGCTCGTATGAGAGCCTTTCTACGCTCCTTAGATGAAAGTGTATGGAATTCTGTGCTTTATGGTTGGGAGCCACCAAAGATTACCAAAGATAATATAATCACACTTAAACCTAGGAAGGACTGGACTACTAAAGATAAAACGGGTAGTGGTTGGAATCAAAAGGGCATCAATGCTATTTTTAGTGCTGTATCACCGGATGAATTTCGGCGTATTTCTGATGTTGAAACTGCTAAGGCTGCTTGGGACACTTTAGAGGTTGCTCAGTTAAACGAACAAAACTTCGCATGCTAGCTACCAAATTAGAAAACCTTAGAATGGAGGAAGATGAAACTTTTTCTGAATTTTATGCAAAATTATGTGATATTGCTAACTCATCTTCAAATCTTGGAGAGAAAATTGATGAACGCAGGTTAGTTCGTAAAGTCTTATGCTCCCTACTAGATCGGTTCCAAGTGAAAGTTACAGCAATTGAGGAAAGCAAAGACATTGACACTATCAAAATTGAGGAACTTGTTGGATCAATTCAAACCTTTGAGATGAATCTGCGAACACCCAAAAAGAAGAAAGGAGTGGCTTTCAAGACAACCAACAAAGATGATGATAACTGTGATGATTCCATGGATGATGAAGAACTTGTCTATTTGGCTAGAAAATTCAAAAAGATGTTCAACAGAAAAAATTTTCAAAATAAGAATCAATCTAGTCGCACCAAAGACTACAAGACAAAAGAATTTAAGCCCATGAATTCTGATGGTAAGAAATCTAAACTCACTGGACCTCAATGTTTTGAATGCAATGGTATTGGTCACTTTGCATCTGAGTGCGCCAATAAGAAGAAGAAAATAGGTAAGGCTTTCAATGCTACTCTTAGTGATTCAAAAAGTGACCAAAATCAAGCAAGTGATTCAGATGATGGTGACACCAACTACCGAGCCTTTACTGCAACTATTGATGGATACTCCAGTAAATCTGACTCTGACTCTGACAATGAAGGAAGTATATCTAACTCTATGCTCTCTAAATTTAATGTAAACAGTTTTGAGGAATTATTTCTTGATTTGATTAATTGCAAGAAAGAAAAAGATAAACTTCTCATATCTGTCACAAAACTGAACGATAAAATCAAATCTCAAGACATTAATTTGTCAATTCTAGAAAAAGAGAAAGTTGAATTGTCTGAGCATGTTAATCAGTTGAGTTTAAGTCTTGCAGGCATCAAACAAGAAAATTCACAGCTTGTGCAGGAATTAGAGCAATCAAAGGAAACTATGAAAAAACTGACTATTGGAGCTGAAAGATTAAATAAAGTACTTGATCTCGGAAAGCCCTTTGGTGACAAGAGAGGATTAGGCTATGTGGATGAGAACTCTACACCATCATCATCAAAAACAGAGTTTGTTAAATCATCTAATCTTCCCTCTTCATAAAATGTTCACATAACACAAGCACCCACTGTCAAATTTATTCCTACTTGTCATTATTGTGGTAGAAAGGGACATATTAGACCTAAATGCAGAATACTATTGAATTCTAATTGGAATAATCATAACATGCATGGATCATACTATGGGAATTATAACTATGCTCACTTATATAGATCACGAACCAAATATATGAGAACACAGTTTAATTCTTCTAGGACATGTGAAGTAGATACATCAATATCCCCCTCAATAAAACAAGCCAAAATTAAGAAGGGGTGGGTCAAGAAATCTAAAATACATTGTTTTGTAGCTCACATAGCATTTAAGGCTAAGTCTACCACTGCATGGTACTTTGATAGTGGATGCTCTAGACACATGACAGGTGATCGTTCCTTGTTTAAAACACTTGAAGAATATAATGAAGGAACAGTTACCTTTGGTGATGGTAAAAAATCAAGAATTATGGGAAAAGGAACAATACAAGTGGATGGTATACCTAAACTAGATGATGTCTTGTTCTTTGATGGACTTAAAGCAAATCTAATTAGCATCAGTCAAATTTGTGATAAAGACTATAGTGTGCAATTTACCAACAATCATTGCATTGTGACAAATCCTAATGGTGAATGCATGCTTAGAGGAACTAGATCTCATGACAACTGTTACTGCATTGATATATCACCTACTGTTATTTGTAATCTTGCTCATAGTGATTCTATAGCTGTATGGCACCAAAAGATGGGACACATAAATTACAATGATTTGGTGAATTTAAGTAGAAAAGAAATAGTGCGAGGTCTACCTAAACTTTCTGAAACTGACAAAATATTTTGTGGACCATGTCAACTTTGCAAACAAACTCGTAATCCTCATAAGAAACTTAAAGGAATTTATACAATTAGGATACTTGAGTTGATTCACATTGACTTAATGGGTCCTATGAGAACTGAAAGTTTGGGTGGAAAGAAATACATCATTGTTACAGTTGATGACTACTCACGTTTTACTTGGGTAAACTTTCTAAGAGAAAAATCTGATGCATTTGATGTCTTTAGTTCTTTTTGTCTCAAAGTGCAGGTTGAAACAGGGAATCAAATAAACTGTTGTAAGACTAAGGACTGATCATGGAAAGGGATTTGAGAATACAAAATTTGCTGAATTTTGCAAGGAGCATGGAATCAATCATGAATTTTCAGCACCAATCACCCCTCAACAAAATGGTGTAGTTGAAAGAAAGAATAGAGTGATACAAGAGATGGCACGTGTCCTACTACATGCAAAAGAAATCTCAAAGAAGTTTTAGGCTGAAGCAGTAAGTACTGCATGCTATATCATGAATTGTGTCTATCTATGCCCAGGTACGAATAAAACTCCATATGAGATATGGAAAGGTAAGAAACCAAACTTAAAACATCTGCATGTATTTGGTAGTAAATGTTATATTCTCAGGGACCATGAACAATTAGGTAAATTTGATACTAGGAGTGATGAAGGTATATTCCTTGGTTACTCTTTGACTAGTCGTGCTTTTAGAGAACTAACACAACGATGGAATCTATTAATGTGACAATTGATGATGTAGGTACCAGTACCCAATTAGAAAATATACAGGATGGAGAATTGGATATCAATGTGTCTAGTGACCAACAAAAAGATGAAGCTTCCAACACAGAGATTAAAGGCACTGAATTAAAAGATGAAGCTATTTCAAATGATCTCATACAAAGACTAACACGTACCTCCAAAAATCATCCCGTTGAAAACATTATTGGTGACCCAAATGCAAGCATGGTAACTAGGAGACGTCAGGTAAGTGAGATAACTTATCTCTGTTATATTTCACAAATAGAGCCTAAGAATGTAGATGATGCATTGAAAGATGAATATTGGATAAATGCCATGCAGGAAGAATTAATGCAATTTACAAAAAATGACGTATGGACTTTAGTACCTAGACCAAACGACAAAAACATCATAGGAACCAAATGGGTTTTCAAAAACAAATCTGATGAACATGATGTAGTAATTAGAAACAAAGCTAGGTTAGTGGCTCAAGGATACAAACAAGTTGAAGGAATTGATTTTGATGAAACCTTTGCACCTGTAGCTAGGCTAGAATCAATAAGGATTTTACTTGCCATTGCTTGTTACATGAAATTTAAACTATATCAAATGGATGTAAAATCTGCGTTTCTAAATGGACTTTTGAATGAAGAAGTATATGTGGAACAACCTAAAGGCTTTATCGATCCAAATTTTCCCAAGCATGTTTATAAACTCAATAAGGCTCTCTACGGTCTAAAACAAGCTCCTAGAGCTTGGTATGAGAGACTTACAACTTACCTCTTAGACAATGGCTTTGTTCGAGGGGGAGTTGATAAAACTCTCTTCATTAAGAGTGCCAAGGAGGATATATTCATAGCACAAATATATGTGGACGATATAGTGTTTGGGTCAACATCCACATCACTCGTTGAAAACTTTGTACATGTCATGTCTAGTGAATTTGAAATGTCTATGATGGGTGAACTTACATATTTTCTTGGTTTGCAAATTAATCAAACAAATGAAGGCATTTTTATCTCTCAAACCAAGTATGCATGTAATCTGATTAAGAAATTTGGAGTTGAGTCAAGTAAACATCTGAGAACTCCAATAAGTACAAGTGTCAAAATTTCAAAGGATGAAGCAGGTAAAAGTGTTGACCAAACACTTTATAGAAGTATGATAGGAAGTTTATTATATCTCACAGCTAGTAGACCTGATATCTGTTATAGTGTCGGTGTATGTGCACGTTATCAATCAAATCCTAAAGAATCACACATAGAACATGTTAAAAGAATTATCAGGTATGTTTCTGGAACTAAGAACTTTGGAATATGGTTTACTAATGACACAACCTGTGAGATTAGTGGATATACAGATGCAGATTGGGCAGGAAGCCAAGATGAAAGAAAGAGCACCTCAGGTGGTTGCTTTTACATTGGAAATAACCTTGTATCCTGGCACAGCAAGAAACAAAATTCAATATATTTATCTACTGCCGAGGCCGAATATATTGCAGCAGGTAGCTCATGCACACAACTTCTATGGATGAAGAATATACTACATGAGTACGGTTTTAAACAAGGTATCATTCCTTTATATTGTGATAACACCAGTGCTATATGCATATCGAAGAATCCTGTACTGCATTCCCGAACAAAACACATAGACATCAGACATCATTTTATTAGAGAACTTGTTGAGGAAAAGGTTTTAACACTTGAATTTCTTTCCACTGAAAGACAGTTAGCTGACATGTTCACTAAGGCTCTTGACACACAAAGATTTGAAACTCTTAGAAACGCCTTAAGAATCTGTCAAATAGAGTAGATTTTTAAAAAAAAAAAAAAGGAAAATAATGGATTCAGATAATTCTCACACACACAACCTCTTCTTATTTCATCTTTTTTACTCTATTATTTCAATCTAAAAACACATTTACACTATTCACTTGTGATGATTATGTTGCATGAACTCATTCACACACTCACTGAACACACATGTATGTTATACTTGAGATCTATGATAAACTTTGAAAAACTCATCATAAAGAGGCACCTAGTAATGAGAGGGCTACCTACTGTAATGTGTGCAGCTACCGTAGTGAGCGGAGAGGGCTACCTCACAACTAGTGTGAAAGTCATCGTACTAGGTTTATAGCTTGTGCAAAAAAAATAAAATAAAATAAAAATAAATGAATTGCACAAAAAGAAACAGCCAAAAGAAATTAATTAAAAAAAAAATCAATCAATAGTTTTTCTTTTAAGTTTCATCATAGATAGCTTACTTAACATATTTGTGGAGTTCATATATACATATCATTTTAAGTACATGTAACATCTCATTATAAGTAATAGAGTTTTTGTGTTGCTTTTCTCTATTTTTCTTTTTTCATGTGATTTGAATTATTAAAAAAAAAAAATTTGTTTTTGGTTGTGTGCTTGATTATTACATGAGTTTATTATTAAAAAAAAAAAAAAAAAAGCTTGAATATTGATCGATCGATAAAGAACTCGATCGATCTAAGTTGAACTTCGATCGATCGAGAGGATACAGTTTATATACCCGAACAGTTTTTCTCCTCCCACTTTCGCGAACCCGAACGGTTTTCTCGTTCCCCACTCGACTTTTTTTCCACAAAATCCATCAAAATCACTTCTTTTTGCTACCAAAACACTCCACACTTGATTTCCAACAACATTCTTGCATCATTCACCATCAAAAATCCCTCCTTTTTTCAAAAAATCCGAAACTCCCACATTTTTTCTTTCTCCCTTTTTCCCACCAACCAAACACATTCTCACGACCTCTTTTGGTGGAAATGGCATCACGACAACGCAATCTTCCAGCAGGTGCACCAACACCACTCAGTTCACAATGGTGGCAAAAGGATTCACAATTAAGGTTTCGAAACACTTTCTCTAAACACCCCATTTTAATTGAACGTGTGTAAATTGGAATGACGTGCATGAGGTAGGCGTTACTAGAGTTATTCGAAGTCTTGGGTGGGAGTCGTTATTTACCCCGAAAAAATTGTGTTGTCCCACATTGGTAAGGGAATTATACGCTAATGTTGATTTGGGGATAAGAAATTCTGGACCAATGTGTTATAAGGTATTCATTCAGAATAAGATTTTATATGTCACTCCTGCTTCAATTAATGACTTTCTTGGTATTACGAATCTGGGTGATCCTCATTTTGATCTTGACAAGTTTGACGTGTCTAATGAGGATTTATTGACTGAATTAGCGGGGTCACCTGATTTAGGCATGAATCTCAAGAGTCTGTATATACCCAGTGAATTCAAACCTTTTTATCCCATCCTCAATCGAATGGTGTGTACCAATTTACTCCCTTCCAACCACTCTGCTGAAATTGGTTATCAGCACGCAAGAATCTTATATTGTATTGGAAAAGGGATCGCCTTTGATATTGGGATAATCATTCTAGATGAGTTTTTGGCCCAAGCAGCTGATACAAATCCTAGGATTGGGTTATCCTATGGATGTTTGCTGACAAATATGATAATCGCTATTGGGGTTACACCGACACTGGATAGTGAAACTGTTAAACACATGGGTGATATTGGTAAAGGCACCGTCTCCCGCTCTTCCGCTCACACTGCGAAGAAACAAAAGAGATCTGAGACTAGTACAAGCGGGGCCGGGATGGCAGAATTGTTGGGCGATGACGACATTGAGACCACCACTGCACCCACTCTTTCCCGACAGGAACAATTTGAACATGACATGGTAACGCGAATGGATGCACTCTCAAATCAAATGGGTGCCATGCATACCCTCTATGAAGGATTGAACCGTCGGATAAATGATATGGATGAGAGGCAACAAGGCATACGCACCAACGTCACTGCCATTTTTTCTATGGTTCGGGATCTCCACAACCAACGACAGCCTCCTCCCCATGGGGACGACCAGTAGTGCAACACAAATGTTTCTTTGTATTTATTTATTTTTTATTTTTTTTCTTTTAATTCCTGTTTTATTCTGTTTAGTTATATTATCTGGACATTTTCTGACATTCATGTATGTGTTTTGGATTTTAATTTCATATTCTTACTAACATGCATTGTCGTAACCCTTTGTGTTGATTTGTCTTTTTTGTATGTCAAAAAGGGGGAGAAAGAGAGACATGAGTGTGATGCAACCTTGGAACAGTGATGTCACATTTAGGGGGAGACCTTTTTTGTTTATCTTAAATTCTATTACATACACTCTCTTGAGCCAAGTTGCTGGACTTATTTGTGTTTCTTTTTCAGTGTATCAAGCATACAATTTATCATACAAGATGGCTCCACCGGATCATAGATAGCTCCACTATTGAATTTCTAAATATGTAATTTATGAGCGTTATGAGAGTTATGTAGTGAGCGTTATGAGAGTTATGTAGCGTTATAAGGTTTATATTTATTGGCAATTTTCGTGAACAAATTACTAATTGTAATCTAGTATAAGCGTCACCGTTAATCACATGATACACGACAATGGAGTCCCCGAACTTACAATATTCATGCCAGGTAAAACATTTTATCATGCATACATCTACACACAATTGAGCACTACACTTAGTATGGACTGTATTGAAAAATAATTTGTGCACATGTTGGTCGATCGATCGAGGGTATAGTTCGATCGATCGAGTGATCGATCGATCGATTCTGGATCGACTTCGATATAGGTGCTCTCGGGTTGAATTAGATCGATTGAGAAATTTGATCGATCGATCGAGTCATGCATTGATCGATCGATCGAATGAGGTGTTCGATCGATCGAGTATAGATCAACTTCGATCTAGGTTCTCTCTGTTTAGACTAGATCGATCGAGTGATGGGTCGATCGATCGAGAATGTGCTAGATCGATCGAGACAGTTGCTAGATCGATCGAGCCAGTTTTATAGTCCTACACAAACTCTTTTTTTTATTCGATCCATATATTACTTTTACCTAATTGACCCCATTTAATGTTAAAAACAAAATCCTTGTTTGAGTATATTTGTGGTAATTGCTAAATCCTGATATGTGTAGAGTTGTAATCTATTGCAAATCCTTTTTCAAGACAAATTGGACTCTATATAAGTGATGCTTGTTTGTGCATAAAATTCACCACACTGAAATAAGATTTTTGAGATCTGATTGAGTTTTTTTTTAGAAAAATCTTCTTCTCTTCATCTATTAATTTTAGGCGCCTTCTTGTTTTTAATTGTTCAAATATATCGTGTGGTTATGTTTGAATAATTCACGCGCCCAATTGTTTTTCATGGTATTTAGTTTTGCGTGATCATTCTAGAGTTTGCTAGCTGATTTGATTTTACATCACATGCTATAGAATCTGCTAGTTAGGATTTTTCCTTGCTTAATCTGCTCTAGGACACACTTTGCACTTGTGTCATTTGTGCTAACGTTTCAGGTACTGCGGTGACGTGTTCGGTATTTCGTGTGACTCGAAATTACCGAAGTTGACGGGTTCGATTGATCTTGTGTGACTCAAGTAGATCGGAACGTTGGTCCGGATCCAGACACCTTGCTATTGGAGACTGTGAAAGGAGCGACGGCTCGTAAGTAAGTTACATAGGGGGCAATATCTGTAAGGGGTAGTTTAAGACCTTGCAATTGAACCTTAATTTTCATAGTGGATAGTTAGGTGGTCCGGTGGACCGGTGGTTTTCCTCTTAGGTCATTGTTGTGGCCTAGGTTGTTTCCACCTAAAATTTCGTGTGTTATTTCTTAATTCCGCGTTTTAACTTTACACGTATTTGCATGTTTGGCCGTTGTGTTTAGGTTACATAATTGAAATCTTATTAAAATTGAAAATAACCTATTCACCCCCCCTCTAGACTTATTTGATCCTTAACTAAAAACTTTCAGTTATTATATTGTATCTATTGCTTGTACAGTGTGTTCTTGATCATTTATTTACACCTATCTTTTCCAAAATTTATGTTGCCTTCTTAATTGAAGTCTTTATTTCTGAAAAATAATAATCAAAGTCTGCATATCGATATGAATATGCAGCACTATCATAAAGTGCACGAATAGCAACAGATACAGATTTTCTTTTTTAAGTTGTCACGTAGATGGTTGACACAAATACCATGTATTACATAAGGAAAGACAGTAGTTATAGCACTTGCAATGGCTTTATGTTGATCATAAATTACAACTAGTTGAGGGATGCTACTGTGAAGCGTTGTATGAGTTGTTAGGTAGTTAGAGTTGTTAGTTAGAGTTGTGTACACGTGTAATTTATGTATTAGATAACAAGATAACTCTGATAACTATATATGTAATACTACATAATCGAAATACAATGAGAAACTCAGTTTACACAATCTTTAGTCCTTCTATTGTTTTGTATGGTATCAGAGCCCAAGAAAAGTATTGCTTAGGGTTATTCTTTCCTCTCTTTGTGATCCTTTATGGCAGCTCAAGATTCGTCTTCTAATTAAGGTTTTTCTGCTCATACGACGGTACCGATGACTTCTTCGTCACAATCTGTGATGATACCTCCAGTCAATCTGTCTTTTCCGATCAAGCTTGATCGTTCGAACTATTTGTTGTGGCGCGAACAGTTGTTGAGTGTCATAACTGCGTATGGTGTTGAGGAATATGTGGATAGTTCGCAGGTGACACCTCCAATGTATCAATCAGGTTCAACGATTTTATCTCCTGAATATATAACTTGGAAACGTATAAGTGGTACTATTCGTTCTTGGATTTTTGGGTCTGTTACTAATGAAGTGTCTGGGTATTTGTATGGCAAACAATCAGCTAGTGAATTGTGGAAGACGTTTGAAGAAGTTTTTGCTTCTTCAACGCAGTCTCGGATTATGGAGTTGAGGCTTCATTTACAAACGGTAAAGAAGGAAGCTCTTTCAGTTGATGATTATGTCATGTCTTTGAAGACACTAGCCAATAATCTTGCTGCTATAGAGGAACCTGTTTCTCGGAAGGATCTTGTTTTGTATGCGCTTTCTGGCTTGAATCACCGTTATAATCCATTTGTTTGTTCAATCACAGAACAAGCTAGTGCTATTACGATTGAGGAGTGATAAATGTCTAAAATTGCATTACTTACATATATTTTCATAGACATTTATACATATTATTTTGTTAATTAAGCTATCTTATGCACCAATTAAGAAGTCTCATCACATTATTTTAATTAAATATATCTATATGAATAAATGTTGATTTAATATGATATGAGAGACTTATATTTATTATGAATGAATTTAGGTGCATTCAACTTGATGTGTATTGACCATTCAAGCAACTTGCATGAAAAATGCGTTTTCAGCCACCACTGCACATGGTTCAGTAAAATACTCATATCTTGAGTTTTAGATGTTGAAATGATCTGATTCAAGTTGATTTGTAACAATAACTTAATTATCTACAATTTTCATGTTGACCATGTTGACCAAATCGGAGTGTAGAAAAGCAGGCAATGGCCGACATTAAGATGCTTAATTGAATCATTACAACTCCATCACTGCACATGGTTCAGTAAAATAATCATATCTTGAGCTGTAGATGTTGGAATGATATGATTCAAAATTCGTTGTAAAGATAACTTGATGTTCTACAATGTTCATGTTGACCATATTGTCCAGTTCGGAGTTCAAAAAGCAGAAAATGGCCGACATGGAGATGCTTAATTGAATCATTAGCCCACAATGACAACTCACATTCACACTAGCATATGCTCGTTTTTATTGCCTATAAAAGGAAGGCATTTACACAACAAACGAGGAGAGGGAAGCTAGAATTTGAGAGTTTCATATTGTCTTGTTCATTTTTAGTTTTATTGTGTGTAATTTACAATATGTCTTGCTAGAACCTTAGCTAGAGCTAAGGGTGATACTTTGATAAATTTGTAATGTTGTTCTTCATTTCTTCTTTTGTTCTTTAATGAAATCCTTCAATCAATTAAATCATATGTACTAAAATTGTATTTGGTTTGTTTGAGACTTTGATTCATTGTTAACATTGTGCATGGTACATTGAATGCTTAGACTATCTCAACATTTCAAGTTCATAGATTTTATTACATATTATAATTAAGAATGGGTTATCTTTTAAATATAGTCATGCAATAACATCTCCATCTTCCAATTAAGATCACTTCCTAGATGATTCTTAATTGAGTTATATTGTGAATGGAGAACATTAATTACAAGTTTGTCAAAGAGGATCCTAGAAGCTCTAGTGCTTTCATTTATTGAAACTTTGTTTATTATCAAATAATTAACATTGCATATTTCTATTGATCTAATACAGTTCCTTCCAATTCCTTGAGGATCGACACTCGGACTCCCGAGTTTTATTACTTGAGACAACCTACACTTGGGTATTGCAATCTTTTAGTTGTAGCAAGTTTTTGGCGCCGTTGCCGGGGAATTGCGTCAAGGAAAGTATATAGATTATTTACTATTATTATAATTTATGTTTTGTTGATATATGATAGTTTGATGCAGGGACAAAAATTCTGGTCGTTTAATTAAAGTTAATACTGAAAATTTGTTTGACAATCTTTTGGATTTACCTCAACACTCACACACAATTAACACCATGGCTGAAAATGAAAGTGTGCATGATGAAAATGAACCTATAAGAACCATGCGTGATTATTTACAACCTCCAAGAAATTCTTCTCCATCTTGCTTTATTTTTCCTCTTAATGCTAATAATTTTAAATTTAAGCCGGGTATGATTCCACTACTTCCAAATTTTCATGGTTTAGAATCTGAAAGTCCATATTTGCATCTTAAGGATTTTGAGGAAGTGTGTTCTACTTTCAATGACCAAACATGTAGTGATGAAATTGTTAGGTTAAAATTGTTTCCTTTTTCTTTAAAAGATAAAGCAAAAACATGGTTGAATTCTTTAAAACCAAGATCCATTGGCACATGGCAAGAAATGCAAACTGAATTTCTAAAAAAATTCTTTCCAAGCCATAGGACTAATGCTTTGAAAAGACAAATTCAAAATTTTTCCCAAAAATTAAATGAACAATTTTTTCAATGTTGGGAACGTTTTAAGGATTTGTTAAATTCTTGTCCGCATCATGGTTTTGAAAAATGGAGGACTATAAGCTTTTTCTATGAAGGTTTAGCACCTGAAACAAAACAATTTGTTGAAACAATGTGCAATGGTGAATTTCTTGATAAAGAACCTGAAGAAGCTTTTGAATTTTTAGATCATTTGGCAGAAAATTCTCAATCTTGGCAAACAACTAGTACTTTTGAAAATTCTATAAGATCCAATATTTCTAGTTCTAATGGAGGAAAATATCACCTTAATCAAGAAGATGATTTGAATGCTAGGATTGCAAATTTAACTAGAAAAGTTGAAGCCATGGAATTAAGAAAAGTTAAAGAAGTCAAATCTATGCAAAATGATGAAATTTGTAGCATTTGTGAAGTCATGGGACATTCCACAACAAATTGTCCAAATATTCCAGTTTTCAAAGAAGTGTTACATGACCAAGCAAATGCTATGAATGTTTTCAAAAAGCCATTTTCTTCTCCTTATTCTAACACTTATAATCCTGAATGGAGAAATCATCCCAATTTTAGTTGGAAAAATGATAATAATGCTCATGTTGTGCCTTCTCAAGGGAATTCAAATTTTTCTCCATATCATACACAATCAAAGTCAAAAAATCTTGAGGAAACATTGCAAACATTCATGCAAGGACAAACAAGCATAAACAATCAAACTTCACAAGCCTTAAATGAGATCAAAAATACACTCTCAACATTGACCTCTTCTTTGCGCATTCAAGAAAAAGGTAAATTTCCAGCTCAACCTCAACCAAATCCTTCAGGTCAATTTCATGTAAGTGATTCTAGTTCTTGTCATACACAACCTGAAAATGCCAATTCTATTTCTACTCTTCGTAGTGGCAAAGTTATTGACAAAACCAATTTTTCAAAGAAGCAAGAATCACATGAAACACCAAAGTTAAAAAACCTTGACGAAGATGATAAGTCTAAGTCTTGTGATGTTGAAAAATGCCCCATTCCTGCACCATTCCCCCAAAGATTACAGCCACTTCAAAAGTTGAATCAAAATTCTGAAATTTTTGAACTTTTTAAGCAAGTCAAAATCAACATCCCTTTGTTGGATGCAATTAAGCAAATTCCATCATATGCAAAATTTTTGAAAGACTTGTGCACTGTCAAGAGAAAACTTAATGTGCAAAAGAAAGCATTTTTGACTGAAAATGTGAGTGCAATCATTCAACAAAATACCCCAATTAAATACAAAGATCCTGGTTGTCCAACAATCACATGTGTTATTGGAAATACTAAAATAGAACGTGCTTTGCTTGATTTGGGTGCAAGTGTTAATTTGTTGCCATATAATGTGTATGACCAATTAGGGTTAGGCGAACTTATGCCAACAACAACAACACTTCAACTTGCTGACCGTTCTATTAAAGTTCCAAGGGGTATTGTTAAAGATGTGTTAGTTCAAATTGACAAATTTTATTATCCTGTTGACTTCATTGTTTTGGATACACATCCTGTGTTGAATACTGATTTTCAAATTCCTGTCATTTTAGGAAGACCGTTTCTTGCAACTTCTAATGCCTTAATAAATTGTAGAAATGGTGTTTTAAAACTTTCTTTTGGAAACATGACATTGGAATTAAATGTGTTTAATATTTGTAAACAACCTCAAGATAATGACAATGTGCATGAAATAGATTTGATTGAGGAAATTGTGTATGATCATTTTACTTCTCTTGATATTTTGGAAGATAGTTTAGCTAGCTGTAATGATACTAAGCTTGAAATTCCTAACATGTCTTCTTTGTTGAATTTTTCTGAGGAACAAAAAAAAGGTGTCTGGAGGCAAAAATTTGAAGATTTACCACAAAGAAAAGATGCTCATGTACCATCAAGTGTTCAACATCCAAATTTAGAACTAAAGACACTACCTTCAGATCTCAAATATTCCTTCTTGGGTGAAAACAACACATTTCCTGTAATAATTTCTTCTAAACTGAATGAATCCCAAGAAAGTAAGTTACTGGAAATTTTGTTATTGCACAAAAATTCAATAGGATGGACCATAGCTGACATAAAAGGAATTAGCCCCTTGATTTGCACACATAATATATATCTAGAGGAAAATTCTAAGCCCTCTAGAGAAATGCAACGAAGGCTCAATCCTAAGATGAAAGATGTGGTAAGAAATGAAATTCTTAAACTTTTAGATGCTGGAATTATTTATCCTATTTCTGATAGTAAGTGGGTTAGTCCTACCCAAGTTGTTCCAAAGAAATCTGGTGTTACTGTAGTCAAAAATGAAAATAATGAGTTGATTCCAACTAGAACCATCTCTGGTTGGCGCATGTGCATTGACTATAGGAAACTTAACTCAATGACTAGGAAAGATCATTTTCCTTTACCTTTTTTGGATCAAATTCTAGAAAGAGTGGCTGGACATGAATTTTATTGTTTCCTTGATGGGTATTCTGGATATAACCAAATTGTAATTGCATTTGAAGATCAAGAAAAGACAACTTTCACATGTCCTTTTGGTACATTTGCTTACCGTAGGATGACATTTGGATTATGTAATGCACCAGCTACATTTCAAAGATGCATGCTTAGTATTTTTAGTGATATGATTGAACATTATCTTGAAGTTTTCATGGATGATTTTTCTGTTTTTGGTGATTCATTTGATGATTGTTTATCAAATTTGGAGAAAGTTTTAATTAGATGTGAAGAAAATAATCTTGTGCTCAATTGGGAGAAATGTCATTTTATGGTGAATCATGGTATTGTTCTTAGTCATATAGTTTCTTCTAAAGGAATTGAAGTTGATAAATCTAAGATTGAATTAATTGCAAACCTTCCCACTCCTAAGTGTGTTAAAGATGTGAGATCTTTTTTAGGACATGCTGGATTTTACAGGAGATTTATCAAAAACTTTAGTGTTATATCTAGACCATTGTGTAATCTCTTAGTAAAAGAAACTTCTTTTGAGTGGACTGATAAGTGCCAAGAAGCATTTGTGACTTTTAAATCCATGCTTACTTCTTCTCCAATTATGCAACCTCCTGATTGGTCTTTACCTTTTGAGATTATGTGTGATGCAAGTGATTTTGCAGTTGGAGCTGTGTTAGGTCAAAGAAAGGATAAGAAGCCTTTTGTAATTTCATATGCAAGTAGAACCTTGAATAGTGCACAAATGAATTATTCCACTACTGAGAAGGAACTACTTGCAGTGGTATTTGCATTAGATAAATTTAGATCTTATCTTGTTGGCTCACCAATTGTTATCTTTAGTGATCATGCAGCTTTGAAATATCTTTTGTCAAAGAAAGATGCCAAACCTAGACTCATTAGGTGGATTCTCTTACTCCAAGAATTTGATCTCACCATTCAAGACAAGAAAGGAGTAGATAATGTGGTGGCAGATCACTTATCAAGACTTGTGTTTGATGAATCAGTTGTGGCTACACCAATCAAGGACACTTTTCCAGATGAACAACTTTTTAATATCTCTAAATTACCTTGGTTTGCTGATATTGCTAATTTTCTTGTCACAGGAAAAATTCCATCATATTGGAGTACACAAGACAAGAAGAAATTCTTATGTGAGGTAAAAAAATTCTATTGGGATGACCCTTATCTCTTTAAATATTGTTCAGATCAAATCATAAGAAGATGTGTGCCTGATGAGGAATTTCATAATGTAATCTCCTTTTGTCATTCTCAAGCATGTGGTGGCCATTTTTCATCGAAAAAAACCTCTGCAAAAATCTTGCAGTGTGGATTTTATTGGCAAACTCTTTTTAAAGATACATATGAATTTTGCAAATCTTGTGATCGTTGTCAAAAGTTGGGAGGAATAACTCGTAGAAACATGATGCCATTGCACTCTATTTTAACCATTGAAATTTTTGATTGCTGGGGCATTGACTTTATGGGTCCATTTCCCTCTTCTTTCAGTTATGTATATATCTTAGTGGCAGTTGATTATGTTTCCAAATGGATTGAGGCTATTCCCTGTAGAACTAATGACCACAAAATTGTTTTGAAATTTTTAAAAGAAAATATTTTATCAAGATTTGGAATACCTCGAGCCATTATCAGTGATGGGGGTTTACATTTTTGTAATAGACCTTTTGAGGCTTTGATGAAAAAATATGGAATTACACACAAAGTGTCAACCCCTTATCACCCACAAACAAGTGGACAAGCTGAACTTGCAAACAGAGAAATAAAACATATTTTGGAAAAAACAGTAAATCCAAATCGTAAAGATTGGTCTCTAAGACTAACTGATGCACTTTGGGCTTACAGAACAGCTTTTAAGTCACCACTTGGCATGTCTCCTTATAGACTTGTTTTTGGAAAAGCTTGTCACTTGCCTGTTGAATTGGAACATAAAGCTTTTTGGGCTGTTAAAATGTTTAATTTCAATTTAGATAAGGCAGGCTCACTAAGAAAACTTCAATTGAATGAACTTGAGGAAATACGAAATGAAGCTTATGAGAATTCTCGAATTTACAAAGAACGAACAAAGGAATTTCATGATAAACACATTCTTAGAAGATCTTTTCAACCTTCACAAAAAGTTCTCTTGTATAATTCAAGGTTACATTTATTTCCTGGAAAGTTACGTTCAAAATGGACTGGACCCTTCATTGTTAAACAAGTTTATCCACATGGGGCTATAGAAATTGAAAATCCAAAGAATGGTAATGTCTTTAAGGTTAATGGGCAACGATTGAAACCATTTTTTGAGAATTTTTCAAAAGAGAATGAGTCCATTGTTTTGGAGAACCCTACATATAAGGATTAAGATCATTTTTCTTGTTGTGTAGGAATTTTCTTTCATTTTTATGTTTTGTGTGTAATTTTCTTTCACATGTTCTCTTTGATATTTTGTTAGTGTGTTTAATACAGTGTTCAATAAAAGCTTCTACATCTATCAAGGTGATATCTAAACTCTCTTTACTTTAGCCTATCTTGTCTTCTCTTAATTTGAATTCTTTTAACATTGAGGACAATGTCTCATTTAAGTTGGGGGGTAAAGAAGTTTAAGTTTAATTTATTTTTGGCAAAACATTTGTTGAAAAAAAAAAAATCTTCCACCATCAAGTAGTAAAAATTATCTTGACTTAGACAAACAACATATACTTTTTCTTATGATAGCATGTCATAGTTGTTGATGAATATGAAGGCACAAGTTTGAAAAGTAAAAACGAAATATATTATTTGATAAATTTCATGTCAAATTGAATAAATTTTCAAGTGAGTGTTTGAGCCTTTCAATTTTTCTTAGAGTGAACATTTATTTCCCTACCATTCTTAGAACTCATGTACTTCTGTTATATATGTGATGATAATCTATGATCTTAAGTAACCAATACCTCAAAAAAAAAAAAAAAGAGAGAAAAGTGTTTATTGAAACTCTAACTGCTAGTAGATATGAATAACTATTCAAGTTCTCTAGAAAATAATTGGGAAACAATTCTTGAACCATTTGAGCTTTGCTAGCCAACATTCAAATTATTTCCTTTTTGGAAAGACAATTGAACCAGAGCCTTGTTATAATTGAAAAAAAAAGAAAAAGAAAAAAAAAAAAAAAAAAAAAAAAAGAAGAAAGAAGAAAGAAGAAGAAGCCTCTATTTATATTGATTGTTATTTTGTTAGCTATGGTTACATCCCAATCAAAGCTTCTTTTTGAATCTAAGAGAACTATAGTTTGAAATAAATACTAGTATTGTTTTATGTTTCATAACACATATAAAAAAAAATAGTAATAATAAAAAATAAAAATAAAAAAATATATATAAAAAAAAGTAAAGAAAATAAAGAGGTACAAGTTTTACAATTTCATATCACATCACATTCTTTCAAATCACTCTTCCATTTTTCTTGTGCGTAAACAAATCTTGCTATCATTTCATTCTTATTCCAGTTTATTATTTTAGTATAGTAAGAGACATTATCTCATTTAATCTTCTATAACCATTTTCTAATGTCAAACTTACCAATCCTATTTGAGAAACCTATAGACATGTTATTTCTAAGCAATGATAAATTTTATTTAGCTTTGATAACAAGTATTTTTCGTATAAATTAATAACATTGAATGTGTTTTCCTAGTTAATATGCATATGTTATTTTTCTAATTCTTTGCTAGTTTTAATAACTTGATTTGGAAGAAATTTTTTTTCACTCAACTAAGTTTATGCCAAAGATTAAGTTGAATTTAAAACTCTTTATTGACCATCACAAAGATTGCTAGGGACTAGCAAAATGTTAGTTGGGGGGTGTGATAAATGTCTAAAATTGCATTACTTACATATATTTTCATAGACATTTATACATATTATTTTGTTAATTAAGCTATCTTATGCACCAATTAAGAAGTCTCATCACATTATTTTAATTAAATATATCTATATGAATAAATGTTGATTTAATATGATATGAGAGACTTATATTTATTATGAATGAATTTAGGTGCATTCAACTTGATGTGTATTGACCATTCAAGCAACTTGCATGAAAAATGCGTTTTCAGCCACCACTGCACATGGTTCAGTAAAATACTCATATCTTGAGTTGTAGATGTTTAAATGATCTGATTCAAGTTGCGTTGTAACAATAACTTAATTATCTACAATTTTCATGTTGACCATGTTGACCAAATCGGAGTGTAGAAAAGCAGGCAATGGCCGACATTAAGATGCTTAATTGAATCATTACAACTCCATCACTGCACATGGTTCAGTAAAATAATCATATCTTGAGCTGTAGATGTTGGAATGATATGATTCAAAATGCGTTGTAAAGCTAACTTGATGTTCTACAATGTTCATGTTGACCATATTGTCCAGTTCGGAGTGCAAAAAGCAGAAAATGGCCGACATGGAGATGCTTAATTGAATCATTAGCCCACAATGACAACTCACATTCACACTAGCATATGCTCGTTTTTATTGCCTATAAAAGGAAGGCATTTACACAACAAACGAGGAGAGGGAAGCTAGAATTTGAGAGTTTCATATTGTCTTGTTCATTTTTAGTTTTATTGTGTGTAATTTACAATATGTCTTGCTAGAACCTTAGCTAGAGCTAAGGGTGATACTTTGATAAATTTGTAATGTTGTTCTTCATTTCTTCTTTTGTTCTTTAATGAAATCCTTCAATTAATTAAATCATATGTACTAAAATTGTATTTGGTTTGTTTGAGACTTTGATTCATTGTTAACATTGTGCATGGTACATTGAATGCTTAGACTATCTCAACATTTCAAGTTCATAGGTTTTATTACATATTATAGTTAAGAATGGGTTATCTTTTAAATATAGTCATGCAATAACATCTCCATCTTCCAATTAAGATCACTTCCTAGATGATTCTTAATTGAGTTATATTGTGAATGGAGAACATTAATTACAAGTTTGTCAAAGAGGATCCTAGAAGCTCTAGTGCTTTCATTTATTGAAACTTTGTTTATTATCAAATAATTAACATTGCATATTTCTATTGATCTAATACAGTTCCTTCCAATTCCTTGAGGATCGACACTCGGACTCCCGAGTTTTATTACTTGAGACAACCTACACTTGGGTATTGCAATCTTTTAGTTGTAGCAAGGAGTTCCATAGTAGACTTCTTGTTTTTGAGAATCGACTGAAACAACAAGATAAGGATGAGGAGAACCTGGTTTTGCAAGCTAATCTTGCCAAATTTAATACCATGTCAATGCAGAATTCTAGTGGTCCTAATGGATCGACTAATACTGGTATGATAGCTCAGAGGAAATTTAATGATCAATCTCGATCAAATTTTCAAGGTAGAGGTCGTGGTCAGAAAAGAAATGTGCAATGCCAATTCTGTGAGAAAATGGGACATGTAGCTTCTTCTTGCTTCAAGTTGAGAGACTTAATTGGTGAATCTGCAAAGAATTCACAAGGGAAGCCTGCACGATCTGCTTTTGTAGCTACAAAAGGAGCGAATGATAACAACTGGGTGCTGGACACAGGTGCAACAAATCATATTACCAATGATTCTTCAAATCTTGGTAATCCAATTCCTTACAATAGCCAAGATGGTATTCTTGTAGGTAATGGATCTTCTATCCCTATCTCGTCTGTTGGTCATATTGTTGTTCCAATTAAACATGATTCTCTTCTTTTGAGAAATGTTTTTCATGCACCGAATGTGGCTACTAATTTGGTTTCTGTTCAACAATTGTGCAAAGACAATCATGTTTTTCTTGAATTTCACTCTAATTTCTTTTTTATCAAGGACATTCTTTCGAGGAAAGTCTTGCTCCAAGGTCCGCTTGACCAAGGGCTTTACAAGTTACTTGCAGCAAGCACTCTCAGGACTGAAGTTCCAAAGAATTCTTCTCCTACTAGTTTTCTTGCAACTTCTTCAGTTTGGCACAATCGTCTATGTCATGTTTCTGATCCTGTTGTACATAATGTTCTGCGTCGTAATAACATTTCTGTAATAAAGTCCTCTTCTAATGTGTGTGAGTCGTGTGAACTTGCTAAGTCACACAAGCAAACCTTTACTTCTGGTTTGCATATCTCAGCTTCTGATCCTTTTGAACTTGTGTATATGGACTTGTGGGGTCCTTCTCCCATTGTTTCTGTTAATGGAGATCGTTATTGTTTCCTTATTGTTGATGATAAAACTCGTTTTGTGTGGGTATATTTTCTAAAAACTAAAGATCAAGTAGTGTCTATTTTTCTTCATTTTAAATCAATGGTTGAACTTCAATTTGGGTATAAATTGAAATCGGTACAAAGTGATGGGGCTGTAGAGTTTTAACCTTTAGCTGTTGTATTAGAAAAGGAAGGAGTTGTGTATAGAAAGACTTGTGCTCACACGTCTGAGCAAAATGGTATGGTTGAAAGTCGTATTCGAAGAATTGTGGATACTGGTCTCACTTTGTTAGTGCATTCCAGTGTACCAAAGGTCTATTGGCCTTATGCTTTTAGAACAGCTGGATATGTTCTTAATCGTGTTCCCTCTCGACTTCTTTCTTATAAATCTCCTTATGCTCTATTATATAATAAAGAACCTGACTATCAATTTTTAAAGGTTTTTGTGAGTCTGTGTTTTCCTTGTTTAAGACCATACAGGAAAAATAAACTTGATCTAAAATCTGTTGTGTGTGTGTGTTTGGGATATGCTTCTAGTCAAAGGGGATATATTTGTCTTGACATGGCTTCAAAGAAAATACATGTGAGTCGACATGTGGTTTTTGCAGAGCATATTTTTCCTTTTAAACATATTGAGGGGTCTGCTTCTAACAGTTCTTTGTCATCTTTGCAAAATTTCTTTTTTGGTCCTTCTGTTGTTCTCAAGCCTGCACACTCTACTGTTTCTGTTGGTACTAGTTCTGCTCCTGCGTTTTTGCCCGTTGAAGCTCCTATTTTGTCCTCTCCTCACTTGTCTAATGCTCAGTCTAGTGGGTCCCCTCTATCATCTAGTAATCCTTCTACACAGTCTAGTGCTCAGTCTGTGAATAGTTCACAATTTCCTGGTCAGTTTTGTCCTCCATCTACGCTTGTTGAGTCATTGTCACCTGCTGCACCAACTATTCCTTCTGCACCTCTTTTGTCTTCATCGCCTATTGTAGTTACTAATCCTGTAGGTTGTAATGAGCATCCTATGCAAACAAGGTTCAAGGCTGGAATTTCAAAGCCTAATCCCAAATTTCTTCTCTCAGCTGTCTCAATTCCTTGGGAGCCCAAATCTTTTGGTGAGGCAAATAAACATCAAGTCTGGCGTGAGGCCATGCAAGCTGAATTTCAAGCTTTGTTACGCAACTCCACATGGGACTTGGTTCCTAATTCTTTTGGTCAAAAGGTAATAGGCTGCCATTGGGTTTACAAAACAAAAGAGCTTGCTTATGGTGAAATAGAGAAGAGCAAAGCTCGTTTGGTAGCTGAAGGATATCTTCAGACTCATGGTATTGACTATAAGGAAACTTTTAGTCCAGTTGTAAAAGCTTGTACCATCAGGGTGATCTTGTCTCTCATTGTACATTTTGGGTGGGATGCTCGTCAGATTGACATAAATAATGCTTTTCTTAATGGTGATTTGGAAGAGACTGTGCTTATGCGACAGCCACCTGGTTTTGAAGATCCACAGAGACCAAGTTTTGTGTGTCGTCTCAAGAAATCTTTATATGGTTTAAAACAGGCCCCGTGAGCGTGGTATTATAAGCTTAGCTCTTGGTTGTTGCATGATGGTTTTAAGAATGCATTGACTGACACGAGTTTATTTTTCAAACAGTGTGGTTCTGATGTGGTTATTCTTCTTGTATATGTTGATGACATTCTTTTGACTGGGTCTAACTCTGTTCTTCTCCAAAGATTCATTACTTGTCTCAATTTTGCTTTTCCTCTTAAGGATCTTGGCCCATTACATTTCTTTCTTGGTCTTGAAATTTCACGTAGTAATAGTGGGATGTTTGTGTCACCGCATAAATATATGAAGAATTTACTATCCAAAGCCGGTTTGTCAGATGCAAAACTTGCTTTTACACCTATGGCCTCAGGGGGAGTGTTGTCCAAGAATGATGGTGTACCTTTGAGTGTAGCAGAGGCCACAATGTATAGGAGCTTGGTGGGAGCTTTGCAGTATTGTTGCATTACAAGACCTGAGTTGGCATTTTCAGTTAACAAGTTGTGTCAATTCCTTGGTGCTCCTACTACGAAGCATTGGCAAGCAGTGAAGAGAACCTTGAGGTATTTACAAGGTAGCATGCACTATGGCTTAAAGTTTAATAAATCATCATCTTTGGATCTTGTTGGATACTCTGACGCAGATTGGGCTGCCTGTCCTGATGATAGAAGGAGTGTAGGTGCTTATTGTATATTTTTGGGAGATAATCTGGTGTCTTGGTCATCTAACAAACAAAAGGTGGTTTCTAGATCTTCCGCAGAATCTGAATATAGGGCATTGGCTTTTCTAGCTGCTGAAGTAAGGTGGATAAGGTCCTTATTAAGGGAAATAGGACTGGTTCTCAAGCAGCCACCATTACTCTATTGTGACAATATTAGTGCCAAATATATTTCCCAAAATCCTATTATGCATCAACGTACCAAACATATTGAGATTGACATACACTTCATCAGAGAGCAAGTGTTGAAGAAGGAAATTGTGGTGGATTATTGTCCCACTGAATATCAATTAGCAGATTTATTAACAAAGCCTCTTAGTAGGCAAAGATTTGAAACACTTAGGTGCAAACTTATGGTATTGTCTCAACCATAAGTTTGAGGGGGAGTGTGAAGCGTTGTATGAGTTGTTAAGTAGTTAGAGTTGTTAGTTAGAGTTGTGTACACGTGTAATTTATGTATTAGATAACAAGATAACTCGGATAACTATATATGTAATACTACATAATCGAAATACGATGAGAAACTCAGTTTACACAATCTTTAGTCCTTCTATTGTTTTGTAGCTACCAATTGCTTCTTTAATTTTTAAGAAAAATCATTTCCATGAAGATTTGTTTTCTAAGTCAACTATTCCAAAAGCCAATGGATATGTTTGATTGTTTGCATCCTTGCCTGTTGCAATGAGCAGGGTTCCTTTATAATTGGCATTCAAAAATGTTCCATCAATAGCTAACATTGGTCTTATTAACATATGGAAGGCCATTTGTGAGGCACCAAAGGCAATGAAAAGATATTTGAATGTGTTGTCCTTGTCAGTATGTATGTCTATTACAGTACTTGGATTTTTTTGTTGTAGCATGTAACAAAATTTAGGAAACATTTGAAAAGGTTGTTCTGGTGATCCCTTGACAGATGTAAGAGCCTCCTCTTTTGCTCTCCATGCAGTAAAGTATGACAACACAGTGCCAAATTCATTTCTTATGTCGTTTATAATATCTTGAGGCTTGACTACACGATGAACATCTTCAAATTTATGAAGAATTTGTTTAGCAATGATATGTTTGTCTATATGGCGATCACTTTGAGCTGTGTACATTGAAGAACAAGTGTGTACACGATCGTGTATAGTGATATGGAAAGACTCACTATTACCCAATCTATTTGCCCGAAGTTTTCACTTGTAAGAGTTGTCAAGGCATAACAATTTGAAGAATCTTTTGTTTGATTTTTTAGTTTTGAATGCAAACTTATTTCTCAAATCCTTCCACAATAATCATGTTTGAACCTTAGGTAATTAAGTGTAGTTAACATAATAATTAGACAATCATTTAATTATATTAATCTTGACATCTATCGAAGGAAAACTAAATTGATTATTAGATGTTTCAGTTATTCATACCATAGAATAATCTCACAAATGCAAATAGTTTTAGGGTGGGCAGGTGACGCTTAGTTGGACACATTTCCAACTCATCGCAACATGTCCAACTAAAAACCAAGGGACCCTATCTTAGGGACATGAGTCTTATTTAACAAACAGGGATATGTTGAGCTTATGCAACCAAATAATGAACCCTCAATTGGACACATGTCCAAATCTATCCAACTAAAAACCATGAGACCCTATCTCAAAGACATGAGTCCAATTTAATACAAATAATGAACCTTCAATTTGACACATGTCCAATTATCCCAAAAGAGTTGGACATGTGTTCAACTAAAAACTAGGGGACCCTATCTCAGGGACATGAGTCCAATTTTACACAATAGGGATAAAGCACTTGTCAAATCAGACAATGAACCCTTAGTTCGACACATGTTCAACTCATCTCAACAGAGTTGGACATGTGTCAAACTGAAAACCAGGGGACCCTATTTCAGAGACTTGAATTCAATTTAATACAACATGGATGAGGCATTTGTCCAACCAGATAATGAACTTTCGGTTGGACATGTGTCTAATTCTTCCCAATAGAGTTGGACATGTGTCCAACTGAAAAATAGGGGACCCTATTTCAGAAACATAGTCTAGTTTAACACAATAGGGATAAAACACTTATTGAATCAAACAATGAACCCTCAGTTGGACACATGTCCAACTCATGTCAACAGAGTTGGACATGTGTCCAACTGAAAACCAGGTGATCAGACAGTGAACCCTCAGTTGGACACATGTCCAACTCATGCCAACATGTCCAACTGAAAACTAAGGGACCCTATTTCAGAGCCTTAAGTCCAATTTAACACAATAGGCTTGTTCATCTTAATCAACAAACAATGACATTGCACGCACTAGAATTTTGAGTGTTTTTATTCCTTTTTTTTTTTTCTTTTTTCTCATGACCAAAGGATAATTAATCAACTAAAGAACCTAAATATTTGCACGGATAATTAATCAACTTTTAATGAAAAAACTTGAAATATTCATGAAATATTTGTATATGCACTGATTAAAAATGATAGCAATTAGTAATGATAATAACTGAATCATTGATCTCTATTTTGATTATAATATCTAATCAAAATTGAATCACAGAACTACAATCAGAATAGTCTAGGTACCTAATTAGGATCGAAGTCGTTGCGTATAGTAACAGTCGGAGCCATCAAAGCCTTCAAAGAAAGAGAGAATGATCTTTGGAGCTTGTAATCGGAGGGAGCTTGTCGTCAATGGAAGATTGTCGTCGGAGGGAGCTTGTGAAGGGAGGGAGAATGTCATAGGAAGGTAGCTGATGGAACAGGTATCATATGAGACACGAGACGTGTGTGTGAGAATGGAAGAAGGTATTTTGAAACACACACACACACACACACACATATATATATATAATGTAATTATTGAAGAAGAGTATTTTTGTCAGTCAACAATAAAAATCAAGTGAGAAAAACTGGAAATAAAAACTATTTTTTTTATTTTTAAAAATAAAAAATTACTTTTAAAAATAAATTTAAATATTTAACCATACTTTAAATTATTATTTTTTAAAATAATATATTCTAAAAAGAAAAACTGGAAATAACTAGGTAAATTACCAAAAATAGCACCCCTAAAACTTATAGTAACAAAACTCACACCCCAATAATATTGAACGTTCAATATTCAATTTGAACGTAAAATATTGAACGTTCAATATTAAACGAGTCTAAATTATCGTCATTCAATTCTAATTGGATGGATGTTCAAAGAAAAATGACATATTAGTCATTTTTTTAATTGTAAAAATATAAATTTGAACACAAGGGGTGCTAGTTTTGTTATTAGAAGTTTTGAGGGGTGTTAGTTTTGTTATTCTCCCAAATAACTAATACTTGTTGAGTGTTTCCATTATTCTTGAAAACAATTAAAAACGGAGAAACATTATCTACGAAACTGAAGTGATAGTTACCTTTCTAGAAAAAAGCTCTACGTGACAATTTTTTTCTATACAACAAATATATTAAAAATTGAATATATTTTAAAAGAGAGATATAATCAAATTCTCTTATCCTCTATCTTTTAGGATTCAACATTTCTCTCTCTTCCACATTCATCCCCTAATCTGTGCCTATTTCTTTCCTCTGTACCCACAATTTCTACAGATCTGTAGTATATAAAAATTCTCCTACATGATATGACATGCGATCTATTATAAAATTAAATAAATATATTTAAAAAAATAACGAACGTAATTTTTATTAATTATTGTATTTATAATACATTGTTAATGATCTTATTTATATAAGTTACAATATATAATATTAATTTTGAATCTACGAAAGAATAAAGAATAAATATTTAATTGAATACAAATTTATAACAAAAGAGAGATAAATTTTTATTTGAAATAAATCTAACCCAGAAAGATAATATCATATTTAAGATTTGAGATCTAAATTATAACACTTCTCTTCAATGTTAAATGTATTAAGAATATGTCTCGTTAAAAACCATGCTAGAAAAATCCAATATGACAAAAACTAGCAAAGAAAAAAGAGTATATTATTCTCATGCAATATGCTTAAGTTGTCTCATTAAAATATTTTCTGGAAAATGCAATGAGACAAAACCATAGAAAAGAAAAAGAGTACAATGTGTATTCAAATGTACTTCCTTTGATGACAACAATCGTTCAAATGAGATGTCCTTTCAATTGGCACATTTTAACATCATTATAATAATCTCTCAAATATTGAAGTAAATGTAATAACTCTTGGGAGTTAGCCTACTTAGTTGTCACTTGTCCTCATATGTAGTATATTTCATAGAGGTAGGCCAAATGTGTTTTTTTTTATAACATGTTATTCTACAAAATAACTTGTTTTATAAGTCATTAAAATTAAATTAGAAATATTGCACTTATTAAACATACTACAATAATGATGATAATTCATATATTTAATTTATAATAAAAATCATCATTTTATTTTTTTGTCAAATTCAAAATTCATAAATGCTCTAATAATATTCATTAATGTCAATAAATACACTGAACATCAATTATCTTATTAAATTATGACAGCTGATTATAAAATAAAGAACAATATGAGACAATTTTTATATCATGCAACCAAATAATAACAAGATATATAGTGTGCATATATTTAATCCATAAAAAGTAAATCAATGCAAATTTTTATCTCTCTTTAAGATAATTATTTATTTTTGCCATATTTTTAGGAACACTTAAAATAAATACACATGCTTTATATCCATAACAAAGTCGTGGAACATGTGAAAACATGTTAATGTGAGTGCACTAGATTTTTATTAAAATTCATACAATAATTTTTATTGTTTTAATAGTACATGTCTATGAATTATCATAATAATAAATAACATTTGAATTTAATACTTTTGTAATCAAGAAGTACTTTATTCATATTAGTAATTATATAAATCAATATTATGTGACTATTGGACACATTTTAAAGTTATCTTAGATATATTGGAGTATAAAATTTGTATATCACAATCTCATAATTTTTTTCCAACATATTTTATATTTTTAAGCATTTAGACAATTAGTCCTTATAAATATCTAATGAACATATCAGGAGTTTATACTATATTTATTTCATTTTGTGTATAAATGAATGAATATTTGTCTAAAATAATATTTTATAATTAGCCAATACTTTTCTTTGTCGACATTTAACAACTTTTAACATTATTAAGGTTTTTTATCATCCCTTACTTAAAGAGAGATATAAAAGAAAATATGTTATACAACATTAATATATTAATATTTTCTTCCTCCAGTAATAGAAATTATATTATTTTATATCAGGTACCTGAGACTTTATAGAAGTCAATAGATGTTATAATCTTTTTCGATATTATTTCTTAGAATGTTAATTCCTTTTATTCTAACTATGATTGAATTATTTTTATACCAATATAATTAGGAAGCTTTAGATAAATTATGAATATTTGCTTCTATTTCCTTTCATTGTCTTATAGGAACTTTAATAATTGCTCGAGTATTTGGCAGTTAAGTTTTTCATCATCTAAATGCATCGACAATATATAGTACTCTATCATCGAGTAATTTTTTGAACTTCAAGTTTCATTATATAGATGCATTTTTAATAATTTTACGTCATTATATTTTTTATCTCCACCTAATGGCAAAAATTATTTTTATTATCAAAATTATTTAATAAACCTACTTACCCTTCAAAGAATCCAATATATTCAATATAAATAAAATTCAAAACACGTGTTTTTAAATTTATTAGTGGGTCCATCTCAATATATTGAGTAGGTGCAAAAAGAATAATGCAACTTTATTTTGCCACTAATATAAGTTGCAATTAATAAATTTTAATAATAAATTAGTAGGTTAAATTGAACCCAAAATATATCATATTTTTATAATAAGACTAACAATATTATTTTTTTAATAAATGATTTTTCATAGGCATGAGATTCACTATCAATTTTTGTCAAATATAGTAAGTTCATTTTTTTTAGGAACATGTAACACATATAGTTATTGAATAAAGAAAGATTTGGACTTTAGTCCACAACTATTTAACTTTTTATTATATATTGAACTAATTATGATTCTTCATGACTTATTTTGGTCATACTAATTATTTAAGCTTTTATCTATCAAAATTTATTTTATATTTGTGATATAAATTAAAAGAAACTTTTCAAATATTAACTTCTAGCTATGTATTTGTGAAATTATACTTTAGACCAACATATACACAATTCGTGCAATTTTAATCATAAGATTAATTTTTTTGAAAACTTTTTAATCTTAAGCTTTTATCTGGGACTTTATATATAATATAATTATATTTTACTTGTAGTATTCAATACCATTACCCCAAATATATTTAAAATATTAAATTTTTTCTCAATTTTGAAGAATTTAAGCACAATTATATATATTATATAATTCTTCATATTTTATTTCTTCAAAACGTTTTATTATATTATACATGAAATTGTGTTAACTCAAATAATAATGGGTATTATTATATTATCTTTAAGACACAAAAGTGTTCATTATTTCAATTGATAGGCAATAGTTACAAGTCAACTGTATATTTCTTCAGCCATAACTTTATTGATGATCATTATCCATCTAGATCAAAAGAGGGGATATATACTTAATGTTGATAACACATTGCATCTTAATTAACATTCTTTTATTCTGCTTCTATAGAAACTCATGGTCTATTATAAAATTAGAGTCCAAATACGTTGTAGCATAATAACTCCAAAATATGTTTTATTTGCCTATATGGGCTTTCATTTTAATAATACCATAAACATCGTAACTACCACGTTGTCAATATGAACACATAGGTCAAGTCATGCACATGATAATCATTCACTTATAAGAATGATATGATCAAAATGTCTTTTTTTTCTTTCTTAAAGCACATAATATTTATATATATGTGTGTGTGTTTTGTTATTACTATTTCATGAGTAAACTTTACTTGCAAAGATAGAATATGAAGAATTTATAACTGTTGCTAATTTTACTCTCAATGTTATTATGTAAGAACACACGAGATTTATGTATATATTTCTTTTCGCTCTCAATGAAATATATAATTCAATAACCCTTTTTTTTCAAAGTTTTAAAATAAAAGGTTAATGATATTGAGTACTTAAAAATCTTGAATGATCATGATTGAATTTTAGAAATATATTACTCATATTTGAGTCATAAGTAGTGATTATTATATATCAATTTAATCACTTACAATCCTTCAAGATATATTTTTCTCCTTTGATTATATTCATTTTAATGTCAACATTAAATGACATAATCCAAATGCCCTTATATACATAGTCATATGTAGGATATATACTGTTTGTATAGATACTATTATTTTGTTACTTCAATAGCAAATTTTACTCATAAAATAACATATATATTATTTTATGATGTCAATTTTGATCTCAATATTGCTACTTAATAACATACATGAGACACTAAATATATTTTATTATATATATTTCTCTTAGTATCGTAACTTATAGGATCTACAATTTAGTCCTCAATATTTTAAAAATTTACACAGATGTCCTAAAATTTTAATTAAAAAACATGTAGTTTAGTACCAAATATAAGAACTATGTATGAATTTATAAAAGTTTGAAAACTAAATTGTAAAATTTAAAAGTTAAGGGACCTATGTGTGAAAAATTAAAAGTTTGGGGACTAAATTATAAAATTTAAAAGTTTGGAGACCTAAATATAAATTTAGTTAAAATTTATGGACCAAAAGAATATTTAAACCCAAAAAATTAGCAACAAAAATAAAAATAAAAATAAACTAAAGCAAAGATGCACTGAAATCTAAGATATCAATTTTAATATAAAATATATTACGTTTAAATATTTTTAATATTTATTCGGAAAAACATTTAGTTTAAGAAAATAAAAAAAAAATAATGTAATTAAGCAAGAACTTTTTACCATTACGTGGATTCTACTTGTTCTTGTTCTATCCCTTGTCCCCTTTGTGTGTGTGTTTCTCTATTTATTAAAAAAAAAATTATTTTTATAACGTGGATATTATTTTCTATTTTTTAGTTATTTAACAAAAAAAATTTTAAGGAAAACAAAAATATGTAATGATAAAGACAATTCAATCTAATTATTCAAAATGTTATAATTTTAACACAAAATGTAATTTATTATGTAATTGTATGTATATAAAACATAATATTAATATATGTTTGATTTCAAATTTGTAATAATCATCATCGCCTCACACCTAATAATTTATTGTTAATTTTGGGAGAAAATCACATAAATATTGCAAATAACCACAATTTTAGTTATTTGCAAATAAAATGTTATAAATCATGTAAGCTTTTGAGTCTTTGTTAGCATTCCCGTATGTAAAATACGAAATCTATTTTATTTTACTTAGTATTTTTGTCTTTCTCTATGCAAGTTACTTTATTGGCGATCAGTATTGCGTAGAGATGGAAACGAGTCTATTCAGGTTAGAATCGACCCGACCCGTTTTGACATACGGTTCAAATTTATCTGAACCATTTCAAACAAAATAGATTTGGTTCAGATCGGGTAATATCCGCAGGTCAAAAAAACGAACCATTGACCCATTTTTTATTTTTTTTTCAAATGAAAAAAGTATAAACTTTTTTTAATTAAAGTTTTTTAGTAAATAAGCAGTTATCTGAATGGTGCTCCGAATCCACCCGATTTTTAACCCAAATCGAACCGAACAATTTTTAAATAAAATTGATAACAACCCGACCTGTTTCACCTTAACCCGATTTGACCCAAACAGGTCAGGTACCTATGGGTACCCGAATCGTCAGGTCAAATTGTCATCCCTAGCATTGTACACTCTCACATATAATTGAACACTTTGCTTGTTTGTATGTTACACACACAATCGGGTAGTTGGGAGCATGTAATTTGCATATTTAAGTGTATTTTTACGTGCACTTAATTTTTACTAATTGTGGGTATTTTGAAAATTTTAAATTGCTCAGTTTTTCTTTTAAAACTTGTTTTGTTAAGAGGGTCATCGCCAAAGGCTCGTCAAGGTACATCGACAAGGGGTCAACGAGTATGCTTAGTGCATTTTGAGACTCGTTGAACCTCGCTAAAGTACTAACTAGGGGCTCGTTGAAGTGGTCAGTGAGACCTCATTGAGGAGCACAATGAGGGGGTTGGCAAGGGTACTGAAAGCTAGAAAATCAGCTATAAATACCCACTCACTTTGCTGAATTTGTTAAGGAAATTTGTATATGATTTTGTGGTGAAAAAAATCTTGTCTTTGTGAAAATCTTACTTGAGCTTTGAAAATATTTTTGTAATTTCAAATCACTAATATGTTGAGTATTTTTTTCATATTAGTGTTTCAAAATAGGAGAAACAAAAAATTGATTTTCAAAAATTGTGTTTTCATATCACCAATACATCGAGTATTATTCTGTATTGGGATATGAGGTATTTTGAGAAAAATATATTTTTGAAAAATGTTTTCGTATTGCCAATACATTGAGTATTATTCTGTATTGAGATACAAGGTTGTTTGAGAAAAATATAATTTTTACAAACGGTGTAGGTATAAGTACTACACTACGTGGTGTTGTGGCTCTAAAGGAAAGTTGGATCTCGAGCAAATCAAAGTAGCTGTGCAAACAACTAAAAAGAGCAGCATAGGTAGTTAGGAAGGATGGTCTCAACTAATAGAGGTATAGGCATTTTATCTTTATCGAGTTGTATTAACTATTTATTTTCTTAGTGAATTTTCTACTTAGTAGTTGCCTTAAACAACCCATAGATGTTACCACTTAGGGTTAGAGTCTAAATAAGTTTACCACGTTACATCGCTGTGTTTGATTAATTTACTGCATGCGTTTGTACAATCACAATTATATTATAGTATATGCCAACATATGTGAATTACACTGTGAATGGAAAACTTTTACTACTTTACTGTATTTCTACTACCTGTGTTATTGTTTTATATATTATTTGTTGTCTACTTATTATATGTTTACTTTTTGTCGTTTGTACGAGAGAGGCGAATCCTAAAGTGTCGGTATCACCTTGCATTGGTTGTTAGCCAGGTCTGAACTCTCCCAAATGTCTGCAACCATTTTTTAGATCCACAAATATGCTTCATTGTAATTTTTTTAGTTATCACAAATGTTTACTTTTTTTTTCCTCGATAGTTGCATAATATAGCCTCTAGATTTGCATTAATTTACGATCTATTTTTTTTGTCATAAAAAAGACTCACTGGAAGGGAGATGATGTACCACCCATTTTTCTCTATTTACAACGAATCACCACCTATCTATGAGAGTGCTAATAGTGAGCTAGCACCAGAGAATGTTGTCCAGAGGCCTTAGTAACCACTACGTACATTTTTGTGTTACCGACTAAAATATCCTACTGTCAGTAATTTACAATCTAATTTGAAAAGATCTATTTTGGTATGTATATTTTTGAAGTTAGTTGCACACTCGAGTGTGAAAAAAGTCTAACTCAAATTATGTTATGAATTTTGCACTTCTCAAAAACTTACTGAAGAAATATGTGTATATATGATCACTTACTAGGTTTAAATAATTATACTTAATATTTTTAATTTGTTTAAGTTATTGATGAATTTTTTAAATTGTCTTAATATATTAAATTTTAATTAAAAACTCAATATGGAAATAATTTTTTAGAACAATTTGGCCAAAAACATGTGCATATTTTTTGTTTTCAATTTTTTTAAAAAAAAATAATGACCAAATAAGGTCAATATTTTTAAAATTATTGAAAATTATTTTTGGATAATGATTTGAAAACAATTTTTAATAATTATTTTCAAGTTAAGTGGTCAAACAAGCCCTTACTGGTTCAAAAATAATAATTCGATAGTAATATTCAATCAATTTCTACCACATCATTTGTTGTTTATTACAAATTTATAATTTCTTCTTATGTTACATAAGTTTGGACATCGATCAAACGTTCAATTGAGGTCTCTTATCACCGACTCTAGATCATATACTCATACGCTACAAGGGACAGTTCTGCCCGTATATTTTACCAAGCACTTTAAGAATCGGGCCGTCTTCTACAAAGATACAAACACCGACCACATACTTGGATTCAATCCTTATTGATATTATTTTATGTATTGATTACAAATGTACCCCCATTAAAAATGTAACACTTATAAATACTTAATAAAAGGTTATTGAACCACTAGCATTAAACACATCATTTATTGCTTTCTCTATTATCTTTCTACCCACTCTCTAGAAGTTGATCTATCTTCCAACATTTTGGAGCACACAATAGGACACAATAAAAAGGCACAACAATTTGATTTGCTACTGTCAAGCATTAAGATCAAGTCATAGTTCTAGAATAGTCCTGTCAAGAGATATCCCTAGTGATACTTGTCAGAATCACGTCACTCAAATGGTTAGAACTAAAGCTGTAGAAAGAAACAAATACGAGGGTCAAGATGAAAGGGTTGCTCCAATTGTACCAAGAAAAAATGTAGGAATGGAGGAGGGAACAAAAGGTCAACATACAAACCCCATGCAGGAATTGCTACATTCGGTCATGGAAATGAGAAGGTCCATAGGAGAAATAAGAGATGAAATGAGAAAAGAAAACCAAGAATTAAGAAGACAAGTAGAAGTTCTATCAGGTGAAAAACCTAGACCTCAAGGAGCCAAAGATTTACGAAACATCGAAGCTAGTGGAGACGATGAGGTCGAACACATCATAGCCGAACATGAAAGGGAGTCTTATAATTAGATGGCTCAAAACTAAGACCTTCCATACCTGAGGAATGCGGCCAAGGATACTAAATTATCGACCTCAAAAGAACAAGTCAATATTGCCCATAAAGAAAAATTGATGTGGCAGAGCAAGGTATTAATGATGGAGGAACAGGTTAAAAAAAAAAGGTGCATGGAAGGCACAATTAGACTTGGATAAAGTATGTAAACAGCCCATCGAGTCCCCCTTTTAAGATGAAATCGAATTAAGCGAACCCCTTGATAAATTCACGCAGCCAAAATGTTCAAGTTATAAAGGAACCAAGATCCAATTGCTAACATACTCCTCTTCAAAACTACAATGGCTCCTATCAGTATGCCACGTGAGAAAAGAGAAGCAATGTTATGCAAGTCCTTTATAGTAACGTTGCACGACTCAGCAAAAAAATGGTAAAGTGACCTTCAGCTAAGAAGCATGAAGTCATTCGCCAACCTGGTTAGACTGTTTGTCACCAATTATGCTAGTAACAAGCCTTTTAAAAAGGAGCCCCATTATTTATTCTCAATTATCCAAGGGTTGGATGAATTGGTCGAGGCATACATGAAGAGTTTCAAGGAGGGAAAAATCAAAACAATTTATTGTCCTGATTCTATCATTGTGCAAGCTTTTCAAAGAGGGGTTCATCAAAATTATAATCTATTTGCAGAACTCACAAAAATAACCCTGCGAACTACGGAAGAAACTTTTGAAGAGGTAAGAAAATTTGTCAACTTGGAAAGAGAGCTGAGGCCAACCAAGGACGAGAGTTCAAATATTGGTACCACTTTCAAAGGGAAAGAAAAGTGCAACCTAAGCCTCGACAAAATGAGACAGAGCTGTAATCCTACAGTAAAGAGATTTATAGAGCCGTCATTTAGAGGAAGAATACCTAGAATAGGAACTCAGGACCATGGGGAAGGTCATTGTCTCTTTTCATATGACCTCCATTGAGAGTAAGCCTAGCCGTAGCTGTACTTAGATTGGAGAGTGAGGAAAATGTCAAGTGGCCACAATAGATGAGAGCACTGAAAAGAGATACTAGTAAGTGGTGCACTTTTTACAAAGACATCGGTCACGAAACATAAGACTGTAGACACTTAAGAAAGGATATGGAGGAGTTGTTATCAAAAGAGTACTTGGGAGACTTGGTAAATGATGAGAATAGAGGAGGTGGCTCACATCAAGTAAGAAATAGGCCTCGCTTGCCTGCACCCCTGCCCAATCAAGGGAATGCTCAGGACCCCAAACTATGGACAAAGGTTATTTAAGGATAATACACTCCATACATGGAGGGCCTAGATATAGTGGTGAATCAAATATTGCTCAAAAGGGATACCCTAGAGAAGTAAAAGGTACCAGGAAGATTGATGTTTTTCATACGAGAAAGAGACCAAAATTAGAAGCTATAATGTTCAAAGGAGAAGACGAAGTTTCAGGTCTACATGAAGATCCCCTCATGATTACATTGCGAGTTAGCTCGTGTGATGTCTGTTGTATCTTGATTGACACAGGAAATTTAGTCGATTTATTGTTCCTTTCAACCTTTACATGCCTTAGGAATGGGTGAAGAAGATAAGGTAAAGAAAGAAATGCATTTGGTTGGATTTATTAATAGTAATTCATACGCACTTGGCAAGTGCATATGAATCAATATTGATTCCGACAATGATGAGTAATTTTGTGGTTGTCAAGTCTCCTACTCACTACAACATAATCTTAGGAATGCCATGAATCCATAAGATGAGAGCTGTACCCTCCACCTATCATCAGGTCGTGAAATATCCCACGGATGAGGAAGTGTTAAAAGGTCGAGGAGATCAAGAAAAGGCTCAAAGTTGTTACTATGAGACCATGAAAGGAGTTCAATTCAAATAGCAATTGCAGCACCAGTCAATTAGATCTAAATAAGGAAGTAAAGCTTTGGTGAAAATTATCAATACAGATAAGGTAGAATTAGCCTCGATGGAGGAGAATGGCAATCAATTGTTGAAAGTAAGCATTGACCTCTTAGAAGATATTAAAAATGACCTTCTTGCATTTCTCAAAAGCAATGCTGATATTTTTGCTTGGAAACTAAAGGAATGCTCAATATGGAACGAAAATTCATTATTCATGGGTTGAATGTTAACCCCAATAAGAAGCTAATACAATAAAAGAAAAGAAAGTTTCCCAAAGAAAAAAAATGAAATTATCAAAGCAAGGGTGAAAATTTTGATGACATCATTAGGGAAGTCAATTACCCTACTTTTTCCAATGTGATACAAGTTAAAAAAGCAAGTGGAGAACCTAGGATGTGCGTTTCTTTCACTAACTTGAATGATGCTTGCCCAAAAGATTGCTATCAACTACCAAGCATAGATCAGCTTGTAGATGCGACAACCGGTTACAGGCTAATGAGCTTCATAGACGCATACTCGGGCTACCATCAGATTCTTATGGACAGAGAAGACGAAGAAAATACATCTTTTATAACGGAAGAAGGAACCTTTTGTTCTAAAAGAATGCCCTTTGGTTTGAAAAATGTGGGTGTAACTTACCAACGGCTGGTTAATGGAATGTTCAAAAATATGCTCGAAAGAAATATAGAGGTTTAAGTAGATTATATGGTAGTCAAAACCAAGAATAACGATGAGCATAGTAAATATCGAGAAGAGGTTTTTGACATTATGAGAAAGTATGAGATGAGGCTGAACCCAAAAAAGTGCACATTCGGGGTTAATTCTGGAAAATTTCTCAACGATCTAGTCTCACCTGGAGGAATCAAAGCTAACCCCGATAAAATCAAGGCCCTCCTCAACATCAAACCACCTATAAACTTGAAGGCTATTCAACAACTGAATGGAAGCATCACTACCCTTAATCGATTCATATCAAGATGTACTGACAAGTGCTTACGATTCTTCAAACTTGTAAGAAAGAAGTCCTCCTCATTCTGAATTGAAGAATGTGACCAAGCTTTCCTGAAAATCAAAGATTACCTTGGTTGTGCACCGATTTTGACTAGTCCTATCTCTGGTGAGATCTTGTATCTATATTTAGCAGTGACACTGAAAATAGTTAGCACAATCCTATTGGTCGAGCGTGAAAAAGTCCAACACCCATGTATTATGTTAGCCAAATTCTCAAATCACAAAAGAGGTATCCAATATTGGAAAATTTGGCCTTTGCTCTGAAGTTTACTGCAAAGAAGCTCAGACATTATTTTGGTTCACACACCATTATTTTCCTTACCTCTAGCACCTTGAAAAGTGTTCTGTCTAAGCCAAAAGTGGCTATGAGGCTAGCAAACATATCCATTGAATTGAGAGAGTTTGATATCAAATTCCAACCTCGCACCTCTATAAAAGCACAATCAGTTGCCGACTTCATAGCCGAGTTTACATAATGCCCATAAATAGTACCAGGCCCTAAAGCTGACATTAGCATATGTAATGCCGAATTGAAAACGACCAGGAATTGGAAAGCCTTCATGGAGGAGGAAAATAAATTTAAAGGAGCAAAGATAGAAGTTGTTATTATGGACCCCGACTAAACATCTATGAGTATTCTGTCTGAACTACTTTTTAGGTTACAAATAAAGTGGTTGAGTATAAGGCTGCCATTTTTGGATTTATGACTGTTCGAAGGCTCGAAGCAAGGAAACTTGAATTATTTAGCAATTCTAGGTTAATTTTGTATCAATATGCTAACTTATTTGAGGCAAAAAATGACAAGATAAAGAGGTATCTCGAGAGATTGAAAGCATAATATATAACATTGGAAGAAATCCATGTCAAACAAATATCGAGATGCAATAACAGTCATGCTGATACACTCGTAACTTTGGTATTGGAGCACAACACATCACAACCATTGATGTTACTATACTATCCGAAGCTAGCCTTGTTGAAAGCAAAAATGGTATTAGTCAAGTTGAGGATATTATGGACTCTTAGCTTGAACCTTTTGTAAAATACGACCAATAAGGCTCTCCTCGTCGAGAAGAAAAAGATGCGAGCTACCATTTCTAAGAGTAACAAACATTTTATAAAAATGGGCTATTACACAAGAAAATGTCGAAGGACCCTAAGCTCCTATGCATCACTAAACCTTCTACAACAAATATCCTCAAAAAAGCCCATAAGGGCTAGTGAGGTCACACTCAAGAGGTCATAAATTAGCATAAAGGATAATGCGACAAGGATATTACTAGCCGACCATGCTACCGATTGTGTTAAGTGTTCTCAGTTTTGTGACAAAAGTTAAAGATTCAGTCTACTTACTCATGTTATCTATGTTCCATTAACCGGTGTTATAAGCCCATGGCCTTTTTTTAATGGGGACTGAACATCATAGGACTACTACCACAAGCTGTTAGGCAGAAGAAATTCCTCTTAGTCGCAACTGACAACTTTACAAAATGGATTAAAGCGAAGGTCTTAAGTCAAATTCGTGAGGACAAGATCATAAATTTCTTATGGAAACATATAATTTGTAGATTCAGTCTTCCCAAAGAGTTAGTCATTAACAATGGAAAGCAATTTGTTGGAAAGTGGGTTGAAGAATTGCACAGTATTTTATGGTTATTTCGAACCAGTCCTAGCAAATCAACAAACGAAACATCGTTCTCTTTGGTATATGGCATAGAAGCGGTTATTCCAACAGAGATTGTGGTACCAACATCCCTATCCAATATAAGCAAAGACGTCAATTGCTCTAAAAGATCATTAGTTCTCTTATTGTCTAGGAATGTCGAGATAAAGCTTTGTTGTGGGCAGAGGATCAAAAGAGAAAAATAGCCTCTTTTTATAATAAGGCAATCCATTTTAAAATGTTCTTTGTAGGAGACTGAGTCTTAAGGAGAGTGTTTTCGAGAAATAAAGAATGGAAAGATGAGAAGTTAAGGGCAAATTGAGAAGGTCTGTACCAGGTTGAAGAAATCACTCAAGGGGGCCTTTGTTTTGAAAAAAGTACAACGTTGAATGGAAGACCAAAGTTGGAATGCAAGACATTTGAAGAAATATTTCTTTTAACATTATTTGACAATCACATAATACCCGTGTAACGTAATGTTTGTCGAAGTTAATCAATGAAAAATTACCTTTTGAATGAATATTGACCATCTTTTATAAGAAAAAACGCGTTAGGCCACACAAGTTGATCGCCTGTGCTAAAGGTTTTCAAGAAGAATGCTTAGACTCACCCTTCAAACCTTGAGAGACTAGTAATTCCCAACTCCAAGTTGATAAGGAAAAGCGCGTTAGGCTGCATGAGTTGATAGCCTGCATTAAAAGTTTCCAGGCAGAACACTCGGGCCCACCCTTTGATCCTTAAAAGGCTGGCTAAGCCCAACTCCAGGTCAATAAGTAAAAGTGCATCAGGCCACAAGAGTTGATCGCCTGAACTAGTTGCCAGGTAGAATGCTTGGGTCCTCCTTTCAAACCATTAGAGGCTAGGTATGCCCAGCTCCAGGTCGACAAGAAAAAAGGCGTTAGGTCGCACTAGTTGATCGCCTGTGCTAAAAGTTGCCAGGCATAATGCTCTGGTCCACCCTTCTAGCCTTGAGAGGCTGGCTATGCTCAGCTCCAGGTCGATAAGAAAAAGCACGTTAGGCCGCACGAGTTGATCAACTACTTTAAAAGTTTCCAAGAAGAACGCTCGAGCCCTCTCTTTAAACCTTAGAGGCTAGTTATGCCTAGCTCCAATTCGAAAAGAAAAAGCACGTTAGGCTGCACGAGTTGATCACCTACGCTAAAATTTTCTAGGTAAAACGCTCGGGCCCACCTTTTGAACCTTAAGAGGTTGGCTATGCCAAGCTCTAGGTCAATAAGGAAAGACATGTTAGGCTGCATGAGTTGATGGCCTACACTAAAAGTTGCCAGGCAGAATGCTCAAGCCCTTCCTTCAAACCTTGAGAGACTAGCTATGCCTAGCTCCAGGTTGAAAAGGAAAATCTCATTAGGTTGCACAAGTTGATTGTCTGTGCTAAAAGTTGTCAGGCAAAATTCTCGGGCCCTCCCTTCAAACCTTGAGAGGTTGGCTATGCCTAGCTCCAAGTTGATAAGGAAAAGCACGTTAGGCCAAACGAGTTGATCACTTGCACTAAAATTTGTCAAGCAAAATGTTCAGGCCCACCTTTTGAACCTTGAGAGGCTGGCTAGGCCCAGCTCCAAGTCGATAAGGAAAAGTGCATTAGGATGCACGAGTTGATTGCTTGTGCTAAAAGTTGCCAAGCAGAACACGCGGGCCCTTCCTTCGAACTTTGACAAGCTAGCTATACCCAACTCTATGTTGATAAGAAAAAGCACATTAGATAGCACAAGTTGATCGCCTACACTAAAATTTGTTAGCCAAAATGCCCGTGCCCTTTCTTCAAACCTTGAGCAGTTGGCTATGTCAAGCTCCAGGTCAATAAGGAAAACCGCATTAGGCCGCACAAGAACAAAGTTATATATATATATATATATATATATATAACATTAAACAAACATGGAGCTGTTATTGCATTATTATTAAAAATGAGTTGCGATTCAAATACAAGCAAAATTACATATCATAAGTAAATGCTTTTCAAATGCTTTAATTAGCGAGCTTCGTTCCTATCTAATGGTTCAGGCCAAACCAATGGGAAAATTTTGACCTGAATACAATTAAGAAATTGTGACAAGTATTGGAGAACATCCTCTGGAGTCAATATCCCATCTTCAAGCATTCCTTCAAACTCAAGGGCCGACTTCGTAATATCAAGAAACACATCTTCTCCACCCTTCAAGTATGCATCGGCCCACAATGTTTCCTTTAAGCTAACTTGGCCATCTCCTCCAAAGATTTCTTATGCTTCAATGATTGAGCTTTGTAACTCTCATATAGCAAAACATTCTCACGCTTCAGACGTTCAACCTCACTAAATAACGTCGAGTTATCTTTTTTTAAAGCACATACCTTTATTCGCAAAGCTCGATCAATAACCATTAATAATATATGAAAGAATATTGATTAAGGTTACACTTATAACCTCTCCTTACCTCATCCTCTTTATATATCCATAGGTTACGAACAGTTTTCATACACGTGTACAAAATATATATTTTCTATGTACCCAATCATTAATGTTTAAAAAAATATATGTTTTAATAATAACAAAACATATGTAAAGCAAAGTACAAAATCAAAATAAAAAAAGCATGTTTGGAATCATAAAATAGATACGAGCCGAATATTAAATACCATATGTTAGTACTAAAATAGACAGAACAACAGTACGGGAAAATAATTACCGAACATACATGGGAACATTTGTTGCATAAATCATCATATTATATATAAACTAGACAAACCATTTGTTATGTGTCCAAAAAAAACATTGTTCTTTAATAAAATGAGCCAATAAGCTCGTGTACAACAATAAAAAATATATAACAAAAATGAAAAGTATATAGCACAATCAAGGCTTCCCGGCATTGCCATCAACAACACTATCATATTTACTGTCCACCTCCTTAACAACATCGTCGACCTGAGTTTGGGGAGAGCCGAGCAAGTCTAGGTCGAGAATGATGTTATATTCTTCAAGCTTGCCCTTTTTGACGGATTAACCTTGAAGGTCTCCATAGCCTTATTATAACCCACTTGGGCAAACTACATGTTATTGGATTTGGAAACCTCGAGGTCCTTCTAAGCCTTGGCACGTGCTCTTTTCTCCTTGTCCAGCTCTTCCTTTATAGCACGGAGATCATTTTTGGATTCCTCGTGAGCTTTAAGGGCTGCATGTTCCCTGTTTTCTAGCTTGACAGTTTGAGCGTGCAAAGAAGTTACTTTGAAAAAGGACACCTCATGCCCCTGTCTCTCGATCTTAAGGTCATTCTTTAGGCTTTCGAGCTGGCATATCTTGAAGTATCAAATGAAAGACATGGACTTATACAAAAAAGCGTAGAACACACCAGTCAGAAATAAAATAAATTTGTATGTATGTATGTATTAATCACAATACTACCTCAACTAACTTGCGATTCACAAGTGTTAGTGCATCGACCTCTTTACATAGGTCGTCCAGAACATTTCATTCAACCCAGTAGGTAGCATCCGGACGAACTCGTCCATTGCAACCAGATTCCCCAAAACAAGCTCTGAAACATTTAGCCCATCATCAGAACATTGAATGCCCTTTTCCTTTGTCAGGTACTGATGGTTGAGAGGTCGTGAATAAGGGAAAGATAGGGGATCTTGGACTATCCTCCACGTTGGTGCCCTATGCTGGAGAAGAAGGGACCGTCTTCCTTGGGGCAATCCTCCTTTTCTTTAAACCTTGCGATGAAGAGTGTACTTTGGCCATTGCCTAGAAGCTAATGAACAAAGTGTTCATGTCAATATCATTTGGATCCATCTCTACAAAGTAAACACAAATAGTTAGACAAATAATTTAGTTTCACAAGCCAAAACATTGTGCCACAATCCAGGTACGAAACTTAAAACTTCGCCCATAAGCTCAAAATTGGACCCAAACTCCGAGGTTGAGGCTTTCCTGTTAGAAGAATGACACTTACCTTAATTTATTCTTGTAGCCGGCGGTCTGGCACCGGGCCTCAATAATCCGACAACTACTAAATTAGGAGTTAATATAATTTTTTTCCAAGGGCTTAGTTTTCTAAAATATCCTTGAAGCTAAGCTAGGCGAGTTTTGTTCGTTTATTCAAAGTAGCTAGGTGAAAACACGAGCATTTAAGCATGTTCTTCACATTCACCCAAACCAATGAAATTTGATTCCCTTCCTTTTTCGACTCCCACTGACCAGAAACATAAAAGAAAAATTGTTTCCAATCTCTTTCATTGTCCAATATAATTACGTTCAAACCTTGGTCTTGTTTGGACGATATGTACACCCTATGCTCATCAACCAAGCTCTATTTTCAGGCATATGCCTCGTTAAATTTGGCATGCCTATTGTAATCCCGATATCTCTGCACAAGACCATTATACATATTAAATATCTCCAACCATTCAGAAGGATTTGCCTGGGGAATATTTGTGCTTATCTCAAGAAGTCCCTTATAAACTTGAGAAGAGGGAAACAAAACTCAAATATGAGTGGCTTCTCATGAAACACAGTCCACCCAGTTTGAGGTATCTGTCAACTGTGCCCAGATTTGAAATCTTTATGTGCACACTCTTTGGGATGTGGTAAGCATTCCAAAGTCGAAGCTCATCCTCTAGAGTAAATTCACAGGGTTTGGGCTAAGACCTCCAACCCAAAGTCCTATGAGTTGGCTTGCTAGTACCTTTGCCCTTTCCCTTGACTTCTTATGCCAAGACCTCATAATTGCTAAGCTATTCCTGATTGGAAACTTGATCAAAGAGCCCGCTGCTGTTGGAAGAGCCACAATGATAATAATGTCTTGGGCATCGAACAAGCTTTCAAATGAACTGGCTATTGAACCAGATTCATCTGAAGAGCTAGAAGAGAAAGTGCTTGCTAACTCTTCACCCTCCATAATCGACAAGGGTCCCGACAAAACTTCTACAAGTTTTTTAATCCCCTTACCAGCTATGATATATAAGCTAATAAAGTACGACCTAACACAAGGAAAAAAAAATTCAAATTATTGCAAGGACAAAAATAATACCTATATAGTTAATTGAAAATTGGCGTGTAGATAATACCGACTTGAAAAGAAAAGAAGTTGGGTTAGAACCGATTCGAAAGGCTTGAGAGCAGAACAGGATGAACCGAGTAGTAGAATGGTAGGCCTATGGTGAGTAATTCAAGGAGACAATCGACAGAGAGAATAACTGGTTACACAAAGAAAAAGCTCAGAGTAAAGGGAACGCCTCTAAACCATCAACCTTATACAATAAGAACTATCCTACCATTGTTTAGAAATTTCTAGAAAAACCATTGATAGATGTGCATGGCAATCAGAATGCAAAGAGACAGATCCAGAAACGTTACGAAAGGTCTAACAATGCTCTTCAAGTCCGTGCAAGACCAAACTAAAAGAGTAGGGAACTTGATGTTTGGACATGGACCTAACATCCTATTGAGGTCTCTTATTACCGACCTTCAGACCGTATACTCAAACACTACAAGGGACCCCTCTGCCCGTATATTTTACCAAGTACTTTAATATCCGAGGATCAGGCTATCTTTTGCAAAGATACAAAGACCGACCACATACTTGGCTTCAATTCTTATTAATATTATTTCATGTATAAATTACAAATGTATCCCCATTAGAAATGTAACACCTATAAATATTCAATAAAAGGTCATTGAACTACTAGCATTAAACATATCATTTATTGCTTTCTCTATTTTCTCTTTTCTCTCTCTCTAGAATTTGATCTATCTCCCAATAACATAAATCGTCAATTAGTATTTAGGACTGAAGTTTTTGGGCTAGGTAAATCATAGTAAAGCATAACAAGGTTAGATTAGCCTAAAAGTTGAGATGTGTCAACCTAGCTAATTGAGAATTTTTATGCAGTAGGTAAGGACTTAACAGTTCACGGTTATTATGTGAGCTATACTCAATTAAAGAGAATGAAGAATAAATCAATTACTTGACCTCAAGGCTCTCTATCAGTACATGCCTAAGCCTTGCAATAAAATAGAGCTGCTTGTGGTCCAATCACTCCTGAACAAGTGTGCCAACTTGTTCAGTTTGTGACTACTACTAGCTAACTAACCGTAATTAACCTCCCATGGCCAAAAATTGAAACCCTCTTTGTTCCTTTTTAAGGAAAATTCTAATATGTTACACCTCACTATCCACAATGTCTATTGGGAAGTTTTCAAATAAATTTTTTTCCCTAAAATGTATAATTATTAGGGGTGTATATGAATGAGTTAGTTTGGGTTTAGACCAAAACCAAAACCAACCTAATATGATTAATTCTTTAAAAAATGAAAACCAAATCCAACCAATAAATTTGAAAAATCAATCTAACCCAAACCAATTTTTTTGGTTTTTATTGGGTTAAGAAAATTTTCCCCTATTTTTTGCTAATTGATTTTGTTTATTAATCTTTCTTTTTTTAAGTCTTGTATTATAGTTTCTATGTTTTCAATATTAATTTTATAATAATTCTTAAATTTAAATATTTAGATTTTAATAACTTACCTAATATCATTACTCATATCAGTCATCAAGTGCAAGAAAGATTTAAAAGTAATACAAATAGATAATAAAGAATAGTAAGAACTTATCCGGCAAAATTCGCTAAGTTTTATATGCAAGTCATCCATAATATTGATCATGTGATGCAAACTCTAACGATAAAAACATAAAAGTTCAAATCTCTACTACACATCGTCTATTACAAAATAAAAAATGTGAATAAAATACTTAAATTACCATGAAAAAGCATATAAAAATAAAGAACCAAACAAAAGGGGGCGGCAGTGATTGGAGAGAGGGGCTGACGACGACTGGCAACTACTCAGAAGAGATTTATGACCATGAGAGGCAAGAAAAAATAGAAAAAGTTGTATAATCTAATGTATTAGTGATAGTAAGAGTTTGAGTAATCTTGAAAACTTAATGAAAATTAAAAATAGTAATATAAATATAAAAATAATAAATGGATTGAGTTAGTTCTGTTTTTGCAAGGTTTAAAGAAATGAAATCGAACAAACTCAATATTAATCTTTTTTTAAATAAAGAACCAAACTAAACCAATAAAAACTCAAAATCGAGCATTTTGGGTTGGCTTAGTTAGGATTGAGTTGGGTTGATTCTAAAATTTTTTGAACACTTCTAATAGTTACATATGCTATAAGTTAGAATGACACTCATTTTTATATTATCAAATAGGTATTTGAGATCTTGAAAAAAAAAAAAAAGGGTATTTGAGATAAAAGGAGATAATTAAAGTTCCATGGATTATGAATAGCTCAAGTATAGTGTAGGGCAACTTCAATGAGACTCTATCTTGTTATTAATTTTTGTACTAAAAGTTGCTCTAAAAAGGCTCAAAACTTTTGCATTAAAATAGATCAATGAATAGTATCGCACTATATGTGACACAATACTGTTCATTTGCATTTTTAAAAAAATAATATTTAAAAAAAATACATTTTAGTATGATATTTATTGTGGTAAGTTGGAGATGAAAAAAATAGTGCAACTTTTATACTAAAATAAAATTTTGAGTAACATGCGTCCCTACTTGATAGTCATTCATACTCCGTTAGTAACGATCCTACATTTTATGTCGAGGTCCTACATTTTAAAATCTTAATCAATAATAATTATTTTTCTTTTTTATATAATTCACTTATTTATCTACTTTTATTTTTAACTTTTAAAAACACATGTTTATCATATTATAAAAAATATTTATATTTAATGCATTTATAAAAATATGTTAAAAGAATGTTAATCATGTTAAAAAAAATGTATATGAAGCGTTTGAGTTTAACATAAGGTTAAAAACAAAACTTATAATATGTACTTATTTTATAATAATTTGTCACCTACTCAAAAAAAAAAAAAAAAAATGAACAGTGTCTCCTCAATTTGAATGATCACAACTTGGGTAGTGTACCGGAAGAGTAGAGGGAAAAAGGAATCTCATAGAGAGAGACTTCGGCTTTGGGTTGTGTTACCAAAAGAGAACCCTAGGTAGGGTTAATGAAGGCACTGATGGTTTAGTCCCTGTTTGGTGAAAGCTAAGTTTGGGCATTGGTTGGGGGTAGAGTGGTCCTGTTTTGAGGTATTGCTTTCCTCAGTGAACTGTATTGCTATAAAGAGGTGTAAAAATATTAAATTTATTTTATCTATTTATCATTACTTTTTAAGATGTTTTTAAGAGTTTAAGGCAACCAAAACTGAGTACTGACTAGGGGTGTACATAATCTAGTTCGATCTAATTTTTGTCTAAAAAAATAATCAAATCAAATCGAATATATTACTTTAATCAAATCGAACCAAATTATTGTCTAATAAAATTATTAAAATCGAACTATCCAATCTAGTTTGGTCTAGTTTGGTTAACGATTTTTAAAAGTTTTCATTTTTTTTTTCCTCTAAATTTGTTAAAGCTTAAAAATAACATAAAGTAAAAAAATATTTGAATCTAAATAAATTAATTAATATATACAAAAAATATAAATCATATAAACATCCTAAAAATAATCATAGAATCAATTACAATATAGAGCTAAATATTTTCACAAATTCTACAACAAAATACAATAATAATTAATCCATAAATAATATATTAAAAATAGCTTAGGGAGTTAGGGTTGCATATTTTGATTATGAGAAGATATATAATTAATATATATTTTTTGGTTTTTTTTTTTAAAGAATAATATATTAAAAATAATTATAAGTAATGATCTAGTCCGATCCAATTTAGTTTAAAAATTCGTATAATCGAACCATTTGTAAAACAGTTTGAAGAAATAAAAACTAAACCAGACCATTTAATTTGTAAAACCGTTTGGTTCGGTTCGGTCTGGTCTGATTTTTCAATTTTAATCGATTTGATCCAATTTTTAGACACCCCTAATATTGAGTACAGTTTACAGTGACAGAATTATGTAGGCGTTATAATGGCATAAGCCCGATATTATATATATATATATATTAAACATGTATTTTTTATATAAAATTATATTTTTTACTATTAATTATTATGCATATTATATTAGCCCAAGTTCAATTATTTTTTATAATAATTATGTATGTGTAAGCGTGTGATCATATATTAAAAAATATACATTCAATTCATTTTATACCACCAATATTATGAAAGAAAAATAAAAATATTAAAAATTTATTTTTATTTTTATTTTTATACAATAATATATATTTATATATTAAAATAATTTTTATTTATCATTTAAAATTTGATCTCCTAACATTTTCATTCTAATCTCGCCCCTTCAGTAAGAGCAGAGCATAGTAGGAGCTACACGGGCTGCAGCCTCGACCAACATTTTTACAAAAAAATTAATTACATGTATATTTTTAACATTAAATAAATATTTTATTTGTAATAGTATATTTTGTCTAATTTTTGTATGCATATTTTGATATATATTAACAATATTTAATAAATATGTTGATAAAAATTACATAAATTGTGAGTAAAGTGGTGAAATATATACACATTTTTCATATATTTGGTAACTATTAATGACACAAATAAAATTGTAATCATATGCTATATAAAAATACTTCTTAAATTAATATGCAATCATCCAAAAAAAAAAACTTCAAATATTTAACTTTATACTCAATATTATAAAAATTAAAAATTAAAAGAATAAGCATACAATAAGTTTTCATACTAAGCTTTTAAGTTTTTATAATTTATATTGTCAAAGTTTGTTTCAACCCAAATTTTAACTTTATTTATTATTATTATTTTGCATTTTATTTTAATAACTTTTTGAATTTATTTAAAATTTCTTTATATGAAAATTTTAATATTTCTTTGTCTTTAATTTTTCATTCATTTTTATTAGTCAATCTTATATTATTTATCAACAATATATTTTTAAATGTAGTCTCAAGTTTAAAATTTTAAATCATATTTTATTTTTTATTTTTTTATTTATTTTTTTATAGTTTTAGTTTTAACAATTATAAATTTTGCTATGTTTAAATAAGCTTTTAATTTGCCAAAATTTTTTAGTTAATAAATTTATTTTATACATATATGATATTAATACTTATTACAATAATTTTGGTTGAATTTTTGTTATATGTTAATTATAATGTGTTTAATCTAGATTTTTGAGTGATAAATCTATGTCTCTATTATAATATGATAAGTAAAATTTAATATTAAATTAAATAAATTTTACTAAAACTTTTATTAATTATATGTTATGATGTATTTTTTAATTTTTAATATTTTAATAAAATTTTATAATTTGTATAAAAAAAATTAAATTTAGCCCTTCCTAAAATATTATTCTGCCGCAGCCCCCCGAGAGGCTTTGCAAATTGCAATCTATCCAACTATCTAAATCCAACTGATATCAAATTAATTCGAATTTTAAGTATTATAAGTTTTTAATAAATCAACACTTGTAATAAATATTTAAGTTATTGAATGAATAATCAATTATATTTTTAACTAAAAATGTTAGAAAAGCGTGTAACATAGTGATAACTCACAATTAAGTGAAGTTGATCTACTTGTACTCGTAAAACATCAAGTTTTGGGACCAAAAATCTGTTCAATTATAATATTTAACGAATTTGTATCAAAATATCAAATAATATATTCTTTTAAGTGGACACAATAAGAAAGTGGAGGTAGAATCCTATTAATATGTTACTTAAAAAAATTGCAACAAAATGATTTTCCCTTTTATTTATTTATTTATTTTAGAGAAGGGTTGGTTAATTAATATGCAGTCTGCTGCATGTGGCTCCTTAAGTCAAAACATAAGTTTGAACCATAGATAAACAGCTGTCTTGATTCTTCCTTCCTTTTCTGTTTTTTCTTCTTTTCTTTTTTTTTCTTCTTTCTATCTTTTAGTAGTGTTGTGCATAATTATTCTATGCACCAAATTACATGCATCATTTATATTAATTAAATAATATTACATAAATTAATATATGTATTAAATTATAATAAAAAAATATTTTTTTATCAATTTTTTATATATATATATAACATAATTTAAATTGACTCTTTTTAGCAAGTATTCTCATAATTATTTTATTATTACACATCTATAACTTCATATTAAATTAATAACTGATATATTTCTTAATATAAATAAGATTTTTTTTTTTTTTTTTTTTTTTTTAAGGATTCTTGAAAAGTTTTATGTGCTTAATGTTTGAAATCGGTAGCAAAAGTGCGTCTAATATTTAATTTGTTCAAAAAATATTCTCAAAGTTACTGTAAATTAATGTTTGATAATTTTCGTTAACAAAGTAACCGTTATTTTCTTTAAAAAGAAAAAAAAATATATATATATATATATATATATATATAAATTTAATCCTTTTTCTTATATTTATATAATGCTTAAATTTTATTTAGTATTTATTTTACACAAAAAAAAGTGGCAAATTGTGGAAAAAGGCTACATGCATGTTAAACTCGTGTTTTGGCATAAATTATTTCGTGTAAACTTGTTAGTAATACATAGAAAAATATACTGGAAAAAAAAAACACAAGATCTTGCAAAAATCTTTTGATAATGTCTATTCAACGTCTGCATAAATTACTTGAACTCTTAAGCATTACACATAATCCTATAAACTGAAGCTATTCCTAAAAAAATAATGGTTACAAATTCCCAGTTAAATTACAACACTGTTCCTTCCGTAGGAACCGAGATTATAATTGTACAGATAACAATTTTACACTGGCTCCCAACTCTACAAGTATAATGATTTGTTCGAACCCAAGTAACTCACTCATGAAAAAAATCAAATAAATAGTGATGATTCTATACTAGTAGTAATACACTAGAACAATGCATTACAACATTCTAAGTTTACAAAAATTACAGGTGAGGGCAGATTGGTAACCTTCATTCCGAGCCAAGAAATAAAAACACTACTTTTATTCCTAAATCTCTTTAGCTCGTAATTCGTTTAGGCGTGAAACCAACAATTCATAGAGCTCTTGAGCAGTTGGACGATCAACCGGATTTTCCTTTGTGCACTGGCGAAACAAATCAACAAGGAAAGCCAATGCTTTGGAATCACCCTCTCTCTGTTCCAGCTCTGCATCAGATTGAACCATAGTAGGCTCATTCAATGACCCCAAAGCTTCAAGCTCATTTGTCAATTGTGGCCGCTTGCCTGACTGTTCAGACAGTTACTAAGTTGGCTTACCAAAAGAAACTAAACTTTCAAAACAAAACAAAAGGAAATATACCGAAGATAGGACATCACCTTGCTGTCACAACACAGTGCTATAAGGTTTGTTTTTTTTTTTTTTTTAATATATATATTGATAAGCATCTCTTGAAACTTACATTTCATACGCTCACATTTCAGATTATCAACTATTTTATACCAATAATATCAACAACAAAAAAACACTATTTTATACCAATTGGAAAGTCAAATATGAATGAGAGAGAGAGGTAAATACCTGAATGAGGTCATGCATTTCAACCTCAGATGCTGTTGAATATGGGACTTCCAATATCAACATTTCTAGAAGAAGACATCCAAATGACCATACGTCCACCTCCTGTAGCCAAAAAAGAGGAAACATTTAAACACATAAGCAATTCTGCTGGCAACTTGAGTATTAAAAAGATATGTAAAAAAAAAAAAAATAGAAATTCAAGAATAACAGCATCGAGAACAATTGATAACATAAACAGGGCAAAAAACAGTATACCAGTCCGTAAGTATTACGCTCATGCATTGCCTGCAAAACCTCTGGAGCCATCCAGCGAGGTGTTCCAACACAAACATCCGGCGGAGGTATCCCCACATGAGCAATACAGCATGTATGCAACAAAGATCTAAGAGGCACTGCTCTATCAAAATCACATAGCTTCACAGCAGGCGTTCCTTCAGCTATCTTCCCATCAAAGTTGATTAAAATGTTTTCACTTTTTATATCACGGTGAATTATGTGCTTTGAATGCACTTCTGCCAATGCACATGCAACATCTCTAGCAATACACAAAGCTATCTCCACTGGTACATGCTTCTCACCAGCTCTTGATAGCTTTTCTATATAGCTCTATAGAACAAGAAGCATGACAATTGTTGATGCAAAAGAAAAGAAACCAAGCAAAAGAAAAATTTTAACCAGCTTAAGTAAATTTACCTTAAGTGTTCCACCTTTTATGTATTCCATCAAAATAGCATACTGCAACAATCTACGTCCAGACTTACCATCTACGGAAGAAACCCACTTAGCAGATATACGATGTCCATACATCTCTACTATACAGGAGTGCTTAAGAGCACCCAGCATTCTTACTTCCCCTAAACACCCATACTCAAAATTCCTAGCATCATCCCCAGAGGCTCCAAAAAGCTCCATAGTACGCACCTGGCATCCAACAAGACAGGAAAACCAAACATTATTCAACGATTAAGTTCAAAAGGAGGCAAGATCATAGAACCAACAGGAGTAACTTTAAACTCACAAAGCTGTCTAATTAACAATTACAAATTCAACATGTTAAAGACGATGAAGTTGTTAACAAAATATATGGCCCGGAAATGTAATTAAAGATGTGAAATACATGAAATAAGAAAAAGGAAAAAAAAAAAATTAAGCACGTTCATCACATGAATTTATGAAACCATTAAGCCATAATAACCAAACACATTGGGGAAAAAAGAACTTTGAAGGCTGAAGCATTCGGAATCAGTCAAAACCCTAATGCAAGACATTCTGAGAAATATACCTTTGCTACAGCCTCAACTGATCCATATTTGCACAGGATAAGAGAACTAGAATTGGACTTAATAATTTCATCAGAAGATGACAACGAAGGAAATGAACAACCAGAATCTAACCAGCTTCCTGAAGAAAGAGGAACTTTGCTCCTAGAAAGAGGAATATACCTGTGAAAAGAGATCAATCAGAGAATGCAAGGAAACACAAAAGAAAATGACGCAAAAAGGGGGAAAGCAATAGAAAACGTAGGTAGCAACAAAATTCCATCGTTTTTATTAGGCATTTATCATTTCCCTCTCTATTATGTTATAGGTATAAGGGGATTTGGTAATGAACACTTAGCATGGTGATATATCAGATTCTAAGCATGGACATGCTGATAAACCAAGATGTAAATTTTTATCTACCAATTAAAAGTACTAGTTAACAACATATGCATTGCACGTAAATTGTTTTACTTCTTTTAATTTCTCTTTGATTAATTTCTACAACATATTTGAAATAAAAAGTACAAAGTTAAATTTCTTAAGAAAATGAACTGTGAAAGTAAATTCAACAAGGACTACAAGTTTTGAATCAAATAGAGATCCATCATGTAAAAATTCAAAGAAAATGAATAATAAGCATTGTTAATTAAAGTTTTTAAGTTTTGAAAGTGTGTTTAACATGTGCACAAATATTTTTTTTTTTTTCCTAATAGGTCCTGGTAAAAAATTAAAACAAAGATGAGATATATTAGTGAGTACACTCCATAAATAGAAGTATTTTTATTTAAGGTGCTTAGCTTCTTTTTTTCCTCTAAATTTAAAACAAAATATAAAGGGCAAGATATATCTTTTTTAAAAATTTAAGGGCATTTTGTTATTATTTTAGGTGTGATTTAGACTTTTATGTATTTTTATATGTGTATATATATGTATAAATTTAGAACAGCATTAGATAAAATATTCTAAATTGAGGCAAAAATGAAACCCTCCATTGGAAAGGAAACATAAGATTTAAACATGTTCAAATTGATATTAAACTAAATGCAGCCATTCTTATCTCAAAGGAAAGAACATACAAACATTTGGAACATTCCATTTTGAATTACAGAGGCATCCCTTGCTAAGAAAGTCAATTAACCATTATTTCTACGAGTTGCAACTTAAAAACAAAGCCCGTAGATATCTTTGACTCAAAATTCAAAGTAGCAACCCAAATGCCACAGCAGCCCGAACACAATCTACTTTCAAGACTAGATTTACCACTAAACAAAAAAGTGACGTAACCTTTTGGCAATTTTGGGAGGGGGAACAAAAACAAAATTATTCCGTTTTAGAAATAGGGTCTACTGGTCTTTCATAGATCGTAATCAACCCAAAATTATCAAGATTACTTCTCCTTTAGAGAGCATTTTAGGTCATCCTCCATAAAAAACAATAGGTCATACTCCATCAAAAACAATAGGCCAACCCATAGTTGAGAAAGTATTCTTGGGCTACCTCCTAAACCAATCACCTCACCTCTACAAATTACAAGTATACTTGATCCTCCACCAAGAAATTTAGAAACCACTCCATATGTTCAACTTAAATCCTTGCACTTCAATAGAACCAAAACCACCTGAAACACCCAATAATCTCTATTGAAAATCTTTCAAAAGGATTACCTTCTACTTCTTTGCTTGCCAAGTCTTCTCTATAAACAAAAAGTTTGATCCTTGTCCTTCACCCAACCAAGTTCGTGCTAGAGCCATTGGTCCTTAAGTTAACACTAATACAAAATTGCTAGAAGTTTCTACACTATGCACTTACAGTCAAGTGGGATGGTATGCTACCAAAACCAGGCTCAAGCCCTTCTTCACTATCATCCATTATGCTACAGGTTTGAGATGCTCATTCTATCCTTATTATGCACTCACAATTCAAATGGGATGGTTTGTTATCCTAAACGAGACTCGAGGGCTCCTTCCTTATCATCTATTCATTATAACTTTATTATGTGCCTCATGCACCTTCCAAGAAGGTTGATGAAGTTCCACCTATTCCGCTTATTACCCTATGATTCTACTAACTCACCAGAGAAAAGTTCTTTCTCAGTCTAGGAGAGTAATCTTGACGAAAATTGGGATATTAATACAATTTTAGAACAATTAAAAGGCCTATACCAGAGTTCAAATAGATTTAGAAATATAATTTCTTTATAGTTCTTATTCCATTAGGATTAGAGCTTTAGATAGAGTTTGATTTCTAATAGGGTTGCATTTAAGTGCTATGTAAGTAGAGCCTATACTATTGTAATTTTAAAGAAGCACTGATTAATGAATCATTGAACAATTATGGATTTACTCCCAATTATCTCTTTCTTCTTCTAATTCTCTTTCTACATTCTTAACTTCTCCTTCTCTATTTCTACGTTTACAGTCCCTGTCCACATCAACACTTGCAGGGAAACCAAATATTACTTACAAGAATGCAAAACTGTCAATCTGAATTCCATACATCAAAAAAAAAAAAAAAGCGACCCAAACCCAAAACACGAAACGAACCTCTCTAAGTAATGAGAATGCTGCTAAATCTTCACACAGAAACCAACATTGCTACCATTGATTGAAACCATATAGACATAGAAAAGAAAGAAAAAGGGATAGACAGGGAGAGAGATAGAGAGAACAATCGACTAAGACAATTAAAGACATGCATCACACTAAAGCGAAACCTGACACGCAAACAAAAAAGGCAATATTTTAGCCTTTTGGTAAGCATAAAATGCCAGAACTCTGCCAGCCAATTAATAATCTGTATATACATGTGCATGTTTGGAAGAAGGTGGAGGGATAGAGCAAGAGAGATGGGCGGAGACACAGAGCCTCACCTGCAATGATACTCTGGATCTGTTTCCTTTCTTATTTCATGTGGGCGACATGCATCAACCACCATACGAACTTGTGAATTTCCCCTTTTGATTAAAATAATATTCCAAGCATGTGGCCTAAAATCCAGATAACCCCTAACAAGTTCACAAGGGACTGGAGGTTCCACCCTGTCACATAGATACTAAAGAAAATGCATTTACACAAATCAGGATACAATTAATCTTATAAAAAATATACAATTAAAACCAAAACGTCTGAATACAAATCGTGTTCAAACATAAAGATAAACAAATCACCTTCAAAAGCAACGCTCTATGTCTACAGACACCAAACTGCAAAGCTCCTAACGGCACTACAATGGAATTGCATCTTTCTTTGATAGAACGAATTGATTTTTCACAAAGATCAGAAAGAACAATATCTGCCCGAAACTCGTCAACTGGCTTAGTTGGTCTCCTATTGCTGTTTCCAGTGGAGCAAGTGCAAACAAAAGGTTTCCGATAGTTTGAACCAGATATATCTTTTCTCGTCCTTTCAACAAGTGAACCTCTATCACTGCCACCAAAATGATCAGATACAAAAAGTGCAAGCAATGAAGCAATTTGCAGCTCATCAACCCAATCACCATCTCTAATCAAATAATGTAACTGCTTGAAGCGAAACAATAATCCTTGAGCAGAATGGGCAATTGCATCTAACTCTTCATCTCTTTCCCTGAAGATAAGAATAAACAATAGAATTCATTTATTGTTGAGAGCCAATGTATTGTGCCAAAAGCCACCATTAACTACAAATGATCCCTGCAGCAGCATAAAGAACAACTACAAGATTACCTATCAACAAGAATAACTTCACGTGAATCGAGACGAAAATTTTGCTCATAGCTACTTAATGGTAAGAAGGGTCGTTCACGTCCAGCATCATAAAATCCATCTGGGATATGATCCTCAATGCTGCAAAATGAAAAGACACTGTATTTATGGGATAACCTTGTACAATCAACAGCAGCTCTTCGAGACTTGCGTGGTTTTGGGCTATCAAGATCCCTATCTGAATGCCTCTTCCACTTTGAATTGCTCTTTGATACTTTTGCAGAAGTACTATCATCTTGATCACAGCACTTATTATTGCCATTTCTACCTATTTCAGTAGAATCAAGGCTAGCACATGAGCAATTTTCTACATTAAGCCTCTCTTTTAAACTGCTATCAGTATCCTTGACATTGTCAGCCAATTTTTTACTCTGCCCTTCCCCATGAATTCCTTTACTGTCATCATCGATTTCAGATGTGTCTTCATTGCAAGTTCCAGAATCAAGGACTTCTACATTATCACCTTTGCAGTCATCATCCTCCTTTGTAGGTGATAATTTTGAATGACTGATGCATTTCTGTTTCCTGCTATTGTTTAATCTTTCTTGACGAGCTTTCTGCTGAAAATAATATCTTCTTTTCCACCTTTTACCTGACCTACGACTAGAAAAGCATCTACTGTTTGATGCCGGACCGTTTAGCAGACTTGCAAAACTATGATTAGAGCCTGTATCAATTCAAATACATAGTTGGAAACAAAACAAAGTGGGATTTTGAAGAGAGAATCCAAGTATGATTTGTAAAAATGAGTTAAAAAAACTAAGTTCAAACTCTCCACCTTTGTGAGAAAGACTTCCATCATGCTCCTGAATGACAGCATCATATAAATCCATTTCAACTGATGAACTGACAAAATCGTCATTAAATGCATCTATTCCATTTCCTTCCATTTTGCAGCATATCCAGGAAGGTATTTGGCAATGAGTGAAAAGCTTGTTGTACTAAAGCATAAAAAACAATCACGAGAACAATGAACATGTCAAGTTTTCTACTTAAATAAAGAATGAAACAGACCCAGCGATGTCCATACTTGAAGTGTAGAAACATCAAACAATGCATCAAAAAGACATCAAAAATTGAAGAATTAACATGTTGCCATTTTCTGTTCCTAAAGAAAATAAATCACAAACAATCAACATTTACTTGTAAGACGACAAAAGAAGCATGTTAAAAGATTATCAACATGAACAATATCAAATAAGACTGAAAAGGGAAGACAGTGAAAATGAAACTCAAAAACACTAATTCTAGAAATAGAAAGAACATAAATTCATGAGATCATGTACCAAAGTTACAAAAAAGAGGCTATTATCCTAGGAATTGACAAGCGTGGTCCTTCATATAACTCCCAACAATGGTAGAAGCACGTTTGAAAAAGTGATCATGACAACCGAGACAGTTAAAATGGCTGGAAAAACACAAGTGAAAACAAGGAAGAACTTAACATTGTGTGGCTACCATTCCTCAAAAAGCCTTAAGCAGGTGAGGCAATGCTTCTTTTCATATGATATATATTGTTTCGTCTTACACTATTAACTGCGGAAATCAATCAGTGCAAGTTACGCACAATGTAGAAGTGAAATAAATCCTCAATATTAGAATAGACTCATAGGTTGCAGTGTACCTGAAGATTCAAAACCTGAAGGTTATGCATCAAGTGAAGTTCAAAAGAACCCAATGATGTCAACCTATTATTTGAAAGGTCTAAGACCTCCAATGTTTGAAGAGATGACAAAGTTGGAGGTAACTCCACCAATTTATTGTTAGCAACTTTCAGTGAAATAAGGGCACTTAAATTTCCAATTTCTGTGGGCAAACTCTTCATCTTATTGAAGGAAATATCTAGATACTCCAATTTCTTTAAGCATCCAATTTCTGATGGAAGGTATCTGCAAGAAAACCACATGATGGAGCCAGTTAAAACAAGGTAACCGTTTTAATATTTTCCAAAATACGATACAAACTAAGCAGTCCTCGCTTACATTAAGTGCATATACTTTCGGTACTGTCATGTGATTGGCCATGACTGTGAAGTCCTTTAAACCGTATTGTATATTATAAAAATTGTATATTTACATATATATTTTGACCCATCAAAGATAAACAATCTTTTTGAATTTTTAATTATAAAACTATGTATCTTTATTTTTTCTTTCATTTCAAATAAAAAATTATATTTTATTTATTTTTAAAGTGTAAGAAAAATATAAAAATAATTTAAATATTGATTTATATAAATTTTTATGATAAAAGTATTTTGATATGTAATAAAACTACGTAAACAAGTTACATACTATTATAAATATAAATTTTTTTATTAAAATATTATCAACTATATTATACATGTTGTCACTAAATACTGTACAAATTAATTATAATACAATTCAATACTATTCAATCAAATACGAATATACTTAACATATCTAATACGGTTCATCAAACATACTATAAGCAATAAAAGTTTATCCAAAGATTTTATACGAATATACTTAAATTCCGTTGCAGTTGTTGTAGCCAAAAGATTTTATCAAAAGAACGAACTCAATGTGCTCATTAGGTTACACAAAATATAAGCATCGAGTCAAGCATGGCAACCACAAATTGATATGAATTCTGCATGATTATCCCATCTAAATCAAATTTCCCTGCCAACATTTTTCCAGTTCTTTTTAAATTTCCATCTTTCCTTTATCCAGGGTTCAGGAAAAGTTATTTAAAATAACAATAGAAGTTTAGCGGTTACAGTAGTGTGATTCGAGCAACTTAATATTCACTTTTGCCAAGTCAGCTAATGCTAATGCGTTTACAAATTATAGTTTAGAGATGCTAACAGAAAAGGCATAAACTCAAAAAGGCCTTTGTACAAGGTCACTTGATTCCGCAGTTGATTAAATTCAAACTAATAGTAGCAAATAGGGGTGGCAATCGTCTAGGGTCACGTAGACACGTGAAAATTTTTACTTTAATTTTTTCATGTAATGAAAAAAAATTATTGATCTATATCTGTATCTTGTTCGCGTTTCAGACACCTAGTAACAACGTCAAAGATTCAATATTTTTTATCATTTCTACAAATTACACAGTTCCACAACATTAAAAAAATAAAAAATAATAAGCAAAAGAAAAAACCAAATACCTTATAGAAAAGTGACAGACGGAGAGCTTTGTCAGGCACTCTAGCCCGGCAATCTCACTCAATATCGGAAAAGATGATGGTCGAGGGGGAACTCTGGACAATTCCAGCTCCTTTAAACCCTTCAATTTATGCAATGGCAACCCACCAAACACAGGCGGTGATGCCTTCAACTGCAAACACTCCAAACCGACCAAACCCCCAAACTCCGAAGGAAATAAATTAACCTCGTTGCCAAAGAATTTCAATGTCCTCAATCGCTTGAGATCACCAACTGAATTGGGTATCAAATTAAACACATTCTTATACAGGTACAAACCATCAAATGAGTCCTCCAAATTTTCAATTAGCGAAAATTCCACGTTTTTCCCTGAAATGTCAAGAACTAATTCATCATCGACGTTACTACGATCACCAACTTCCGAAGATGAACTCGGAACGTCAAAAGCCGATCTCTTGTCGGCAATATTACTACAACCACCAACTGTTAAAGGCGAAATTGAAACATGCGACTGCTTGGGATGGTTTGAGGTTTCTGAGGTCACTTCAGAGACACTTTCCTTAAGATTTTGGTCTTGCATTGGAAATGTTTGTGCCTAATTTGGGGAAACAATCAGAAAATACCAACAATGTGAAGTGAAAAAATTGGATAAGGCTTCAAAAGACTTGCTTGAAGCGATAGATCTATCAGCTGATACCGAAATAAAATTGAAGTTCAATCAAAATGAATCAAGGATTTGGAGGAGAATTAGCCAGGGAGCGGAGTATAGAAGAAGACCCCACCCCTGTCCTTGAAACAAGAAGTTGCGATGGAAGCGAAAACCCTAGAAATCAGTCGCTCTCATTTTGTAGTTGTTTTAGAAAATATAAAGTCAGGTTGAAAAAGAGAAACAAAATAAAATATTTTTGTATATAATCTATTCCTATCTATAAAACATTATTTTAAACTTTTGAAATTAAATTACCAATATAGCCTCATTCTTCTATTATTTACAACTTTATCATTTTAATAAAATTATTTAATTATACAATATAATCTCCTTCATGTATTAAATTTCTTTTTTAACTTCCAAAAAAAAATATGTTTATTTTTTTTATAATATAAATAAATATATATTTTTTTAGTATTATAAAAATAAAAAAATATATTCATTTTTCTTATAATATAAATAAATATATGTTTTTTATTAAGTAATTAAAAATAAAATTAATTAAATAATTTATTTATTTATATATTAAAAGGTATTAAAATTTAGTTTAATTATTATATTATAATTATTTCATTATTTTATATTAATTATACATTTGGCAAAGAATCAAATATCAAGCCAACAAGCATTAATATTTCTGAAATATAACAGTTTTTAACTTTCGAGTGTTTTTTCTTCCCTAAACCTAACTTTGAAGTTTTTCGAAATAAAAAACGTTCAAGGCATTACAAGTTATATTTTATAAAAATTAAAATGTTAAACTTTTAAGGTACAACATTTTTAATTAAGTACAATTAAGTAAATAATTAAAATTGAATTTTTGGTGTATTAATTACGTGGTAATAATGGTATTATATAGATTTTGTTCTTCATCCATATTAGGTGAAGATTTATACATCTACGTCCATGAAAAATTTGAAATAAAACCATTTTGAGCACATTTTTACACAAAAAGCGTCAAGTCTAAGTACTATTATCTTGTTTTTGTCTTCAATTTATAGTTTCAATTTGTGATTATGTTATACTACAATACCATTTATATAAAGGGTATTTTCTTAGCCTTCTTGAATTTATGATTCTTATGTTAGCATGATTTATTCTTTAATTTATATTATTTTGTTTTCTCATTTTTTGTTAAATTCAATTTTATTTTATTTTGGCGATAATGATTTTTTCCTATAAGTAATCATTCATAGTTATGGAATATATAAGGCTTAAAATTTGAACATTTGATTGAGAATATCAAAACATTAATAATTGAACCATAGAAGAATATATAATGTCTCTTTGGTGGAGAAAGCTCCATAATTCTAATTAATATTTAAATTCTTCTTATGTTTTTATTTAAATATCTTAGTTTTATATTTGATATACAGGTGTTGTAAGATTTAAATTTTACATTCAGTTATAATTTTTTAATGCTCATAATATATATACCAATTATTATAAATTAGAAAAAAGTGTCATAAAAGTCCTTTTATTTTTATAAAATATGGCATTTAATTCCTTAAGTTATAAAAAGTGTCTTTAAATTCCTTTATTTTTGAAAAATGTGTTTTTAATTCTCTCTACTTATAAAAAATGAGTTAAGTAAGGAGAAAGTTAATTTTTCATCCAATTTTTCTTTAAATCTAACGGAATAGCAAATGTATCAAATGAATATTTATATTTTTTTGATATATATATACTTAAAAAAATTAATATTTAATTGAAAAATTACTCAATTTTTTTAATTTTCAAAAAAAAAAACTTAAATAAAATTTTCAATATAATTTAAATATAATTTTCAATAAAATTGAAATAAAATTTTCATTGTAATATTTAAAGTCATAACTTAGATAATGAAAATTTTATTTAAGTTTGATCGAATTCAATAAAATTTAAATAAAATTTTCATTGTTTAATATCTAAAATTACAAATTAGACAATGAAAAATTTATTTAAGTTTAATAGAAAGAAATAGTAAAAAATTAGATTATTTTTTTAATTAAAAATTGTTTAATTTGATATATATCTATCGAAAAATATAAATATGTATGTGAAGTACTATTCCGTTAAATTTAATGAAAAATTGGATAAAAAATTAATTTTTTCCTTGCCTGACACCTATTTTTACAAATAAATAGACTTCAAAACACTTTTTTTATAAGCAAATGGACTTAAAGATGCATTTTATAAGCTAGATGACTAAACGACACATATTACATAAGCAAAATGACCATTTTAGCTCTTCATTCTATAAATTTTTATTATAAATGAAATATATGATAATTTATTTAAGGAGGAAATAAGTTACTTTATTTGTAATTATATATGATCTTTATTGAGAGAAAAATTTAATACCATATCCATCCATTCTTAAAGAGTATTGATAAAATATTATTCTTATGTATTGTAACTACTCTATTTTCATGTTGTATTCTTCTATTTTATTATGACTTTCTCATTTTCACATTATTTGTATATTATTATTTTAAATTCTTGTAACTCTTATCATTTCATATTATTTAATATCCTTTCACATTTCGACGTAATTTCATTTTATTTTATCTTTCATATATTTTTGTATACATAATCAACCATAATTTTATTAATATTTTCATGTTTTTTTATCTTTGAAAATCAAATATTTTGTTAAGTATTTTCACAATTAAATCAAACATATTTAATGCAACCCAAAACATTGCATACTAAACGGTAATCACCAAATTTTGGTATATTAGTTTTCTATCTTCCTCCTAATCCTCCTTTTAAGTCTACTTTCCAATTTTATTTTATTTTTTCATTTTATCTTCTTTTAAATTATCAGTTACACAACTTCAGTGCAAACTTTCACATAATAAATTAAATTTAGAAATTATTATAGATATAATTTTTTAAGAAAATGTATATACTCACGTGCAAAAATGCCCGTGCATCTTTTTGCTTGTAATAATAAAATAAGAAGTTCAGTAATTTCATGGAAGTGAATAAGAAATTAGGTAGCAAATGCAAACCTCTCCACTATTTTTCCACTAAAAAATGTTTTATACAAGATGAAGTAGCGTGTACGTAATTGATTATATATTAAGTTAAAATATGAATTTTTAAAATAATAATATGATTTCTCAAAAAAAAAAAATGTGATCATATATTTGAATAATTATATTATAACATTAAATTTATGCATATTTTAACTTCATTTTCGTTTAATTTATTATTTTTAAATTTTTCATATTAATTCATACTTCAGGTATTTAATTTTATTGGAATTAAGTATTTTAAGTGATGTAAATAATATGCTTATTGTGCATTTAACACTCTTCAAGTGGTTTTCTATTGTTATTTTTAAGCAGTGAGAGAGCAGGCATTCATGGCAGAGGAAGCTCTTTTTCATATGGCATAAAATTCAAGAGAATAATTTAAAAAAAAAAAAAAAAAGAACGGCTAGAGCTTATTATTTAGAAGTTAAATGAAATACAAGTAAAATAAGATTTATATAAACTTACAATTAAAAGACACTAAAATACTTTAATATCATCTATAAAGATAATAACATAGATTAATTAATCTAATATCTCATCAAACTCACAATGCAACAATAAAAAGCATTGAAAGTTTGCTAAACAAAAAAATAAAAACGAAAAGTTGAGAATGCCTTTGTAAACAAGCCTGCAATATGCATCGAGGAAGAAACAAAAAGCAATGTGAGAGTGTCAATCTAAAGATGATGTCAGACAATCAATTTCAATATGCTTGGCTAGCTTATGAAATACCATGTTACATGCAATCTAAACAACACTCTTGTTACAATACATAAGAGTAGGAAGAGAAAGTGAAAGAAAAACATTCATATTACCAAGCAACTAAAGTAACCAAACTACCTCACAAGTAGTGAATGTCATAGCATGATCTCTACCTCTGTGAAAGATCTTGAAACAATATCTTGCTTTTCCAAAAAATAAGAAAATCACCTAAAAAGATGCAAAAATTAGTGGTAAACCTACAATGGGTAGGATTAGTACCCCCAATCAGCATCACAGTAGATATGCAACTCCAAGGATGAAGCAAACAAAAATAAAAGACTCTAAAACTATGTTCCTAAAGATACTTTAAAATTAGAAAAAATACTGCCTAATGAATTGAAGTAGGAGAAGTAATAAATTGACTAACAACATGAACATCATATGCAATATCAAGGAGAGTGATAGTGAGATAAACCAAACTGCTAACAACAATGCAATATAAACTAGGATCTGGTAAAGGGAAACCATTAGAAAGAGCATACTGAGCATTAGTCTTAATAGGAGTATCCAAAACTTTGTCATCAGAAAAACGAGCATGATCAAATATGTCTACTATGTATTTAGACCAGGAGAGAAGATAACATTTGAGATAGGAGGTAACTTAAATACCAAAATAACATAAAGAGCTCAAATCCTTCATTACAAATAGTCAAGTCTAATGCTAACTTCAACACTGCAATACCATCCACATCATCTATAGTAATAATCATGTCATCAATATAAAGAAAGCAAAATATGACGAGCAAAAGTACATCTGTAAAACAATGCAGAATCATGATGACTAGAAGAAAAAACAAGGGAGGTGATTACAGTAAAAAACTTCTCAAACCAAGCACGAGATGCTTGTTTTAGACCATAAAAAGCTTTTCTCAACTTACAAACTTCACTTGGTTTATAAGGAATACCAGAAGGTGGTACCATATAAACTTCTTCTTGAAGATCACCATTCAAGAATGCATTTTTAACATCCATCTGAGATATGCCTGCAACTATAATAAGTGTGCGAACTATAGTCATTTTTGCAACAGGGGCAAAAATCTCTTCATAATCAATACCACTTTGTTGAAAGTATTCCTTTGAAACTACTTAGGACTTGTACCTTTTAATAGACCCATATGAGTAAATTTTTATTTTATAGACCAAATAGGAACCAATAGCTCGTTTACTTAGTGGTAAAGTTACTAAGACTAAGGTATTTGTTTGATGCAAAGTAGTTAGTTCTTCAGCTATAGATTGCTGCCAAAAAGGGGTCAATAACTACCTCCTTATAGGACATAGGCTCAAAGACACTATAAAGGGTTGATAAAACATAAACAAATGAGTTAGAGTAATAAGTGTAAATAAAATCAGGCAACTGAGTAGACTTACGAGTCGAGAAAGAGGAGGATAAGGAGCCACAGTCTCAAACAGTGCTTAGGAAACCGTAGGAGAGGAAGGATCAGTAGAAGCATCGAGAAGTAAAGTACTAGTGTTTGTTGAACTATCATTATTAACCTTACAAGAATCATGATCTAAAATGAGAGCAAAAGAGTGGAAAACAATAGATGGTACAACTTTTATATTACCGCTAAAAGGATAATATGAATGAGATTAGACTTAATCACATTATGAGAATTAGTAGGGATAGAAAAGAAAGGTATATGCTTAAGGAACACAACATGACAATAAACATGCAATTTTTGACTAACTGGATCAAAATAATGATATCCAATTTGACCTGTACTATAACCTAGAAAACACAAATTGTAGATTGTGAAGATAATTTATTGGGTTCAACGTGAGCTTGAAGAACAAAACATATAGAGCCAAAAACACGCAATGTAGAGTAATCAGGAGCAAAACCTTACAACTTCTCAAATGGAGACAAACTTAAGTTGTTTGAGGTTGAAATTCTATTAATCAATAGGTAGTAGTAAGGACTACTTCTCCTCAAAAGCCACTTGGAACATGGGTGGATAATAAGAGAGAGCGAGTTGTTTCAACAATGTTCCTTTGTTTTCTTTCAACAACATCATTTTTTTAGGAGTGTCTGTATAAGAAGTTTGATGGACAGTACTATCTAAGGCGAGTAATTAGTAAAAGCCTTAGACGTATGCTTGCTACCCAAATCACACCGAAAACACTTGATGACAGTAAAATGTTGGGTTTTAACAAAGGCTCAAAAAGCATGGTATATAGCAAAAAAATTAGAATGACACATACCGCATAAGATAAGCCCAATAATAATGAGTGTAATTATCAATAAAAGAAACATAATAACAGGACCCCTTATTGTAATGATAGGTGAAAATTCCCACACATTATAATGAATTAAATCAAAAGATACAATAGAACAGGAAATACTATTATCAATAGGTAAGGCAGAAAATTTTGCCAATTTACAATTACTACATGTAAAAATATCATGAGTTTTCAAATATTTTAATGCTCCTATAAAAACTAAATATTTTAAGCAATATAAAGAAACATGACCAAGGCAAGAATGCCACAAAGAGAAACTATAGGATGAATGATTCAAAAGAAAAGATGATAGGTCAACACTAGAAGTTGCAACATTTGGTACTTTGAGTTGATCCAAAATATAAAGTCCCTTTCTTAGGGTCCATTCCAATTAACTTCCAAGATCGTGAGTCTTATACATAACAACTAATAGAAGAAAAAAAGACTAAATATCCAAAATCGCATAATTGATTGACCGAAACAAGATTTAAAGTAAGACTAGGAATATGATTAACATTTGAGAAAGAAAAACTAGGTGTAGCAATTAAACCATCACCGACAAGTGGTTTGAGAGATAAAAATACAAATGATGAAAACTAGGTGACTGAGACGCGCCAGAATATAAGACCCACGAAGAAGAAAACATACCTAAAGAACTAAAATGTGACAAACGTATATGAGAGGGGGTAAACATGCAAGGAATTTCTGAAACTGATCATGCATGATTGGATCTAATGATGGAGTAATCACTATAGTATTAGAGTGAGGTGGCCTATAAGGCAACTGCGGTTGCTACGACTAATAACAAACTCTTTTTAGTTGCTTGGCATTATGTAGCTTGCGAAATTAAGCCTTCTAGTGACCACCTACAGGTCTCGAAAGATTTACATTTTTCTTACTGAAAGTTAATTTGTGAGATTTCACTAAGTCAGATGACTTAAGTGATGGGAGAATTATTTTTTCAACCTGCAATTTAAAATATATCTCATCATCTAACATTTGACTAACTAATGAATCAACAGAAAGAAGTGCATGGCGATGTAAAATACTCTCACAAAATCATTCAAAACCATCACAAAGAGTCATTAAAAATTGAACCAATCATTACTTTTCTCTACAAGCAATGTATGTAAAAGCTTGCAATTTTGTTAATTCTGTGAGCGCCAATTCATCTCATAGATCTATCATAATTGAGTAAAATTCTTGAATACTCACATTCTTTTGTTCTAGAGTTCAAACATCAAACTCTATATAATATTTTACAAAATCAGCCTGTGTGTAATTCCCAAATATCCTTTGCATTCTCATACTTCACCAACTAACATCCTATCAAATGGATCATATAATTATTAATCCAAGTTATAATTTAAGAATTATCAACATCTCAAGCTTTTGAAAAACCTACATATTTCTTAGCTTTCATATTTGTAGGTTTCGTATAGGTACTAGCAATGAAACCCCACATCATTTTAACCTTACAAAAAATTCATTACATAACTCTAATAAGATTAATTATTCCCTCTTAATTGCGTACTAATTGACTGAAGCAAAATTACAAACATCTTGCCAAAAATTCAATAAATTTCAAAAGACTCAATAAATCATGATCAACTTACAAAATGCGAAAGAACAAACAAATTGAAAAAAATCAACACACCAATCGCTAGACAAATAATAACCCAAAGTTTCCTATTAAGAGAAATATAAAAAACTCACTACAACCAACAAGGAATGAACTGAACAACCATCGCATCACCAAATATTACCTCAAGAACACAAATTTGGATTCACCAAAAGTATTATGTATGAGATTTATAGCTCTAATACCATATATAATTCAAGAGCACAATTTTTTAGAGAAAAAATAGGCTCGAGTTTATTATTAAGAAGTTAAATGAAATACAAGCAAAATAAGAATTTATATGAATTTACAACTAAAAAACATTAAAACACTATAAGACCCTCAATAAAGATAATAATATAGACTAATTAATCGAACAACTTGAGATTATTTTATAATTGAAATTTGGATTTTTATTTTAAATGCATAAATATCCTAATAGATATAAGAAAATTGATATGTAATGAATGAGATGCTCATGACCTAGACTTTATATTAACATCTAATTAATCAAATTATATTGGGTGTAAATAAATTTATGTCTTGTGGTAAAATGTGAATGGTGTTATTCAATAATGTGATTCACTGACCAACTCAAAGAATACTAAGTCAGGAGATAAACATAACTGTTAAATAAACGACCAAAGAGATAAATGATCAATAAATATCCTCTAGTTATTCATAATAGATAATTACAAAGAGATAATTCAAATATTAAATTAAGTATACTAAAAGGGGAAAGTGATTGATATCAGGTAAATCTTCTTCCCTGTATATATGCATATTGTTCATTTCACACAACACAATCACACATACCAAATAAGATACAACAAATCTACAACATCTTTCTAACTTCTCAGCCTCTACTTCTTTTCTCAACATTATAGAAAATCTTGTCTCCTATATATTACCACATACCCAAATTGTAATATATATTCTTTGTTTGGAGGACTATAGTAAGAAGAATTGTACCCCTTTGATATCGACATCAACAAATTGTAAAAGTAGGATTGATGCGTACACTATACAAACAATGTATTACATAAGAAGTATTTTCTAGTAGAGAGAAACTTAAACTATGTCAAATGTATGATTAGATTAGAGATGTTTTTTGTAGAACCCAAGAATAATAGTAGAGGCAAAACTTAAGATTATTCTAAGCTCTATTTCTATTATACATTTTTTTTGCTTTCCTTTATTAAAACTAAGCTAATTTCAATTGTATTCTTTAAAATAAATTATTATTACTTCAATGTAATATATGTGGTGTTCTACTTAATACTCTGTGGCAATATAAATGGGAGTATTAAAAGTTTATGGAAGTAAAGTATTTATAACACTCATAAAATTTATATCTCTAGTCTAAAAATTTTACATTGAATATTGTTTAAGTTAAATGTTGACCAATTTAATCAATTTAATGTTTAATTATAATAAATTCGACTCTATTCAATATTATTGAGGTGTTATTTTATGTTGTTATAAGTTTTAGGGATGTTAGATTATATAAGGGTGCCTAATCATTTAGATCTGCTAGCTTTTCAAAAGTTACACTTTTAGAAGCATGCAAACAAAATCCGACATTACTTAAACATGAGATAATTCATGAGTTTATGAGGACTTGGGCCACTCTATTAAATTGGTTAATCTTTAAGGATGAAACCTCAAGTTCCTTACAACACTATATTTAAAAAGTCAACTATATTTGAAAAAATTACACTACAATAACAAATAATCAATTTTTATGTTTTTCTATTTTGCAAATTTATATTTTAAAAAACTATTTCAACAGTTATTCATGCTAAATTTTTCTTGTAAAATGAAATTGAAAAAATAATAAAAATATAATTTTTAAAACATAAAAAGTAATCATTTGTTCTTGTAATATCACTTTTTAGTTGCAACATTTGACCCTTTTTATAATTTTTCAAAAAATTATGTTTGAGTGTTACTTGTTCTAATAATAAAATATGCATATAATTGGACTAATATGCAAATATGCAATATTTGTTATATTCAATATCTTTTCCACTTATTCTATTAAAACTAATTTGAACAAAAAAAAGTATCAAGCTAATCACTTTTCCCATGGGTGCTAATTAGGGGTGTTCATCGAATCGAAACCGTTAATTTTATACTCATTTGATTCGATTCGACCATTTAGTCGAATTGAAACATCCTAATCTGCATCCGATCCGATCATATTTCAAATATGATCCTATCCGATTTGCAATCTATTTGAATTGGATCCGATCAATAAACTTAATTAACTCTATTTTAATATTTTCAATAAAACACTAAATTTTTTATATAACATAAACATATTTAAGCTAAAATAAACCTTAAAATTCCAAATAGAAATATTGAAGTATGACTTAAAATGTTTAAACATACATAAAAAAAATAATACAATATCAATTACAATATTTATTTAAATAAAATTAACGATTCATTTTACAAGCGTAAATAACATATCAGAGAATAAAACAAATCAACACTACTTAGTCAGAAAAATAAGTAACAAGATTGAGAAGCCCAAATCACAAAGAATTATACATTTTAATGGAAGAAAATATTGCCTCCTTTTCCATCAGATATTTTACTTCGAAAGCTTTTTTAGCATTTTTAATTTTACAATAAGTTAATAACCATCACTCAGTGTTTGGTAAGTAACTTCATTAGGTGAATATCCCAACTCCTTCATCTTGTTGTAAATCTCCTCTGCTTCAACCATTTTGCCTATCTTGCAAAAATGCTCTTAGTGTAAATCTTAGTCAAAATATAATTCCACAATTTTAAAGCCCTATCAAAATCTTCCATGTTGAATATTCAGTTTAGTTTATTGCTCATAAAACATAAGTGTATATTCAGTTTATTAATTAGAAAACATAAGAAAATAAAGAAATTAAATGAAGTTAACTTAGCAAGTAAAATAAAAATAAGGAACAAGAAAATGTGTACTACGGTGAGAGGGAAAGTGTACCAGCAGTGGGACGAAGTGGAAGTAGAGGCACGATGGAGCAACGGTGAGACGAAGTAGCGATGCGATGAAGCGACTGTGCGATGAAGGAGCGGCACGACGAAGCAGAGGTGCGATGGACCAGCGACCAGCAACAACCAGGGGCGGAGACGAACTGGGTTGGGATGGAGGTAAGCTGCGCCGACTGTGAGTGACTGAGAGTGAGTGCAAATGTTTTGAATTTTGATTCTAGGGTTTGGGTTTGTATGTTTTTAACTTTTTATTGTTTTGTAGTATTTTTGTTATAAAAAAATATTTTAAGATTTTTAATTTTATTATTGTATATAATGTAGTGTATAATAAAAATAAAAGTAATCAATAAAAATATGCCATGTGTATAAATTTAAAATATACTTAATTTTTTTGGTCGGATCGGATGAGATCGAATGATAAATAGTGAAATCTGTCATCCGATCCGAATCTAACGGATTAATTTTTTTTTATCCGATCCGATCCGATAATCGGATCGAAACCGTTCAAAAATTAACGAATTGGATCAGATTGATTAGATGATCAGATTTTTTGAACACCCCTAGTGTTAATCGATAATGTTGTGTATGTTCCTACTATTTTTTCCACCCATTTTATCAAGTTAATCACTTTTCACTTGGAGTATTAATCAGTAATGTTGAACAATTTTAACTAGAGTCTCTACTTTCCTCCACCACACCCTTACGCAACACGATACCAACATAAGTGTAAAATACGTGTTCAATATGGCGATTGTGTCTCCATACATGTCAACTATGATTTTGGCAACTTTACTTCCTATAAAATCTTATGTTCTAATTTTCATGTTGCAGCAATAACATAGGTATAACACTAAGAAAATTTAGAAGAATATATAAGGTAGATAAAAAAACTTAGATTTGAAGGAAAACTCAAGAGTTAGCTTTCTAATTTTATTGTCATCTTTGAAGAGTGATGAATGGTGATTATACTGTTGGAGCATATGAAGATATTAAGAGTTGTGGGAAAGAGTACCTTCTTGAAGAGGTGAAGAGTTTTTTTTTTTTTTTCTAATTATTGATAAATATTATATTATACACATTTTTAAATATCAATTTTTTTTTTCATATTTACACATTTTTAATATTATAAAATAGAAAAAAAATGGATATTTTGTATTTATTGGAAATATATAATTTTTTTTTTTTGGATTTTTATGAAATTTTTACAATTATTTTTATAAACAAGTGGATCAACTTAGAATATTTGTGGATGAACTTAGAAAAGCCTAGTTGAAGCTCAATATCTACATTAGCATCACTCAGCACGGTCAAATCAATCAGCATTCTGTACGTGTTGCAAGTCATCTGCCAATAACGTCCTACCATGTCATCAAAAAATGAGTGCCAACATGAGCTCCCGACAGTGCATTATTTTTGTTAATCAGGAGCTTCCACGTGTCAAGCGTTCTGCTGTTCTTACCTACATTCAATTGTGTCTGCTTGCTTAGCCCATCAACAAGAGCCACATGTCACTGCATTATTCTGATGGTTCAATCAAGATATGACACGTGGCATACATTAAAAAATTTGAAGCTGTTCAGGCAATGAAAATAGGACAAAATTCGAAAAAAGAGAGAATGAAACTCATAAAAGAAGAGAGAAAAATACAGTGTCAGAAACAATCTAAATTTCAAAGAAACAATATTATATATTTGTGTATTTCATTTATTTGGCTGCGCTTATAAGTGAAAATCTAGTATTTTTGTATTTTCTTTCCCATCTAAGTTATTTAGCAATTGTTATGTATTTTATAAATTTTACGTTTAGCTAATTAATTTGATGTAATTATAGATAATTTCAAACTCTAAAATATGTTTGATTAATTTAATGCTATGAATTATTTTATATTCAATTCTTTCATTATTTTTTAAATGTCAACTATGCATGATATGAAATAGGATGTATAACTAATTTCTTGCATAAATATGTTTATTATTGGTTTAAGATATAAATATGTAATGAATAATATTTTTATTCTAAGTAGCATCTTGTGACTTCTGTTACAAATAAAAATGAATGCTTAAGTTGAAGATTATTAATGGTCTTAATGTTACTTAATTTAGTTATTATCTTTTTAAATTATAATGCAATGAATAAATTAAATCTAATAAGCATAATTTTAGGTTCAGGATTTATGTTGGTTTTTAATTATATTATTAATCAATTACACTGTAGTAAAATATAAAAAATCTTAAGTGAATATATTATTACCTTTTTAAATCATAATACAATGAATGAATTAAATCTAACAAGTATAATTTTAGGTTGCTCAGTATTTATGTTGGTTTTTAATTATATTATTAATTAATTACATTGTACTGAAATATAAAAAATCTTAAGAGAATATATTATTACCTTTTTAAATCATAATGTAATGAATGAATTAAATCTAACAAGTATAATTTTAGGTTGCTCAGGATTTATGTTGGTTTTTAATTATATTATTAATCAATTACATTATAGTAAAATATAAAAAATCTTAAGCAAATCTATATTTTTAAAACTAAAGTTAATAATTCAAGAAGAGTTTTAAATTCTGAAATTAATTTAGAATTTGAGAAACTATGTTTGATTAATGATATGATTAATTGAATTGTAGATCAATAATCTCATAGTCAATATCTCATTAATTTTTCCACACACACATATATATATAGTTATTATTTTTAGATTATATTTTTTCTTCTTCCAAAACAACAACAAAAACCCACATTTTTTGCATTTTTGATATTTTAGTAATTTATTTTTATGTTAGAAATTAATTAGAAAATTCTATCAATTCATGTGAAAAATGACCTTTACTTGTAATTATATTTACACTGACACGATTTACCAAAAAAAGTTAGGAATTAATTAGGTAAAGGGTCATGATAGTTCTATTGATTAAGCTTTACGTGTCACTTGGTCCATTTGCTTTTAAATTGTGTTATTTAGTTATTTTGACTATTAAAAAGGTGCTGGTGAGGGATAAATATGAATATTTTATTATTAAATCTGAGTTTAGGTCAATTATGTGAGAAAAATATGTTTTTTGAAAACTTAAATATGTAAATTTAATTTTTTATAAAAAAAAACTCAAAAACCTCTTGTTTCTCCACAATGCCATATACCCCATTCAAGTTTTCCAACCACCATACATCCAAAGCACTATAGCCCTAAACCTAATCGCCACTCTATTCGACAAGCAGCTAAGCGACCAACAACTAGTTACCAATGACCAGTCATGAAGGCCTTTAATTAGCGACCATCAACGAATTTGATAAAGTACTAGTATGACTTGGATTATAATGACACTTCTAAGAATGTAATGAATATATTTCAGTCACATCCAAATTACAACTTGGATGAACAAGTGGATCAATTCACAGAAACAATTCACACTCATGAAAGCAACAACTAGGTCTTTTATGTATTTTCTAGAAAATGGAGGGTAAATTTGTTGTGTTTGGAGTGAAACACATAAAATAACCAAAATACTCCTTTAGTAAATTAAAAAATCTATTAAAATTATAAAAATATTAAGATATTGGTGCTTAAGTAACATTTGTACTTATTTTTCATAATTAAAAAGACGAATTTTAACCGATCAATCCAAAATTCATAAGCAAAAAAACCAAAACAACACTACACCAATTAATTTAATAGTTCATTTTCGAAACTCATCAATATAAAAAGATTTTTTTATATATAGCAAAAAAAAAATCTTTATTTTATATTTTAAAAAAAGACATCTTTTCATCTTCCATACTTAAAAAATACTATTTTTTTTTTAATATTTATGGAAAAAAAATAAACATTTGTATTTGATCATTAATGCAGTTCTCTAAGGTTGTTAATTTTTCTTGATGGGGCAAATTTTTGCTGAAATTATTCAATTGGAAGCAAAAATGAGGACAATAAAATGGAAAATGGAGAATGGAGAGCAAAGTTATGTATTTTATAAAATAATGCAGGACAAGGACCGAGATTGCATTTCTCACCCCGTTTTTTAAAACTATATAACTTATTTTAATAAATATATAATTTATTTATATTTTCTAAAAAAAATTTATAATTTTTTTATGTAATTTTTTTAGTTTATTTTTTTTTAATAAATTTAATTACATAAAACTCAAACTAATTCTATGTCATGAATTATATATTATATATTTTATCTTTAAATCATATTTTTATTCTTTTAAGACATCAATAATTATTTTTTAAAAATTATTTAAACTATTTACTTAAATTCAAAAAATCTAAAATCATAGAATTATTTTATAATTTATTTTTATTACTTCAAACTAGTTTATAACAAAATTTTATCAATGTTATTTAGTATAAAAAAATTATATATTTATTTTCTATTTTTATTTTTCTTCTTATCATATAATATTATTTATTTACTATAAATTTTATTTTCTTTCTAATCATAAAATATTTATTATTGAATAATTTTTTTACAATTTTTATTACATATAAAAAAAATTTACAAAGAAATTAAAAATGATAATTTTAATTATTACTTGGATCATCGTTATTCTTTTGTGGTCCCTATTTCCCATTAGGGATACCTGATAAATCTTCACAAAAAAATTTAGTGTGAATGAAGGATAAATTTAAATTTGTGAACAGAGAATAAAGAGGAGATCCCGGGCCTGACCCCCGCCCGGTTGACAATTCTGTGATTCTCAATCTCTTTGGATAGAGTGAAATTTACGAATATAATGTTCACTCTAGAAATTTAATTATTTATTAATAATTTCAAAAAAAAATATATAAAGTTAATATATATTACATTATAGAATTTTTAACAACACATGTAGTTTTTTTTTTTTTTTTTTAATAAGAAACTTCGTTTTTTTATTATTTTTGAAAACGTATCCTAGAGCCTGATATAAAAGGAAAACATGTCTTAGAAAAAGAAAACAGAGAGAAAAACTTTTCTAAATAATAATGTAATTATTTTTATGAAAGAAACATGTAATATGGTTGTTCTCTAATTCTCCATATCTTTTTTCCTGAAAATATTTTGATATTTTTTAAATATTTTTATCATAAAATTTAAAATAAAGGTACTAATATGAAAGTATTTAAAAATATCTTCTATAATATCTAATTTGTTTCGATATTATCATATAAATATTAAAAAATGTTTAATTGTTTTGATTAATTTACTAAAATTTTGATAAAAAATTTATTAAAAAGATCGATATAAATATATACAAAATATAAACTTTTAAACATATTAATTTTTTCAAATTAAAGATACATGACTTTCATTATAACTCAAAATTTAGTTATTTAATTATAATAGCACTATTTCTATATACTTAATTACATATTTATATTTTCATCCTCTTTCATTCTATTTTCAATTTTTAATTAATATAACTCTTATTTTTGAAATAATTTTGTACTAGTATTTGCGCAACTTTTCCTTTAATTTTACTATAAGTTATATATGTATCATGAAATTAAAAAACGTTCATTCTATCTTCATGCAGAAACAATTTTAATCATAATATATTTACAGTATATGTATATTACATGTGAAATACGCGTGCAATACACGTATAATTTTTAAAAGTTTACAATATAATATAATAAATAAATGGGTATTTATCTTAAACTTATATAAATTATTTTATATGTAAAACCAGAAAAAAAAAAAATTATATCTTCCTTTATCTTGAAAATTTAATTTTATAATAAATATTTTCTTTTAATATCTCACTTTTAATTTAAAAATAAAATTATATTCTTCTAATTGTTTACTATTTACTAAAAGTAATGCACCTTTTCTATTTAATGAAAACATAACAAAATCACAAAAATTGATATTTATAAAAATACATACAGTTTAATTTTATGAAAATATTAATGAAGATTTTCTATATAATGATATCATTACATTAATGAAAATATTTTAGATATATGAATGCTAATTATGCACCCAACATTATATTTTATATTTATGCTTTATTATATGTTTTACTCGACTATTTATTGATTCTATATTTATTGGGTTAAACTATATTATTGGTACATAAATTTTTACTAAATTTATATTTAGGTTCTCAAACTTTTAAATTCTATAATTTAATCTTTAAACATTTAAAATTTTACACATAGGTTCCTAAGATTTTAAATTCTACAATTTAGTCTCAAAACTTTTAAAAATTCATACATAAGTTTTTAAATTTTGATTCAAACCTATGTATAAAGTTTTAAAAGTTTGAAAACTAAATTGTGAAATTTAAAAGTTTTGAAACCTATGTATAAAATTTTAAAAATGTAGGAACTAAATTGTAAAATTTAAAAATTTAAGTATAAATTTAGTTAAAGTTATATATGTATATATAGTTAAAAACTTACACACACACACACACACACACACACATATATATATATGTATGTGTGTGTGTCTGTACATGATTTGTACTTTTTAATGTTGGGATATGTATGGCGCAGCAGAGTGTTTGACAGATTGAGAATAATGAATAATAAATGTGCAGGAGAAATGTAAAGTGACACAAAATATTTAACGTGAAAAAAACTCACTCAATATGAGAGGGAAACAACCACGGGGCAACTCCAAAAAACTTCCATTATATCAAAAATGGATACAATAATTCTCTCAAGTTTATGCCCAAACTTGAGATATTACAATATTACACTCACAAAGTGTATCTCTTACACTTACAAATGTGTGGTAAATCTCTCACTATTTTATCTCTGCAGGTATTTATCAATATCTGCAAGAACACCTCACTTTTATCTCACAGCTTAAATTTTGCTATGGTATTTTTTGAGCTAATTATATTTTTCAGCTCTTCTCTAAATCTCAGTTTGTGAGTTCTGAGATTGTGTTTTGAGATGACTGTTTTAATGCTTTGCTCTTCTCTATTTATAGGAAAATATTTGAAGATGTATGCATCATTGCATACATCTTCTATGCAGCAAAGAAAGAAAAACTGCATTTCAACAAAAACAGTTGCTGTTGAAGACTTCTTCGATGGTAGCTGCTAGTGATGTAAGCCATGATCTCACTTTGAAGCAGACCCCATCAAATCTCCCCTTCTGCCTCATGCCTCATGAAGGGAGGAATCACATTTTAGCTCCATCATTTGGAGTTCATTCCAACTATCATAGAACATAGCTCGAGTTTTTGTTTTGGAACGATTTTTGTCAGCATATCAGCAACATTCTTGTCTGTATGAATCTTCTTCACTTGAATCAGCTTCTTTTCAAGTGCTTGGCGTATCCAATGATACCTTACATCAATGTGTTTTGTGCGAGAATGATATGTGGTATTTTTGGTTAAATGAATAGCACTCTGGCTATCACAATTAACTACATACTCATCTTGCTTCAAACTCAATTCTTGGAGAAAAGCCTTCATCCACAACAACTATTTTCCAGCTTATGTGACTACAACATATTCAGCCTCTGTTGTGGATAATGCAATACTTTTTTGTAGTTTGAATTGCCAAGATACGGCTCCCCCTGTAAAAGTAAACAGATATGCAAATGTAGACTTTCTACCATTAAGGTCACCTGTCATGTTTGAATCTGTATATCCTTCCAATATTGGTTTTCTTTTTCCAAAGCTTAAGCATAACTTTGATGTACCCTTAAATATCTGAAGATCCACTTCACTACTTTCCAATGCTCTTTGCCAAGATTTGACAGAAATCTACTCACAATTCCTACTGCATGAGCAATATTTGGTCTAGTACAGACCATAGCATACATAAAACTGCCAACAGCTGAAGAATATAGAATGACCTCCATCTTCATCTTTTCTTCTTCTTAAGATGAACATGATTTCTTGGTGAGTTTAAATTGACCACCAAGGGGCAAGCTAACTGGCTTCTCTCTTTTCATGTTGAATCTTTCAAGAATCTGTTCAACATATCTCTCCTGTGACATCCATAATCTCATGAATCTCCTGTCATGAATTATTTCCATACTCAAGATTTGTTTGGCTGGACCTAAGTCTTTCATATCAAAAACTTTTAATAATTCATTCTTCAGCTTGTTGATCACTTCAGTGTCTTGACTGACTATCAACATGTCATTTACATATAGCAGCAAGATAACAAACTTTTTGCCAGGTAAATGTTGGATATAGACACAGGAGTCTACATTTGTTCTTTGAAACTCATTTCTTACCATGAATGAGTCGAACTTCTTGTACCACTGGCGTGGGGCCTGCTTCAATCCATACAGGCTTTTCTTCAACTTGCAGACTAGGTGCTCCTTTCTTTTGACTTCAAATCCTTCTGGTTGCTGCATGTAGATGACTTCTTCTAGATCTCCATTAAGAAATACAATCTTCACATCCATTTGTTCAATCTCGAGATCTAGGCTAGCTACTAAGCCCAAAATTACTCTGATTGAGGACATCTTTACAACTGGGGAGAATATTTTATCAAAGTCAATGCCTTTCTTTTGTCCAAATCCTTTCACAACCAAGCGGCTTTGTATTTGACTTGGTTGGTGATGCCATCCTCTTTCAATTTGTATACCCACTTGTTTCTTAGAGCTTTTCTGCCTTTTGGAAGCTCTACTAACTCATAAGTCTGGTTCTTATGGAGGGAATTCATCTCTTCCTCCATTGCTTCTTTTCCTTATGAGTTTTGACTTCTTGGAAGCTTTCTGGCTCCCCTTTTTCAGTAATTAGGATATACTCATTAGGTGGATATCGTCTGGATGGTTGCATGACTTTGTTTGACCTTCTCAATTGTCGTCTATCATTCTTCAAATCTCTTTTCTGCTCCCCCTGATTATTATCCTTTTGTGCTGACATATCTCCTTCAGCATCTTCATCTTCTTCTTCAGGTAAATCTTCCTCAACATCATCTTCTTCTAGTATCAACTGTGTACCGTCCCTTGCATCTTGCACTTCTTCTCCATTGTCCTGTTCTGTTGGAGAAGGAAAGGGAGGAAGATCAACAAGAGTTTTTTCTGGTTGTTGCTCTTCTTGTTGATCTATTGTTTGGCCTTCCTGAAAGACCACGTCTCTGCTTCTTAGAACCTTCTATGTTTCAGGATCCCAAAATTTGTAGCCAAATTCTTCATCTCCATAACCAATGAAGATATATTTAATGGCTTTGTCATCCAGCTTCGACCTATGTTCCTTTGATACATGCACAAAATCTTTGCACCCAAACACCTTCAAATGAGAGTATAAAACATCTTTTTCTGTCCAAACCCTCTATGAAATATCAAAATTCAAAGGAATTGAGGGGGTTCTGTTGATGAGATAACAAGCAGTTTAAACAGCTACTCCCTAGAATTCTTTTGGTAGCTTTGCTGCTCGTAACATGCATCACACTCTTTCTACAATTGTGCGATTCATCTTTTCAGCTATACCGTTGTGCTGTGGGGTACCAGGTACTGTCTTCTCATGCTGAATACCATGTTTAGAACAATAATTTCTAAACTCATGGGAAATATATTCACCTCCGCTATCTGTTAGAAGGCATTTTAGCTGCTTTCCCGTCACTCTTTCCACCATGGCATGAAATTGTTGAAATTTAGCAAACATCTGGTCTTTTGTCTTTAACAAGTACACCCATACTTTTCTCAAAACATCATCAATAAAGGTTAGAAAATACTTGGCTCCTCCAAGTGATGTAACCTCAATGGGACCACAAACATCAGAATACACTCGTTCCAGTAGTATTCACTTCTTTACAGAGGAACTACTAAAAGAAACTCTATGATGCTTTCCAAATAAGCAACAATCACAAGGGTCAAGAGAGCTACCTTTGACAAAAGGAATAAGTTTCTTCTTTGCCAGAATCTGTAGTCCTTTTTCACTCATGTGGCCTATTCTTTTATGCCACAAACTTGGTGAAGAATCGACTGTCACATTCAACTCATTATTACAAACCATCCCATGGGTTTTGTACAGCGTGCAACAAGCTTCTCCTCTTGCAATAACCAATGACCCCTTTAAGAGTTTTCATTTTCCATTACCAAAATGGTTATGGAAGCCTTCTTTGTCAAATGCATTGATAGACATCAAATTGAGGCATAAATCAAGAAAATGCCTTACATCTTTCAATATTAATTGGAACCCAACATTTGTCTTGATACAAATGTCTCCAATTCCCACTATGTTTGAACATGTAGTGTTTTCCATCTTCACAGTACCAAAGTCTCCTACTTTGTATGTAAAGAACAACTCTTTATGGGGCGTGACGCGATAAGATGCACCAATATCAACGACCCATTCAATCATGTTATCACCAACATGTAGACATTCATCGACAATTATCACAACAACTTCATTTTCTCTTGTTGCTACTATTGCTGTTGTATGGTTGTCATCTTTTATTTGACTTCCTTCCTGCAACCGTTTCCATACTCGACAATTTCTCTTTATGTGGCCTGGCTTGCCACAATAGAAACAATTATTGTCTCTTTCTCTTGACTTTGACCTTCCTCTGGATTTGTCTGTCTGGTTCTTCCATCCTTTGTTTTTACTTCTCCCTCTATTCTCCATAACAAGGGCTTACGACTCATTATCTTTTGTCTTATTTTTACTATAAGATAAAAGTACTCCGAAAATTTCTTCAAAGACCAATTTATCTTTTCCGTACCTGAGAGTCGTCTTAAGATGGTGGTACGACGAAGGTAGGGACACCAATAGTAAAATTGCTTTTTCTTCTTCTAAGAAGCTGATATCAAAGTTCTGAAGTTGGAAAATCATGCCGTTAAATGTACTCAAGTGTTGCATGAAGTCACTATTTTTCGGCATCCGTAGTTGATATAAATTTGCCCATATCATAAACTTGTTTGACAAGTTCTTTATCATGTATAGGCTCTCCAACTTGTTCCAAATGTCTAAAGCAGTTTTCCATCCTTTTACATTAATGTTCTGAAGAACATTATCAGAAATATTAAGACAAATTGTACTGGCGGCAATCTCGTCCCAATCTTCATTTTTCATTGCTTCTGGCTTTTTGGCTTTACCCAATAAAATCTTATGAACTTTTTGCTGAATGAGAACATCCTTCATTCTGCTCTACCAAAGGGTAAAATTGTTGTTGCCGGTAAACTTCTCAATCTTTGTTTTACCACCAAACATTTTTGTTTGTTGTGAGCCAACTTTGCTCTCACTCAAATTTTATCACTTCAAAATCACCATTCCAAAATAATGATGTGTGAATAGTAAAGTTATTATTCACCTTTTGACTTTTACTATTCACTTTTTCTTTAATTATTAGTAAATAGTATTTCTACTATTTGCACAGTACTTGTTACTATTTGATGAATAGTAATCTTTACACAATGTGATTGTCTGCACAAGAACTTCACAATCTTGTGCTTTGATACCAGTTGTTAGGATATGTGTGGCGCAGCAGAGTGTTTGACAGATTGAGAATAATGAATAATAAATGTGTAGGAGTAATGTAAAGTGACACAAAATATTTAATGTGAAAAAAACCCACTCAATATGAGAGGAAAACAACCACGGGACAACTCCAAAAAACTTCCACTATATCAAAAATGGGTACAATAATTCTCTCAAGTTTATGCCCAAACTTGAGGTATTATAATATTACACTCACAAATTGTATCTTTTACACTTACAAATGTGTAGTAAATCTCTCACTATTTTATCTCTGCAGGTATTTATCAATATCTGCAGGAACACCTCACTTTTATCTCACAGCTTAAATTTTGCTATAGTATTGTCTGAGCTGATTATATTTTTCAATTCCTCTCTAAATCTCGATTTGTGAGTTTTGAGATTGTGTTTTGAGATGATTATTTTAATGCTTTGCTCTTCTCTATTTATAGGAAAATATTTGAAGATGTATGCAGCATTGCATACGTCTTCTATGCAACAAAGAAAAAGAAACTGCATTTTAACAAAAACAGCTGCTGTTGAAGACTTCTTGATGGTGGCTGCTAGTGATGTAAGCCATGATCTCACTTTAAGGTGGATCCTATCATTTAATACCTAATTTATATCAAAATTATTTTAAATTATTCATATTTTTAAGCGATTTTATTTTAATATATATTTTTGTTTTTAAAATAGTTTAAATTTAATTTATTTTACCAAAATTAAATGTACTAAATTTTAATAATATGAGTATTAAATTGAAGTCTTCTAATAACATGAAAATTAAATTAAAATCTTCTGATAACATGATCAGCTAATTTTGTTAAAATATAGGTATAAAAAAATATTGAGCCTTGTTTATACTATTAGATCATGTAACTACTAAAAAATGTTACTTATTCAGTTAACAGTCTCACGAGTGGCTACTACTATTATTCTAAATTATAATATGTATTTATAAACAACAATCACATACGATTATAACAATTATTTAATTTATATGTTCAACAATTACTTTATTAAATGCTTCTATTTTTCATCGTACACGTGTCGCCACTTACCACTTACCAATGATATTTACATGGCTAGCCCTACCCTACCCTGTAAAAATTTGATATTTACCATTAACAATAAACATAGACAGTGAACTAAAATATTAAAAAGCCAAAATTTAAATGATAAATAAAAATTATTTTAATATATAAATATATATTATTATATATAAATATAAATTTTTAATATTTTATTTTTATTATATTATTAGTCGTATAAAATGAACTAAATATATATATTTTTAATATATAATCACACACATATATATATATACACATAATTATTATGAATAATAATTAAATATAGGCTATTATAATGTGCATAATAGCTAATAGTCAAACATATAATTTAAATTTGGCTAAATAATAGTTGCACGTATGAAAATTTAACTGTGTATTTTATAAAGAAATATCAAATGGTCACAATCTTAATAAATTTCAACAGATAAATTGAAATATACAAAAGAAAAAAATATTATAATATAAATTTTACGAAAAAAAATACACATTTAATATATATATTTAATATTTTATCTATTATATTATACACATATATAAATAATACTGTGGGTTAGAGGTCGAGGTCATTCCAGACCCCAACATAGTTTCGTCACTGATAATAAATATATTATACAAATATATAAAAATAAATATGAATATAATTGGCATTTGGCACCCCAAACTTAATTTTTAGTTCCATCTATGTGAATGAGTGACATTCTTTTAAATTTAATATGTTCCAAACGACTTTAAATTTTACCATTAAAGGGTTTAGTGTCCTAGAAGAGTAGGAAAAAATAAAACTTTTTGTCACTTGAGCTTTTCTGATATATGCATCGGTAATTAGACAGCTTAAATTGGGTTGCTACCACATGCCAAAAAAATCCGTATCTAAGTATTTGCTTTTATTTGTTAAATAGGCAGGATTGCCTCGTGTGCAACATTACCTTTTTTAATTTGACCATTTGGTGAGGGAGCTCTTGCCAATGCTTAGACATAATTTTACTCGAGAAATAATAGATCCCAACATGGCAACATGTATGCAAGCTAGTGGTTTATAACAGTTTTTCCATATTTTTTTTCCATTCCATTTAGCTCTCTAAATATGGGATATCTTTACTTTTGAGGTTATTTATTTGAATTAAAGTTAAATTACATTCTGTGAAACATCATCTTTTTAAAATAGTTTTTGTGTACTGATACTTGTCTTTTTCCAGGGTGTCATGATTGTATACGAAGTTTAATTAGTATTGCTATGTGACTTAATCACATATATTATTAGTAGATTTTAAAATTACGTGGATAAGATGTTAATTAAAATATTTAAATTTAAAAAAAAAGAAAAAAAAAAAAAAAAAAGGGATGAAAGAAGCTTTATGAAAAAAAAAAATCAAAAAATAAAAGAAAATAAAAAAAGCAAAAGAAAAAGAAAAAAAAAAGTGTTATAATTAACACATTTTTATATATAGATTTGAATCAAAAAGTAAATACAAACTTACATTACTAACTAAGCTCTAATTTGACCTTCAATGCAAGTATAAGGAATTTCATTGCAAGCTCTACGAATCGTAGAGGTAATTTGGTGATCAATGTCTTTAGGATAGATAAAAGTTAACACATATGGTGTAGCTTTTGGATCACCAAGTCTAGCAAATGGTGTACACGTATTTCGGATGTCAATATCTTTTGTCAAATATTATTTATGCATTTCACTTGAGGTTGCATATGCTTTTGAAGTAGAGCTCGTAGCGCCTATTCACATAGTATTGCATGTTGCTACCTTTGGATGGATGACAGAGGCTTTTGCTGGAGTTAAACTTTACTTATGTGATTATTTTTTACACTTGATCATTGTCGGTACCGTGGAGATGGTATTTTGCTTGAATTGACTGTCTTGAAAAATATTACTTACATAAATTTTCATTTTTTCCATAATATTGGGAGGAAAATGCTATAGCTGATTTGTATAGCATCTAAGACACCTAGTATTTGTATAGTGACATGGTGGTGGGATGTTTCATTATTTGCTAATATAAGAGCATGCCAAATTATAGGTTTTGTTAAGGATGACTTTGTATTTATTTTTTTATTAATTTAATAATAATAATAATTGAAGGGCTAGATGAAGAAGGATATTACGCATACATTCCTAAGATCTGTCAACTACAACATTTCATCAAAAAACTCAAATTTGACTTAAAAAAATACATATATCAAATATGCTTTTATTGGGAAGAAAAATAAGGAAAAAAAATAGCAACCAATTTTTTTTCAAGCTGGAATAAACCCACACATTTGTCTCTACTTTATCATTTTCTTTGGATACTTAATTGTCTTTGATTTAATCTTTTACCCACAAGATCTTGAAACTTCAAACTTGAACATTCATAAAAAAAAATTCATTTTCATCTAAAGAGATATGTCTTATTCAAATACTCTTGAACAAAGGAAAAGCAAAGAAATTTTACGACCATCACCATGTAGTACTAAATTTGATGACAAGCCTTTATGAAATTATGTAAAAGTTATCAAATTTTCAAATACTGGAGAAGGAAACAAAACCTAGTCATGTAATTACTGCAACAAAACAATAATAGGGTCATATTCAAAGGTAAAAAGCCATCTACTCAATATTCCTAATCAAGGTGTTGAGGCTTGCAAGGGCATAATAAATTGTGTTTTAGAATAGTTGAAGAGGGAATATGAAGAAGCTAAAAAAATAAAGGCAATGAACAATTAAAAGCTATAAAAAATGAATATTTTATAAGTTTGCCTACAAGTTTATATTTGGTGCAACCAAATAAACTTATGGAAACTTTACAAAATGATTTCAATATAATGCAAAGAGACCTTACAGATTCTTGATATGCATGTATGTTTTATGCTTCAGCATTACTATTCAATTTAGTTAGATATCCTTACTTTAGAAAATACTTACAAATGCTAGCTGATAACAAATTAAGTGGCTACTCTCCACCAACTTATGATAGGCTCAAAACAACTTGCATAAGAGAAGAGCATATAAATAAAAAAATTACAATCTTGGAAAGATGTGTGGAAAAAGAAGGGGATGTTCATATGTTCTTATGGTTGGCTAGATTATCAAGGAAAATTGATTATCAACATAATGGCAGCATCTGTTGGGGGCTCTTGAAAGCTATAGACTCAAGTGAGAAAATCAAAGATGCACTATATATAACTGATATTTTTCTCATGAAGTTGGATATGCTAATGTGGTCCAAATTATTAAAAAGATGCTAGATTTGTAAGGTTTATTTTGTATTGACAATTTTCGTGGACAAAATGTTTGATTGTAATCTAGAATAGGAATTCACCGATTAATCAGACGATACATGGTGATGGAGTCATCAAGCTTGGAACGCTCATATGACAGGTATAATATTATATCATGCATACATCTTCACACAATTAAGCACGACACTTAGTATGGATCGTAACGAAAAATGTAATTGTGCACATGTTGGTCGATCGATCGAGAGTATTGATCGATCGATCGAGTGGTCGATCGATCGAGACTGAGACAACTTCGATCTAGGTGCTCTCTGTTTGGACTGGATCGATCGAGCAATTGGATCGATCGATCGAACCCTTTTCGATCGATCGAGTATAGAACAACTTCGATCCAGGTTCTCTCTGTTTGAGTTAGATCGATCGAGTTTTGTGTATCGATCGATCGAGACCTTCTCGATCGATCGAGACGGCCTGTCGATCGATCGAGCCAGTATTATATTCCTACTCAAACTCTTTTTGTGTATTCGACCCATGTGTTACTTTTATCAATTTGACTCATTTAATGAGAAAGCAAAATTCTAGTATGAGTAGAAGTGTTAAGAAAGTAGAATCCTTGTGTGAATAAAAGTGTTGTGGAAATAGAGTCCTTATTTGCGTAGGATTGTTTTAATTGTGGAATCCTTGTATGAGTAGAATCCTTGTGTGAATAAAAGTGTTTTGGAAATAGAGTCCTTATTTGCGTAGGATTATTTTAATTGTGGAATCCTTGTATGAGTAGAATTCTTGTGAGAAATAAATGCTGATGTGAATAGAATCATTGTATGAGAAGAATTCTTTTGAGAACTAAATCCTGATATGAGTAGAGTTATAGTGAATTGCAAATCCTATTTGAGCTAGGATTGGACTCTATATAAGTGAAGGGATGTTTGTGCATAATCAATCAACTTGAGCATTTAGAATTATACAGCACTAATACTTTCTAGCATCTGAATTGTGCTTATTCTCTTCATCTATTGTTCTTAGGCTTTTTCATGTTTTATTCATATGCCTAATTGATTTTCATGATATTGAGCTTAATATTGAATGTTCTAGAGTTTGCTAGCTGATCCTGTTTTTACATCGCATGTTATTGAATCTGCTAGTTAGGATTGTTTATTGTTTGAATCCGCTCTAGGACACACATTGCACTTGTGTTTTTGTGCTAACGTTACAGGTGACAGGTTCGGTATTTCGTGTGACTCGAAATTACCGAAGGTGACGGGTTCGGTTGATCTTGTGTGACTCAAGTAGATCGGAACGTTGGTCCGGATCCAGACATCTAACTATTGGAGGCTGTGAAAGGAGCAAGCGGCTCGTAAGTAAATTACAGAAAGGGGGATCTATCTGCGACGGGTAGTTTCTGGACTCTATGGTTGTAATTGAACATTATTTTCATAGTGGATAGTTAGGTGGTCCGGTGGACCGGTGGTTTTCCTCTTAGGTCATTGTTGTGGCCTAGGTTGTTTCCACCTAAAAATATCGTGTGTCGTTTTATTATTCCGCATTTATCTTTACACGCGATTGCATGTCTGGCCGTTGTGATTAGATTATATAATATTTGTTGAAAATTGAAAATAACCTATTCACCCCCCTCTAGGCTTATTAGATCCGTAATTAAAAACTTTTTCAATTGGTATCAGAGCGGGTCACTAGATATACTTAGTGTTTGCCTAGGACCTTATTATGGATCATATGAGAGAGGGTTTTTCTACAACCCGTGCACCTTATTTTGATGGGTCTAACTACCCATATTGGAAAGCTCGTATGAGAGCCTTTTTACGTTCCTTAGATGAAAGTGTTTGGAACTCTGTGCTTTATGGTTGGGAACCACCTACGGTTACCAAGGATAATGTTGTCACACTTAAACCTAGGATTGATTGGACTCCCCAAGATAGAATTGGTAGTGGCTGGAACCAAAAGGGGATTAATGCTATTTTTAGTGCTGTGTCGCCGGATGAATTCCGACGTATCTCTAATGTTGAAACTGCTAAGGCTGCTTGGGATACTTTAGAGGTTGCCCATGAGGGCACGTCCCAAGTTAAACGAACAAAACTTCGCATGTTAGCTACTAAGTTTGAAAATCTTAGAATGAAGGAGGATGAAACGTTTTCTGAGTTTTATGCTGATTTATGTGATATTGCTAACTCTTCTTCAAATCTTGGAGATAAAATTGATGAACGCAGGTTGGTTCGAAAAGTCTTATGCTCATTACCAGAACGCTTTGAAGCAAAGGTTACAGCGATAGAGGAAAGCAAAGACATTGACACCATGAAGATTGAAGAACTAGTTGGGTCAATTCAAACATTTGAGATGAACTTTCCAGCACCCAAAAAGAACATTGGAATTGCTCTCAAAACCACCAATGCTGACGATGGTGATAGTGATGATGAAGAGCTACTCACACTTGCTAGAAAACTCAAGAGAATGTTCAACAGAAAAGATCGTAAGGGAAGAGAATTCACCCCAATGAGTTCAGAAAGTAAGAAATCTAAACCCACTGGACCTAAATGTTTTGAATGCAATGGTTTTGGACACTATGCAGCAGATTGTGCCAACAAGAAGAAGAAAACAGGAAAAGCTTTCAATGCTACCCTTAGTGACACAGAAAGTGATGAAGATCAAGCTAGTGGGTCAGAAAAAGCTAACACCAACTACGTAGCTTTTACGTCAACTGTTGGTGGATACTCCAGTGAGTCAGACTTTGACTCAGATGAAGAGGGAAGTAAACGTATCCTTGATAAATTTAATGCAAACAGTTTTGAGGAGTTATTTATTGATTTAATTAAATGCAAGAAAGAAAAAGATAAACTACTCATAACTGTAACAAAGCTGAATGAACAGATCAATTTGCAAGACATTAATTTATCAGTTTTAGAAAAAGAAAAAGTTGAACTGTCTGAGCATTTTGACAAGTTAAGTTTAAGTTTTGCAGGTATTGAACAGGAAAATTCAAAGCTTGTGCAGGAATTGGAGCAATCAAAGGAAACTGTCAAAAGATTAACAATTGGAGCTGAACGACTAGACAAGATGTTGAGCATTGGTAAGCCTTTCGGTGATACAAGTGGACTTGGATTTTCAGAAGAAAACTGTACACCTTCCACTTCAAAAACTACATTTGTAAAGTCTTCTAACTTTATCTCTACTGCTACAAATTCTGCACAAACACCCACTAAAACCGTAGGAGCTAAAACTGTTAAGTTTGTGCCTGTTTGTCATCATTGTGGTAGAAAAGGCCATATTCAACCTAACTGTAGATTTTTGATGAATGCTTTTCGATTTAATGATCATCTTCATGCTTATAGGTATAGAACTCATAATTATCATCATACCATGCCTATGTTGAATTTGAATAGGAAATATGAGCCTAAGAGTATGCCTTTAAAATCTAATGCAATTAAGTCTCAACCCAAAAACATAAAGAAATCAAAATTCATGAAAATTTGGGTTAGGAAAGATTGCATGTTTCCTATCAATTGATCACTATTGCTAGACCACCTAGGTACTTTTGTTTGAGTGCTTAAATGACCCTAGGTGAGTATTTTTTTAGTTTATTTCGTTTTTTTGTTGTTAATTTTTTTTTTGGATTAAAAAAAAAAAAAAAAAAAAGGGGGTCTACAAGGTTTTGGATTCAAATGATGCTTATACTTTTACAACCTTATCTTTTGTGGCTTATTTTGATTCTCATTGTATATTCTATGCTAAAATTCAAAATTCTGCACATATTTACTTTGTTACCATATGATGACACTATTGACTGAACTTATGCACACACCCACTGAACACTCATGTATGTCATCTATGAAGTTTATGATTAATTCTGAAAGACTCTAAGACTTGAGCTAATCTTGATTGCGAAATTATATTGAGCCCTATTTCTTATTTTTTAAATATTTCATCTTAGGGAGATAACTAGTATTGAGAGGGCTACCTACTATGATGTGTGAAGCTACCGTAGTGAGCGGAGAGGGCTACCTCATAACTAGTGTGAAAGTCATCGTATTAGATTTATGGCTCGTACATGTTTTTTAAAAAAAAAAAAAAAAAAAAATTAATTAAGAAATTCTATTTGGCATGTACAAAAAGAAAGAGCAAAAATGTTTTTAAAAAAAAAAAAAAAAAATCTCTTTTTTCATAGACATATTTTATTATGTAAGATTGATGACTCAATTATGATTTAGCATGATAGATGAACTTATTTTCTTTTGAGTCTCTTAAAATTGGTCATAAATGAAATTATTGGAATACAAGTGGAGTTCACATTTGTATACTACCTTAAGTGAATGTCAATATGCCATTATATGTGTTAGTGTGCTTATGTGACCTATTTATTTTGCTAATACAATGAATAATCAAAATTTAAGCAAAAATAATTTTTTCAATTGGTTGTATGCTTATTCGTGTTAAATGAGTTCATTACTTTGTGTGGTAAATAAAAAAAAAAATTTCTTTTGAATTTGTTTTTCGTCTAGAGAGTCATAGAACTTAGGGGGAGTCATTGCATACATATTTCATTATTCTTCTTTTGACTTATGCAATTCCTCCTACATGCTTTGGACATATACATGTGTGCTCTTATGCATTTTTAGCCCACCTTGTTGAGAGTGACCCTTATCATCTTTAGTGTTTCATGATTTGTCAATTTCGTATGCCAAAAAGGGGGAGAAAGGTTCATGTTGCTATGAGATTAGATTTAGAGGGAGATGTTGCATTTATTAGTTGTGGGGGAGAAAGATTCATGTTGCACATACACTATATTTCATTCGCACCTTTATGTACACTGAACTAATAAGCAATGAGGCTTTCAAGCCAAAATTGTGTGCTATTTGTTTGTCTAATTTCAGTGGACCGAGCGTATCAAGTATCAAGCGAAGATGGTCCACCAGATCATAGACAGTCCACTATGTAATTGATGTAATGATATTTTAACCATGAGCGTTATGTAGTGAGAGAGTAGTTTTGTCACACGAAAATGCCAAAGGGGGAGATTGTAAGGTTTATTTTGTATTGACAATTTTCGTGGACAAAATGTTTGATTGTAATCTAGAATAGGAATTCACCGATTAATCAGACGATACATGGTGATGGAGTCATCAAGCTTGGAACGCTCATATGACAGGTATAATATTATATCATGCATACATCTTCACACAATTAAGCACGACACTTAGTATGGATCGTAACGAAAAATGTAATTGTGCACATGTTGGTCGATCGATCGAGAGTATTGATCGATCGATCGAGTGGTCGATCGATCGAGACTGAGACAACTTCGATCTAGGTGCTCTCTGTTTGGACTGGATCGATCGAGCAATTGGATCGATCGATCGAACCCTTTTCGATCGATCGAGTATAGAACAACTTCGATCCAGGTTCTCTCTGTTTGAGTTAGATCGATCGAGTTTTGTGTATCGATCGATCGAGACCTTCTCGATCGATCGAGACGGCCTGTCGATCGATCGAGCCAGTATTATATTCCTACTCAAACTCTTTTTGTGTATTCGACCCATGTGTTACTTTTATCAATTTGACTCATTTAATGAGAAAGCAAAATTCTAGTATGAGTAGAAGTGTTAAGAAAGTAGAATCCTTGTGTGAATAAAAGTGTTGTGGAAATAGAGTCCTTATTTGCGTAGGATTGTTTTAATTGTGGAATCCTTGTATGAGTAGAATCCTTGTGTGAATAAAAGTGTTTTGGAAATAGAGTCCTTATTTGCGTAGGATTATTTTAATTGTGGAATCCTTGTATGAGTAGAATTCTTGTGAGAAATAAATGCTGATGTGAATAGAATCATTGTATGAGAAGAATTCTTTTGAGAACTAAATCCTGATATGAGTAGAGTTATAGTGAATTGCAAATCCTATTTGAGCTAGGATTGGACTCTATATAAGTGAAGGGATGTTTGTGCATAATCAATCAACTTGAGCATTTAGAATTATACAGCACTAATACTTTCTAGCATCTGAATTGTGCTTATTCTCTTCATCTATTGTTCTTAGGCTTTTTCATGTTTTATTCATATGCCTAATTGATTTTCATGATATTGAGCTTAATATTGAATGTTCTAGAGTTTGCTAGCTGATCCTGTTTTTACATCGCATGTTATTGAATCTGCTAGTTAGGATTGTTTATTGTTTGAATCCGCTCTAGGACACACATTGCACTTGTGTTTTTGTGCTAACGTTACAGGTGACAGGTTCGGTATTTCGTGTGACTCGAAATTACCGAAGGTGACGGGTTCGGTTGATCTTGTGTGACTCAAGTAGATCGGAACGTTGGTCCGGATCCAGACATCTAACTATTGGAGGCTGTGAAAGGAGCAAGCGGCTCGTAAGTAAATTACAGAAAGGGGGATCTATCTGCGACGGGTAGTTTCTGGACTCTATGGTTGTAATTGAACATTATTTTCATAGTGGATAGTTAGGTGGTCCGGTGGACCGGTGGTTTTCCTCTTAGGTCATTGTTGTGGCCTAGGTTGTTTCCACCTAAAAATATCGTGTGTCGTTTTATTATTCCGCATTTATCTTTACACGCGATTGCATGTCTGGCCGTTGTGATTAGATTATATAATATTTGTTGAAAATTGAAAATAACCTATTCACCCCCCTCTAGGCTTATTAGATCCGTAATTAAAAACTTTTTCAAGATTGTTAGTTGAAAAGACGCATCCTCAAATATTTTGGACTCCATGTGTTGTTCATTGCTTGGATTTAGCTTTAAAAAACATTTGTTTTCCTTTTCAAAATTCTGAACAGTACACAGAATGTAAATGGATTGTTGAGTTAATTAAAGAAGTGCAAACTATTAGGAATTTTGTTGTTAATCATGGCATGACATTGGCCATTTTTAATAACTAATCCAAATTAAAATTGCTAAGAGTGGTTGAAACTAAATTTTCTTATCACATTATTATGGCTAAATGATTAAAAGAAGTTAAAAGTTCACTTGAACAAATAGTGTTGGATTCTAAATGAAAATTTTATAGGGATGGAAAAACACCTATAGAAATGAAAGCTCGGGAGGTTAATAAATGCATTGTAGACGAATCATGGTGGGATAAAATAGATTACTTATTGAATTTTACCGAACCAATCATGGATATGTTGAAGGCAACATATATGAATTCTCCCATGCTACACTTAGTATATGATATGTGGGATACTATGATTGAAAAGGTGAAAGAGATTATATTTGATCATGAAGGCCAAAATATGATTAGTGATCAATCTACTTTCTTTGAAACTATTCAAAAAAACCGTGGAGGAAAGGTGGACTAAGAGAACACTCCCATTCATTAGTTCCTAAGTATCATAGCAATGCATGGTTTGAATGTGGAATTCAATAGACTTGGTGTCTAGCTCCTAATGAAGATTAAGAAGTATCAATGCATAAGAATGAATGTTTTAAAAGATTATATCCAAATGAGTTTGATCTTCGAAAAGTCTACTTAGAATATGGAGCATTTTTGAGTGGTTTGGGATATTTTGGTGAGTCTTATGTTATTGAGGCAAGAATGTATGAAGAGCCAATTTCTTGGTGGGTTAATTTTGGTGCTTTAACTCTTTATTTGCAATCTTTGACATTAAAGTTACTTTCACAACCAACATCATCATCATGTTGTGAAAGAAATTGGAGTACATATTCTACAATTCAAAGCATCAAAAGAAATAGGTTGGCCACAAGTAGAGATGAGGATTTGGTGTTCGAGTATTCCAATCTTTGCTTGTTGTCTAGGAAGAAATATGCATACAAAAATGAGCCAACAAAATATTGGGATATATTTAGTGTAAGGTTTATTAGTGTTGGCAATTTTCGTGGACAAAATGTTTGATTGTAATCTAGTATCTAGGCTCATTGTCAAGTTAATTAATCAAAGTTGAAGAATCTACTAATCTCTCAATACGTATATATCAGGTAAAAATATATGTTTCATGCATATACTATCACACAATAATGCACGTACACTTATAAGAATTTTTTGTGCACAGTTAGATAGATCGAGGTTAGATCGATCGCGGTTAGATAGATAGAGGATTATTGCATGTACACTTAAAAGAATTTTTGTGGACACAGTTAGATCGATCGAGGTTCGATCGATCGAGCTTATATCGATTGAGGATCAATCGACTTCAATCTAACTGCTCTCGGTTTGAAAAATGCATGGTTAGATCGATCGAGGTTTGGGTCGATTGATCGAGGTTTGAGTCAATCGAGGATCAATCGACTTCAATCTAGCTGCTCTCGGGTTTGAAAAATGTATGGTTAGATCGATTGAGGGTCTTTCATCGTTGGTAGATCGATCGAGTGAGGTGCTCGATCGATCCAACATTGGCTAGATAGATCGAGCTTTGGCTAGATCGATCGAGCCTGTTTTTCAGTTCTACTACAACTCTTTTTTAATTCGGCCCATATGTTACTTTTACCAATTTGACCCTATTTAATTGTTGTGAAAGCAAAATCCTTACATGAGTATAATTGTTGTGAAAGTAGAATCCTTGTTTGATTAGAATTGTTGTGAAAACTAAATCCTGATATGAGTAGAGTTGTCTTTTTTATTAATCATCTTTCAAGTCAAATTGGACTCTATATAAGCAACGCCTACTACAACTCTTTTTTAATTCGGCCCATATGTTACTTTTACCAATTTGACCCTATTTAATTGTTGTGAAAGCAAAATCCTTACATGAGTATAATTGTTGTGAAAGTAGAATCCTTGTTTGATTAGAATTGTTGTGAAAACTAAATCCTGATATGAGTAGAGTTGTCTTTTTTATTAATCATCTTTCAAGTCAAATTGGACTCTATATAAGCAACGCTTGTTTGTGGAAAATATTTACCACACCAAAATATTATTTTCTATATCTGATTGAGTTTTATTTTAAAGAAAAATCTTTTTCTCTTCATCTATCAATCTTAGGCACTTTCTTATTTTAATTGTTCAAACATATTGTGTGGTTATGTTTGAATAATTCATATGCCTAATTATTTTTCATGATATTAAGCTTTACATGATTGTTCTAGAGTTTGCTAGTTGATTTGGTTTTTACATAGTATGCCATTGAATTTGCTAGTTAAGGTTTTTCATTCTTGAATCTGCTCTAGGACACACTTTGCACTTGAATCTGCTCTAGGACACACTTTGCACTTGTGTTATTTGTGCTAACTTTTCAGGTACTGAGGTGACGTGTTCGGTATTTTGTGTGACTCAAAATTACTGAAGTTGATGGGTTCGATTGATCTTATGGGACTCACGTAGATCGAAACGTTGGTCCGGATCCAGACGCCTAGCTTGTGGAGGCTATGAAAGGAGCGACGGCTCGTAAGTAAATTACATAAATGGGATCTATCTGTGAAGGGTAGTCTAAGATCTGTGGTTGTAATTGAACATTGATTTTCATAGTGGATAGTTAGGTGGACCGGTGGATCAGTGGTTTTTCTCTTAGGTCATTGTTGTGATCTAGGTTGTTTCCACCTAAAAATTTTGTATGTTATTATTTATTTCCGCATTCTATTTTTACACGCGATTGCATATCTGGCCGTTGTGTTTAGGTACATAATTAAAATTTGATAAAATTAAAAATAACCTATTCACTCCCCTCTAGGTATATTTGATCCGTAACTAAAAACTTTCAATTGGTATCAGAGCGGGTCACTAGATAAACTTAGTGTTGCCTAGGACCTTGTTATGAATCATTTGAGAGAGAGTTCTTTTACAACCCGTCCACCTTACTTTGATGGGTCTAACTACCCATATTAAAAAGCTTGTATGAGAGCCTTTTTACGTTCCTTAGATGAAAGTGTATGGAATTCTGTGATCTATGGTTGGGAGCCACCTAAGGTTACTAAGGATAATGTAGTCACACTTAAACCTAGGAAGGACTGGACTACTGAAGATAAAATTGGTAGTGGTTGGAATCAAAAGGGTATCAATGCTATTTTTAGTGCTGTGTCGCCGGATGAATTCCTACGTATTTCTGATGTTGAAACTACTAAGGCTGCTTGGGACACTTTAGAGGTTGCCCATGAGTGCACGTCCCAAGTTAAACGAACAAAACTTCTCATGCTAGCTACAAAGTTTGAAAATCTTATAATGGAGGAAGATGAAACATTTTCTGAATTTTATGCTAAATTGTGTGATATTGCTAACTCATCTTCAAATCTTGGAGATAAAATTGATGAACGCAGGTTAGTTCGAAAAGTCTTGTACTCCCTACCAGAATGCTTTCAAGCAAAGGTTACCACCATAGAAGAAAGCAAAGACATTGACACCATCAAAATTGAAGAACTTGTTGGTTCAATCCAAACTTTTGAGATGAATTTTAGAACACCTAAAAGGAACATAGGTATTGCTTTGAAAACCTCCAACACAGATGATGGTGATAGTGATAATGTCATGGAAGATGATGAACTACTTATCCTAGCTAGAAAACTCAAGAAAATGTTCAACAAAAAAGATCTACAAATTAAAGAAAAATCAAGCCATATAAGATATCGTAAGGGAAGAGAACTCATGCCAATGAGTTTAGAAGGTAAGAAAACTAAACCCAATGGACCTAAATATTTTGAATGCAATGGTTTTGGTCACTATGCAGCTGAGTGTGCCAACAAGAAGAAGAAAGCAGGAAAGGCTTTCAATGCTACCCTTAGTGACTCAGAAAGTGATCAAGACCAAGCTAGTGGTTCAGATGATGGTAACACTAACTACGTAGCTTTTTCTACAACTGTTGATGGATACTCCAGTGAGTCAGACCTTGACTCAGATGATGAGGGAAGTAAATCTATTCTTGCTAAATTTAATGCAAACAGTTTTGAAGAATTATTTTTTGATTTGATTAATTGTAAGAAAGAACAAGATAAGCTTCTCATAACTGTGACAAAGCTGAATGATCAAATCAATTCGCAAGACCTTAATTTGTTAGTTTTAGAAAAAGAAAAAGTTGAATTGTCTGAGCATGTTGACAAGTTGAGTTTGAGTCTTGTAGATATCAAACAGGAAAATTCAAAGCTTGTGCAGGAATTGGAGCAATCAAAGGAAATTGTGAAGAGATTAACTATTGGAGCTGAACGACTAGACAAAATGTTGACCATTGGTAAGTCATATGGTGATACACGTGATCTTAGATTCCAGACATGTTGACAAGTTGAGTTTGAGTCTTGTAGATATCAAACAGGAAAATTCAAAGCTTGTGCAAGAATTGGAGCAATCAAAGGAAACTATGAAGAGATTAACTATTGGAGCTGAACGACTAGACAAAATGTTGAGCATTGGTAAGTCATATGGTGATACACGTGATCTTGGATTCTTAGATGAAAGCTGTACACCTTCCACTTCAAAAACTACATTTGTAGGGTCTTCTAACTCTACTTCTACTGCCACTAATTTTGCATTAACACCCACTACAATTGTAGTAGCTAAAACTATTAAGTTTGTGCCCATTTGTCATCATTGTGGTAGAAAAGGCCATATTCGACCTAAGTGTAGATTTTTGATGAATACTCTTCAATCTAATAATTATTTTCATGCTTATAGCAATAGAGCTCATAATTATCATCCTACCATGCATGTGACATCTTCATTAAAGATGAATTTGAATAGGAAAGCTAAGTCTAAGATTATGTTTTTAAAACCTAAGGTAATTAAATCTCAACCCAAAGACATAGAGAAGTCAAAATTCATGAAAATTTGGGTTAGAAAAGATTGCATGTTTCCTGTCACCTGACCATTATTGCTCGTCCACCTAGGTACTTTATTTGAGTGCTTAAATGACCCTAGGTGAGTAATTTCATACGTTTGTTTTCTTTCTGCTGCTAATTTTTTTTAGATTTAAAATATATATATATATAGCCTACGTGGTAATGAACTCAAATAATACTTATACATATACAACCTTATCTTTAGTAGCTTACATTATTTTGACTCCCATTGTATATATAACGCAACAATTCAAAATTCTGCACACACTTGTATTATACACATGTGATGACACTATTGACTGAACTTATTCACACACTCACTGAACACTCATGTATGTCATAGATGAAATTTATGATTAATTTTGAAAGACTCTAAGACTTGAGCTAATCTTGACTGCGAAATTGTGTTGAGTTTTATTTCTTATCTTTTAAAATATTTCATCTTAGGGAGACAACTAGTATTGAGAGGACTACCTACTATGATGTGTGCAGCTACCATAGTGAGTGGATATGGCTACCTCATAACTAGTGTGAAAGTCATCATATTAGATTTATGGCTCGTGCATGTTACAAAAAAAAATTAGTAAATAAAATAAAAATAAAAATTTAATTAAGAAATTTTATTTGGCATGTACAAAAAGAAAGAGCAAAAAGGTTTAAAAAAATTAAAAAATTCCTTTTGATAGACATATTTTATTATGTAAGATTGAAAAGTCAATTACAATTTAGCATGATAGGTGAAATTTTTTCTTTTGGGTCTCTTATAATTGGTCATAAATGAATTTATTAAAATACTAGTGGAGTTCACACTGTATACTACTCTAAGTGAATGTCAATATGCCATTATATGTGTTAGTGTATTTGTATACTACTTGCTAATACAATGAATGATCAAAATTTAAGTAAAAATAATTTTTCAATTGGTTGTATGCTTATTTGTCTTAAATGAGTTTATTGCTTTGTGTGGTCAAAAAAAAAAAAATTAAAAAATTAAAAAAATCAATATTTTTTGTTTTCTTTTATTAATGCTTCTTGTTATTTAGATCGTATTAAATTAGTTTTACGTCTAGAGAGTCATAGAACTTAGGGGGAGTCATTGCATACATATTTCATTATTATTCTTTTTTGACTTGTGCAATTTCTCCTACATGCTTTGGACATATACGTGTGTAATCATATGCATTTTTATCCCACTTTGATAATTGTTGAACCTTGGGAAGAGTGATCCATGTCATTTTTTCTATTTCATGATTTGTCAGTTTCGTATGTCAAAAAGGGGGAGAGAGATTCATGTTGCTATGGAGATTGGTTTTAGGGGGAGAGATTGGATTCATTAATTGCGTGCATGCACTACATTTCATTCGCACTTTTATGTACACTGAACTAATAAACAATAAGGCTTTCAAGCTAAATTGGTGTGTTATTTGTTGGTCTTTCTTTTCAGTGCACTGAGTGTATCAAGTATCAAGTGAAGATGGTTCCATCGGATCATAGATAGTTCTACTATTGAAAGTGTGTAATTGATGTAATGATTATTTACCCATGAGCGTTGTGTAGTGAGAGAGTGGTTTTGCCACACGAAAATGCCAAAGGGGGAGATTGTAAGCTTTATTAGTGTTGGCAATTTTCGTGGACAAAATGTTTAATTATAATATAGTATCTAGGCTCATTGTCAAGTTAATCAATCAAAGTTGAAGAATCTACTAATATCTTAATACGTATATATCAAGTAAAAATATATGTTTCATGCATATACTATCACACAATAATGCACGTACATGTAGAAGAATTTTTTGTACACAGTTAGATAGATCGAGGTTAGATAGATCGAGGATTAATGCATGTACACTTAAAAGAATTTTTGTGGATACAGTTAGACAGATCGAGGTTAGATTGATCGAGTTTCGATCGATCGAGGATCAATCGACTTCGATCGAGGATCAATCGACTTCAATCTAGCTGCTCTCGGTTTGAAAATGCATGGTTAGATCGATCGAGGTTTGGGTCGATCGATCGAGGGTCTTTCATCGTTGGTAGATTGATCGAGTGAAGTGCTCGATCGATCCAGTATTGGCTAGATAGATCGAGCTTTGGCTAAATCGATTGAGCCTGTTTTTCAGTTCTACTACAACTCTTTTTTAATTCAGCCCATATGTTACTTTTACCAATTTGACCCTATTTAATTGTTGTGAAAGCAAAATCCTTACATGAGTATAATTGTTGTGAAAGTAGAATCCTTGTTTGATTAGAATTGTTGTGAAAATTAAGTCCTGATATGAGTAGAGTTGTCTTTTTTATTAATCATCTTTCAAGTCAAATTGGACTCTATATAAGCAACGCTTGTTTGTGCAAAATATTTACCACACCAAAATATTATTTTCTATATCTGATTGAGTTTTATTTTAAAGAAAAATCTTTTTCTCTTCATCTATCAATCTTAGGCACTTTCTTATTTTAATTGTTCAAACATATTGTGTGGTTATGTTTGAATAATTCATATGCCTAATTGTTTTTAATGATATTGAGCTTTACATGATTGTTCTAGAGTTTGCTAGCTGATTTAGTTAAGATTTACTTAGTCTGCTAGTTAAGGTTTTTCATTCTTGAATCTGCTCTAGGACACACTTTGCACTTGTATTATTTGTACTAATTTTTCAGGTACTGAGGTGACGTGTTTGGTATTTCGTGTGACTCGAAATTACTGAAGTTGACGGGTTCAATTGATCTTGTGGGACTCAAGTAGATCGAAATGTTGGTCCTGATCCAGACACCTAGCTTGTGGAGGCTATGAAAGGAGCGACGGCTCGTAAGGAAATTACATAAAGGTGATCTATCTATGATGGGTAGTCTAAGACCTGTGGTTGTAATTGAACATTGATTTTCATAGTGGATAGTTAGGTGGTTCGGTGGACCGGTGGTTTTTCTCTTAGGTCATTGTTGTGATCTAGGTTGTTTCTACCTAAACATTTAGTGTGTTATTCTTTATTTTCGCATTTTATTTTTACAGCCGATTGCATGTCTGGCCGTTGTGTTTAGGTACATAATTAAAATTTGATAAAATTAAAAATAACATATTCACCCCCTTTAGGTATATTTGATCCGTAACTAAAAATTTTAATTAGCAATTAATGTTGTGTATTTTTATATATTAATTAATATAAAATGTACTGATTATTTATTGCTTTATTTTTTAATTAAATAAATAATCATTGCAGATAAGTTTGGTATTGATGGAGAAGATTTGGAAGAGCTAGTCAAGCTTTTCATTGATGAATATGATTTGGAGAGTTTTTTTTGTGTGAACTTAAGGATACTTCATTAATAGAAATTAAAAGAGTTCTTACAATTCAAAGCCAACAAAAAGAAGAAACCTTAAAGGACTTAGACCTTACTAAGGCCAGCCAAATATAATAAAAACATGATAAAAAACATATTTTAGATCTCATCAAAACTATCGTAGATTGATTTCGAAAAATCTTTCCTTTTTTTGTCTTCTAAATTCTCTATCAAATTATAGCTTTCCAAATCTCAAGTGTAGGACTCTTCAACTAATTTTTCTATTGTCTGATCATCCAATAGCTAATGGTTAGACCATCAAAAGATAGAATATCAATGAAGCCCAACTTGGTAGTGAATATTTCGAGTAAAACCACAGTCAAAGTTTCAAATTCATCATTGTGCAACACACATATTGGGTTAAAATACATACTTCTCTTAGCCACGTTGTTTGTGCCAAGTATGTCATTTGTACATTTTCAAAGAAAAGTTCTTTGCTTGCTTAGAATTTTAAAGCGCCAAATTATTTTCCAACAAGTGCAAATAAGACATTGATGGAGAAGATTTAGAAGAGCTAGCTGAGCTTATTATTTAATATTTTTTGTGCTGATTATTTATTACTTTATTTTTTAATTAAATGAATAACAAGTGCATATAAGTTTGACATTAATGAAGAAGATTTAAAAGAGCTAGCCGAGCTTTCTATTAATGAATTTGATATGGAGAGTATTTCTTTTTGTTAACTTAAGGATACTTTATTAAGAGAAATTAAAAGAGTCCTTAGAATTTAGAGCCAAGAAAGAGAAGAAACTTTAAAGGATTTAAATCTTACCAAGACCAGCCAAATACAATAAAAACATCAAAACAAAACATATTTTGGATCTCATCAAAACTGTCCTAGATTGGTTTTGACAAATCTTTATATTTCTTATCTTCTAAATTTATAGCCAACTATTTCCAATTCTCAAGTGCTATTGTAGGACTCTTCGATCAATTTTTCCATTGTCAGATCATCCAATCCCTCATGGTTAGATCATTAGATAGAATACCAATGAAGCCCAACTTGTTAGTCAATGTTCAAGTAAAACCATTGTTTAGTAGTAGATGCTATAATGTTTCAAATTCATCATTGTACAACACTCGTATTGGGTTAAAATGCATACCTTGCCAAGTTGTTATTTGTGGCAAGTATGTCATTTGCACATTCCCAAAGAAAAGTTCTTTGCTTGCTTGAAATTTTGAGGTGCCAAATTTTTTTTTTTTTTTTCCAAAAATACCCATCCTGTAGTTGTTTAAAGCATTGCCTAACTAATTTGCCTCCCTATGTTCATTCATCTTCTAAGAGTAAGGCTCTTTTATACCCAAAACTAATTGTTTAAATACCACATTTTTCAAAGTACCACTAAGGTTGATCATAAGAATTTGATCTTGGGTAAGGTAAAGATAAAATAACACTACATCCTCAAACCTAAAGTTCTCTTTTAATAAGACTTTGTTCCACTGCTCATAAGAATCTAGAAGTTCTCTCACCATTGTTAAGCCTTCAAGTTTTTGAGAAAAGTGAGTTTCATTGATTCATTAAAAGTACATCAATAACCTTTAAATCAAAATATCGAAAATACATCAAATTATTGCCATTGTTAAGCATTCAATTTTAGGTGTAATGGTTTTGAATAATTTTGAATCCAAGGTTGTTCCTAAATTTTCACTACTACAAAATTAACCTTTGGTCTCGCAAAATTGGCCACAATTTTTCTAAAAATTGAGGGCATAGATTTTTAGTTACGGTCAAGTTAAAACTATGACCCTAGTGTGTATATATAATCTTAATTTTTAAACATCATTGAGACCATAAGTTAGATTATAAAAATTATTAAAAATGAACAAACTTATAGTTACAGTTATTAAATAATCGGGATCTAATTATGATGATATAGTTATAGTTTTTTTTTTTTTTAAATCGAGACCAAATAATATGTTGTATGTTATATATTTAAAAAAATCAAATTTAACTAAAACCTAATTCCCTCCCTCTCACATTTCTATCACCTACTCTCACATTCATGCCATCAAAACCCCCCCAAGTTAAGCATTGTTCACCTACACTATTGTCATTTGTTGACTCCAGAGCCTACCCACATTGATCATGTTCGCCTGTTCCAATCATGGATCTCTATTTCCAATTCTTGTTGGCCAATTCCATCCTCACGCATGGATCACAGGTTTGTATTCGACCACTTCCAGTAACTAGGCACCAGCCAATTCATCCCTCATGTTGGCCACAATTTTGTATACTATTTTAATCTATTTTCTATTGTTCCTTTGCTCAATCTCGTTTACATTTGTATTAAATAGAGAAGCAAGTGGAGAAAATTGATCCTCTACTTGATTGGGTTGCATTAGAATTTGACTTTAAGCTTATTGTGTACTCAAGTTTCTTTGGTGGAAAGCAAGATGATGGTTTAGTAAAGGCCATAGAAAACCTTTTGAAGGAAACAGACGATTATAAATTGGCAGTAATAGATGCTATTGCTTCAGCAACTCACTCTCTAGTAATTTCCATTGGAATGGTTTGTGGGAAATTGCAGATAAAAGAAGCAATTGAATTGATTCGACTTAAGAAGATTTATAGGTCGCTTGTCCTTACTCTTCACACCAAGTTGTATATATATCACATCCTACACGTACTATAACAAAATATTTACGTTCTTAGTGTTAAAATATAAAGCAGAAAAAAATATAGATATAAAATAGATGAAAGAATAAATGTGGAAGCTAAAATAATAGATAATCAAAATAGGTTGAGAAGACAATCAAAAAGTCAAATAAAGACATTCTAATTCTCATTTATAATAATAGTGAAAGACTACATTGATATTTATAGGGATAATAAACTAAATCTTAATCCTAATAGAACTCTAAACAAAACTCCTAAACTAATGGGGAAACATTAGAATAATTATCCTAATATTCTAATCATAATAGTTTTTAACACTAATAAAAAAAACTAACTATTAATCTATTATTTCAACTCTCCTTCTCAAGCTGAACATAATCTATGTTCAACTTGAAGAATTACAATAGACATAACAGAAATAAGCAAAAATCAGAATAGATCTGTCATAGTTTATGTTGAACCTCAAAGGTGAGGGATCTAGAATTGGTGATGGCAGTGCACGACAGTAGGCTTGTTGATCTTTCTATAAAACAATGGCTACGAGGTCTTGAGGTTGAGATTGATACTAACAGTCGTAAGGTTGACGTGAACGACGGCAGTGACAATGGTGAAAATAGATGATACCAACAGTCGTGAGCCGTGAGGTTGATATGAACGACACGACAGTTTGCTATTCGATGTGAAAGACAAGACTCGTGAATGATACCGTCAGAAAAAAACAATGCTTGAATTTACAGTTATTTTAATAACCATGCTCTGATACAATGATAATTATTCAAATATAATATTTAAGAGAGATACAAGAGAAGAGAGAAGGGAGAAGAAAAAAGATAAAATCCTTTTCGGATCTTGAATCATAGAAGAACCAATCAACAACATTTAGAAGAAATTGACCAACAAAACTACACCATAGAAGAAGTCAATGGGAAGAGATGATAGAACTATGCTTAGAAAATAGATTAAAAGTATTCAAGATCGAACACAACTCTCATACCATGTTAAAATATAAAATGGAAGAAAATATAGATATAAAATAGATTAAAGAATGAATGTGGAAGTTAAAATAATAGATAATCAAATTAAGTTGAGAAGATAACCAAAAAGTCAAATAAAGACATTTTAATTCTCCTTTATAATAATAGTGAATGACTATATTGATATTTATAGGGATAATAAACTAAAATCTTAATCCTAATATAACTTTAAACAAAACTCCTAAACTAATAGAAAAACGTTAGAATAATTATCCTAATATTCTAATCATAATAATTTTTAACACTAACAAGGAAACTGACTATTAATCTAATATTTCAACTCTTAGCATTAGTTTTGGACTTTATGATAAAAAGTATTCCCTGCTATGTTGAGTCGCTCCAATGGATTTGTTCGTGTGCTTTATATTATGTGCAGGTGGATAAGTGGGGGCTTGTTAAAGGTGGTCATGATGTAGATATTGTTGATCTTAGGGTTCAAATATCTTCAACTTCCATATTCCTTGGTCTTTCAAAGAGGACATAGTAAATCTCTTATCTCCACCACATATATGTGCTTAAACATAGGTACTTCAATATTGTATCCTAGAATCATGTTTTTATTTTATTTTATTAACATAGTACTTAGACTTTTATTTTTTCATTTACTTTTATTTTCATAAATGCATTTCGTTGCAGCTTTAGCCATATATAGCTCTTGATAATTCCACCACTATTTCTTAGCTTTTATTATTTTCATCAATACATAAAACCTACATTTTTTTAATTCATTAGACTAAAAGAATATCAAGTAGTTTGTGGAAGGATAAACATTTTTTTTTTTTTTAATTCATTGTACTAGAAGAATTTATAATAATATCCTTGAGTTGTTGCTACTTCTTGAACGACACACTGAGCTTGGCGTATTTGACATTTTTATGTTTCTTGTATTGATGTCTTTGATGTGTGGATTATCCTTGGGCGTTTCTCAAGATTTCCATTTGATCACCCATGCAAGCATTGCAATGATATAAATCTCATGCAGGGTATGGATTTTCTGGTTGGTCTTTTTTTGCTGTACATGAGTGAAGGGGATGCATTCTGGTTATTGGTTGCACTACTTAAAGGAGTTGATCAGCATGAGCCATTGGAAGGATTGTATCCGGCAGTCATTTTTGATTTGATGAATATCTTTATCTCATTCTTTAATCTTGAGAATTTAGTGGTTGGTTAAGAAATCACTTTATTATACTTTTTTTTTTTTTTTTTAATTTTAGTAATTATCTAAACATTTATGTATTAGTCCAAAAATACATATGTATATTTGTCGGCCAAAAAGTTAGGATATCTTTATTTTTGAGGTTACATTCTATGAAGCATTATATTTTCAAAATAATTTTTGTATCCTGATACTTGCCTTTTTCCAAAGTGTTATGATTATATACAAAGTTGATTTGGCATTGCTAAAGTATTGTCATGATGACCTAGTAAGTGCATCAAAATTCATTAACATGAATAACAATTATTATTTTTTCTCATGATGTTAATAACATAATGTGAATAAAATAGTAACATAAATTGAGATTATTTGCATGTTATGAGATTATTTCTTCATATGTCGTTCACCATTTGATATGTCATTATAACCTACTTCCATCGGTAACTTGATAATTGAATTTGTTAATGTATATTTTTACCCAGCTTAAAAGTTTGATTTCTAATATTTTCTTTATAAAAAATGTGGTAACACTAATTTAAAATTTATATACATAAGTAACTTAATAATATAAATTACTGTACGTATGTAACTTAATAATGAAAAATTATATATCAATCACTAAATTAAAAAAATGTGAAATTAGTGATCAGAGTTCACAAATTGCTTCTTAAAGTGATATCTAGCAAATCCATTTTGTAGTACTCTCAATTACTTTTGATATATACTTATTGATCATTAAAAATTTTGTTAGAGCGATACTATTTGACTAGTATTATTATTATATAGCAAATTTTAGAAAGCGATATTAATTTTGAAACACTTAAGCTATTGTAAGGTTTATATTATTTTGAAACATATAAAAACTCTCAAATGTAATAAAATTTTTAATTTTGATATAATATATGGATTATTGATGGTTAAATATTCTGGATATAGACCTTGCAATATTTATAATACAAGAAATGTTAATAAGCAAGTATTTAAATTTATAAAAATGCTGAAAAAATTAGTAGAATATTTTTAATTGAAGATTACCTTATGGTCATGGTTTTTTATGTAAATTGAGACGAAACATGAATATAAGGTCTAAGTTATTGATAAAATTATGACCTAATATTATATATAAGGTCACAATTTTTCTATAAAATGATGACTGTATGTAAAACAATAATAGATCACGGTCTTTTAAAAAATCATGACTAAATGTTAAGTATATCATCACGGTTTTTTAAAAAATTGTGACTAAATGTTACGTATATAGTCACCATATGTAGTCTATGGTCTCTCCCACCTACGCCATGTTTTTTATAACCGTAATCATAGGTTTTTAGTCATGGTTAAAAATTGGGACAATATGTTAGTTTTGAAGTAGTGTTTAATGGAACTATTTGAACCTGGTACCTATCTTAGTCCATCAGATAAGATTTTCCTAGCTTCCACAATACCTCTTTATGCCCGAGAGGCATTTGCTCCAATCTTGGCATCCACAAAAGCAACACATCTGCAATACTTGCGTTTCATCAGTTTGACAATAAGAGAAGTTGGGTTTGAGATGAGCCTTCATTCTTGTTTTGCAAGCATAGCAAAATTGAAGTGCCTCAAGTCTTTGAAATTAACCTCCCATCCTTTTTGGTTTTTTGTAGTTCTTTCCAACTCTTCTAGTGATTTCGTTTTTACAATCAAAACCTAACCACCAAAATCTTGCCATAAGGGATCCTATTTCTTTGCAAAGTGTTTTAGGAAGTAAAAAGCAAGACATTGCAAAGTTAGGAATTGCTGAGGAAACTGATTTCAGTAAAATTTCTCAACGAACAAGAGAAAGAAATTTTTTTCCCAACCCTGAATCCTTTGCTGCACTTTATGGAGGAATTTGAAGATGTACAATTTAGATTTATAGATCAAATTAGGTAGGCTTAGATATTTTCCATACCTCTTGTGCGTTGAATGCCCAAAAATTGTTGTATTTTAGTCTTGGTATTTTCGGGAGTTTTAGCACTGAAAAATCAAAATGACTTGAGATAATTCAGCTTCTATCTAGAAGCTCTACCGTAGGTAGTCAGGATATTCCTAACTTCCAAAATTTTTGTAACTGATGCTCTATTGTAGGTAGTTAGGATAAATATGTGTTGTATTTGAAGAATAGCTTTAATTGCTCGTACTTAGATAATAGCTTAACGATTTGATTTTTGAATTATAAATTTTGAGAAATACTGATTTAGAAGTTTGATAGTTGGTGTTAGAAGCTATTAGAATACCAACTCTCTTAAAGATTTAGCTAGTAGAAGGAAGGACAATATTGCTTTTATATACTTATTATTACTATAAGTATTGTCTCTATGCATTATGCAGTCTAATACTTGCAATTTAACAATTAAGATTACTGAGTCTTGAAAATAGTAGGACCTTTAGTTCTAATATCATATTAGAAGTTGTTGAGATACTGATTCTTCTAAAAGCTTAAGCTAGTAGGATGAGGACCAACATTACTTTTACACTTATCAATTAGGACATTATTTTGTGACTTAAGCTCTCTTTGTTATGTAATATATGCTATCTTTTTTGTGGAAGAAGTAACTTGAAAGCATTAGATTATTATTCTTACATTATTTATGATATATAGAAGTTTTAAAAAACTATGGTAATATGTCGTGTCCAAATAGCGATATCTAAAAAATACACTTTATATTTGTATCCAATTATCCTAAAATTTTACTAATATGCAAATTTGACACTAGACACGTACCCATATTTGACACATTTTTGAAGTCCAAATAACATAGATGTTGAATATGTTTATGTCGGTGTTTTTTTCCGTCAAGTTTACAACTTTTTAATATTGAAATAAATAAATTATTTTAAATTAAATTATTTATTTATTTATAATGTTAAGTAAATTTAATATTTTTATAATGATAAACTTCGTGTAAAGCTAAGTGCACATAAACATATTTATATTTTCAATAATTATGGTATATTATGAGGCAAATTTTTTTTTAAAGATAAATAATCACTTAATTTTTAAAATTATTTTATTACATGCTATACAATAACAAATAAATTTTAACTAAGAATAATTCATTTGTATTCGTGTTATGGATATTGTAACCCGAATTATTATCCAATTTTTGACATCCTAGACTAATGTATGAAAAAAGCACATCTAAAAAGAGTTATGAGTTAGAGTTAATTAGAAAATTTTGAAAAAAAATCCCTCCAATTTTTTTTGTACGTCAGTTATTTTTTGTTTCAATTTTAACCCATATAAACATTTTTTAGGTTATGAAAATAAAACTTATGTGCACCTTATTTCTAAATATGCATTAAACATATATATTTCTAAATATGCGTTAGATATATATTTTTTACTTTATAAAGTAAAAAATATATGTGTATCATGTAGAGGGATTAAAAAAAAAAAAGGCTCTGGCTTATACTATATAATTAAATAAAAAATTGAAAAACTATATAAAAATAATATCTATAAAACTTATAAGAACAAAAATAGCATATAAAAATATTGAAGGTCCATTTTGTTGGAATTCTATATAGAATGGGTCTAATTAATCATAGTTCAACCTAAACTGTGTTCAATTGGACAACGTTGAATATAAAATTTATGGTTTAAAGTTTTTTTTATAGTTAATATATGTGAGTTAGACATAAGGTGTGTTAGTTTTGTGATTATAATTTTAACATTTAGGATCAAATGCATCATTCATCATTATACTATTTAATTACTTTCAATTTGGTCCTTGTACAAAACTTTGATCAATTTAGCCCTCAAAATATTATTACTATTACTTTCAAAATATATACCTAACAATTGGTCTTTGTCCTAGTATTATCTTCTTCCCCATCAGTCACTTTTGACTACCTGTCCCTGTCAATAACTATCCTTGTGCGTCTCCCTATCGACGACAACCCCTGTAGATCATTTTTCCATTATGTGGGGTTCCCCTTGAATGCATCTCAATCCCTTCACGACAATTATCCCATGTTTTACAACTACATGCTCCAATTCTAACCCTAACTGTAATTTTAGCATTTAGTCTTTAGCTTCGAATATTTCTAGCCTCTTCTTGCCAGCCTTGCTATCCACACCTACACACATTATCGTGATTGTTCCGTTTGGGGCTTGGGTTTGCCACTGCTTTGCTACACCAAACTCTTGTGATTAAGGTTTTGTTCATTATGGAAAACCTCAATCCCATGATATGGGACTAGCCAGTACATGCAGAGATATTCTCTACATTGTACATGCACAAAAATAGCCCCCAAAGAGTAATGCTCAAGCTACTACAGACAATACCTCAAGAATTCTTATCGAACCTTGCAAGGCTCCCTTGGGAAAAAAATGATGACATTGCATATGTCATGATGAGTACTTGAAAACACTAACCTTACGTGATTTAACACGTTCATTTGTTACAAATAGATTTAATTAAAATACTTTAATTTAATTATTTTTATAAATCTATTATTTTAAAATTACGGATATATTTTGGTGTATTTTATTTATTTTTAGCTTCAAAAGAGATAAATAATACAAACACACGAAGAAGAAACACTTGAAGCACTCAAATAGCAACCTAGGAGTAAAAAAATAGCAACCTAGGAGTAAAAATGACCAATGCATGTAAGCTTTACATTAGAACCAACCGGTATGTAAGGGGTACATACAAAGATACAACAATCAACGCGTGTCGTGGTAGAAGAAATTGTGTACTACGACGTACAGCCCTCAAATTTTTGTATGAAATTGAGAATTCAACATGTGCCATGGAAGGAGAAAATGTGTGCCGAGGCGTATTGGTCTCTGTTTTTACTATGGCGCTCAATTTCAACCTTGTGCAATGGCAAAAAAAAAAGGTGTCGAGGTGTGCATACAATTTTGTGAGCCCAAATTTTATGGAACTCTTTCATTTATAAATACCTCATTAGGTTTTCAACTTATATAGAATTCAATATACGATTTATTAAGAAACTTATTATAATTTTTTTACTTTCTAAGATGCAAGATAACTAATTTTAAGGGTACAATAAACTATTAAAGATTGAAGATCAAGCTTTTGGGAAATAAACATTATCCAAGCCATTTATGGTATTTAGATCTAGATTTTTTGTTATTATTAGATTTATATTCTTCTTCTTCCCTCTTTAGAATGTATGTTAGATTCTTTTTCTCTATGAATATGAATCTAAACATGTTTGACTAATTTTATCATGGGTATTTAACTTGTGTTGCCATGTTTGCTTAGATTTATTATGATGAGCATTTTTATTAAAAGTTTGTTCAAATATTTATTTTTGAATTTTCATGGGCCAATTTGAGATTCATAAATAGATTGAAAAATCTAAAAATTTAGTTTTAAGAACATCACCTTGACTATATTTTAACAAAATTTAATCAAAGATTCAATTTGATGACATAGTCATGGCATTTTATTGTTTGACATATTTTTTCTTGAGCACAATTTGATTACTAGTTAATATATCCGATCTATAGGATATTAGTTTGTTATTCACAAAAAAATTTACCTAATTTATAGGAATTTGTAAATAAAAGGAAAACTGGTAATCTTTATTTATAAGTTCGTTCATGTTAATTCACTTTATTATTTTGATGCAAGCACGGTCAACTTAGCTAAACGTCCATATATCCTTTATTGATTTTTATCATCCTTTTTGAGCTAGTTTAAGGTCAAAATATTGTTTTCTTTGTTTGTTTTCCATAATCATTGTTCGTTCTTGCTCTCACTCTTTGTGATTTGTTTTACTGCTTTTCTGTTAGTTTTTTTAATAAGTTAGGATGATTATTTATTTTTAATAAGTTAGAACGATTATTTAAAGCACTACAATTTCTTGAAAGATCGACATCAGAGTTTATTCATCGCTGACTACAAGTAATTCGTACACTTGCGTGTATTAAAATTTACACACCATGTCACCTTGGACCCTAAGTTTACCAATCTCGACTTGATATGTGCAAATTTTCCCTCATTGTAGATTGATCCCTCCAAAGGAAACAAGCTTTGAGTCAAGGAGACTTAAAAATTCGACTAACCTTGATACGAAATTTACCTATCGAGAGCCAAAGTCCGAGCTAAAGTGCAAATTAATGTTAAACCTAGAATTTTTTGGGTTCAGCCATCGATGCCCAATTTTAACCCTCACAATCAAAAAGTGACCAATGCTCAAATATAGGTTTGTTTCTACAACCTGGCCTAGGAATTATGGAATAAACAAATTCTCACAAAAATTGCATGGGCCATTGGTATCTTTCTAAAAATTGACAATGCCATCCTCCATAATGAGCTAAGTTAGTATGCTAGATTTTGATCGATATAGATCTCGTTGTAAACTTGTTGAACAAGTAATGATGGAAGTGGGCTCACTTAAGATCTAAGTCGTCTTATACTATAAAAATGTGCCCGACTTTTGTACTCTATGCTTCTTTATTGGTCACACTACTTAAAAATGCAAAAAAATGTTAATGCTACAATAGAAAAGCCCAAAGAGACACAACCAATTGGGCCTCAGGTAAAAACCAGCCCATAACAAGACTATAGGTCTAAGGTAACCAATGTTGATATTGTAGTTCCAATAAGTAATGCTTTCTTTGCCCTCCACGCTCGAGATACTGATGTTTCTACCCCTACTTGCACGACCTCCTATTCTCTTGGCTTACCTATCGACTCAATTGTTATCACTACTATGCCAACAACATCTATTCCCACAATTGCCACTAGCACTGCCCGACATACCATTTTCAGCATCGTCCTAGCCCCCATATTGATGGATTGCATTTCATTACACAGTCAGCTACTATGTAACTGTCTTAGCTTATGGCACCAATTGATGCCTATTGATATAACAACCTCTACGGCTTATCCTGCCTCAACTACCATTGCTTTGAGTATATATGGCTTTACTACTTTAACCCTTAGTACCTCCAGTACCTTTACCACTGAATCCTACCTCATTTCACCACACCAAGGCTCACTTTGCTAGCTCTTATTATCTTGCCCCCATCATCTGTCTAGAAGGCTACTCTTAGTTCATGTATGCAAAAAATGAAACAAGATCATTTGAAAGATATCGAGAATGTATGTTTGCTACTTATAATAGGAAAAAATTTGACGGGGCCAGGTCAACTAGCCCTCGATATCAGCTTGTGATATACAAACTCTTTACTGGAGATTTTGATAATAAATCATCATGATAGTTATTTACTAGAATTTTAGGGGTATATCTAACAAGGATACCTATTATAATATGCATAATCTTTGTAAAAAAGAACGACCTAATTTATTATGTATGGCAGAACCTATGTAAGATCTTATCTCTCTAGAAGATTGCTTTTAGCAAAATTGTGGTTATATATCTTTATTGGTGCTTACTCCACGTCGTTAAGTAAGCTCTAGCTTTTGTCAAATCCTTTAAAGGTTAGGGATACTATGATTTTTTTTTACAGCATTGACATCATATAACAGTTACCTTTGTTTATGGTAGTGAAACCTATGTTAAGTGAAGGGACCTATAGGATTCTATGAGGTCCATTTCGGATCTTCAATCCCCTTAGTAATAGGAGATTTAAATGAAGTTTTTGGATCCCATGAAACTATAGGCTCATCCAATTTTATTATCTCTATTGAGGACTTCAGTGCTACAGTTTCTTATTGTCTTTTGGTTGAAATTGATACTAAATGGGCCTTTTATAATTACTCTAAACGTGGCCTCTTTCTTATACGGTGACGACAAGACCGTGGGTTATGTTTTGAGTCCTTTCTTAACTCTTGGTCCATTGTCGATTATTTCACTATTCAAAGCCTTCATTCCAATTATCACTTACTCTTGCCTTTTGATTCTACGACTAGGCGTGGGGGTTTGAGGCCATTCCAATTTCATGGTTTGTGGCTGAAGCATCTTGGTTTTCTTGACTTAGTACGTGCCACCTAGTTAGCTCTTATCAAGGCTAATCCCGTGGAGATAGTTATTAGTAAGCTTAAGGCTCTTAAAATAACTCTCAAGGTTTGAAATAAAGAGGTCTTCAATAATTTAGATCAAAATATTGCAATATCCTTGGCTACTCTTGCTGACATACAAAAATGGTATAATGATGACAAGTTCTCTGAAGAACTACTTCAATTAGAGTTTGATGCCTAGATTGACTTGGATAGATTGCTGCACCAACAATATACTTTTTTAAGGGAAAAAAGCATACTAAAATTGTTGAATGGTGGCGATAGAAACTCTACATATTTTCATTTAAAGGCCTAATTGTTTTTTAATTAACTTGAAAATTAATGGAGAGATTTCACAAGATCTAAAAATGATAAGTAGTCATACTTTGGGTTACTATGAGCAGTTTTTCTCAGCTCAATTAGAAGGGGCTATAGCTTTTACTCTAATAGAGTTGATTGTACCCTCCTTATCCTCATCATAAGACAAATATGTGATAGTATTCAACATGGACCCAATGAATACTCTGGGTCAGACGGTTTTATAGGTAAATTTTTTTAGTAGTATTGGAACATCATTGGTAGAGACGTAGTACGAGAAATTCAATACTATTTTAAAAGGGTCGGATGCATTTAGGATTGAACTCAAATATTTTAATCCTTATACCAAAAAACTCACAGGCAAGCACTATTAATCAATATCTACCAATTACTCTTGGAAACTTTATGTTCATGCTAATAACAAAGATTGTAGTCAAATGTCTGGGAGACATCTATTCTCGTATTTTATCCCAGAATCAATTCGGGTTCATTCCAGGCCGTAAATTAGCGATTGAATTGAGGGTACTTTTGAGTGCTTTAATGCAATATAACTTTAAAGCCTAGGTGTTAATGTTGCTCTAAAATTTGATATTCGTTTGGCTTTTGATACCATACATTGGGATTTTATAATAAAAGTGTTGTAGTGCTTTGGCTTTGATGACATTTTTTTGGGTTGGATCCGAGATCGCTTTACTTAAGCATGAATTTCGATCCTAGTTCATAGTTCACCTAGGGGTTATTTCTCTTGCTCTAGAGGTTTACAATAGAGGGACCTTTGTCTTCATTATTGTTTTGTATTGCCAAAGAGTTTCTTAGTAGATAATTTAGGCCTTTGCTTGATAACATGTGCTTCCTTCCAATATCTTCACCCAAAGGCAAGCATGTGCCAACACACTTTTTATATACCAATGATCTTCTCATCTTTGTTCACGCCTACTCGTCAAATCTTTAGGTTTTATCTAAGGCTTTTTAATTGTATGGACATTTTTTATGGTCAATTTGGTTAAATCTTTCATTTACTTTGGTAAAGGGCTCCTCAAGGCAACATCCCGTCACTTTAAGATATAGTTGGGATGTGTAATAGAGGCACCTCTTTGTCCTACTTAGGTGTCAATCTTTTTCAAAGGGCCCCAAGAAAGCATTGGAGATTATTCAATAAAATTTGTGCAAGGATAGATGAGTGGAAAGGACATGCACTCTTTTAGGCAAGGTGCAGATGTTTGATATATTCGATCATTCAAAGTATGTTCCTTTTCTCATTTCATTTAAATATCAAAATCAGTCTTGAAAGTATGACAAAATTTATTCGCAATTTTTGTTGTTGTTGGGGAGGACATATAACCTTAAACTGGTCTAGGTTGCTTTGAGGATTGTTGTTGCCTACAAGAGGAAGACCTCTTTTATCATATGAAGACGATTTAGTTTTTATATGTATATACACAAGTATATTTAATTATACTTATTATTCATTTTGCCAATAATTGCAAGAAATAAATTAAAGCACTTGCAATAATAATAATAATAATAATAAAAGAACATTTGATAGATTCAGTGAACAAATTATTTAGAGAATGTGCATAAAATTTACAATTTTTAAGAAAAATTGTCTTCATTTAACAAAAAAAAAAAAGTTATGTGCTCAATAGGGAATCTGTGTTGCTTTATGAAGGTTATTATTATTATTTAAATATTTCATATAATATAAGATATTTGTCAGTATTAGGTTTGTAATGTTAAAAAAAAAGGCAAAAAATAAAGGAGTTTGTAGATTTCTAGCCAATGCCCCTTGTCATGTAGGTCCTTTTTCTCTAATTTGCATTAAATAATATAAATTGAAGAAAATGAAATGTAAAATAATTTAAGGTGTATCACTTAAAAAAAACATCATTTATTTGAAAAAAAGAAAAAATGACTTTAAAATACTAGATCCATTTTTATATTATTGTCCTTTTTTTTTTTTTTATATAAAATCATTCACTTAAGTTGACTTGTGTTTGTTACAATGGTTAAAATTAGTTTTGGACTAAATTGAATGCAATGGCAATACATTGAGAATCAAATTGCCGAACTTTTGTAAAATTAGCATGATGTATTTAATTTTCTTTTTGATCAAATTATGTATTTAATTGGGTGTTATAAATATTGTCATCTAAATTTTTTTGAAGAAGCTGTAAAAAGCAGGGCAAACGTTTATAATGTGCCCATGTGTGTGGCAAATGACAAATATATACCCCATATGTAATTTCTTGCAAATTGTCGCCTTTCACAGGTTTTTGACTTGATATAGCCGGTAAAGGAAACTCTGGGCAACGAAAAGAAAAAAATAAAAGAAAAGAAGCGTGGGCAACGAAATCAAAAGAGGCGCTAAACACTCAAACACTCTTAAGGTTCCCGCGCCGCCTGGACATTGCAGAAATACTCAGTTTCCAACTCCAGGCCCATCGCCGACGCCGTCTCCGTCTCGTGTGGCCTCCTCAGTTCCCCGTCCCTCAGCTCCTCAGTTCCCCCTCCCTCAGCTCCTCAGTTCCTCGTGCAGGTATTGTAGCTTTTGATTTACATTTCAGTTTTCATATTCGTTATTTTTTTGGCGATTCATGAATTGAATGGATTAGAAATATAGAATTAATCATTTAAATGGTTCACAGATCGGAATGCTGTTTGTATTTAAGTTTTTCATTATCATTTATTATTTTCTTGAATGGTTGTAGCCAACAAAAGTGTATTAATTTGTGGTTATATTGTGTTTTAGTGTTTGCCTAGCCTAGTGCACTGAATTATCTTAAACTTCTTTAACTAATGTATATGATATATTAATGTATGGAGCATGATTGAATCATATGGAATTTCTGTTATGCTTCAAAACTTAGCAATGGAATTGGTGTAGCATTGATTGTTTGGAGGAAAGTTTATACGTTTAATAATTTGATCTACTGTGTATTTATCAGCAAGGTTAGTTTGTGTCTCAGTGTTCCAACTACTATTGGTAGTATGTCTTTGGTATTCGTATGATTTCCCATTGCATTCAAATGTAGATTTTGTGCATTTAAATGATCATCGACTTATATCGACCTAAATCGACCTAAATTTCCAATACTTTGCCATTTTTGCTATTGTTTAAATCCAATAGGTTCCAACTGATATTGTGATTTTCTAAAATGTCTTTGGTATTCGTATGAAGTCCCATGCCATTCAAATGTCATTCATGGGTGCATTTACATGCTCATCGACTTATATCGACCTAAATCGACCTAAATTTTCTTATTTTTCCAATACTTTGCCATTTTTGCTATTATTTAAATCCAATAGGTTCCAACTGATATTGTGATTTTCTAAAATGTCTTTGGCATTCGTATGATGTCCCATGCCATTCAAATGGCATTCATGGGTGCATTTACATGCTCATCGACTTATATCGACCTAAATCGACCTAAATTTTCTGATTTTCCCAATACTTTGCCATTTTTGCTATTATTTAAATCCAATAGGTTCCAACTGATATTGTGATTTTCTAAAATGTCTTTGGTATTCGTATGATGTCCCATGCCATTCAAATGGCATTCATGGGTGCATTTACATGCTCATCGACTTATATCGACCTAAATCGACCTAAATTTCCCAATACTTTGCCATTTTTGCTATTATTTAAATCCAATAGGTTCCAACTGATATTGTGATTTTCTAAAATGTCTTTGGTATTCGTATGATGTCCCATGCCATTCAAATGGCATTCATGGGTGCATTTACATGCTCATCGACTTATATCGACCTAAATCGACCTAAATCGACCTAAATTTTCAATACTTTTCCATTTTTGCTATTGTTTAAATCCAATAGGTTCCAACTGATATTGTGATTTTCTAAAATGTCTTTGGTATTCGTATGAAGTCCCATGCCATTCAAATGTCATTCATGGGTGCATTTACATGCTTATCGACTTATATCGACCTAAATCGACCTAAATTTTTCAATACTTTGCCATTTTTGCTATTGTTTAAATCCAATAGGTTCCAACTGATATTGTGATTTTCTAAAATGTCTTTGGTATTCGTATGAAGTCCCATGCCATTCAAATGTCATTCATGGGTGCATTTACATGCTCATCGACTTATATCGACCTAAATCGACCAAAATCGACCTAAATTTCCAATACTTTGCCATTTCTGCTATTGTTTAAATCCAATAGGTTCCAACTGATATTGTGATTTTCTAAAATGTCTTTGGTATTCGTATGAAGTCCCATGCCATTCAAATGTCATTCATGGGTGCATTTACATGTTCATCGACTTATATCGACCTAAATCGACCTAAATTTCCAATACTTTGCCATTTTTGCTATTGTTTAAATCCAATAGGTTCCAACTAATATTGTGATTTTCTAAAATGTCTTTGGTATTCGTATGAAGTCCCATGCCATTCAAATGTCATTCATGGGTGCATTTACATGCTCATCGACTTATATCGACCTAAATCGACCTAAATTTTCAATACTTTTCCATTTTTGCTATTGTTTAAATCCAATAGGTTCCAACTGATATTGTGATTTTCTAAAATGTCTTTGGTATTCGTATGAAGTCCCATGCCATTCAAATGTCATTCATGGGTGCATTTACATGCTCATCGACTTATATCGACCTAAATTTCCAATACTTTGCCATTTTTGCTATTGTTTAAATCCAATAGGTTCCAAATTGTCTCAAGTGATATCGTGATTTTCTAAAATGTCTTTGGTATTCGTATGATGTCCCATGCCATTCAAATGTATCATTTGTGCATTTACATGTTTGATCGACTTATATCGACCTAAATCGACCTAAATTTTCTGATTTTTTCAATACTTTGCCATTTTTGCTATTGTTTAAATCCAATATGGCAACAAATTGTCTCAACTGATATAAAGACATTTTATAAAATGTCTTTGGTATTCGTATGATGTCCCATGCCATTCAAATGTATCATTTGTGCATTTACATGTTTGATCGACTTGTAGAATGTCTTTCGTATTCTTATTAAAATAACTCATTTCTGGGATTATTTTTTCAGATTGGTGATGGATGGACTGGGTGTATTGGTAATACATGGTGGTGAGTGGATGAAGTTAGATAAAACAGAGGAGTATATTGGTGGACAAGGTATTGTCATAAGGTTACGAAAAGGAGATGATTACCACCATTTGAAAGATAAGTTAAACAAGAAATTGAAAATTGATAAATACAATCAAGTTTTGTCAATTAAATACTACTTTAAGAATGATGCATTGTTCCCAACAGTTGCAATTTGTGATGATGAAGACTTGGATGAATTTATCAACTTGCATCTCGAAGATAAGAATATTAAGGCTGTGATGTATGTTTCTGTTGCTATGAAAAACATCGGGCATTCTACCTGTGCACCAATGGAAGATAATGATTGTGTTCAATTTGTGGAGAATAGATCACCTGTTCATCAGTCTGTAATGAACTTCACTCCTCTATTGGTTGAAAACATAGAAATGTTGCACTCTTCAAGAATCCCAGATAATGAGAGTTTACATGCTTGTAACAACATAGAGACAATTTTCACTCAGAATCCATCACAAAATGAGTTTAACATGTATGAAGGACGTGGAGTTTCATGCTCTCCAAGAAATGTAGGTGATGAAGTTGAGAGACAAAATTACTCAAACAATATGCTTATCCCACTTCCAATCTCATCACAGAGGAATACGTGTACAGGTTCGAACATTATTTCTGAAAGTTCAACAGGCGAGCTAGGCTTAAGTGTTGGACAAGTATTTGACTCTAAATCTCACCTTGTGACAGAAATTGGTATTTATGCTATACGAAACCATTTTGAGACAAAAACAAGCAAAAGCAGAAAGGAGGTTGTAGTTATGAAATGTGTTCATGAAGATTGTTGTTGGAGGATCAGAGCTAACAAGATATCTGGATCAGAAAGGTTCAAAGTGACAATTTTCAACAACGATCATAGCTGTGATCCGAACAAGTATCTCGTAACAAATCGTGCAGCTAAATCAAATGTCCTTGCGAATGCAATGAAGATGAGATTGGTTAGGCCTGGTAGAATTTACAAGACTAAAGACATTATTGATGATTGTAGGGAGGAGTTTGGGATTGAATTAAGTTATACTACTGCCTACAGGTCAAAGGAAAAGGCTCTAAATGAAATAAGAGGCACTGCAGAAGAATCATTTATGAAGCTCCCATCCTATTGTCACATTCTCAAAGAAAAGAATCCTGGAACCGTTACTCATATCGAGGTAGACAATGTTGGAAGATTTAAATATTTTTTTCTTGCCTTAGGACCTTCACTTCGCGGTTTTGCTAGTTGTATGAGGCACGTAGTTAGTATTGATGGTTCTTTTCTGTCGGGTCGATATGCTGGGACTTTATTTGTGGCAGCTACTTCAGATGGCAATAGTTCGACCTACCCAATTGCAATGGGTATTGGAGATTCAGAGAATAACGACGCTTGGGAATGGTTCCTTTCTAAGTTAAGTGGTGCAATAGGGCACATTTCAGATCTCGTAATTGTTTCAGACAGACATCCAAGTATCTTACAAGCTATTCCGAAAGTGTTTCCTAATGCCCTACATGGATATTGTGCTTTCCATATGGAGATGAACTTAAACCAGAGATTCAAAAATCCTGATATAATCCCCTTATTTCGTTGTTGTTCAAGGGCATACACAAGAATGGAATTTGAAAAATACATGGCTGATTTGAATGGTATTGATCCTGCTATCACTAATTATTTAATTGATGCTGGAATAGAGAAGTGGTCAAGGCATCATTTTCCAGGAATGAGATACGGTATTATGACTACAAACATAAGCGAGTCATTCAACAATGTAATGAGGGCTGCTCGTGAGATGCCGATTACCATGCTTGTCGAGTACTATCGTGCTAAGCTACAGGAGTGGTTTGTTTCTCGTTGCCAACTGGGCTTAAAATGGGAGAGTCGATACCTAACAGAGGATGCAGAAGCAAAAACAGCAAGTAATAGGAGAAAATCGTTCAAGTTCAGAGTTGTAAGGATAAATGCTCATATTTATCAGGTATAAACGTTGACATTATACTTCATATGTACTAATATTATTACCAATCATAAAATGTTTTATATTATTATTAATAATGAATTATACATATTCAACAGGTCATTCATGGAGACAGTAGTGATGAAGTCGATTTGTTAAATAAGAAGTGTACCTGCAAGGAGTTTGACATTCACAAGATTCCATGTAGTCATGCCATAGCTGCAGCTAGATTTGAAGATATTGACGTTCACTCCTTAGTTGATAAGAAATATACAGCTGAGTGTTATCTAGTTGCTTATTCTGAGCCGATATTTCCTGCAACTGATCATGGTGAATGGGAAGTTCCGAAAGAAATAGCAGACTTGGTCAATGAACCCCCTAACACAAAGAAAAAATCAGGTAGGCAAAGAAAACGACGAATTAGATCAAGAGGTGAGGAGATAAAGAAAATTACTCTTTGTAGTAGATGCCGAAAGCCTGGACATAATCGTGCAACATGCAGTGAGGTCTTACAGATGATTGTGGAACCTATACCATCATCCTTTATTTAACAATTATTATGTATTATTTAATGGATAAATACTGTAATATTAAATTATCAAAATTGTTATGGGTACCTTCTATAATTTGTTATGATCGTAGTCATCTAATGACAACAATGTGATTCAAATTCGATTGAGAAAGGTTATATTTATTAAAGATTGCTCTCATATTCTTATGAGAGTCACCGTGAGTATGTTTGATTTTCTTATATTCGCTATTATTGTTTTCCTTTATATATGACTACTTAATATGTCATCGTGTTCTATATTTTCAAATTCATACATTAGAATTATGAAATTGAATTTATACGCCCCGTTGATTGCTAGTATAAACTGTGTTACAGGCAAGTGTATACGTGAGCCTAATATCCATTTGTAGTGTTTTTGTAATAATAGTCCAAAAAAAACTAAAAATCATTGGTATTATCAACATGTTTGTGAATTGAAGCTCATATTAAATTGTAATACTTAAACCCTGTGCACAAATTAATTACATTATTAAGTCGACGTATGCTCAAAATATACAAAGGCTTTACAGATGATTTCACATTATATTCGTAATATGGGTACTATTAAAATAAGAAAACATAGAACTGAAATCGTGAAAAAACTGAAAGAACGGATATCACCAATTGTAATGACTACTTTAATAGGGTTTTGTTGGAATTTCACTGAAAAAACTGAAATCATTGAATATTTTAAAATAACTGCTAATATCAACTAAACAAATGAAAATTTCATTTCTTCTATTTTCACAATTTACTACATAAATCAGTCATTAATAAAAATAATAATAAATATGGAAATGAGGACTGTTTTTTTCCTGTACATAAACAAATACATAGAAGTTAAAGCTCACAAAAGACGCTTGGGAATTAGTAAAAAATACAACATTGCTAGTCCAAATATGTGCCTCCTCAATCAATAAACAGTTCTCGTGAGATGCTTATCTCGGCACCAACAATCAATGATTTTTTGGCAATACAGAATCCTGGTTGTGTAGCTTATGAAGAACTGAAATCATTGCTGGCCTGTCCTATAACTGCTGTTGTACATGGTAGTAAAATTATGTGAATGCAGCGCGACACTTTTGGTTGAAGTTTGGCAATCAATACCACTTCATTTTTTACAAATTATTGATCCTTGTCCAGAACTCAGGGATAGGCTCTTCACAGCTCATTGTTGCCCATCTGAACCTGTACCCTGGAAAATAAATATATGTGTTAACTTCTCTGTTTTTACGGTTTTTATATGTGGAAGATTTAAAACATACTTTATATACTAGTCCAAATCAACCTTCACCCTTCAAGGGTGGGGGCAAAAGAGAATTAGGAATCTCACTAAAGTAAAGAAATGTTTTTCCTTCACTCCTCTCAAATAACTCTGGATGGTTGCAGACCTATCATCATACAAATTCCAATTTGTAAATTAAGGAGGATAATGTTCCACAATATACAAAAATTTCACAACTTCTATACTTCTTATCCAGATGAATTATCAAAAAAACTGAAAAGTCTAGAAAAAATATTTTCACCTAAAAACGAGAAACAAAATTAATAGCTTACTTTTCGTAGCTGAATAACAATATTCATCAAATTCAAAATATTTTTCTCATTGAGATGGCCCCTGTTATTATCAAATAACTCAGCAAGCAACTAAAATTATCTGGATTATGCTGCAACGAAATTATTGGAATTCATGCATACCAATCGATTAAGCTGGTGCTCATTCGCATCCAGCAAAAGGTGTTGTTCGTTTTCTATTTATGATATGCACAGGTCTACAAAGGTGTGGAAAGAGTTGCAGATTAAGGTGGATTAATTACCTGAGGCCTGACTTGAAGAGAGGACCATTTTCACAGCAGGAAGAGAATTTGATAATAGAGTTGCATGCAGTTCTTGGAAACAGGTATTCTAACTTGGGTTTTGTCTAAAATGATTTTTTTTTCCTTTTCTTCTGGGCTGCAGAGACTTGAGTTCATTTGTTTTTATCTCTGTTGCTTCATTAGATGGTCCCAGATTGCAGCTCAATTACCTGGAAGAACGGATAATGAGATAAAGAATTTATGGAATTCTTGCATTAAGAAGAAGCTTAAGCAAAGAGGCATTGACCCAAAGACTCTCAAGACACTTTCAGTTGTTGAAAATGACAAGGAGAAGCAATCTACTACCAACAAAAACAAAGACAACAAGGCTTCACTTGGTTCAGCTGAACTTAATCTATGTGAGGCCGTGAATTCCAAACCAATAGAAGTTAACCCTATGGTTCCAAGATGAAGGGCAAAAACGACAGCAAGAATTTGACCGTTTCTCCTCAAACCCATCATGAGTTATTTCTAGACAGATCAGGGGCCTCACATGAAAGCTCAACAACCAATTGCAGACCTTCTGATTTAGCTGGGTATTTCACTTTTCAGAATTCAAATTATGGTTCTGATATTGGGCTTGAAGTGATTCAGAATACAAGTTTCTGCTTCACTCAGAATTCAAGGCCTCCTGAAATGTCATCTGAGTTGATTTGTAATATAACACCAGCAATTCTCCCATCTATATCAAACTCAATCTTTGCATCTCGACGTGTCAATCCTTCCATAAGACTTGTTTCTGAAAACCCATCGCTATTTATGTGCAGAGATTAACAACTGATAAAATTGAGAAACGTAACTGGTGAACATGTAAATTTTCCTGTATATATAAATGGATACGCATGAGGAATGACAAAATTACCTGTGTTTCGGCCACATATTGTCTACCAAAGTCAACAAAAGCAGAAAGTTTCATTTTTAGATTTGTCTTGGCTTCTTCACGCCATTTCTTCTATCCATGATACAAATGAAGGCTAATATATTATGACTTCACAAACCTATAACTGAAGCCATAAGTGTCTAAAGAATTTGGTTGCGCAAGCCTTCTCAAGATGCAAAGACTTAAGCTCAATAAACAGTTAAGCAAGCACCATAAGGCACAGTTAATAATAAACTAAAAAACTGGAACAGACAATCCTTCCCAAGAATTCGTGCTATTTGTTTGTCTCTCACTTGTTTAGAACGGTAAAGATCTTGGCCCTGCACATACATTAAAAAACTGTAACAAATTATACCCCAAAAAATTCATATATTGACAGTAAAAATTAAACATTTATTCAAATGTTAGAAGAATTTAAATTCATAAGAGAAATAGCATGGTAGGATTAAAGAAATAGCATGCCAATTATACCTCATTGCACTGATAGCCCACACAAAACAGCTATTAGAACATATACAACAGTTGTTCTTCCAGTAGAATGGAAAAAGAAAAAGAAGAACATATACAAAAGGAAAAATAACAAACCGAAAAACCATTACATACTATAGCAACCGGTCCATCAACGTTAACTTTGAAAATACATAATTGGTCAACCGATTACATAACATAAACCCTAAACCTGCATAAACAAAATAAATACATAATCCTTTCGAATGTATTAGCTAAATATACAAGTATCACATGATAAGAAGATTGTCTCGTGAATAATACAATTCATAACATAGTCTCTTCCGAAAGTTGGTTATGTCTTCTTGCTTAATCATTATCAATGGATTTCCTGTAGTCCGATATTCAACGAATTTTAGTGCATAAATCCCGCAATCTCCACTGCAAATTATGAATACAAAAGCTAAATAATTAGCACTGATAGCAAATTCTTATTGGATTAAATATAAAACAATTAATGAGGTGTTGTACTCACGCATTTTCTTGTATCGGTACAGTTTCCTTTTGGTTACGGGACAATTTCCAAGTTTTTGAGAAGATTATTTTCCGACCTTGATGACTTTTCTCATACATTCCACACTGGTAGATGAAATCAGGAAACATCTTACATATATCTTGCATTTGTCTCTTCAAAGGTGCATCTCAAATATGGGATGGAAGTGAGTCATAGATGTTTATCTCTTGAGACAGCATATCAAACTCTAACATAATCCAATGATCTCTGAATGATATAACTCCATATAAGACGTCCAATTCATACCATGCCACCCCAAATTCAGGAACCGATCCTAGCATATAATTTGTTAGAGTCCTGTCAGAGAACCAATCATATTGCTCATTCCTTCCTTCTGCCCTCAGCCATTCATCCTTATGACTCAACAATCGTGGCTGGAAAAATTGGTTTATAAAAACAACAAACAAATACATATTTGAGCAAGTCATAGCATAATAAAATAAAAAAGGATAATGGCACAAGTATTTAGATTAATAAAAAACATCAGATGGCAAGTTTGCCAATACTTTACACACATAATCGTCCAGTCATATAACAAACATGTATATTCATCGTTCGCAGTGTAAAGCAAACAAAACTGTAACTGACTAACCATAACAATGCCAGAGCTTTGACCTTTTACTAAACCCTAAATTAAACGTAGAACATTTACTTACCAAGAAAATAGAATCCATGGTGGACCAATTTTGTAGACGAAATTTTGTAGGGCTTAAATGAAACTTCTTTCTCAGCAACCAGAGACCACAATCAATATGCTGCAGAATGATACAATTTTAATTGGTATTATCAACATGTCTATCGACTAATCAATATGTAAACTAGTGGAAACAAGGGCAATAGAAACAAGTTTCATACAGATTATCTAAAATTGCATGTAAATACTTACTGAGTTGAAGAGGTTTGTTTCATTCTTCAAAAGACGGTGAAACCATACAGCATTTGCTCTCCCTTTACTAGGGCAACCAACACTAATGCTGTCACTAAAGGAAAATAAAATGCACATGTAATAACTGTACATGATTATTCCCAATTTTTAGATTTAAATATAATATCAAATGTAAAAGATAGTATGAAATTTTACGACGACAGTAAGATAAATATGTTCAAGGCATCATTTACTTACACCAAACTGGACGATGATTTATGCAGCCACGAAATAAAATGGAAGTATTTATCTGAATCTAGTCCTTCGTACACGTTATATAAATCCAGTACATTGCATGACTTATCCATTCTTGAAGCCTTCCTCTTCCTACCAACATTTTTGTAGATATCATATGGAGATCTCAGGGATTTTCCAACCGACCTGTGCTTTCTCATGTAGTACTTCTTGGGTGGTGTGGGACCCGATACAATAGTACAACAATCTGGATCATTTATATCGTCCTCTGATTGTGTACCAAAATCCTTCTCAATTTCATATCCCTCTACTGCCAAATGTATTCTTTGTAATTCTTCCTCTAATAACATTATTTGAGCAGCTTTATCTTGTTCACCATACTGAGAATCAACAGGTATGCCTTCACTCTTACTAAGAATTTCTTCTTCTCCAACGACCGTTTCATTGGAGTTTCGTGCAATATCACAACCAATATTGACGCCTGCTGTAGCATCCACATCACCGTTACAATATGCCCCCAGTGGGCTGCTTCTTTCGAATACATTATGACCTTTAAACGGGACATTTATGTTTCCCTTGTTCAACACATGTACAATACTAGCAAGCATCTGCTTAATTTCCCGAACTTCCTGCTTAACAACAAGCACTTCTTCCAAAACCTAATAAAAAAATGAAGTAGATCAGAATTTAAATTAAAATCTTTTCATTATGGTATTGAGTATTGAAGTTAGACAAGGTAAATTCGTAGGTACATTCTAAATGAAATGAATTGTACCTTATCAATGGATGTTGTTGATGAAGAGGGATGATATTCATCGTTCAATTTTTCCTTCCCCTTGTCAACCCTTTCAGTATTTTGAAATAACTGCTCACCAAACTTATCAGCCATTCCTCTCGTACAAGCCACGCTTGATTTGTAATATAACGTTTCCTTCTCCATTTCAGTAGGGGCCAAAACTTCTTTAATCAAAAGCTGCAACAAATATCACAGTTACAAATTCATTAAATTAAGAACATTCAATATATGTTCTCAATAAAATACAAAAAATTAGAAATAATCTTTTAGAAAATACTAAATGCCTTACATCATCATGGCTGAAGTAAGTCCTCTCCAAGTATTTGAACCTCAACAAACGACCAGTCTTATTGTTCTCCCATTTCAAAATCCGTGGAATTGAATCTGATGAAAGTTGACAAACCACATTATCAACCAAAGCTGGTATGGCTTCGTAAGCCCATACTTGTAATGCTAGGGGAAAACCATAGACGTTATACGAAGTAGATGCATATGATTTCCTTGCCTTGTAATCTTCTTCATTATCATCCATGTTCACATCATCCTCTCCTAACTCTTCTTCGAATTCTTCTAGTATCTTTTCCAATGTCTTATTGTTCTTTGTTACCGTATTCACCATACAAATTTTCATCTTTTGTACGGTGAAATCATAAACAATCTTCCCCCATGGAAAGTTGTTAAACTTATCTAGATCTTCAACAAGACACAAGTAATCCAAATTAATCTTATTTGACTTTTGGTCCCCCAACAAGATCACTTCTAAAGCGACGAGAAGTGACAAACTAAGAACATCTTTATGATCTGTGTTCTTTGGTAACCGTTTGTACACTTCACATAACCTTGACTTGGTTATGATATTGTCCCTTCTGAAATATTGTTCCTTCAAGCGACTTTGGGAGGATGGAATGTTCTCGTCACCTGTAAACATCAAACTCGTAATGAGGGCAAATTCCTCATAACCAAATCGATGTGCACGTCCATTATACACAATTCTTAATTCCTTGCCGCTCTGTTTGTTATCTTGCATCATTAGAAGAAGGTGCACCAATGGTCCTGTGAACTCTATTTGGTGCATTCTCAATAGAAATCCAAAGCACCCTTCTTCAAACTCCCTCTTCAAACCAAACATATTTAATTTTGACTTGATTGTTTCTATTTCTTCCATTCTAGATATGTTAGAAATCTTCCCAATAAAATAGTCATCGCGTCTAATCAATGGAAATCGTTCAATATTTTCAGATGCCATTACCTGTTACACGAAAAAAGTTTATTATATTTTCATTAAAAAAATATAGATTAAAAAAACAAAAATAAAAACACAACAATAACAACATCAACATTTTTGAGTTTTTTCATAATCCTCAATAAATTTTAATTATCCCCTCTAATAGATTACAATGGTTGACCTTAGGTTCTCTCTAATGCTACTTAAAACTTCACTTAAACAAATACAGTTGTTATTCATTAGAATATGGCAAAATGAAACACACTCAAGTAAAGGAATCCCACAAGCAATTGACATCGAAACCTATTCAGATTCAAACAAGTCAAACAAGCATGAAATGAGACTAGTGAATATGAAAAATAAATACAAATTGATAATTGGATTCAGAACTTGCATGAAAGTTAGTTGGGGAGTCAATTCAGCTGAAAAATCACTACTATCTAGATTTAACTTCAGTAATCAACAGAACCAACAAAATCTTCAAATTATTGAAACATATGGTTCAAAATCCTTGAATGGTTTGGGCTGACGAACTTAATTAATATCCTAAAGGAGACAAATAAGGCTTATTCAATTCAAAAATGGCACAATTAACACTAAAAAAGGAACTTCAACGTGAAAAAGATGGAGAATGCAGCTCTAGAGTAATGACCTGACTTTGGGAAAATTGGAAATCCTATAGGTGGCTAAATCGATAAGGAATGCATAAAATATAAAGGATGAAATAAACAAAATGAAGTACTTAAATAAAAGGACCAGAAATGTGTAATATCCTAGTCAATTTATGCGCATGTGTAATATCCAGTAGAATGGAAAATGAAGAAAAATAGATAAAAACGACAATGAGAATGAGAAACTAGAGCAACCGGCCAAAAACAGAGGATTCGTTGGGGATGGCTGAGCTTGGAGATGGATGTTGGAGATCCTTCACTCGCGTTGCGTTGGGGAGGGAGTAAACTGAGCAACGTTCTTCGCTTCTTGCAATTGGAATGGTTAGGGCAGCCAAATGATTTCGCGTTGGGGAGTAAACTGGGCAACGTTGGTCTTCGCTTCTGGCAATGGCAAAACGCGGCCGCCCTTTAAGTTTTTTTTTTTTTTAAACCAAACAATTAACCGGCTGTTTAACTAGAATCGCCAAAAAAATAACGAATATGAAAACTGAAATGTAAATCAAAAGCTACAATACCTGCACGAGGAACTGAGGAGCTGAGGGAGGGGGAACTGAGGAGCTGAGGGACGGGGAACTGAGGAGGCCACACGAGACGGAGACGGCGTCGGCGATGGGCCTGGAGTTGGAAACTGAGTATTTCTGCAATGCCCAGGCGGCGCGGGAACCTTAAGAGTGTTTGAGTGTTTAGCGCCTCTTTTGATTTCGTTGCCCACGCTTCTTTTCTTTTATTTTTTTCTTTTCGTTGCCCAGAGTTTTCTTTACCGACTATATCAAGTCAAAAACCTGTGAAAGGCGACAATTTGCAAGAAATTACATATGGGGTATATATTTGTCATTTGCCACACACATGCGCACATTATAGACGTTTGCCCGTAAAAAGCACCTCTCTCGTCATTTCATAGTTTAACGAACTTCTTCGGAACGTTCCCGCCCTATTAATTCTCGCTCTCTAAATCCCGTTCCGCCGCTTTCAAATTCAAATCTCTAAATCGCTCTCTCCGCAGAGAATCAAATCACGACTTTCATTTTTCAGATACTTGTTCTCTCTTTGAAGAAGATGATCGCTACTCTCAAGTAAGACAGATTGGAGTAATCATTCTCTTCTTGCTTCGATTTGAATCGCTTCGTATTCTCTGACATTTAGTCTACTCTGTGATTGCGTATTTCTGGAATTATGGTGTTAAGAAGCGAAGAGCAGAGCCAGTTACAGCTCGTTGACCGAGAAAATATTGACTATGAAGAGGATCTCTTCGAAGCGATCGATAAATGTTAGACTCACGGACTTCTATATCACTTGGCATCGGTTCATTTTTCTATATTTTGAGATTCTAACTATGTTACTTTTGAATGATCGTATTTAAATTCGTTAGGTCGAGTGTCTATTGTTCTCTGATTTATGATGACATGTATTGCTCCAAACTTTATAAATCTATGTTTGTGCTTTAAATCTTATTTTAATTTCTTCGTTTCATTCTGATTCTGATTTTGATTTTAATTTATTTGTTTCTTTCTCTTTGCACGAGAGTTCCAGATATTTGCTGCGTACAATGTTTTCACGGTTTTTTATTTGATTTTCTACTCCAGTTTGCTAGAATTAGAGCGTCTTCTTAACCAGTCTTTTGGTGTAGTGATTGCGCAGGGTATCAATGCCGGTGACATAAAGAAGCTTCAAGATGCAGGAATTTATACCTGCAACGGCTTGATGATGCATACAAAGAAGGTTCACTGATTTAAGTTTCAAATGATATGAATGAATGTTTAAAAGTGATTTTCTTAAGTATAGTTTTCTTTGTGCAGAACTTGACGGGAATCAAAGGTTTATCTGAGGCTAAAGTGGACAAAATATGTGAGGCTGCAGAGAAGATAGTGGTCGGCAACATTGATCCTTGATTTTCTTATATAAGGCGCATTTAACCTCAGTTTCTTTTTTTGAAATAATTTTGTTTTTATATCCAGAATTTTGGCTATATTACTGGAAGTGATGCTCTTCTCAGAGTAAGTAGACGTTCGTATGTTTCCTTTTGTGTCCTTATGAGGTCTGTGTCCTAGTAAAATATGAAGATCTAAGCCGTTGAATCAATTGGTTCTCTGTTTCCTACCGTGAATCTGAAAGTTGTTTGTTCTTCTTGCTGATAGAGAAAGTCAGTGGTTCGTATTACAACTGGAAGCCAAGCCCTTGATGAGCTTTTAGGCGGTAAAGTTTTTTCTATAAGCACTTTATATCAGTTAACGAGCTTGTTTTGACTTCTAGAAAACAAACGATAATTTTGATATATGCCTTTTTATAAGGTGGGATCGAAAGTTCGGCAATAACAGAAGCTTTTGGAGAATTTAGGTGAGAACAGTAGACATTGTATTCCAACCGGTCATTTCTATTGTTTGATGATACTGAAGGTTGATTTCCTGATTTCTACCCCTAACAATGTTTTAGGTCTGGGAAAACACAGCTTGCCCATACTCTCTGTGTGTCAACTCAGGTGCCTTCCTCAATCTTTACCCTAGTCTTGCTGCTGCATAAATACTATGACATCAATGAGTTAAATTATATTTTTTATCGTCCGGTTGATGGAAATTTTATGGCTCAAGTGTTACAAGTAAATTGGTTAGCTTATGAACTGTAATTCACGTATAAGGCCTTATAGGTTACTCTTGTCATCAACCTTGCAGCTTCCTACTCAAATGCGAGGAGGAAACGGAAAGGTCGCCTACATTGATACTGAAGGAACTTTGTATCCTTTTAGTTTTTTCTTTTTATTTTTTTATTTTATTTTTTTATCAACAAATAGCTCCTTTAGTTACATAGCCTTGTAGGCCAACGTTCTAAGTTGATTCCAAGGGCCACTACCGAATGGAAGACTAGTATAATCCAAACCTTGAAAACAGAAATACGCAAATAACATAGAGAAGGGCTAATATAGAATACCTTAAGATGCTGCCAAGTCTGGTTCTTTAACTATACGCACCTGCAGCCGACCTGATAGAATAATCCCTATAGCCGAAAGATTTGGCATGGATCCTGGAGCTGTCCTTGACAATGTGAGCCTCACTTTTATTCATATTTCATCCATAAATTTAGACTTCCAATATGAAATTAACCTTGTAGATTTTATGAATGAAAGATCATCTATGCCCGAGCATACACATATGAGCATCAGTTCAACCTGCTACTTGGTCTTGCAGCAAAGATGTCCGAGGAGCCTTTCAGACTACTGGTTAGAGAATTTAACACTCCACCATATTGTATTAGTTTCCAAATGCATGCCTGATCTTCTATTGCGTCTTCACACCTTCAGATTGTGGATTCAGTAATTGCTCTTTTCCGAGTGGATTTCACAGGAAGAGGAGAACTTGCTGATCGCCAGGTGAACTTCACATATTTCATTCAATTACCTCTTTTAACGTTTAGGATGGTATCTGCCATTTCTCTTTCTTGACGTAAACCTAATATTGCAGCAAAAGCTGGCACAGATGCTCTCTCGCTTAATAAAGATAGCAGAGGAATTCAATGTTGCAGTCTACATGACTAACCAAGGTAAATTGTTAAATGTTTTTTGAGAAGCCTATTTATGTCTTCAGAAAGAAAAAAGAAAAAGAAAATGCATAGGATGCTGAACTCCATAAATCTTCACATGTAATATCTCTGTCATGACTAAAGTTGAATTATTCCAAAATACAAAATTTTTTGTTGCAGTTATAGCGGACCCTTGTGGTGGAGTGTTTATATCAGATCCTAAGAAACCGGCAGGAGGGCATGTTCTTGCTCATGCGACCACAATAAGGTTAATGTTCAGAAAAGGGAAAGGAGAACAGCGAGTTTGTAAGGTGTTTGATGCCCCAAACCTGCCTGAGGCTGAAGCAATATCCTTCTCATTTGTTTGATTTGTTCTCTTATTTATATTAACTTCGTGAGGCATAAGTTGATAAAGAATCATGAAAATTTATCCCTCATTGATTTCCCACAAGGAAAAGCAACCTCCAGATTTCTCTATGATTTAGTTTTCCCTCGACTTTATTTTACATATTTCAGATAACACCAGGGGGTATTTCAGATGCAAAAGACTGAGGCCTGTTTCTACCATTCAACCACACTTAAGGCAGCAATATAATGTACTGCACGAGCCTAAGTAAGACTCGTTTCTAATGTTGGCCTTGGCTTTTTATATTTTCTTTTTCTTTTTCTTACTAAAATAGCAAGACATCTGGTAAACCTCATAAACTTGAATTTTATATTCGACATTTACATATATTAAAGAGCATATTGTAGAAGTGGTTTAAAGATGTATTGTTCCAAAAGACGTGATTTCGCACAAACAACTAATTTTTCATGAACTTTTTTTTTAGAGACTACGTAAAGATGTTTTTCATGTAAAAGTTAGCAGAGGTTTCAAATAACATTTTAGTTACTATTTTAAGATAGGAGAATGAGTTCAAAACTACTCTCAGAAGTGCTTTGTTTTCAAAATCAGACGCAATCAGGCAACTATACAAAAACTCAATAACAAGAAAATTCATGTAAGGTTATATTATTGATTTGATCGTCACATGCTACTAAGCAACATTTATGACCCCACACATCTCAGTTACTATAGTAATGAACAATCAGTATCCAAACCATACAAAAAACAACATTATAGGTATAGAATTAAAGTGGGCTGAAAAAAGATTCAATGCCTCTAAAAGTAACAATGAAGGGTTATGAGGAAGGTCAGTAGTGGGAAGACCAGTTAGATGCACTTCCGACTCGGGGCATGCCAGTAGTTTCTTTACGAGCCTGTGCATCCACCTTGAAAGTTGCACCACACATCTCACCTGAACTATCCACACTTGGCACTGCCTTCAACTCATTCAGAGGGTGCTCAAAACTCCTCAAGCCCCCTGAGCTTGTGAAGAAGCAGCCTAAGAAGTATAAAACCACCCAGAAATAAGTGACTTAGTCCTTTATGTATTTGTGCCAAGCTAGAACAGTAGCAATTAATAAGAAAGTAGCTTGAAGTTAAATAGAAAAAACAGAGATCAAAATATGAACAATCTTTTGCATGCAATAATTCAAAATATGACGATAGCTGAGACATTAATTCAAGCAGACATAATTCCAAATTAGGCTCAACCAAAATTACTTGACAATGGATTTGGATCAGAGCTTTAAGTAATTCTAAAATATGCTGAACCAAAACAAACTTTCAAGTTAGTTATTACCTTTAGGAAATGGTGCAAAAGATTTTCCACAACCCTTCTTTGTGATTTCAGCATCATCAGAAAGAACAAGATTACCTTCCGAGTCAGTTCCCCAGAAGAAAGAAACACTCCCATCAGCATCCTACGTAAGACATAAAACAGATTCAGCACAAGTATGGAACATCGTAACCAGTAGAAAGAAAGAGACCAAAACAATGCTACAACAGACACAGGGACCTTCAACAATGGAGGGCACACTCAAATTGGAAAAGGTTTTACTTACAGAAGCGGAAAAGGTGGCTTTTGAAGCATTATCAAAGAGAATAAATGCAAACTTGCCATGTATATCTCTGACAACTTGATCAGCAGGGTAAGGACCTCGATCCCTCAGAGTTCTGTAAGCTTCTATAACAATCATCACCTCATTTGCTGTTTTATTCAATCCATATTGTTGCTTAAGAAGAGCAACATTCTCTATGTGACCTTGGAAAAAGCAGAAAATATCATCCACCACCGCAAACAGCCTGGCAACATAAGCCGAGAAGTGTAAAATGTTTGTTCATCTTGCCAACTAGAGAGTTAAAACTAGAGTAAATTTATGGTAACATAATATCTATAACATCCTTAAAATTTATAACCACAAAAATAACACCTTATTTGTAACTTTTATAACTTTACTACAAAGATAAAACTTAGACTAAATATTCCACATTGAACGCCGACCAATTAGATGTTATTCTAGTTTAACTCTGGCCACTTAGATCCGTTCAACATTAAACGTCGGCTAGTTATACTTATTTAATGTTGAATGCCAACTAGTTATTTTATTGTTATAAGTTTGACCCAATTATTTAACTGATTTTACTTTTAACCTTTTTATTACAAAAAAATATAGGTTTATTTACATGGTAAGAAAAATGAACATATGTTTTTTCTTCCTGAAGAGAAAATAGAGCTCCATGTATCAATGAAAGTTATGCCATGCACTTAAATCAATTAACAATCATCAATATTTTCGGAAAATTAAACTGAGATGATAATTGGATTACAAAATCCAATAACTTATAACTTAAAATAATTAACAAACTTGAACAATAAGCGCTTGCAGCCTATTTCCAATTCAAAAAGGCTTTATCCATGTCTTATTAAATTTTAATTACAAATTTAAGCCTCACATATTCTTTATCTCTGGATATTTATCTGGATAAGCTTTTTTCTTACAAAAAAAAAATTGTATTAAAAAATAAAAAACCTCTTTGCCTTGCAAAAGAAAATGAAAAGTTTACCAACCAGGGATTAAAGACAAAAGAAAGTTCTTATATGAACCATTTAAGACAAAATATTATCAATATTCAACGAAAAAAATAAGAATTGAGGAGCACTTATCTTTGGGCTTGAAAAGAGAGAAAATCTTTCTAAATTAGGTACTTATAGATGTATAAATTTCAAACAACTTAAATTTTGATGACCATTTAACTTGCAACTTGTACTCATTTAAAATTTGTTGGTCACTAAAGGAGGACCAACAATCATTTACTTACAATTTAACAATGAGATTATTGGGCTTTGATTACAGGTCTTTCATCTGAGTTAATTACTTAAAAAAATAAGGATTTGAGGCTCAAATACATTTTGAAATAAACAATATTTTTAAGTGTTAATAAAATAAGGATAATTTTATAAAGTCTAAGTGTCATTGTAAAATAAAACTACATGTTTTGATACAAATTTTTTCATTATTTTGTTAATTTTTTTGTATTATTATCATATACTAGTAATTAACTCCCTTCAGCTCTGGTCAGATCACCAACTCTTTAAAAAAGCTATCCCTACTGTATCTAGCACTCATACATCCAGAGAGTTCAACGAACATCTTTCAAAATTCTCATTCTTTCCTAGAAATTCTTAGACACCAAACACAGCCAAATACCGAAATAAGTACCATTATTCTCCACCAATTAATCGGAAAATGATCATCAATATTATGTTTCCACTTAATATCCAATGGATCGAAAGTACGGACAAAAATGTAAAAGAAAAAAATCATGAAACAAAACGCAAAAAGAGAAATGATCCCATAGATGATCCAAGACTCGGATCAAGAACAAAATTATAAATAAATAAAAAAAACCGAAAATGGAGACATGGGCAGTATTTCTTTTCGTAATTTGATATCTGGTTAATCGATCATCGTACCTGGGTAGAAAAGGGTTCTGTTTTTCAAGATAATAGGACATGAGTCCCGATGAGCCAAGATTGATGGTGACAGAAGCAGGGTGAAGAGAGGTGAAGTGTTGAGCCAGGAACCCATCTTTGAGAGCCGAAACTGAGTCCGAGTTAGGGCTCTGCAGAGCTTCAGGGCTCTTGGCTACTGATTTATCGAACACAGCCAACATTTTTTAGGAAGAGGGATTGGCGATGATCGTCGATCGAGACCCAATACCTCAAAACAAGGAACCACAATAAGAACAGAGTAGTAATTGAAAATACTATAAACAAATGTGAAGAGGGATTGGCGATGATCAATATTTTAAAAGGTGGTAACGTAATAATTGAGTAATGGCATTTATGCATTATGCTGATGCCATTTTTCATGAACATCAAAGGCGTATCTCTCCTTGTGGTCCTGAAAATAGAAATCACCAATTCGGATCACCACGAAATATGGTGGCATTTAGTTCTCATCAAGTTATTTTGGGTAATTAGCAATAATAGATGAACTTTAGTTTTTTTTCTGTGATTTAACGAAGAAAAAGTGAAGATAAAAAAGATATAATAAGTGTTTGATATTTATGTGAACAATTAAAGATGATGTGTGAAATGAGCAATTTGCGTATATTTAAGATAAAAACTATATCTAATGATAATTACTTATTCGTTTAGAAAAATTTAATCTATAATTATATCTTTTTGGATAATTAGAATATATTTATTGATTATTTATTTTTCTAATTATTTATCTAACAAGATAAACTTATTTGCTAACTCAATGTTTATTAGGCTAGCTTAAAAATCACATTGATGAGTGTGATAAATAATATTGTGCAACATAGCATGAGTTATTTTACACCAAACATTAGGCCCTAAGCTTCCTAAGCCTAGATTCATGGAGCAAGAGTTTGGTTTGTAATCTTATTGATATTGAGGCATTCAAACCTTTCAGTCAATTAACAACTCGTGGCCCATATTTGCATGTTGTTCCATCAATGCAATTGGCAAAATTCAAACCTTACCGACCTTTTTCATGCTATTTTGCATTGATGGAACAACATGCAAAAGTGGACAACGAGTGACGGGTCTAATCACGACTGGTGATGTAATCCATTGTTTGCGATGGTAGTTATGGAATCCTGGTGGGATTTGTTAATGGCTTTTTTTTTTTTTTTTTTCATGAGAATTGTGTAAGTGTGGGGGTTCTGATATCATTCTTGTCGGTATCCCACTCTCAAACACTTAAAGACTTTTCTTTGCTGTAATTCTTTTTCTAACTTGTGCACTTTTGTCTCTCGTTGGTGCGAAGTGTCCTAAATGTACAAAAGGCTAGATGTTTTGGAGAAGTCCATGTAGTTGGGGATCATGTCTTGTTCACTTCAAGCTCCATCAGGATTAGTATCATAATTTACCTGACAGATCTATGCTTGACTTGTGCCTAAACTTTGTCAAGAATGTATATGTGTAGTTGAACTCTGTGGAGATACTTGATGTATGGGAACACAGTGTCCATTGTTCAGGAAGACACATATCATGGCACAACTTGAAAAGGCGGTGGAATGGGCTTTGTGGCTCGTTATGTGGAAGTTTGTACTTTGCAACTGTAAGATTAAATCTAGATTTTGTGACCAGTACGACGATAGTTTGGGAGATTTTACTTGGTTTTGATAATGTATCTTTAATGGGTCTCAGAGACCAGAGATGATTGTGATATGAACCTCACCTAAAGAAGTGAGACCTTAGGTGAAGTTCGCATCAGATTGGGAGCATTTTGTGTTCTAATTTTGTACTTTCTCTTTGGCAGCATACTTTTCACCCTCACTCAGTTCTTGCCTGAGAGGTGTTTCTAGAGATTTCTTTTTCGAACATTATATTTTCAGACATGGAGGAGAGAACCTACCGCTACAAAGTTGTGACTTTCGATTGGGAGGATAATGTTGCCAGTTGGCTAGAGAGGGGCAATCTTAAGGACATACAGGGTCATAAAGTTCCATCCATCGAGCCGGAGAGAATGGAGGCAAATAATAGCCTTATGTGTCTGTTTTTCCCTTAGAGCTTCTTTTGATGTACTATCTCACCAAAGTGTTTGGACCTGGTGGGCTTTTCTTTTGTTTAATGAGTCTTAGCTTTGTATATTTTGTGAACAGATATATACATGTTTTTTGGTTTTTTTTTTTTTTTTCATGTTTGTAGCATGTATTACATCTTTCTTTTTGTTTGACATATGCGTTGCACTTTTGTTTGGCATGTGTTGTGTTTTCATATCTATGTGGCACACGCATTTTGACTTTTGTTGTCGTAAATGGGTGCAGGTGCCACCCAAAATTTAATCTATCACTAAAGGCAATAAGGTGTGAATGTGGAGAGGTGGTGATTCAAGACGAAGCATGGGTGATTTATTAGCCGGTGGAGCTTGTCCAGCAGGGTTTGGTCCTATTAGTGGTTTGTGTGGCCAACCCTATCTAGGGTTACGTTCAGTCAGCCCCCTGTCCGACAAGCTCCTATTCAAGTAGCCTCTATTAGACTAACCCCCAATTTGGCCAAGCCTTGTATGGATTTTCATTATTGCAAGTCTAGTTGGGTAGTCGTATGAGTTTGCATTTTGTAGTGTAAGTATGTACTACTTTTCTTTTTTATGTTTTTGGAAGAAGAAAAAAATTTCAAAGTCTGGGTGACCTTTTAGGATCCTTGTATTATTAACCCCTATACTTGGGGTGCTTGAGGCTTAGTCAAGTTGCTCAAGCATAGAGTTTTTTTAACTTAAGAAAAATTCTAAGTTTGGATATGACTAATTCTCTAACTAGAGCGTACACGTTATTTGTTGTCGCTTATGTTACGGTGTTTTTCAATGTGTTGGCAGGGACCTATGGTCCTTTCATTGCATCAAACTTTTTTGTTTGCGTGAAATGTGGTGTAAGAACCTTGGATGATTTCTGGACCTTGGGCTAGAGAAAGCTACTTATTTCACAAATTAAGTAACAATAGAGAATTTGTGAAGCTACACTCGTCGCAAGCCATCTATAGGGTGTAGAACATATCACTAGAATGTAGTCCGTTTATGGCGTGCTTACTTGGCTGTTGCCTCCCCGCATGTGAAGGAGGTTCAATCCTAGAGATAGATAAAGTCATGCTTTGATGCATGCCATTTGCAGGTTACAAAGCCTACAGTAAGGATGCCATCCATCTATAGCACGCTAGCTTGGCTACCCCTTATCCTGCATGGAAAAAAGATATGCCACTTTTCGTCCTTCGTGGGACAAAGTCATAGTTCCGTTATTATGAGGTGTTATGCTTGGTGAACTTTTCAAAGTCTGGGTAACAATCTGAAAATTACATTTTTGACTTTTGAGTCCATTGGAGATTTATTGTGGCCATATGTGGCCTACGTACTTGCAAAAAATAAATATATGATAATAGAGCATCGATCGTCCTTGGAGATTTTGTCATTTTGGGGTGCCATTTTTGTCTTTTATAGATTCCATATGCATAGCATCATGTGCTATTGTTTGTTCTTTCAAGACTATTACTATCTTTGGAATTGTAGGGTGAAAGGTCATATGGGAACGGCAGCCTAAGCCTTGTGTAGAAATGGTCTTTTTGAAATTATGTTGTTGGGTCTTCTTGGCTAGTACTCATCTACTGAGTGTATGCCTTCTAGACATTGTGAGAACTCTTGTAATTTGGAAGGAATTGGAATATTGTTCTAGACCTTTGGTATATGAGTGAACACATATCTTTTCCTATTGTTGGACATAATGCATTTGGAAGGGGCGTGTTGTTTTGGCAATCCTATTTACAAACTTGATTGATTATCCTGATCCTTCTAGTGTCTTGGAGGGAACTTGAACCTCCTCTGAAAATATTTTTTCTAAAGGTGCACACCTTGGTTGATATGTTCGTGTTGGATACTTTTTGGGGGATCACAATCTCAAATGCTAGTAGGGTGTAATTTCATTAGTTCTACACGAGGTGGTGCTATCATCTAGAAGTTTCATTTATCTATAAATAGGAAACTTTTGACATTAAATGTTGGATATTGTAGAAGACATTTGATATGGTGTTTTGTCATATAACGTTCCATGGTCTCATCAACTTATGAGATCACGTGCCTTTTTGAAGTCTGTCACTTGTTGGGATTGTGATCCATTGTGTTGGTGCATATATGTGGAAGAGCTCAGTTGCAGAGGACGATAAGTGAGTTAAGTACCCTTGGTAAGGCACTGCATGGAGGACGGTGCATGGTTGACTAGATCGCGGCGCGAACCTGTGTCTCATCGGCCATGTTTTTTCAACCTATAGTTGGCTAGCCACCTTTTCTGTAAGGCAACTTCTTCTTGGTTGGCACATAAGGGTGGGCATAATAATCGATAAATCAACATACCCAACCAAAATTGAGCCGAGCCGAACCGATTTTTATGTTTTATAGGTCCAAATAGGTTAGCTTCGGTTTTAAAAATATAAAAACTGATTTGTGTCTGGTCGATTAAGGTTTTGAAGTTTGTAAACTAATATTTAATTGAACCGACCTATATATTACCAATACACAGTTATTTTATAATTTTATAGTAATATATTATATATATTTATGGTTATCAAGTTAATTTTTTATGTCATATAATAAGAAGGTGAAGCAACTTATATTATTTTTCTCTAATTTTTAATAACCAATTAATATATTTAATAAAATATTAATTATTTTTCATATAAATTTAAATATTTTACTCATTTTAAAGATAAAATATCTACTTGAAATTGATGCACAATTCTAGTTTAAAAGCTAATGTACAACTTTTTTTGGATTAAATTATTAATTGAACATTTAATTATTTATTAATTTAACATTATCATGTGATCAATATAACTTAAAATCACTTTAAAAATAAATAGGTCCAAATTGCAAACTAAATATATCAAACTGACATAAATAGGTTGGTCTAATGTCCTCTAACCGACATTTTATAAGTCAGTTTTAGTTATTGATTTAGCTAACTGTTAAATGTCGACTCGGTTAGCGTTTTAGGCAAAAGTTGATCAAAATCAAACCGCACCCACCCTTACCGGCACATGTCTATCTGGCCGGCTACCTTTTTGTTAGGTGACCTTTGTCTTGCTAGCCATATGTCTATATGGCTGGCCACTTTTTTGTCAAGAGACTTTTGTCTGGATAGCACATGTCTGTCAGGTTAGCCATCTTCCTATTAGGCAACATCTGTCTGGGTGGGTGGCCTTGCGGCTTATGGCCCACGTGTCCATCTAGGTGGATGGCTTGCAACTTGGTGAACGGTCAATGTACTCATGGTTGCAATCACGTTTGGATATTTTCATGCTCGTACCACTTGTTTTTATTTTTTGGGTGATTTTATTTGACCAAATGTTACTTGCAAAGCCCCTAATCTACTCCTACTTAATTTGCTTGCATTTTTCAAATCACCCAAGCATATGTCACTTTTTCGTTTTGTAACTTGGAATAATTTCTTTGTAGCTTGTAGATGGTTTTTTCTATCTTGTCAAGAGCATTTTGTAACATCGTGTGATAGGGAAGCTTATTGTTGGAGAGACTTATGCTGCACGTCTTTAACCTAATGGATAACTTATATGCATGCTAGGACAAGCAGAGGTGCACCCTTAAGGGAGTTCATAGTGGATAGCGATGGCCTAGACACTACAAGATTGGACAGCCATATTTTGGGTAGTCAAAGCTTGGTCTTGGTGGTCTGTTATGTAAGATGGTGCAACTTCTTGGGCGACACACTGTCAAGACCCATCTTGGATCTATCATGCATGAACGGGACGCATCCTGAAGGACCGTACTAAATAGATTAACTTACTTCTTGACTGATCCTGATTTGTATCAAAATCATAATTGAATATATTCCATAAATAATTTGGTAGAGTTTTCTCTAAATTGGGACTAACCAATTCTGTAATACAATGACAATAGTTATATTAGGATATTTTTCTACATACTATCATACATCATATTCTTTTACACAACCATAAAGTAATTCATGCCCATGAACATAGCTATACATTGATATACATACAGCAAAATATAAGACTTTTGAGCCTTGGCTACTAGTACAAATACATATCAATTGAACATTTTATATAAGAGGGTAAAGAAATCAAACATCTAATTTATACAACAAAAGTTTGATCATAAACCTCTAACCTCATTATCATATTATGTTTTCTCCAAGCTGCTACCTAAGAAGAAAAAAATATTTAAAAAAAAGGTGAGTTTGAAAACTCAATGAGTAGAAGAATATCATAAATATCTGTATAACATAAGTTTTTATAAAATGTCTATAATTTGATACTTGTAAAAACTATGAATGAAATGCTCATGACTCAGTTGGCTCTATTGATACATGTATCATGTGTGAACTTAATTTAACTGATACATATCATACTAAATTTTTAACATCGTACTGAATTGATTTGATATCATACTAAGTTGATCTGTACTGATAAATATCATATTAAAATTGTAAGTCATATTGAACTGAATTGAACTGATATCATACTAAGTTGGTAGACATGATACTAAGCAAAATTGGACAAAATCTGTTAGTTATGATGTCTTACCAAGTCATGAGTAGAGTCAACTATCATAAATATTAAAGGGAAAATACTCTAGTAGTTCTAAAATAATTACTGAACGTGCAAGCTTGTATAGAAGCTAATATAAGTAATAAATTGATTTAATCTAATATAAGTAACAAATTGATTTAATCTTAAGTTGCTTACAAATTATCTTGCTTTTCTCTTGTTGGTTCTAATAATGGAATAAAATATAGTATCATGGTGTATAAGTTTTGGAAGTGCATTGAAACATACGTGCAATATTTTCTTCTAATTTTAGTTAAAATGAATGCACTTTTCACAAACATACAACTTGTACAAAGTGAAATTACTTGAATGTGAATTGAGGTTCTCCATGATACTATTAAAGCTTTAGAAAAATAAACATTATTACTTTGCAAACTTTCATTAAAATGAATATAGCTAGTAAAAATATATTTTTCTTATGTTGATGCCTAACTATGTATTGGTTGGTTCAAGTGTCAAAAGGAAAATATGTCTATAATATGGTTTCATACACATGCACATAAAATGAATTGACATAAAATATGCATTTTTAAATTGGATATGAACAACTCTAGTAGCAAAGTTTTTGCATGAAAGTTGCATTGTTAGAAAATAACATATATGTACTTTTGAAAATCTGTTCTAGCAATCTCATATTTTTATGCATCAATTTTACTAAATATTGAAATGAATTTACTGATAAAATTAAATAAACTCATGTGATCTAGTTTTGTTGAAAATATGCAAATAAAGTCTCATATTGCTTAGACATGAGATGATTTATGGGTTTATAAGGACTTAGGCTACTCCACCTAATTGATTAACCTTTTAGAATGAAACCCAAAGTTTCTTACATGTTTTAAAAATATTGAATATCCACTCATTGTACTGTATTATCTCTATTGCTCTAATTGCCCTGTAACGTCTGCTGGATCAACCCTTTTATTTGATCATGCATGTGTCAGAAATAAGAATAATATCATAGCTAGTTTGGCTAATTTAAAATATAAAGACACTCTAAAGGTTCTAAAACAAGGGCTAATGACATATAACTTCCATGTTAAATATTCTTAAGCTCTTAATCTCAATTCAAGAAGACATACTCTTAAATTAGTTCAATTTACAAATAAAATGGGTTCAATGCTGTTTAAAAATATTATTGTACTATAAATATAAAATTCAGTCTATTAGTCTTGAACTTGGTTGAACAATCTTTTAAATTCACCAAAGGAAATAACTTCATTTATATGCACTTAACTTTAAGTCGAAATGTCCAAATTAAAATATGAAAAAACTCCTAAAATTTAGACATTCAAAACTTTATATGATGCTAACATATGCTCATTTTATATCATTAAAATTGTTTTAAAGAAACTTAAAATTTAGTTTATGTCATCTTGTTATAAACATTTTTAACCAATCATAACATAAGAAGGCATAACTTTTTATAGAAATATCCAAATCTAGTTCTGTATTTTAAAAACTAAACATTTCAATCCTTAAAACATGATATAACAAATTCACTTATCATATGTAAAAAGCCTTTAAAAATCATAAAATACCGATTAGTTTAAAACAAATTTTTAATACAATTTTCACAAAATATATCTTTTTGTAATTTCCTATAAATTTGACTTAAAATCTAAGAATAGCAAACTGTAACATGTTTTTAAAACTTATCATGTTAACCTTTAAACCAAGCTATGATTTACTATATTTCTATACGTAAAAGAAGTTTCAAATAATAGAAATATCATGGGGATCGAAAGAAGGATTCTCATTTTCATAAAACTACCATCAGTTAAATATGTATAACTTTGCATATAAAATTTTAAATGACAAACTATAAAATTCATAATAAACTAGATATATTAAGACTTTAAAAAAGATATCATTTATCTCATTCTAATATGTAAAACCATTCCAATAATAGAAATATAGATTGGTTTCTAAACAAATTTTTCAACACAAATCTTACTTGACATACCTTGGTTAAACAGGCATAACTTTGTCTAAAAAAAATAAATAACAAACTATCAATTGTATCTTAAAATAGATATACATATCTTTCTAAAGACATATGTCTCAAAATCTAGTTCACCATGAGTGTTTCTTAGTTTCCATTTAAATTTTTTTACAAAAATAGTTACCTAACTATGATTTAACTTAAAATCTCTATCTTCTTATACTTCCTCTTTCTTTTCTTTTCATCTTCTCCTTTTCTTTTTAATGCCTTAATTTCTGCCTATTTTATACCTTGCTTCCAAGAGAAGCTTGGCCTAAATTTTTTTTTGGATAAGAAGGCAAAAAATGAGGACATGTGACCTTGAGTCATCTCCTCTTAAATTTTTTTTTTTTTTTTTATATTAGTCAAATGGCCATGTGTCCACTTCAAAATAAGAGTGACATCTTATGTTAAAAAATAATTAAATAAATAAAATAAAATATTAAAATAATATTGAGGGTAAAATTGTAATATCACATGAAATATAAATAATATTGAAGGTAAAATTGTAATAATACATGAAATATATATTTGGCTAAAATCTTACTTCTATACAAGGAATAAAGTGTTACACGCACTGTTCTATCCGATATGGCATGTTAAGCAACATCCTAAACTAATTTGATTGAAATGTGGAGGTGTAGATCACGCGGCCCATAGGGCGATACTAATGTGGACTTCACTATCTGTAAGGGATCAATTCATGTTTAAAAGCATTAGCATAGATTACGTAACCTTTTAGGTGCTGGTCTGGATTATACAGCTTGCGAGATGGCTTGTTAGGCTACTGGTGGGCATTAATGTGCTCTAGCATTTTGAAGATACCACAGGGAGTCCTTATTAACAAGAAGTGGTTTTGGAGTCTGTGGCTCTAGGATGGCCTAGAATGTGTTCTCATTATGTAGAGATGCAGGTGAATACAAATCCGATTGGATGATCGGTTGGACCTCATGATGGTTGAGGTTGGAGTGGCAAAACTCAAATATTTTTGTCTTCTTATAGATAATGACATGATATAAAAATATGATTATAAAATTGGGTATTCTAAGCATTTTTTATTCCACTCTATTAATAACCATTTTTGCCTTTTCTTCTTGGCATAATTTTGCTGATTGGTCATATCTTTATTTATCTTTTTTAGAAAAAATTACATTTCATTCATTCAAACATAAAATAGAAGAATAATTAAATCAATAAAATAAAAATACATCTAATTATTATAAGAGTCAATAAAAACCATTTTGTAGCACAATTTAAACTTTTTTTTTTCGCTCTTTCAATTATTTAAACATGTAGGGGTGACAATCGTGTCGTGTTAGCCATGTATGTATCATGTTCGTTTCGTGTTATTCGTGTCAACACCGGGTTCGTTTCAAGTTATTCGTGTCAGTTGACACATGAAAAAATTTATTCAACTTTTTTTCGTGTTGCCTATTTATAATAGTAAGAAATAACAAAACCTTTAAGAAGATGAAAAAATTATTGATCAATTCTTACTTTCAAAAAAAATTCGTATCATATCGTGTTCAGTTCGTGTTATCGTGTCATGTCAGAAATTGTCACTCCTATAAACATGTATGCCTCTTTCTATTAATAAGATTACAGATCTTTAATCCAACTTTACTATTCATATCTTGAGATTTTTATGTTTTGAATTGCAGAAAAACCTAAACAAATATTATAAGATTTAGATCTGAATCTATAAATAAGAAAAACTGAAACATAACATAACATTCATAAAATTACTATAAGATTGAAATCTAGGTGAAAGAAAAACTACAAAAGATTAGAATCTAGATGTAATTGATGCACATATTATAATGTGTTTATTAAAATAAACTAAATAAAATGTATGATTTAGTGGAAGGAGAGCTCCTTCAATAGGAAACTCTCCCTCTAGTAAGAAGCAAAAATAATAGACGGCTAGGTTTTTTTAAGAAGAAAAAAAGTGAGAGACGGCTTCAAAGTTTCTACACCTTCATACATTATTGTCATTTCAAATATAAATTCTTTTATTAAAAAAAAAAAAAAAAAAAGTATAAAGTTGTAGGAAAAATTACAAAAATAGTTAAATATAAATTTTTTTTTTTTTTTATTAAATCAAACGTGTCTAGCACTTAAATATTGAAGTGAGATTGAGTGAGTTTTATTGCTAATTTATTAGTGAATAGCTCAAAAATGATAACATATATGGTTATGTAAGTTGAGAAATATTAAAAGAAAAAAAGATGAATCATATAAAACCATTAAAGTAAATTAGACTTTGAGACCATCTAACTTAAGGGATAATCATAGCTCCTTCCTAATATTTTCCAGATTTTGAGATCATGTGCTCTTAAAACCTTTATAATGAAATGCTATGAAATACAATGATATTATTGGTTGTATCTAGATTTTTCTCAAGGATTAATAAAGAATAAGTAAGGATGAATTTGATAGAATCTATTTTATACACATTTTTAATTATTAATTCTCATATAAATCTATTTTATACATTTATTTATTATTCGTAAAAACACTTTAATTTTTTTATTTTATATCTTATTGGTATTTGAGTGCAAAAAGAGTATATATATAATAATAATAATAATAAAAAGGACAAAAATATAATATGTTGACAATTTTTTGTGTTACTATGTAAGGCTTACACCAGTTTTCTGTGAACTATACAAGGCTTATGCCAGTTTTCAGTTTCCGTAACAGCTTTTCATCAATCTGTAAGGCTTATGTTATACGGGCAAAATTCTTTTATTTTTCATGACCTTATGGCTCAAATAACTCTTAGATCAATTTGAACTCTATATATACATAATATGAACGATTTTAGAGATGCTCATAATTTACAAATTGGAGGCAAAATTAAGAGGTAAAAATATACCGATACTAATAAACTCGTTGCATAGGCCGAGGTGGCCATGGCCACCCTTATCTTTAAGAAAAAGGCTTTATTGTCTTGATAATTATGTAAATTACTAAAATTTTATAGGACAATATGGTATTTTGGTCTCCTACATCTTACTTTTTGCTTCTTTTTTACATTCAAGCTCTTACTTAATGAAAATGTAAAACAACATGATAAACTACTAATTAATAATTGAAAAAATAACTAAATGAATAAGGAAGAATTTTTTTTATATAGAATAAATAAGGGAAAAAAACTAAGATAATTAAAAGAAATAACTATTGGTGAAGAAGATTTCGCTTTCTCCAAATAAATTTTCTTAAAGTGTCATATAAATTTTCAAATATAACTTTTTCATCGGATAAAGTCAAATCTTAACGATAGTTATTTTCTTAGGTATCGAGGTGTTTGGGTCTTGTAATTATCAATTTGATATACTTTTTTCTTGTTTGGTTTCATTTTCTCAGCTTGCTTCAATTATTGGAATTAATGAAAACTGGAAAATTGCCCATCTGAAATAAACCATGTGATTGCCATGTATTTGTCACATCGTCCACCTCCTAATTAATTATGAAAATTTTACTAATATTGTAATTAATTTTAATTATGAAATTAATAGAGCTTATGTTAAAAGTTATAGAACTTAAGTGTATCAAATTGATAATTACAATACCCTAACACCTTGATACCCTATTTTCTTATTAAATTTGTGTTTCAAATTCATATTATATTAAATGCATTTCCATATAAATTTTTTATTTTTATGTTTTTATTACTTTGTCTTGTATGTAAAGAAAATAGATATTAGCTATTAATTTTTTTTAGAAATAAATGATTCAAGAATTGTAATTTAAATATAATTTTATTAAAGAATCAGATGAAAAATTCATTAGTATTGATTATTTAAAAACACCATAAACTAATGTACCTTATACTTCTATAATAATACATCAAATTTTAAAATATGATAAAAAAAATAAGAACAAAATATTGTGCCCAATATCTTATTTTATACGAAGATATAATTTAAAATATTTACTATATTATTTATTTTAAAGTATTGATAAACATAATGTAGTTAATTCCTGCCCCTATGGCTTAAATCTTGGTTTCGTCCATGTGTAAATGCAAGATCAGGGTTTTTTAATGTTATTAAAAAAAAAAAAAATTGGTTTGCATTTCGGTGAAAAGCTAACCACATTCAGTATTTTATCAAAATGCTATGCTTGTTGAAGGTTGCAGTGATTTATTCAAATAGCAAACATACGGTAAAAAGTGCTAATTTTTCCTAAATAATACTTTTTTAGATTGAAACGGTGAGTTTCAATTAAGTATTAGATACAATTTTTACCAAAATATCCTTTTTGTTTATTTCTTTAATTTATAAGTATGTAAAGCTTATAATATAACCCAAGTGTGGAACCAAAATATTGTGCTTGTATGTAACCTGTACATTCACATACCTGTACATACAAAATGTGAATGTACAGGTTACATACAAAATAAATGTATATGTAACCTGTACATACAAAATGTGAATGTACAAATTCCATAAGCTGTTCTTCTTCTTCTTCCAGTGGGTGATTGCAGACATAGTCGAAAGCTTGAGAATAAAACCCAAGTGATATTACAAATAAATATCCACATTTTTCAGAGAAATTATAGAGTTGCTATTAGTAAATTCATGACATACTAAGGAACAGAGGATGCAATATCAAGATATTAACTTGTTTTTGGTGTAGGACAATATTACCCAGTGGCTTCTTATTTACCTCGTAGCCTCTCTGCTTCTGCAACTGTTCATCCAAATTCTGATCAAAAATCAATCTACTACTCCGTCCCATTTTGTTTCTGGGCAAACGATCCAGTTTTGGCCGAAGAGTGGAGAGTGACTTTAGGATAAAACTGTCATTTGTATTTTTCTAAAATACAGTCGTTTTGCTTTTTTGGATAAAAAATCAATTTTTATCATATATGTATCATTTCTGGGAATTAATTCTTGAAGGTTGAGGAGTTTAACAAAAGCGTGACATTTTGAAATGGTTTAGACTTTATAAAATAAAATAAAGAAAAATAAGCTAACTTAATCCCTTTTTATTATGTTTATTCTAGGTTGACTTCCACGTGTAAAAAAAATACAAATACGATATTTATATTAAAATTAGATTAGTGAAAATTGGTTTTGTTATATTATTTCAAAAAAAAAAAAAATGGTTTAGATTGGTTTTTTTAAGGAAAATACAATATATGTTTTTTTAGAAGAGGGGGGGTCTATTCGGTCTCATTACTTACGAAAATGAGTATTTTAGTCTTGTTATTATTAGGTTAGACCAAACTAGTCCTATAATTTTAGAAAAAAAAAAGTCAACTAAGTCAAATTTGTGTTTTCTGTTAAAATTATATCTTTCTATTTTTATTTTGAAATTTAAAAAAGAAACCAAAAAAGTGAAAACAGCCATCTGCTCCTCTCCAAACCCCCTTCCCCCGAAACCCCTCACCACTTGCACTAGCCAAAAAACCATGCCACCCCCCACCACCCCTAAAAAAAAAAAAAAAAAAAAACCCAAACTACGCTGGTTTGTCTTGCACTAGCCAAAAAACCATGCCCCCCCCCCCCCCCCAAAAAAAAAAAAAAAAAAAAAAAAACCCAAACTACGCTGGTTTGTTTTGGTTGCGAGTGAGCATAGGGGTTCGCAAGTGAGGAGTTGGGGGTGGGGACGAGGCATGACTTTTTGTTAAGTGTGAGTTCGGTTGTGGCATGGGGGGCTATTTTCACTTTTTTGTTTTTTTGGTTTTATTTTTCAAAATTTAAAAAAAATAAAAATAAAAATAAAAAATAATATTCTATTATTTTTAATACCTGAATGTAACGATGTTATATTAATTGGACTAAATTAGCTATTTTTATTAAATATGAGACAAAATTGGCTTATTTGTCTTATTTTATTAAATTATGGGACCAGATTGTTAAGAAAATGGCAATTTTCTAAGCAACCAAATTATGAGAATATGAAATAAAATTATTTCAATATAAAAAAAGAACTTGAAGCTCTTTAAAAAAAAAATTACAATCTTTCTTTTCTTTTTCTTCTTCTTATTTTCTTCTCTCTCTCTTTCTTTCTTTCTTTCTTATCTTTTTTCTTTTCTTCCTCTTTTTTGCTCATATTCCCTTCTCGCTTTTCTTCAATCTACGTATAAAGCCTTTTATACTAAATAATTTACTAATAAAAATTCTTAACCCTTAATTTGTGTAGAGCTTTTTTCTTAACCATTTCCTATTTTTACTTATTTATTTATCTCATCTCCTCCACAATTGGAGGACAACTTTTTTTTTATTATTATTAACTAACAATCTCCTACTTGAAGACTGATTTTAATCTATCTTCACACCTTAATTAATGCAATAACTCTTCTTTGGTCTTGTCACTCTTGTAGACCAATTGAAATTGAACATAACTTTAATTTCTCGATAGTCACCGTCTTTGTCAACATGTCTGCTGGATTCTTGCTACCATAGATCTTTTCAAGTGCTAACTCCATCTTCTAATAAAGACCTGATGAAGTGATAACAAAGTCCGATGTGCTTGGCTCTGGAGTGAAATCCTAAATTCTTTGCTAGATGTATCACACTCTAACTGTCACTGTACAAAACATTATTTTCTTGTTTGAATCCCAGTTCAGTTAACAATCCTTGAAGCAAAATCATCTCTTTATTGGCTTCTGTCACTGCTACATACTCAGCCTCTGTAGTGGATAATGCAATAATCTTTTATATCTATGACATCCAACTAACAGCTGTAGTACCTACAATGAACACATAACCAGTGGTGCTCCTTCGGTGATCAACTTCCCCTGCAAAATCTGCATCAACATACCCTTGTACTTTTAACTCTCCTTTTGCAAAGTACATGCATTTCTCTATGGTGCCTAGTAGATACCTCAAGATCTACTTCACTGCTTCCCAATGAGTCTTACCTAGATTTGATATAAACTTGCTAACAACTCCCACTACATGGCCAATGTTTGGTCTCGTACAAATCATTGCATACATCAAACTTCCAATGGCTGAGGCATAAGGAACTTTAATCATGAAGCTTCTCTTCCTTCGACTGAGGACACTGAACCTTGGATAGGCGAAAGTGACTAGCCTTGGCATCACCCACGTTAAATCTCTACAAAACACGTCTAATGTACTCCTCCTAAGATAACTTTAAAGTCCTTCTTTGCTTATTTCTAGTGATTTGCATCCCAAGAATCTTCTTTGCTACTTCGAGATCTTTCATGTCAAATTCTTTTGACAATTGTTGCTTCAACCTATTGATCTCGTCTATATCTGGCCCTGCTACTAACATGTCATCAACATAAAGTAGTAAAATAACATAACTTGACTCAAATCTCTTGAAGTAGCAACAGTGGTCGGCGTTACACTTGTGGAAACCTTCCCTCTACATGAAGATATCGAACTTCCTGTATCACTGTCTTGGAGCTTGTTTCAATCCATATAAGCTCTTCTTCAATCTGTACACCATGTTTTACTTGCCTGTCTCTAAGAAACCCTCTAGTTGGTGCATGTATATTTATTCTTCTAAGTCTTCATGTAAAAATGCAGTTTTCACGTCTAACTACTCAAGATGAAGATCTTCACTGGCAACAATGCTTATGACTGTCAGAATAGTATTGAGCTTCACAACAGGAGCAAAAATATCAATGTAATCAATTCCTTCTTTTGCTGGAATCCTTTTAGCCTGGCTTTGTATCTCTTGGAGCCTTCATGCTCCTCTTTCACCCGATACACCCATTTGTTGTGAAGGGCCTTCTTTCTTATGGGTAACTTTGCTAGTTCCCATATTTGATTAGATATCAAAGACTTCATCTCGTCTTTCATAGCAAGCTTCTACTTGTTGGCATCTTCAGCCTGACATGCTTCATCATAGCATTCAGGCTCTCCTCCATCAGTCAGCAACAGATATTTCATGTATCTTCTGTTAGGTACATGGGACCTAGAAGACCTCCTAAGTACAAGAGCTGTAGTAGGAGGTTGAGTTGTGTCTGACTATTGCGCACTACTCTATCCAACTTATTCCTCTAATTGAGGACTCTCAACTATCTGTTTTGTCATAGGACTATTTGGGACATTGTCCAAATCTACATATATTGGCCCACTTTGTTCTAAGTTGCTAGCACTTCTAGTATGTCTGTCCTTATATATCACTTTTTCATTGAAGATCACATCTCTACTATTGATTATCTTTTTGTTTTCGTCATCCCATATACGGTAGCCAAATTCATCTTTACCAAAACTGATAAACGTGCATTTCTTTGACTTGGGATCAAGGTTATTCCTGCCTTGATCACTAATATGCACATATGCTACACAACCGAAATCTTTTAGATGTGAGAGTTTTACCTTTTTTCGCTCCATACCTCCTCTGGTATTCTGTTCTCCAATGGAATCGATGGACCTCGATTGATCAAGTAAGCAACTTTGTTAACTGCTTCTACCCAGAACTATTTTGGTAAGCTTGATTGCATACGCATGCTTCTGGCTCTTTCATTCAATGTACGATTCATACGCTCAGCTACAACATTATGTTGAGATGTACCTAGCATAGTTCTTTCCATAATAATCATGTGTTCGTAACAAAATACCTTGAATCTGGTGTCTTCATATTCACCACCATTGTCAGTTCTGAGCTTTTTTATCTTCAAACCTATCTTATATTTAACCATAGCTTTCCACATTTTGAAAGCCTCAAACACTTTGAACTTATGCTTCAAAAAATAAATCCATACCTTCCTAGAGTGATTGTCGATAAAAGTCACGAAATAGTGTTTACCACTAATGGATGAGACAGTTGTTGGTCCCCAAACATCAAAGTAAACAAGCTCTATCCTCTCTTTCTTCGGAGTTATGGAACTTGTTTGAAAGCTAAGACTCTTCTACTTTCTAAGTATGCAGTCTTCACACATGTCAATTTCAACTGACTGAAGACTTGATAATCTCCCATTTCAGTGCATAATTATGAGCCCTTTTTCACTCATATGACCAAGTCTCTAGTGCCACAAGTTGGGATTGTCATTACCTATTGCAATTGTAATTGAACAACACGCACTTGTTATCATATAAAGAGTACCACTCTTTTTGCCTCGTGCAATCATCACTACACCTTTTGAGATATTCCAATCATCACAATAGAAGATTGTGGTATAGCCTTCAGTAGCCAACTGTCCTACTGAGATTAAGTCCTTTCTTAGGTCAGGAATATGTCTTACCTCCTTCATCTCCCATACAGACCCCGTTCAACTTAATCTTCACTGCACCTTTACCAACAATATCACAAGGTTGGTCATCTCCAAGGTATACCTTACCAAGGTTTCCAAGCACATATTCCTTAAAGAGTTCTTTTTGCGAAGTAGCATGGAACGATACTTTAGAGTCCAACACCCAAGACTCTTCCTTGCTCTCCAAAGAGCATATTAATGCATCATCTCCACCTGAGGTGGAAGTAATATTTGCTTCTACCTTCGCCACTTGACTCTTTGGTGCACTATTGCACTAATTTTGGTAGTGTCTAATTTTCCCACAATTCTAACACTCAACAGTCTTAGAGTTATGATGATTGTTGGGATTTTTGGATTTAGATCTTCTATCTTTTGATCTGTCACGATAGCTAGATCTAATGCGTCCATTTCCTCTAATTCTTCCTCAAGACTCTATATGCAAATCTGAAGAAGTGGATGCTTCACTTGACTCTCTCAGTCGGATTTCTTCACTAAGGACTAGATTCCGAATATCGTCAAATTTTAATTTATTACTTTCAGACAAGCTACTCACTACTCTGACTGTAGCATTCCAACTATCTGGAAGAGATGATAAAAGAATAAAGGCTCAAACCTCCTCATCGAAATCAATTTTCACTTAACTCAATTGGGTTGTGATTGTATTGAGTTCATTTAGATGTTGAACCATCGACACACTTTCCATCATTCGCAAATTAAACAGCCGTCTCATAAGATGTACCTTATTTGAGGTTGATCGCTTCTCATAAATACTAGATAGAGCTACCATAAGACCTGCCGTGGTCTTTTCCTTTACTATGTTAAAAAGCAACATTATGTGATAACGTCAATCGAATGACTCTGAGATCTTGCCTATTGAAAAGAGCCCATTCTTAATCTTTCATTTCCTCTGACTTTTCTCCTAAGAGAGATTGATATAGATTTTTCTAATACAAATAGTCTTGATACGAATATTCCGTCACAACATCCTTTACGGATCCCACACGGGCCAATCACAAGATTGAAGGCCAAGCAACTCGAGGAAGCTTTGAACGGGCTGATCCAAGAGTCAATTCAAGGCCAAGGGATGATGAATTTGAAGCTTGAGGCATGTGAAAGGTCAACCAATGTGTTGGAGGCAGTTTTTGGGCAAAGGGACTTGCGCTGCGGCATAGAAATATAGCCACCGCGGCGAGGGAAGTTCTGTTTTGGAGAAGCAAATTGTCAAACTAGGCGCGCCGTGGCACAGAAATAGGGCGCCACAGCAAAGGACTTTCTGTTTTGGAGCCAAAACATACGTGCGCTGCGGCATGCAATTCAGGCGCCGCAGCATGAATAGACGTGCGCGCTGACACAGGACACCCCTCGGCAGACGTCGCCAAACCTGCGCGCTGACACCAGTTCCTTAACATGCGCGCCGCGGCATGAATATTTGGCCGCCGCGGCTAGGATTCAAATTATTGTAAATTTTGGATCATTAATTACAAATCAATGGCTAGGATTTCCTACCCGTTTTTAGGGTTTTATTTGTTGTATAAGTAAATGCTAGCAACTGTAAGAACATAACTTTGGTTCAAAAATATTGAGAGTGAATACAAAATTCATCTTTGAGAGCTCAAAGCTCCAAGTGCATTATCAACCAAACTTATCAAAGGAACTTGCAACCCCTTTGTGGCGTTTCTCTCATCTTAGTTTGTGGTGCGTAATATCCATACGTTAAGGTGAGTTCTTGCAACCAAAAGTCTAGATTTCTCGTAGAATTTGCATGCTAATATTGTTGTTGGGTCTTAAGGCCGTATTTCTTGTAGTTTTTAAGCCTCGTAGCTTGTGTGTCATAGGAGTCGAGTTGTTCGGTTCGCATCATTTGGTATCAGAGCTCTAGGTTGTGACTCTAGATTCCTATCCCTTTTATTGTTGTTTTCGTTTAAAAAAAATCTGTGCACTTTTTCAAAATCTGTGTTGTTCTTCATTTTTCAGAATTTTTCTTCTTGTTCTTGCAAAATTCTGATTGAATTTGTGTTCATGTAATTAATTCTGATTTGTGTTGTTGTTTTCTGTTTGTTTCTTCTGATTTTCTGGAATTTTCTGTTTGTTTTGAGAATTTCAGATTGTGTATTGTTGTTCCTGAATTTGTGGGCTGTATTGGAAAGTTTTTCGTATTGAAAAATTGTTCTAAAATTTTGCTCGTTAAGTGAAGGGCAATTTGGTCATTTAACTATACTCTCGTGAATTGTTCGTGTTGAAATTTCTGAAAGCTTATAAAAAAAAGGAAAGAGAAGAAAAGAGAGTGAGAAAAGTTGGATTCAAAGAAAATTTTACAAAATCTTCGTTACTATACTCGTTAAATTATCACGAGTTTGAAAATTGCTTGAATGAAATTATTCCTTTCATTGAGTTAGAGTCTTCTAAACACTTTGAGTTAGTTTCTTGTTTTCCTTAATTTGGATATTGCAAACTACTTTGAGTGAGTGTGAAATTCTATTATGGTTGGCAATTTTCTAAGGTTTGGTTCGCTAAAGGACGAGGAGTACTTGAGCAATCAATCCGAGTGAGTAAACACGTGAGGTAAATGAGTGAATTTTCAGTTCTTAAATTTATTAACTAATTCTCTGTTTGCGAAAGTTGTGGTGATAATGTCTGACAGGAATAGTTCAGAGGAGCGACCGGATACCGCATTTTTGTTGCGTGCATTGCAACAATTCATGGAACGGATGAATGCCGTCATGGTAAATATAAGTAATCGGGTAGAAAGGCAAGAAGCTACAATCGCCACCTTGCAACAAAGAGCACCCCAAGAGGCTCCGGAAATTAGGATACCTATTAGGAGACCTCTTGTAGAGGAAGTAGAGGAAGAGAATTGGGAAGAGGAGTATGAGGATGAAGAGAGGAGAATGCCCTATGGAGGAAGGAATGGGCATAGAGGAGGAAGGAATGGTCGGGGAGGTATGTGGAGACCCCTACTTCGGCCCTTTGACGGGGTTGATCGAAATTTGGTCAACATCAAGATTAAGATGCCTACATTCCAAGGAAAGAATGATCCAGAATTGTACTTGGAATGGGAGAAAAAGGTTGAACATGTCTTTGAATGTCACAACTATTCCGAGGAAAAGAAGGTGAAGTTGGCGGTAATCGAGTTTAGCGATTACGCGTTGAATTGGTGGGATCAATTAGTAGTCCTTAGGAGGAGAAGTGGTGATAGAGCTATTGATAGTTGGAGGGAGATGAAGGCTATCATGCGAAAACGGTTCATCCCAAGTCATTATTATCGGGAACTCTATCAGAAGCTACAAAGGCTTAACCAAGGATCTCGATCGGTGGATGAATACTTCAAAGAAATGGAGATGACAATGGTTGAGGCAAATGTGGAAGAAGATAGAGAAGCCACCATGGCTCGATTTATAAGTGGGTTGAACTACAGCATTGCTAACATTGTAGAATTGCATCACTATGTAGAGATGGAGGATATGGTGCAAATGGCGATTAAGGTGGAGAGACAATTAAAGAAAAGGAGTAGTCCTATGTTACCACCAAAGCCCACTTTTTCGGTACTGAAATCGAACCTTACTCCACCATGGAAGACCAACTGGAGGAAGGAAGGGGAGACTAGTTCCAAGCCTAGATTTGAGTCTTACAAAGGCAAGGAAGTGGAAGTTGGTAAAGGAAAGGCTAATGTTGAGGTCCCAATTAAGAACCGTGAGATTGTTTGTTTTTGGTGTCTTGGACGAGGTCACATGGCTCATCAATGTCCTAACAAGAAAACAATGATCGCCTTAGCTAACTGATGAGTGCTCGAAAAGCACTAATATTTCGTGATTAATTATGCTTGATTGATTGATATATAGATTTATTATGACTATTATTTCGATTATTTTCATAAATCTATCCATTCGGAGTCACGGGTATATTTTAGTGCATTTCAGGTGTTTTTAGCGTCAAATGATTCAAATGATGAAAACACGCGAAGACGGAACACCTACGGCGCTCGGATCACGAGTTACGGACTAATCAAGACGAATATGTAAGCCTTACATATAGTGCCATCACATATGTAAGGGGGGACGTGAAAAGAAGGAAAGCATTGCGCGCCGCGGCGAGAGAATTGCATGCCGCGGCGTGAGGCTCTCGGGTTTGATCCTGAAAACATAGAAGCATTGCGCGCCGCGGCGAGGGAATTGCATGCCGCGGCGGGGAGCTCTCGGGTTTTTGCATATTTTTCAGAATTTGTGTTGCGCCGCGGCGGGGAAAATGCATGCCGCGGCGCGCCTATTCCTATGGCACATAGGATTCGTGTAAACCCTTACATCTATAAATACCCCCTTAGAGTCCCCCTTACATACAACTCGAAATAACTTGACCAATTCATACACAACTCTTCCTCTTCTCAATTTTGCGACCCAAACACGACATTCAATCAGTTTTGAGAGCGTTGCCACACTATAACGAAGCGAGAGACACTATTCTAAGGATTCAAGGAAGCCAACGACGATCGAAGATAAAGCTTACGGAGGAGAACGCTATCCGATCCATAAGCGGTATTTAGATTTAGGTTTTCCTTGTTGTTATAGAATTAATTCATCTTCTTTATTTGTTAAAGTGTATGATCATATTTTATTTGTCTATGAATAATAATATGAACATGTCTGGCTAATTTAATTATGGATGTTTAGTTTGTGTTGCCATGTTTGCTAGAATTGTGTATGGTGTATCTTTTTGACTTATGAATAAAATACTTTTTGATTAAGAGCATGTTTAAATGTTTGATTATGAATAATCATGGGCCCATTTGATGTTCGTAGTTAGATTGAAAAACCTAAGAATTTAGTTAGAGGAACGTCACCTTAACTCTATTCCGAAACACTTAATCAAAGATTCAAGTTAGTGACTTACTCATAGCATTAATTTGATTGGCATGTTTTCCTTGCGCATAATTTGATTGCTATTTAATTTACCCCCGCCAAAGGCAGTTAATTAGTTAATCAACAAAGAGACCTACCCCCGCCAAAAGGAGTTTCGTAATTAAAAGGAAAGCCGGTAGTTTTTGTTTATATAGGACGTTCATGTATCTCACCACACCCTTTTCGATGCAAACATGGTTAACCAAGCTAAACGTCCATACATCCTCTATTGATATTTGATTTGATTGATTGTTTGATTGCGATTTTGTTTTCGTTTAATTGCTCGTACTTTGTTCCCGTTACAAATCAAACACATTTTTACAGTTTTACTAGCTTTAGGATTCTAGTTACTTAGAGTTTTAGTTTTACTAGAACTCTATTTAATTAGTGTTTTATTTTCATTAGAACTCTATTTAGATTAGAAAGTTAGTTATTTAAAACCACTGCAATTCCTTGAGAGACCGACCTTGGAAGTTGCTTATCACTTTACTACGAGTGATTCGTACACTTGCGAGTACACATTTTAACACATCAAGTTTTTGGCGCCGTTGCCGGGGAATTGGCGTTTTAGATAATTTTCTTTTTAACTTTTTAGAGTTTCTGATTTATTTATTTATTTATTTTTTTTTTATTTGTTTATTTTATTTATTTATTTATTTTATTTATTTCTTTATTTTATTTATTTTTATTCAAAAAATCCAAAAAATCAGAAAATAAAAAAAAATCAAAAAAAAAAAATAGTGCTTAATTTCCAATTTCACTGCTACCTTGATCTTTGTTTGCTTTTTGTTTGTGCATGCAAGGTAGGAGATCACTTAACAAGGAACTCTCTCCTTTCATTGACAACATACATAGAGTCAAACACCGATCAAAGAAACTGGATATTCAATTTCAAGAGGAAGAAGTCCAACAACAGTTACAAGCAGCAATGGGTGAAAACGTAGCTAGGCAAATGATGAACAAAGAGTTTGCAAGACCGATCATTGGGACCGCCACATCATGCATTCAACTTACAGAGGCGGCTAGGAATTATGAATTGAAAAATATTCATTATTCCATGCTTCCCTCCTTTTACGGTATCCCTAATGAAGATCCTTTAAATTTTATGCGTGAATTGTATGCTACTGTGCAAACCTTTCCATTGCAGGGACTTAGTGAAGATCAACTACGCATGAGGTGTTTTCCATACACTCTCAAGGATAGAGCTAAGTCTTGGCTAATGACGTTGGCACCCGGTTCTTTGGTCACATGGGACGATGTTTACAATAAATTCATGGGTAAGTTCTATTCCCATCAAAAGACATCTGATCTAAGAACAAAAATTGCTACTTTTTCGCAGATGGACGGAGAACCCTTCCACGAGGCTTGGGACAGATTCAAATTGCTGTTGATACAATGTCCACACCACCACTTCCCGTTGCAGCTACAGAATCAGTTTTTCTATGACGGATTGACACTACAATGTCAATTCACAGTTGACAATGCTGCAGGAGGAGCAATGGGTGAGAAAACAGCGGATGAAACATACGAACTATTCGAGATGTTGGGAGCCAACTCCCAACAAAAGAGCGTTAGAGGAAGAAGAGCTGGAGTCCACGAATTAAGCTATAACAATGAAATGGCCATGCAACTTGCTGAATTGACGAAACAAGTGCAACTTCTCACAACCTCCAATATTAATCAAATGCCAAAACACGAGGTATGTGGAGTTTGTGGTTCATATGGACATGGTGCTAATGTTTGTTCTTTTGCAGGTGATCCTTACACAGGTACTACTGAAGAGGCGAATTTAATGCAAGGGTACCAACCTAGACCTAGGAACGACCCTTATTCAAATACCTACAACCCTGGATGGAGGAATCACCCTAATTTTGGATGGAAACAAAACAATAGCCAACCATTTGTCCAAAATCAAACACAAGGCCAAAACGTAAACCGACAATTTCCACCAAATAAACCAACCGTAGAGGAAACCCTAAACAATTTTATACAATCTTGTAGTGGTAGGATGGACTCTATGGAAGCATCAATCAAAAGAGTGGAAATGCAAGTGGGGCAGCTAGCGGAACAAATGTACAAACAAGAGACGGGAAAGCTGCCTAGTCAACCTGAACAAGCAAAGGCGATCACAGTCTTTCAAAATGATGAGGAGGTACTTAATAATTTACCTGAGAATTCTAATGTTTTGTTGTCTAGTACAGGTAACTTTGAAGGTGAGGATTCAACTCTCAAAGGAGATGATGAGCTTAATACCAATCCAAATGAACTTCCCAAGAAAGAAACATCCACCATTTATCAACTACACAAGTCAATGGACCCATACCGACCACCAATACCACCAATAAACCAGTTTGAGGAGAAAAATCAGGATGAGCAATACTCCGACACTCTTGCTTTATTTTCTGGAATTAATTGTAATTTACCTCTTTTGGATATTATAAAGAACAGTTCAACTTATGATCCAATTTGCAGGAACTTTATCATCAAGAAGAATAGAAGCAAAGAGAATGAAAAGTCAAAAATTGGTAGTCCAATAATCCAACCGCACTTACCTCTCAAAATGAAAGATCCAGGTAGTTTCCACATTAACATCACTATGGGAGATAAGAGGGAATTCGAGGCTATGCTAGACTTAGGAGCAGGTATAAACCTAATGCCATATTCAGTATACTTGCAACTAGGATTAGGAAAGCTTAAAGAAACAAGGATGACCCTTCAACTTGCAAACGGTTCGATTCAATACCCAAAGGGAATAGTGGAAAATTTATTGGTACAGGTGGACAAGTTTATTGTACCAGTGGACTTTGTGGTGCTTGAGATGGACAGAAACTTTCTTCAGGACAAAGAACATACAATTATTCTTGGTAGACCTTTCATGGCCACAACCAAGACAACTATTGAGGTCCATAATAGGAAGTTAACAATGACGGTTTGTGGAGAAACTGTAAAATTTGGAACTTTTCAACCTTCTCCTATTTCTTCTAACATTGAATTGCAGGATAGCAAAAGTAACAGAATTGAGGTTCGAAACGTTGAATGGAGAGGGAAGGACAAGCAGATAAATTTAAGTCGGGATGATGCCTACAAAGAACGCATTAAGCATTCTAATTACAAAAACCCAACTTGGAGGACTAAAGCTCATTTCAAGAAAGATAAGGGAGGAAATAAGCAGTACAATTACATATTTAACCCTCCTTGACACGAGATCAGTCACGTCTTGCTAAGACGTTAAACTAAGCCCTTAATGGGAGGCACCCATTCGGTATCGTATCTCTTTCGTTGTCTTTATTTCTTTTATTTCTTTTTCATTTATTTTCTTTTATTTTCCATTATTTTTTTATTTTTATTTTATTTTATTTTGGATTGTTTAACTTTGTTTGATGTTTTTGTGTCTTCAATTGCCTTAGTTATAATTAAAAATTGGGTTTGAATGTGAATTGTGTGCATACACTTTGAGGTTCAATATATGTTCATACATTCTTCATGAGAGAAGCGAGGAACAGTGAACCGGAGCATAGCGAGTAACGACACAATCTCATACGAAAGGGGGGTAACTTCTTACACTTTTTCTTATTTCTTATGTTCTTCTTTTTCACATTGAGGACAATGCAGAAATTAGGTTGGGGTGGGAAGAATATTCCATGAGCATGAAATATGACCAATTTTAAATTTTTAACTTTGTCACTTGAATTGTTTTTAGTTAGTGTCGTATCTACTTGATTCAATCCGGAAATCTATGATATTAACATGATTGTAATGACGATGACATATGAGAGATGTTAGATTTTTACCTAAGCAACGAAGCACATAAATGTTGGATTCATCTAATTTGAGAATTTTGTGGTACTTGTGGTAGTTTGCATGGTTAGTTTAACTATTCTGATTTGTGGAATGTATGCATGTTCATGATATGTTTTAAGTCTCAACAATCTCTAGAACTCATTTGAAAACACGTTGAAGCGAAATAATAGAAACAAATGCCACTTAGAAAATGATTTAGGCCATCTTTGGACCGTTTGAACTTTTCATGCTTTCCCGAAATATTTTATCAATAGCACACCCTTGGACTCAACATTGACATACATTAGACTACCCTTAGCGATAAGAGTACTTAGTGTAATATTTGATTTTCATGAGCAATTATGTTGTGTAAATGTAAATCTTGCTTTTCGATCAAAAAAAAAAAAAAAAAAAATTTTTTTGATGATGATCGAAATAATAAGCAAGAATAAAGAAGAAAATCAAGCAAAAGATCGAAAGGACATTTGAAGTTAAGGGAGGATGAAAAGAACACTTGGTGGAAAAAGTTGAAAATATGCTTGTGAAATAAAAAGTACTCTTATCATATGAAAACATCATTTTTGTACTTTCATTATCACATACCTAGCCACAACTTTACAAGCTTAATGAAGTCCTATTGATTCTAGGTAGTTTAGTTTCTATATTAGTGGAGATGAGTTTGAAAAATGAGCATATGGAGTTTGTAAGTGCAAAAATTCACATTCATATTTTACTTGCACATTTATGAGATATTAAAATGTAATCTATGAATATCATGCATGACACGGTCAGATAGTATAACTAACGGGTTTGTGGTGTGATTGGTTGTTCAAAATTCGATTACCATGATGAGTTTGATGTTTGGACTGTTTTTGAGCTTAGGTGATGTTTAACTATTTCATGTATCATTCGTTGTTAACAATTTTTGAGACGTATGCATGGATTGATTCAAGTATTGTTAGAGTCTTTATTAGTTTTGAGTCTTTATTTGTGTCAGTTACGATGTTTGCGGGTATCATCACTGGAAACCCTCACGAGACTATAACTCGTCCACTAGGGCCACCTAGGGGTTTAAAGGCTTGTTGCATACGCTAAATGCAACCGTGACAATCTACGGAAGTGATTTAGGTTAGGTTAGTTTATTTCATTTGTTTTTAATTTTATTTTAGGTCGCTTCACTTGCTAGAGACTAGCAAGAAGCTGGTTGGGGGTTGTGATGAGTGCTCGAAAAGCACTAATATTTCGTGATTAATTATGCTTGATTGATTGATATATAGATTTATTATGACTATTATTTCGATTATTTTCATAAATCTATCCATTCGGAGTCACGGGTATATTTTAGTGCATTTCAGGTGTTTTTAGCGTCAAATGATTCAAATGATGAAAACACGCGAAGACGGAACACCTACGGCGCTCGGATCACGAGTTACGGACTAATCAAGACGAATATGTAAGCCTTACATATAGTGCCATCACATATGTAAGGGGGGACGTGAAAAGAAGGAAAGCATTGCGCGCCGCGGCGAGAGAATTGCATGCCGCGGCGTGAGGCTCTCGGGTTTGATCCTGAAAACATAGAAGCATTGCGCGCCGCGGCGAGGGAATTGCATGCCGCGGCGGGGAGCTCTCGGGTTTTTGCATATTTTTCAGAATTTGTGTTGCGCCGCGGCGGGGAAAATGCATGCCGCGGCGCGCCTATTCCTATGGCACATAGGATTCGTGTAAACCCTTACATCTATAAATACCCCCTTAGAGTCCCCCTTACATACAACTCGAAATAACTTGACCAATTCATACACAACTCTTCCTCTTCTCAATTTTGCGACCCAAACACGACATTCAATCAGTTTTGAGAGCGTTGCCACACTATAACGAAGCGAGAGACACTATTCTAAGGATTCAAGGAAGCCAACGACGATCGAAGATAAAGCTTACGGAGGAGAACGCTATCCGATCCATAAGCGGTATTTAGATTTAGGTTTTCCTTGTTGTTATAGAATTAATTCATCTTCTTTATTTGTTAAAGTGTATGATCATATTTTATTTGTCTATGAATAATAATATGAACATGTCTGGCTAATTTAATTATGGATGTTTAGTTTGTGTTGCCATGTTTGCTAGAATTGTGTATGGTGTATCTTTTTGACTTATGAATAAAATACTTTTTGATTAAGAGCATGTTTAAATGTTTGATTATGAATAATCATGGGCCCATTTGATGTTCGTAGTTAGATTGAAAAACCTAAGAATTTAGTTAGAGGAACGTCACCTTAACTCTATTCCGAAACACTTAATCAAAGATTCAAGTTAGTGACTTACTCATAGCATTAATTTGATTGGCATGTTTTCCTTGCGCATAATTTGATTGCTATTTAATTTACCCCCGCCAAAGGCAGTTAATTAGTTAATCAACAAAGAGACCTACCCCCGCCAAAAGGAGTTTCGTAATTAAAAGGAAAGCCGGTAGTTTTGTTTATATAGGACGTTCATGTATCTCACCACACCCTTTTCGATGCAAACATGGTTAACCAAGCTAAACGTCCATACATCCTCTATTGATATTTGATTTGATTGATTGTTTGATTGCGATTTTGTTTTCGTTTAATTGCTCGTACTTTGTTCCCGTTACAAATCAAACACATTTTTACAGTTTTACTAGCTTTAGGATTCTAGTTACTTAGAGTTTTAGTTTTACTAGAACTCTATTTAATTAGTGTTTTATTTTCATTAGAACTCTATTTAGATTAGAAAGTTAGTTATTTAAAACCACTGCAATTCCTTGAGAGACCGACCTTGGAAGTTGCTTATCACTTTACTACGAGTGATTCGTACACTTGCGAGTACACATTTTAACACATCACTAACGGCGATATTGAGTCAGAAGAAGAAAGTGAGGAGGAGGAGATGCCACCACTAGAGGAAGCTAGTGAGGAAGAAGTTGGGCCGGTAGAAGGAGAGGCCTTAGTAATAATGAGATCCTTGAGTATTCAACAAAAGGATGATGATGTGGAGTTACAAAGGGAGAACATCTTTCACACAAGGTGTCATGTAAACTCCAAGGTTTGTAATGTAATCATTGATGGTGGGAGTTGCACCAATGTGGCTTTATGCGAACCCTGCAACACGATTCCTACGACCCAACTAGCTACGATGCTAGAGAACCACAATAAGACGGTTCAAGACCCAACAACAAATTAGTAGGGATTTCTAAGCACAAAACCAGATTTTTGGTAGCAAGGAACTCACCTCTACACATGGATATTACGCACCATGCACGGAGAAGAGGGTGAACGCCACAAAGGGATGCAAGTCCTTTGATAAGTTCTTAGTTTGCAATTAAGCAAAGAGCTCTTGGGCTCTCAATTTGTTTGAAGAAACAAATAATCTCATAAATGAACAAAAGTTACATTTGGGCTGCTACCCTTGTCCTTATATAGAGCACAACAAAAACCTAAAAGTAAAAATGAATCCTAGCCATTGGTTTTTAATCCAATGGTGCAAAATTACAATTTTATATCTGTGTCACAGCGGGGATTTATCTATGCCGCGGCGAGGAACCTTGGCATCCAACCCGAGAGGCTTGTGCCGCGGCGCCCCAAAGCCATGTCGCGGCGCGTACGTCCTTCCAACTCTGCGTGCACATCTGTCCACACTTGCGCACGCCTCTGCCCAGTCTGCGGCGCGTATGCCCAGCCCTCTGGTTCAAAATAGAAACACTTGTACCGCGGCACACATATTTCATGCCGCGGCGCGTACCTCTAGCCAAAATGTTCACCAAAACAGAAAGTTGTTAGCCGCAGGGGGGGGATATCATGCAGTGACGCAGCTCAAAAATTCAGAAACTCCACAATTAGCTTGGCACTACCATGTCTCACATGTTGGTACCCTTGCTCGTGTTGTGGTGTGCCTTTCTACGCTAATATTTCACCCCTTTCTCGGCCTGGTCCATGATACGTGTCGGGCCTTATTGGTAGCGCGATCTGGTTCGTATCATTCCCTCCCTCTTCAAGAGAATTTGACCTCGAATTCGGACCTTCATCATGGGGTAAGTTTTGTAGTCCATCGTTATGGTGCTCCTCATCATAAGGATCCTACAAGAAAGAAAAGTTAGAAAATAAACATTCCTTCGTTTTTTTCTTTTCTTCCTTTTTTTTGGTATGCCCATTCTTCTCCTTGGGCACTTGACCTTTTTCTTTCCCCTTTCCCTTTTCTTGTTCTCCCTTGTTCTTGATTCTCAAATGATCTTCAAGTACTTCTTTCGGGGTAAGGGAAACAAGGGTTATTTTACTTCCATCCTTCTCGAACGAGTACTTATTTTTATAACCGTCATAAGTCACCCATCGATCATATTGCCAAGGCCTGCCCAATATCATATGCCCAACCTGCATCGGTACCACATCACATAATACAACATCTTGATAATTTCCCATAGCAAAGGATACCAAGACTTGATGTTCTACCTTCACCTCACCTTGATCATTCAACCATTGTAGTTTATAAGGTGTGGGATGTTCGGTTGTGGGTAACCCTAACTTCTCAATTAGGGTAGTACTAGCAATATTGGTACAACAACCCCCATCAATGATTAGGTTGCAGACTTTGCCATTCACATGACATCTTGTATGGAAAATGTTTCCTCTTTGTGAATTCATGTCACATTCCTTTAAGTGATCCTTGGGCGCTTGCCCTACCATAAGCAAGTCTCCCTTAACAGGAACTATTTCTTCCTCACTTGCTTCTTCCAATGTTGGCATCTCCTCTCCATCACTCTCTTCATCAGTCGCCACCACCCCATTGGCTTGCATGATCATTGCTTTCTTGTTCGGACATTGGGATGCATAATGACCCTTTCCAAGACAGCGAAAACAACTAACATCTCGATTTCGGGGAAAGGTTTCAACTTTACCTTTTCCTTTATCCTTACTAGCCTCCATCTCTTTGCCCTTGTTGACTTCAAAGCGGGGCTTGGAGCTAGTTCCTTCTTCTTTCTTAAAATCTTGTACCCAAGGTGTTGGAGCAATCGGCCTTTGTGGTTGCATCCGGTTTCTTCTTCTCTTGAATTGCCCTTCCACTTTGATTGCTATGTGGACCATGTCTTCCAACTCCACATAATGATGAAGCTCCACAACATTGGCAATTTTTGGATTTAGCCCACTCAAAAACCGAGCCATAGTGGCTTCTCTATCCTCCTCAATGTTAGCCCTAACCATGGTTACCTCCATTTCCTTGTAATACTCATCAACCGATCGAAAGCTTTGATTAAGCCGTTGTAATTTCTGATAAAGCTCTCGGTAGTAGTGGCTCAGAACAAACCTCTTCCGTATGATTGCTTTCATATCCTCCCAACTACTTATCGGCCTTTCTCCATTCTTCCTTCTACTAACTACTAACTACTAACTGATCCCACCAGTTCAATGCATAGTCAGTAAACTCTATCACCGCCAATTTAACCTTTTTCTCATCGGAGTAGTTGTGGCATTCAAATATATGCTCTACCTTCTTCTCCCACTCTAAATACAGTTTCGGGTCATTCTTTCCTTGAAATGTCGGCATTTTCATCTTAATGTTTCCTAAGCTCCAATCAACCCCATGATAAGGTTGGTGTGGGGGTCTCCTCACTCCTTCCCTCTTATGGCCACCTCTAGGCCCATATCTTCCTCCCAAGGGCATCCTCCCTTCATCCTCATTATAATTTTCTCCAAAACTATCATCATCCAACTCCTCCACAAAATGGGCTCTCCTATTAGGTCTTTCTACATTAGAAGCGACTTGTGGTGCCTCTTGCCCCAAGTTAGCGATAGTTGCTTCTTGTCGTTCCATTCATTCATTCATGTTAACCATGACGGCATTCATCCGTTCCATGAATTGTTGTAGCGCCCTCATCATAAAAGCTATATCGGGCCTTTCCTCTGAGCTGTTCCTGTCAAACACACTCAACAACAACTCAACACAAACAAACAATTAGCAATTAACAAAATTGGAACTTTCACTCATTACCTCATGTGTTTAACACTCGAATTTGATTGCTCAAGCGCTCGAAGCCCTATGACAAACCAAACCATCCAAGATTTCCACACAATTGTAGAGTTCTTGTCCTTAACAATCCGTAGTTTGCAATATCCAATGTTAAGCACAAAGGAAACTAACTCGAAGTGCTTTGAAACTCTAACTCTATTAGTTTGGAAACAAGTTCAATTTAGCAAATTCAACTCGTAAAATGCAAACAAACAAGGAAACGATCCGTTAAAGCGTGAACGACGCTAAAACGAAAGAAATTTCGTAAATTCTCGAAAAATCAAGAATTCACTCTCTTTTCTTTTTTTTTTTTTTTTTATAAATTTTGAAATTCCTTTTCTAAATTTTTTTTTTATAAAATATCTAGCGAGATATTTTCGTGAGATATTTTCACGAGATATTTTCGTGAGATATTTTCGAAAGATATATATTTTTTTAAAATTAAGAGAAAATAGTTTTGTTCTCACTTTTCAATACGAACAAAACATGTGAGATTACCAAAATACCCTTTCTCTACAAAAACGATTTTTGGGAAAATTTTTAAAACGAAATCTTCTCCAAATCAAATCAGAATAAGAAGGAAACAACAACACCAATCAGATTAATTCAAGAAATGCAATAAACACGTAGAAACAAAGAAGAACACAGATATTTTTTTGAAGAAATTTTCTTATGTGCTATGAAATAGAAATTGACACAAATTAAGATAGGAATCTAGAGTCTCAACCTAGAGGTCTGATACCAAATGATGAGAACCCCGCAACACGATTCCTATGACCCAACTAGCTACGAGGCTAGAGAACCACAAGAAGATTGTTCAAGACCCAACAACAAATTAGTAGGGATTTCTAAGCACAAAACCAGATTTTTGGTAGCAAGGAACTCACCTCGACACATGGATATTGCGCACCACGCACGGAGAAGAGGGTGAACACCACAAAGGGATGCAAGTCCTTTGATAAGTTCTTGGTTTGCAATTAAGCAAAGAGCTCTTGGGCTCTCAATTTGTTTGAAGAAACAAATAATCTCATAAATGAACAAAAGTTACATTTGGGCTGCTACCATTGTCCTTATATAGAGCACAACAAAAACCTAAAAGTAAAAATGAATCCTATTCATTGGTTTTTAATCCAATGGTACAAAATTACAATTTTATATCTGTGCCGCGGCGGGGATTTATCTATGCCCCAACGAGGAGGCTCGGGAAGACAATTTAAAACTAGGTGGGCCACGACGAAGTAAATTCCATGCCGCAGCGAGGAACCTTGGCATCCAACCCGAGAGGCTTGTGCCGCGGCGCCGCAAAGCCATGTCGTGGCGCGTACGTTCTTCCAACTCTGCGCGCACATCTGCCCACACTTGCGCACGCTTTTGCCCAGTCTGCGCGCACGTATGCCCAGCCCTCTGGTTCAAAACAGAAACACTTGTGCCGTGGCGCACATATTTCATGCCGTGGCATGCACCTCTGGCCAAAATGTTCACCAAAATAGAAAGTTGCTAGCCGCAGCGGGGGAATATCATGTGGCGGCGTAGCTCAAAAATTCAGAAACTCTACAATTAGCTTGGCACTCCCATGTCTCACATGTTGGTACCCTTGCTCGTGTTGTGGTGTGCCTTTCTGCACCAATATTTCACCCCTTTCTCGACCTGGTCCATGATACGTGTCGGGTCTTATTGGTGGTGCGATTTGTTTCGTATCATGGCTAGCACTACCTTAGTGGAAAAACTAGGGTTGCCAACGCTGAAACACCCGAAGCCCTACAAATTACAATGGTTGAATGATAGTGGGGAAGTGAGAGTCAGTAAACAAGTGCTAGTGTCCTTCTCTATTGGAAAATATAAGGACGAAGTTATGTGTGATGTGGTGCCTATGCAAGCAGAACATATATTGCTAGGGTGACCTTGGCAATATGACAGGAGGGTCATTCATGATGGGTTTAAGAATAAGTATTCGTTTGAGAAGGAGGGAAAGAAGATCACTCTCGTACCCTTAACTCCAACGCAAGTCTATGAGGACCAAGAGAGGATGAGTAAGGAGAAGGGGAAAAAGGAAGGGGAGGAAAAGGAGGAAGCAATGGAAAAGAAAAAAACAAATTTTTATGCAAGGGAACATGATTTGAAAAGAGCCATTTTGGCAAAACGATCCGTACTTGTACTTTTGTACAAGGAGGTCAACTTTTCTTCTAACGAGCTTGACAAATCTTTGCCAAGTGAAACTGTTTCTTTGTTGCAGGAATTTGATGATGTGTTTCCAGAGGAGATCCCAGATGGAGTGCCACCAATCTGGGAAATCGAGCATCAAATTGACTTTATTCCGAGTGCGTCGCTTCCAAACCGACCCGCCTATAGAACTAACCCGGAAGACACCAAGGAGATTCAACGACAAGTAGAAGAATTTTTGTCCAAGGGGCAAGTGAGAGAAAGTTTAAGTCCATGTGCGGTACCAATGTTGCTAGTGCCTAAGAAGGATGGATCTAGTCGAATGTGCGTTGATTGTCCGGCAATCAACAATATTACGGTAAAGTATCAGCATCCCATTCATAGACTAGATGACATGCTTGATGAATTACATGGTGCATGCATATTTTCTAAAATTGATTTGAAAAGTGGTTATCATCAAATTAGGATGAAAGAGGGTGATGAGTGAAAAACTGCTTTCAAAACTAAGTACGGACTGTATGAATGGTTAGTCATGCCATTTGGGTTAGCTAACACCCCTAGCACCTTTATGAGACTTATGAACCATGTATTGCGTGCTTATATTGGAAAATTTGTAGTTGTTTACTTTGATGATATTCTCATTTATAGTAAAAACTTAGAAGAGCATGTGTTACATTTAAGGTGTGTGCTTGAATTGCTAAGAAAAGAGAAACTTTATGCCAATCTAAAAATTGTCATTTTTGCATGGAAAAGTTAGTTTTTTTAGGATTTGTTGTTAGCTCTAAGGGGATAGAGGTTGACCTTGAGAAGGTTAAGGCGATTAGGGATTAGCCCTCGCCTAAAACTGTTACGGAGGTACGTAGTTTTCATGGCTTAGCTAATTTCTATTGTAGATTCGTTAGAAATTTTAGCACTTTAGCCACACCTCTAACTGAAGTAATTAAGAAAACAATGGGTTTTAAATGGGAAAAAGAGCAAGAGAATGCTTTTAATCTGTTAAAGGATAAATTGTGTACTGCGCCTGTTTTATCTTTGCCTAATTTTACTAAAACTTTTGAAGTTGAGTGTGATGCATCAAGTATAGGCATAGGGGCTGTTTTGATGCAGGAAAAACGACCAATCGCCTTTTTCAGTGAGAAGCTCGGTGGAGCGTCCCTAAATTACCCGATGTATGACAATGAGCTATACGCATTGGTTAGAACTTTGGAGACTTGGCAACATTACCTGTGGCCGAAAGAGTTCGTTATCCATACGGATTACAAATCCTTGAAGCATTTGAAGAGCCAAGGAAAATTGAACCGACGACATACGAGGTGGATGGAATTCATCGAAACCTTCCCTTATATTATTCAATATAAGCGAGGTAAGGAAAATATTGTCGCGGATGCATTATCAAGGAGGTATACCTTACTCTCTACTCTAAATGCTAGATTGTTAGGGTTTAAGTATATTAAAGAGATATATGCTGCTGATGATGATTTTTCTGTTGTGTACAATGCATGTCAAATATCTGCTTTGAAAAATTTTACATGTTAGATGGGTATTTATTTAGAGAAAATCTTTTGTGCATACCCAATTGCTCTATAAGGGAGTTATTAGTGAAAGAGGCCCATGGAAGAGGCCTAATGGGACACTTCGGTGTAACCAAGACCATGGATGTTCTACATGAACATTTCTTTTGGCCTAAAATGAGGCGTGATGTAGAGAGAATTTGTTCTAGGTGCATCACATGTAGGCAAGCAAAGTCCAAAGTCCTACCTCAAGGACTGTATACACCCATACCGGTGCCTAGCTCACCGTGGGTGGATATATCCATGGACTTTATTTTGGGATTGCCTAGGTCTAGAGGAGGGAGAGACTCCATTTTTGTAGTTGTTGATAGGTTTTCAAAAATGGCACACTTTATTGTGTGTCACAAAACCGATGATGCAACTAACATAGCCAATCTGTTTTTCAAAGAAATTGTGCGGCTCCATGAAGTTCCTTAAAGTATTGTGTCGGATAAGGACGTTAAGTTCCTTAGCTACTTTTGGAAAACTTTGTGGGCCAAGTTGGGGAAAAAACTTTTATTTTCTACAACTTGTCATCCCCAAACAGATGGCCAAACGAAAGTAGTCAATCGCACTTTGTCTCCTTTATTACGTGCGGTCTTAAAAAGCAATTTGAAAAATTGGGAAGATTGTCTACCTTTTGTTGAGTTTGCTTACAATAGGAGTGTACACTCAACCACGAATCACTCCCCATTTGAGATTGTATATGGCTTTAATCCGCTAACCTCTATGGATTTGTTACCTTTACCTGTTTCAGAAAGAACTAATTTTGAAGGAGCAAAGAAGGCTGAGATGGTTAAAAGGTTGCATGAAAGCGTGTGTGAGCGCATTGGAAAGAAAAATAGGGAGTATGCTTTTAAAGCCAACAAGGGGAGACGACAGGTTATTTTTGAACCCAGAGATTGGGTTTGGGTGCATATGAGGAAAGAACGCTTTCTTGATAAGCGAAGGTCCAAACTTCAACCAAGAGGAGATGGGCCGTTCCAAGTGATCAAGCGCATCAACGACAACGCCTACAAACTTGACCTTCCCGGTGAGTATAATGTTAGTGCGTCATTTAACATTTTTGATCTGTCTCTTTTTGATTATGCAGGTGACGATTTAAGGTCGAATCCTTTTCAAGAAGGAGGGAATGATACGAATATTCCGTCACAACATCCTCTACAAAGGCCAAGCAACTCGAGGAAGCTTTGAACGGGCTGGTCCAAGAGTCAATTCAAGGCCAAGGGATGATGAATTTGAAGCTTGAGGCATGTGAAAGGTCAACCAATGTGTTAGAGGCAGTTTTTGGGCAAAGGGACTTGCGCCGCGGCATGGAAATATAGCCGCCGCGACGAGGGAGGTTCTGTTTTGGAGCAGCAAATTGTCAAACTGGGCGCACCGCGGCACAGAAATAGGGCGTCGCAACGAAGGACTTTTTGTTTTGGAGCCAAAACATACGCGCGCCGCGGCATGTAATTCAGGCACCGCGGCATGAGTAGACGTGCGCGCTCTGACAAGCCAGGCTTGCACGCTGACACAGGACACCCCTCAGCAGACGTTGCCAGACCTGCACGCTGACACCAGTTCCTTAACATGCGCGCCGTGGCATGAATATTTGGCCGCCGCGGCGAGGATTCAAATTATTGTAAATTTTGGATCATTGATTACAAATCAATGGCTAGGATTTCCTGCCCGTTTTTAGGGTTTTATTTGTTGTATAAGTAAATGCTAGCAACTGTAAGAACATAACTTTAGTTTAAAAATATTGAGAGTGAATACAAAATTCATCTTTGAGAGCTCAAAGCTCCAAGTGCATTATCAACCAAACTTATCAAAAGAACTTGCAACCCCTTTGTGGCGTTTCCCTCGTCTTAATTTGTGGTGCGTAATATCCATACGTTAAGGTGAGTTCTTGCAACCAAAAGTCTAGGTTTCTCGTAGAATTTGCATGCTAATATTGTTGTTAGGTCTTAGGGCCATATTTCTTGTGGTTTTCAAGCCTCGTAGCTTGTGGGTCATAGGAGTCGAGTCATTCGGTTCGCATCAAGTCTTCTATTTGCATTTTTCATAATCCAAAATCTGCACCATCGAACTTTTCAAGTTTCACATTTCCTTCATCTGCAGCTATTGCTTCCACTCAAATATAGTTGCCTTTAGATTGTAATATTTTAGCAAGGCCCTAATACCAATTGTTAAGAAAATAACAATTTTGTAAGCAACCAAATTATGAACATATGAAATAAAACTATTTCAATATAGAAAAGGAACTTGAAGCTCTTTAAAAAAAATATTACAATTTTTCTTTCCTTTTTCTTCTTCTTATTTTCTTCTCTCTCTCTCTCTCTCTCTCTTTTTTTCTTTTTTCTTCTCTTGTTCTCTCCTGTTCCCTTCTCGCTTTTCTTCTATCTACGTACAAAGCCTTTTATACTAAATAATTTACTAATAATAAAATTCTTAACCCTTAATTTGTGTAGAGATTTTTTCTCTCAACCTTTTCCTATTTTTACTTATTTTTTTTCTTTATTTATCTCGTCTCCTCCGGGTGATGACTTTATTATTATTATTATTAACTAACATAAATTAGCCTAATTTTATAATTACAGTACTAAAATATACATTTTACAAGAATTACAGAACTCTTAAGCCATTTTCCCAAAAACAAATTTGGTAAATAAGAATTTTATCTATTAAAAATAAAAATATAAAAATAATTAAATCAATATAATAAAAATAGATGAAATTATTGCAAGCGTTAATAAGTAATATTATCAGCACATGATCAAGCTTTTTTTTAGCATTCTTTTTCGATTATTTGAGTTCTTCATCCATATATAAGTTCACATATTTTCGATAGAACTATGATTATTCATGACGTTAGTTTTTCATGATTATGCTTATAGAGACCTAAATAAAAGATTTTGAATCTATACCTAAATCTAGAAAAAAAAACAAACCAAATCATTCCTAAAACTACTCTCAATATGAATCTAGGTGAAATAAAAAATAACACTATATCAAAACCTAAGTATTACACAAAATTAATGTGTCTATTGAAATAAAATTAATAAAAATTTATATATATATATATATATATGGCTAAACAATATTTATAATCTCCTAACTTTTATTCATTATAAACTTTGGTTTCCTAACTAATTTTTCTTAACATTTAGTCCCCTATCTTTTTTAATTTGACAATATTAGTCCAACTATTAATTTTCTGTAAAATTTAACGTCTAATTTTTTTTTCTTCCTCTTTTTAACGAAAAAGGAAGTTTGAAGTAGTTTGATAATTTTGGATTTTTTGTTTAATATTTACTTGTTAAAGGGGGAGAGAGGGGAATAACTCAGACAATAAATTCTATAGAAAATTAATAGTTGAATTAATATTATTAAATTTAAAAATTTAGAGGGCTAAATATTAAAAAAAAAAATAGTTAAATAATTATATTGTCAATTGAGTAAAAATTAGAATATCATAAATGTTGTTTAGCCTGTATATATTGATGAAACGTTTAGTAGGTCTTATATTGGTGCTTTTTTTTTTTTTTTTATGTCACAAATTGACTTTAACATTTTAGGAGTAGTGGGGAATAAAAGTTTACTGTATTTTTGTCTTTTAAATTTTACTCCATCATGAATAAAATTTTGATAAAATGTTTAATATATACACAATATTTCTATTTATGAAAGGATATAGATATTAAAAACGTTCATTGATATTTTCAGGAATTATTTGAAGTTTATAAAATTTACAAAATATCTTTCATATTTCTTTTAATATTTAGTAAAATTGAAGCTGCAATATTTTTATAATATTGATATTTTAATTTCTTTTTTTTCAAGTCAGTAGCACCAAAACTTGTTGTGAAGCATGTAAATCAAAAATTAGGAGTTTGATTTTTAGAATGTGTGAGCTATATAATATTATTTAAAAAAAAAAAAAAAAAGATATTAATATTCAGGATATTTTTTATTGAGTTTTATAAATTTAAAAACAATTTTTCAAAATATCAATATATTTATTTTATAGCAATATTTTTAAATAATATTATATAATTCATATACACTTCTATGAATTTATATATACTTGCCCAACAATAAGATTTTGGTGCCATGAAGTAAAGTAGAGAAAAATTTTCCTTTCCCTGACTTTCGAAAAGTAATTGAGTTTTTGCCCATTGTCCAAGATTTCTCACTACTCCAGCCTAGGTTGTGTCTCAGTCCCAATATGACTGATCATCTGAAAAGACAAAGCTAAATTAAGTTTGAAACCGACAAAAATAAATAAACTAAATATAAGAATTGATGAAATGTACACAAGTGAAAATACTTTAGACCTTTTTAATGATATCAGTGGAGCGTGGCAATATAATATCCCTATTGTTTGAGGAGATAGCATTGGCATTCTTTATGAAAATTTCAGAAAATTTGTGGGAATTGATATATTTTTTTTTTAATGTTTAATTATTTATTTTATGTTTTAAATTAATAAAATTTATGTTAAAAAATAGAATAAATTTGAAATTAAGTTTATTATATATTAAATGTTAAGTATAAATTATAAATATAATTATTTTTTTTTATTGTTAAAAAATTAAAATAAAATATATTTTTAATTATATTATGTATTTTTTATGTAAATATATATATATATATATAAAATAAAATATATTTTTAATTATATATTATATATATATATATATATATATATATATCTACAATATTGTAAGAAATTTAAGTTCAGAGATTCGATAAAATATGGAGCGTAATCTCCTAACATACTAAGATATTTTCTCCACTAAGTTATCCTATCGATAAAAATAAATAAACTTTTCTCCTAATATGATCATTCCAAAAGAAATTTGGTATGCTTTTAATATAACAATAAGCACAATTAACATATTATTACCCCTAATTTAAATATTGTTTCTTTTTAAATAAAAAATAATACACTTTGATACTTATTTACATTAGAGGGTATTCGAACACAGCCCATTTAGAATATAAATCATTATAGCAAATGACTAATTTAAATATTGTTTGCAAATAGTAATATGCATTTTAGATATTTTTGAAAGAGAGATGCACATGTAGGTGTGCTCTTTTTTCTTTTTCTTTTTTCCTCCCAGTTTTTGATCAACAATAGAAGAATTGAAAAAACAATCACTCATTTGAGTTGCTAAAGACATTAAAAATGTGAGATCGAGCCTCAAATAAGACAACATTTATATTTTACTAACAGTAGTGGTGTTCAAACTCTGTTGTATGCTACTGATTTGCTGAAGAGCTTACGAATGTATACAACTTGAAGGGCACTTACGGCAGCCAATAAAACATACTCTCCCACTGTGTACAATATAACACGCTTTCTGGTGCTCTCATTTGCTGCAGCAGATCAAAGAATATGGTAAGTAACAGTTGCTAATTTAACAAACTGATGATTATTATTATATATTTTGCAGAGTGGTTCTTAAACTCTCTTGAAACAGAAAAAATGTGTTCTTCCTAAACTGTGTAATCTAACAATTTGGGGAAGGGTTGGACATGGGAAACTGATCCAATCCAGACAGAAGATGAGAAATATATAATACGGATAAGAATTACAGAAATCACCCTGGGGTCCAGTTACAAGTTATAACATATTTCATAAAGGAGGATGAGTTGGGCAAAGTTTTTAATATAGAGTTTGGATGTGTGGAATTTTCACATACTACCCAAGGTACCTATGTGAAAAATGAATCCACACAGAATTGTAGTGTGTGTGGAATTTCCACACTGGCATGTGCTGACTACCCCTTGAGTGGAAGTAAAGATTGAAAAAGTGAAAAGTAAAATGAATTGTGATCGAAAAAATAAGGTTAACTCAAACTATATTGTAAATATTAGTATAGCTTGGCCATATTTTGTGAGTTTCTCCTAAGAATTACCAAGGAAAAATTAGAAGCCTAGAGTCCTAGACCAACAAGAAAATAATCATAAGACCAAGTTCTTTTGATCCAAACGACCCCAAATGTTCATGTGAGTTCCAGATATGCATCCTAGAATGTGAGTTATCACAACCACAGCAGTCATCTACACCTATAATAAAACATAAACGAAAAAAGCCACAAGGGATAATGGTATAAATAGTACCCTAATTATGCAAAAATGAGTAATTGAGTCCAATAATTATTTGGGTGGGTATTTCCCGTCCCTTATTTGTGCTAAAATGTGCACTTTGGTCAATAAAAGGGACCAATAAAGAGACTAAATGTACTCCACAAATTTTTTAAGGAATAAAGGACTAAATGCCCATGCTGAAGATAAGGGGGACTACAGTGCTCTTTTTCGAGAGGACCCATACTGTGGACAGTACATTATCTACAAACGACCAATTCTACATTTCAGTACATTTCCAACTTGCAGAAATAAACGGAAATATGCAAGTCATGCTCAAGCAAACATCACAGCCCCAGATATTCAGTAAAACTGACTTCTGATGTTCAGGAAACTCCACATAACTTAGTTGGAAAAAAGTTCTGGATATTACCATGTTTGACATTCTGGTCGGTTATAGATTATAGGAAGAGAGAAACAAGAAGATCCTGAATTGTGATACCAAAATTCACTAAAAGAGCACATATACATGTTATGACTTAAAATCTCATTACTGTTGATGCATTCATGGAATGTAAAATCTTACTATGACGGTGACGAGTATCTCGTGCTTTCAAATATTTCTGCTCTGATATGACAGACTCTAATGCCTCTCTCAGCTCAGCAATTTTAACGTTGATAGGATTTAAGTGTTCTGCAACAAACAAACGAAGAGCCAAGATGTAACACAAAGATATATACTAAGAACAGCCACAAGCATATTGCTCACGACAACAAAATATAACGGAATAGGCAATGCTTTATGATCAATGTTGATCACAATTTTTTAGAAATGAAGCACAATTCATAACATCTATATATATATATATATATATATATATATATATTCCTAAAAGGAAAAAGGACAAACAAAAGGAAATGGCAGGAGAGTTTCACGAACCATCTTTGGCAAGGTCATGCTCGTTGGGAATGTGACCAACATGTATGTAGAAGGAAACAGTCTCCTGGGTTGAGTAGGGATTGTGGAAACAGAATTTATACATTCCACTGCGTGGGGATTTAAATTCAAACTTGTCTCCTGAAGTTCCCTTTAGAGTATGCACAGCATTACCTGCCGGAGACGTCACCTGTACATAAGACAATTTTCTCATTACTAAACTAGTTAGACAGGATACTGGAGAGTCAAGACAACTCTTGTCAAGTACAACAAGAAGATGTAAAAAATATTTGATTACAGATAGAATGCACAATATAATCTAATCAAGTTTTCCTACATTTGGTAGACTTCAATGGTTACTCATCTTCCCCCACCTTTCTTATCCTCCTTATTCTGAGTAATCCTATGATTTACTTCTCATCCTGGAACATCCAGCATTTTTCCTTATGAATCAAAGACTTTCACTTGAGAGAAAGTGGGCTGAATCTAAAACATTTCGAATACGTAGTATACAGCCTTCATTCAAACACACAGAAAACAACATTTCTCAAAACTTTTAGCTCCAACTCAATGGGCACAGCAAAACTACTAATATATGCCTGAAATTCCTACACCTCACGCCTTTTCAAAGGAACAAACTATTTAATTGCTTTTCACACAATTCTTCTCCCCCAAACAGGTCATAGTTTGCCAACCGATTCTAGTTAATCAGGAGAGCTCTAGCAGCCTTTCTGATCTTTGGGATCCCAAAGCACTAGAATTTGAATTTCGGCCTACAAAATATATAATAAATCTACATAAAGCATATACGAACGATATCTATAACACAAAGGCCAATCAATCCCCAAACTACAAATCAATTACAAAACCCAAAAATCAAGACTTTGTCATTAAAACTTTAATCAAACACCAGAAATGCAATAATAATAATTAAAAAAAAAAATTTGGGACTAAGAAAGAAAAAATTACAGTGAAATCGATGCCGGGGTGATCGGAGCCCCAGAAAATATCATGATCCACCACCACAAAGTTTCCAGAGATTGTGTCTCCCTCGTAAAGCACGTACTCGTACACGCATTCAACATCGTTTACCGTTACCGACAGCGATTCGATGCGAACCATAAAGCTTGAAAGTAGAAGAAGACCAATCAACGTTTGGGCCTTTAAGACTCCATTGCTCTGTCTTCTCCCCATCTTATTTATCTCCTAAAATTTTAGGGTCTGAGATATTAGGGTTTCAAGATTTTAAGTTACTGCGAAATTGAGAGTTTAAGATGCAGCACGGTTGACGACGACGATGATCTACGGCCACGCTTGGCTGTACAGTTCTGTTTTATTTGAAATCAAAAATAAAAATTTGTGTAATTATTTTTAGAGCAATCACAATTAACATAATAATAATTATTAATTAAAATAATAGATTTTTTTTTTTCGATTTACAATTAATTGTTATATTAATTGTGATATTATCAAATAAATAAACTTTTTTTTATTTATTATTTAAGGTCTGTGGCAATACGTAACTAATGATATTTTAAATTTCCAATTAGATTGTTGTACATCAGCACTTTATGTTGTTTACAAAATACTGATTTATTAAAACAGCAAAAAAGTAAGTATCGGTATAAAGAGTCCAAAGTTTCCATATGAGAATAAACAATGCAAGAAAATAATCATAATCTTAGCACACAAAGCAGCCATCAACATACCAACAGTCAAGACGACTATTATGCTAGCAAAAAACTTTGATAACTGATCGCTAATCATATCTAACTCTCATAATAATATTTTCCGAATCAAAAAACTCATGGTTAAAAATGACAAAATTTTTCTATTTTCATATGTGCTGCAAACCAAAAACAATTTTAGCCAATAAATCAACCCTATTACCACGAGACCACATACACTGCAAGAAATCTTGATAGAACTCTAAAAAAAACCTTAATCATATCAATTAAAGAGAAAAGAAGAGAGCATTGAACGAACTCGAGAACATTCCACCAACAAATGGGTCACAGTCTCTTCCACTCAATTACAAAGCAGACAAAAAATAAGTCTCAATAAAGCAACGACTTTGTAGAAGAGAATGATGCACAATAAGGACCTCATGTAAACATCTCCAAACAAAGTGTCAAACCTTGGGGGAGACTTTTATTTTTCAAACCGACTTCCATGCCAACCAATCCAGCCAACTTAGCGTAGAAACCATAGACAAAGGGTGACCCAAAACTTCACATGCAATAAGATACCCATGATGGACCAAATACCACCCACTCTAATCAAAATGCCAACACCATCAATCAACTTATCCATATCCACAATAGGGGTATCCAAGATGCATCTCACCTCTTATAGAGAAAATAATTGATTAACCTTAAAGATATCCTATCTTTTAGAGCTCGGATGAAGTAATTCACTTATCCATATAGGACTAGCAAGTCGAGGAGACTGAGGGCAAAACCAAGAATACTAGGCACCCAAGGATCATCTCAAATACAAATATAATGGCCAGAATGAACCTCCTAATAAAGCCTAACCTCAAGAACCTGTCTTGCCTACTAAAGACCTCTTTAGCCCAAGAAGGTGAAGAAGGATCCATACCAAAAATATCTACTTTTATGTATACGGGCCAGCAAGGAATCCAAGGACTAAATGATTCGCCAACATTTTTTAGTTATCATAGCCAAATTAAAAGCATACAAGTCTTTAAAACATAAGCCTCCAGCCTCACAAATATCCTACAACCTCTACTATGGCATCCAATGAATTTTTTGAGAATTCCTCAAAGAATCCCCTCCCCCTACCCTCCTCCCAAAATTTTGCAAAGTGGACTCAATGTTGCTATACAACCCAAGAGGGAGGATAAATCACTACATAGCATAGTTTGGCAAATCACAACCAACAAAATTCAAAAGCACCTCCTTCCCTAACAAAGAAAGTGATCTATAAGCCCAATTTTGTAGCTTATTATGAGCCCTATCCAGAATATACTTCATCTGAGTCCTTTTATTTTTTCCATACAAAGCCAAAAGACCCAAATAATTGTCAAACTTGGAGGAGCAACGAATTCCCTTATGAACAAAATACATTATTGATGTTAATCTTTATCACAATTTTATTGGTACAAAAATTGACTCCAACATAACTTATATATTTAAATTTTAAATTTGGCTGTAAGCTAAAAAATTTAATAAATAAATTATATGATTTAAATTTTTAAGAATTAAATCATTCATTTTAAAAATATAGGAGCAATCAAATTTGTTTTACGTTGTTACATTTAAAGAATATGTAACTAAAAAATTAATGATTAAATTATAAGTTAAGTACCAAGTTAAATATCTCATTATGTATGGAGTCGTATGTTGTGGACCACATGAACTGAAAAATCAGATTAAGTTATGGTCAAGTATGAATACTTTAAACTAATTTAATAAAAATTGAAATATTGATTAAGCTCGTCAAATTTAAAAATATTAGAGATTAAATTATAAGAATTAAAATTTAATATCTTAAATAATCAATGGACCAAATTAATAATAAGTCAATTATTATTTTCTCAATAATAATAATAATGAAGTATAGCTAATTATAAAGAAAGATAATGTATGTATAAAAAATGTTTTTTTTTTATAATGCATGTATAAAAAAATTATTAAAAATACATAAATTTGTATATTTTTGCACACCCTATTATATTTTTAAATATGATATAATTATTTTGAAAAGTATAAAATCTTTCATGTGATATAATATAAGTAATATGAATACAAAAATACTTGTAAATTTATTTATCTTGAATATTGCTCATACAAGTATTATAATTAGTTATAACATTACCATTGTCAAAAAAATAATAGAAAAATTTATAGTCTATTAATGGTAAATACAATAAAGAATAGCCCTATTTAAAATAAATAAATAAATAAAAATTGATATATTTAGGATATATATCACAGTCTCAGTTTGCTACTCAGTCGCTAACATTGAGGAAATGTCCACGTCCGGGAACTTCAACCAACTATTGTCTACCGAAAATATTAAGGCAGTTGGTGAGAACTGAGAATCAAAATATGTTAAGACAACCCCCAAACACGCCTCTCTGCTTTTCTTTTTTCTTTGTGTGTGTGTGTTTCGTAGTGCAAGTGTGTGGTTTCCCTAGAAATGGAAAAGGACTACCAAATCAAAATTCCAAGAGTCAAACTGGGTAGCCAAGGATTAGAGGTAATATCTCTTTCTATCTATTTCTGTATATTCAAAATCTAATTTGGGCATTCTTCAATTTTGTTCATAAACTCAAAACATTTATCTCAATTTTACATGGCATTGGATTAAGATGACTTTGACCGGACAAGTTTGCTCTTTTCTGATTCTAATTTCTACTTTAAGAAGAGAAAGTTCCCTTATCAATTTTTTATTTATTTTATTTTATGGAATTGCAGGTTTCTAGATTGGGTTTTGGATGTGGTGGACTCTCTGGAATATATAACGCTCCTCTTTCTCATGAAGCTGGATGTTCCATCATTAAGGAAGCATTTACTAGGGGCATTACCTTCTTTGATACTTCAGATCTTTATGGAGATAATCATGATAACGAAATCATGCTTGGGAAGGTACAATCTTTTCAAAAGGGCGCAAAAAAAAAAAATTACCTAATTCAAATCTGAGGCTAGCCTAAGTGTTAGAATATTATTAGAGTAATTTTTATTATAATTTTTCCTAACAAGAATTAGTTACCAACCCACTATAACAAGATATTATAGAGCGGGTGGTCTTGTTTTCGAACCTGCATCCCTATAATGAATTTCAAGTGATGAGCCGATCCATTATTGAGCGAGAGTGTTAGCTATAAACGATATGTTGGTTATCTTTCAACACTAAAGTATTTGGGAGAATTGGTTGTTTTTGACACACTCTAACCTAAGTGTTGGAATATTTGGAGTTATTGTAACTAGTATTGTCCCTAACTGGAGGATAGTTTATGAAGTTTTTACAAGAATTGGTTACAAATGCACTCTAACGTGATATTATAGAGAAGGTGGTACTGTTTTCAAACTTGAAACCAACTAATGAATTTCAAGTGATGGTCCAATCCATCATTGAGTGGGAGTGTGATGGGGATTGGGAAAGAAATAGAATTGGAGAAAGAGAGAAATGGAAGAAATTAGAGTTTGGTATTGAAGAATTGAGATTTATGACAGAATAATTGAGAAATGAGGGAGATATTATTATCCTAATAATGTCTATATTATCATAAATATCCTAATTTGTTTATTTGTTATTTCCATAAGAGTTTTAGCTATAAATGATATGTCGGCCGTCTCCCAACAAGTTAAGTTTTTGGGAGGAATTGTGGCCTACACACTCTAACACTAAGTTAATATTTGCACTCGGCATGCTATATTGTGATTATGTGAAGTGTGAATAAAGTGACTCAAAAGATACAATACACCCTGCACTTTGCATCGGTTATAAAGCGAGAACACTTGTTGTCATTGGTATCAATCTTATGTAAGGCTGTCATAGGTGATACTTCTTTATGTAAGGGGGTTAAACTATACGCTATAAATAGCTTGGCCTCCAGTAGTGTGGCGGATGATCAGAGATTTGTGAAGAGAAAGAGTGTTTGTGTATTTTCACGAGGGTTCTCAGGAGAAAGAAGTAAGCTTTTGCTGTGTAATGTGAGGTTGTGCAGCTACTCATAAGGACTGCGAGAGGTTGTATCCAATATTCAAGATCATAGTGAATTGGCACTTTGGCAGGGATTTGGCCCCTCCTGTGGAGTAGATCACGCATTGTGAATTGAACCAAGTTAAACTGTTTTGTGTCTTGTGTGAATGGTGTGTCATGTTATGTTTTGCCTCGAATGTTGCATGTGTAATCTCTAATAAATGATATGTCAGCCATCTCCCAACAAGTTAATTTTTGGGAGGAATTGTGACAGACACACTCTAACACTAAGTTAATATTTGCACTAGGCATGCTAGATTGTGATTATGTGAAGTATAATCCTTATGGAAGGAGTTTCTGTAACATGTTTTTTAAGATAATCTATAATAAGATGAAATATTTGATGGATGTTCTTGCTGAATCAATTTTCTTTTGATTCAGGCTTTAAAACAGCTTCCACGAGAAAAAATTCAACTATCAACAAAATTTGGTGTCACTGTTTTAGAGGGATTTCAATTTGAGGTAAAAGGGACTCCTCAATATGTAAGACAATGCTGTGAAGCTAGTCTTAAGCGGATTGGTGTCGACTATATTGATCTGTACTACCAACACCGTATTGATGTTTCATTGCCGATTGAGGATACTGTATGCATCTGTACCCTTCTCTCTTTTCATTTTGCACACTTCTTCTTGTCAAGCAATGCTAATTGCACAAAATTGTGCTTTTACACCAGTGCTTGCCTGTCACATGTCACTATCATCTCGGAAATTGAAAATTATGATTTTTACGTGCATATGGCATGCAAGCATTGACATGAAAGAAATACTACATGCAAATATGTATGTAAGTAACATTCATTTTATTCATTATTTAATTTAAATGGTCATTGCAAACACCAATTCATGGCTACTTTGTTTGGACTTTAACTTCTATGTCAGATGGGAGAGCTTAAGAAACTGGTAGAAGAAGGAAAGATTAGATACATTGGTTTATCAGAGCCTAGCATTGACACAATAAGAAGAGCTCATGCTGTACATCCCATCACTGCCCTACAAATGGAGTACTCTCTTTGGACGCGTGATATCGAAAATCAAATAGTTTCTCTTTGCAGGTCTCCCTCCAATATGGTTCTTTTTCATGATTCCTTTGATGTCAATGCTTTTAAACACATACTGAAAGTTTAAGTCTCTATAAGTATCTCTTATTGGGTTTTCAATTTAGATAAATTAAAATTACCAAAATAAAAAATATAGGAAATGTATCAATAGTCATTCACATTTCTAATGGTTTATTTACAGGGAACTTGGCATTGGGATAGTGGTATACAGTCCGCTCGGTCGTGGATTCTTTGGTGGGAAGGCAGTTCTAGAGAGCTTGCCTTCTGAGAGTTTGCTTGTAAGTGATTCACAAGAATGATAACAAACTGAATGCTCCTGTTTTTATAGATTAGATTAGATAGATTATTTACTTCTTCCAATGATTAATATTTTCACTCAAAACACAATGAGTAGTGTACCCATAGAAGCAGAATCATAGAGCAATATATATATGAGTCATTCTTTGCCCTTTTGTTACAAAATGAATTTGATACTAAACGAGCTATGAAGTTGAGTTCTTTATCATGGCCAAATCCATTTCTAAAGTCGGCACATCATAGGTTAGCTGTGCACATGGTGAATTTGTGTTACAGGAATTGAACCTTTAAACTTAATTGAATGTTGATGTCATATAGTTGATGCACCCGAGGTTCATCGGAGATAATTTGGAGAAAAACAAACTTCTTTTTAACAAACTTGCCGGCCTTGCTGCAAAACATTCATGCACTACTCCTCAGCTGGCTTTAGCATGGCTGCTTCATCAAGGCAACGATATAGTTCCAATACCTGGTATGTTTACCCTTCTTAATTTGGTTTATTAAAAGAAAAGGGTGCGCTGGCAGTCCTATAGCTTTACACAAAGAAGCAATTTAGTCATATAGCTTTCAAGTTGAGTACTTTAGTCCCATAAAATGTGTACTTTAATTCTATTTTCTTTGTATTTTTTTGGTACTAAAACACATTTTTTTACATAGTTATGTGGCTAAAAGTTATGAGATTAAATTGCTTCTTTGTCCAAAACTCAAGGATGCCAATGCCCTTTATTAATGCTTTTATGTTGAAGTGGTTGAGTTACAAAGATCTACTTGTTTGGTTAAGCTTTAAACAAATATAAGACCCCTATGCTTCAATTATGAAGACATGGCCGTTTTATTAACTTTGTGACTTTTATTTTCACATCATTGTTTCACAGGGACTACTAAAGTTAAAAATCTTGCTGATAACATTGGATCTTTGGATGTAAAGCTTACAGATGAAGATTTAAAAGAAATTTGTGATGCAATGCCCATTGGTGAAGTCGGTGGTGAACGAGAATATGAAGTTTTTTCTAAATATGTATGGAACTTTGCAAATACTCCACAAAAGTAATTAGTGAACATGTAACCAAAAAATCAATGTGAGATTGGTATGCTACAAAGTTCAACCCAATAATGTGTTTGTATGAACCAATTGCTCTGTATTAATATCATAATAATAGGGTTGATGGTGACACTGTATAATTGTGAAAACTTTCTTTTTCATTTACTCATCTGGTACTTGTGTTTTCATTTGATATCGTTTTCCTAATTCATTGTACTTCTGAATTATAGCTTCTATTTCGACAGAAAATCATAGTCAGCCTTGAGAGCTTTTGGGTTAAAAAACTTTCCTTCATGAGGATACCAAAAAGAAAACCAAGTACAGCCAACACAAAAATGGAGAGAACTTGCACATGAAGAAGTATTAAGAAGTTATATAGGAGGTTTGAACAATTCATTTATACTCTTTCAATATTATATGTTCGTATATATCTTAAGCCAACTTGCTAACAAAGGTTTAGTTTTGGAAAAAAGGAGGATTTTTGCAGAGGATGCAGATTTATTATTGTCCATTGTCAAAATAACTATTCTCCGTTATTATATATAAAAAGTGAGAATAAATTACGAAGGAAAAATAATAAAAATAATTCTCTTTAAAATTTGTAATAATAAAAATAATATTTTTTGTGTTCAAACTTATATTTTTATAATTAAAAAAAATGATTGATATATCATTTTTTTTTAAACATTTGTTCAATTGGAATTGAATGACGATAATTTAGACTCATTCAATATTGAACTTTTAATATTATACGTTCAAATTGAACATTTAATGTTATTAGAGTGCTAATTTTATTATTATAAATTTTAGGGATGTTATTTTTGATAATTTTTCAATTATTTATTAAATAATATATGGTTATTCTTTGATATATATATATATATATATATTTTCTTATTTTGTCCTTTATTTTGTGCTTTTTTTTTCTTCCCTTTTTAGCTTTAATTTTTTTATAAGCCATAAGTACATGATTATTCTCCAACATTTTTTTTACTGTTTTGCCCTTTGTTTTGTTTGTATACCATTTTTGTTATTCTCCATTTTTTTTTTTTAGTTTTGTTATTTTTTTAGTACATTAATAAATATAAAGATGTCCCTATAATTAACACAGTTTTTATGAATTGATTTATCTACCAATAAACACCAAACATATTCCTATATATTTATCAAATTTAAAAAATTATGCTCAAAAACATTTTTTTCAAAATAAAGAATGCAAAACAATATCGATTATTGCTTAACACTACTATATATTTATCAAATTTAAAAACTTCATAAATATTTTAAATTAAATATTAAAATAAAAATATTAACACAAAATATGAGATAGAAAATAAATAATTTATCTAACAAATTATTTATAAATTACATGTTAGTTTAAATAATTTTAGCAAAATAAATAACTTAAATAATATAATTATATTATATGTACTGATGCATGGGTCTAAAACTAATATATATAAAAAGAGAGAATAATTTTTATAAAAAAAGAGAATAATTTTTGGTTATTCTCCTACCAGTCAATTATGAAAATGTCCCTAAAACAATATAATTATTATGAATGGTATTTTATTAATTTTATTATGTATTATTTTGATTATTTTTTACTTTTTTTAGTACATTAATAAATACTAAAATACATATATAATACATACACTTTCTTGTGAATAGGTATTTCTTATACACTAATAAATATACTCTTTATGAATAGTTATTTTCTTAATTTTTTTTAATAAATATCAAAATATCCAGGAAACAAATGTATTTATTATGAATAGTTGTTTTGCTAGTTTAATTATGTATTATTTTAATTATTCTTAACTTTTTTTTGTTTATATTTGTAAGGTTTATATTTATTGGCAATTTTCGTAAACAAAATATCAAATGTAATCTAGCATAGGGGTCACCGTTCGATCAATTGATACACGACTAATGAACTCTTCGAACGTGCAACATTCATCAGGTAAAACATTTCATCATGCATACACACTCACACAATTGAACACTACACTTAGTTTGGATTGCATGGAAAGAATATATTGTGCACATCATGTTCGATCGATCGAGGGTATGGTTAGATCGATCGAGACATGTTAGATCGATCGATCCTGGATCAACTTCGATATAGGTTCTCTCTGTTTGGATTAGATCGATCGATCGAAACACGTTCGATCAATCGAGACTGGATCAACTTCGATCTAAGTCCTCTCTGTTTGGACTGGATCGATCGAGCAATTGGATAGATCGATCGAACCATGTTCGATCGATCGAGTATAGAATAACTTCGATCCAGGTTCTCTCTGTTTGAGTTAGATCAATCGATCTCTGTGTATCGATCGATCGATAAGGTCTCGATCGATCGAGACGGCCTGTCGATCGATCGAGCCAGTATTATAATCCTACTCAAACTCTATTTGTATGTTCGATCCAAATGCTACTTTTACCTATTAGACCCCATTTATTGTCAATAATTGAATCCTTGGTTGAGGTTAATTGTGGTAATTGTAAATCCTGATTAGTGTAGAGTTATGACTTGTTACAAATCCTGTTTGAGCGTGAATTGAACTCTATATATATGAGAGGTGCTTGTGCTTAATTTTCAACCACACAGAAATAAATTTTCATAACTCTGATTGCGCTTTAAAAAACTTCTTCTCTTCATCTTTCAATTTTAAGCGCTTTGATCTTTTTAATTGTTCAAACATATAGTGTGGTTATGTTTGAATAATTCATGCGCTTAATTGTTTCTTCGTGATATTTGTTTTGCATGTTCTAGAGTTTGCCTGCTGATCTGTTTGTGCATCTTTTGGTATTGAATCTGCTCTAGGACACGTTTTGCATTTGTGCTACTTGTGCTAATCTTTCAGGTACTGTTGGTGACGTGTTCGGTGTTTCGTGTGACTCGAAACTACCGAACTTGACGGGTTCGATTGTTCTTGTGTGACTCAAGAAGATCGGAACGTTGGTCCGGATCCAAACATTTAGCTATTGGAGGCTGTGAAAGGAGCGACGGCTCGTAAGTAAATTACATAGGGGGGCTTTATCTGTGACGGGTAGTTTAAGACCTAGCCTTGTAATTGAACATTATTTTCATAGTAGATAGTTAGGTGGTCCGGTGGATCGGTGGTTTTCCTCTTAGGTCATTGTTGTGGCCTAGGTTGTTTCCACCTAAAAATCTCGTGTGTCGTTTATTAATTCCGCATTTTAATTTCATACGTGATTGCATGTGAAGCCGTTGTGTTTAGGTAAAATAATTAAAAAAAGTTATTAAATCTGAAAATAACCTATTCACCCCCCCTCTAGGCTTATTTGGTCTGTAACTAAAACTTTCAATTGGTATCAGAGCGGGTCACTAGATATACTTAGTGTTTGCCTAGGATCTTGTTATGGATCATTTGAGAGAGGGTTCTTCTACAACCCGTCCACCTTACTTTGATGGTTCTAACTACCCATATTGGAAGGCTCGTATGAGAGCCTTTCTGCGCTCCTTAGATGAATGTGTTTGGAATTCTGTGATTTATGGTTGGGAGCCACCTAGGGTTACCAAGGATAGTGTAGTCACACTTAAACCTAGGAATGACTGGACCATTGAATATAAAACTGGTAGTGGCTGGAATCAAAAGGGGATCAATGCTATTTTTAGTGCTGTATCTCCTGATGAATTTCGACGTATTTCGGATGTTGAAACTGCTAAGGCTGCTTGGGACACTTTAGAGGTTGCTCATGAGGACACGTCCCAAGTTAAACGAACAAAACTGCGCATGCTAGCTACAAAATTAGAAAATCTTAGAATGGAGGAAGATGAAACCTTTTCTGAATTCTATGCAAAATTATGTGATATTGCTAACTCATCTTCAAATCTTGGAGAGAAAATTGATGAACGCAGGTTGGTTCGTAAGGTCTTGTGCTCCCTACCAGATCGATTCCAAGTAAAAGTCACTGCAATTGAGGAAAGCAAAGACATTGACACCATCAAAATTGAGGAACTTGTTGGATCAATCCAAACCTTTGAGATGAATCTGCGAACACCAAAAAGGAACAAGGGAGTGGCATTCAAGACAACGAACAAAGATGATGATAACAGTGATGGTTCCATGGATGATGAAGAACTTGTCTATTTGGCCAGAAAATTCAAAAAGATGTTCAACAGGAGAAATCTGCAAAATAAAAATCAATCCAGTCGCACCAAAGAATACAAGTCAAAAGAATCTAAGCCCATTAATTTTGATGGTAAGAAACCTAAACTCACTAGACCTCAATGTTTTGAATGCAATGGTATTGGTCACTTTGCAGCTGAGTGCGCCAATAAGAAGAAGAAAACTGGTAAGGCCTTCAATGCTACTCTTAGTGATTCAGAAAGTGATTAAGCAAGTGATTCAGATGCTTGTGACACCAACTACCGAGCCTTTATTGCAACTATTGATGGATACTCCAATAAATCTGATTCTGAATCTGATTCTGACAATGAGGGAAGTAAATCTAACTCTATCCTCTCTAAATTTAATGCTAACAGTTTTGAGGAATTATTTCTTGATTTGATTAATTGCAAGAAAGAAAAAGATAAACTTTTTGATACGAACCGGACCTCCTCCCGAAGTCGGCCCGACACGCGCCGAGAGCCGCGCCTTGAGAAGGGCCTCAAGAAGGTGCAAAATGGCATGCAACATCAAAAAACAAGCATGCAAGCACCATGGAAGTGAAGGAGAAGAGTGCAAGTGGCAATCCCAAAAATTGGAGCTGCGCTGCGGCATAGATATTGTGCGCCGCGGCGAGGAAGGTTCTGCATTGGGGGGAGAAATTGTCACACATGCGCGCCGCGGCATGGATTTGGTGCGCCGCGGCACAAGGCGATCTGTTTTGGATTGAGAGAAACAAGCGCGCCGCGGCATAGATTTTGTGCGCCGCGGCGAGAAGGTTTCTGTTTTGGACCGAGGTTGCATGCGCGCCGCGGCATGAAATTTCCTGCTCCGCGGCATGACGAGGACAGGCCGAGATGTGCGCACGCTGACATGCCAGACCTGCGCGCTGACACGGACATGCGCGCCTGACAGCCAGACCTGCGCGCAGATCCAGAAAATGCGCGCCGCGGCATGAACTTTTGTGCGCCGCGGCGAGGCTTCGCGTAGGGCAAACAGAACAGGGCGCGCCGCGGCATGAATAATTCCCCGCCGCGGCGAGGATTCAAAATGTTGTAATTTTTGGACCATTGGATCCAGATCAATGGCTAGGATTCCCTGAGACAATTTTTAGGTTTTCTTTGTGTCTATAAATATGTAAGGCAGCTGCCATTGTAACACAATTAACCAATTAATCAAAAACATGAGTTTTCATCAATGAAAAACAATTTGGAGTGATTTCAAATTGAGAGAGAGCACAAGTGCTTCTCTTGTTCTATCAAGAAACTTATCAAAGGAATTAGCAACCCTTTGTGGCGTTTCGCCTTGTCTCGGCTAGTGGTGCGTATATCCAAGGGTGGAGGCGAGTTCTTTGCTACCATAGTCGAGCGTTCTTCGTAGAATCTGCGTGCTAACATTGTTGTCGGGTCATTGTCCGTATTTCTTGTGGTTGCCAAGCCGCGTGATTTGGAGGTCATAGGAGTCGTGGCGAGCGGTTCGCATCATTTGGTATCAGAGCTCTAGGTTGTAATTCTAGACTCCTATCTTTTATTGTCATTTTCATTATACAAAAAAAAAAAAAAAATCTGTGCACTTTGCAAATTCTGTGTGTTCTTCATTTTTCCAGAATTTTTCTTGTTGTTCTTGCAAAAATTCTGATTGTGTTGTGACCCTGAAATCGTTTCTGTTTTGTGTTGTCATTTTTTCGTCTACAAAAACAAAATCTGTGCACTTTTTCAAATTCTGTGTTGTTCTTCATTTTCCAGAATTTTTCATCTTGTTCTTGCAAAAATTCTGATTATTTTGTGTTTCTGAAATCAATCCTGATTTGTATTGTTATTTCCTGTTTTGTGTTTCTGATTTTCTGGAAATTTTCTGTTGTGTTGAAAAATTTCAGAATTGTGTTTTGTGTTTCTGATTTTCTGGAATTATTCTGCTGTTGTTGGAAATTTCAGATTGTGTTTTTGTGTTTCCTGAATTTCTGTTGTGATTTGGAAAGGTTTTCGTGTTGAAAATTTTTCTGAAAAATCTGTTCGTAACGAAAAGGGGTATTTTGGTAATTTTACCTTGATCTCGTACTGTTTTCGTGTAAGGGCATTTTGGTAATTTTACCGTGGTCTCGTAATTTTGTTCGTATTTCGTGTTTTGTTCGTGTTTTACGTTTCAAACAGTTTATAAAAAAAAAAAAAAAAAAGAGGTGAAAATTTCTTTTTCGGGAAATTTTTACAAAGTCGTAATTTGATTCCTCTCGAGTCTAAATTTTGTTTGAATCAAATTTTCCTTTTTCATTGAGTTAGAACTCCAAACACTTTGAGTTGGTTCATTGCTTGCCTTGATTTGGATATTACGCCACTATCGGGTGAGTGCGGAATTCTACCTCGGGTTGAAAGTTTCGAAAATTGACTTGCCATAGAACGAGAAGTGCTTGAGCAATCAAACCGAGCGATTAAACACGTGAGGTAACAAAGTGAATTTCTCTGTTCTTAAATTGTTTAACTAATTCTCTGTGTGCGAAAGTTGTGGAATTATGTCTAACAGGAGCAACTCCGAAGAGCGTCCGGATACCGCATCTTTGTTGCGTGCAATGCAACAATCCATGGAACGGTTGAGTGCCGTCATGGTAAATCTTGATGAGCGGGTAGAACGGCAAGAAGCGGCGGTTGCCAACTTGCAACGGAGGGCACCCGAAGAGGCTCCGGAAGTTAGGAGACCGAATAGGAGGCCTTTAGTGGATGAGGAGAGTTGGGATGGAGAATTTGATAGCGGAGAAAGGAGGATGCCTTATGGAGGAAGGGATGAATATCGGAGAGGAAGAAATGGTCGGGAAGGTTTGTGGAGACCCCCACCTCGACCCTTTGACGGGGTTGACCGGAATTTGGACAACATCAAAATGAAGATGCCTTCATTCCAAGGAAAGAATGATCCGGAGTTGTACTTGGAATGGGAGAAACGGGTTGAGCATGTTTTTGATTGTCACCATTATTCCGAGGAGAAGAAAGTGAAGTTGGCGGTAATCGAGTTTAGCGATTACGCCTTAAATTGGTGGGACCAATTGGTGGTCTCAAGGAGGGAGGAATGGAGAGAGGCCCATTGATAATTGGGGTGAGATGAAGGCCGTAATGAGGAAGCGGTTTGTCCCAAGCCATTACTACCGGGAACTCTATCAGAGGCTACAAAGGCTTAATCAAGGTCATCGGTCCGTTGATGAGTATTTCAAGGAGATGGAGATGACTATGGTGAGAGCAAGTGTGGAGGAAGATAGGGAGGCCACTATGGCTCGGTTCTTGAGCGGGTTGAATTCTAGCATTGCCAACATTGTGGAGTTGCACCACTATGTCGAGTTGGAGGATATGGTGCAAATGGCCATCAAGGTAGAAAGGCAATTGAAGAGGAGGAGTAGCCATACCATACCCGTAGAGAACAATCAGGACACCACTTCTCCGACACCGACACCGAACCCAATTCCGCCTTGGAAGCCTAGTGGAAGGAAGGAAGGGGAAGGTAGCTCCAAGCCCAATTTTGAGAACAAGGGCAAAGAAAGGGAGATGATGAGAGATAAGGGAAAGGATGAAGGAGGAACCGTCCATCGAAGTCGTGATATCAATTGTTACCGTTGCCTTGGAAAAGGTCACTATGCTCATCAATGTCCGAACAAAAGGACAATGATCGTGCAAGCCAACGGGGAGGTGGCGACCGATGATGACAGTGATGAAGGGGAGAAACCGTCATTAGAGGAGGATAATGACGAGGTAGTGTATCCAGTCACGGGAGAGTTACTTGTAGTACGACGGGCACCATTGGATCATTACCGAGAAGTTGACATGGGATCCCAAAGAGTTCATACTTTTCAGACGAAATGCCATGTGAATGATAAGGTGTGCCAGTTGATAATTGATAGTGGGAGTTGCACCAACATTGCGAGCACAACTTTAGTTGAGAAGCTAGGGTTGACTACGAGCAAGCATCCCCAACCGTACAAGCTACAGTGGCTAAATGACAATGGAGAAGCAAAGGTTGAAGAGCAAGTACTTGTAACCTTTTCCATTGGTCGATATAAGGATGAGGTGATTTGTGACGTATTACCCATGCAAGCTGGGCATGTATTGCTAGGGCGGCCATGGCAATACGATAGAAAGGTCACCTATGACGGATATAAGAACGAGTATTCCCTTGAGAGGGAAGGGAGGAAGTTTACTCTTTTGCCTTTGACTCAGCGACAAATGTCCGACAAGCTGTTAACGGAAGTGGAGGAGAGAAAGGGGAAGAGGTTGGAAGGAAAGCCCAAGGAGAAGGAGGGGCGCTCAAGAGGGAAGGAAGAAAGAAAAAGGACCCAACAATGTTTATATTCTAACTTTTCTTTCTTGCAGGAATCTTATGATGAAAGACACAACAAAGATGGCCTGCAAAACTTGCCCTATGACAAAGGTCCGAATTCGAGGTCGAATTCTTTCGAAGAAGGAGGGAATGATACGAACCGGACCCCCTCCCGAAGTCGGCCCGACACGCGCCGAGAGCCGCGCCTTGAGAAGGGCCTCAAGAAGGTGCAAAATGGCATGCAACATCAAAAAACAAGCATGCAAGCACCATGGAAGTGAAGGAGAAGAGTGCAAGTGGCAATCCCAAAAATTGGAGCTGCGCTGCGGCATAGATATTGTGCGCCGCGGCGAGGAAGGTTCTGCATTGGGGGGAGAAATTGTCACACATGCGCGCCGCGGCATGGATTTGGTGCGCCGCGGCACAAGGCGATCTGTTTTGGATTGAGAGAAACAAGCGCGCCGCGGCATAGATTTTGTGCGCCGCGGCGAGAAGGTTTCTGTTTTGGACCGAGGTTGCATGCGCGCCGCGGCATGAAATTTCCTGCGCCGCGGCATGACGAGGATAGGCCGAGACGTGCGCGCGCTGACATGCCAGACCTGCGCGCTGACACGGACATGCGCGCCTGACAGCCAGACCTGCGCGCAGATCCAGAAAATGCGCGCCGCGGCATGAACTTTTGTGCGCCACGGCGAGGCTTCGCGTAAGGCAAACAGAACAGGGCGCGCCGCGGCATGAATAATTCCCCGCCGCGGCAAGGATTCAAAATGTTGTAATTTTTGGACCATTGGATCCAGATCAATGGCTAGGATTCCCTGAGACAATTTTTAGGTTTTCTTTGTGTCTATAAATATGTAAGGCAGCTGCCATTGTAACACAATTAACCAATGAATCAAAAACATGAGTTTTCATCAATGAAAAACAATTTGGAGTGATTTCAAATTGAGAGAGAGCACAAGTGCTTCTCTTGTTCTATCAAGAAACTTATCAAAGGAATTAGCAACCTTTTGTGGCGTTTCGCCTTGTCTCGGCTCGTGGTGCGTATATCCAAGGGTGGAGGCGAGTTCTTTGCTACCATAGTCGAGCGTTCTTCGTAGAATCTGCGTGCTAACATTGTTGTCGGGTCATTGTCCGTATTTCTTGTGGCTGCCAAGCCGCGTGATTTGGAGGTCATAGGAGTCGTGGCGAGCGGTTCGCATCACTTCTTATATCTGTCACAAAATTGAATGACAAAATCAAATCTCAAGACATTAATTTATCAATTCTGGAAAAAGAGAAAGGTGAACTGTCTGAGCATATTAATCAGTTGAGTTTAAGTCTTGCAGGGATCAAACAAGAAAATTCACAGCTTGTGCAGGAATTAAAGCAGTCAAAGGAAACTGTGAAAAAGCTGACAATTGGAGCTGAAAGATTAAACAAAGTACTTGATCTCGGAAAGCCCTTTGGAGACAAGAGAGGATTAGGCTATGTGGATGAAAACACTACACCATCATCATCAAAAACAGAGTTTGTTAAATCATCTAAACCTTCCTCTTCACAAAATGTCCACATGACACAAGCACCTACAGTTAAATTTATTCCTATCTGTCATCATTGTGGTAGAAAGGGACACATTAGACCTAAGTGCAGAATACTGTTGAATTCTAATTGGAATTATCATAACATGCATGGATCATTCTATATGAATCATAACTATGCTCACTTATATAGATCACGAACCAAGCATATGAGAACACAGTTTGATCCCTCTAGGACACGTGAATTAGAAACATCAATACCCCCCCAAATAAAACAAGCCAAAATTAAGAAGGGTTGGGTCAAGAAATCTGAAATACACTGTTTTGTAGCTCACATAGCATTTAAGGCTAAATCTACCACTGCATGGTACTTTGATAGTGGATGCTCTAGACACATGACAGGTGATCGTTCCCTTTTTAAAACATTTGAAGATTATAATGAAGGAACAGTTACTTTTGGTGATGGTAAAAAATCCAAAATTCTGGGAAAAGGAACAATACAAGTAGATGGCATACCTGAACTAGATAATGTTTTATTTGTTGATGGACTTAAGGCAAACCTAATAAGCATCAGTCAAATCTGTGATAAAAACTATAGTGTGCAGTTCACCAACAACCATTGCATTGTAACTGATCTTAATGGTAATTGCTTGCTTAAAGGAACTAGATCTCATGACAATTGTTACTGCATTGATATATCACCCACTGTTACTTGCAATCTTGCTCATAATGATTCTATAACTGTTTGGCACCAAAAGATGGGACATATAAATTTCAGTGATTTGGTGAATTTGAGTAAAAAGGAAATTGTACGTGGGATACCTAAGCTTTCTGAAAATGACAAAATATTTTGTGGACCATGCCAACTTGGCAAACAGACTCGTAATCCTCATAAGAAACTTAAAGGAATTAATACAAGCAGGATACTTGAGTTGATTCATATTGACTTAATGGGTCCTATGAGAACCGAAAGTTTGGGTGGTAAGAAATACATCATTGTTACTGTTGATGATTATTCACGTTACACTTGGGTAAATTTTCTGAGAGAAAAATCTGATGCATTTGATGTCTTTAGTTCTTTTTGTCTCAAAGTGCAGGTTGAAGCAGGAAATCATATAAGCAACATCATGAGACTAAGGACCGATCATGGAAAGGAATTTGAAAATACCAAATTTGCTGAATTTTGCAAGGAGCATGGAATCAATCATGAATTTTCAGCACCAATCACCCCTCAACAAAATGGTGTAGTTGAAAGAAAGAATAGAGTGATACAAGAGATGGCTCGTGTTCTTCTACATGCAAAGGAAATCTCAAAAAAATTCTGGGCTGAAGCAGTAAGTACTGCATGCTATCTCATGAATCGTGTCTATCTACGCCCAGGTACGAATAAAACTCCGTATGAGATATGGAAAGGTAAGAAACCAAACTTAAAACATCTGCATGTATTTGGTAGTAAATGTTACATTCTCAGAGATCGTGAACAATTAGGTAAGTTCGATACTAGGAGTGACGAAGGTAATATTTCTTGGTTACTCTTTGACTAGTCGTGCTTTTAGAGTCTTTAACTTGAGAACTAACACAATGATGGAATCTATTAATGTGACTATTGATGATGCAGGTACTACTAATCAATTGGAAACTATCCAGGATGAAGAATTAGATATTGAAGTACCTAATGATCAACAAAAAGATAAAACTACCAAAACAGAGATTAAGTGCACTGATTTAAAGGATGAAACAATTTCAAATGATCTCATACAAAGACCAACACGTACCTCCAAGAACCATCCTGTTGAAAACATCATTGGTGACCCTAATGCGAGCATGATAACTAGAAGACGTCAGGTAAGTGAGATAACCTATCTTTGTTATATTTCACAAATAGAGCCTAAGAATGTGGATGATGCATTAAAAGATGAGTATTGGATAAATGCCATGCAGGAAGAATTATTGCAATTTACAAAAAATGATGTATGGACTTTAGTGCCTAGACCACATGACAAAAACATCATAGGAACCAAATGGGTTTTCAAAAACAAATCTGATGAACATGATGTAGTAATTAGAAACAAAGGTAGGTTAGTTGCTCAAGGATACAAACAAGTTGAAGGAATCGATTTTGATGAAACTTTTGCTCCCGTAGCTAGATTAGAATCAATAAGGATCCTACTTGCCATTGCTTGTTACATGAAATTCAAACTTTATCAAATGGATGTAAAATCTGCGTTTCTAAATGGTTTTTTGAATGAAGAGGTATTTGTGGAACAACCTAAAGGCTTTATCGATCCAAATTTTCCAAAGCATGTTTATAAACTCAATAAGGCTCTCTATGGTCTAAAACAAGCTCCTAGAGCTTGGTATGAGAGGCTTACAACTTACCTCTTAGACAATGATTTTGTTCGAGGGGGAGTTAATAAAACTCTCTTTATTAAGAGTGCCAAGGAGGATATTTTCATAGCTCAAATATATGTGGACGATATAGTGTTCGGGTCAACATCCACATCACTTGTTGAAAACTTTGTTCATGTAATGTCTTCTGAATTTGAAATGTCTATGATGGGTGAACTTACATATTTTCTTGGTTTGCAAATTAATCAAACAAACAATGGAATTTTTATCTCTCAAACCAAGTATGCATGTAATTTGATTAAGAAATTCGGACTTGAGTCAAGTAAACACCTGAGAACTCCAATAAGTACAAGCACAAAAATTTCAAAGGACGAATCAGGTAAAAGCGTTGACCAAACACTCTATAGGAGCATGATAGGGAGTTTACTATATCTCACAGCTAGTAGACCAAATATTTGTTATAGTGTTGGTGTGTGTGCACGTTATCAATCCGATCCTAAGGAATCACACATAGAACATGTTAAAAGGATTATCAGGTATGTTTCTGGAACTAAAAACTTTGGAATATGGTTTACTAATGACACAACTTGTGAGATCAGTGGATATACAGATGCAGATTGGGCAGGAAGCCAAGATGAAAGAAAAAGCACCTCAGGTGGTTGCTTTTACATTGGCAATAACCTCGTATCCTGGCACAGCAAGAAACAAAACTCAATATCTTTATCCACTGCTGAGGCCGAATATATCGCAGCAGGTAGCTCATGCACGCAACTTCTATGGATGAAAAATATACTACATGAGTACGGTTTTAAGCAAGGTATCATTCCTCTATACTGTGATAACACGAGTGCCATTTGCATATCTAAGAATCCTGTACTTCATTCCCGAACAAAGCACATAGACATCAGACATCATTTTATTAGAGAACTTGTTGAGGAAAAGGTTTTGACACTTGAATTTCTCCCCACTGAAAAACAATTGGCTGACATGTTCACTAAGGCACTTGACACACAAAGATTTGAAACACTTAGAAATGCCTTAAGAATTTGTCAAATAGAGTAATTTAAAAAAAAAAAAAAAGATTCATGTAATACTCACACACAACCTATTTTTAACTTCATCTTTACTCTATCATTCTAACTTGTTAACACATCCTCTTTATTCACTTATAATGATAATGTTGCATGAACTTATTCACACACTCACTGAACACACATGCATGTTATCTTTGAGATCTATGATAAACTTTGAAAAACTCGTATCGTAAAAATTACCTAGTTATGAGAGGGCTACCTACTGTGATGTGTGTAGCGGAGAGGGCTACCTCACAACTAGTGTGAAAGTCATCATACTAGGTTTATGGCTTGTGCAAAATAAAAATAACTATCTCTGCACAAAAAGAATTAGCCAAAAGAAATAAAAAAAAAAAAAAAAAAAAAAAAACAAAACAACCAAAAATTATTCAGTTCTTTTTCTTTTGATATGATTTCTCTCATGTTCCATCATAGATACCTTATATAACTTACTTGTGGAGTTCCAATATTCAAATCATTCTAAGTGCATCTAACATGTCATTATCGGTATTAAAGCGTTTGTGTTATTTTTTTTATTTGAACTATTTTTAGTTGATTATTTGTTGTGTAAAAAAAAAAAAAAGGGGCTTGCATGTCGATCGATCGAGGTAATATTCGATCGATCGACTGTGTTCAGTTTAAATACCCCCACGGTTCCTTTTTCCCCCACTTTCACGAACTCAACCGTTTCTCTCGCCATTTTTGCCAAAAATCGATCAAAATCACTCCTTTTTGCTCCCATAGCATTCCAAACTTGATTTACAACAACAATCCAACATCAAACTTCATCAAAAATCCATCTTTTCAAATTTCAAAAATTTTCCTTTCCCACCAACCAAACACTCCTTCCAACCTCTTTTAGTGACAATGGCATCCCGAAGACGTGCTCTTCCACATGGTGCACCAACATCATACAGTTCACAATGGTGGACCAAAGAATCCCAAGTCAGGTATCGCAATACATTCTCTAAACGCCCTATTTTACTGGAACGTGGTGTGAATTGGAATGATGTACATGAAGTAGGGGTTACTAGGGTGATACGAAGTCTCGGGTGGGAGTCTTTATTTACTCCGAAGAAAATGTGCTTTCCTACTTTAGTTAGGGAATTATATGCCAATGTGGATTTGGGAATTAGAAATACTGGACCAATGTGCTATAAAGTGTTCATTCAAAATAAGATTTTAGATATCACTCCTGACTCAATCGATGAATTTCTTGGAATTACTAATTTGGGTGAATCCGATTTTGATTTTGGGAAGTTTGACGTATCTAATGAGGACTTATTGACTGAATTGACGGGGTCACCTGATTCCGGGATAAATCTCAAAGGTCTTTATATACCCGGTGAATTCAAGCCGTTCTACCGCATCCTAAATAGAATGGTGTGTACCAACTTATTCCCTACCAACCACCCTGCTGAAATTGGTTATCAGCACGCCAAAATCCTCTATTGTATTGGCAAAGGGATTGCATTTGATGTTGGCATCATTATCTTGGATGAGTTTTTGACCCAAGCTGCGATTACAAATCCTAGGATCGGGTTACCCTATGGTTGTCTGCTGACTAATCTGCTTATATCTATTGGGGTTGAACCGACACCGGATAGTGCAACGGTTAAGCATATGGGAGATATAGGTCGAGGTACAGTCTCTCGGTCTTCGGCTCACACTGCGAAGAAACACAAGAGATCAGAGGCTGGAACAAGCGGGGCTACTGTGGCAGAATTATTGGGGGATGACGACATTGAACCCCCCACTGGACCATCTCTTTCCCGTCAGGAAGTGTTTGAAAATGACATGGTCACGAGAATGGAAACTCTTTCCAACCAAATGGGTGCCATGCATACCCTCTACGAGGGATTGAGCCGTAGGGTCAATGAGATGGATGAAAGGCAACATGGCATACGCACCGACGTCACTGCCATCCTTACTATGGTTCGGGATCTACACAATCAACGACAGCCTCCTACCAATGAGGACGATCAGTAGTCCAATCCCGAGAATTCCTTGTTCTTCACTCCTTTTATTTGTACTTTTCGTTTTATTTTTTTATTTTTTTTGGTTATGTTATCTGGATGTTTTATGATATTTAAGTGTTTTTGGATTCTAATTGCATATTTTTTACTAACATACTTTGGTATTTGTCCTTTTCGTATGTCAAAAAGGGGGAGAAAAAGCGACATGAGACATGAGTATGATACAAACGGTAATGTCATGTTTAGGGGGAGCACATTAAGGGGGAGCTTTGTTTTCTTAAATTTTCATTACATACACTCAACTAACATATTGACAATGGCACTTGAGCCCAAGCTACTTGATTATTTTTGTTTCTTTTTCAGTGTATTAATCATACAAGATGGCTCCACCAGATCATAGATAGCTCCACTATTGAATTTTTAAAAAAAATTGTAATTTATGAGCGTTTTGAGAGTTATTTAGTGAGCGACGAATTTTGTCACACGAAAATGCCAAAGGGGGAGATTGTAAGGTTTATATTTATTGGCAATTTTCGTGAACAAAATATCAAATGTAATCTAGCATAGGGGTCACCGTTCGATCAATTGATACACGACTAATGAACTCTTCGAACGTGCAACATTCATCAGGTAAAACATTTCATCATGCATACACACTCACACAATTGAACACTACACTTAGTTTGGATTGCATGGAAAGAATATATTGTGCACATCATGTTCGATCGATCGAGGGTATGGTTAGATCAATCGAGACATGTTAGATCGATCGATCCTGGATCAACTTCGATCTAGGTTCTCTCTGTTTGGATTAGATCGATCAAGAAATTTGATCGATCGATCGAAACACGTTCGATCGATCGAGACTGGATCAACTTCGATCTAAGTCCTCTCTGTTTGGACTGGATCGATCGAGCAATTGGATAGATCGATCGAACCATGTTCGATCGATCGAGTATAGAACAACTTCGATCCAGGTTCTCTCTGTTTGAGTTAGATCGATCGATCTCTGTGTATCGATCGATCGATAAGGTCTCGATCGATCGAGACGGCCTGTCGATCGATCGAGCCGGTATTATAATCCTACTCAAACTCTATTTGTATGTTCGATCCAAATGCTACTTTTACCTATTAGACCCCATTTATTGTCAATAACTGAATCCTTGGTTGAGGTTAATTGTGGTAATTGTAAATCCTGATTAGTGTAGAGTTATGACTTGTTACAAATCCTGTTTGAGCGTGAATTGAACTCTATATATATGAGAGGTGCTTGTGCTTAATTTTCAACCACACAGAAATAAATTTTCATAACTCTGATTGCGCTTTAAAAAACTTCTTCTCTTCATCTTTCAATTTTAAGCGCTTTGATCTTTTTAATTGTTCAAGCATATAGTGTGGTTATGTTTGAATAATTCATGCGCTTAATTGTTTCTTCGTGATATTTGTTTTGCATGTTCTAGAGTTTGCCTGCTGATCTGTTTGTGCATCTTTTGGTATTGAATCTGCTCTAGGACACGTTTTGCATTTGTGCTACTTGTGCTAATCTTTCAGGTACTGTTGGTGACGTGTTCGGTGTTTCGTGTGACTCGAAACTACCGAACTTGACGGGTTCGATTGTTCTTGTGTGACTCAAGAAGATCGAAACGTTGGTCCGGATCCAAACATCTAGCTATTGGAGGCTGTGAAAGGAGCGACGGCTCGTAAGTAAATTACATAGGGGGCTTTATTTGTGACGAGTAGTTTAAGACCTAGCCTTGTAATTGAACATTATTTTCATAGTGGATAGTTAGGTGGTCCGGTGGACCGGTGGTTTTCCTCTTAGGTCATTGTTGTGGCCTAGGTTGTTTCCACCTAAAAATTTCGTGTGTCGTTTATTAATTCCGCATTTTAATTTCATACGTGATTGCATGTGAAGCCGTTGTGTTTAGGTAAAATAATTAAAAAAAGTTATTAAATCTGAAAATAACCTATTCACCCCCCCTCTAGGCTTATTTGGTCTGTAACTAAAACTTTCAATATTATTTTTTACTATATTAATAAATATCAAAAAGCAACTATAATAATTACACTTTCATATGATATTCATTTTTTTTGTAAACAAATAAATATCAAAATGCCTTTAGATAAATATACTTCTTATGAATAGTTGTCTTCTTAATTTATTGTATACAAATAAATATTAAAATGTTTCTAAAATAAATGTCTTTCTTATATTGAATAGTTATTTTGTTAGTTTTATTGTGTATTGTTTTTATTATTCTCCATTTTTTTTAGTTTATATATATCAAAATGTCTCTAAAATAAATATTTTTCTTATGAATAATTATTTTATTTGTTTTATTGTGTACCTTTTTTATTATCTCCACTTTTTATAGTTTATGTTATTTTTTAATACATTAATAAATATCAAAATGTTCCTATAATAGATACATTTTCTTAAAATATTCAATTTTTTGTACAATAATAAATATCAAAATATTTTTATAATAAATAAACTTCTTTGTCTTAATTTTTTATATACAAATAAATATTAAAATATTTTTATAGTAAATATATTTTGTTTTGTTAGTTTGTGTATCGTTTTTGTCATTGTCTACCATGTTTTAGTTTTTTTTTTATTTTATAGAAAATTAATAAATAATAAAATATCTCTATAATAAATATATTTTTTATGAATTGATTTTTTTTATATACTAATAAATAACAAAAATTTTTATAATAAATACATATTTCTTGTAAATAGTTGTCGGGCATCATTAACCATATTTTTGTTTTCATCAGTTATTATTCGTTTTTTTCTTGTAAAAAAAAAAAAACTAAAATAATCTTATCTACTTGTCAAATTTAAACCGACCTTTGTTTATATCCTTTTTAAAAATAATATCAATATTTTAAATTAAATATTAAACTTAAAATATTAAAATAAAATATAAGATAAAAAAAAAAAAAAATGTATAACTTAACAAATTATATATAAGTCACATATTAATTTAAATAATTATTTCAAAGTAAATAAGTTTAATAATACAATTATATTATATAAGGGTACAAAACTAGTATATAAAAAAAGCCTCAATGAATTTTGATTATTTGTTCCAATTTTGCCCATTATTTCCCCCCCTTTTTATAGCTTTTATATTTTTGTTATTTAATTATTATTGATTTTTTACACTACACTAAATACCAAAATATTTATATACTACTGTATCATATTTTTTATGCATAATTACATTTGGTAGTTTTTTGTGCATTATCTTTACATTATTCTCATTAGATAATTATATTAAGCACATAAATATTATTACAATTCTAATCATTCACTTTAAATGTAATAAATTATATAATTTATGCTTACATATTTGAACGAGTTCATACCTTAACATTTTTTTTTTGTTTTTGGAAAATATGGTCATGTCTTTTGTCTACTCATGTTATGAACCAAAGTACATCCAAATAAGTTTTTTTTTTTTATTATTTACTTTCTGTTTAAATAATTTTTTTTAATTACATAATATTTAAATAAGTTTTTGTGTAGTAGAAATAATTATATATTATAAATATGAATTTATATATCGAAGAAACTACCATGTTCATTTTGTTAATTGCATGTCTTAATTTATGTAAAAGTCAGTGCAACTTTTTGTTTTAAGTATCATGAAATTTTTTAAATTATTACAAATACACATAAATAAATAAAAACATAATAATATCTAATATTTTAAATTAAAAAAATTTAAAATTTTCAATATAAGATTAAAAATATCTTATTACTATATATATTTGCCTATATATTATTTGTCTTTTTGGACGATTTCGTCTTTAAATAAATAATAATGATAATTTTGTAATTAAAAAGAAAATTTGAGGAGAAAACAATGGCAAATGACTTATAGCCTTATCTTTTATCTATTTTTTTTTATTTAATTACATAAAAAAATGAAAAAGTTAAAAGGAAAAAAATTCAAATTTTCAATGAATTTTTAAAATTATTTAATTATTATAAATAAATGTAGTTAATAGATAAGAAGAAATTTCACTAATACATCATTTTTTTAACCCATTATTTTAAAAATAAAAATATTTAATCATTGTCATTAAATATGTAAAATAAATAATAATGGTAATTTTATAATCATAGAAAAAATTTGAGGGTGTAATCGTTCAAAATAAAAATATATTTTTTATTTTTTTAACCCATTATTTTAAAAGAAAAATAAAAAAATTAATTCAAATGCATAATTATGTATTTTAGCTTATATAGAACATCTTATAAATATAATATATCATGTAAGATTCTTACGATCTTATCTTTATAATAAGATAATATATTTATTATAATTAAATAAATAATACTGATAATTACAATAAAAAATAAAAAATTAATTCAAATATATAATTATGAATTTTAGGTTATATAGCACTTATTGTAAAAAAAAAATAGTAAATAAAACTCTTACAATATTATCTTTATAATAATATAATATAATATAATTATTATCATTAAATAATAATAAAAAATTTATAATTAAAATAAAAATTTAATAATAAAATAATCTAAAATAGCAAATAAAATATTGGAAAATATATACAGTATTAAAATAAGATAAAAGTATGAGTTATAAAGTGAAACAAACGTCACGTGCTTCACGTTAAATAATTTTGTTGGATAAATTTTACATATATCTATTGTCGTCCAGCAGCAGGGGAGCGTTTGCGGGCTTAGTAGGGCTGCAATTTCAACTAATTTTTTTTTACAAAAAAATTAAGGAAGAATAACAAAACTAACGCCCTTAAAATTTCTAATAATAAAACTAGAATCTCTTATATTTAAATTTATATTTTTATAATTAAAAAAAATGACTAATATATCATTTTTCTTTAAACATCCATCCAATTAGAATTGAACGACGATAATTTAGACTCGTTTAATATTAAACGTTCAATATTTTACGTTCAAATTGAATATTGAACGTTCAATATTGTACGTTCAATATTATTGGGGTGTTAGTTTTGTTACTATAAATTTTAGGGGTGCTATTTTTTATAATTTTTCAAAAATTAATTATATATATATTTTTAATATTAAATAAATATTTTATTTATAGTAATATATTGTGTCTAATTTTTATGTAGATAGTTTGGTATATATTAACAATATTTAACAAATACGTGAATAAAAATGATATGAATTATAAATAAAGTGATTATATATATATATATATATATATATATATATATATATATATTATGTATTTGATAACTATTAGTAACAGAAATAAAATTGTAGTCATATATTATGTAAAAATTCTTCTTAAATGTGATAATCTAAAAAAAATTTAAATATTTAACTTTAAACTCAATACTATAAAAATAAAATTAAAAAATTAAGTATATGACACGCTTCATATTAAAGCTTTTAAGTTTATGCTTATCATATTTTATTTTAACACAAATTTTAACTTTATCTAATATTATATTATTTAAAATTTTATTTTAATAATCTTTTAAAATTTATTTGAAATTTTTATATAAAATTTTTATTATTTTTATTCAGTTTTATATTATTTATAAACATATATTTTTAAATATAGCTTCAAGCTTAAAATTCTAAATCATATTTACATTTTACATTCTAAATCAAATTCTAAATCATATATGTATTTGCCTAAATTTTTTAATTAATAAATTTATTTTATTCATAAATGATATTAATATTTTATTAACGTATTATATTTTTGTTTAATTTTCTTTATAAGTTAATTATAATGTGTTAACTTTATATTTTTTTAGTGCTTACTCTATTTCTCTATTATAATATGACATAAAAAAATTTAGTATTGAATTGAGTATAGTCTATTGTAATTTATGCTAATTTTTTATTTTGTATAAAAAAAAAAATTTAACCCAATATATATATATATATAGAGCTCCGCCATTGTCCAGCAGTTAAGATAAATTATATATATATAGAATTAAAGATCATGATCATTTCAATAGAAATACTCTCTTTTGGGGAAACTATTTCTTTGATAATCTCCTAAAAAATATTAACTTATATCGGCTTTCATTAATATTGGTTAGGGATATTATTACGCTTTTGGTTTGGTAGTTCTGTTTATAACAACACTCAGCCCCATGGTGATGAATATGCAGTTATGCACTATCTGATATTAGCTTATTGCATATCTTTTGTCACAGAGAGATGGGTGAGCTGACCCAAATGTCTTGTTCTTTTCGAATCTATCTAACCTATAAATATTATCATTGAAAAACGAATCCAAATTTAACAATAGCCATTTTATTTTTGTTGGGGAAATTTTTTGAACTTATTATTGAATATTGATCTTCACGATTTTTAAGTTAAGTCTACACAATCTTTAATTATGATACTACAAAATCATTATAAATAATGCAACATTTAAACTTAGCTTCAAGGCACAACTGTAAGTTGTTGTCCTTAAAACATTATTTGTCTACCAATTCGGTGATGCACTAGGGTTCAAGAAATACGCCTCTAGCATACAAGAAGCACATTGTTATCTGCGGTGTGCATTCACGAAAACGACACAAGAACACCTTTAACTTTGAAGAGCATTCAAGATAATTAATGTTTTAAATCTGCAGTATTTAGAACACTAACTTTATTTGTACATAAATTATGGTGAAAAATATTAAAGAACATCTATTATACATCTTGAACTTCTTTTTCTTGTTATCTCTATATTCTTCAAATTGCCTAAATCAGTGACTTGTTTATAGAATTTTATGCACCTCCTCAATTGAGTTACAGCTCTTTGATAAGTTGTGACATTTTTAAAAGTCATATATTTAGAAAATATGTAATTGTTCATAACAAGTACAACCTATCAAAAAGTCACATCCTTTTATTTAAATTGTAACCCTTCAAGTTCAACATAGCATTTACTTCTAAAAGTTGCAACTATTTATGTATCTTTTTTCAAAAGGCATTTTTCGCCAAAGACTATGTCTTTTCATTTTAGAAGATGGTCCAACAATTTCCCACCATTTTCAAAAATGAAATATAATTTTAAAAACAGTTTTGAAAACTTTTATCTTAAATATGCTCCAAATACTTATACATAAATAAAGGTTACTTTTGAACTTGAACCTTTACTTAGTGAAAACACATTAAAGTTAACCAAGGTAGCATGATAGGCAAAGCTTTGAACCAATGACCTTATTTGATTAATCGAATATGTTTCATACATAAGCCCTCTTCAATGTTCTTTTATTCGTTCACATGTGGATTGGACTTGTGTCTTATATTCTGAATTTTCATCAATGCTCTAGTAGCCAGCCAAGCTATATAAGAGACGGTACCATCCCCAACACTCACATAGGTAAACTTTTCAAGGATACCTACATAACTAAAATATCCCATAGAAAATTCTATTATAACCTCATTAAAAGCTAAATAGCTTATCCTTCTCGTTCTGTCACTTGTATTAAGCACATCTTCCTTTGAGACATCTCTTTATTTATTATTTTGCTTACAATCACAAACATATGATGTACTTTGGCTCATTGAACCCAAGATCTTGATGTTTCAAGTGTTAAGTTGAGTTTCCATCATTGATGATTTATTTGAGATTGGCTTCCGTCCCATCTCCTTTACATGAATATGTAACTATGTCCCTTGCAAGGCTTTTTATCATCAGGGACTTTTCAAGTTTTTCTATTACTTTTATAAAACAATGCTCTTACCATGAGCATCAATTATACATAATTGTATATGAAATTCATGTACCATTTACTCACATTATATTTAGTTACATGCATTAAAAAGAACTCATCTTGTTAGTGTACACATACAACTATACAAGATATATTAACTTAGATTATAGAAAAATACTTACAATCATAATTCCCAATAAGAATGGCAATGGGGCAGTTGGGGTCAAAATTGACCTAACAGGGACTGACCCGTGGGGCAAATAAACTGTTATGGTTCAAATATTTCGGGTTAGTTAATATCTGTGGGTCAAAAACCAGACATGTTGATTTTTTTTTTCAAAAAATGTAATCCTACTTTTTTAATAAATTAATAGAATAAATAACAAATTTTAATTTAACTAAGCGTAACTTATTAAAATCATATGGGTCGTGTCTCGGTGTCTATTTGTGTCGAATCTGAATGATATTAATTTGAGGTTAAAGTTTAACATAAAAAGAACATATTTTCAAACTTATGAATATATAAATAAGATGTTTAAACAAAAAGATTATATTAAATTGAAAGAGAGTTTATATTATTAATATTTTAAAGAAAATGATTATATTAAAGAAAAAAGTATATCAATAATAACAAAGTGTAACCTAAAAAAATTTGATCACAAAAAATTAATAGTTGAACTTAAATAATAGTTGAATTTGAATGATCACAAAGTGCAACCTAAATAATCACAAAATGTTTTTATTTATATAAAAATAAAACTCAAGAATTATAAATCCCTCTAATCTATCAATTCATTTGCAACATGATCACAAAGTATAAGCTACTAGTCATTCAAGAAAGATCAACAGTCATTTGATCATCTTCTTCGTCTCCATCATCTTTATTAGAAGAATCAATATCTTCCGCATCTTCAAACTCACCAATATCATACTTTGGAAATTTTACAATGGATTTCACTAACAAGGACACAAACAAAAATAATTATGAATAATTAAGCAAACTAGCAAATTTAAAAATAATCATATAATACAAAAAAATTCAAACAATCAAATTGAGGCCAAAGTAAGTCTTGGGAACACATCAATGACTCTATTGTGGATAACTTTAATCTACTACAGTGCTTGGACACAATCCTACCACCTATGCTAAAAACAGACTCAGATGCAACAGTGGAAACAGGAATAGCCAATAGGACTCTAGCAATTCGTTGTAGTACAAGATATTTAATACCATTTGTCTTCCATCAAGCAAGTATATCAAAGTTTTTCGTTCTAGGTAAAACCCCTTCTTCTAAGTAAATGTCAAACTTTGTTTTCACCAAATCCGTAATCTTACTACTTGACACGAACAAGTCATACTGCAATAAAGGATTAACATAACCCATTGTATTGGCCTCAGAGATAGAAAATGACGAATTAGAATACTCTTGTCTTATATTATTTTGTTGATATTGATTGATCAAATCAACACAAGTTTTATATACTTTATCCATATGATTATTATAACTATTCAAATCCATAAATTTGAGGAAAATAAAACTTAATCAGTTTTATTTTGTACCTTGGATCCAACACAATTGTCATAGCTACAACTTCATGTATGTCATCCCAATACTTTTAAATTTTGATGTCATACTTGATGCCATAGATCTAATTTCCTCCTGTGGCGATATAAACCAATTTCACAATGCCTTTTTTACTTGGAAAAAATAAATTTGTAATAGGATATTGTATCCCAAAAAACTTACGCGTGACTCTATAAAATATTTCTAACTTTTTCACAATTTGTTATGCCAAGGTCCAATCATTATCAAGAAGGGCACATTTGAATTGAGGTTCACACTACTTAAAATGAGTAAATACCTTCTTGTAAGTAATAACAGTGGATAACATTTCATACGTAGAATTCCAACTAGTTTTGCAATTAAGTACCAATTTTTTAGTGTATTGAACTCTTGTCTTATTGGTAAGTGACTAATAAGTAACACTTTTTCGAATCTTAAGAAGCCTGTCACCAAGAACTTTCAACTCAGCCTTTACAATCAAATTGAAAATATGAGCACACCACCTTATGTGCAAAACAAACTCATCCAATAAGAGTGAAAAATTATCTATTTTTTCAATACAATATCAATAATTGAATTATTTATGCTGTAATTATTTATTGTTATAGTACATAACTTATCACAAATGTTTCAATCAAAGAAGCATTCCAACAACAGCTTTGCAATAGTCTCTGTGTTACGTTGATATGGAACATATGCAAATCTCGAAATTCAACTTTGCAAAACCCAAAAGTAGGGGTGGCAATTTATCTTATAGCACAATTGTTTAAACCGAACACGAACTGAAAAATATGAAACGAACACAAACTAATTAAATTTGGGTCCAATTTAGGTCAGCCCGAATAACACGAAAAAATTAGGGTTGAGTTAGAGCAAGCCCAATAACATGAAAATAAAAAATAATTATAATTATTATTATATATTATTACTATTATAAGTTGAATATGTTAATTCATGTTATATAAAATTTGCTACATTTTTCTTACTAATAAATAATGTGCAAATATATTATGTTATCACTAATCACAATTATATGAAGTTTAAGTCTAAAATATTCATTTTCTTTAATTTTAGGTAGTGGTTAATTAAGTTATTTTGTAATATAATTATGACATTGAAACTTTTAATTTTTAATTTTGTAAAAAGTTGTAACAAAATTTTTATTTATATATTTAATGTTATTATAATGCATTAAATTTGATTAAAATATTTTATTCTTCTAATTAGATTAAAAGTTATAAGAAAATTTATAATATTTTTAATTAATATCGGATTAAATAAGACAAAAAAAATAATTAATACATGTAAATAAAAATTTGGGCCAATTTGGACTAGTTTGGGATAGCCCGAATTTTTTTGTTTAAATTAGGGTTGGCAGTTCATGACACGAATTAAATTTAGTTTGGGTTAGGGTTAGCAATATAAGACACAAATTAAATTAGGCCAGCCCGAACAAATCCAGCAAGCACGAATTGCCACCCCTACCCAAGAGTGATCAAGGTAATGAGCAGTAATTGTCATGTATTATTTTCTTTTATTGGAGGAGGTCCACATGTCAGTAGTAATTGCCACTCTACTTTCATTATTTTTCAATTGTTGCATTGTCTTTCCCTTCTACCGTGTATACATATTAAGTATGTCACGTTTTATTGTATTAAGTGACACTACCTTGAAAGATGACTATAGAGTATTGAAATATCGCTTAAACCTAATGTGTTCAATCATAGATAAAGGGTACTCGTGCAAGATTATCATAGTAGTTAGTTCTCTCCTTGCAGCTTCATGATCAAAAGAGGAAGTCACAGTTGGAGTTTGTCTTTCTCTACTAGAAATTTAATTTACATGTGATTTCTTAATTGGACATCTTAGAGTATGATTTTTAAAATGTGTGGTGTCATTGCTTGTCTCATTGTTCAATTCCTTCTTATAGGCTTTACGTATGCTTTAATTTTTCCATTAATTTTTTTCTATTAAAATCATTTCAATGCTTCGATCTCAACTTAATAGCAAACTCATGATCTTGCTCTTCTTCACAGATGCAAACAGGAGACATAGGCTCTTTGGATAGATTTTCCATCCCTACGAAGAAAACAATCATATAGTTCATCTATTAGCTAAAAGTTGAGTTCTCTATAAAATAGTTAGAGACATGAATGCAGGTCTAACTGTCTAAGAAGTATTGTTCTTTTCCATAAATTTGAATGCAGGTCTAATGAATCATTTATCTTCCATTTTACAAATCCTAATAGTATCTGGAACTGTTAAGTACCTTGGTCATTCATTAGTTATAGGTAGAAGGAAATGTGAAAGCTTTACAAGAATTATTTCAATGATTAAACGTACATTTGAAAGCTAGAAGTCAAAGTTATTATCTCAGGTAGGTAAGGCTACATTAATAAGGTCTGTTGTTCAGAATATTTCCATATATAGCTATGAGTACTTTTAGACTCCCAATTGGTATTTGTGAAAATATTGATCAGCTTATAAGGAAATTTTGGTGGTCTAATAATAGAGATAAAGCTCACTACTTTGCACCTACGGCTTGGGACAAAATTTGTTTTCTTTGTAGATAAGATCATAATCACAATTCAAATTAGATTGTGATCAATGTTGCAATTTTAATAAACAACGAACTAGAGTAATTAAGTATGATCTCTTCTGATCTCAAGTGGCTCCAGTCAAAATACACCACCCAATCTGCTTTAAGGGTATCAAATGTCTAATAAAGTTTGATAACCCAAGTCACCATTATAGAAAAGAAATTATAAAACACATTCAATATTAGGGAATAAGAACAACCCAACTCTCCAAATAATGCAGAAATAGTTAATGATAGTGATTTAGATCTCAAGCTTGAAGCTCCAGTCTAATAATTTGGAAAAAAAAATTAAGAAATCCCAAACAAGTCCTTTCCTTGTTGGTCCTGTAACTAGTGTTCATTAGTTATCATCAAAATTTTCAACCCAGAGAAAAAAGAAAAAGAAATTACAGCCTATACATATAAGCAATTCAGTACTGTTATTGATATGATATATAGTATTACTGTATTAGTTCATCTCAATAGGGATTTTTTTTTTTTTTGGGTTGTTTATTATCCTAATGTCGAAACCAGACTACCAGAGTAAAACGAAGTTGAAAAATATTTATGTCACCTCCTTCCAGTTCTTTAAAGAATTGCATGTTTTAAGAGTTATATTGCTACTATCACCCATGTTTAATTAATTATTAATTATACATTTTAAAACTCAAGTCACCATTACCAAAAAGAAATTATAAAACACAATCAGAGCTTACCAACGAAGAGTCGAAGACGAAGGTTGGAGACAGCAGGCAAAACGATGACGACAGGTGAGGAAGAAGGTGGTGGCGGTGGCGGTGGCGGAGGTAAGCAGTGGACACTGACTGGAGGTTGGAGAACTCGCAGAGGTAAACATTGTGATTTGTGTAACCTAAATGTGAGAGAGAGCTGAGAGTAATTTAAAAACGGGTACCAACCGATCCGATTCGTTTATAACCCAAATTTTATTAAATAAAATAGATATTGCACCGACTCATATCCGCCTGACCCATTCACCCCTATGGCCCAAACTGTTTGGGTGCCCATGGGGCCCCGATCCAATGCGTAAAATTGTCATCCCTAATTTCCAATCATCTTGCTTTTATGTTACATGAAGCTAGGATAATCATATTAATTACCTAGGTGGAGCATATGCATATACAAACTTGCTTTTTCTAGAATCCCACAACATAGTTCACTCACCATATTAACTTGATTATTTCTTTAGTAATCAATCAAAATTAGGAAATCTATATTCTTACTCTATATTATTTTTAAAATATTAAAGTTTACTTTCGCTCTTAAATGAATACTTTCACCAATAGTCACAACCATTCCCCAAAGGTTGCAATTCTTCACCAAGTGTCACGACTTCTAACCAAGAATTACGACCTTTCACCAAGAGTCATGACCTTTTTCAAGAGTCACGACCTTTTTTAAGAATTATGACTTTTCATCAAGAGCCACAAATTTTCACCTAGGTTACAATTTTTCACCAAAAATCACGACCTATTACCAAAAATCAAACATTTCACAAAGAGTCACGACATTTCACCAAAGGTCATCATTTTTTACTAAGTGTCACAACCCTTTATCAAATATCACGACTTTTCACCAAGAGTCATCACATTTCACCAAAAGTCACAACCCTTTCTCAAAAGTTAAGACTCCTCACCAAGGGTTTCAACATTTCTTCAAGCTTCACTTTTTATAAATGATCACAACATTTCACTAAGTCATGATTTTTTGCCAGGTTCATGATCTTTCACCAATAATCATGACACTATCATGAGTTATGCTTGTTTAACACATGCATGTATATGTATAATATGCACCAATTAAAATATATAATATTTACTTTTATATTTTAATCAACTTTCATGAAATTTGATCAATGCATATAACTATGCATATATACATTATTTTAATTTCAACATGCATGTTTTTAAAATGATATTAAATTCAAGAGAATTCATGAAGACTTCTAATCATGCTTCACAAATAAAATAAAATTTCTTACTAGTCGTGAAGCTAACAACAAATTTACTTGGCATAAATAGCATCTTAAAATTGTAGGAGAAATTTTTTGAACTTGTTATTGAATGTTGATCTCCATGATCTTCAAGTCAAGTTTTCATAATCTTCAATTATGATACTACAAAATTATTATAAATAATACAATATTTGAACTTGATTTCAAGGCACAACTTTAAGTCGATGTCCTTAATATGCTATTTGCTCCCTCCAATTCGATGATGCACTAGGGTTCAATAAATACACCTCCAATATACAATGAAACACCTTGTTGTCTGCAGTGTGCATTCATGAAGACAACTTAAGAACACTTTTAACTTTGAAGAACACTCAAGATAATTAATTTTCTAAATCTGCAATATTTAGAATACTAATTTTATTTGTACATCAATTATGGTGGAAAATATTGGAGAACATTTATTATACATATTGAACTTTCTTTTCTTATTTTCTCTATATTCTTCAAATGGCCTATTTATAGAATTCATACTAACTTTATTTGTACATAAATTATGGGGGAAAATATTGGAGAATATTTATTATACATATTGAACTTTCTTTCTTATTTTCTCTATATTCTTCAAATGGCATATTTATAGAATTCATGCACCCCCTCAATTGGGTTACAATCACTACAACAATATTTAGATTTAGGTTTAGGAATTGAAAAAATACGGCCAACCGTCCCTAAATAGGTGTTTTTGGGACGGTTAGGTGAAAAAAATTCGTAAAACGTTTTTGGGATGGTTAAGGTAAACCTTTTAGGAATGGTTAATAATCGTCCTAAAATGTCCTTTAATATAACCAAAAATGCGACACACCCCTCCCCCAGTCTCCCAAAAAGCCTAACACAGCCTACTACACTGCGAGAGAGTCTTAGGACTCAGACCACCACCGTCGCCTCCCTCTGCTCCATTGGACATCACCCAGCCCTGCCCTGCCTTGCCGTAGCGTGCAGTCCCGCACGCAAGGCATGATTTCTTCCTGATTCGTGCGCATCCAACCACCTGCAGTAGTTGCCTCCCCTTCGCCGATGACCGGTCCCCCTCCGTCAACCGCCTCTTGCTGCGCCACTTCCAGCAGGTTCCTGTTTAATTTATTTTTGCTGCAATAATTTTTTTTTGTTGCAATACGATATGTAAATGTTTTGTTTTAATATTTTTTGTAATTATTAATATTATTCTATTTTTTTGTATTATTTATTGATTTTATTGTTCCATTATTGTTTATTCCTATGCTCGTACGTGCAAATGTATGAATATGTATTAATGTGTGATAAATTTTTTATTGTGTGTGTATATGCAAATGTATGAATATGTATTATTGTGTTCTAAAATTTTTATTGTGTATGTATATACAAATGTATGAGTATGTATTAATGTGTGATAAATTTTTTATTGTGTTGGCATAATTGTTAAATATGTATTAAGTGATAATATTTATATAATTGCTATTTTTTGCTAATTAATATTTAATAACGAACTTAAACTGAATTTAATATTGACATTATTATTTATATTTAAAATTAGGTATTGTGATGGATAAATCTTGGATATATATGAATAGGAGGTCTACTCAATTTAGCGAAAGACTTGAATTTTTTTTTAAATTTGCTATTGAGAATGCCAAAAATTTAGAAAAAAAATAGTTGCCCTTGTCTTAAGTATGGTAATATAAATAAATTCAATGTAAATGAAATTCGAAATCATGTATTTGAGAATGGTATAGACAAAAGCTATAAGAATTGGATTTGGCATGGTGAGGAGATTACAAATCGTAATGAAAAGAAAGCGTAGCAATGATGCTTTTGTTAACACCATAGAAATTGTAGATGCTGTGCACCAAGATGTTGTTGATGAAGAATTTTGTGAACAATTTAATAAAGTTTTGAAAGATGCCGAGAAACCATTATGGAAAGGTTGTACTAGGTTTACTAAGTTATCAGCATTAATAACACTGTACAATATGAAAGCAAAATTTAGAATGTCTGATAAAAACTTTAAGGAATTTTTAAGTGTAGTTGGTGAAATATTGCTTGATAACCATAGACTTCCTAATTCCATGTACGAGGTTAAAAAGATTCTAAATGAGCTTGGAATGAGATACGAAAAAATACATGCTTGCACGAATGATTACATACTTTATAGAAAAGAGCATGTGAATGCAAGTGTGTGTCCAACTTGTAAAAAATTAAGGTGGAAGGATTATAAGGTTGTAAATGAAGAGAAAAAGAAAAAAAAAATACCAGCTAAGGTGTTGTGATATTTTTCACCTATTCTGCGATTTCGACGGATATATCGAAGCACATCAAAAACTTAACATGGCATGCTTCACAACAAATGGTTGATGAAAAATTAGAACATCCATCACATGCTCGTTCTTGGAATGTAGTTAATGAAACTTGGCAAGAGTTTGCATCAGATCTAAAAATCTTAGACTAGCACTTGCAGTTGATGGCATTAATTACATAGTTTATTGAGTAGTAAGTATAGTTGTTGGCTAGTGTTATTGGTCAATTATAATCTTTCTCCATGGCTATGCATGAGAAGGAAGTTCATGATCTTCACTTTGTTGATATTAGGTCCTAGACAACTTGGAAATGACATTGATGTGTATTTGGAGTCATTGATTAATGATTTAAAAACTCTATGGAATGATGGTATTGAAGTATTTGATGCATATCATCAAGAAAAATTCACAATGAAAACAATTTTAATGTGGACTATAAACGATTTTCCAGTTTATGACAATTTATCTGGTCATACAGTCAAGGAAAAACTAACTTGTCTAGTTTGTAGCAAGAATACATTTCAAACTCACTAGTACATTCTCACAAAACATGTTATAGGGGATATTGCAAGTTTCTTCCTCTTGATTATCCTTATCGAAGGCAATGGAGATATTTTGATGGAACAGTAGACCTTCAACCGTCTCCATTACCACCAAAGATTTGTACAATTAGTATCTGGATCAAAAAATACTTTCAAATTACATTTATTATATATTAACTTAAAATATATGGTATATTCAAACATCAATGTATTCTTGTAGTGCTATCTCTCAATGGTATACAATCATTACGTGCTCATTTAAACCACTCCCAATATCCGACCTATCAAAGTAAGTATTATTATAAATATGTTAATTAACTTCAATAATTTTTACTTTAAAATAATTTTTAAGAACCTAATTAATAATCTATTCATAGGTCCCTGTACAACCTAATGATGTTGAATGTGAGTTTTATGTAATGCAATACACGAGGGACATTATATACAATCCAATGAGAGATTGTCAAGAGTTGGTAAGTATTAATTATAAAATGTATATTTAAATTTTTTTAATACTAAATAGCATGTCATTGTTACTATTATGTCAAATCTATCAAATGAAATTGTTATTTTTTTTATGATGAATAATAACGTTGATTATAAGATATATGTAATTTGATTATATATATATATATATATATATATATATATATGTATATATAATAACTTTAATGTTTATGATTCTTATAATAATATTATGTAATTAGTTTCTAATTTCCAAGAATAAAAACATACACAAGGGGGAATATTGATGTTTGTTGACAAGAATGATGTACATTTATTATTAACAAAATTAGTAGAATTTGAGTAGAACTTTAATAATTATGGTTAAAATTAGACCAAATTTTGTGTTTAATTACTAATCATTAGTAATTAATTAGGTCTACTAACTATTTTAATATTTAGTTTAATGTATATATTGGAGTCATAAATTAAGAATGACTCCAATAATTTTGTAATTAATCACTAATTATATTATAGTGATTTATTGTTAATGTTACTTTAACAATGATATTATTATTGTTGATTTTGAATATATATATATTAAGAATTTAAAAATTATATAGGCAATTTTAATTATAAAAGCATTATAATAAATAAATAAAAACATCTAACCGTCCAAAAAAATTGTGTGCAAAAATTTTAGGGATGGTTATTGGAGTATTTTTAAGGACGGTTAATTGGAGTATTTTTAGGGACGATAAAAGTGTAAATATAACCGTCCCGAAAGGCATTTAGGTATATTTTTTGGGTTTTAGGGACGGTTACATTTTACATTTAGGGACGATTACGATTAATAATCGTCTCTAAAAGTGCCACATTTTGGGACGCCCGCATACGACACAATTACGCCCCAAAAAAGAACCATCCCTAAAGCCCTTTTTTGTACTAGTGAATTCTTTGATGCGTTGTGTCTTTTAGAACATATGTAATTATTTATAACAATTATAACATATTAAAAAATCACGTCCTTTTACTAAGTCATAACCTTTCAACATAGCATTTACTTCCAAAAATTACAACTATTCAATGTATCTTTTTCCAAAAGGCACTTTCCCAACCATTACAACCTTTTGGCTAAAGGCTATATCTTTTCATTTTAGAAAATATTTCAACAATTTTTACAACAAAGTAGTATTAGGAAAGAATGTAATCAATTTCTTGATATGAATGATGTCTAACTCTTCAATTTTCTTAAATTTTATGCTCTTTTCCAATTGTGCTCTTGATCTCTCTCTTTTTTAATCTTTCGTTTGGCTCTAAATGAATGCATTAGCCTTTCTAAAGTGCTTCTAATTAGGTTTGAAATGATCTATTCTAGTAATTTAAACACATTTCATGAGATCCAACGGCCGTGATTAACACTTGGAAGTAAAAACGGAGCTAATGTAGACATTTTTTCTCCTCGATCGATTGAGATCCTCGTGCAAATCAATCAACCAATGGTAACATTTTAACCTAAGAATGCTTGATTGAAGCTCGATCAATCGATATCTTAGGTTCGATTGATATAGCAATAACAAAAAATCAACCTAAAAGCCCTTGATAGAAGTTTGATCGAAGGTCGATAGATTGAGGGTCTATAGGTAGATAGATTGAGTGTGTACTGAAATATCGTAATTGACTCGTTTTGACTCGTTTTGTTGTCATTCCACCACTTCATGATGAGTGCTCTCCTATGTTGAGTTTCCCATAGCTTCTTGTAGTATAGCCAAGACAGCGATGGGTTTTCTACCCTTGCGTGGGTGGAGCGACAAAAGTTTTGAGAATTCAAGAAAAAGTCACGACGAGAAAAGTCGTTTATCATTACGTTAGGTGTCAAGTGAAAGTTGAAAATGAAGGTAATGGATTTCTTTTGTCCTATAAAATGGAATAAGCACTCTAAATGTTATTTTAATAAAAACTTTAAATGTGATAATATAATAAGGATCATATTCAATAAAAATTATAATCAAATTATGATTATCATATCCAATAAATACTATAAATATTATTTTACTTTTACAACTAATTTGAAAGTGTGAAAAAATTAATTTCGTATTTATTCCAAATATATTGCAAAAATTAATCAAAAAGAAAAATTAAAATAAGTAAAATAATTATTGTGCAAAGCATGTGTTTTTAAATATTATTTTTATTTATACTATATATAAAGGTAAGAATCACATCAAATATTTTTTGGAACAAAATTATTCCTATATTTTAAGTTATTAAAATTATTTGTTCCTTTAATATCTATCATCATATTAAATAAAGACTTTAAATATGATAATATATAGAATAAGGCTATCACATCAAATAAGGATTCTAATTATATGAAGATTATCACATTCAATAAGAACTCTAATTATATGATAATTATCACATCCAATAAAGAATTTTAAATATTATTTTACTTTTATAATTTATTTAGAAGCATAAAAAAAATTAATTTCGTATTTATTTTAAATATGTTATAAAAATTAAACCAAAAAAAATTAAAATAAATAAAATAAAGAAGGGTTATATGCTGTCATGACCCCCTATTTATTAAAAATCTGATATGACCCCCTCCACTTAATTTTTTTACATATTATGACAAAAATGCCCTTAATAACCCCTCAGTTGGACGACTGTCCAACTCACCTCAACAGAGTTGGACGACTGTCCAACTCACCTCAACAGAGTTGGACGACTGTCCAACTGATGAAATTTTGACCGACTGGCGACCCCATTCGCCGGAGCCGGCGACCCCACTCGCCGGAGTCCAGTTGGACACATGTCCAACTAGACTGCTCAGAATTGGACGACTGTCCAACTAGCAGAATTTTGATTGGCCAACGACCCCACTCGCCGGAGCTTAGTTGGACACATGTCCAACTGAGTTGGACGTATGTCCAACTGATCGAATTTTGATTGGCCGATGACCCAACTCGTCGGAGCTCAGTTGGACGCATGTCCAACTAAAAACTGAAAAGTCACGGAGCTCAGTTGGACACATGTCCAACTGATCGAATTTTAATTGGCCGACGATTCCACTCGCCGGAGCTCAGTTGGACAAATATGAGTGTTACAAGACAAAGAATATATGAGATTCCTAACTTCATCTACATTCTACAGTATTACTATTTACTACATTCTAAAAGTTTGAAGATCAAAATTGAATTCATGCGCATCTTCCAGATTATTGACAACAGCCTAGCAATACCAATATCAGATCACAGTGAACTCAAAATAATTGCAACATATAGCGTTTACATCAATTAACAGAAAACTAGAAACAGAGCATTGTCTTTTTAACTTGATGAAATTTACCAATCATAAGTGATCAAATATAGAGAAAAATTCCCAATTCGTTTTAGGAAAAAACAGGAAGAAGAATGAATAAAATCAGGTAATCCAATAGTGTGATGAAGAATTCGGTTAGTTCCATAATCATTGGAATTAGGACCACCAACAATACAAATCAGAGGCAAATTCTCACTATAAGAACCAGCAATGGCGTTGGGTGAAAGTGACAACACAAGCACCGACTCCACGGATCTGCATCTTCATCACCCAACTTCAACAGCATCTCCATACCAGCCCAGCCGCGCTCCATTCAGCCCAGTTCAGCACCGCCGCGAGGTCCAGCAGCGCCAGTCCGTCGCCTCACACCAGTCCGCAACTCCTCCGCAAGCCTGTCTCTGCCACGCCGCGAGCAGCCCAGTCACCAGCAGTGCCTCGCCGTCCAGTCTGCGCGCCCAGATCCACGCCACCAGTGCCGCGCCTCCAGCCTCCAGTCTGTGCGCCCAGTCCTCGCCTCCAGCTCACGCCACCAGCGCCTAGCCCACGTATCTGTCAACTGGGGAAAATAAAAGAAGCTCACAGTCTACTCCTCGTGCAAATGGAGCTCAGGGGCTCTATATAAGGGCAAATGAGGTATTTTTAAAAAATGTGCTAGTGGGGGGTTATCTCAGATTAAGATTATTAATAAGGGATTAAATCAGCCTATTTCCCAATAAAGAATTGAGTTATTTTTGACTTACCTAAACTTCTATTGATCCAACTATATCATTATCATTACTATTTTTTTTTATAAAAAAATATTTCATTTAACAATCGATAAAATTACAGGGCAGAATCAAAATATACATCTCTAAGAAACATCACAAATCCAACTTGCACAGCAACTAACATTCGAAAAAAAATCTATGGGAGCATTTTGAGCTTTTTAACTATGCCCTAAATTACCCTCCAACCTTAATATTTATTGCTGTAATAGAAACAATAACAATCATTTTAAAGATAACATAGATTAATCCCAGGGGTGGATCTTAGTGGGGTCGGGGGCATCAGGCCAATTTGTTAACTTTTTAAAAAAAATAATAATTACATATATATTTTTAGCATTAAATAAATATTTTATTTATAGTAATATATTATTTCTATTTATATATACATATTTTAGTATATATTAACAATATTTAACAAATACTTGAATAAAAATGACATGAATTGTAAATAAAATCGTTAAATATATACTTTTTTTTTCATGTATTTGGTAACTATTAGTAACAAAAATAAAATTAGAGTAGTATATTACAAAAAATTCTTCTTAAATATAAAAATCCAAATAATGTTTAAATATTTTTAAACTTAACATTATAAAAATAAAATTAAAAAAAAATATATGATAAACTTCGTATTAAAATTTTTTAAGTTTATGTTTATTATATTTTATTTCCATCTAAATTTTAATTTTATTTATTATTATATTATTTGACATTTTATTTTAACAATCTTTTAAAATTTATTTGAAATTTTTTTATATAAAAATTTTATTATTTTTATTATTATTAGTCATTCTTATATTGTTTATAAACATATATTTTTAAATATAGTCTCAAATTATAAATTATATTTTACTTTTTACATATTTATATATTTATTTTAGTTTAAATGTCTATAAATTTTAATGTATTTAATTAAACTTTTTATTTGGTTAAATTTTTTAGTTAGTAAATTTATTTTATTCATAAATAATACTAATATTTATTAACTTGTTATATTTTTGTTTAATTTTCGTTATAAGTTAATTATAATATGTTAACTCTATGTCTCTATTATAATATAACATTAAAAAATTTAATATTAAATTGAGTATAATTTATCATAATTTATATTAATTTTTTATTTTGTATAAAAATAAAAATAAAATTATCCCCGACCTAAATTTTTTTCTGGCTCCGCCTGATCCCAGCTTGTAACCTTCGACATATTATTAACTATGAAATCTATTCCTAAAATATGGAAACCTAGCAACCAAGAAAGATGCAAAATCGGTAGAGAGTACGCCACCACAACAACAATCCACAGCAATATCCTAAAATTTTTACTATGAAATAACCAAAACTACTGAGAGATCACAACGCTCTATAATCCACAGACAAAAACAACAACACTAAATCAAAGAGAGCAAAAGCATAAATGGAAAGAGTAAAAGAGGTATAGTAAGGAATTGATTTGTGGGTAAAAACAAAGAAAAAAAACTGTGATGAAGGAGGGAAGATGACGAGACGTGAAGGAAGGAAGATATCAGAGGGAGATGAAGGAGGTGGAGAAAGAAATAGGAGAAAGAGAAAAGACTCTCAAAAAAGCATAATGTATGTTTGATTTTGTTATTCTCCTTTCTCTTTTAAAGTTACTAGTAAAGATCACGCGTCATAAACGTAAAATTTACATTTCTTAAATTATTAAAATAACATTTAAAAAAAATATTAAAATAACACATTATTTAATTATAATTTTTTTTTTAAATAAACTAAAATAGATAAACTTTCAAAATTAATAAATAAATAAATAAAGTAGTGTTTGAAAAGTATATTTTTAGAAAAAAAAATGTAAAATAATAATTAAAAAATAGACAAATAGTATATAAAATAATCATTCAAGTTTGTCAATTTTTATTTTTTAAAATTTTATTTTAAATATATCTTAATTTTGTGAACAATTATAATATCATATCATATAATATTAAATATACTAAAAATAATTTTTTTTAGAAAAAAATTAATTAATAATGATGAATGATTCAATTAATCTATATAAACGCATCATCTAAATACATCATATTCAAAATTAAAGCTAAAGATATTCTTAAGCTCAAACATTAGCTTTTATGTAAAAAATTTCAACTTATTATTTAATTCTTTTAGCTAATATATTAATTATGTTTTTATTTAAAGCAATGAAAAACCTATTATGTCGAAGAAGGATTCTGAAAAATGAAATATTCCTAGATAAAAAAAGAAAATTGATTGTTGGAGGATTTGGAAGAAAGCGAAGAGAGAAAAAGTAGTAGTGGTTTTCTTAGATCTATTTCTCTATATTTAATAGAGTTGTGATAATTGTTATTAATAAAAACAAAAGAAATTATTTGGAGATAATATATTATTTAAAAGGTTCATATAATTTTTTTTCCTATAAAAAATATTCTTATAATTTTTATTAAGGGATAAATAGCAAAAAAAAAATGATAAATTATAAGATAATTATGGAATTTCCTCATAATATCAAATAATCAAAATATGATCACCCACTACTACAATATAAGCAATATAGGACGGCTTCAAATTTAGAGTGAGAAACAAATAGGACGGTCACATGTATATGGCCGTCGTTTAAGAAATATAGGACGGCTATTACGGAAAAAGATGGGCGTTACTTTATAGGACGGCTTATAGCCGTCTTAAAAAAAAATTGTAAGCTTTCTTTTAGGGCGGCTATTAGCCGTCTTATATTTCAATTTTTTTTTTTTACTTATACTCTCGATCCCCTTTCACACGTACAGTACTTCTTTTACAAACAAGCTAATTAATATCAAGAGCTGGTACTCGATTCTTTCCACTAAGAGAGCTAGATCTGCTTTCATTTTAGATCAGAAAACACCCACCGTCGCCACCGCCGAAGAGAATAGGAAAACTCCTCAAGAAATGCGCAAGAGTACTCGTATAAGGTTGAACAGCGACTTTTTCATCCCCTTTTCTTTGCATCTTGGGTTTTCAAGTATAAATTTTTTTAAGGTTGAACAGCGCCTTTTTCATCCCCTTTATTTTTTGCATCTTAGATTTTCAAGTAGAAAAATGTTTTAAGGTTGAACAGAAACTTTTTTCCCGCCCTTTATTTTTTGCATCTTAGATTTTCCTCTAGAAAATTTGTTTACTAAGTACTTGTTCTTTTTTGTTAAAGTTCAAGTGGCCGATATGGAGGAAGCTTCAGGAGAACTCCACCAAGATCCCCGAGACGTCGATATCATTGTTAGTTGATGTTTTTTTTTTTTATTTACTATATTTATAGTTGAACTTGTGTATTTGAGTGATTCATTAAACTTGTATGTCCCATCCTGCTTAATCTTTTGCTGAATATTCATGAAATCTCTGTTTACAGCTTATTCGCGATCCCCTTCACCTGTGAGGCATGACTCAAGGTTTGTGTTTTATGATTAAATGATTTTTTAATTTGCACTATGGTATTGTATTTGGGGATTGTTGTTACCTTTTGATGCAGTTACTTTCTTTTTGTCTGAGAGTGGAAATTATATGGTGGATGTATATGAATGATGTGACAAAGAAATTGTATAATGTCTATGCTGTGGTGGCCTTGTTTGTGCAGATTTAAAGTGAAAAAGGAGAATTTAAAGACTTATGCTGAAACAAATGATATTGTACCGGTAAGCTTTAAAACTTATTATTTACGTATGCATATTCAAGTTAATACGTACGTAATATTATTTATCCATTATTTAGCTTTAACATATTATACATATATTGTATTGTAGTTCTCAAGTAAGAATCAGTATACACCAACAGAGCTGCTGACATTAAGGCAAGAATGGTGTATGTACGTCTACAATTATCTTTCAAACATTTAGCTAATTAATAATTTGTATGTACGTAGCTTGCTTTAATCCTTAGACTATTTGTATATGTTTCATATATATATATGTGTGTATGTTACTGTAATCTATCTATGTAAATTAAAGCTAGCAAGTTTTTGAATTTCAGATTGTATATATGTTCTTGAACATTATGATAATCTGTACATGTAAATTAAAGCTAGTTAGGCAGCTTTGAACCACATATTTGTAATGTAAATTATGGATATTTTTGGAATGAAATATTGTATTCTGAATCTGAATTGTGTTCTTGGAATGACTATAATTTGTACAAGTTATATAGATTTTAGTCCGGGCAAACAAAAAATTTAAAAAAAAAATTAAAAAAAAAAAAAAAATTATATAGGGCGGCTTTTGACCGTCCTAAAAAAACTATATAGGACGGCTATTGACCGTCCTATAAAATTCTTTTAGGACGGTCAAAAGCCGCCCTATATAATTTTTTTTTTTTTTTAATTTTGTGGCCGTCCTATAAACAATTTATAAGACGGTCAGTGGCCGTCTTAAAAAATACTGGCCGTCCTATAAAATTTTTTTTTACGACGCTCCGCGAACGTCCTATTTTTTTCGATTCTTTTAGGACGGAACTTTATAGGACGGCCACTGACCGCTCTATAAGTCTTATAGGACGGTCAGTGGCCGTCCTATAAAGACAATTTTGTAGTAGTGACCATTGGAGTCCACTTTAAAATCGCATGAAGAACAAATATATGTTCATCGATAAGAGAAAAATAGAACAATAATCTAGAGATACTATTCATCAATTTAAATTAAACAATAAACATAATCAAAGAAACTCACACTTAGAAACGAACCATTCAATGAAAAGTAAAAAGATTATTTTTTAAATATTTTGAACATGCAAATCAAGAAAACATGCCATTATTTTTTAAATATTTTAAAAATAAATTATAGTTATCTTCCTTGATAAATAATTTTTATACATAAATCAATAATTATCACATTTGATCAATATCTTTCTTTTCTCTTTACAATTATATATTTTTAAATATTTTTTGTGAAGAATAAAATATTAATTAACATCAAGAAATAATATTTTATCTTTATATATACTACTAAAAGGCAAATATGAGAGGATAGCTAACCATACTAATTTAAATTTAATATTTTAAAATAACTTGAATAACTTTTTTTTTATTGATGAACATTATTCCATATGTATATCAAACATTTAATTGAATGAAATTTCTTAAGTTCGATTAAATTTTAAAAAATATATACATGTAGCTATCAAACGATCAATATAAATAAATAAATAAAAGTGCCATAGAGGTTCCTCAAATTTGACCCCTTAGATTATAAGTAAGTGTCATTTAGTTTTAAAAAATAGGCCAATTAAGGACAAAATATATGATTTTAATAATTTTTTTTAATTAAAATCTTATTTTTAAGAGGCTAATTAAGAACAAATTATATTATTTTAATATTTTTTATATTAAAATATTAATTTAAAAAATATTAAAATAACGTATTTTATTCTTAATTGACACATTTTTTTTAAAAATTAAGAGACCAAATGACATCACTTATAATTTAAGCGCCAATTAACACAAATAACATAATCTAAGGATCAAATGACATAAATGACATAATTTAAAGAATTTTTATGGCTTTGCTCCATAAAAAATAACATAATAGAGAAATGATAGTAAATATTAGAAAGTAGTTTTATGTTTTAGATATGAGAGAGAAAATTATAATGAATAAATTTAACTTGGCTCTACTTTTTGGAAATATATGTAATTATAGTTTTAGAAAATGAAATTTTATATAAGCTATTACATTACTATGTTTTAGAAGCCAAGAGAGAGAAAATAGTTATTTATAATTTTGATTGATTTTTCTTAAATTTAATTTCAATTATATATATATTAAAAAAAAATTTAAGATAAATTTAAATTTCATCAATAAAGATCAAAGATATAATCTATATTGAAACTCACTATCAAATACATTAATAATCAAATTTGATAAATTAAAATTAAAAAATATTTGTTAGTATATGGAGAAAAACTTGAGCTTTAATTATTTGTTTTACTGTAAAGTTTTCAAACTAAGTGTTTGATTATTTTCATTAATATACTGAATGTTCTTTAGAAGCAATTAAATCTTAATACTATTTTGTAGCCTTTAAAATCTTTAACACAATACATCTAAATGAAGATCTAGACTTGTAACAAAATAAAAACAAAACGAATATAAAATCACAAAAATGATCATAGATTAATATCTATATGAGAAAAAAATCATCGTAGAATAAGATCTAAGTGAATAAATACAGATACTTGTTTTTATTTAAAGTAATGAAAATAGCAAGATAAATAAAACTACTTTATTGAAGCAGGCTGCTTATAGAAGAAGATGAAAATAAACAAGAGATGAGAGAACGATGGTTAAAATTATCACATAATTAGATAGAATTTCCTGGAATTTAGTTTATGCACCAATACAATGCGTTCTACAAGTTGCCAATGGAAGCCCCGATTTTGAGCTACAAAAGTTGTCATGCAAAATACCGGTAGTGACCCCTGCAAAAAAAGAATGTATTTTATTAAAATAACAAACTAATTAAATATTTATTTTAGGAGTTTAGAAATCATTGTACAAATTTTTTAATATTAATTTTCACATTGTTGTAATAAAAGTAACCTAAAATATTATGTTAAAAACTTTTTTCTTTTAATTTCTATAATAAATATTTTCGAACCAATAACAATATTGCTCGACAATTAATACAATTATATTATTTTTAAATTTAAATAACCGATCCATGCATATGAAATTTAATTATTATGCGTCAATTGCTACATACAATTTTTTTTAAAAGAGGCTATAAAGTCTATTTCTTTTTATTAATAAAGATAAAACACACTCACATACTCGGGTGAGATTCGAACTTGGGTTCCTGATGGGGAGATTGGAAGTTTTATCACTTGAACCACAAGAGATTCCCAAAAAAATGCCTTTTTACATACAATTATACCACTATGGAATAAGCTCTTTTTTATTGTTATTTTAACTTGATAAATATAATATAATTAATTTAAATATTAAAATGTTATTTTTTTATTTTTTTTTTTACGTATCAAATCTAAATCAATGCTAAGAATACATAAATTTGCCTCTATTTTTGCATCCATATCACATAGATTTTACCACATATCAATATTATCTTGAGAATTAAATCATTTTCTAATTTTTAAAACAATTTGAACACATGTCATGAGATAAAAAGTTAAAAAATTACCAAAAATAACACTTTTAAAATTTATAATAACAAAACTAGCACCCCAATAACATTCAACATTCAATATTGAATGTGTAACATTTTAACATTTTAATAAATCTAAATCAATGTTGAACGAATCTAAATTGCAAAAATTTAATTCGAACGGTGTTCAATTGGATGAGAGTTAAAAAAAATGATGTGAAATTCATTTTTTAATTATAAAAATATACGATTTGAACATAAGTTAATATATGACTTATTATTATAAGTTTTGAGTGGTCAATTTTTGTTGTTTTCTCTAAAAGGTTTGGGTACAAATTGGGAAAAATATCAATAATATCCTCGAGGTTCACATTTTCTTTACAAATATCTCTGACTTTTCAAAAATGTCAAAGATGCTCTTCAACTTTAACAAATGTTAAATATAACAGTTATTCAATGAAATTTTCGTAATATCTTTAAAGTTGAAGGGCATAAAAGATAAAATTTTGATATCTCTTATTTTTAACATTAAATAATAAATTATATTAAACAAACAAAATAAAAATGATCATTTTTATTTTCTTTTAATAAAATCAATATATAACAATTAAAATAAAAAATATATATATGAGCATAAAATTAAAAATATATATACTACATGCTTACAAATTAGGTAAATAAAATTAAAATTCATACAATAAATGAACTTTTTATTAACTACGCCATATGATCATATGTAGTAAAGTTGTTAACTTTTATTTTTTATTTAGTACAAATGGATAAAAGTTCTATTAGTTAAATTTAATCACATATGATTAGATGTAATGATAAAGAAATAATAGAAGTTTAACACCTATAATGAAATTAATGATAAAATTAAAAATGAAATTAATGATAAAATTAAAAATGAAATTAATGATAAAATTAAAAAAGAAATTTATAAAAATTTAGAATTCTAAAAAAATAATTTATGAAAAATTAGAATGCTAAAAAATATATAAGAAATTAATATTTATAGATTAATTGACAGATAAATTATAATTATCTCATTTTATAATAAATTATTCAATTATTATAAAAATTAGTTTATTTGTAGAATGAAAAGTAATTTTTTAAATAATAAGAATAGTACAAAATTTTAATTATATTAAGTAGTTAATTTTTTAATTAATTTTATAATCAATAGATGTCAAACATAAGATAGAAAATTTTATATAATATATATATAAAAAAAATCATAAACTCTAAGTGATACAATTTATAAAATAAATCAATAATATAATATTAATTTTTGTGGTTATTTTTAATTTACATAATCTTTAAATTAATGTGTATTTCTTTACTTATTATAGATTTTTATTTTTTAATCATAATAAATAAATAAATTTTTTTTTTACTTTTTAATATTTTAAAAGATGTCTAACCATTAAAAAAGGAATTGAAAAGTATGTGGATTAAAAAATTAATGTCGTTATTAATGGGAGTTATCTTTGATAATACATCCAATTTTGGGTTATTAGAGACATTTTTTCAAATTTTAGGGACATTTGTGAATTAAAAGCAAAACTTAGGGGCATTATTGATATTTTTCCACAAAATTGATATATATTGTTAATCAAAATGTTAAAATATTATTTTTTATTGTGTCGTTTGGTATCTTAGTTATAAAAAAATGGTTAATTAAAGATAAAATACATAATTATAATAATTTTTTAATTAAAATATTATTTTTAAGAGACCAATTAAAAACAAATTATATTATTTTAATATTTTTTATATTAAAATATTAATTTTAATTAAAAAATTATTAAAATAATATATTTTATTTTTAATTGACTTATTTTTTTAGAATTAAAAGATCAAATAATACTACTATAATAAGGAAATAAATAACACAAATGACATAATTTAAAATTTTTTACAATCTTGCTCCTTTAAAAATAATTTATAAAAAAAATACTTATTATCACAAATTGTGGCACATGTCAACTAACATGACAGAATAAAGTTAGTTTAAATCGAATTCATTTTAAGCTCCATGGCCAATGTTGTTTTTTTTTTTTCCCCCACATTTGTCACAACTTATTACACTGTAGAGAAAAAGGATACATAACATACAACTACATAAGTAATTAATTAGATTAATTAGAGCATTCTGCCAAAAACCCACATTTGATTTGGCAGTGCTTGAGTCCCTTTCCCACGGGCATGCAGTACTTAGAGAAGGGTATACTTACACTACAAAAACGGTGATATATTTAAAATAAAAACTTATATGATCCACAGCGGTGATATTACAGGCAATGCAGAGGCATTGTTGGGCCGTTGATCTCGTCCAGTCTTCGACTAAAAAGTTAAACTCTTTTATATATTTACCATCAATGGTGAAGATTGATTGATATATATACAGTGACAGTGTGCATGTAAGTTTCTCAGGAGATCAAATGGTTGTAATTAAGAAGGCTTTGCAAAAGCAGAATGAGCCTGAAGAACAGAAACAAAGAGAGAGAGAGCTGGAGAGAGAAATTGGAAGTCCAAAGTCAGACTTGAATGCCATTTAATTGAGATTCCATCATTTAATTTTTATATACAATATATGTATAAAAATTATAATTATAGTAAAAAAAAGGGAAATTTTTGAAAAATTCCGAAATTTACTACGAGACATCCCATTAAATTATTTAATATTTTAAATATAATAAAATGACAAATTTAACCTTTTACTTAAACTTAAAAAATACACCCCACATCCCCATACCCACACCCCACATCCCACCTTCTTAAATTAATTTCATACATCTCACTTTCTTAAACTAATTTCATACATCCCATCTCTTCTTCTCCACTCACCTCCACCTCCATCTAACAAAAGGTGGGATGTATGAAATTAGTATTTAGAGTAAATTTAGAGTTATTAATGAATATAGAGATGGAGATAGAGATGGAGATGGAAGTGGAGGTGAGTGAGGAAGAAGAGGTGGGATATATTAAATTAATTTAAGAAGGTGGGATGTGAGGTGTGGGGTGTGGGGTGTAGGTGTGGGGATGTGGGGTGTATTTTTTAAGTTTAAGTAAAAGGTTAAATTTGTTATTTTATTATATTTAAAATATTAAATAATTTAATGGGATGTCTCGTAGTAAATTTTGGGATTTTTCGAGAATTTTCCTAAAAAAAAAGATAAATACAAAATAAAGATTAAATATAAGAGAGAAAAAAATGTTGAATTCTTAAAAATAGGAGTCAAAAAATTTAAATATATCTTTTTTTTTTAAATATACTCACTTTTCAATACAATTGTTGTATTAAAAAAAATTTATTCATTTAATTCTTCTTAAACTGCTACTTTAAATTTGAATTTGAATAATCATTTTTATCATAATATTAAAAAAATTTATTATAAATTAATATATATTATATATGATATAATTTAATTAGTTATTATTAATAAAAAAAATTTACAATTATTTTTTATCATATATTTTAATTTTACATTTAATTAATAATTATTATTTAATGTATACCGGCACATATTTTCGATTATTTTCTGTGTTTCGTTGAAAACTTTTTTTGTTTGTTTGTTTGTTTAGGATTTGACCTCTTGTTTTTAGTGTATCGAATCCTTTTTCTTCTAGCTGTTGCATGCATGGCAAGTTGGTAATTAACTAGGGGACTTGGAAGGGAGTTGTCCTCCCTTTTCGGTAAACTCATTTATTTAAATTATTTTTGTTTGATATTTTTACAAAATAAAAAAAAAATTAACTATTGTTTAAATAATCTACATAAAATTTATATTTATTTATTTATATAAAGGAGAGTTTATTTTATTTATTTATTTATATTTAATTTTATTTCATATTTATTTATAATTAATATTTATATATTTTTTATTTTATTAAAAATAAAAAGTAAATGACGAAAAGAAAATAGTTTTTAACTTGTATAATCTTGCAGCATATGTTGGATAGGTGGTAGTTTTTTAGTAGTATTATATGTATTAAATTATTGTATATATTAATTAACATATAATAATTAAGTAACTAAATTATACAAATTTAAAAAATGATTATTATATCTAATTTATAGAAATAAAAAAATCAAGTATCATGTTACCTTCAATAAAATACTATTTACAAGAATACAATAAGCTTTCCTTATAAAAAATAATACATTTATTAGATAATTAGATCTTGAAATAATTTTTATTATCATTTTATATTTTTAACAATTATATATTTTTATGATTTTGTGAATAGTAAAAAAAGATTAAAGGAGAAATTGTGAATTTTTTTATTAAAAAAATAAATTTGCAAATAAATAATGATAAGAGTAGACGAAGTGAAGAGACAATAAATAAGTTTAAAAATATCGAATGCATGATACGAACCTAAAGAACAAATATCCAATTATTATTAAAAATAAATAAACTTCCTGACAAGCATGATGAGAAGTGAGAAATATACATCCTAATTATTTCATTGTCCTCCATACAAATAGCATTTATTTGATTTTATTTTATTTTAAATTTTTTATTTGATAAAATTATTTAGGAGTAGATATCAAAAAATTCTCAAAAAAGTAAACAAATTATATTTGATTTTTTTAAAAATTTTGTTTGATAATTTTTTTTTGTATTGTTATTATTTTGTTTGATAATATTATTTTAGATTTTGTGTTAAAAAGATATACTGGTAATTGCATAAGAAAACAATATTAGACCATATAAGCTTTATTTGTTCTCTAGATATGATAGAGTTTGTTCATTTTCGATCAAAAAATACTAATGTAACATAAATTTATACTTACATTCATATCTATATTAATTATAATATAACAATATGTCTAAATTTTCTTTAAAAGGGAATAACTTTTATTATTTTCAAAATTACTCGATTACTTGTCAGACCATAATTAATATGAGTGAAATTTTAGGTGCAAATTTATGGGTCATAGCATTATACTTCTACCTCTGACCTAAAAAACAAAGCATTCATCTTCTACAGATCCTTCCTTGTTGTATTAAAAAAGGGTATATATATGAGTATTAGTTCAAAAAAAAATTTATTGTTTAATTTAAAATGATAAATAATAGTTTAATTAATTATTTTTATGATGATATTATGTATTTTAGAAACAATTTTTTGAATAATAAAATTTGTTTGACATTAGAAGTTGAATAATTTAAATAAAAGACATCTTTTAATAACTGTAATTTATTATGCATAATTTCTTGCATTTCAAAAAAATACATATGATATAAATTTTACTTAAAAATATAAAAAATTTGTAATTCAAGTTTCAATAACAATTGTATGAGTATAAATTATATAAAAAATATACAAGGGAGTGCATGCCCCAAAACTAGTAGTAATAATAACTTTAACTGTAAAAAGAAAATAAGGACTAATTCTAATTTGTCCTATAACTACTACAATTTTACCAATAAAAAATATGTTTTTATTTTTGAAGGTATATAATTAATAGCACTTAAAATAAATAAAATGCTTTTAAAAGTAATAAAATGAATTTTTCCTAATAGCTTTTAATTAATGATATGAATAAGGGAGTTTAAAATGATTTAAAAAAATATATTATTATTAAATTTTAGCAAAAATAAATTCATATATTTTTTTAAGAAGTAGAAACTTAGATCAATCATTTCATTAAAACCCATTAAAATGAAAATAGTTAAAGCTTTTTTAACACACACACATTAATAATGAGACTAATCTCATTTCGAATGCAAACATCAACTATAATTATATTTAAACATCAACTATAATTATAATCATATTTTGTCTTTTTAAAGATGAAGCTCAGATCAACCAATCTAGTGAAACCGGTTTAAACAGAAATGGTAGAAAATGAATTTAGGAAAATTATCAAAAATAACATCTCTAAAACTTATAATAACAAAATTAGCATTCTAATAATATTGAACGTTTAATTTAAATATTCAATATTAAACGAACTTAAATTACCGTCGTTTAATTCTAATTGAATGATTGTTCAAAGAAAAATGATATATCAATCATTTTTTTAATTGTAAAAATATAAATTTGAACACAATGAGTATTATTTTTGTTATTAAAAATTCTAAAAAGTATTTTTTTTTTTGTTTTTCCATAAATTTAAAGCTTCTTTAACTCATACACACACTAAGAGATTAAGTTCATTTGGAAGACAAAACTTAATTATTTTACGAAGGTGGTTGATTGAGTTAAAGTAAATTTAAAATAAAACTATGTTTATCGTACCTTAAAAATCACACAATACATCAATGACTTTGATTAGATCATTGATGACGTTTTCGAAAGAAAAATGTTGGCTACCAATTTTTATTTTAAAATTTGATAATTTAACTTTTTAGAATTAAAAATATTTTTAATAGTTTTTCCTTTGAAATATTATATTTAATGATTTTCTTCTAAATACTCTTGGGTTGATTGTAACTTTTACCCGCTAGCGTTTTATTCACATTTTAATAATATAATATGACGAAAATATGGTATTTTAAGAAAAATGTATTTAATAAACTAATTTGTTTTTCCAAATACATGAACAAAACCAAATGACTCCATCAATCTAATCCATTTACTTGTAGACCCGTCTCTTTTTTTTTTTCTTTCACATTTTTCTAAAATCTAAAGTTTATTAATAATTTTTTTTTTAAATTTATCTATATACATTTTGACATTAATAAAAAAGAATATTTAGTTACGTTATAAAAAATATAACTTATAATTTTTCTTACGTGTTAAAATTAAAAATATATTAAGAAAATTACGACATGTAACTAAACCAAAAAAACAATAAAAATAAATCATCTTAGGATTATCACTCTTCCTCATCCCCAATCTCTTATTAGTTGCATGTTGATAATGATTTTTGGTGATTAGCGGATTCGAGCTTGGGTTCGAGTTTAGATTTAAACCTATAGGAAATGTCTTATGCGTTAACATCGATTTTTTAAAATGTTAGAGATATATATAACAACTATTTAGTCATTTGGTTACCTAATCGTACATATCACATGTGTGGTAGGGACAATATTTTAAGAATCAAATCACACACTAATTTTACATTCAATTAATGACTGTTACATTATTTAATGAATATAAAAACTCAATACATATAATACTACGTTTTCAAAAAAATATGTTAGACACCATTGAGTATTATCTAATTATCACAAATTTAAATTTTAGTGTATTTTAATGAAATTTAATGAGTCTAGTACCTAAATAGCATATACAATATGTATTAATTAAATTAGTTCCAAAATAAATATCAATTGTATAAAATGTATACATATATTTGTACATAAATTATATATATTAACATGTTATTTTGCAACAAATTTAATTATATATTAAATGACATTTCAAATCAAATGGAAATCTAGGACCATGAATTTATATGCCTAAATACTTTTGTCCTAATGATAACATATAAAATTCACATTTTCGAAGAAAGGGTCTCTTTCCCGTAGATTTTTTCTTTCTAATTCAACAGTTACGGGTCAATTTCAACAATTGTTATAAAAACTAATGGTTGAATGATTGTCGACATATGCAAGCAGGTCTATATGGGGGCTTGTGCCTCGAGATGGGCTTGTTTGATAATTCTGAAGGAAGCACGCATCAAACCTTTATATGTTGGTGATAGGTAATTAAACGAAATGGGTCCAAGTGCATTAGGCATGGAGACTGCAAAGGGAATGCCCAAGTTGATCGAGTAAAGTTTGTGGATGAACTTAGAACAATTCTTAAGATGCTGGAGACATGGCCACCATCCACCATGTAGTGATTTTAGAGTGTAGACTTAAGGGTTATGTCAAGGAATGTGGTATCACTTCTCTACCACCTTGCACTACTATAAAAAAGGTTATATAGGACAGTTAGTGCCCGTTCTATAAGACTTAAAGATCGGTCAGTGATCATTCTATAATCGTTCGTCTTAAAAGAATTAAACAAATAGGAGGACTATTGATCGTCTTATAAAAAAATTTATAGGACAGTCAATAACCGTCTTATGTAATTCTTATAAATCGATCAATAGGTATATAGGACGGTTAGTTACTGTCCTATTTAACTTATATAGGACGGTCAGTGACTGTCTTATAAACCTTTTATAGGACAGTTAATGACTGTACTATAAAGTTTATATAGGACGTCCATTAACTGTTCTATACTCTTTCCAAAAATTCCTGAATATATATATATATATATATATATATATATATATATATATAAGAGTGTGAAAGAAGCTTTGTTGTCTTACCACAAGAAGAAGAAAGTTGATGGTGAGCAATCACAAGCAGATGGTCTCGTTGTCACTGGTAATAATCACAACTATAGGCATGGAAGAAGCAAGTCTAAAGACATAAATTATGATAAAGGCAGAGGAAGATCAAGCTCAAGACCTATACAGCTTAATAAAGACATAGAGTGTCATTATTGTCACAAAAAGGATCACATTTGAAAATATTGTAGAATATTAGCCAAGGATCTAGAGGATAGAAAAAACTAGACACAACCTACTAAATTAGCTAGTGTTGTAGAGGATAAAAGTGAAGATAAAGATGATGATTTGCTATTTGTCTCATCAGGTACTGATTCTTTTGCTAATTCTTTGATTCTTGATTCTGGTTGTTCCTATCATATGTGCCCATATAGAAACTGGTTTGATACTTATACTCCCAAGAGTGATAATTGTGTGTATATGGGCAACAATGCAAAATGTGAAGTTGTTGGGATAGGAACCATTAAAGTTAGGATGTTTGATGGTATTGTGAGAACATTGATATGTGTAAAATATATCCCTAACCTGAAAAAGAATGTAGTTTCTCTTAGTAGGTTAGATGAGATGGGCTATTTATATTCTGCAAAACATAGAGTGCTCAAGGTGTCCAAAGGAGCTTTAGTAGTAATTAAGGGTAAGAAATTTGGCAATCTCTACAAGATGATTGGAAATATTATTGTAGGTGGAGCTGCTTTAATTTTTGAAGATCCTACTTTTGATGATACTATGCTTTGGCATATGAGGCTTGGACACTTAGGTAAGAAGAATATGTTGGAACTCCATAAGAGGAACTTATTGAAAGGTGTGAAGACCTGCAAGCCCGATTTCTGTGAACATTGTATTTATGGTAAACATAAAAGAGTTAGTTTTAAGGCAGTGACTCGCTCTTATTCTGGTATTTTAGACTATGTTCATTTTGATGTTTGGGGACCCTATGACTATTGTAGTGAGCACACCCCTTGCAGCACATTTCAGATTATCCACGAATTTATGTCCTAGTACAGAGGATGAGGTGGAGTACATAGCTTAGGTGCCTTATGCCAGTGCGTGTTGTGAGTAGGTACATGAAAAATTCAGGTAAAGAGCATTGGAATGCTGTTAAATGGATTTTTAGATATTTGGCAGACACACGTGATTGTGGCATCATGTTTGATAAAAATGGTGCGTCTAATATTGCTATGGGTTATGTGGATTCTGACTATGTCAGTGATGTTGATACTAGAAGAACGATGATATGTTATGTCTTTACTTTTGGTGGTGGCTGTATTAGTTGGAAATCAAATTTGCAGAATACAGTTGCATTGTCCTCACAGAGGCCAAATATATGGCTATGATTGAGGCAGCAAAATAAGACATATGGCTTATGGGTTTGCTAGAACAGCTTGACTTCAAACAATAAAGTGTACCTCTTTTATGAGACAGTCAAAGCGTTATTCACTTAGCCAAGAATCAAGTTTTCCATGCAAGGACTAAACACATTAGTGTGAGGTATCACAAAATTAGAGAATGGATAAATCAAGGGTTGATTAAGCTGTCAAAGGTTCATACAAAAAATAATGCAGCTGATATGTTGACAAAATTAATGCCAAGGCATAAGTTCGAGCATTGCTTAAATTTGATCCATATTAGTTCCTATTGAGAACCTTGAAGAGAGTGGAGCATTCCTACCCATAAATGGAATGTTGATTTGGCGCTTATTGAGAGGTACCTTGAGGTGATGATACTGAAGACTTGACATTTTGAAGACTTTGGTACACATTATGGTCCAAGGTAGAGATTGTTATTAAATGGTCCATACATGTTAATGGACTTTATGGCCCAATACCTAATTAACCCTTGGCTATATATATATATAGGGGAGCGGCAACATTAAAAGAGGTGGCAGAAAAGCAGAAGCAGTTCTTTGAAATATACATATATATATTCATCAGCGGCGACAGAGAAAGAGAACAAGAAAATAGAAGTGGCAATAATAGCAGCAACGATCTCACAATAGTAGTTCAACTTATTTTTCTTGATCTTTTTGAAGAACCCAATGAAGAATATCATTTATCTCTCTCCATTTATTTTGTAACAAATTTATAGTTACTGTTTTGATTTATCTGTTATTGCTAAATTGGCAAGATATGTTTATTTATTGTATTGTTTTTGTGAGAGATTGATTTGGGTGTAATTGGGTATTTAAGTGATTTGACCAATTAACTATTGACAAATCTTACTATACTCCTCTTTCACAAATATAGTGAAATTTTTCGGTGCTGGCCTCAGCAGTGTATTAGGTAGTCATATTGATTACTGAACCACTTAAATCTTTGTATCCTTTTTTATTAATTATTTTTTCTTATATTTTTGTGGGTACTTGTTATTATTATTTTATCGTTTTCGTATTATTATCCGAACTTGGGCACAACAAATAATGTGTGTATATATATATAATTTTCAATTAATCAAAAAAGTACATCAATTAATAAAATTGATTGATAAGCAAACCGAATAGAGTTTTTTTTGTATACACAAACACATGTCAAATTCATTCATATAAACAAATGTAATCATCCAAAATTTTCTCATATGAACACAACAATTAATATTAACATCACATATATATAACTATTTTTTTCTTAATATAAAAAAATCAAAGATGTTTATAATTATCAGAGCATGTATTTTGAGTAGTAAGTTTGTAAATAAGGACTAAAATTTCAGCAGCGTGAACAGTTTCAGAAACAATAAAGAAATAATTGTAATCTTTGATGGTAAACTTCAATGCCACCGGAGCAAAAAGCGCAATCATTGATCCAAGAAAAATCTTGACTTTGATTGGCTTCCTTCTCAGCCATTCCAGCAAAACATTCACCGGTGAATTCCTCTTCCTCTCCATTTATTTGAAATATCAAATCAAAAAATATAATATGTTTGTAGGGGTAACAATCGTGTCGTATTAATCGTGTATGTGTCATGTTTGTTTCGTATTATTCGTGTCGGCACCGAGTTCGTTTAGTATTATTCGTGTCGTATTTTCGTGTTAGTTGACACATGAAAAAATTCACTCGATTTTTTTTTCGTATTGCTTATTTATAATAGTAAGAAATAACAAAACTTTTAAAAACATAAAAAAATTATTAATTAATTCTTACTAAAAAAAATTCATATCATATTCAATTCGTATTATCAAATGATATTAAAAATTATCACCTCTACATATTTGATTTTGCTTGTCAGAATATAGAGTCTTTACTTTTCTTTCTTAGAGATCATGACAGAGGAAAGTGTAAATTATATTAAATCTTAAATATTCTTTTAGATGACTATTAATCATCTTATATATATGAATACATATATAACGATTAATAATTATTTTATATTTTTATTATAGAACAATCAGTAACTATCTTATATAATAATATATAGGATAATTATTAATTATCTTATAAGAATATTTTATAAGACTGTTAATACTGTTAATAACTATCTTATAAAATTATTCTTATTTCTTTCGTAATAGTTGTACTTGTGATCGCTATAGTTATTTCTCAATTTATATTTGAGATTGTTTGATATTGTCTATATTTTTGTAATGTTTGCATTAATAAAGTGTAACACGTATTGAATTTATAATAAAACATATATTGAATTTATAATAAAACTTATTGTTCAATGAAAAGTCAAGTGTAATTCATTTAAGAGAGACATTCTTAGGATAAAAGTAAACAAAAGTAATATATTAAAAAGAGAAGACAATTTAAAAGGATATATAAATACTTAAATTATTCTTCCGAATGATATTTTAGATCGAAACTCCGATTGAAGGGGCTTCCAACAGAAAATAAAGAAATTATTTATTCTTTAAGATAATTTTATAACTAACAAATCATAATTATTATTTGATTGCATTTAACATTTCTCGTAATGGTTATTAAAAAAAAAATCATTTCTCGTAATGCTTTCAAGTTGGCAGTTTGTTCGAACATGATGTACAAAACATTGATATTTTCAACACCTGATAGGTAGATATTTTTTTTTTAATTTAAATTTTGATATTTTTGTGATGAAGATAAGGATAGTTTTAACTTTCTAGTTTTTCTATACGATCTAATTATTCCTATCATTTCATTTTAAGTCTTAAATTTTTTTTTTTTTTTTTTACATTGTGTAAAAAATAAAAACACTGCATTATTGAATATGAAAAAATGTAAGTTTTTTAACTTTATTTTAAAAATAATATGTATGTGCTGGATTAAAAATAAATTTTATTTACAAAGAGGTGTTATAAACCTACCTTAATTTATTTGAATGATAATAACAAAATGAATAATACTAATAACATATAAATTTATACTCATTTTACATGATGCAGTTGTTTATTATTCTTGGAATATACTTTCAAATCAATCACATTATTTGTTCTTTATGAAGCATTGATACTTGTAATTTTTTTAGAAAATAATTGTACTAATCTTATATTTTATTAGTTCGAAATATTAAATTTTTACTTATTTTAAAAATAATGAATAATTTTTCTTTTGCATATCAAATCACTTATCATGTTTTAATATTATTTTTGGAATATACTTCCAAATCAATCACATTATTTGTTCTTTATGATCATAAATATTTGTAATTTTTTTTAAAAATAGTTGTACTAATCTTATATTTTATTAGTTTAAAATATTAAATTTTTGTTTACTTTAAAAATAATAAATAAAAAATTAGGATTGTAAAATTAAGTAATATTAATTAACATTTCTAATACCAAAATAGTCATAAGTTAACTATGTCGGCATTTGCGATTGAGGAATATATAACAGAACAACACGAGAGAAAGTCATGAAAGACGGAAAGGTACGTAGGTTGATGGCAGCCAAAGACCGAAGAGCAAAGATGGATGTTTTGAAACTTGGAAGTACTGATCCACCCCCAAAAAAATTATCAACTATAAATAGAGCAGCATGCATATGGCTGAAGCACCTTTGTTTCATAGTACAATTTATTCTCGTCTCATTTCATACAAAGGAAATATAAAATCAGTTCTCACTTAGAAAAAGAAGAAAACTAAACAAAACTAGCTAGTACAATCTCTTGTCCATGGAGGTGAAGACACAAGTCCATATACCAATAGTTAAACTTGGCACTCAGGGATTGGAGGTAATCGAGCTGCTTCTGTTCTTAATTTAAATTTTACAAATTTTAAAGTTAAGCATGTTTAATAACACTTTTTTAATTTTTAATTTTAAAATTATATGTCCAAAATTTGAAATTTTAAAAAAAGTGTAAAAAATTTACCAAAAATAACACCCCTAAAATTTATAATAATAAAATTAGCACCCTAATAATATGAATGAGTTTAACTTGTAGCAATTTAGTTTGAACAACATTCAATTGGACAAGAGTTCAAAAAAAAAAATGATATAAAAGTCATTTTTTAATTGTAAAAATATATTATTTGAATGTAAAGGGTATTATTTTTGTTATTATAAGTTTTAAGAAATGTTATATTTATTGTTTTCCCAATAAATAAGATTTGGAATTAAATTTTTTTTATTCATTAACGCTAAAAATTAATAATCCAATCATCTCAATCATACTTTTTTAATTTTACTCAAAATGACTAAAGATCCAAAATTTCATGAAAAATCATGTTGCTTTAAAAAATGTACAATTTACTCCAAAATGAGATGATAAGGTTGAATAAGTTTAACCAATTATAAAAGAATATTTGGGTAATTTTTATTTTTGGCTCTTATCCTATTATTTTTTTGTCAAAAATAATTATATATGTGTTAATTTTTTTAACTTTTTTAGCACTTTCTCTCATTCATATTTTATTCTTTCATGTCATTTACTTTTTTCTTGTTTTGTGTTTTTTTCTTCAATATTAAAGGAATTCCAAAAGAACAATAGAGAATATATTAATCAACAGCAAATCCATTTAATATCTGCAGAGAAATTCTCAATAAAATAGAGCCTTTAATTAAAGTAAAAAAAAAACACAAAAAATAAACCCAAAATAAAATATTAAAAAATAAAAAATATTACCTGCTCTCATCTGCAGTAGGATTGCAAGTAGTTCAAAATTTGGAATGAACTGCAAGTTTTTCACAAAATTAAAAATATACATATTTATTCATTTTACTATAAAATAGAGCCAAAATTAGTACTGGTTTTAATGAGGAAGAAAAAATTTATCAAAAAAAAGTGAATAGTAGAAGAGAATAAAATAAAAACAGAGTATGAGGGAGACGGGGTAAAAGTTGTGAAAGAAATAACATATATATATTATTTTTGGTAATAAAATTAGTACGGTATGAGCCAAAAATAAAAATGATACAAATATCCTTTTATTAATTGGTTAAATTTGGTCAACTTTGTCATCTTACGATCATTTTGAATTAAATTGTATCTTTTTGAAAGCTACGTAACTTTTGATATATCCCATAAAAATTATAATACTTATGTTTCCCTTTTAACAAAGCTAAGGTACAACTCAGTACCTAACTCTATTGAAAATTTGAAATTATTTATCAAACACATACATCTAATTTTTAATTTTTATTTTATAAATTTGAAACTAGAAATTACCTATCAAAGAAACTTTTTTTCAAAAAAAGAAAATTCAATTCTATAAATAAGAAATAAAAAATAAAAAATAAAAAATTAAAATAGTTATGAAAGATGACCTTTAACAATCTAAAACAAACTACAATTTGGATAGTTGTAGTTTGATATTTTTTTAATCCCAAATTTTAATTTTTAAATTTTAAAAATTAGATACGTTTCATTGCTCATTTTTAATTTTTATTTTCTATATTTTGAAATTTAATTTTACAATTTGGTCATATTATGAAATTAAAAAGAAAGTTAATTTTGTAATTGAATTTTTATTTTTTAATTACTGATACTAAAAATTAACAAAGTAACCATACTCAACCTTATTCAAATTGATTAAAGAGATAAAATTTTATTAAAAATAAGTTTGAAATTGAATTTTAAAAATTAAAAATTAATTATCAAATAGGTAATATATAATTTTTAATTTCAACTTTTTCTAAATTGAAACTATAAATTGCTTAATGGCATTAAGCCAATTTGAGTAGGTAGAAAATATGTGGTTTGCGTTTTTTTTTTTTTTTTTTTTTATGGCCTACGAGTGCATGAGTAAAGTAGTTTACCAAAAAAAAAATTAAACTAGAAATTGATTATTAAATATTTTTTTTTTAATTTAGAGTTAAAAATTCAATTTTAAAATTAAAGAATTAAAAATTAAAAAAATTATCAGACATAACCTTAGCAATTAATGATAAAACCAATTTTACCATGTTGATTAAGTACCTTTGGTGTGTGTCTATATTATATTTGGTGCACTGTATTGAATATGTTAAATATAGTTGTATTAGATTAAATAGTATTGAATTGTACTATAATTAGTCTATATAGTATTGGGTGACAAACTATATAATATAGTTGGATTAAATTGATTATATATATTTTAATAAAATAATTTATATTTAAAATAATTTTTTATTATAAAATTTATTTAAATTAATATTTAATTCATTTTATAATTTTATTAAATTTTTTTTAAAAAATTTTGTTTGAGATAAAAGAAAATATGAATACATATGATTTTATAATTGAAAATTTAATTAGACTAAGTTAATTGTCCAGTATAATTTAGACTCATATCTCTTGATCGTACAAAATTTCTACATAATCGTACTATTTTTATATTATATGATACATTTTAATTTTACAGTTAAACTCATAATTATACATAAATTATACAATCAAGATATGAACATTATGTACGGTGTAATAAACAAACTACTAATATATTACTTATTTGGTTTGTAAGGACGAAACTACTCGTTCATAGAGATTAATTTTGGGGGAAGGATAATAGTACTTAAATACTATTAATATTAAAATTAAACATTAGAATATTTTTATTATCGATTTCAAATATTTGTTATAAACATCAAAAATATTTAAATATATATATAAAAAAATTAATTCAATTAAATTTGTTGAATCAAAGCCCTAACTTATAAAGTACAAAACTGATCCTTAAAGTTTTTATTTGTTTATATTTTACACTTTAGCTTTTTTTTTTTTTTTTTTTATGATTTAATTTTTTTTACTTTTTAGTTTTAACATTTTGGTCATCTTATTTTTTTTTTTTTTTGAATATTTAAACTTTTGATCTCTTTTTTTTATATATATATTTGAATTTTAATACTTTGGTCCTCTTCTTCCATTGCATATTTTCCTCTGCGACTGTTGAGAGGTGTGAGAGCTCATTGATAAGTTATTTTCGACCTACGAATAGAGGTGTAATTTTTACTATATTAATTAGTGGATTTGGTGCTGATGACTTAGGTGTGTACGTAGGTTGATCTTGGGGTATTTGTTTAAAAGGGACCAAAAATAGTGCAAACATCATTTGAGATTTTACATGTGATTTTTTTATTAAAAATGAACTCTTAACAGGTTTTATTACCTGTAATAACTAGTCATTAAAATATCCACTTTTATCGACCATCATTTTTTTAATCTATTTTTAACATTTTGACTGTATCGAATCCATATCGAAGGTCAAAACCTACTAAGGGTCCATTTCTAATAAAAAATTACAAAAGAAGCCTCAAGTGATATTTTACACTAACCTCTTTTTGGACAAACTAAACCACGTTAAACATATGTGTTTTAATCTTGGTTTAATTGTATAGTATATTTTTTTTTTAATTCTCTCTATTTATCTTTTTATAATGTAAATGAAGATATATTTTTCGTAAATGAACTTATGTTTTTCTTTGTCTGCAGGTTTCTGTTTTTGGCTTCGGCTGTGCAGGGCTCTCTGGTGCATATAATGCTCCCTTATCCCATGAAGCTGGATGTTCCGTTATAAAGGAAGCTTATCAGAGGGGTATAACCTTCTTTGATACATCAAATGTCTATGGTCATAATTATGATAATGAGATCATGGTTGGCAAGGTATTATTAATTATCATTATGTGTTTTAACTTTTTTGAAGATGTGAATAGGTATTTTCTTTGGAGAGAGAGAGATTTTAATTTTTACTTATAATCTCTTGCTAGGCCTTAAAGCAACTTCCAAGAGAAAACATTCAATTAGCAACAAAATTTGGTGTTATTGTGTCAGAGGATGGTGAATTTACGCTTAAGGGCTCACCTGAATATGTGAGAGAATGTTGTGAAGCAAGTCTTAAGAGACTTGATGTGGAGTACATTGATCTTTATTATCAGCACCGTGTTGACACTACAGTGCCTATTGAGGACACAGTAAGAGTGGTTTCATATAAATTTTGTTCTTTGCTCAAATGTTATAACATATATATATATATATATATATATTTGCCTAGGCCTGTTTGTTTTCTAAATCAATTTTCGATTGGTAGATGATGGAGTTGAAGAAGCTAGTAGAAGAAGGGAAAATCAAGTACATTGGACTATCTGAACCAAGTTTAGACACAATAAGAAGAGCTCATGCAGTTCATCCCATTACTGCCCTACAAATGGAATACTCTCTCTGGACCCGGGAAATTGAAGATGAAATGATTCCTCTTTGCCGGTTAGTTGATTGGGCATTTTTAGTTTTTGACACCCTCATTTAGTGCTTTTTGTTTTCGATTTCTAATTAATTCATGCTCAAATCTTAACATATGTTCAAAAATATAGTTGATTTGAACAAATGTCCAAGAGTGTTGTTCATGGTCGAATGCAAGTACTTTGAGAGTAGCATCGTCTGCTAGTGCTTCAGCAATCGTTTGCTTGTTGAAGCTCCAACGATATTTGTACTTTTGAATACATATACAAAAATACTTAAAAAAATTTAGTCTCTAACTATAAAAAATAACTTTTTATTTATAATAAAATAATGATTTTTTTTTTAATCAGCTCTAGTATCATGTTTTTTGGAATAAAAATAATAGTTGTCTTATTCAAAAATCAGAAAAGTAATAATATATAAGGTAAAGAGCTAAAATTGTCTTTTTATTTATGCAATATGTATTATTTAATCGTCTTGCTTATAAAAAGTGTTTTTAAGTTCATTACTTATGAAAAAAGTGTTTTAAAGTCCCTTTACTTGTAATAAAAAAAAAAAAAAAAGGTATTAGACAAGGTCAAAATGAATTTTTCATCTAATTTTCTATTAAATCTAACGGAATATTACATGTGTCATATGCATGTTTATATTTTTTAAAAAGTAAAAAAGTTGAGTAATTTTTTAATTAAATATTAATTTTTTTACGTATATATATATTGAAAAATATAAATATGCATGTGACACATTCACTATTCCGTTAGATTTAAAGGAAAATTTGATGAAAAATTAAATTCATATTTATCTGACACATTTTTTACAAGTAGAGAGAATTAAAAACATATTTTTCATAAGTAAATGAATTTAAAGACATTTTTTATAACCTATGAAAATAAATATTACTTTTTATAAAAAAAAAAAAAACATTATGATACTTTTTGTTAATATATATGCAATATAATCATACTACGACCAAAATACCCGATTTCATTGTTTTAAAAAAGATAGTAAGAAGACACTGAAAAACAATGGAAATATTAAGGTACTAAAATGTACACCAATACTTTAGTGCCTTGTGAACTTGAAAAGAATGTACTTAAAATGCTTTTTTTTAAATGTTTTTTTTTTTTTGTCTTAATGATTAAAAGAGAGCATTTCTAATCTTCTTTAATGATGCGCTTGATAAAAATAAGTCTAATAGTTTCATCAACTTATGTCATAGCATTTGACTGTAGATCTCGTATCAACTTGATATGATTACTGATAAGACATACCGTTTCATTAAAAAATCTTTTTATACGGTAACTAAATTATACACGAGGCATAACTTAAAGGGCTAGTCAGTAAGCTACTTTTCTCTATCTACTTGTCGTTTCCCACTTTATATTAAGCTTATGATTATAGGTCTTGGTCAGAAATGAATGAATTGGAATGAAAATTTTGAAAATTCTGTTGTTTCGCTTGACAGCAGGTGAGCAAAACAAAAAAACAATTAAAGAGGTTAAAATTTAATTTTTTTATACAAAATAAAAAATTAATAAAAATTATAATAAATTATATTTAATTTAATACTTATTTTTTTATGTCATATTATAATAAAGGTATAGAATTAACACTCAAAAAATATAGAGTTAATACATTATAACTAACTTATAACAAAAATTAAACAAAAATATAACAAGTTAATAAGTGTTATTATCGTTTATGTATAAAATAAATTTGTTAACTAAAAAATCTAAGTAAATAAAAAGCTAAATCAAACACATCAAAATTTATAATTGTTAAAACTAAAACTAAAAGAAACGTATGAAAATGTAAAAAATAAAATATAATTTAGAATTTGAAGCTTAAGACTATATTTAAAAATATATGTTGATAAATAATATAAGACTGATTAATAATAATAATAATAAAATTTATATAAAAAATTTCAAATAAATTCTAAAAGATTATTAAAATAAAATGTCAAATAATATAATATTAGACAAAAAATTTGGGTTAAAATAAATTATAATAAATATAAACTTAAAAGTTTCAATCTAAAGCTTATCATATATTTCTTTTTTTAATTTTATTTTTATAATATTAAGTCTAAAATTAAATATTTAATTTTTTTTCTTGAATTATTACATTTAAGAAGAATTTTTACATAATATATGGCTACAATTTTATTTTTGTTACTAATGGTTACCAAATATGCGAAATATATATATATATATATATATATATATATATATATATAACCACTTTATTTATAATTCATGTTATTTTTATCTAAGTATTTGCTAAATATTGTAAATATATACCAAAATATGTATATAAAAATTAGATACAATATATTATTACAAAGAAACTATTTATTTAATGATAAAATTATACATATAATTAATATTTTTTTAAAAATTGGCCGAAACTGCAGCCCTCCTAGCATCATGTAATTTTGCCCTTGCTTAGGAGGGAAATTAAAGCAATAATTCGCACAACATGGAGGAAACTCCCTCATGTTTTGTTTTCTTTTAAAATAAATCTAGCATTTCTACATGTAATGTCATTTAGTTGATATTAATATTTTCATCTTAGTTATATTTGATTGACAGTAATAAAAATCGTAATAAAAATGATTTATGCTATTTTTGTATTTGGTTTAACTGTGTTAATATGTAATAGAATGTAAAGGCATTACAGCAGTATCTGTAATCTTCGTTCCTCCCCACAGTCTTTAAGAATACGTTGCAATGCCATATTTTTCTTGCATATTGTATAATTATTTATGCTATATTTTTTAATTTTACTTCATTTATAATTTTATTAATTTTAATACTATTATTTATTTTCTTCATTACATTTACATTGTGCGAATCAAATACGACCTATCTTGTATTATGCAACATGAAGATAATGCTTTATAGTTTAAGATTCTTTTACCTCATCATGCCTTTGGTCTTTTTATTCCTGAATTGACAGAGAGCTTGGTATTGGAATAGTGGCATATAGCCCCCTCGGCAGAGGATTCTTTGGTGGGAGAGCAGTTGTGGAGAGTATACCTAATGAGAGTGTTTTGGTATGTAAAAATCAATAATCAATTCCAATAATATTAGCGTCTGCATTGTAACTTTGTTATATACAACATGAAAATGACAAGGCTACATTCACTTCTTTGGTTACTTTAAAAACAAAAAATCGAACTCATAATTATGATCTTGCTAGTACAGACTGCACATCCAAGATTCATTGGGGAGAATTTAGAGAAAAACAAAGCTATATATAACCGACTTGCTAAACTTGCTGCAAATCATGCATCCACTCCTTCTCAATTAGCTCTAGCTTGGCTTCTCAATCAAGGCAATGACATAATCCCAATCCCAGGTATATATATGTACCTAATTTTCTTTTTCTTCATTTAACATTTTAAAAGTTTATCTCTAAATTAGGTAATCATTATTTTGTAAAAATCACTTTAACTCTATGGATGTTAGAAAGCTTCAGCTCATGTTTGATATACTTTTGGATCATTTTGTAAGAACATATGAAAAAATACTAAAAGAATCACACATTTCAGATCAAACAAACCCACCAAAATTGATCTCTTATGAGTCACTCTCACCCTTACAATCTGATTACTCAACACTTCTCTGACAAAGATGAACACACAACGTCAAAAGAAAACTGTTATCTAACAGATAGATTTAGATCTTGACTACATGAGGCAGGTTCACAGTAGACTTATTTGCCAACAAAATTTCCCATTATCTTCATATGGCTGAGATGTCAGGATTTCATTGGGTCAAGTAAGTATTACCATCCTTCTGATCACACTTTTCCTTGACTTAACAAGACTCTACCTAACAATTTGATCAGTTGACCACTCCTTTCAACTAGGTCTATCATTCTCCAACTTTGAGTAGTTTCAAGCAAAGCTTGAACTTACTCAAGGGTACAGGTTTTGTTAGCATGTCTGCTGGGTTTTTAGCAGTAGCAATTTAAATCATTGTGACCTTTTCTTCTGAGATAATATCTTTGGTAAAATACAACTTCACATCAATGTGCTTCCTTCTTTCATTGAACATTGAGTTTTTAGAGATGTAGATTGCACTTTGGCTGTCACAAAATATTGAAACTACCTGCTACTTCAACCAAAATTTCCAATTATTCCTCGAATCAATATAGGTTATTTAACCGCTTCTTTCTATGCAATGTACTATGGTTTTGTAGTTGATAAGAAACCACATTATGTAGTGTGTAACTTTCTAGCTAATGATTTCCCAAAACATAGAAAACATAGCTTGTCCGAGACCTCATTCTGTGAAGACCACCAGCATAGTACGCATCTACAACATACCTCACACATGCTTCATTTTTAGAGCCTTTTTCAAAAACCAGCCTCAAGTTGAATGTTACCTTTACATAACTTTGCTTTCCATTTTATAGTGCCCTTTACTAGGATTTGCCATATATCTGCTCACAAGACTAACTGCATAAGCCAAATTAGGACGAGTGCACAATACGATATGATCATCTTTGTAGCATGTCATCCACTTAGAGAAAGAAGAACACTAATGCCCCAATGGACTCCACCTTAATAAAACAAATGGATCATACTCATATTTATGGAACCCAACTAATGTTATAAAGGTGTCAGATCTCTGGTACCACTATCTTGGTGACTGCATAAGTCTATATAATGAATTTTTCAACAAGCATACCCAATCTTTCTTTTCTTTATGAACATATCCCTCTGGCTGCTTCATAAGGATTTGTTCTTCAAGCTCACCATTAAGAAACGTTGTTTTAACGTCCATCTTTCCAAATCAAAAGGAGCTACAACTAATAACAGTAATCTGATTGAGTTATACTTCACCACATTGGAAAATATCTCTGTATAATATACCTATTCACCTGAGTAAACCACTGAGAAATTAATCTTGCTTTATACTTAGTAGGTTTAACATTTTCAATTCCATATTACAGTTTGTACAACAAACTGCACCATACCAGTTTAGAATCAATTGGTCTTTTAACTAATACTCAAGTTTTATTTTGAATTAAGGACTTGTACTCCTCATTCATTGTTGACTTCCATTTGTTAACCCTTTTACAACTCGTTGCCTCTATATACGACATGTAGCAGCTTCTATTCCATAAAATTCGACTAGTGCTGATATATAGTGAATAAGATCAGCCTCACCATATCTAACTGGACGTTTACCTTCTACTCTTTCTCTATCTTTAGCTAGTTGATAGTATTTGAGAGGATCTTCAACATTAATGGTGTCTCATGAGGTTCTTTAGGTGTGTCAATGTTTCTAAAATCCTGCAGTTTCTGGTTTAATTCAACATTTCTAGTTAGGTAAATTGGCCTTTGAAAATAAACATCTAAATCTTCTCCAATATGGTTCTATTCATGCAAGTGACACCATTTTTGTTGAGTAGTCAACCTATCAATTCTATGCATTTCTATCCCATGTCCTTGCATAAATAAGATAATTCTTGATCGAAGAAATTCCATTCTATTGTCTGTTTTGAGTCTCTTAATAATCTTATTAGTCAAATTCTCTACTAAACTCTTCCAATAGTTTTAAAATTGTAAAAAAAAAAGAAAGTATAACTAGATCTTTCTAGAAAAGTTATCTATGAAGGTAAGGAAATACATCCCACTAAGAGAAATAGTTGAAGCAGGCCAAAGAGCACACATTCAAGAATACCCTTTGTTGTTTGTTTACTAATACTGAATTTGATCTTTTTCTCTTTACATGTAGTGCTCACATAAATTAACACAGTTCACTTTGTCACCACAGTTTATGACATGGTATGTGATTATTATTGATGGGATTATTCATATTGTGCTCCTCTTGTGTTCTACAATCATATATTACAGGGACAACAAAAGTGCAGAACCTAGAGAACAATTTAGGGGCTTTGGAAGTGAAGCTCACAAAAGAGGATTTGAAAGAAATTAGTAATGCAGTGTCTTCAGAAGAAGTAGCAGGGGAAAGAGATTTCTCTTCTTTATCTAAATATTCCTGGAAGTTTGCTAATACTCCACTAAAATGAGCTTTTTAAAATACTTTATGCAAATAAAATGATCTATGAAGGGAAAATTGCTTTTTAATACCTTCAAGAACATACTAAAATTTGTTCAAATTTTAGTTCATTTCTAATTTACTACTCTATATGCAATGTTGTAAGAATAACATTTGTGTGCTTGAAAAAACTGTGCACGTAAACATTTGAGGGATGCATTTGTTGATATTTATACATTCATTCTCCATATTTATTTCTGTCTAGTATTATTCTTAAATTTATATATTTATTGTATGTGGAATAAGGTTACTGTATAATAAAGATCGATTACAGTATGCACTATGCAACACACACTTGGGTAATTGTAAGGTTTTAGCTTCTAATTTTCATTGGTGCGTGAGAATTATAGTTATTTAAAAATAAAAATAAAAAAATAATTTCTGATGGTTTATTTGAATTAACATATAACTATTCTTCATCTAAGCCTGAATCTTCATTTCAGCATACAATTTTTTTTCTAATAATATTACACCACTTACGTACACCGGGAAGTCATTCTTGGGACACATTGGCCTGCAAGTTATTAAAAAGCTACATTAGAAGAAATGACACTAGGGATGTTATATTCACTTCAATGTTTAAATCAGTTTTTGAAAAAAAAGTTAAAATTAGAGGAATTTTGAGAGATTTGGGCTAATGACCTTATGCATAGCTTTTAAGTTTATAAGAACCTATTTGCAGGTTTGAAATCATAAATAACTAATATCGATTAATTAATATTTATATATTAAATTAATAAATATTCAATTATTTAGAGTATTAATGATATTCCTTAAATATGAATTGAATGATTAATATTTATTTTAAATTAATTATATAAATAAAGATATACTTGACTGTGTGTTGACTGTACCCATTTAACTTTTTAAAATTGACATGGACCAATCAAATAGGGTCACACCCCCAGGCTGCCTAAGCCTCTTCTAGCGGGGTACATAGTCTAGTTCTCTCGCACACGATGGCTAGTGAGAGTTAGTTATGGGGCATTTTGACTTAATCGTGCAACTGGTACACCAAATATCTTTATACCAAAGTAATCTTGAGATAATGAGCTTTACAAAGCATGTTTTCTTGTTGCAATCGAGTCCTAGCTGTAAAGTTATGGTTGGTTAAAGTTGGCAAAAAAGTCAACTTTAAACCTATGAGTTTGACTTCTCAAATCTAATATATTATGAGCCTAATTCTACTAGATTCTCCTCGTATGTGTATCCTTCGATTACTGGTTGATGGGAGGTTGAGACTGAGCCTTGCAGTCTATATATAGATTTGGCCACTCTCAACTTCACCCATCTCATTTCTTCTAGGCAGAGACTAGAGTTGTTGTAGAGAAGAACCAAAGAACTAAATTTTGCTTTAGTTCATCCTTGATAAGTGGATCAAAATATTTTTTTTTTACTTTTTCCCCAATTGAATTTAAATGTCTGTATGAACACCATGAATCTATGCACCCTTAGTTTTTCTCTTTTTCTTTTATGTGAACCCAGAGTAGTAGGTCAAGAACTTATCTAATGGGTTGTTTGCATTTTTTTTGGAGCTTAGATTTTCATGTCCCGCTGCTATCAATTTGATAAGTTTGCTCCTAGGAACACCACATCTGACGGTAGAGCGCACACACACTTCCATAAACATCACCACAAAAACATGTCTAGAAAGGTTGATGTGAACACAAATCTTGGAGTCAGGAGTAGGTATCTTAGTGAAGATGGCTTGCAACTTGACATTGTTGTTTTGGTCTATATATTTAGCTTCTACGTTTGATTTATGTTATTCATAATGCAATAAAATAGATTAGGATTGTTCATTGTTGAACCCTGCTAGCACTACAAGGAAAAAGGCTTTTAGGTACAGTTGTTAACTGTATCTATAGGCTTTTAGGTACGGTTGTCTTTTAGCGCGTAACTGTACCCGTTGCGCGTGTCGCTATAGGTTGACCTACGGGTACGGTTGTTAACTGTACCCGTAGAGTTTTAGGTACAGTTAACAACTGTACCCGTAGGTATTTGTAACCGTACCTAAATCCCTACGGGTACGGTTGTTAACCGTACCCGTAGAGTTTTAGGTACAGTTAACAACTGTACCCGTAGGTATTTGTAACCGTACCTAAATCCCTACGGGTACGGTTGTTAACCGTACCCGTAGAGTTTTAGGTACAGTTAACAACCGTACCTGTAGGATTTTAGGTACGTTTGTGTAACCGTACCTGTAGAGTTTTAGGTACAGTTAACAACCGTACCTAAAATCCTACGGGTACGGTTGTCTTATATATTACATGGTTTTAGGTACGGTTAACAACCGTACCTATAGGTTAAAATTTTTTTTTTTTAATAATTTTTTTCTGTAATTATATTTTTACCTGTTTTTATCCCTGCTCAGACTATATTATCAGACTTTAATCAGACATTTATATACATATCTCAACAAGCATACAAATATTCTATTACAATTATGCATATTGCGTCGTCATTTCAGTAAATTAAAATACATAGCTAATGTCACTAACCTAATTAAATTAACTATATATACATACAAGTTAAATCTAACTAATATATATCAAAATGTAAAATATTTAATTGTCTAACTTGTGCTTTCAATACTATCAATAAGGAATTGACATACTTCTCTTCGACAAACATCAAGTTCTTCTCGTGTGTATGTTTTCTTTTCTGCAAACTAAAAAAAAGGTAATTAGATCTATATATAGTTATAAATAATTAGGAAATACATGATACTTAAAAATTTATGAATACAATGATTTAAAAAAATTACTAGCTAAATAATTGTATGTACAATCATAAATATTTTGTTAACTTACTAGTAGTGATCGAGACTTTCTTGGTTGATATATAATATCTCTCATATATCTCATCACAAAAAAACCACATTCAATGCTATTATTTTGAATATGTGCCTACACACATATATAAAACATAAATTGCATAGTTAATTAATTTGAATAGCTTATCTAAATAATTACTTGTAATTAAAGATGTACAGACATATAATAAACAATAAATTAATATATACTAACCTTAATAGGCCAGAAAGTAGGTGGTGGCTTAAACGAACGTGTTATAGTTTGGTACCATCTAGAAAAAGCACTATAATATCGACATAATAAATAAACATTATTCATATTCAATCATCCATGATTACTTAATTAGAAATAATTTAAAATCATGTTAATTAAATATATTAAGTTAATAATACCCAATGATCATATCTTGAAATCTTTGTGGTGGACTGTTTCCAAGTGAATCAAACCACTCAACAACACCACTATATGGATGGATCACCCCAAGCATCCAATGATTTCTACAATTAATTGCAAATGATTCTTATAATAAGGACTTAACAAAATTAGAACATAAGAAAAGTATATGTATATAAAATACTCACGATAGCCAATAAGGAACAATAAGTCTTTCATTCTCTTCTACTCCAAGCATTCGTTCAATGAGAGCATCGATTTGATCATCAAGAGTAGGGCTCCATTGATTTGATATAAGTGCAGGATGCAGAAAGCGATATAATTTGTGATTTTTTACATTTCTTGTTAAGTGATCAAATAAAATCCTATACTTAGAAAAAAATATAATTATTATATTTCGTATTATTGAAAAAAAACTTATAAATAATATAAAAAGTTTAAATAAATGTTACCTCTCATATACTGCAATAATTGTTGCTTGTAGCCACCCAACAATACATAATGGCATTATGTCTTCGCTCCTAACCTCCAAGGGCTCCTCAATGCCCAATGCGTCTATGACATTAATTTGAAATGATTCACCATTAGCTATCATATTATTGCATGCATACATTGTCATACATTCAATGGCACCTCCATCACCTATACATGGAATATCTTCAATTCTTTTTTCATGAGAAGTAACTTTTTTCTTTGGCTTCATTTGCTTTTTGGAGGCCTACGCTTAACAACAAATTATATTAAATAATATAATTAAAATTGCATTATCAGCACATCAATTAATGTTAATGTATGCTAACCGAATCATTTTGGGTGATTATCCAATTTTTAGGCCAAGCTGCCATACATCCTTCAGCTTGTCCAACACACATCAACTCATCCCCAATTGGAATTGGCAAAAATTCTTTATCTTTAAGTGACTTCTCAATACTAACTCGTGCATTATACTTACCAAGAAGCATATGATGCACTTTAGCATATGGGTCACTAGTTTGGTAAACTTTACCCTTAGCCACAATGTTATTCAATTCATCCAATGCTAAATAACATGGACTTCCCTACAATTGAGATGAAACTCATATTAGCATTGCTTACAATGAAATACGTTATACTTGTAATTATATGTGATGCATACCTCTAAGTCATTGATAGGAAATGTTGAAATTGTTGGAGGTATAAAAGTGTTGCTCTCTTGAGTGATACCTGGACTTTTTGACTTAAGTGCTTCATTCTCAGCCCTTAACCTGATATTCTCTTCTAAAAGTTGTTTTTCCTTGTCAACCTTCCCTTTACCTTTATTTGGCTTTATTGGGTTCTTCTCACGTGTGGGTGTGTGATATCTCTTAAGTATGGTAACCCCATAACTAGCACCTCTAACACGTCCAGGATGTTCTTTTGTTTGTAACGATTGACCCAATATATCCTTGTGACCAATGGGTATAAATTCTCCCGAATGGCTCTTTCTTTCATAATCTTCCTGCAAATTAAGTAATCACTATATAAGCTTAACACTTGATAATATGAATGTAAGTTATAATCAACATATTTTATGTTAAACTTAATTCATTTACCATCAATTCTATTGCTTTTTGGGCAGCTTCATTAATTGGAACTCCATCTCTGAATGCGTGTGCCTCCAAGTAATGTGTCTACTTGGGATAATTCCATCCTGAAAATTGGTTTTCTATAATAATAGCAATTATCAAGTTAGATAGATAAATGTTATATATAATCACATGAAATCAGGCACTTCATACAAGTTGTAATACCAATGACTCTTCGGTATTTGCAATACTTCTTCGACCAGTATAATTTACGTACACTAACTGTTCTCTATTTTGTTTGGACTCCTTGCTCATATCCTACAAAAACTAACTTGTATCAGTAAAACACTTTATATATGTATATATATAGTATGTATTCAATGAAATTGATTTATATGTCATTACCTTAAAAGTGTCAGTTTGTGTCCACTCCACAAACCAATCCCATTGTTCTTGTGTAATAAAATCATACTTTTCGGGGGGTGTTCTCAACAAATCTGGAAACTCAAGATTAGCCACCATGTGCTCTTTGTATAACTTATGCTTGTGTTTCCTCCACATATCACCCAACTTCTTCATGGTATATACTCGTGCTATCTCTAAGTCGATATTGGGAAATATAAAAGTTGTCTACATAAAACATGTACACAATATTTATAACCATGCATGTATTATGATAATCATTGAATTCAAGTAGAATAAGCAAAGAAAAATTATTACTTACTATCACATCCTGCCACAAAAGTTCCTTGCAATCGTGAGGCATATCCGTCCATACTTTGTAATTAATTGGAATTGAAGATCGTGCTAATACCCCCAAATAACTAATGAAATCATTAGAATTTTGTCCAATAGGTATGTTTTCTGAATTAAATAGTATGGATGTCCTAATCCCTTCACTTCTTAATTTCACTAACTTATTCATTTGGGTACGACCTCTAGTTTTCTTCTCCGTACTACCACTTGAACGTTGAGACAATTCCATCCTGCAATATCACACACATTTTTATAAGTACACATATAATATCATGTTTAATTAACAACAAAATATATTAAGAAATTAATTAAATTAAAGTATAACTTACAAATACATAATGAGTATAACATTATTTTTCTTTGTCATGTACAATCCACGTTCCTTCACACTCAATTCGACAATAATCAACATTGTCATCTTCTTGTTGGTCTAACATGTTACTTTCATCTAACAAACTAACAACCTCCTCATGCTCCATTACGATGTCTCCTAATACGTAATATTAAGAGTGTCATTATAATCCCGACGAGGAGGAGCTAAGACATTCCACCATTGTTTCTCTTGAGAATCATGAATGTAGAAAACTTGTTTAGCTTGTGAGGCCAAAATGAAAGAGTCATTAACATGTGACTTCTTATTCAACCAATGTGAAACCAAGTGCATCCTTCTTTATTCCATGTTTGCTATCCACCCAACTACACTTAAATAAAGGAATTCTAAACTTTACATAATCTAGATCCCATATTTCATCAATAACTCCATAATAATGAATGTCTCCTTCAATAGGTTGCATATCTTTGGCACTTGAAAATTGCATAGTTTTTGCAATTATAGAAACTCCACTATTTTGGGTAACACGATTGTCACTTCTATTTTTTGTTTGATAATGGGTCCCATTTATGGTATAACCATGATACTTAATGACATTAAACTTCGGACCTTGTGCTATCCATCTCAATTCTTCAGAGATATTACAACTTGTTTTATTCAATTCATTTGCAATCTAAAGCACAAAATTACCACATTTAACTCATTAGTAATTAGTAATAAATATAATGAATTAAATCTATAATTGACTAGTAAATACAAATTATAATTCACTTACTTGAGCTTTCAACCAATATATAAATGTTCGATTATGTTCATTTAATATCCATTTTTCTCTCTTATTTTGGTTTGTATGACGAATATGCTTCATATGTTTCCTACAAAAATAATTGATTTGTGTCAAAGTAAGATGAACATTTAATGATTAGAACAAAAAAAATAAAGTATGAGGAGTACACATACTCGATATAAGGTTGAACTACTTCCAAGTTGTTCAAAACATTACTATGTGCTTGTTCCCAAAGTGCACGATCAATAGAATCAACCCACCCACTTTTATCTGGCTTTCCGGAGATGCTTTCACAATTTAAGTGCTTAATCAAGTCAACTGAAAGACCAATTGGTTTTACTCCAATTAAAAATTCAGAACAAAATTCTATTGCTTCCTCTGCCACATAACACTCTGCCATGCACCCTTCTGGACGATTACGACTACGAACGTAACCTTTAAGTACACTCATATGTCTTTCAAAAGGGTACATCCACGTTAAGTACACAGGTCCACATAACTCCAACTGTTTTGTGAGATGCACTGTTAAGTGTATATTATGTCAAAGAATGATGGTGGAAAATACTTTTCAAATTTACATAATGTGAGCACAACTCTTTTTTGAATTTCTTCAAGCCTTGTAACATCCACAGACTTTTTGCATATATCATTAAAAAACGTACACATATCTATGATTGCACTCCTAACATCCTTAGGCAACATACCACGTATTATAACGGGTAATATTTGTTGTATTAAAGTGTGACAATCATGAGACTTCATTCCATTCAATTTCCAATTTGAAGTGTTAACCAAAGACTTTATATTAGAGGAATATCCAGAAGGAACTTTAACATTGGATAGTGCTTCCATAAAATTTTTTTTCTCCTCTTTAGACAAAGTAAAACACGCTGGAAGAAGAAAAGTGCGACGGTCCTCAAATTGAGGATGCAACTTTGGACGTAACTTCATGTCTGCTAAGTCCAATCGAGCACCTAATCCATCTTTTGTTTTTCCAGGAATATTCAACAAGGTGCCAAGAATACTATCACACACATTTTTCTCAATATGCATAACATCAAGAAGGTGTCTAATTGGCAAATGTCGCCAGTACTCTAATTCAAAGAATATTGATCTCTTCCTCCAACATATTAAAGTATTTAAAAGTTTTTGTTGTTCTTTTGATTTATCACGAGGAAAAGTTATTCCTTCAACTTCTTTTAGAATATCATCTCCAGTTGGTGGTAATGGAGCTTCATTATATTCTTGTGTTCCATCAAAACATCGTCTTTGATTTTTATATTTATGCCCAAGTGGAAGGAATTTGCGATGACCTCTGTAACACATTTTATGAGAATGGGCTAATTTATCCGCATATGTGTTTGTGCTACAAACTGGACAAGCAAAATAGCCCTTCACAGCATGACCAGACAAGTTACCATACGCAGGAAAATCATTTATAGTCCACATTAGAATTGCCTTTAAGGTGAACTTCTCTTGATGATATGAATCAAATACTTCAATGCCATTATTCCATAAAATTTTTGAATCATCTATTAATGGCTCTAAAAACACGTCAATATCATTCCCTGATTGCTTAGGGCCTGATATCAACAATGTTAGCATCATGAACTTCCTTCTCATGCATAGCCACGGTGGGAGATTATAATTGATCAACATAACGGGCCAACAACTATACTTAGTACTCATTGAGCTATACGGATTGATACCATCAGCTGCAAGTGCAAGTCTAAGATTTTTGGGCTTTGATGCAAATTCAGGCCACTTTTCATTGATGAGGTTCCAAGAACGAGAATGTGATGGATGTTCTATTTTACCATTAACAACCTCTTGAGCAGCATGCCATGATAAATTTTTGGATGTATCAATGCTTCGAAACATCCTTCGAATACGTGGAATAGGTGGAAAATACCACAACACCTTTGCAGGTATTTTTTTTATTTTTCATCTAATCCAAATTTGGACTCTTTCCACCTTGATTCCTTACATATAGGACATTCACGTGCATCTGTATACTCTTTCCTATATAGTATGCAGTCATTTCGACATGCATGTATTTTCTCATATCCCATACCTAGCTCATTAAGTGTTTTTTTAACATCATACATAGAATGAGGTAATTTATGATCCTCAGGCAACATATCACCTATTACAGTCAGAAGTTCTTTAAAATACTTATCAGGTATTCCACACTTCGCTTTAATATTGTACAATGTGACTAATGCAGAAATCTTAGTGTACTTCTTACACCCATTCCATAATGGTTTTTTCAGCATCCTCTAAAATCTCATTAAACTCTTCACCCAACATATCGGCATTCAAATTATCTTGCACTGCATCTAACATTTCATTAGTATCAACAAAAGCTTCTTCACGCTTTCTCTTTTGTTGTGTAGGGGACGCATTGGGGAACTCATTACTATTCTTCATAATTTCTTCCCCATGCCAAAACCATATCTTATAACTTTTGTCAATACCATATTTGAATACATGATTTCGAATTTTCATAACATTATGTCCTTTTCGGTTCCCACATTTCAGACAAGGACACTTAATTTTTTCATGATTACTTGCATTATCAGCAGCAAAAGTAAGAAAATTTTCAAGCCCTCCACTAAATTCATTTGACCTTCTATCCATTGACATCCAAGACTTATCCATTTAAAAACCTAATTAAAAAAAAAAAATAATATATATATATATATATATATATATATATATATAAACATTATGTCAATGAACATATATAATATTGTGAAATAACAAGTGACACAAATATTAAAAAAAAAGAATCAAATAATATATATATACAAATACAAACAACATTAATTCAAGTCAAAAAAAATAAAAATATATACAAGTTATACAACATTAATTCACAATCAACATATAACATTATATAATTTTTTATCGCACTAGCAATGCTGCAGCAAAGTATACCAGTAACTAGAATTGCAAAAATTCACAAAGGATTCTTCCGAATCTGCAATGTTTATATATTCTATGACTCAATGAAACATATTCCTATGCAAAACTGAATCTAAGAACAACGTTCATGCACAAATTCTTTTGAGTTATGTGAAATAATTATATATTCCTATATTAATTTCTTCACACTATTCTAGCTTTATCCAACTTAAATTAACCTTTTCAGATTCAATTTTAGTCTACCAACCTATCAATTGTTGATCAAACAATCAATAAGAATAAATCAATTAATCAAGCATAGAATAACTAGCACCCTTAACCAAGCAAAGCACAAGTTTATAAAATTAAAGCACAAAGTCTACATACGCTCGCACATCCACAACCCTAACTGAATGAAAATTTAGCCAAGCATATTTATAAAATTAAACATCAAATCATCCATGGTCAACATCAGATTCATAGAGTTATAGAGATTTGGAAAAACAATAAAAGAAAAATAGAAGAAGGAATAAATTAATAAAACCCCCTTTTATTGAATCTCAATCAATTGGATTCAAAATCTCTAATCTCTTTTGCTTTCTTCAATGATTGTTCTTGCAAATCAAGCCTTCAATTGGTCTCTTTCCAGATCCCTCTTGCTTCCCCTGTTTTGCGTCCCAATCTGCTGCGAGGTTGTGCTCTGTTTTGCGTCCCAAATCTGATCTGAAATTGTGCTCTGTTCCTCTCTATTTTGCTACTCGTTTTTCTGCAGTTTTGGTGCCCAAATCTGCCTTGTATTTTCTGCCTCACGTCTGCCCTTGCTGCTGCCCAGATTCTGCTATATATTTGGATTTATTTTGCTCCCAGAATTCTGCCCAGAGCTGTCCAGTTTTTGCCCTAACTGCTGCCGCACAAAAAACTAGTGAAATCAGCCCCTCAATTGTGTATTTAGCTTTAGGTTTAATTGGAGACAATTTTGGGTGTGTTAATTTCCAATATTATCCCTAAAAAGGTGAGTTAATGAAAGCCCAAAATTGTCCTTTTGTTGAGAGTCCAAATCAGCCTTTAAATTTTAATTCCAAGTCAGCCTCTGTTTTCTGCGTTGTTTTTCTGGTATGGTTTTGCTGCAGCAATGCTGTAGCAAAGCTGCAGCAAAGTTATATTTTTGCATTTTCTTTGTTGTTTTCTTTATTTCCTGCAAGGGCAATGAAAATATAATGAGTGCACATCAAAATATAATTCTTTTTGACACATTTCATAATTATTTTGAATTTATTATCAAAGAATTCATTTAAATCACAAAATCCACAAATAGTGTATAAATGATTATAATGTGTGGATATTCCCAAATTAACAAGCAAGTATTTATGAATAAGAGCTAATAATACTCTAATAAATTAGCGTTATCACATATGTATATAATTTTTTCCATGAATAAATATACAATAATATATAACATTATAAATAATTAATAATAATAAACAAAATAAAATAAAAAAATTAAAACATATATATATATATATATATTAACGGCAACTATATGCACATATAGAAATTTTCATGAACAAATATAAAATATGCATGAATAATAATATCATAGCAATTATAAATAAATAATGATAATATTTATTTTTAGGCAAAAATTCTCAAAACATATATATTCAAGGCATATAGCAAATATGGGTAATAGAGTTCATGAACTAATTAAGAAAAAAATCAAGTACATTACTCAAAAAAGTGTAAAAAATACATACCTTGAAGGAGAAAAGTTGATGGTGGCGGAAATGGAGGTCAAAATGGGACCTTTGGTGGCTGAAATGGTGGAGGAAAAAAATGGAATTTTTCGGTTGAAATGGGAGAAAAAACTAGGCGGTTAATGGTTGAAAACCGTACAACACGGCGGCGGCAGCACTCACGCCGTCGGAAAGCAGCCGGCAACGAAAACACCCAAGCAAAACCGGTCACGTATGGCTTAGGGAGGGAGGCGGCGCTGGATATTGTGGGACAAGGGTGGGCTCGGGTGGGGAAGGAAATAACATTTGTGTGGAGCCCGTGGATGTGGAGACCTAATTAAATGATTTGACCTACGGGTACGGTTGTTAACCGTACCTAAAAGGCTACGGGTACAGTTAACAACCGTACCCGTAGGTTAATTAAAAAACTTTTAGGTACGGTTAACAACCGTACCTAAAATCCGTATCTATAGGATTTTAGGTACGGTTGTTAACCGTACCTAAAAGTTTTTTAATTAACCTACGGGTACGGTTGTTAACTTTACCCGTATCCTTTTAGGTACGGTTAACAACCGTACCCGTAGGTCAACTTTTAGGTATGGTTAACAACTGTACCTAAAAGTTTCCGTAATTTTTTGAAAAAGTTTCGCGTTTTGGTTCACTTTTAGGTACGGTTAACAACTGTACCCATAGGTAATTCTTTTAAAATACACGGCCAACCGTACCTATAGCTATTTAGGTATTGTTGTTATCAAATTTTTAATTTAACAACTGTACCTATAGGTATATATTGTTGTAGTGTAGGGCACGCATTGCACAATGTTATTATGCTAACAATTTTTAGGTGCTCGTTGGACAGGTTCAATTGCTCGTGTGATTCAAGTGGATTGGAACATTGGTCTAGATCCATTGGTCTAGATCCATGCACTAACCATGTAGAGACTGTGGAAGGCTACATTGAGGGCTTCCTCTGTGAGGAGTAATTTAGAATCTAGATTTGTACTTGAATACTTTTCTTCATAGTGGATAGGTTAAGTGGTTCGCTAAATCAATGATTTTTTTCATAGTTCATTGTTATGAGCTATTGTTTTCATCTAAAAATTCTGTGTCGTATTTACTTTCTATTTCTATACTTTTTTTATTGTGTGTTTATATGTCTGGCTGTTGAGTTTAGGTTATATAATTAAGAATTGAATAAAATTAATAATAACTTATTCACTCCTTCTAGGTATATTTGATTCGTAATTTAGAACTTTTCAATTTAATTTATGTATTAAATTAAATTATTATTGTATTGTCAATATCGTGATAAATCATTCAATTTATATTGTGTTTGGATTATATTTCTCATAAAATAATTTTATTATGTGACATTTCAATCGTACGCTTCATAGGTATCCATTACATGAACGAATTGGGTTAGGTCAATCTATTTATGACTGATTATATTTATATTGAATTAATCATATTTATGTCGAGATCATATCAAATCTTATATTAAGTTAAAAATATACTAATAAAAATTATTAATAATTACAAAAGTGCTTATTTTGGTTGACGACCAACTTGCTTTTTTTTTTTTTTTTTAGTTTTTCTTCAACACGAATACATACTAAAATGTTCAATATATATTTTTTATGAATAGTTATTTTGATAGTTTTATTGTAAATTAATTTTACATTTACCATTGAATAATTTTAATCAAATTAAGTATGAGAATTCATACATTTCATGATTACCTATTTAATGAGCAGGTCGAGTTAAGTCAATTCATTTATGAGCTAATCATATCTGTGTTAAATTAATTATTTTTGTGTCGAGATTATATCATATTACATATTAGTTTAAAAAATACTAATATATATTATTTTTAAGCAAAAAAAATGCTTATTAAATTCAATTAAATCATGTCTCATGTACTTCTAATATTAACTTCTTAGTAGTAATAAAAATATTAATAAATAATCTTATACATGTTTTCATATTATATGATTTATTATATATAAATAATCTTATAAATGTTTTCATATTATATATGACTTATTTATTAAATGAAGTTATTTAAGTGTTGTCAATATTTTGCTCAATGTTAAGTTTGTATTTTGTTTAGATTCTATTTATCAAAAAATAGTTTTTATTGTATATGATAATTCATATACTTCATGATTATCTATTTAATGAATAAATTGAATTTGGTCATTTTATTTATGAGATGATCATATTTAAGTTAAATTAATTATTTTTATGCCGAGATCATATCATATAATATAATAATTAAAAAATTCAATTAACATATCATGGCTCTCGTATTCATAATATTAACTTATTAAATAATAATAAAAATATTAATTAAATAAGGTCATACATGTTTTTTATATAATATTTTACTTATTTATTAAATAAAAATATTTAAAGATTATTAATATCGTGATAAATTACTTAATTTATATTGTATTTAAATTTTATTTCACGTAAAGTAGTTTTGTTTATTATTTTTTTTTACTAAATTAATAATATAATTATTCATTTGTTTTGAGAGTATTCATGCCACCACTTTACAAAAAGCTTTTAACCTTAATTTTTTATTTTGTTATAATGCAAGTAACTTAAAAATTTATATTTAATTTTTTTATTTATAAAATAAAGAATTGTAAATATAATAATATTAGTCAATAATTAATACTATTATATATTTATACAATTTAAATTATTCATTCATGCATATACATGGGTCCAAATACAAATGTATTAAAAATATAAGAGTAATATTAAATAATACGAAAAAAAATTATATAAATTAAGTGCATAAATATGTAATATATTTTGACAATTTAAAAAATATATAATTATTTTATATATAAAATAAGGTCATTAATATACAAATATTTACATTAATATAAAGCAATAAAGAAAAAGTTTCTTTTCACATTATTTATGAGCCGATAAAAGTTTCTTAAATAGTAACATACACATCACTCGTATAAAAAAATTTTATTGGCTAAGTTACACCTTAAATAATAAACATAACACAAATTTTATAATATATATTCGATTGTTATATAAGTGTTAGAAAAATTATTATTCTATTTAGAATATCATTTTCTAAATTAAAAACATTTGCTAAATATAACTATATCGAAAGTGGCACTGGCCCACGGAAATAATTTTCCAAGGATAGAGCAGCATCATAAATGCTAGTTGGCAGAACTCAGAAGCAGCTTCATCGTTTCATAGTACAACCTCTTCCAAGCGATAATAATAAAATAAAATCAATCTCTTGTCGATGGAAGTGATGACCCAAGTCAATTTACCAAGGGCAAAACTTGGCTCTCAGGGATTGGAGGTAAGCTTCTTTTGATTTTTCTTCCATTCTAATTTAGAGCCGTGCTTAGTTTTTCTGATGGGTTTTCTCAACTTTACTTGAAGCTTTAGCAATCTAATACAAACGGCATATTTGAAAGAAAATCAAGCGAATATTCATGATCGAAACCCATATTTATTTACCTCTACTCTATTTCTCTATTTGGTATAGATTTTTTGTTTTTGTTATGTCTTGTTGCTTGTGAATTTGTTGGCAGCTTAATTGTACGATTTGATGAGTGTCAAATCATTCTGAGCAAATTTACCGAGAGTTTTATGTTTATAGTTTGTGACAGTTTATTGGTTTCTACAAATTTAGCTCTTGGACTTTACTCTTCTTTCTTTGTTTCTTCCTGGTTCCTGCTTCCAGTCAACTTAACTTCTCAGCAGATGCTTTACAATTAAAAAAAAATTATTAATTTTGCTCACTACAGCCTATGTGTCAATTAGGTATAAATCTTGCTAGAGTTGTAGAGTTAGCGATCACTTCTCCTAAAAGTTCAAAATACTAGATGATAGACTAACTATGTTATTTGGGTCTTAACGCTTCCCTTACTTGATGGGCTTTTTTCTTTTTGTTTTTAACACTCCCTAAACAATGAGTTCTCATTTGTGAAATGAGTAGACAATTGTTTGGGCTTTCATTTGTGAGTTGAGTATATAGTTTTGAAGGTTGAGTATATAGTTTCGAAGGCCTATCAAATAAATTTATATATAATATCATCGATTGAGTAGATGATTGTGATGTACTCTCACTTATGGGTTCAGAAGATAAATTTTGAAGCTCATTAAATAGACTTAGACAAAATTCTATCAACTGAGTAGATGAAGAACTCATGAAGTGGAAATTGAGTTTGAAGTCGGGTATAAATGAATAAAAGAGAGGTACATTTAATATTAGTGAACATTTTGGTATTGGGGAGGTTCAAAACCTCGTCCTCTTATATCATGCTAGAGAAGAGTTAATAATGAATTCTTCTAAAATATCAAGCTATTAAGAGGTGAATTAACTATCATTTTATATGTTTTTTGGGTCTTAACAAGTTTTATTAAAAAGTCACCGTTATCAAATAAATAAATAAATAAAAATGCTCAAAATTAAATTTCTGTACTTTAGAAGGGACTGTTGACAAAATTGAGTCACAGTAGACAACATAGTTTCTTGTTACTTATTCCATGCACCATCAGGTTATCCCCCAGTTTCTCTATTCTACTGGATATGGATCATATAAGTCAAAAAGCCTAAACAACTAAGTGAGAAAAGGCATTAATTAATTCCTAATATGATTATTAATGTAGCAGATACAAACGAAAATATTAGTGGATCTATTAAATGATTTTTGATTTTCTATCTTCAACTAGTGCTAAACCTTCATGACACCAACATCAAGTATTTATTTCATTTTTTATTTTTATTTTTTTTCAGGTTTCCATTCTCGGGTTTGGCTGTGCAGGACTGTCTGGTGCATATAATGCTCCCTTATCTCATGAAGCTGGTTGTTCAGTTATTAAAGAAGCTTATCAAAGGGGAATAACCTTTTTTGATACATCAGATATGTATGGTCATAACCATGATAATGAGATCATGGTTGGCAAGGTATTATTACTATTATGTGTTCTTAGTTGTTACTTATCAATATTCACTTTTCAAATTTCAAATGCACAAAAGTTTCTGTTGCTAGCCAAAAGAAATTATTAGAGCCAGAATGTGTGATGTGTAGAAACTTACTTGGAATAACATTTACATATTCAATAACAAGGTCACTTTTGATCTTTTCCTAGGCCTTAAAACAGCTTCCACGAGAAAACATTCAGTTGGCAACAAAATTTGGTTTTGCTTTGTCAGAGGATCGACAATTTGTGATAAAGGGCTCACCTGAATATGTGAGAGAATGTTGCAAAGCAAGTCTTAAGCGACTTGATGTCGAATACATTGATCTCTATTTTCAGCACCGTGTTGACACTTCAGTGCCTATAGAGGATACAGTAAGAGTTGAATCTTATGATTGTTTATGCCTAGGCCTATTTTCTATTTAATTTATGTTTGCTTCTTAATAAATTTTTGGTGGTAGATGATGGAGTTGAAGAAGCTAGTAGAAGAAGGAAAAATCAAGTACATTGGACTATCTGAAGCAAGTTTAGACACATTAAGAAGAGCACATGCAGTTCATCCCATCACTGCCCTACAAATGGAATACTCTCTCTTGGACTCGGGAAATTGAAGATGAAATAATTCCAATTTGTCGGTTTGTTAATTTATACCTAGCTACATTTCATTAGTCCTCAAACTTTTACAACATTCATACACAGTTCCCAAACTTTTAAAATGAATGATTTAGTCCTAAAAATTTTAAAATTTCATTCATAAGTCTCAAAAATCGCAAATATGTATTTAAGTAGTCAAGTTAGGACATATGTATAAAGTTTTAGAAGATTAATGACTAAATAATACAATTTAAAAGTTCAAGGACTTGTGTACAAGTGAACTTTTAAGAATTTGAGGACTGAATTAGATGGATTAAAAGTTTCGAGGCTTATGTGTGAAGATAAAGCTTAGTAAGATGAATGGCCATACAAGGTCCCTACTTTTTCTCTTGAAAAATAATTCTAAGAAACAGTTTAGTCCATGAATATGAAAAATGAACTTTTAGTTCTTTAGTTTAAAAAAAGAGATACTATAAGGACATTTTCACGAACCATTGTTTATCAAAATGCTTGTCCTTAAAGTGTCTTTTTTCAGTGTAAAAGACTAAAAGTTAGCACTTCTATTCATTTTTAATGAGGTGACAAATATGACTGGATGATAAAGGTCGGTCTAATTGTTTTATCTAGTTACATCCTGCCACCGCAATAGAGATTTCATCTCTAGTTGATATGAGAATAACTTTACACTTAGAAAAAAGAAAAAAATTACTTGAAACAATACTCCTAAAATTTTTAATAATAAAAAAATACTTTAATAATATTGAACGTAGTTTAACTAGCAGAGTTCAATATTGAAAGAGGTCTAACTAGTCAGAGTTCAACTTAAACGATGGTCAACTGGCCAATTAATTCAAATAAAACTCTTAAACTAATTAAAAAAATAATACTTTAATAATATTAAACGTGTTGTAAGTGGCTGGATTATAACATTAAAAGGGATTTAATTGGTTGGAGTTCAATTTAAACGATGTCCAACTAGTCAGTATTCAATATGTAATGTTTGGCATGAGCTTTCGATATGAGTTGGATATAAGAGGTAATATTTTTATTGTTACAAGTTTTAAAAAATATTAAAAATGTTGCTTTCTCTGCTGGAGTATTTTTTTATTTGCTTCCCACTTTACATAAAACATATAATTATAAATCTATAGTGTAAGACTTTTACCTGACCTAGCTTTTGAGCATTTTTATTTATGAATAAACAGAGAGCTTGGTGTTGGAATAGTGGCATATAGCCCCCTAGGCAGAGGATTCTTTGGTGGAAAAGCAGTTGTAGAGAGTATACCTAATGAGAGTTTTTTGGTATGCACAAATCAATAATCAATTCCATAAAATCATATTCTACTTTTGAATCTGTTTCATATATATACATGAAAAGATCAGCATTATATTGTATGCATATCTTTGGTTATTTTATAGCAAACAAGTTAAAAGTAATATAGTTCTCATATTATGGTCTTTCAAGTACAGACTTCACATCCAAGATTCACTGGGGAGAATTTAGAGAAAAACAAAGTTATATATAGTCGACTTGTTAAACTAGCTGTAAAACATGCCTGCACTCCCTCTCAGTTAGCTCTTGCTTGGCTTGTCAAGCAAGAAAATGATATAATTCCAATCCCAGGTATATAGGTTATTTGCTATTTCTTCCCTTTACATTTTAAAATTTTTCTTCTTTCTCTAATCTTTAATTATTTTTTTTTGCCTTAAATAGGATATACATGTTATATATAATCAAATTGATCCTAAAATAACATGTCAATTGTACTTTTTATGTACATTTGTACACATTGTACAATGTACATAAACTAATATATGTATATATACAACTAACATATTATTTTATGCTCAATGATGTGCAATATATATGTACTATTTTGGTTTTAATTTTTAGAAAAAATAATTTAAAAAAAAGTTACTATAGGAGCTTTTTTTAAAAAAAAAATAAAAAAAATCCAAAACTATAAAACTTTAAACAAATTTGGACCTGAAATCTTTGCAAAATGAGCCCTTTACAAACTTTGCTCAATTAGTTTCGTCACCAATTTTATCAAATGGTGTGATTGTTATTGATGGGTTGATATATATTGTGCTCCTCTTATGTTCTACAATGATATATTACACAGGGACAACAAAAGTGCAGAACCTAGAGAACAATTTAGGGGCTTTGAAACTGAAGCTTACAAAAGAGGATTTGAAAGAAATTAGTAATGCAGTGCCTCCAGAAGAAGTAGCAGGGGAAAGAAGTCCCTCTTTTTTATCTAAATATTCCTGGAAGTTTGCCAATACTCCACTAAAATGAGTTTTTTAAAATACTTTATGCAAATAAAATGATCTATGAGGGGAAAATTTATTTGAATTCAAACTTCAATGTTTTCTTTGTCCATGAGTTTACATATTTATAGAATAGTAAAACTTGCAGGCCAAGCAAAAATAAAAAAAAATTGTTTTTTAAATATGCTTGCCTTTCAAGCACAAATAACATTACTTGTTATCCAAGCTTAAGTAATTTACTCATTCTCCGAGTACAAGTATAATTATTTAAATATTCTTAAGATAATCCTAAATGTTATTTATTTAAATTATATGTGTTGCATCACCACTTGACTGGTAAAAGTAATCATAATATTTAGGCAATAATGGCCGATATGTTTAACTTAGTGACATAATCTCCTATTGGTGAATTGTAAGGTTTTAGTTTCTAATTTTCATTGGTGTGTGAAAATTATAGTTATTTAAAAATAAATAAATAAATCATTTCTGATGGTTTATTTGAATTAACTATTCTTCATCTACGCTTGAATCTTCATTTCAGCATACAATTATTTTTTTTTAAATTTGCACCACTTACATACACTGGAATCAAACCTCTAACTTTTCGGTTTGCCTGTCTCACAAGAAAGTTATAGTATTACTATACTACAAGAATTCAGGCTATTTATACATACATTTTTAATTAGTTTTGTTGAAGCCAATTTCTATTGAGTCATGCTCTTGGAACACATCAATATGCAAGTCATTAGAAAACTATGTTAGAAAGAACGACATTGGAATGGTGTTATATTCACTCCAATGCTTAGGTTAGTTTTTGAAAAAAAAGTTAAGATTAAAGGAATTTTGAGGGATTTTGACTGGTGACCTTATGCATATTTTTTAAGTTTGAAAAATGACATAATCATATATAACTAATATCGATTAATGCCGGTGGCCTTGTAGCCCAATGGCAAAACATCCCTCCCAATAAAAGGGAGGTCACAAGTTCAACACTTGTTGGTGGACAAAAGTCCATTTAGCAAAAAAAAAAAAAAAAAAAAAAAACTAATATCGATTAATTAATATTTAAATATTAACTTAATTAATATGGAATTATTTAGAATATTAATGACATTCCATAAATATGAACTAAAACTTATAAATAAAGATATATTTAATTGTGTGTTGACTGTACTCATTTTACTTTTTAAAATTAATATGGACCAATTAAATAGGGCCACGTATATTTGTTAATTTTTCTATCCAACACAAGTCTCTTAGGCTGCCTAAGCCGCTTCAAGCAGGGTACATAGTCTAGTTCTCTCGCATAGATATGATGGCTCAGTGACAGTTGGTTCTGAGGCATCTTAAATTAATCATGTAGTTGGTACCCAAATATCTTTATACCAAAGAAATCTTGGGATCATGAGCTTTTCGAAGCTTGTTTTCGTGTTGCAATTGAGTCTTAGTTGTAAAGTTATGGCTGGTTAAAATTGGCAAAAAAGTTAACTACGGACCTACAAATTTGACTTCTCAAATTGGATATATTATGAGCCTAATTTTGCTAAATCCTCCCCACATGTGTACCCTTCGATTACTGGTTGATGGGAGGTTGAGACTGAGCCTTGCAATCTATATATAGATTTTGTCACTCTCAACTTCACCCTCCTCATTTCTTCTAGGCAGAGATTAGAGTTGATGTAGAGAAGAACCAAAGAATTGAATTTTGCTCCAGTCCACCCTTGATAAGTAGATCAAAATATATATTTTTTAATTTTTCTCCAATTGAATTTGAATGTTTGCATGAACACCATGAATCTTGAAGAACACATGCACACTTAATTTTTCTCTTTTTCTTCTATGTGAACCCAAAGTAGTTGGTCAAGAACTTGTCTAAAGGGTTGTGATGCAGCAATTAGTGCTACAATTATTGCCTGTAATTGTTGCAAATAATAAATGCTAGCACAAAGTCTTCATCTAAAAACCTACCCAAAGATATACAATGACTTTGGAAAATTTGCTGAAAATTTTAAGTTTCTATTTTGTTTTTTTCTTGCTTAATTTTCATTATAAATACCTGTATGCTGAAGTTCTCAACATCAACCCAATTAAAAATCAATTCTGATATTACCTTAGAACTTCTCTATGATAATTCTATTAATTCCTCTCATTTGAGACGTAAGCTAGAATGAAAGCTAGCAACCCGCTGCGTCAAGTGGTATTAGAGCCTTCCTCTGTATCAGACGAAGCTTTCCTGATTATCATCATCCTTCAACACAATCCCTACATCATCTAAATCATCCTATCTCCATCTTCAATCACTCCACTTATTCCAAAAAAAAAAAAATCCAGATATCATTAAGACCATATTACCACCTACATACGTACCAAACACTCACAAGAAAAAAAAAATCCTTACAGTAAGTGCTCCATCATATTGAGAGGCTGCTGCCATCACACAAGAAATTTTCATCACAAATATTTCAGTGTTTTCATATCCTATCTTTGCAAAAAAAAAAAAAAAAAGGAGCAAAGCAGAGTGGAGTAGAAGAAGTGAAGAAGTTAAGGAGAAAAGAAGTGAAGACGTTAAGAAGAGAAGAAGTGAGAATTGAAACTAAATAAGCGTGGGAATAGAAAAAGGAAAGAAGGGGAAGGAAAAAGAAAAAAGGGAAAAGGGAAAAGAAAAAAGGGAAAAGAAAAAAAAAAAAGAGTAAGAAGAAGTTGTCGGCAAGAAAGAAAGAAAAAAGAAAACAAGTGTCGGCAAAAAAAGAGAGAGAGAAGGTTAAAAAAAAAGAGGTTGATTTTTTTTTTTCTATCATTGTAAAAAACAAAAAAGTCTGATAGTGAGTCTACACGTCAAGCTCCAATAGTAGAGAAATATGCAGCAAAAGAGTCGGTAGATGCTCTTACTAGACAAATACAAAATTTAGAAGCATCATTCGAAAGACGTTTTCAAGTTTTGGAAGCAATTTTGCCTCAACGTCTTGGTGGACCAAACATCAATAATGAACTTCCAGTTCGTAGACCAGCTGAAGTCAATCTGCAGAGACATGATAATTTTTGAGGTAATTGTAGGAACCTCAGAAATAACATTGTTCTAGATGAGGACTCCAGTGATGATGATGAGTTACCAGTTCCACTAGAAGATAACCATGGACCTCGACAAAATGACTATCGCATGAAGATAAAGATACCACAGTTCGATGGTTTGTTTGTAATTAAAGAATTCCTTGATTAGTTAGCTAAAGTAGAAAAGTTCTTTGACTATTGGGGAACTGAAGAACACATGAAGGTCAAATTGGTTGCCTACCGACTCAAAGGAGGTGCATTAGCTTAGTGGGACAAATTGCAAATGACATGCATTCGGCAAAACAAAGACAAAGTTCAAAGTTGGCAACGAATGAAAAAGTTTATGATTAAACATTTTCTACCTCCAGATTATGAGCAAATACTTTTCAGTCGTTATCAACATTGTCGACAAGGATACTGCACAATGCAAGATTATGTTACTGAATTTCACAAGCTTGTAGCTCGAGTTGATATCCGTGAATCTAAAAATCAAAGAATTTCAAGATTCATTGATGGTTTGTGTGACAACATACAAGATGAGGTCTACAAGCAATCTCATAATACACTTGCTAGTGCTATTCAACTTGCCTTAAAAATAGAGGCACAACTCAATAAAAGAGTAGCACGTGGCCCTATATCTTCACAGTCTTCAGCAATTGTACCAAGATCCTTACCAAATAAGGGAAAGATAGTAGAAGTAGCACGTGATGATGTACCAAGGCCTAAACCACCCACTGGTCAACTAGCTACACGTCTGCAACGAGAACCAACTGTTAACCAAGCTTCTTCTAGCAACCCTTATGCTATACCTAGAGGAAATAAGTGTTACCGATGTAGACAAATAGAGCACAACTCTCCCCAATGCCGTCAAAATAGGCCAGTCAACTTAACCATTCATGATGATGACTTTGAGGGAGACGAAGATTACCGTGAAGAAGAAGATTTTGTAAAACAAGAAGAAGAAGATCCAGAAAGCATTATTCATGAGGATGAAGGAGTATCTTTAGTAATAAGAAGGTTAATGTATACCCCAAAGAAAGAAGAAGACCCACAACGACACAACATCTTTAAAACAAGGTGTACAGTTAATCAACGAGTGTGTGATCTCATTATTGATAGCGGCAGTAGTGAGAACATTGTTTCCAAAACCATGGTTGACAAGCTACAATTGAAGACACGCAAACATCCATCTCCATACCGTATTGGATGGATTAAAGATGTTGGTGAAACAAGGGTAACAGAACAATGCCTTATTCCTTTTTCAATTGGTAAATATAAGGATAAGGTTTTGTGTGATGTTGTTAACATGGATGCCTGTCACATGCTACTTGGAAGACCATGGCAGTTTGATCGAAAAACAATGCATGATGGTAGGAAGAACTATTACACCTTTTATAAAGATGAAGTAAAATTCACCTTGGCACCAATGACACAACAACACTACCCAACAAGCTTGGAGACAAAAACCCTCCTTTTAGTTCCAAAAGAAAAAGTTGTTCTGCAACAACTGCTTGATCAAATTCAACACCTCTTATTCAAATTTTGAGATGTTGTCCCAGAAGAATTACCTATAGGCTTGCCACCCCTTCGAGACATTCAACATCATATTGGCCTTGTTTCAGGTGCTAGATTGCCAAATTTGTCTCATTATCGCATGAGCCCTAAATAATATGAGATTTTGTAGTCTCAAGTTGAAGAAATTCTTCAGAAAGGAATGCTTCAAGAAAGCATGAGCCCTTGTGCTATACCGGCTCTTTTGACACCGAAGAAATATGGAATTTGGAGAATGTGTGTGGATAGTCGAGCCATCAACAAAATTACAGTATGCTATCATTTTTCGATTCCTCGGTTAGATGATATGCTTGATAGGTTGGCAGGATCAAATGTGTTCTCCAAGATTGATCTTCGAAGTGGATACCATCAAATTCGTATTCGACCTAGTGATGAATGGAAGACAGCTTTCAAGACTCATGAACGACTATATGAATGGTTAGCCATGCCTTTTGGACTATCAAATACACCAAGTACTTTCATGAGATTGATGAACCAGGTATTCCAACCATTCATTGGAAAGTTTGTTGTTGTTTATTTCGACGACATTCTAATTTATAGTTGAAGTGAGGAAGAACACTTACAACATATTCATGAAGTTTTCAACGCATTAAGGGTGAACAAGTGATGCACAAAAACTTGATAGTCAAATTTTGTATTTTATATAAGCTCGCAAGTGCACGAGTCACTTATAGTAAGCGACAAGTATACTCCCAAGATCGTCTCTCAAAGGAATTGCTGTGGTTTTAAAACGTTATCTATTTTCTTATTTAGTCAAACAAACAATCCTAAACATTCTAACAGTTGTCAATTGAAGAAAAGACTGTAAATTCGGAATCAAATAAAAGACTAAAATAAAATGGAAATAAAAGTGATCACAACCAAGGGGAGGATGATGGATGTAAATGGGAATATTAGTTCGCTATCCATTCATGGCAAAAACAAATTAAGCATTCAATTAAAAGTTGGATTTAATGATTTTTTCGCTAAACCTAGAAAATCTCAAATCAATGGCAATTTTCACTATGATCAACTAATTAACGTCTTTGGTCCGGATCATTAACTAATCAATCGGAATTAGCTCAAGGAAATAATTCTAACCACCTAAACTAACACAAATCAATGCAATCAATTTAGGCTCTTGTTCATAATGCACAATTAAGCAAAGATGGCGTTTCTAATGCCTAATTCTAAAAGTTTCTTTCTAACCACAAACTAAGGTTTGGTCCACCATTAATTCACAATCAGAAATTAATAAGAACATGAACAAGAATTAAATCCAAATCATATATAATTAAATTACAAAATTGTTCTTCCAATCATTGGAAGCAAAACTAACATCCCAAATACATATATTAGCCAACCATAACTAAATTGGTGTCAATCAATTTAGCCATGGAGGCAAACCACAAAATCAGAGAAGAGAAAAGATATTACAATAAAATTACCCCAATGAATCTTCTAGCTCCAAATCCTTGAACTTGATTGACCCTCTTTCTCAAATCCTTGGAGTAGCTTCAACAATGGAGGTTCTTCTCTTGATTTTGGGTTGGTTTTTGGGTGGAAAACCCTTGCTGCAGTAGCAGCTAAGGGGAGGCAGAAAATGGGTGTGAAAACTTGTGTTTTGGGAGAGTATAATGTTGTATTTATAGGGGGAGAGAAGTTGAAGACGCGTTTTAGGGTTTCTGGGCAATTTTGGCACCTCCCGCCGCGGCACAGGTTTTTCCCGCCGCGGCGCGCATTGAATTTCAAATCTTCGAGCCAAAGCAGAACCATCCCCGCCGCGGCGCACAATATTCATGCCGCGGCGCGTAACGTTTTCTTGATTTCCCAGATACAACCCGAGAGCCTCTCGCCGCGGCACACAATTTTCCCGCCGCGGCGCGCCATGTTTTCTTGCGCTGTAAATGCCCTTACATAGTATGTTGATTCTCGATGTAAGGCTTACGTTGATAAGATTTTGTTTGTCCCCCTTACATAGTGAACGACATCCAATGTAAGGCTTACATTTTTAAACACTTTTGCTCACTTTTTCCACATTTCTTCCCAAACCTACAAAACACAAAAATACCTTCCAAAACACGAAAATAATAAAATAAAAGATAAAATGAATGCTTAAAAACATAACAAAATATAGGTCAAAAATGTGTTCATCAAATACCCCCAAACCTACATTTTGCTAGTCCTCTAGCAAAACTAAAATTAAACTATACTAACCTAAATCACTTCCGTAGATTGTCACGGTTGCATTTAGCATATGCAACAAGCCTTTAAACCCCTAGGTTGCCCTAGTGGACGAGTTAAAGTCTCGTGAGGGTTTTCAGTGATGATTCCCACAAACATCAAACTAAAAGAAAAACTAAAATGACAAATAACAATACTACAAATAAAAACTACAAACTTATTTCAACAAAATTTCTCATGCTTCAGTTTATTCTTAGTTTATAATCGAAACTCATACATAAATTCATCCAATTATCTCAACATATTAAGGATTCATCATGCAAATCAATTTTGTATCACAAGTGCATACTCCAATACTAAAAAAAATATATATCAATATTAATTCCCCCAAATCAAGTGTTAAGAATCTAAATTCGTTTCAACTCTACTCCTCACAAGATAAAAAAAATTCACTCTTCATAACACACTGATCCTATGGGTTCAAACACTCAACAAAGTATATGCGAATAGAAGTTATGTAAAGAAATGAGCTAATAGATTCGCATATGATTAAACAAGAAAGGCTCAAAAAGTGTATAACATTGATCTCATGAAAGGAATCAAATGATAGGATTTATGAAGAAATCACATTACTCTTATCATGCATCAATTAAAATCCTCAAGTAAAAACTTCAAGTGTATGCCCTAGAATGAAGGAAAATGCATTGACTTTAAGGGAACTTATTTTTATTTTATTTTTATTTTTTTTATGTATTAACCATTCATACTTGAAGAATTTAGGGTCATAAGAAACTTATTATTTTTTTTTTTTTTTTTTTTTTTTTTATACAAAGACCCAAATACATATGTATTTTGTGAATGGATATAGGAATTCCCTCATATCTTTTAAAGTCAAACATGGATGAGATAGGCAAACACTCTACATTTTACTCAAATCATTTAATCTAAGCAATACAATTAAGCATATGATTCTTCATTAGATGTTGAAAATCCTATCATTCAATGCAAAAACCTATAGAGATCTTCTAACAATTTGAAATAATAAGAAAAGTGTTTAAAAGAGTAGAATAATGATTAACTCTCAGAATGAAACGTTAATGGCTCAACAATCATCTCACAAGGTAGTCTCCACTATTTGATTCTTAAACACAAAATTTGGGTTCATCTCAATTTCAATATTAAAAAGCATGAAGTATGAACTATGAACAAAAACCAACTTTTACAACTAACCTTGAATATGTACAAGAAATCAAACAAAACATGTATAAAGATTCAATTACTCACTTTAAATTAACAAGAAAGCATGATAGTTTTGTATCAAAAAGTTTTTATTGGAACCTATTTGTACCCCCAAACCTAAACTAAACATTGTCCTCAATGTTTTCAACTACGCACATGTTCAGAAAAGCATTTAAAAGGAACAAATAGAAAAATTAACTAAACTATAAGAAAAAGAAAAATATTACCTAAAATAGTGGGTTGCCTCCCACCAAGCGCTTTCTTTAACGTCTTAGCAAGACGTTGTTAATCCACTCCTATCCACCATCATCAAAAATCTTGAACTGTGTGATGTCGATTTTCCGAGCTAATATGTTATTAAGTGTATCCTTCCATCTCGGTAATTGTTTCCCATGAAGCACAGTACACACTTTCTGGTGGAAGTAGTAAGGAGAAGGATTTGGGGACGTACAAGTCTTAGGTTCTTTGAGTGGTAAAGGAGGTACAGAGAATTCCTCCTTGTTCTCCTTAGAAGGTTGTAGAATTTGATTTTCCTCAACTTGACCTTCTTTGAGAATTGCTTGCTCCCCATCTGAATTTTCTACACAAAGTGGTAAATCATTAGAAATTTCAGGAAAATAAATATTTTCAAAAATTTTACCACTTTGAAGGATTGTGTCATCCTTTACGTGCTCATCTTGATTGGGCAACTCTTCTTGTGGTAGAAGTTGTTCCGCTAGTTGCCCAATTTGCATTTCAATCCTTATCATAGAGTCTTCTAAGGAATCCATCCTTTGAGTATGTTTCTCTTGGTTTTCTAAACTAACTTGAATAAAAGTATTCAAGGTCTCCTCCAAGGTTGGTTTCTTAGGGTGAATGGGTAGGTCATAAGGATTGAAATATAAGCCTTGTATGGGGTATGGGACATAAGATGGGTTAGTGTTTGCTTCCCAAGAAAAATTTTGGTGATTTCCCAACTCGGGAATATAAGTATAGGGATCATTCCAAGATGGGTGATCATTCCATGATGGGTGATATCCCTCATTAGGATCGAAGTCCCGATTAATAGATGTATGGTAATCACCTGCAAAAGTGCAAACATTATCATTATGTCCATATAAACCACAAATGTCACATACCTCCATATTTTCTAGCTCTTGGATATCAGTATCCAGCCTGATTAAGTGCTCTTTTGAATATGTTGATGTAGTCTATGAACGGTACCTTTCATATACTAACAAAAACAACAAAGAAATCAAAGCACCACAATATATATCCCAGAGAAAAGAAAATAAATAACAAAAGAAATAAAATAAAACAAACAACTAAAACAAATGACTCAAACAAGTAAAAATAACTAACAAACCAAAAATAACAAAACAAAACACAAAAATTAACAAAATCACAAAAATAAAAAGAAATCACAAAAATAAAAAGAAATCACAAAAATAAAGAAATACGAAAAACAAACTAAACAGAAAATAAATAAACACTTTAAAACGCCAATTCCCCGGCAACGGCGCCAAAAACTTGATGCACAAAAACTTGATAGTCAAATTTTGTATTTTATATAAGCTCGCAAGTGCACGAGTCACTTATAGTAAGCGACAAGTATACTCCCAAGATCGTCTCTCAAAGGAATTGCTGTGGTTTTAAAACGTTATCTATTTTCTTATTTAGTCAAACAAACAATCCTAAACATTCTAACAGTTGTCAATTGAAGAAAAGACTGTAAATTCGGAATCAAATAAAAGACTAAAATAAAATGGAAATAAAAGTGATCACAACCAAGGGGAGGATGATGGATGTAAATGGGAATATTAGTTCGCTATCCATTCATGGCAAAAACAAATTAAGCATTCAATTAAAAGTTGGATTTAATGATTTTTCCGCTAAACCTAGAAAATCCCAAATCAATGGCAATTTTCACTACGATCAACTAATTAACGTCTTTGGTCCGGATCATTAACTAATCAATCGGAATTAGCTCAAGGAAATAATTCTAACCACCTAAACTAACACAAATCAATGCAATCAATTTAGGCTCTTGTTCATAATGCACAATTAAGCAAAGATGACGTTTCTAATGCCTAATTCTAAAAGTTTCTTTCTAACCACAAACTAAGGTTTGGTCCACCATTAATTCACAATCAGAAATTAATAAGAACATGAACAAGAATTAAATCCAAATCATATATAATTAAATTACAAAATTGTTCTTCCAATCATTGGAAGCAAAACTAACATCCCAAATACATATATTAGCCAACCATAACTAAATTGGTGTCAATCAATTTAGCCATGGAGGCAAACCACAAAATCAGAGAAGAGAAAAGATATTACAATAAAATTACCCCAATGAATCTTCTAGCTCCAAATCCTTGAACTTGATTGACCCTCTTTCTCAAATCCTTGGAGTAGCTTCAACAATGGAGGTTCTTCTCTTGATTTTGGGTTGGTTTTTGGGTGGAAAACCCTTGCTGCAGTAGCAGCTAAGGGGAGGCAGAAAATGGGTGTGAAAACTTGTGTTTTGGGAGAGTATAATGTTGTATTTATAGGGGGAGAGAAGTTGAAGACGCGTTTTAGGGTTTCTGGGCAATTTTGGCACCTCCCGCCGCGGCACAGGTTTTTCCCGCCGCGGCGCGCATTGAATTTCAAATCTTCGAGCCAAAGCAGAACCATCCCCGCCGCGGCGCACAATATTCATGCCGCGGCGCGCAACGTTTTCTTGATTTCCCAGATACAACTCGAGAGCCTCTCGCCGCGGCACACAATTTCCCCGCCGCGGCGCGCCATGTTTTCTTGCGTTGTAAATGCCCTTACATAGTATGTTGATTCTCGATGTAAGGCTTACGTTGATAAGATTTTGTTTGTCCCCCTTACATAGTGAACGACATCCAATGTAAGGCTTACATTTTTAAACACTTTTGCTCACTTTTTCCACATTTCTTCCCAAACCTACAAAACACAAAAATACCTTCCAAAACACGAAAATAATAAAATAAAAGATAAAATGAATGCTTAAAAACATAACAAAATATAGGTCAAAAATGTGTTCATCAACAAGTTGTATGCAAATCTAAAGAAATGTAGCTTTATGGCTGACTCTCTCATTTTCTGGGTTTTTTCATAAGTTCCAAGGGAATAAAAATTGATTAGGAAAAAGTGAAAGCCATTAAAGATTGGCCAATGCCAAAGATAATTACAGAAGTGCGAAGTTTCCATGGCCTAGCAACATTTTACAGATGATTTGTGAAGAACTTTAGTACTATTGCTGCACCTCTTACTGAATGTTTGAAGCAAAAATAACTTGTTTGGACAGATCAAACCGAGAAAAGTTTCACAACCCTAAAAGAGAAATTGACAAACGCACCAGTTTTGGCACTTCCAAATTTCGAAAAGATCTTTGAAGTTGATTGTGATGCCTCTGGGGTAGGAATTGGAGCTGTTTTGTCTTAAGAAATGAAACCAATAGCTTTCTTTAGTGAAAAACTCAGTGAACCAAGACAAAAATGGTCAACCTACGAACAAGAGTTGTATGCAGTTGTTCGAACATTACAACAATGGGAGCCATACTTAGTACAAAAGGAGTTCATCCTTAATACAGATCATTAAGCTCTCAAGTACCTCAACAACTCCTCAAAAGTGAATCGTATGCATACTCGATGGATTGCCTATATTCAAAAGTTCAGCTGATGCTTTGAGTCGTCGAGTTATGATACTAACTTCTGTTAGGGGTGAAATAATTGGTTTTGATTACTTGAAAGATTTATATGCAAATGATGAAGATTTCAAAGAAGAATGGCAAAGCTGTAGCAGTGGAGTTGCAAGCAAACATCAAATTCATGATGGTTTTCTATTCTATGAGAGTCGTTTGTGTATTCCTCGAGGTTCGCTTAGGGAACACATCATCAATGAGCTACATGATGGAGGATTGGGAGGACATATGGGTCGAGATAAAACCATCTCCTTGGTAGAGACTCGATATTTTTGGCCACATCTCAGACGAGACGTTGAGAAGTTTGTAAAACGCTATTATACTTGCCAAATTGCAAAGGGACAAGTCCAGAACACAGGCCTTTACACACCTCTACCAATTCCTGATGTTCCTTGGGAAGATTTATCCATGGACTTTGTTTTGGGACTGCCAAGAACACAAAGAGGTTCAGATTCTATTTTTGTTGTGGTTGATCGTTTTTCCAAAATGACTCATTTTATTCCTTGCAAGAAAACATCTGATGCTACGCATATTGCTCAATTATTCTTTCAAGAGTTGTTCGCTTACATGGTTTGCCCAAGATAATTGTCTCTGATCATGACAGCAAATTTCTTAGTCACTTTTGGCAAACTTTATGGAAGAGACTTGATACATCATTACATTATAGTAGCACATGTCATCCACAAACAGATGGTCAAACAGAGGTCACAAATCGATCTTTGGGTAACATCCTCCAGTGTTGGGTTCAAGAAAATCCAAGACAGTGGGAGAATGTCTTACCTCAAGTAGAGTTTGCTTACAACAATGTACCAAATCGATCCAGTGGCAAATCTCCTTTTGAGATTGTCTATATACGTCCTCCATTGCATACTTTGGATCTGGTTCCTTTGCCCAAATTTCCAGGAATGAACATTGTTGCTAATTACATGATAGATAAGGTAACCAATATTCATGGGATGTCAAGAGAAAATTGCAAGAGTCTTCCGCAAAGTACAAACTTGCTATTGATAAACATAAGCGATTTAAGTAATTCAATGAAGGAGATCTCGTGATGGTTTATCTGCGCAAAGAACGAGTTCCAGTTGGAGAATATAGCAAACTCAAATAAAAAAAAGATCGGACCATTTCACATTCTTCAAAAGATCAATGATAATGCCTATGTGGTCGATATCCCTGATGCTTTTGCAATTTCCAAAACATTCAACATCCAAGATCTACATGAGTATCATGGACATGAACCATTACCATACTCAACTGGAGGATGAGTTTTTTTCAAAGTAGGGGAGAAATGATGCATCAATTAGTGTCACAATTATTGCCTATAATTGCTGTAAATAATAAATGGTGGCACAATTTCTTCACCTAAAAACCTACCCAAAGATATACAATGACTTTGGGAGATTTGTTGAAGATTTTAAGTTTCTATTTTGTTTTTTCTTGCTTAATTTTCATTATAAATACCTGTAAGCTGAAGTTCTCAGCATCAACCCAATTAAAATCAATTCTAATATTACCTTAGAACTTCTCTATGAGAATTCTATCAATTCCTCTCATTTGAGACGTAAGCTAGAACGAAATCTAGTAACCTGCTGTGTCAGGTTGTTTGCATTTTTTTAGGAGCCTACATTTTCATGTCCTGCTGCTACCAATTTGATAAGTTTGCTCCTCGAAACACCAAGTCTGAGGGTAGAGCGCACAAACACACTACCATAAACATCACCACAAAAAAATGTCCATGAAAGTTGAAGTGAATGAAAATCTCAAAGTCAGGCTTAGTGAAGATGGCGTGTAACAAGAAGCATAGAACATAAGGGTCCCACAGGTAAGACAAATGGGACAGGATGACTTAACCATCGGGAGCCACGCTAGACACCAACCGATAAGACTAACTGACCAACCATGACGAAAATGTGGTTAGCCATCCTAGGCCCAGCGCAATAGCGGTTTGGATGTTTAGCTAGCTAGGGGGTCAACTGGTCAATTAGGTAGGCGGTATGAAGTCCATTGGCTATTTTGTGGCTACTGGCGATGATGGTTCTAGGTCCGGACTCTAGTCTGGCTACCTTTCTCGGTCGTTTCCATTGACACTTATGAGTTTGATTACGATGAAGGCCTTCCTAAGGATGTTCTGGATTTTAGGCCAGAGGCTAACCCTAATTATGAGGTTGATTCGTTGGTGGCGACTACTACCAAAACCATGGTTGACAAGCTGATTAAGATATTTGAAATCCCATATGACATTGGAATTTAGACATGATGTTGTTCCCAGTAGTCCCCTTACTGGAAGATTATAATCTTTTTAGATCAATTTTTTTTGGTTTAAGACTTCCATTCTTGCCATTTGGAAGATTTTGATGTCCTACTATATCTTATGGAAGGAGCATGGTGGGGATCTAACTCTAGAGGAGTTTAGTTCCTTGTATTATGCTCAGGCTGTGTAGAGAGGTTGGTTCAGCCTTAGTAACCGTACATTGATTGAAGATTTTCCTAAGTCCAACAAAGTATGGCACTTCTTCTGGTTCATTGTGATGTGGCCAGTTCTAAACTTGGCCCTACACCTATTGAGTTTGCGTGTAACGGTAAGCTATTTGCATGTGTTCGGCTTACTGCATCCTTTTTTTTTAATGTATTCTCTTGCTAACCCCTTTTTTTGTTGCAGTGCCTTGGGAGCAGGTTAGGTTTACCAATGAGAGATAGAGATTCATTGGCAACCTGTTTGCTCTAGTCCCTAGAGATCATAGCTGCAACATATTGGTTATAGCAGAGAGGATAGCATATTGGAGACTTCATCTTCTTCGTCCATACCCAGAACTTTGATGGTCCACCTCCCAAAGGTATGTGCTTTGGATAACAATTGTTAGAGTTGGAAAATAACTTCATGTTACTTACTTTTCCTTTGTGTACTTTGCAGAGATAACTTTTAGTCATTTTACTTCATAGAAAGGCCCAGCTTCCAATGCTTACCAGTTCGTATAAGCATATGCTTGGAAGGAAAAGGGCTTATCAGCAGGGGCGGGGCTGGGGGGCTCGAGCCTTGGCCGATTTTTTTTTATAAATGTAAAATTACCATTTTACCCTCTACTTGCGCCTGCGCTTGTGCCTCGAGTTTTCCATTCCACTCTAGCTTGCGTCTGCTCACGCTGCCTGCCCTCCTCCATTCACGTGATTCGCTTAGTGATGTGCAAATTATAGTACTCGCAAGTGTACGAATCACTCGTAGAAAGTGATAAGAAAACCTTCGAGGTCGGTCTCTTAAGGAATTGTAATAGTTCTAAATAACCTTTTTCTTAATCTAAATAGAGTCCTAAAGCAATTAAAACACTAATTAAATAGAGTTCTAGTAACACTAAAACTCTAAATAACTAGAATCCTAAACCTAATAAAACTGTAAACAGAGTGTGATTTGTAGCAAGATCAATGGTAACGAACAATTAACGAAAGCAATTGCACAAATTAAGAATTAACTCAAATAGATTTTAAATATCAATGGAGGATGTATGGACGTTTAGTTTGGTTGGCCATGCTTATATCGAAAAGTAACATGAACGTTCTAATAAACAATTTTTACCAGCTTTCCTTTTAATTACGAAAATTCCTACGATCGGGTAATTCTCTTTGTTGATTAACTAAATAATATCCTACGATCGGGTATATCAATTAGCAACTAAATTATGCGCAAGAAAAATATGCCAATCAAACTAATGCTATGACTAAGCCATTAATTTGAAGCTTCGATTAAGTTCAAAATATAGTTAAGGTGTCATTCTTAAAACTAAATTCTTAGATTTTTCAACCTAACTATGAATCTCAAATTGGCCCATAAAAGTTCACAATTAAATATCTAAACATGCTCTTAATCAAAAGGTAAATTTATTTATTTCAAAACAATAAAACATTCACCACAACAATTCTAGCAAACATGGCAATACAAACTAAACATCCATAATGAAATTAGCCGTTCATGTTCATATTAAAATTTATAGACAAATATAATGTGAACATACACTCAAAGAAGTAAGAAGAAAAGTAGAATTCTATAACAAGAAGAAAATCCTAGATCTAAATACTGCTATTGAATTAGATGACGTTCTTCTCCAAAAGCTTGATCTTCGATCATCAATGGTTTTCTTGGATTCTTAGAATTGATTCCCTTGCTTCGTTGAGTGTGGAAAAGCTCCCAAAATTTGGTTGAATCTCTTGTTTGTTTGCAAAATTGAAGTGTATAAAAGTTGTGTTGAAAGAGGATTCTAAAGGGGGTATTTATAGATGTAAAGGGTTACACAAATCCTAATTGAAATAGGAATAGGCGCGCCGCGGCATACAATATTCCCCGCCACGGTGCAACACAAAATTGGAATTATTGGTCAAAACTCGAGAGGTCCCCACCGTGGCATACAATTTTCCCGCCGCGGCGAGGAAATTATATGTTGCGGCGCACGTTGCTTTTCCTTTCTTCACATGTACCCCCTTACATATGTGCTGACTTATCATGTACGGCTTACATATTTTGACTCGTTTTGCCAGTAAATTGTAATCTGAGCGCCGTAAGTGTTCCGTCTTTGCGTGTTTGCACCATTCAACTCATTTGAAGCTAAAAGAAATACACTAAAACATACTCGTGATTCCGAATTGATAGATTTGTGAAAATAATTGAATAAACATGATATAAAAAATCTATTTTTAAATAATTAAGTACAATAAATCACGACATATTAGTACTTTTCGAGCACTTATCACATAGCCCAGCCTCCAGTCGCCAGCTTCGACGCGGTCACTACTAGCCTCCTAACCTCTAGCCTTCAACGCCTTACGAGTTATGCCTCCAACTCCAACGCCTTCGATGGTTCAACCGTTCCGTTCACTGTTCAATGCCTCCACTCCAGGCACTGCCCACTAGCCTCCAGCCACTCCCACGCGACGCCCAGTTGCCCACAAGCTGGTAACTTTTAATTTATAAAATATATTATTTTTTGCCCTGATTATTTAATTACTGATTAATATGCTTAATATTAATAATGTTATTGTACAAATAATGTGCATTTTATATATGGACTGATTGGCTGAAATATTTTTTATTTAATTATATATTTACATGTTAAAAATAATAACATATTGTGATACAACTATTGAATTGATTTATCAAATTTTAAATTTAGAATTTTTGTTAATATATTGTGGTAATAATAAATTAATTAGGTTAATAAAATAAAAAAAAATAAGTGTAAATATAACTGTAAATAATATAATGACATAAATTTAATATTTAAAAGAGTAAATATTTTTTTAGTGTTTAGAGATCTATTTTAATAAACTTTGATAAACTAAAGATTAAACAATACTTTAATATTTGTAATTTTTTATTAGGTGATAAGTTATAATGGAATATGAACGTGAAAGCTCAAAGTCAACCAAACTCTTCATTCGTTTTTTAAGAAAATGAAAACAAATTCAACAAAATCAAGTGTGTCTATTGATTCTCCAATTGTTAATAAAACTCATTATTCTAAATCTCAAGGAAGTGAACTTGGAAGAAATGATACTACTCTTCAACCAGATCCAAGTTTACATTGTCCAATTTGGTCATATCATGTTAATGAATAAGATGATATTCGAAGGAAATATATTAACTTGGGACCATATCAACCCAAATTGTATTTGTATCCACCAACTTTTTATGGAAAGCAACAACGTCGATTTCAATATTCATGGTTCATAAAATTTCCTTGGCTTGAGTACTCTCTAGAAAATGATAAAGTATTTTACTTTTCATGCTTTCTTTTTTAGAGTAATCCTCCAAAGCATCCAACATTTACTCTTAAAGGATACGGAGATTGGAAGAGAATTAATGATAAAAGTAGATGTGGTCTTTTTACTCATGAAGGGGAGCCAAATTCATCATATAATGATGCTATGCAACAATGTCATGCTCTGAAAAATCCTGCAACACAAGTAACAAAATGATCAATAGAAAATCTTCAGAACAAGTAATGCAAAATCGTTTGCGACTTAAAGCTTCAATAGAAACGGTTAAGTGGCTTGCAAAGCAAGCATGTGCTTTTCGAGGTCATGATGAATCTAGCACATCATCTAACCGTGGTAACTTTATTGAAATGGTGAAATTGTTTGGAATAATTGATGAAGATATTGCTAATTTTACCTTAAATTGTGCTCCATCAAATGCAAAATATACTTCTCTAACAATTCAAAAGGATGTATTAAATATATTTGCAAACAATGTTCGGAAGAAAATACGCCAAGAAGTTGGTAATGTAAAATTTTTCATTCTGGTTGATGCTGTTGATGGGTCTACTAAAAAGCATATGGTGATTATCTTAAGATTTGTTGATTTTGATAGCTTCATTCGAGAACACTTTTTTGATATCATTCATGTTCAAGAAACTACAGCTTTGAATTTGAAAGAGAAAATTTGTTTAGCTCTTTCTAAATATAATCTTAAAATTAAAGACATTCGGGGTCAAGGATATGATGGTGCTAGTAATATGCTTGGTGCATGGAATGGGTTGCAAGCTTTATTTATGGAAGATTCTCCATGTGCGCACTATGTTCATTTCTTTGCACATCGTCTCTGATTAGCATTGGTTACAGCATCTAAAGATGTCCATGATGTGTGGAAATTTTTTTCAAAGTTAAGCTTTGTTGTAAATCTTGTTGGAGCTTGAGCCAAACGTTGCTTAGAACTTAAATGTGTAAGAGACCTTGAATTGGCAAAGTTGTTAGACTGTGGAGAGCTTGAGACTGGAAGTGGAGTTAATCAAATTCGCACTTTACAACAACCTGGAGTTACAAGGTGAAGTTCTCATTTTGCTTCTGTGAATAGGCTAATTGAAATGTTTGGTGCAACATGTACTGTATTTGAATGCATTGCTAAAGATGGATGTAATTATAATATAAGAGGAGAAGCTAAAAGGGCATTCAAAGCAATTAGATGTTTTAATTTTGTTTTCATTCTACTTTTGATGAACAAGGTTATGAGAATTACTGACTTTTTATGTCAAGTATTGCAATCTGAATCTCAAGATATTTTAAATGCTACAAGACTAGTCAAATCCACAAAAGAAGTTTTAGAAAAATTAAGATTATGTGGTTGAGACGACTTTTTACAACTCGTGTTATCATTTTGTAAAAAACATGATATTAATACACCTGTTATGAGTGATATTTATTTTGATGGCACACGTTGGGTTTACCTTGAAAAAAATCATCTCACAGTCAATCATCATTATTAGTTTGATATATTTAATGCTGTAATTGATTTTCAATTACAGGAGATAAGTGGGGGATTTTCAAATAATGCAATGGAGCTTCTCAATCTTAGCTCTGCTTTAGATCCTATTCATTGTTTTAAGTCATTCAACATTGATCATATATGCAATCTTGCTAATAAGTTTTATTCTGAAGACTTCACTTAGAAAGAACTTGAAGACTTGAGAAGACAATTAATGTGTTACGAGATTGATGTCGTCAAAGATTCAAAGTTTCAAGAAATTACATCTTTTTCAATCTTGTTATAGGAATTAGTTAAAGATGGAAGGTCAGATATATATTTCTTAATTGATAGATTAATACGTTTGGTATTGACTCTTCTGGTATCTACTACAACTACAAAATGTGCATTTTCAGCAATGAAACTTATTAAAATGTCTCTTCGAAACAAAATAGAGGAGCAATTTTTAGCTAATTGTATAGTTCTTTATATTAGGAGGGAGTTTGCTGAAACTATCGATTCAGATTGAGTTATAGATGAATTCTATGCTTTAAAGCATCGCAGAGCTCCACTTTGATAGTTTTTCTTCCCACTTAACAATGTGACATTATTTTCAGGTAAAATATAAATACTTGTTATGCTAATATTATTTTTACTATTTACTAATATAATATTTTTACTATATCTTTGACGCTATGGCAGACATTGCTGAGGTAGCCATTTCTAAGAGGAATCAATCCTTAGCTTCACTTGAGCAAGCTTAGAAAGACAAACAATAGATTACTAATGCATTGGGGAAAGCGAGCCAGGCCCAAGAGCCTATTGAGAAGGATTTTGAGACCCTTCTTTACAATGAACTTTCTCAAAAGAACTTTGAACTAGAAAGGGCAAGAGTTGAGAACCAGAGACTAATTATCAAGCTTGAAGTTGTCACTGAGCTGGTTATGGATGAATACCTTGACTTAAAGAACTTCTTGGTTGATACAAGAATTGCTTAGGCTCATGGATTTGAGTCACCCATGCGGAGATTCAGTAATGCATACCCAAATCTTCCTCTTCCTCTTCCTCGCCATAACTAGCCAGACTACCCTAGAGCTACAGCTAAGCATAGTGAGTATAATGATACCTCAGATGTTGAAGGGAGTGAGACCCCATATGGAACTACAGTCCAAACATCAGTTGGAACCAAAAGTGAGACCCAACCCCAGGCAGCTGTAGGGCTTAAGGAGTAGTGTTGACAGTAGCTATTACAGTTGTTCCTTCGGAGGACACCATTAAGGGTGATCAACACAGAACTTAAGACATAGTTCTATTCTTACTTTGTTTCGTTACTTTGTAGCTATTATTTTTTTCTTTAGCTAAAGTGTTGGGACTTGGCTTTCATTTTGTAACTCCTAAAGCACCAAACTTTTAATAAATGGAGATTATAACTTCTTTTTTTTTTTAATTTTTATTTGCATAATTAGCATCCCACAATTTACTTTGCAATTTTTTTATTTGCATAGTAATACGACACATTATATACTTGTTGTGGCTAACCTTTTACTTATGTTCAAAACCTGGAGTAGGAATGTACCCTTCGCACTCTTACAATCTTGAGATAACACATGTAGCACTTTTTTGGGACTTGAGACAGCACACTCAACAATATTGTGAACTTGGGGGAACACACTTGGAATTTTTTTGATGAACATGGGTGATCACACTTTGGACCTTGACAAATTTGGAAAAGCATACTTGGAACCCCAATAATTTTGGTAGGCATAATTGGACTTAGGCAATTTTGAAAGGACCCAGTAAAGACTTGATGTCTTTATGAGGTTCTTTGAGAATTGGATGATGAGACCGAGTGAGTTAGCCCCAGCTACCCAAGATGAACACGACATCGTCCCTCGGAAAGGATCCATAATAGTTTGGGGTGACACTTGACAAGATGGACAACGACGAAGTCAAGACCAAGCATAGGTGATGTAGGACAAGCGGCGAACTAGTTGGCAATTGGTGGTTATTTGTTAGATAATGGTGGTGGATCGACGGCGCAGGAAAAATAATGTGGGAAGAGTGGCATGGGGGCACAGATCCATGGGGAGCAACATGGCATGACTGACTAGCTGGCTGGTTAGCCCGTTGGCAGTCTAATCTGAAGCAACTTGTTTTGTGGTGGCTGGTGTAACATCTCGTTCCATGTATAAAAGTAAAACCTCATCCAAATTTATATTTCTTGTGAGATTACAATTTTACCCTCAACAATATTCATTTAATTATTATAAGTTGAGATATTTTTTTTATTTCAAACTTTTAAAGTGTCAAACTATTTGCATAATTAAGTGAAGATTACCAAAATGCCCCTAACTCTTAAAACTTTTCAAATATGTGACAAGAGTATTTTGGTCTTTTCATGAAATTTTTTTTAGTAGCTCTTCTTTTCTCCACAAGTGGCACATATCATCAGATTTAAAAAAATAAATTAAGAGGAGGTGATTCAAAAAGCAACATGTCCTCTTATGTATCTTATCCTAAGCTTCCTTGTGTAAACTTTTATACGAAGCTTTGCACAAACTTTGTGTTAAAAGAAAACCATAAAAATAGAAAGAGAAGTGAAAAAGAAAAGAAGAGGAAGTGGAAGAAGAAGGAATTTTCAAGTTAAATGATAGTTAGGAAACTGTTTTTGCAGAAGATTGAAATTGAAATTAAAAAACACTTAAGACGAACTAGACTTTGAGACATCTGTCTTTAGAAAGGTATGGATGTTTATTTTAATATTAAATTTACAGTTTGTCATTTCAATATTTCTAGGCAAATTTATTCTTGTTTAACCAAAGGTATGTCAAGTGAGATTAGTGTTGGGAAACTTGTTTGGAATCCAATTGGTATTATGGTTTGTTATTCGGAATTTTTTATGCAAAGTTATACTTATTTAACTGAGGGTGATTTGATGAAAATCATGTTAAAAATATAGTTTTGAACCCCTCGGTATTCTGTTATTTGAAGTGGTTTTGTAGATTCAAATTGGGTATGATAATTTAATTAAGGGTATATTTTGTGAAAATGTTGTCGAAATGGCAGTTTGCAGGTAATCGATATTATGTGATTTTGGAAAGGATTTATGAATCTAATATGGGTTTATTATAGCTTGTTTTAAAGTTTAAAATGTCTAATTTATGTATCCTTTTACAAAATTACATTGGGACATTTCTATGAAAATATATGCCTATTTAAATGATGATAGGTCAAAAGTGTTTTAAAATTGTTTATAATATGATGACACAAATTGAGCATATGTTAATTTTTTAGAAATCTTGGAATGTCCTTTTCAAGTGTTTGGATAGATTTTAATTTAGACATTTTCGCTTAGAGTAATATCGGTTTGAATAAAGAAAATCTAATTGGCAATTTCAAAGCATGTTTCACCCAATTTCATTTTCAAAGGGTTTAGTTCAATCTTTGTATTTCAGTGATGTTTTTATACAATATTGAACCTATTTGGCATAATTTGAAATGGTTTAAGAGTATACTATTTTAATTGACAAAGAGCTTGAAAATATCTAAGCTGAAGTTAGTAATCAGAGTGCTTTTAAGAATAAAAGAGGAAACTAAGTTATATGTTAATATCTTATGGTTTATAAATTGTAGAAGACCATTGAGCTTTAAATTAATCAAATTAGCTATGGTGTTTTTGTTGTTTCTAATACATGTATGATCATATAGGAGGGATTGATTTAGCGGAGGTCACAACTAGAGCAATAGTGGTGATATAGTATTGCGAGTGAATATTTAATATTTTCAAAACTAGATCACATGAGTTTACATTTTTACTTTTACTATTTAAATTCAGTAGCCTACTCATTCAAATATTTAGTAAAGTTCATTTATATGAATATGAGATTACTAGTTCAATTAGAATGGATTTTCAAAAGTACATATATATTATTTTATAACAATACAACTTTCATGAAAGAACTTTACTACCAAAGTTGTTCATATCCGGTTTAAAAATGCGTATTTTATGTCAATGCATTTTATATGCATGTGCATGAAACCATATTATGGAAACATATTTGTTTTTTGACACTTGAACTAGCCAAGGCAATGTCTGCAGCATCAACACAAGAAAAATATGTGTTTACTAGCTATATTCATTTTGATGAAAATTTGCAAAGTAATAATAAGTTTACTCTTCTAAAGCTTTGATAATAGCATTTATAACCTCATTCATATTTAAGTAATTTTAGTTAGTACAAGTAGCATGTATTTTGAATATTATTGTTGAAAGTGCATTCACTGTTTAATAAGAATTTCAAAAAATACATTATATGTTTGCTTTAATGCACTTTAAGCATGATAGTACTGTGAGAATATATTTCATTATCAAAACTAGCAAACTAAACGTAAGATAATTTGCAAGAAAATTATTGTAAGGTTTATTTGTATTGGCAATTTTCATGGACAAAATGTTTAATTGTAATCTAGCATAAGTGTTCACCGTTCAATCAGATGATACATGATGATGGAGTCACCAAGCTTGCAATGCTCATATGAAAGGTAAAATATTCTCTCATGCATACATCCTCACACAATTGAGCACTACACCTAGTATGAATAAAATTGTTGTGAAAGTAGAGTCCTTGTTTAAGTAGAATTGTTGTGAAAGCAAAATCCTAACATGAGTAGAATTGTTGTGAAAGCAAAATTCTAGTATGAATAGAATTCTTGTGAAAGTAGAATCCTTAAATGAGTAGAATTGTTGTGAATAGAATTGATGTGAAAGAAGAGTCCTTGTTTAAGTAGAATTATTGTGAAAACAAAATCCTAACATGAGTAGAATTGTTGTCAAAGCTAAATCCTGATATGAGTAGAGTTGTACTCTATTATTAATTCTCTTTCAAGTCAAATTGGACTCTATATAAGCAACACTTGTTTGTGCAAAACATTCAACCCACACCGAAATAATATTTTCTACATCTGTTAAAGCTTTCAACGAAAAATCTTATTCTCTTCATCTATTAATCTTAGGCACTTTCTTGTATTTAATTGTTCAAACATATTGTGTGGTTATCTTTGAATAATTTACGTGCCTAATTGTCTTTCATGATATTTAGAATTGCATGATAGTTCTAGAGTTTACTAGCTGATTTATTTTTACATCATATGCTGTTGAATCTGCTAGTTAGGATTTTTCATTGTTTGAATCCGCTCTAGGACACACTTTGCACTTGTGCTATTTGTCCTAACGTTTCAAGTGATGTGTTCGGTATTTCGTGTGACTCGAAATTACCGAAGTTGACGGGTTCGATTGATCTTGTGGGACTCAAGTAGATCGAAATGTTGGTCCGGATCCTGACACCTAGCTTGTGGAGACTATGAAAGGAGCGACGGCTCGTAAGTAAATTACAGAAAGGGGGATCTATCTGTGAAGGGTAGTTCTAGGACCTATGGTTGTAATTGAACATTGATTTTCATAGTGGATAGTTAGGTGGTCCGGTGGACCGGTGGTTTTCCTCTTAGGTCATTAGAGTAGCCTAGGTTGTTTCCACCTAAAAATATCGTGTGTTATTTTTTATTCCGCATTTTATCTTTATACGCGATTGCATGTCTGGCCGTTGTGATTAGGTTACATAATTAATATTTGTTAAAATTGAAAATAACCTATTCATCCCCCTCTAGGTATATTTGATCCTTAACTAAAAACTTTCAATTGGTATCAGAGCGGGTCACTAGATAAACTTAGTGTTGCCTAAGACCTTGTTATGGATCATTTAAGAGATAGTTCTTCTACAACCCGTCCACCCTACTTTGATGGATACTCTAGTGAGTCAGACCTTGACTCAGATGATGAAGGATGTAAATCTATTCTTGCTAAATTTAATGTAAACAGTTTTGAGGAACTATTTTTTGATTTGATTAATTGCAAGAAAGAAAAAGATAAACTTCTCATAACTGTGACAAAGTTGAATGATCAAATCAAGTCACAAGATCTTAATTTGTCAATTTTAGAAAAAGAAAAAGTTGAATTGTCTGAGCATGTTGACCAGTTGAGTTTGAGTCTTATAGGTATCAAACAGGAAAATTCAAAGCTTGTGCAGGAATTGGAGCAATCAAAGGAAACTGTGAAGAGATTAACTATTGGAGCTGAACGACTAGACAAGATGTTGAGCATTGGAAAGTCATATGGTGATACACGTGGTCTTGGATTCTTAGATGAAAGCTGTACTCCTTCCACTTCAAAAACTATATTTGTAAGGTCTTCTAACTCTACTTCTACTGCTACTAATTTTACAAACACCCACTACAACTGTAGTAACTAAAACTGTTAAGTTTGTGCCTGTTTGTCATCATTGTGGTAGAAAAGGCCATATTCGACCTAACTGTAGATTTTTGATGAATGATCTTCGATTTAATAATTATCTTCATGCTTATAGCTATAGAACTCATAATTATCATCCTACCATGGATATGTTGAATTTGAATAGGAAAGATGAGTCTAAGAGTATGTTTTTAAAACCTAATGCAATTAAATCTCAACCCAAAAACATAGAGAAGTCAAAATTCATGAAAATTTGGGTTAGAAAAGGTTGCATGTTTCCTGTCACTTGATCATTATTGCTAGCCCACCTAGGTACTTTTGTTTGAGTGCTTAAATGACCCTAGGTGAGTATTTTCATAGGTTTATTTTGTTTTTGTTGTTATAATTTTTTTTAGATTGTTTAAAAAAAAAACTACAAGGTATTGGATTCATATAATACTTATACTTATACAACCTTATTTTTTGTAGCTTATTTTGATTCTCATTGTATATTCAATGCTACAATTCAAAATTCTGCATTTATTTACATTATTCCCATGTGGTGACACTATTGATTGAACTTATTCACACACTCACTGAACACTCATGTATGTCATCAATGAAATTTATGATTAATTTTGAAAGACTCTAAGACTTGAGCTAATCTTGACTGCGAAATTATATTGAGTTCTATTTTTTATCTTTTAAAATATTTCATCTTAGGGAGACAACTAGTATTGAGAGGGCTACCTACTATGATGTGTGCAGCTACCGTAGTGAGCGGAGAAGGCTACCTCATAACTAGTGTGAAAGTCATCATATTAGATTTATTGCTCGTACATGTTTAAAAAAGAATATAAATAATTAAGAAATTTCATTTGACATATACAAAAAGAAAGAGCAAAAAAGTTTAAAAAAAAAAAAAAAAGAAATCTTCTTTTGATAGACATATTTTATTATGTAAGAATGAAGACTCAATTATAATTTAGCATGATAGATAAAATTATTTTCTTTTGAGTCTCTTATAATTGGTTATAAATGAATTTATTAAAATGCAAGTGGAGTTCACATTGTATACTACTTTAAGTGAATGTCAATATGCCATTATATGTGTTAGTGTACTTGTGTGACCTATTTATTTTACTTGCTAATACAATGAATGATCAAAATTTAAGCAAAAATAATTTTTCAATTGTTTGTATGTTTATTCGTCTTAAATGAGTTTATTGCTTTGTGGTAAAAAAAAATAAAAAATAAAAAAAAATAAAATAAATAATATTTTTTGTTTTCTTTTAAATTTGTTTTACGTATAGAGAGTCATAGAACTTAGGGGGAGTCATTGCATACATATTTCATTATTCTTCTTTTGACTTATGCAATTCCTCCTACATGATTTGGACACATACATGTGTGATCATATGCATTTTTAGCCCACTAAGATAATTGTTAAACTTTGGGGAGAGTGATCCATATCATCTTAACTGTTTCATGATTTGTCGATTTCGTATGTCAAAAAGGGGGAGAAAGATTCATGTTGCTATGGAGATTGGATTTAGGGGGAGATATTGGATTCATTAATTGTGCACATACACTACATTTCATTCGCACATTTATGTACACTGAATTAATAAACAATGAGGCTTTCAAGCCAAATTTGTGTGCTATTTGTTTGTCTAATTTCAGTGGACTGAGCGTATCAAGCGAAGATGGTCCACCAGATCATAGATAGTTCCACTGATGTAATTGATGTAATGATATTTTAGCTATGAGCGCTATGTAGTGAGAGAGTGATTTTGTCACAAGAAAATGCCAAAGGGGGAGATTGTAAGGTTTATTTGTATTGGCAATTTTCATGGACAAAATGTTTAATTGTAATCTAGCATAAGTGTTCACCGTTCATTCAGATGATACATGATGATGGAGTCACCAAGCTTGCAATGCTCATATGAAAGGTAAAATATTCTCTCATGCATACATCCTCACACAATTGAGCACTACACCTAGTATGAATAGAATTGTTGTGAAAGTAGAGTCCTTGTTTAAGTAGAATTGTTGTGAAAGCAAAATCCTAACATGAGTAGAATTGTTGTGAAAGCAAAATTCTAGTATGAATAGAATTCTTGTGAAAGTAGAATCCTTATATGAGTAGAATTGTTGTGAATAGAATTGATGTGAAAGAAGAGTCCTTGTTTAAGTAGAATTATTGTGAAAACAAAATCCTAACATGAGTAGAATTGTTGTCAAAGCTAAATCCTGATATGAGTAGAGTTGTACTCTATTATTAATTCTCTTTCAAGTCAAATTGGACTCTATATAAGCAACACTTGTTTGTGCAAAACATTCAACCCACACCGAAATAATATTTCTACATCTGTTAAAGCTTTCAACGAAAAATCTTATTCTCTTCATCTATTAATCTTAGGCACTTTCTTGTTTTTAATTGTTCAAACATATTGTGTGGTTATGTTTGAATAATTTACGTGCCTAATTGTCTTTCATGATATTTAGAATTGCATGATAGTTCTAGAGTTTACTAGCTGATTTGTTTTTACATCATATGCTGTTGAATCTGCTAGTTAGGATTTTTCATTGTTTGAATCCGCTCTAGGATACACTTTGCACTTGTGCTATTTGTGCTAACGTTTCAGGTGACGTGTTCGGTATTTCATGTGACTCGAAATTACCAAAGTTGACGGGTTCGATTGATCTTGTGGGACTCAAGTAGATCGGAACGTTGGTTCGAATCCAGACACCTAGCTTGTGGAGACTATGAAAAGAATGACGGCTCGTAAGTAAATTACAGAAAGAGGGATCTATCTGTGAAGGGTAGTTCTAGGACCTATGGTTGTAATTGAACATTGATTTTCATAGTGGATAGTTAGGTGGTCCGGTGGACCGGTGGTTTTCCTCTTAGGTCATTGGAGTGGCCTAGGTTGTTTCCACCTAAAAATATCGTGTGTTATTTTTTATTCCGCATTTTATCTTTACACGCGTTTGCATGTCTGGCCGTTATGATTAGGTTACATAATTAATATTTGTTAAAATTGAAAATAACCTATTCACCCCCCTCTAGGTATATTTGATCCTTAACTAAAAACTTTCAATTATGACTAAATCAATATTATTACTTATACTAGTTTTTATACAGCCTTGCAAGTTTAGTGAATATTTTACAACTGTACAATACATCCTCTCATGTATTCATGATAGTTGGTTATTTTCAGCATTCATATATGTTGTGACTTGATAAGACATCATGGTAAACATATTTGGTCCAATCAGCTCCGTATGATGCTTACCAACTCAATATGATGTTACAAGTTCAGTATGATATTAGTTCAGTTTAATATGATATTTATTAGTACAGTTCACCTCAGTATGATATTATTACAGTTGAATATGATGTTACAAGTTTAGTATGATACGTATTAGTTCAATTAAGTTAGTGTGCACATGACTCATGTATTAACAGAGCCAACTAAACCATTTTAATGGCATCAAGTAAATTTCCCACATGTGTAGTTAAGAGCTAGCACCAATACTAAATGTCTCCTTCATGTGTGATCAGATTTTCATGTCCTTTTGGCATGATAAAATCAAAGTATCTTTCTCATGATTATGATTTTATTTGCATACTTATTATGTATGTTACTATATTCTAACAATTAGATTGTCCATTTTTCATCGGTATGTTTTTTCATTGTAAAACATAAGATAATTCATTATTTCTAAAGATCATATGCAGATGTTGCTTACCAACATGTTATTTCATTGTAGGTCATGAGCATTTTATTCACAATTTTTACAAGTAATGAATTACAGTTATTTTATGAAACTCATATTATGCAGAAAATGTATGACACTCATTCACTCACTGAGCTTTCAAGCTCACTTTTTATATTTTTCATCCCTCAGGTATTAGCTTTGAGGAACATAACATGACATGTTTGGAGGTCTTGTATAGAACTTTCAGATACTGTGTATGTGTACTAGTGGCTAAAGCTTGTAAGCCTTATGTTTTGGTGTATATATATATATCAGTATATAGCTATATTAATTGGCATGAGCTATCTTATGATTGTGTAAATGATTACATTGTCCATTAGTCTCTAGAAAAGAATCATATGAGAGTTGTAGTCATTTTACTGAAGGAAGGTTAATCATGAAACTAGAGGAGATTTTGCAAATTTTTTTATGGAACTTAGTTAATTATGATTTTGATACAAACAAAAATAGTCAAGAAAGCAAGTTAGTAAGTTGTTTACAATTTCTCAAGACGTGTCTCATACTTGCAGGATAGATTTGAGGTAGGTCCTGATAGCTAGTCGGCACGACGATAATTGGTTGGGTCACGTTGGCGGCAATAAAGAGTCATTTCCTGTTGGTCACAGATCCTAGGAGGGCTCCGATGATGTAGGTCTTGTCTTGTTGGCTTTGTGATGTTTCCTAACACAACTTATCCCAAATACAACGTCTATAAATTTTTTACTGACTCCATCTTTTTTCTTGGTTCTAACTTTTTTCTAAGTGTTCTAATGTATTCCTAAGTATCTTAGGAATTTTATGGTCTTCTCAAATGCCTTGAGAACTTCCTTTTTTGTTGAAAATCTAAGTTCTGATTCTATTCTACCAATCTCCTAGCCCCTTACTCAACTGGCTTCTTAAGTGTGGCAAGTAGCAATCATTCTCTAGATTCTAATTTGTTGGAGGTATGGCCTCTATCTTTTTCCAAGGGGAGTTGTGTCAATCTAAGTGACTTCATCACAAGCCTTGCATCTTGGGAAATTCTATACAATCAGGTAGTTCTTGGGTAGTGAGTTCCTGGGTGGAAAGAAAGTCATACCCTGCTTCACCCCACCATGGACATTTCCTAGTCCCAATGTTTAAATCCTGGACTATCATCATTATGGGCATCAAACGGATTGTGTCCTAACCTCTATCAGCCAAGAATAACCTATCATAACTGTTTAGGTTGCTATCACCAGCTGTCTCCACAGCTACTTTGATTCACATTGAATCTAGCTCACCTCTAGAACCACACTACCAAATAATGTGATACAAATACCTATGATTAGATTAGTGTAATCTAAACAAGATAATAAAATCCCAATGAATGAATTTTATGCAACCACCTCATATCAATAATATGGAAAAATACTCGACGTATTATTGACACTAAAAATCTACCTCGTAATCACAATATTGAAACACACTCATCATATTATTATTACGGCAACTCTGTTTTATGAATGAGTTTTATAAACTTCATTACTACCTCGTAGTTCAATACAAAAAAATATTCGATGTGTTGAAACTACAGAATTATCTTTTGAAAATATTTAATCTCTAAGTGAATGAATCACTTCTGAATCACTATACGAAGACACACTCAACGTATTAGTAATACAAAAAATAAAATATGTTTTAAATACACCAAAAGATATTTTTGACACGTTTTAAAAATATGTATTGCCAAATATGCAATGTGAGAAATATATATGAAAGGGGTAAGAAAGAGGATAAGAGATAGGTATTGAATATGTGATTAATAAGAAGAGAGTGAGGGTATTTATAGCTAATTTTCTAATTTTCAGTACACTCTTCAACCCCTCGCCGCGCACTTTTGCAAGGCCTTGCTGACCACTTTAGTGAACCCTTCACGAGCTGTCAGCGAGGTCCAACATGCCACAGATTCACTCTGTGCACACTCGCAAACTCTTCACCAACCACCTTGGCCAGTCATCAACGAGACCTTCACGAGGTCTCGACGAACCACTACAAATAACTTTTTTCAATGTAAAACTTTATCAAAGAAAAAGTCATAAGAACCACCAATTTAGGGAAATAAATACAAGTAAAAACATATTTTAACATGCAATCTATATACTCCCAACCACCCTGTGGTGTGTGTATCAAACAAGCATACAAAAGTATTAGGATCTACGTAAGTGTATGCAATACTGATCACAAGTAAAGCACCGTACATAAAGTTAGACAAAAATACTAAGTAAAATAAACAAACCCTGTGTTTTGCTCACGGAAACTCCAACAAAAGCACAAAGAGACTTATAGGACTTACAAACATCAATCGAGCACTCACGAGTTAAAACTTAATTTTGGCTCATCTTTGCTAAATCATTCGAGCAAAAGTTCTCGATCCATCGAGCACTTGTTTCACTGTTTTAAAGTATCTCCTTTAACTTGGGCCAAGTGTTACATTTACCAAAAAGTCCCTCCTTAAATGGGAATGACTAATCCTTTTATAAGCATAAGTGTCATTAAACATGGATTTAGCATTAGGTCATTTGAAGTCCTATATAAGCCATTCGTTTTTGTGTATAAAATTCTGACCACACTCATTTATGCATTGTTCTCTTTATGTTTTCAATAAGAAAAACCTCTTTGCAAGAAAAGATTTTTAATCCCTCTATTGCATGCAATTTTAGGTTGATCTTTGATTAGATCTCTCAAACATATTAATTGGTTATGTTTGATTAACTCTTTTGCTTGATTTTTCATCTGTGATTTTGAGCTTTATATTGTTGTTATGGTCTGTCTATTTAGCTTCTATGTTTAATTGATTTTATTCATAAAGCAATAGATTAGGATTGTTCATTGTTGAATCTTGCTAGGACACGCATTGCACAATGTTATTATGCTAATAATTTTTAGGTGCTTGTTGGATGGGTTTGATTGCTCGTGGAACTCAAGTGGATTGGAATGTTGGTTCGAATCCATACACTAACCATGTAGAGATTGTAGAAGGCTACATTGGGAGCTTTATCTATGAGGGTAATCTAGAACCTAGCTTTGTACTTGAACACTTTTTATATAGTGAAGAAGTTAGGTAATCAGGTGAATCGGTGATTTTTTTTCTTAAGTTATGGTTATGGCCTAGATTATTTTCACCCAAAAATTCTATGTGTCATATTTACTCTTTGTTTTTGCACTTTTTTTATTGTGTTTTTATATGTTTGGCTGTTGAGTTTAAGAATTGGGGATAAAATTGATAATAACTTATTCATCCCCTCTAGGTATATTTGATCTGTAATTTAGAACTTTTAAAAATTGATTTATTTATTAAATGAAATTCTTATAGTATTGTCAATTTCATGATAAATCATTCAGTTTATAACGTTTAGATTATATTTCTCATAAAATAATTTTAATATGTGACATTTCATTCGTACGCTTCATAGTTACCCATTAAATGAATGAATTAGGTTAGGTCAATCTATTCATGATTTGATCATATTTGTATTAAACTAATCATATTTATGTTGAGATTATATCATATCTCATATCAATTAAAAAATCTACTAATATATATTATTAGTACTTATAAAACGCTTATTTTGGTCAATGAGCAACTTGTTTTTTTTTAGTTTTTCTTCTACAAATAAATACTAAAATGTTCATGTATACTTTTTATGAATAATTATTTTGATAGTTTTATTGTATATTAATTTTTTTTACATTTACCATTGGATAATTATTTTAATCATATTAAGCATGACAATTCATATGCTTCATGATTACCCATTTAATGAGGGAGTCGGGTTAGGTCAATTTATTTATGAGCTAATCATATTTGTGTTGAAACTAATCATTTTTGGTGTCGAGATTATGTCATATCTCATATCAGTTAAAACATGCTATTATATATTATTTTTAAGCAAAAAATGCTTATAAAATTCTTATTAAGTTCAATTAAGTTGTGTGTCTCGTACTTATGATATTAACTTCTTAGATAGTAATAAAAATATTAATAAACAAGTTTATACATGTTTTCATATTATATATGATTAATTTATTAAATGCAATTATTTAAATGTGTAAGTCCTGTTAGTCCCTTTGTGTATTTGTTGGCGTTCTAGTGTGCAAAATACGAAATCTGTTTATTTTATTTAGTATTTTTGTCTATCTCTTTGTACGATGCTTTACTTGTAATCAGTATCACCACATACTCACGTAGTACTTAACACTAATATATGTTTCTATGATACACACATAATGGGGTGGTTGGGTGCATATTTATTACTTGTTAAAATGTGTTTTTACTTGCATATGTTTCCCTGAGTTGGTGGGTATTTATGGCATTTTATTTGGTGAAGTTTTTTCTTAAAAAATTTATTTTGATTGGCTCGTCGAAATGGTTGGCAAAAGGTCCACGAGAGTGCATAGGGTGGAACTATGATTCTTTGGACCTCGCTGATATCTCACTGAGAGTTCGCTAAGGTAGTTAGCGAAGCCTCGTAGGGGTATATAGTGAAGGGTCGATAAGGGTCCTGAAAGTTAAAAAATTAGTTATAAATACCCCTCATCTCTCTTAATTAATATTCCCTTTACCCTTCTTTAATCCACCTTTATCATATTCTTTGAGTTGATTTGTGTGTTACATAAAACTTATTTTGCTTAAATTTTTTTTATCAAAAATATATTTTTCCTGTATCACTAATACGTTGAGTGTTGTTCACGAGTATTTTTTCGTATTGTTAATACGAGGTATTTTTTTTGAAATCATATTGGGTAAAAATGCCTATACTATTGTACATGCATATTGATTGTAGGTATTAGCATCATACTACATAGTAGTATGGCTCTGGAGGTGAGTTGGATTCAGTTTGGATCGCAGTAGCTGTGGAGACCATCATCAGATGTAGTAATTGGGTCTACAAAGCAGTAAATAGATGATGATCATCTTGCTATTTATAGGAATTTCACATATGCAGAGTATTATGACAAATTTTGGGATAGAGGACTTGCAACTGAGTGTTGCTTGGATACGTTCAAAGCTTCTTAGTTTTATTAAAAGAATGAAAGAACCAAAGCTATAATTCTAGAATAAATTAGCAATTAGTTTAAATAGTTTATATTATTTACATGCACATCTTTTGATTAGAAAATATTTCATTCAACTTTAAATATTTATATACAAATCTTGTATTTACAGATCAAGAAAATACCTAGAGCTGAGCACTCTGAAGAAAAGTCACACACACGTAAAATTGAGAGGAAAACTTCCAGAAAATTAAAGTAATAATTACCTTTCAAGCATTTGAACTTTGAGAAGTAGCTTCATTAACAACATCACTCATAACATCTTTCATTAACTCATCCAAACTTGGTTTATTATTTACAAAAAAAATGTAAAGAAAATAAAAATATTGTAAAATATATAACTGTTATAAAAAATTATACAATACTTTTATCACTATAAAACCAGTCTCTAGTACAAATTAATGCCTCAACTGTATTAGATAAAAGTAAACTGCAAAATTGATCTAAAACTCTCCCACCAACACTAAATGCAGATTCTAAACCAACTGTTAAAACATGAATGAATAGGATATCATGAGCCATGGCAGCCACTTTAGAAATCAAATATTGTTTCCCTTCCAATATTCAAGAATATTAAAATCACCATTTCCAATCTGTTGCTTCACTAAATGTTCTTCTAAGTAAGCCTTCAATTGACTTTTTTGTGGAGTGTCATCACCACAAGAGATGAAACTTTAAAATTAAGAAAAAAAACAAAAGTTAAAAATAAATATAATAAACTTTAAATCATAAATAAACAAGTTAAATTATTATAAATTATACATTCATTAGATCTTCTTTTCTATAAAGGACATGATCCTTTGAAATATCATCATCGCTGTCCATAAATATTATTGTTGATCTCGATGTTGACACAATTTGGGAAGAAGAATTTTGAACACATTCTCTATAAATCTCATCCAATTTATTCTTGAGATTTCTTAAGAAAATCTCATATTGAGAACTTGATTGCCCATACGTCCTTTTGTAGGTAAATTCAATAAATTTCAACTTGTACCTTCGGTCCAAAATCAAAGATATGGACAAAATAATGTTAAAATCAGTCCAATATTTCTCAAAACTTTGTAATAATCCTACTTATCATGTCTTTAAGATACTTATCATCACTCTGCTCTTTCTTCTTTAAAGTAATATAACACAAACTAACAGAAGCAAAATACAAATTTGCAATAGAGTACTTAGTTCCAGAAAATTGGAGCGTAATATCATAAAATAATGCCAAAAACCTACAAATCTTATCCACATTTTCCCACTCAAATGTCGTAGGACAATTAACATAATTAGAATCAATCAAAGATAATTGTTGAAACGCTTGACAATAGCATAAAACACTTTCAAGCATTTGATAAGTCGAATTTCACCTAGTTGCAACATTTAGCTTCAATTCTTTCTTGGAATCCAAATTTGTCAATTTTACTGATTCTTTAGATTTTTTATTTCTCATTTGTGACCCTTTCACATATTTTATGCTATCACGAACTTTACCAATTGCATCATCAATATCTTTAAGACCATCTTGAACAATTAAATTGATGATGTGTGCACAACAACAGATATGATAGAATTCACATTGCAAATAAGAGATCCACAAAAACTTAAATTATTGACTAACAATGGAACAAACTTAATATTAACAGAATCATTGTCCAGTATCATTGAAAAAATTTTCTTATCAATTCCCCACTCACGCAACATAGAATGAATTTTATTACATAAAGATGGGGCATCGTGTGGAGGTAGCATGAAAGAGAAGTTCAATATTCTTTTTTGTAATTTCTACTCATTATCAATGAAATAACATGTGAGGAAAATGTAACCATTGTAGGTTAAAGAAAACCAACAATTAGAAGTCAAACAAATTCTTCTAGGACATGCATCTAACATAGATCTATCTTAGATTTTTCACTCAAGTACATATTAAGAACATCAGCCTTAGTAGTGTTCCTAGAAACTAACTTAACATCGAGATGAAGATGTTCAAAACCAAGTTCTAATACCTTCATATTCAACAAATTGAAAAGGCAAGTCATGCATTATAATAACCCGAGCAACCAAATTCTTAAATATTTATGAATCATATTTAGTGGAGCAAATTGTATAGCACTCCCCACTCTTATCAATAATCATCTGACCAACATCATGATTACTTCTCTTAGGACACTTTGCATAATGACGTGTAAAATTACATCTCCCATAGTATGACTCAGATATAAATGAAGCACCACAATTTATACATGCTGATCTCTCCTCTTTGTTAGGTCATATTGGAAGATCTTTATAATAATTTCAAATTTTTGCTCTCCTTTTCATATGTTTCTTTTATTTTTCATTTGAATCCAAAGTTATCACCTCATCTATCTCAACGTCATCATCATTCTCAAGGTTCACAATTTGAGGGTGAAAATGTTCTTCATATGATTGTGCCATTTTAATATTAATCTACAAATCACATAAGATCATATGAGAGAAACAAAGCATAACACCATATCAATATATAAACATAATAGACATAGTCGTAAGACTATACTTTGATGTCCTAACTCCTAAATCCTAACTACATATTTAAACAATTTGACAAGGAAGCAGTGAATTTTTTTAATAAAATTCAAAAGTCCAATAAACGAATGATGAATCAACCAAAGAAGAAGAGAATCCAATAATATCGATCTCAAAAGCACTAACTCCACCTACTAGAGCTTAGAGCTGTAATTAAACCACGTTAATAAAATTGATGGAAATAATATTAATTATATGCACGAATAATAGTTGGTTAAAGTGGGGATTAAAATAATGAAACTCTCTGAAGTGGGGATTAAAATAATGAAACTCTATGAAGAAGTATCATGTTCTTATCCTAAACTAACAAGGCCATTCAAAATTGAAAATTTTAAAATCCATATAATTACGAAAAAAGCATAGACCAAAAAAGAAACAAAATGATTTCTTTAGTAGGTAGACCTGAAAAGGAAATATAAGACTAATTTTTCCCCTCAATTTGCTTTGCTGCAGTAAACTTGTATTCTCAATTGGGTTTAAGTGTTCGTACTTGTTTAATATTAGCTGAATAATATTCCAGCTTAAAACGATCTTAACTGAAGTCTGAAAGAAGCTATAGTAAAAAAAATTGAAAGAAGTTCGAGTTATTATTGTGCCATGAAAGTGTACACTGCATACAAATTAAGATGCTATAGAAAGTGTATAAATAATTGTAGGAAGGAGTATCTTATAATATCCCTTTTTAGCTTTCATGTAAAAGTTAATAAACTAATTAGTTAAAGAAAAAAAATATCTTCATAGTCCAAATCCAAACAACTAGTAAGCAAAAGAATAAGAAAATAAAGGTAAAGAGTATATATATATACAAGTTAGGCGACGGAGAGGGAGACTGCAGATTGGGCGCGATGCAAATGGCGAGGGACTTAGGCAAGCGACGACACGACTATTGGTCTGATTTTTGCCTTTTCGAGGTGGATGACAAGGATGGCTGGAGCTTAGATCTGGATGGGTATCAATTTATGTTTATCACCATAAGGCGTGAAAGACTGAGAGTTGAGTGTTTTAAATCTGAATCAGGTAGTGAGGGTCTGAGGGAGTAGCCGATTAGGGTATTCGACTTTAGTCACTATTGCTTTAGCAATTAGGGATTTAGAGTATCCGTATATATTTGGGCCGAGTATGGGTATGGGTTTGGCCATTTGGGTTTATTTATTTGTTTATTTGTAAATACAAAACGGGTCAATCCAGTGACGACTCAAATCAGACCTGGTTTTTTTTCCCTGTAATTTTGGGTTGATTCTTTTTTAACCCTAAAATTAAATCTTTTTGGATTGGAATCGAATTTTTTCGTATCTGTGTCAAAAATTAACTGTTAAATGAAAGTAGCGCTGGCCCACGGGAATAATTTTCCAAGGATAGAGCAGCACCATAAATGCTACTTGGCAGAACTCATAAGTAGCTTCATCGTTTCATAGTACAACCTCTTCCAAGCGATAATAATAAAATAAAATCAATTCTCGTTGTCGATGGAAGTGATGACCCAAGTCAATTTACCAAGGGGAAAACTTGGCTCTCAGGGATTGGAGGTAAGCTTCTTCTGATTTTTCTTCCATTCTAATTTAGAGCCGTGCTTAGTTTTTCTGATGGGTTTTCTCAACTTTACTTAAAGCTTTAGCAATCTAATACAAACGGCATATTTGAAAGAAAATCAAGCGAATATTCATGATCGAAACCCATATTTATTCCTCTACTCTATTTCTATATTTGGTATGGATTTTTTGTTTTTGTTATGTGATGTCTTGTTGCATTGTGAATTTGTTGGCAGCTTAATTGTACGATTTGATGAGTGTCAAATCATTCTGAGCAAATTTACCAAGAGTTTCATTATTATAGTTTGTGACAGTTTATTGGTTTCGTAACAATCTTTTAACATGTCATGAGAGCTGCAATTTCTGTATTCAAACCTAATAATTCAGTGGTTGAATTTCAACTGTTGTGCTTTTTGAGGGTTGTTTTCCTACCAACTTCTAACTTCTACAAGTGTTGTGAATTACAACCCAAAATGTCATCCTTTAAATGTGGATTGGGGTACATTTTAACTTTACCTTACAACATTTAGCTCTAGGACTCACTCTTCTTTCTTTGTTCCATGGATAATAGTACTTGAACATGCCTGGTTCTTGCTCCCAGTCAACTATTACTTCTCAGCAGATCCTTTACAATTTAAAAAAAAAATTATTGATTTTGCTTAACTACAGCCAATGTGTCAATTAGGTATAAATCTTGTTAGAGTAGAGTTAGCAATCAATTCTCCTAAAAGCTAAAGATATTAGGTGATTATGTTATTTGGGTCTTAACGCTTCCCTTACTTGATGGGCTTTTTCTTTTTGTTTTTAACACTCCCTAAGCAATGAGTTCTCACTCGTGAAATGAGTTGACAATTGTTTGGGCTTTCATTTGTGAGTTGAGTAGATAGTTTTGAAGGCCTATCAAGTGAACTTAGATATAATATCATCGATTGAGTTGATAATTGTGATAGACTCTCACTTGTGGGCTAAGAAGAATTTTGAAGGCTCGTCAAATGGAGTTAGACAAAATTCTATCAACTGAGTAGATGAAGAACCTATGAAGTGGAAATAGACTTTGAAGTTGGGTGTAAATGAATAAAAGAGATGCACATTTAATATTAGTGAACATTTTGGCATTGGGGAGGTTCAAAACCCTATCCTCTAATACCATGTTGGAGAAGAGTTAATAATGAATTCTTCTAAAAGGCCAAATTATTATGAGGTAAACTACCTGTCATTTTATATGTTATTTGGGTCTTAACAAGTTTTATTAAAAAGTCACCGTTATCAAATAAATAAATAAAAATGCTCAAAATTGAATTTCTGTTGACAAAATTGAGTCACAGTAGACAACATAGTTTCTTGTTACTTATTCCATGCACCATCAGGTTATCCCCCAGTTTCTCTATTCTACTGATATGGATCATATAAGTCTCAAAAAGCCTAAACCACTAAGTGAGAAAAGGCATTAATTAATTCCTAATATGATTAGTAATGTAGCAGATACAAACCAAAATATTAGTGGATCTATTAAATGATTTTGAATTTCTATCTTCAACTAGTGCTAATCATTCCTGACACCAACATCAAGTATTTATTTCATTTTTTATTTTTATTTTTTTCAGGTTTCCATTCTCGGGTTTGGCTGTGCAGGACTCTCTGGTGAATATAATGCTCCCTTATCTCATGAAGCTGGTTGTTCGGTTATAAAAGAAGCTTATCAAAGGGGAATAACCTTCTTTGATACATCAGATATTTATGGTCATAACCATGATAATGAGATCATGGTTGGCAAGGTATTATTACTATTATGTGTTCTTAGTTGTTACTTATCAATATTCACTTTTCAAATTTCAAATGCACAGAAGTTTCTGTTGCTGGCGAAAAGAAATTATTAGAGCCAAAATGTGTGATGTGCAGAAACTTACTTGGAATAACATTTACATATTCAATAACTAGGTAACTTTTGATCTTTTCCTAGGCCTTAAAACAGCTTCCACGAGAAAACATTCAGTTAGCAACAAAATTTGGTTTTGCTTTGTCAGAGGCAAGGTTTTAAAAGGCGGGTTCTAGCCCCAATGCGTAACCATTCACTTGAGGCGAGGCGTAAGCCTTGAGGCGATATGAGGCGTAAGCCTCAAATTTAAAACGAAATAAAGAATAAAAACTTTTAAATAAATAATGAAAATGACAAATTATCACAAAATAACATAATAATAATCATAATAATCTCATATAGTTCATAATATATCAATTCTATTTTTTAGTTTGTAACTAACTGGGAGATATGTATACTAAGGTGCATAAACATTTCATATGTTATCGAAAAAAAGGAAAAAAGAAACATTTTATATAAACAAAATTTTGGCAGCATAACAATAAGGAATAGTATTCATAAAAAAAAAAAAACAGCAATGAATAGAATTCATAAAAAAAAGCATAACAGTAAGGAATAGTATTCATAAAAAAAAAAAAAAAAGCAAGGAATAGTATTCATAAAAAAAAAAACAGCAGAGGTAATATTAAAAGGAAAAAAAATAGAACAAGCAAGTGAGGAAATATCAGGAAAAAAAATAGAAGAGAGAGGAAATATCAGAAAAAGAGCAGAAAAGTAGCCAAGGAAAAATATCTGAAAAAATAAATATAAGAGAGAAGAAATATCAGAAAAAGGAACAGAAAAGCAGCTGAGGAAATATCGGGGAAAAAAAAAACAGAAAAACAGAGGAAATATTAGAAATAAAACAGAGAACAAAATTATCTAAAAAAGACAGAAAAGCAGATTATAAATAAAACAGAGATAAAATATCAGGAAAATAAAAACAGAAACAATATTAGATATAAAATAAAGGACCGAAGAAAAAATCTCAGAAAAAACAGAGACTGAGCAAGTATGAAGGAAAAAACAGATGAGTGGAGAGAACTTGTATTTTCAGCTGGAAGAAAGTTGCTTAAGCCGACCAATATTGTTGAAAGAAGGAACAGAGAAAAAAACTAACAGAGCAGTTGCAGAGGCAGAGGAAGAAGAAAGGTGAGAGTTCTCTGATTAAAAAATTTCGATAAAAACTAGGTTTTTACTTTCACTGGTAGTTATTTTCTGTCTTCTCAGCTTCTAATTTTCTTGTTGGGCTGAAATAATAATTATCAGCATTAATTTTTCATTAAGCGCACCCAAACGTTTCCTTTTCTGGTCTGAAACAGAGGCTATACGCCTCAGCCACCGTTTTGCATAATATCAGTGCTTACAAAAATCCTTTAGCCTTAACATGAAAAGGCGTAGACATTTTTCATTTCCTAATAAGCTAGCCTCAAGGCTGCTCAAGAGGAAAACAAGCCCTGAGGCTAGCATTGAGGCTAGCCTTGAAACGTTTTTTGAAACATTGGTCAGAGGATCGACAATTTGTGATAAAGGGCTCACCTGAATATGTGAGAGAATGTTGCAAAGCAAGTCTTAAGCGACTTGATGTCAAATACATTGATCTGTATTTTCAGCACCGTGTTGACACTTCAGTGCCTATAGAGGATACAGTAAGAGTTGAATCTTATGATTGTTTATGCCTAGGCCTATTTTCTATTTAATTTATTTTTGTTCCTTAATAAATTTTTGTTGGTAGATGATGGAGTTGAAGAAGCTAGTAGAAGAAGGGAAAATCAAGTACATTGGACTATCTGAACCAAGTTTAGACACATTAAGGAGAGCACATGCAGTTCATCCCATCACTGCCCTACAAATGGAATACTCTCTCTGGACTCGTGAAATTGAAGATGAAATAATTCCAATTTGCCGGTTTGTTAATATATACTAGGCTACATTTCATTAGACCTCAAACTTTTACAATATTCACACATAGTTCCCAAACTTTTAAAATGAATGATTTAGTCCTAAAATTTTAAAATTTCATACATAGGTCTCAAAAATCACAAATATATATTTAAGTAGTTAAGTTAGGATCTATGTATGAAGTTTTAGAAATTTAATGACTAAATAATACAATTTAAAAGTTTAAGGACTTGTGTAAAAGTGAAGTTTTAAGATTTGAGGACAAAATTAGATATATTGAGAGTTTTAAGGATTATGTGTGAAGATAAAGCTTAGTAAGGTAAATGGCCGTACAAGTTCCCTACTTTTTCTATGAAAAATAATTTTGAGAAACAGTTTAGTCCTTGAATATGAAAAATTAACTTTTAGTTCTTTAGTTGAAAAAAGAGATACTATAAGGACATTTTCATGAACCATTGTTTATCAAAATGCTTGTCCTTAAAGTGTCTTTTTTCATAGGTAATATTTTTGTTGTTACAAATTTTAATAAGTATTAAAAATGTTGCTTTCCCTGCTTGAGTATTTTTCCTGTTGCTTCCCACTTTGTATAAAACATATAATTATAAATCTATATAGTGTAAGACTTTTACCTCACCTAAGCATTTTTATTTATGAATAAACAGAGAGCTTGGTATTGGAATAGTGGCATATAGCCCCCTAGGTAGAGGATTCTTTGGTGGAAAAGCAGTTGTAGAGAGTATACCAAATGAGAGTACTTTGGTATGCAAAAATCAATAATCAATTCCGTAAAATCAGGTTCTCCTTTTGTCTGTTTCATATATAACATGAAAAGATCAGCGTTATATTGTATGCCTATCTTTGGTTATTTTATAGCAAACAAGTTAAAAATAATATAGTACTCATATTTATGGTCTTTCAAGTACAGACTTCACATCCAAGGTTCACTGGGGAGAATTTAGAGAAAAACAAAGTTATATATAGTCGACTTGTTAAACTAGCTGCAAAACATGCCTGCACTCCCTCTCAGTTAGCTCTAGCTTGGCTTGTCAATCAAGGAAATGATATATTCCCAATCCCAGGTATATATGTTATTTACTATTCCTTTACATTTTAAATTTTTTCTTCTTTCTCTAATCTTTAATCCTTTTTTGTGTCATAATTAATGTTGTACATAATCAAATTAATCTCAAAATAACATATCAATTGTATCTATTACGTACATATGTTATTTGTTCACATTGTATAGTGTACATAAACTGATATATGCTTGTATATAGCTAACATATTATTTTGGGATGAATTTGATTATGTACAATATATATGTGTTATTTTGGGCTTTATATTTTATTTTCTTTCAATTATTTTGTAAAATCATATGCTTGACTCTAAATATATGTTATGATAGAGAGCTTCAACTCTTCTTTGTTATACTTTGGAGTCGTTTTATGATTTTTTTTTTTTTGGCTTACAATTTTGGGAAATATAGGCATTTGTTAAGGATTTTTTTTTAAACACCATATCAAGCTCCAAGATATCTTGAGGATAAATGTTTGAAGTGTAACTAAAATGTAAACAAATTATAAAAGTAATTACCAAACATTTTGGTTTCAATTTTTAGAAAAAATAATAATAAAAAAGTTACTATAGGAGTTTTTTTTTTAAATAAAAAAATCCAAAACAATAAATGACACGCTTGAAATCACGTAAGTATATGTGGTTGGTGTTCAAGTGATAAATAATTTAAGAACAAAGGTTATCGAACTCATGAGAATTGTCACAGTTTTTACCTTTAATTACCAGTTTGTTAGTAAAATTAATAAAATGGGAGTTTTAAAATAATTGTAAATAAAAGACAGAAAATAATTAAATATGAATCAAAATACGATGGCAAGAAGTATGTGATCATGGATATATCCTCACCACTAGCCTACAATTTAACCAAATATGTCATAAATAAATATTTAATTTATTAAAATTTTGAATTACTATCGTAATCTAAAATTATTCTTGAATTCTTAACTTTAGCTTTAGAAGTCTAGGTACGCTTAAGACTTTACATCTTTTCTTATTGTGTAGTTGATTAAAGGTCCGCCTATTAACTAATCCTAAATTATGAACAACCTAGAGATATACTTACTAGATTTACTTCACTCTTTGCATTAAGATCTAAAAGATGATAACTAAACTAGGCAATATTATAACAATCGTTTAACCTTTAACGTAGATATCAATGGGAAAACAAGAAGTGATCGGTGTTGTGGGAGGAAATGAAATTAATGATATTGAGACAGTTTTGGAACACCCAGGAAGGTTCATTACATAAGCAATGTTGTCCCTAAAACAAGATAGTGATGTTCGCAACTATTGTAGGAGATTCATAGAGCTCTCTGGCATTGGGGAACTTCATCCATGGGCTGAGGCCAAATGTTCTGGCCGAGATAAGGATAATAGAGCCCACAAATTTGGGTCGGGCTATGAGTTTGGCCCAAAAAATAGAGGGCAAACTAAATGGGTCTTGGAACAAATTGGGAAGTGGAAGCACAGGAACGGGGAGCTCCAGCTATTGCGAGCGAGAATCGTGAGCCACGGAAGATGCCGCATGGGTTTCGCGACTGACAATCGACTCTGCTGGTGGTTTTCGCGTTGCATTCCGACAACCACCAAGGGGTGGTGCCACCCTAGCTAGTCCGAACAAGGAAGTTAGGAGACTGATTGATTTGGAGCTCTATAAAAATGAGAAAAGGGACTCTGTTATCACAATGATGAAAAATGGGGTCTAGGCCACCATTGGGCAAAAAAAGAGATAAGTGTTTTGTGACTCAAGAATTGGACCTAGGAGGTATCAAGGAAGAAGAGGGACTGATGATAAATGAAGCTAAAATGGAGGTGGCTAAAGTGAACTCGTTGGCAGAAGTGTAGCTGAATTCGGTGGTGGGATTCACAACTCTAAAGACGATGAAGTTAAAAGGTGTGGTGGGTGATCAAGAAGTAGTTACTTTAATTGATCCAAGGGCAGCGCATAACTTCATTTCAATGGAGCTTGCTAACCTATTAGATATACCCATCTCTAAGATAGAGGCTTATGGGGTGACGATGGGAACCGAAAAGGCGGTTCGTGGAGAGGGTGTTTGTCGTGGATTTTCTCTGTTTTTGCAAGGGATCAATATCTTGGATATTTTTTGCCTTTGGGATTGGGAATTGTCGATGTGATCCTCGAAATTCAATGGCTTGAAGCATTGGGAACAACTCACACTAATTGGAAAATGCAAGTGATGAAATTTAGGTTGGGGGATGTGACAGTAACGCTAAGAGGAGACCCTTCCCATGATGAGGACCCTTAAACACGAGGGCGGGGTATTCTAGTGGAGGTCAACCAAATGGATCGTTCAAGAGGATAATAGGTTAGTTGAGTCCAATTTTTATGGTCAATTTTATCTAAACATGAGACTGTGTTTAATATGCCCCCAAGACTTCCACCAGTTCGTGGGCGTGAGCACTCCATTATTCTCAATGAGAGTTACCCACCGATTAGGGTCCGACCTTTTTGATATCCCCATGTTCAGAAGGATGAGATAGAGCGGCTAATCAAAGAGATGCTTACCGTAGGGATCATAAGATTCAATAATAGTCCCTACTCTAGCCCGTACTATAAGCGAAGAAGGATGGTTCATGGCGTTTTTATGTGCACTACAGGGCGTTGAACAAAGCTACCATGCCAGATAAGTATCCTTATTCCTATTATTGATGAACTTTTGGATGAGTTATGTGGAGTTTGAATTTTTTACTAGAAATCTGGGTACCATCAGATTAGGGTCAAAGAGAGTGACATACCCAAGACAGTGTTCAGAACGCATGATGGCCATTATGAGTTCTTTGTGATGCCTTTTGGACTTATCCAATGCTCCAGCCACATTTCAGTCTCTTATGAATGAACTGTTGCGCCCTTATCTTAGAAAATTTGTTTTGGTGTTTTTTGATGACATTTTGGTTTACACGAGGAAGAACATCGAGAACATGTGGCATAGGTTTTGGGTGTATTATTACAAAAGAATAGCTTGTATGCAAACCGGAAGAAATGTGAATTTAGGAAAACTCAACTTGCGTACTTGGGTCACACCATTTCAGGATATGGAGTTATAGCTAACCTTAGTAAAATCCAGGCTACAGTATCTTGGTCACCTCCTACCAACTTAAGGGAGTTACGCGGATTCTTGGAGTTGACTGGGTATTATAGAAAGTTTGTTGTGGGATATGCTAAGGTTGCTTTGCCATTAACGGAGCAACTAAAAAAAGATATATTTGGGTGGAATGAGGAAGGAAGAATTCTTTTGATGAGTTGAAGAAGGCTATGACTACGGTACTGGTGTTAGAAATGGCAAATTTTACCCAACCATTCGTTATTGAAATAGATGCATCCAGATTTGGGTTGGGGGCTGTTCTCCTGTGAGGACAGCGACCTGTAGCTTTCTATAGCCAAACCTTGGGACCACAAGCTCGATTGAAGTCCATTAATGAAAAGAGTTGATGGCCATAGTGTTTGCAGTTGTGAAATGGCGACCCTATTTGCTCGTTAGGCAGTTCGTATTCAAAATTGACAAAAAAAGTTTGAAGTTTATACTAGAACAATGGATTGTGGGGGTCGAATATCAAAAGTGGATCACTAAGCTCATGGGATATGATTTTGATATCCAATATTGTAGTAAAGCTAGTAATCAAGTAGCATACTCTTCTCGAATCTTAGAAAAAGGGGAGTGCTCAACCTTACAAGTTCTCTAATGGCAACACTAGGATGTTTTATGAGAAGATAGCAAGGGATGATTTTATTAAAAACTTAGTGACGAGATAACCTCTGACAACCAAAAACATGTTGGCTTCACTGTCAGAGCAAGGCGTATTGTATTACAAGGGGCGCCTCATCATTCATCGCACCTCTAGGCTTATTGCACCAATTAGGAAATTTACAATTTCCTAATTGGTGGTCATTCAAGTGAATCCAAAACTTACCAACGAATTGCAACAGAGTTATACTAGGTGGGTATGTGCAAAGATGTTATTCAGTTTGTTCAAACTTGCTCAGTATGTCAGAAGAACAAGTATCTTGCTACTACTCCAACTGAGTTACTTTAACTTATTCCTTTGCCTGCCCAAGTTTGGGATGATGTCACGGTTGATTTCATTGAAGGACTACCCCATTCAAAGGGAGTAGATACTATCATGGTGGTTGGGGATCGATTGAGTAAATATGCTCATTTTATAGGCTTGAAACACCCCTTTATTGCTGTTTCGGCTGCTGGAGTATTTATAAAAGAGGTAGTCAGGCTACACGGAATTCCTCAGTCCATAATTTCTGATCGGGATCAAGTCTTCCTTCGCCATTTTTGGAGTGAGTTCAAGTTTTAGGGTACTACACTAAAAAGTACGGCATATCATTCTCAAATTAATGAACAAAACAAAGTTGTTAACAGGTGTCTGGAGACTTACTTGCGTTTTGTTTCAAAGAAGCCTCGTACATGGGTTAGTAGATACATCCAATTGAGTTCACAGTAGTAGACTTGGTTTTCCTAAAATTGCGGCCCTATAGACAACGATCATTGACCCAACGTAAGTATGAGAAGTTGGCAGCTCGCTTTTATGGCCTTTATAAGATTTTGCAGCGTATTGGCAAGTCGCTTACAAACTGGAATTGCCCCCTTCAGCTACTATACACCCATGATTCCACCCCAGTTGACCCCTGAGTTGGAGTTGGTTGTGGAGCTGGACCTGTTACTTGGGGTACACCCAAAAGCCCTTGGCCAACTTGAGGAGGTAGAGGTATTATTGAAATGAAAAACCTTACCTGATTTTGAAGCAACTTGGAAGGATTTTCACATGATACAAAAGCAATTTCTAGATTTTTACCTTGAGGACAAGGTGAAAGTTTGGGCGGGAGTATTGATAGACCACCCATTTGTTATACTTATTCGAGGCATAAGGGGTAATTTGGGTGTTTCCTTAATAAAAGAGTAAGGTGTTTTATTTTAATGTGTATTGTGGGGTTTTTTGTGAGGTGGCAAATCTTTTGTGAGGAAGTTAGTTTTAAGGAAAACAGTTAGAAGAAAGAGAAGGGGGTAATAATAGAATATAAGCAGCAAGGCAGCGTGAGGAGTGTATCGATCATTTTGTATTGAGCTCAACTCTGTTGGGAGAGACTCCAAGCCTCTCGAATGCTTGGTTGTTTTCTAGAATTTTCCTGAGATTAATACACACTTAATCCACTCCTAATTTCTATTAAACTATTTGCTGCATAATTCTACTTTACTGCTATTGTGTTTCTTACATGTTCTGTTTCACTAACTAATAGCATACTTGGGCACCTGCTTGATAGCATTTAGAAGTGGAATGTTCACTTGTATTTTTTTGGAAGTTTTCAAAATCGCTCTTTCATGTTCTTCCTTGTATTTCTAAACTTGATAGGAAAAGGCAACATGGAAATATCAGTGTAAACATGAGGTTTAGATTTGATCTTTGGTGCCACCTTAGCCTCTTTTGGGGTGGTCTTTTCTTCATTGCATTTGGTGTCCTTGGGCCCTTGTTTGGGCTCTTCTAATTGCTTGCTACTTTTTATATTTATGGCATTGACAGTCTCCTTATGATTTATTACAATCTGTGAAGGGAGCTTGTCAAATGTAATGCTTCTAGTCTTCCTATGAATGTGGCCAGTTGATCCATTTGAGTTTTCAGGTTCCTTATAGTTGTATGAGTATTCTGCTGGAACTTAACTGTGTTAGTTGCTAGAGTATTAACTAAGTCTTCAAGAGACTTACCTTGGAGTTGCTAGGATAATTGTGGTCTGGGTTGGTATTATTGTTGTGGTGGCCTAGGATTAGGGAATTTAGGTAGATTGTAAAGAGCACCTGTTTGATTGGTACCTACATAGCTAAAATTTAGGTAATTTCTCCATCCAGGATTATAAGAATTATTATATGGTCATACCTGGGCCTCTGTCCTGGAAAACCACCAACAACGTTGGCATGTTCTTCTTGAAGGGTGGGCCACATGTCAGTAGGGTGTCCAATTAGAGAGCATATCATGGCTTAACCTGTCTAATGGCTAGCTTTTGCACTAAAGTAATTAGATTATTCAATTTTTGTTCAAGATTGGAGTTAATGCTTAACTCATTTACCTTAAACTGTGGGTTAGCTCTAGTGCCAAATTGTTGAGAATCGGCAACTATGGTTGCAATTAAGGTCCAAGTTTCAGCTGGTGTCTTGTTTACCAATGCCCCACCACTTGCAACATTAATAATATTTCTTTCAGTGGATGCTAAACCTTCATAAAAGTATTGGAGCAAAAGTTGCCCACCTATCACATAAACTTTTATACATTTCCTTGTATGCATATAGTGTTTTTCTATCAGATTGCTCTATGCCACATATTTGTTTCCTTATTATTGTGGCTCTTGAAATTAGAAAGTACCTTTATAAAAATTGCCTCTTCATCTCATTCCATGTGATGATAGATTCAGAAGGTAGATAATAGAGCCATTTCTTAGCACTGTCTGCTAAAGAGAAAGGAAAGATTCTAAGCTTAACTTGTTCCTCTGTGATGTTTGTTGGTTTCATGCTGGAAGAAACTATATGAAATTTCTTTAAGTGTTGGTTTGGGTCTTCTCCAACTATACCCTTGAAAGTAGTCAACAAATGAATTAGTCCAAATTTATGCTCAAAATCTACCTCTAAATTGGGGTACACAATGCACAAGGGTTGCTACTCCAATTTAGGTGCAGCTAATTCCTTCATAGTTAGGTCGACTATTGTAATCTCTTGTTTGGGTTTTGAATCACATTAAGGAGTGGGTCAACTGGTCCTTTAGATCTCAAGTTGTAGGAGTGACCTTGTTGCATTCAGTGTATTCTGAGATTTAGAAGTTAAATAAAAAAAATTAGTAAATTAAAAATAAAAAATAAAAATAATTGAAAACTAAAAATATTACTAAGAAATTTAAAATTAAAACTAATAATTAATGAAAAAATTGTAAAGTCAATCACCCATAACGACGCCAAAAATTTAACATTCTTAAAATCATGCAAGTATACGTGATCGGTGTACAAAGGTTATCGGGTTATCGAACAAAGGTTATCGGGTTATCGAACCCACGAAGATTGTCACAATTTCTACCTTTATTTATTAGTTTGTTAGCAAAATTAATAAAATGGAAGTTTTATAATAATTGCAAATAAAAGACATAAAATAATTAAATATGAATTAAAATACGATGGCAAGAAGTATGTGATAATGGGTCTATCCTGATCACTAGCCTACAATTTAACCAAATATGTTATGAATAAATATTTAATTTCTTAAAATTTTGAATTATTATCATAGTCCAAAATTATTCTTGAATTTTTAACTTTAGCTTTAGAAGTCTAGGAATGCTTAAGACTCAATATTTTCTTACTATGTAGTTGGTTAAAAGTTTGCCTATTAACCAACTCTAAATAATGAACAACTTAGAGATACACTTACTAGATTTTATTTACTCTTTGCATTAAGATCTAAAAAGATGATAACTAAATTAGGCAATATTATAACAATCGTTTAGCCTTTAACTAGGTATTAATCCTACTCATGACTGCAGCTACAAGATATTATTTCGAATAATAATATTAGCTATTACGTACTAATATATTAAACTAGATGTAGACATATTCATGAAATAAATTAGTTGATCACTATAATTCATACATGCATAGCCATGACATTTAAATATAGAATTGAACACATCAAGAATTAAGAATTGAAATTAAAAATTTATCATAACATTAATTTAATTAAATCATAGTCTAAGGTTTAGAATTACCTATAATCACATAAAATATTTAGCTAGCTATAGAAACAACAAAATTTAACAGATAAAATAAATAATCCATCCTACATAAAAAAAAAAAAAAAAAAAAAAAAAGAGTAGAGAAAGAATCTAAGGTTGTAGAATTATTAGAGCCAATAAAATCAATATTTAATTTCTTCTTTAGTTTTCCTTAAAGAATCTTCGATAATAACACAAGGATTAAGACTCCCAATTCTCTTGTGGTCCAGGTGGGAATCTCTTGTGGTCCAGGTGGTAAGACTCCCAATTCTCCCACTTGGAACCCAAGTTCGAATCCCATCGGGTGCGTGAGTGTGTTTTCTTTATATTAATAAAAAAGAAGGGGATTTTAGATCCCTTTTTTAAAAAAAAAAAAAAAAAACACAAGGATTAATTTATTTTCTAATTAATTTTGTGTATTTTCTAAAGTGCTAGTTTTGCTGTCTGCTTGATTGCTGCTTCCTCTTGATTGCCGCTTTTTCCTTTCTTTACGTCCTTTTTTCCTCTCTCCTCGTGTCTCCGTGTTACTATATGTGTATAACATTTTAACCTACTGGGCCAATGTCCCAAATAAAATATGGACACCTAAGTTTATCTACATTTGTTAGAGTATATTCACCTGTCAAATAAAATTAATAAAATATCCATAAAAATTTAAAAAAATTTCAAGTAATTATATTTTTTCATAATTAATAAAATAAACAATTAAAGTACATGAGAATAATAAAATAAGTATAAATATAGAGAAATTGATTACTAAAAATATGTATAAAATATCACAAATCAATAAAACTTTAAATAAATTTCTATGTGAAATAGTTGCAAAATGAGCTCTTTACGAACTTCGCTCAATTAGTTTCGTCACCAATTTTATCAAATGGTGTGAATATTATTGATGGGATAATTTATATTGTGCTCCTCTTATGTTCTATATATTACACAGGGACAACAAAAGTGCAGAACCTAGAGAACAATTTAGAGGCTTTGAAACTGAAGCTTACAAAAGAGGATTTGAATGAAATTAGTAATGCAGTGCCTTCAGAAGAAGTAGCAGGGGAAAGAAGTCTCTCTTCTTTATCTAAATATTCCTGGAAGTTTGCCAATACCCCACCAAAATGATTTTTTTTTTTTTAAATAAAAAATAAATAGTTAATTAGCTAAAGCATTGGTTAAAATGCTTTATGCAAATAATTCTTCTTTTTTATAAGATGTATGCAAATAATTTCTAAGAATACATACGCTTTTATGAGTGTAACATCAATTCCAAAAAACAGTATTTTGTACCTGTAATATTCCACTCTGTATGTCTCTATCCTTTTATCCAGTGTTTTCTATTCTTTTAAATAATCTACTGGAATTTGAAACTTAGAACTCACAATTTTTACTACTCTCCATAAAACAGTATTTTTACTACTGCACTTTGCTACATATGCCCGGCATTTGTCCAACGTTGAAACATTTGATGCATTAGATGAATGTAGTACTTTTGAATGATGCATTAGATGAATGGTCATTTGATTTTACTTTGAGAAGCAATGTATACATGTACACACCATATCTATTTAACACACCAATGGTGGAATCCCTTGGTTTTTAGGGACTAGTATTGTTGTCATTACCATATTTGGTACCACTCTTGAAGGTATTAATTAGTGTTGAGTCCTGAACTTTTGAATGGGATACTTGCTATGTTGGGTTTGTTAGCTTTAACTTTTGCTTATGATTATTCCAAGCATGCATATACCTTTAATATATGTATCAGGGCTAAGAGACAAAAATTACCAGTTTCTAGAGATGGTTAAGAACTGTCTAGGTGCTTAAAAACGAACATTAAATCTCCAAACCGAATATCAACTGGTCCAAAATGAATTAACACTTTTATTTTATCTTTTAACTTTTATAAATGAGTGAGTTTGTAATTTTATATAAAAATGATTATCTTAACTCCATAAATAACATTTCATATTTTGATCGGCGTGTTCTAATATTTAGTATAAAAATAATTTTTTATATATATTAATTATCTTTAAGTGGAAGAACGAAAAGGGAAAACTTAAAGACTCCTAACATAATTGATTCTATATGAATAAATTTAAATATCTATTATATTTAGTGTAAAAAATAATTGATTATATTTATTATCTTTTAGTGGAAGAAGGAAAAGAGAAAACTTGACTCCTAACATAATTGATTCTATATGAATAAATTTAAAATTTATAAATTTTTAAGTAGAAATTTAAAGGACTCATGATCACTGTAATAATTATCTATTATTACAGAATTAAAAGTAAAAACCAAAAGTCTCATAAATATTTTTTTTTTACTAATGTTCAAAATATTTTTTATATTTAATGTATTTTATAAATTATATTTAGTGTAAAAAATAATTAATTATATGTATTAATTATCTTTTAGTTTAGTTGAAGAATTAAATGGAAAAATTAAGAGACTCCTTAAGTATTTTATTTTTGTTTATGGAATATTTGATTTTATGTTAAAGAGTTAATGAAATTAATAGTTACAAAAAGAAAATTCAAAGACTCATGAACATTATAATAAATGTTTATTATTACAAAGTTAAATGAAAAAAATTAAAAGTTTACTAAATATGTGCTAAATTAATATAATTAAAAAAAAAATTGTAATCCACAAAATATGATTAAAAAATTATAAAAGAGACACTCTCCTTTTACTTATTTGTATAATTTTATAAAGCGTTTAATATTTTAAAATTTTAATACTTGACGTATTTTTTTCTCTTAATTTTGAAAGCTACTTACTTTGAATGTGTTGAGATATGAATATATATCTTGCAAATAAATAAAATGATATAAACATAATTCTCTCTTGCTTTATTGCTAATTATAGCTATGCATTAATATAGTTGTTTTATAAAATATGAAATTTAATTGTTTTGAAAGATAAATGAAACTTAATTTAATTAATAAATTTTACAGTTGCCAAAACCATTGATTGTCATTGTTATTATTTGTTGTTTTATATGTCTTATTATGATATTAATCATTGTATATATATTTTTTGTTTAACATTTTTTTAACTCATCACTTTAATTTTTATTTTGGATTTGTTGATTTATGCATTTTTATTTATAATGTCGCAAAATTGAAAAAAATAAAATCTCATAAATTTAAGATATTAAAAAGTCAAAGGAATTTTTATTGAGATATATAATACTATATCTGTGAAATTTTATAAGAAATATGAGTCCTTTAATCTAAAAAGTCGAATTAACAGAGACATTTATGTTTTTTATAAACTCTTTTTTATAGTATTTATTATCTTTTATCAATGTAGAATAATTCATTTAACAATATCATTATTAATTGCAATATTTAAAATTGAATTTCTAGTTCCATTAGCTAGTATATAATATATTTAACACTAATTCTTATCATATCAATTGTACTTTTTATCTTGTACAAGAATATTTGAACTTGAACCTAAACCTTCTCAGAAAAACAGCATTATCAATCGTTAAACAGATGGAAATATTAGTCGATCATATTTTTTCTTGACAAACAAATGAAATAGCAAACAAAAGTTAAAGAGATGGTTTAATGTGCTCTTATTCATCAATTGAATTCCACGAACACTTCATTCTGCTTGAATTAAATCTAACATTTGACACTTTTAAAGCACATAACATAATAATAAATAATCTGTGACCACTGATTTTAGTGGTTTACTTTGTCCAATTTGATCTGAAGATTCTTCATGGAGTTTGTTGGGTATGGCACCTTCCAGTAGGCAAAAGTCTGTATATTTATATAACTCACATGTGCAAGTATTTTGTTCAATGTAGAGTTCAGTTTGTACATCTAATCAAGTAGCTATAGTTGTGGCTACTTGGTAGTTAATATATCTAAATGAGTAACATAAGAAAGTTGATAACTCTATAAAATAAAGTTATTGATATTCTTTTAAATTGATCTTTACTTATTTTTATTAAATAAATTAGATATTTTGTGTTGAAAATGATAAATCTTACTTTTAAAGGACAAAAAGAGAATAATCGAATTTTTCTAAATTTTTTTAGGATATTTTTTAAAAAAATTTAAAACCGTGGATGTACTTAAAAAAATGGGCTAGATGTATTTAAAATTCCATATGCCACATGTCTACCCACGCAAGTTCGTACCAACAATTCGCCATGCACCGTGTGTCGTAGTAGTAAGACCCAGCTCAGACTATTCGGCGCCACGTATCAATTTGGCGTTTAGTTCGAATAGTATTGCCTATCTCTCTTTGGGCCACCACGTCTGCTGCGACCAATCTTTACACCGAATTAGAACAACCATGTGGCACACGCGTTACTCCTTTTGAACGCCACATATCACAATCTAATGCATCAATTTCATTTGATCCAACGGTCACAATATAATCTAAATTTTTATACGAATTTTAGTATATTAAACCCAACAGTAACCCCATTTTTTGGGTATTAAAGGCTAGATAAAGATAAAAACTCTTTACATACTCTATGAAGATTTTAGAGAGAGAGAGTACAAATGAAGGATCTTAGAGCAAAGGACTCACATTTGAACATGAAAGCTTGAAGACTCACATTTTCTTTTTTTCTTTATTTTTTGTTATTCTTTTGCATTTTTTTTTTAATGTATTTCTCTAGATTTTTTTTTAGTCAGAAAGAGAAATTTTATTTAAATCGAAAGATAATACAATCTAACTATTTTAACATCAGCTATACACATCGCATAACTTAAGAAATAAGCTAACCAAATGACTAGCAACACAGCTAGCATGAATTGGACACCATAAGCAATAATAATTTCCTTCTTTAATAATCTAGCTAGGTAATTTGAGAAAAAGTAATCAATCTTATAGAATCGACACAGACGACAGACAAAAATAGACTATACTAGACTCATCATATTAGAAAGATAACTAAAGTAATACAAAAAAAATACAACAAAAAAATAACAATAATATCTAAGAAAATACTGTAGTTGTAAAAATAAAGAAATTGTCACCCAAATCCAAACCACCATCCATGAGAGCTTGCCTGGATCCCACAATTTACTACTTCTAAGTATCTTTAAACTTAAAACATCATAAACACCTTTTCGAGTCAGAAACATCCATGCCGAATCCATCTTTCCACACAAGCAACAAAATATTGTTGAAATTTTTTAACCCTCACCCAACTTTGCTAGAATTCATTTATCAAATAATCAAAATTAACAGGTCGAATGGTAATATCATGAACAACAAATTTAAGGTTAAAGTTGTCCATATTACTGATCAAAATTAAACCAGAGTAAAACAATCACACACAAAAATGGATTGAAAGCAAGTCCAGAGAGCACCTCTGACTCATGAATAAAATGAACACAGATTGTGATTAACACACAACTGGAAATGATACTAAGAGAACTAAGCCAGATCGAAATCAACTCAGATTTTTGGAATTTGAAATCAACTCAAATTTGAGGAATTGGAAATCATCTCAAATTAATTTTTCAAAATCAATGTAAACCAGATTGAAAGATATATTGTAGTACCAGACGAAGAAACCTAGCACCAAAGAACTCGCAATCGACCGAATCCACTATCGGAACTTCAGGGAGGCAAATCGAGAGTCTTGGGGAGCTTCAATGGTCTCATTAATGGCGTTACTAGTTGATCATGAGATCAGTAAGATGAAGAGGGTTAGGTTTTTAGTAGATGGAGGATTCATGCCAATGTATTTGCTAATGTACTCTAATGACTTGACAGTAATTTTATTTTATTGTTCCAGCTCCTTGTTGATTGTGAGAATGCTCGAGGTTGATGACGAACGATGCTTGAGGTTGATGATGAACGATAGAGACAACAAACTATGGCAAAAATCAACAAGAAAGTTAGGATGAACGATGGAGATGGTGAAGAAATTAGGGAAAAAGTGGAACCCTAGCAGAGTGAAATTTGGGGGCGTATTTCTCTAGATTTTGCTTATTAATATGTATAGAGTAGTTTTCTCGCTCTAAGATTTCAATGGAACTAATTTATTTTATGTTGGATGCTATATTTTTATTTTAATATATTAATATACTTATGAGTTGTTTATTTTACTCTATGCTTATTGCACCTAATTAAATGATCACTAATTAAGTTGATTTGTTAACATGTGTGCATTTGAAAGAATAATGTGTTATGATCATGAGTAAATGACATATTTGCATGAAGATGAAAACACCCATATATAATAAGTAGTTTTAGTAAATTCTTATGCTTAATAAATTCTAGAATCCTAATAGCCATAAACATGTGGGTCGGTATTTTTGGATTTAAATTGCAATGACCATAAAAATGTGATTTGTAATTAAATTAGAGAATTTGACTAACAAGTATAAGCAACAATTTTAAATATAGTTGTGATATGAAGATTAAATACAATTTCATGTTGCTTGTATTTAATTTTGCATTTCAAATGTGTTGAAAAAATTAAGCATTTGAGTGAGTAAATTAGAAAAAATTGTAATCATAAAAGCTCAATATCTTAACTTTCTAATTATTTTAATTAATATAATTAATTAAACTAGATTTCTTTTCTTTTGAACAATATTTCATTAGTCCAAAAAGTATTGTGGGTAACCCAATTTTATTATTCAAAATACTAAATAATCAATTTTTTAAAATTGGACACTTGTTTTTAAAATACTTACAACTTGTGCATTTACAATTTTTATGCCAAAAGTTCATAACAATTTAGTGATATTCTTAGTAGCACAATCTCTATTTTAATCTTTGAATTTGTATTAAAGAGTTTCGACCGTGTGAGACGTGGCCAAAATAATGTTTGGTTTGGAGTTGATCTCTTGTTATGAAAATTATATGCCACTATCCGTTATCCCTTAGCCAAAATATGGCTTAATGTCAGTTTATGTGTACCCTCTTGTTAGGGTTTGTGCGCCACTGTGCGTTGTCTTTTGTAGCCAAAATATGGCTTCTGTGAGATGGATGACGTCCCCCCTTGTTGAGTTTGTTACCGTTTGTGAAAAAAAAATTGAGAAGCCAAGGATATCAAGATGCATAAGTTATCCTATTGTATTATGCAAAAAGTTCTCAATCTCAATAGAATTGAGTTTGGACTGTTACCGGTGGACAACCTTGAAGGTAACTATTGAAATGATAAGTTAATTGCTCAAATCAATGAATATGATATTTCATTATTTTATAATTTTTTTCATCATTTAAATTAGAGCATTAACTTAAATCAATTCAAAATTTAAAAACATCAGGCTCGAATCTTCCTGAATATTTTAAGACCTAACTTTGGGCTTCCATTTCATTTAAAAAAAATTGATCTAGCTCTACTAAAAAATTACATGACCCGATAATACTTAGTCTGAGTTTGACTCGAACTCAAAATTTCGAGATTGTGCTACCCCAACCTCCCCAAACTTGCATCCCTACTAGCAATTTAGGAAGTTTGACGTTTGGACTCAAGATTGAAACATTAAGAGACAAAATGTGTTTAAATATTTAAATTTAATTTGAAAAAAAAAAACATTTAAAATAAATTTTAAATTAAAATAAAAGTTATGCATTATTATTAGGTAGGTTTAATCATATTTAATGAAAAAATAGGGAAGGACAAGTTACTTTAATGGTCCGAGGCATTTCAACTCTTCAATATAAAAATTTGACATTAATTTCTTATTAAACTAAAATTAAAAATGTTATGTATAATTTTGATTTATCAAATAAAACCTTTTTCTTTCGCTAATAATAATAAAATGAAATCTTGAATGACGAAGAAATAACCATTTTTCCAATCAAAGCATATACAAAGCTTTGAATGAGTACCTTGGTAGGAAAATATAGTAATTCAAGAAAATTTGACAAATACAACGTACAGTTTTTACAAATAATTTTTTTAATCTTTTTTTTTTTTTTTTTTTTTTTACGAATTCTACAGGAAAAAAGTTTATTAAAGTTGTAATTTTCTTATTATGAATTTAATAACTAATTATTTGAAGGGTAGTTTTTTTAATCAAACGATGATATAATAACTTGAAATTATATTTGAAAGGATCCAAAATTAGATAAAATTGTCTCCTCGTCCTCCTCTTTTCACCAAACACGTCTCTCACTTCCTTCTCCTTTGTTCTGGTATTTTTCAACACCTCCATTCAAATGTATTTCTTGTTTCAATTTTGTATCTTTGAAAGAATGCTTTAATATTCTGGGTTTCTTCCGCTTTATTTTGATATATAAAATTATGCAATCACTGATACATTATGTCAAGCATTGTACCTTGAATTTGAAGATCTTCCAAATGCACTCGATTTAGTGTTTTATTATAAATATATCTTCAGAAGCTAAGGCAAGAGGGTTGGGAAGAATTTTTAGAGTATGGTTGTTATTTTGTGAAAAATATAACATTGACACATCGAGTATGGGTGCTTGCCACATGAAAGATACATGTCACGTGAAGAAGATAATCACATTATTATTGATTATCATTATCGTCTTGACATAGTTAATGTATTAGTTGATTTTCAACTAATAAAGATAAATGAAAGATATCCCGATGAAAAATAATGAAAATTTTCACTCATATATTAGTTCAAGTTTAAATCTAAAAAAAAAAGAGTTCAAATGTTCTTCAAAATTTTACTCAAAAAGAGCTTGAAGATTAAAAAAAAAAAAAAACAGTTGAAATTCTAAGAAATAATTGTTGTTAGGGGTGTTCAAAAATTCTGGGAACCAATCCAACCTAAAATGTTCAGTTTTGAGATTTAATTAATTTGGTTCTTAATTTTTCATTTCTTTAAACATTGCAAAAGTCGAATCAATTTAATCCATTTATTATTATTATTATTATTATTATTATATTTATACTACTATTTTATACAATTTTTCATTAGGTTTTCATGGTCTTTCATGCCCTTATTATCACTAATACATCATACTATACAACTTTTTCTTAATTTTTTTTCCCTACCTCTATGTCTCTCACTATCACCAGTCTACTCTCTCTCTCTTGATTCTTCATTTTTGTATTTTTTTATGGATAATATTTTACTTCATTTTCCATTTAATAACAGTCGATGTGTACTATAGAGATTTGAACTTCTATGATTTACTTTGTTGTTTATTGTTATATGTTTCTAATTCCATCTAAGAGGACAATCATTTTAATTTTAGATAATATTTTAGAATTGAATTTAGTTTTTTGGCTAGTTAGTTAGTGTGAGATAAATATGTTTTGTTTATTTTTGTCGTTAGAATTTGAATATTTAAATAAAATTCATGCAATAATTTATAGACCAAGTACTATCTTTTATTTTCTTTCTTATTCATGTAAGACACTAATTATGTATTATTTAATTATTTATCCATTATAATTATATTATCTCCCATATTTTTGCTTGTTAGAGTTTGTCGAGTAAGTCATTAGTATTTTTTATTGCCTATTTGTCTTATAAATAATGACATTAGATAAGTGATTGAAGTCTGAATCTTCAAATTTAAGGATTATAAAACTAGCATTGAAAATATTAGACATTATATTACAAGAGTTAAAAAAAAAAAAAAAAGATTAATAACAAAATTCATTTGCAAAAAAAGGGAGGAAATTTCCTTGAACCAACTCAAATCAAACCAAAAAATTTGGTTTAAATTGGATTGATTTTTCAAATTTATTGGTTTAATTTGATTTTTATTTTTAAAGAACCGATCATATTAAATTGATTCTAATTTTAATCTAAACTCAAATCAACTCATATATATATATATATATATATATATGTACCCCTTTAATTAATGTGCAGTACATAAAATTTCAAAACACATACATGGTGTCAACTAAACTATTAAGACAAATTAATTAATGTATATATGCAAATGGTTATTTAGTTTAATAAATTAGAGAATAACCAAATATATGTTGAGATTAAAACCATTAATTTAATCCTATAAGTGGTATGTTATCGTATGCCCTGATAGGGATTCATGACATGATTATCTATTGGATTATCATCCACTTTCTCTATAAACACGGTCTTTTTGCTTGCATCATCTCTAGCTACACTTTCATAATTGCTTTCCTCTTCCTCATCTTTCTCTCGAAGCCCAATCCTATCACATTCATTATCCCTAGGTACATCCATAACTACTTTCCTCTTCATCATCTTTCACTTGAAATCTAGGCCTATAGTTCTTTGTACGTACAAGAAGCAAGCTTAGAAGAAGACTTCCATATTTTGTTGGTTCCACAGTGAGGGATTTTTGTCTCATCGTTGATGTTTTCTTCATTACGTTTCTCTTGAAATTTAATCTTTTCGTATTTTGTACTCTCATAATTGCTTTCATCTTCATCGTCTTTATCTTGAAATCTAGTTCTATCATAATTTGTACTCTCATTGTTATAACTTTTTCCTTTTATCTCTTTCTTATGAAATTTGGTCCTATCGTATTTTGTACTTTTATTAACATCGCTTCTTTATCGATCGTCTTTCTCATAAAATTCAGTTTTATCGCCATTTGTGTAGAAAAGAAGAATGTAATATTTGGTTCTGAATATTTCACTGAATTGTATTGCTTTGTACAGATTACATGAATTTATAATAGAAATAAAACGACAGAAAATGATAATAATTAAGTACAAAGATTTCTACCATATTATGAATGATCTCTACCATATTATGAATGATCTTTACCATATTATGATTTTATTTACTTTCCTATTTCAAAATAAATCTCAACACTCCCCTCAAGTTGTTGCATACATGTCTCACATGCCCAACTTGTCTTAAAACTTTAAGAAGACTCGATTTGAGACTGCTTTGGTGAAAATGTCAGCTAACTGATCTTCTAAACGAGCAAGAAGTATATCGCCTGTCACCTTTATTACAGCCCAATCAGCATCAGTATATGCTTCTATACACTTATAGTTTGTGTTTTTGGTGAATAATACTCCTTTTTCAGGAGCAGACTTTAAATATCTCAAAATGCGAGTAATTGCATTCATATATTGTTCTCCAGGATTATGCATAAATTGGGTCTGTTTGGTGAATCTGGTGGTCGATTTGGTTGTTTGGTTTGGTTTGGTGGTGGTTTGTTTGTTTTGTTTGGTTGTGGTGGTTTGTTTCTGCTGAGCTGGGCTGTCGGTAGACGGTTAATGGTGATTTGGTGGGTAGTGGCGTAGTTTCGGGAATGGTGGTGGCAATTTGGGAAAAATGATATGGGGATATTGATTTTGGATTTTCGACTGTAATTTGGTGGGTCTGGTTGCGACGAGATCTGTGAGATGGGTCTTTGTTTGTGGCGTGACGTTGGGGTGGCACGATGGGTGGGTGAGGTGGCACGACGGATCTGTTGACGGATCTGAACTGTGGTTGACAGATCTATTTTGGTCTGTGGTGGTCTGTGGGATCTGTTTTGGTGGTGGTCCGCGGTGGTCTGTGGGATCTGTTTTGGTGGTGGTCTGCGATGGTCTGTGGTGGATCTGCGTGTGGTGAGATTTGGAGGTCGGCGGCGAGGGATCTGTTTATGGGAATGAGCAGGGCGGCGAGTTTGGGTGGTTTTTTGTTTTTTCTGATTTTTTTTTTCGATTCACAAATAGGTGGCAATGGGTGGCGGGTGTTTTATTTTGGGCGATTTGGGTGAGTGGCGATTTGGGTGGTGGTGGGCTGTTGATTTGGGTGGCTGTCTGTTTTTTTTTTCTTTTCAATTCACAGAATCCTAATCGGCTCTGATACCATGTAGAAAAGAAGAATGTAATATTTGGTTCTGAATATTTCACTGAATTGTATTGCTTTGTACAGATTACATGAATTTATAATAGAAATAAAATGACAGAAAAGGATAATAATTAAGTACAAAGATTTCTACCATATTATGAATGATCTTTACCATATTATGATTTTATTTACTTTCCTATTTCAAAATGAATCTCAACAATTTGTACCCTCATCATCATTGCTTTCTTCTTCTTTGTCTTTCATATAAAATTCAGTCTTATCGTACTTTTTGCTCTTATCATTGCTTTTCTCTTTATCATCTCTCTCTTGAAATCCAGTCCTCGATCTCAAACTTTGGACTTTCATTATTTGCTTTCTCCTTCATCGTCTTTCTCTTGAAATTTAGTTTCGTTAATACCCTATACTCTCGTCATTACTTTTCACTTCATCGTCTTTCTCTTGAAGCCTAGTCCAACATTTCCTTGACGAGAAAGCATTATTCCTAGAAGAAGACTTCCATTTCTTTTTTGCAATCAAAAAATTTATTTTCATTATTATTTTCCTCTTCATCATCTTTCTCTTTATACCCAGTCCTATCCTTCCTTGCAGGGGCGGTGCCAGGAAAAAATCGTTGGGGCTATTTTTTTTTATACAAAATAAAAATATAGTAAAAATTATAATAGATTATATTTAATTCAATACTGAATTTTTTATATCATATTATAATAGAAATATAGAATTAGAGCACAAAAAATATAAAGTTATTAGAGCTTAAAAAATATAAAGTTATTAGAGCTCAAAAATATAAAGTTATTAGAGCTCAAAAATATAAAGTTAACACATTATAATTAACTTATAACAAAAAACTAAACAAAAATATAATAAGTTAATAATTATTAGTATTATTCATGAATAAAATAAATGTATTAACTAAAAAAATCTAAGTAAATAGAAAGCTAAATTAAATACACCAAAATTTATAGTTGTTAAGACTAAAATAAAAATATAAAAAGTAAAATATGATTGAAAAATTACCAAAAATAACACCCATAAAAATTGTAATAACAAAACTAGCACCCTTATAATATTGAATGTTAAATATTGAATGTTCTATATTGAACGGGTCTAAATTATCGTCGTTCAATTTTAATTGAACGGGTGTTCAAAGAAAAATGACATATTAGTCATTTTTTTAATTGTGGAAATATAAGTTTGAATACAAGGGGTACTAGTTTTATTATTATAAGTTTCAATGAGTGTTATTTTTGTTGTTTTTCCAATATAATTTATAATTTTAAGTTTGAGACTATATTTAAAAATATATGTTTATAAATAATATAACACTGACCAATAATAATAAAAATAATAAATTTTTTATATAAAAAGATTTCAAATAAATTCTCAAATATTATTTAAATAAAATGTCAAATAATATAATACTAGATAAAGTTAAAATTTTAGTTGAAATAAAACATGATAAACATAATCTTAAAAATTTTAATATGAAGTTTATCATATACTTATTTTTTTTAATTTTATTTTTATAATGTTGAGTTTAAAGTTAAATATTAAAACTTTTTTTTAGATTATCACATTTAAGAAGAATTTTCACATAACATATGACTATATTTTATTTTTGTTACTAAATAGTTACCAAATACATGAAAAAATATATATATATTTAATCATTTTATTTACAATTCATATCATTTTTATCCACGTATTTGTTAAATATTGTTAATATATTCTAAAATATGTACATAAAAATTATACACAATATATTATTACAAATAATATATTTATTTAATACTAAAAATATACACGTAATTAATTTTTTGTAAAAAAGTTAGCCGGGCTGCAACCCCACCCTGCCCCCACCATCCTCCGCCCCTACTTCCTTGTATTCTTATAATTGCTTTTCTCTTCACCATCTTTCTCGTGGAACCCATTGAACGTTATAGAGGAAGCATGCCCATAATAAGAATCTTGTTTTGTGCAGTGTCTTTAATAAGGTTTCCTCCTAGAAGATAACCCAAAAGAAGAATCATTTTTCTTGTGGCTATTTCCATTGTTAATTAGGGAAACTTTGTGAAGCAGAATCATAATCAGAATGGGTGGCATGCTGACCAAAGTTGAAAATAAATTAATAGAAATTAAAATAATAAATAAAAGCCAACCACTCTATTGAATCTTGAAAGGATACAAATTATCACCACTTTACAATAAGAGATATAAAATTCAAGAGAGAACTCTTAAAGAGAAAGGTACAAAATCATTATCAATTATTATACGCCCTCTACTACTAATTATGTAAGTATTTATAGAATCTAATTACTTATCAAGTTGACTTCTTATAGTAGATTACTTGTTAGTCAAGTTACCTCATTTCTAAGTCATCCAATGATATTTTAAGGAATGAATTGAAAAAGTTGTTGAAAAAGTTAAAAAGAAAACTTCCAAAGCAAACAGAAAAATAGGTCCTACTAAAAGAGGGTCGTAGAAGATATTTGTTTGACAAAATTTTAAAAACTTTTAAATGTTTTATTACAATAATAATTACTTTATCTAGAAGCGTCTAAATAATGAACCATAAAATGCTTTCAAAAATTAGATTTATAGATCTTTCATATAGTATATGACTTGCCTTTCAGTATAAAGTTGATAATTTTCAAATTTAATTCAAAGTCTCGCCTAAAATATAACCGGGTGGATTGTCAACTTGTTTTATAATCAATATGTACTCTTGCTCTCAGTTTCTTTTAAATGTGTTTTACCATCCCTTGTTGGTTTATCTCGAAGAGCAGTGAAGAACTATTTTTGAATCCCCAATCATTCTCAATGAATATAATGCCAGCTTTTGATGTAAAGTTTGGTACAATATACCAACATTGGATCTGCGAGCATAGATATTGGAACTTCCTTTTCAGTTTATTAGTCCAATCTTTAATAATGGGTATCCACAGAATTGGATATTGTTCATACTCTCCATATGCTTCACATTTTGACGTCACCCGTAAAATTTCTTAACGAGAGACATTCAGGTTTGAAACACACACGAACACCATCGTCCCCCACACCACATCGATGTTAACTTGTTTATAAATTTCGTAAGTACCCAAGGATTATTTATTTCCCTCATTTTGAGAAATATATATTTTTAATTTTTTTTTTTTTGAAAAACTTTGTACTTTTAAAAACATTAGAAATTTTTTATTTATGACAATATTACATCTTTAGAAATTTTAAGCAATTATATATTGGAAAATTATTAAAAAATTTATATTTTTTAAATTTTGGAAGGTTTATATTTTAGAAAATACGATAATTTTTATATTTAGAAAGTTTGTAAACTTTTAGTTTTGATAATATTTCGGTACTTTCTAATATTTCAAAAAATAAATAAATGAAAAGTTTCTATTTTAAGAAAATTTTGAAAACTATCTATTTTAAAAGATATTTGAAACTTTCTATTTCTAAATTTTTTTTTAAAACTATCAATTTTTAAATCTTTCTGAAAAGTTTATATTTTTTTTAATTTTTTTTCAAAACCTTTTGTATTTTTAAAAAACATAAGAAATAAGAAATTCTTTATTTTTGACAATATTTTATCTTTAGAAACTTTGAAGAGTTTTACAATGACTTTTATTTTTATTATGTAATACATCACTAAAAATTATACTTTTTGTTACACATCAAACACCTTAGCTACCAGATCATACCACAAGGTGAAAATCGAGAAACTGAATTAATTATCACAACTATTACTTCTACTATATAAAAGAGCAACATTTGACTTTTTTTGTTTTGTTTTTGTCTTTGTCTAAACACATTATTAGAATTTTACGTGAGCTGTAGACTCTTATTACATTTGACAATTAAAATACATCGGTCAGAAGGCCTTTACATTGTTCAAAACATATGAACATAAAAGAATGAGACGAATACACTTCCTACTAATATGTACAAATTCACTGCAAACAGATGCAAGAATTGCAGGAAGTAAACCAACTATACGTCGGGAAAAATGGCATTGTCAGACTCACCATTGACGTGATCATCGGCAACAACAACATAGTCGTTTTGTCTCTGCTAACAAGCATCAAATGAGTAATTGAAATGATAAGAAAACAGAAGGGATCATCACGGAAAGAGAAGAATCAAAAGCAGCAAAAGAAAAATTCATGTAATTGATCCAGAATACTTACTTCTATGGGTCGATCAACTGTAAACAAATTTATGGCTTCAGGATTGAAGCTGAAAGAACTGCACAAGGTCACATGGAAAAAATCAGTTGAAACTTGAATTTGACAAATAAAAAACGAAAATTGAGACAGTAATGATACATGGTTCGTAAGGAGAAAAATAGAAAGTTCAAAGTCACCATCATGCGAAAAAGCACTCTAACACCAAATATGCTTAGGAAGTGGAATGGAAGAAAAAAAAAAATTTACCAGCGAGATAGAACTAGTTGCCACACATAAGGAATAAAGAACTCCTCTGGATGACTCTCTTGTTCATAAGTGAAGCGTAATTGAGTGAACATCTGAGGGAAGGAATTTTTAATATTTTAAAATAAAATCAAGCAGAGAAAGCAAATCCATACAAGACTACTTTAATATCAATTTGTTATACCTTTATCCCGTCACCTCTCCACGATCGGCAATTTACAATTATAACTTGGAGGACTTTCTCTACTGACCATTCACCATCCATTTTCTGGGCATCCATGCGACTATTGAAGAAATCCAAAACCTGCAATGCCATATGTCACAAAAGCATGAAGACATAATACAGAAAACACATACTTGCACATTGCACAGCTTATAATAGTAGAGAAAAACTATAAGTTTATGTAGAATGGTCTGCAACTTACAGTGTAGATGTTTTCGACCAGCTCATTGAATCTTGGATGATTCTTGAAAGGCTGAAAAATTTCCTCTCTGTGAAGTATTGCATAAACAACCTGATTTGTATATGTTAACAACATGGAAAACGTTAATAGGTTAAAATAACGTTTCATTTGTGGCAATTGGATAATAATAAAACCTCATAAAAGTTAAGAGTAACCTCTTGATACCTCTGGATTCCGTGGCAGAGCATAAGTCAAAATTGCGTTTAATATTTCAAGGACAAGTCTCAGGAAGTCAGTATATATATGCATCTCGGTTGACTGCCAATATTCAGAAAACAGATAACTTAGAAGGAGATTTACTATATTTTTTTTAAGTTCAAAATAGAAGAGGAGATTTACGAAGATGACATTTAAATATAATTAAAGTTGGTAAATTAAGATATTGCATTTTGCAATATACATAGGGCCAAAGTGATTACCGTATCATCTGCATAACCATTTCCTTGTATTGAGTTTTCTTTTGTTAAATGTCCACTATTACTGCGTGATTCTGCTATTTTATTGTACCTACATTCAACATTGAAAGAAAACCAGAATCAGACATTATAACAAATCATGTTTATACAATTCATGGACTTAAAGATAAGTACTAGGAAGAAACATTAGTGAAACGCATAGGTCTAAGACACAAGGACATACTTTCGTGATAGCATGTCAAAAAGGCTGACCAGTCTCTGTGATGCATATCCACTCAATCTGTGCACATGTGGTGCCATGTTTGCCAAAGTTGCAAGGCATGTAGTATGAAGATAAACATCCTGTAATGATTCAATGTAAGAAATCATAATGAATTTGAAAATTTTGAACAAGATCAATATAGCAACACATCATCATATAAAGCTCTGCCAGTTTCTGTCCGTCATAAAACACAAACACACACACACAGATGGAATCTCCTCAGCCTATCCTTATAAATGGGATGTCAATATGTTCCAGAACAGGGAAAAAATGGCCCTGATCTTTTTCTCTTGCTAATTTTGTATTTTGGTATGAAAAAATCATCCTGCTAGTATATCTATGTAAAACATAAGAGATTTACTTGAAACTATGGGTTTCTCCATAAAATAAAAAATATTTGAGACAAGGTCAGGTCGCTTTTGGGAATTTTCGGAAAGGATGTATATATTATCTCACAATTTTCAGTTCAAGTCATCCAACCCAAAATTGTGGAAAAATTGACGAATAAATTCTATTCATCTTATAATACTAAATTTACTCTATAGAATGTCATTTTTTAAATAATAATAATAATAAAATATTATTTATTTATTTTATATATAAATATAAAAATAAAGATCAAAGCCGTTTTCAAAATTTTGGAAGTTTCTAATGGAATATGTTCTGCTTATCCACCAATGTAAATTTGTGGAAAAGAAAAGATATATATGCATAGGACAATGATCAATTAGACTTGTAAAAAGAATTAGCATGCACAGGAATATCTACTTCAAAGGTCACGTGACTGAATAAAATGCCAAGCCCAACAATCAGTTTGATATTTTACAATAATAAAGCATTGCCAAGCAATGCAACGTAAATAAAGCCAAATAGATGATTCAAGTCATACCCGCAACTTAGATAGGTTGTACTGCACTGTCCTTATCAAAATTATTACCGTCAAAGAACCAAGAGAAGTCCGATGGAGGAGACGCTCTTTATACCAAGAAACACTAGAAAGAATCTGTTGAAGTAAAGATTAATTAATAAGATCCTTATATAGAATTAAGTAAATGGCTAAAGGGAACGTACCAATTTGTGTATTGTTGCATTAAAAGAAGAATCTTGGCTGAGTATAAGAAGTACAATTAGCAACATGTAGATTTGATTTGATGTCCTCGTTTGAGCATTGTATAATGCTTCCAAAATGGGCATCAACTGTCAATTTCAGCGATGGAATTAGTTTGAGCTCCAGCTAAATAAAAGAACAATGAACTTCAACCTAAGCAACGTATAATCTGAAATATCAAGAGAAATAAGATGGGATTACTCAAATTTAAACCTGATTATGTTAAAGAGCAATATCCATCTCACTACAGCATACATCCAAGAATATGAGCTTAAGAAATATAAATATAAAAAAAATATTTAAAAAAATTTCCCATGAAAACGATATGGCTGGGTTAAAAAGCGAGAGGTTCTGTTTTATACCAATGTATCCAGATCAGTTCGGACCAAAACATATTCAAGAAAGTCAGAGTTGCCTTGCAATAGTGAGTAGAGCAACAATACAGCAGCCTCATCAGCCAGGCACCTGCATCAGAGAATCTATTACGAAATTTGAAAAGAAAAAGGACTCAAATGTACGGCTTCATGGAGAGATGCGTCCATACCATTACATTGGGTAATAAACAAAAAAGGAAAGTGAGAGAGAGAGAAGAAAAGGAAAACGGAAAAAAAGAAAGATGCAGGCAACAACTCAGCTATTCAAGATAGCAGAAAACCAGTTGACTGCTGGATTAATTGCATACTTGCCAGATAAAAAGGAAATTCATATAGCTGAATTTGTAATCACCAAAATTTAATTTAGTTTATGTGGTTCAACTAGGTCGCTTTTGTTACAAATTTGGTACCCTTATGTAAAATTCTGGAATAGGACACCATTCAAAGAAGCATCTATGAGAACTCCTATCGCACACATAACCTAGCTCATAATGCGAAACATGTTATACATGCTACGAATCAATTAGCAGTTGACTGCAAGTAATTGTCGTGCTAGCAATATGATTAATATCTGGTTCGTAACGTATATATCTAATGAATGTAAAAATGAACAATGGTGAAGATTGAACCAGAATTAGAATGACCTTGGATATTTTAACATATGATATAAAGCCTAATTTCAAGTAATAGTATAAAATAAAAATAAATAAATAAATAAATAACCAAACTCACATTCCAAGAGTATCGAAAAGAGAGGCAAATGGAAACCTCAAAACTGGACCATTGCGTGCATTCCCTTCCATATCTAAACGATCAACTGCAGGCATGGAAATGCTTTACCCCTCATATATAGAAACCCAAACAGAAAGATGAGGTACTAGAATCTTACACTCAATGTCTGCAGCATTCTCTAAAGCTTTGCAGTAAGGGTTGTCAGAGAAAGATGTTGTTTGCTTCAAATTGGAATCTAAAGCAGCACCATTGCCACTTCCATCTGTCATGATCTCGTCCCCCACAATGCATTTACGATAATGAACAAGAACCAGTAGTACGTGGAGACTAGAGTCTGCCAATTGACTTCTTGAGCCTTCACTACTTGAGTTGACCAGGTAATTAAGAGGCAGCAACACGATGTTTGCTGTCAGTCAAACAGTTAAAAATTTTAAAGCTCACGACAGTTATGCAAGCCCTTATTTATAAAAGATGGTGGTTCAAGCATGTGATCCTAAGGTTCTTATTACACAAGACTTTTAAAAAAGAGTAAATACAAGGTACTACTTGAACGAATGAAAGATCAGGAATCCAAAACCCCCCAAACCATGTCCATATAATAAAATTCTAACATGACCAGTACATGTCATGGCCTTATATGCGTCAATTTAATTATTAGTGGCTGTATTTTCCTTTTTTTCTCCTCATTAATACGACATTGAAATTGCGTGCAAGTGTGCTTGTACAATCATGCACAATCTAAGCCGTCCTAAGTAGCTGAATTCATCCATTTTTTTAACTCCAAAATGAGATAATTAAATCAAGAAATTTCCGTACCAGCGGCAGAACCAACTTTTTGTAGAACACCAGATTGACTTTCTTCTGAAAATATAGAATAAGATGCACCATTCACGGAGATGGCAGGTCTCATTATGTAGTTAAGTAGCAGTTTGCGCACAACCAAGGAAACCAAAAAGCTTTCCTGAAGATTGCAATATACACACAAGGCTCAACAAAATGAAATGAAACACCTATTGATTTGTAATTGCAAAGGAAAACCATAATCTGATACCTGAGCCATTGCAGCATCAATAAAGGGGTTCACATCATCAGATCCGGGAGAAGGTCCAGAAAGAAGTTGAGTAGACATTGCAACTAGCATGAAACTAAGCAGCTCCGAATAGAGAACGTATGTGTTTGAACTTCAAACCCAAAACATAAAGTCAGATAGATGGACTATACTCTCAATGACACTAAACAACTTTAGTTCTTCAAAATGTACCTTACATCCACTGAACCAATGAAGTTAAGCACAGTGTGCATGAGAAACTCCTCTACATTTAAATCTGCAAAATAAGGTATGAAGGTGACAACACAACAGAACATAATGCTTTTCAAGAAGGATGCAGACGATAGCCAATCAATAAACCCAAGTTGTATATTGAAAAGTGAGGGGAGAGATGTGGTATACATCGATGATAATCAAGCCTAAACTTAAATCAGAAGACTTTGCATATGGATACTGATTTACTTGGAATTGGGAAGTTTTTTGTGAAAATATAATCTAATGATAATTAACATTTCAAATAAATGTCAATCCTAAAACCTTTCTTTGCCCACCACATCAGCACTTTTCTTATGTGATATGTCATTGAGATATCAAATAAGATCAATAACAATTGAAAATAAACGGGCAATTCTCTTTCTATTAACCATCGAAGCACTACTTTCCATTTTTGACACTTTAGTCAACTTATATCAAAAATTGAACATATATCCAACAATGAACAATGATTAATACATGTTCAAGAATGATGTTCATGTCCAAAATTTTACTTAAAGGTGTAGCATAGTTTGCCAAAACTCTGATGATTGCCAGAGTTGTCCAAACTCCTGCAACCTTTGTGCTTTTGAATACGTGTAAAAAAATAAAAATAGTTTGCATTGCCAGAGTCATCCAAGCTTGCAACCTTTGTGCTTTTGAATCCATGTAAAAATATTTGAACATATGTTCAAAAGTAGTGATGTGACTCAAAATTAAACATGTTTTAAAAAATGAAGTTCATTTGAACACATGCTATGAAAGTGCCCATGGTCCAAAATTTTACTTGAAGGTGTAGTATCGATTGTCGTAGCCCCGACAACTATTTGTTGAAGCTACAACAAACTTTTTGCTTTTGAACAAGAAACAAATTTTTTTATATGTATTCAAAAGTAATGAATTAACGGGTTATCTCAGGCAATTTTCCCAAAATAAACTGTTTGAATGAGAAGAAATTATTGGTATAGAAATAGTCTTGAGTTAAAAAACACGCTTACTTCTACCATATCATTCACTTGTGATTAAAAAAAAAGATTTCTCTTCGTAAATGAGATCTCACAAAACAAACAGAAATAATAAAGTACAGTTTGACTGTGCCTGAAGAGTCACATCGGTCAGAACAACTCTTACTTTCAATTTATATGATGAAAATATAAGTATTTTCACATTAAAAGCAAATTACCTTTTGGGACATCAGATGGCACTGGCTCACTTTCATCCAGGGACAGGTGCAGCTCTTCAAACTTGTCAGTTTTTGCGTTTTCTATCAAATACTTCAGAAAGACAGATGCAATATAAACAGCATTAATGGCCTTCCCATAGGCTATTGATGACGAACCCGATGATGAAATACACTCTTGAAAACACCAAGCCAAGTGGATCAAAAGCTTTGCAAGGTGCCTTGTATTGTGGTTATTTTGTGCTGAAAAAGGGGCACAACAGACTAAGAAACGAAGAAACTGAAAATATATGCATGTTCATGAGCTAGCTAACGCTTGCCAGAATGCATAAAATTTATTAAAGGCATGAAGTAAGCTCTACACTACTTAGACACAACATAAAAATAGATTTCTTAAACATAAACAAAATAAGCATAATGGAATTGAATTTCTATCTCTTACTTAAATCTTAGATGTGGATGCATGGGACCAGTCATCAACATCTTTCAATATTCGAGATTAAACAAGCAAACTTCATGATCTTGTAAAATCTTGCGAGTGTTTACATTGTAAATTCAATGAGAAGTCTCCCAAAAAACATCAGACTTTTACAACTTTTAAGAATGAAGCTTCCCTTTTCCCCTACAGGAATAAAAATAATTGTGTGGATAGCCACAAAAAAGCACTAAGTAGTCGATTTTAAACTCCTTACGCAGATCCCACTATCTAATACTTCAGTTATGACAGTTTTTTAATTTTTGTACAATCGAACATTGCACTGACCTCACTCACCACAATTGTTCCAGCAAAATCTACCTTTTTCAATTATCGATAAATAAAAAAAACCCGCTTTCCATATAAGGTCATCCACATCATCTCCATTAAGCAAAAACTAATGTCATTTGCGACCCCTACCTCAAAATTTCACTAATCATTTAGCGTATATTATGGAACTCCGACTAATTGTAGCACAGAATCAACATATCTTCAACTAATTGGAGATAATAAATAATCTGAAATGGAATAATTGTGAAATTAAATCAGCACGTATATACTAAATCAAAGTAACTCGTGTAGCATTGAAGAGAGAATTTGCGAGAAATAAAGATGAGATACCAAAAGCCTCGCAAGCTTGAAGAACACGGTGTGAAGGCCAATGAAGATTAAGAGGAAGATCAAGCAATTTTTTCCAGAAATCAGAGGAAATAGGATACGACTTTTCACCGACAAAGGTGGCGATCAGGTACTCAGCCGCATCCTGTGGCTGCACGCTACTCCAGCGCGGCGTAGAAGGCACGACCCCCATTTATCGCTTTTAAGCTTCTTCTTGAATGTAGAACTCTGACTTTCTACCGTCAACGGCACTGAGTAGACTCGAAAGGCACGGCCCGAGAAGCCAAGGATCTACGATGAGTCGCTGTTAAATGGCGTAAATAGTATATGGAGAGTTGGATCGGGGTGTTCTTAGGCGGTGTTTGAAACTGACATTTTGGGATGAAGAAGCTCGTGAAGTAAACACGAAGAAGTGAGAAAGAACCGAAAATGAGAAGAAGATGACCTTTCAAATGAAGGTTTGTATTTTCTCCAAACCGATTTCCTTTGTTACCATTTATTTATTTATTTATTTATTGAAATCTTCCTCTGTTAATCGGATTGGGTGTATGTATATTTTTATTTGAAACATTTTTTTCCTTCAATTTTTATATTTAATTTATTTTTAAAATACGATGCTTATCTTATAAACAAAACTATTATAAAGTAATAAGTTTGCATTTTTATATAAAAATAATCATTTTAACCATATTTTAATTGATAAGATTTATCATAAAAATTTAATATAATTTAATTATGTATATATTAAATATAAGATAAAGAACAGCATAATAAATACACAAAAATATATAAAAAATTATTAATTTTTAGATTGAATATTATAAGTCTATTTATTATTAATAAATATACTAAAAATTTAAATTTTAAAAAACACACAAATTGAGTAGTGTTTTTTTAATAGGGGTAATGTTGACTTTTTAATTTAACCAAAAATTATAAATAAATAAAAAAGAAGAATAAGAAGACAGGTTAAGTCAGTTTAACTGACTTGTTTGCTTCTCTTCGCGCATCCAGCTCTTCTTTCCTCCAGCTTCACTATTTACATGAAAATGTTTCCTAGAGAATTCCCATTTTATCTGTTCCAAACGGTTCTTTAACTCCTTGTTCTTTTTCTCTAATTACCGAGTAACATTAAACTATCTTCTTCTTCTTCTTTTTATTTTTTAATTTTTGGTTAAATTAAAAGGTCCATACTACCCTGTTAAAAAAACATTACTCAGTTAGTGCATCCAAAATTTAAACTTTTTTAAATTTTGAACTTCTAGTATACTTATCGATAATAAATAAACTTAAAATATACAACCTAAAAATTAATGGATTTTTGTATACCTTTATTACAAGTATATTTATGCTACCCTTTATCCTTAAATATATCATATCTTTTAACATTATCTAATATTTTAATTAATTGTAAGATTTATAATTAATTATTTTTTATTATTCTTTAAAATACTAATTAATTTTAAAAATATAATTAGTTATATCATACATTGCATAACCCCTAAAATGAATAATGTAACACAAAATAATTAGTGACTTTTTGTTCTAAATTTGTGTTTGGGCATATATTTGAGTAGATATAATTATAAACTTTGTTTTTAATAAAAACTTATTGTTTGTAAAATCAAAAATAACAAATATAATGGCTTAGTTTGAAAATAAAAGCAAAAATTTCAAGAAAAATAGTCTTAAATAATTCCTTATTTAACAAATTTTAATATAGATTTCTCTCACTTGAATTTTATTATTTATTAACTATAATATCATTTTCAAAAATACATCATGAAGTTTGATTTAAAAAAAAAATCTAATAAAATAAATAGCAAAAATAATAAAAAATTAGTTAAAATATTAAAAAATAATGAAAGTAAAAACACAAGACATTTCAGGATCTTTTTAGATTAAATGATATTTAGTATAATTTTTTTGAAGAAATTCAAAAATCAAAGCTAAATTTTAAAAAAGGAGATAGATTTAGGGAAGAATCATTCTCCAAAATAAGAAAATTATTTTTAAAAAAATGCATAATATATTATGGTATAAGTAATAAAAAAATGAGTATTTTATAGCAGATATAAAAGGAAGATTTAATATACCATTTATTGATAAATAAACCATTATGAAAAAAGTATCAAAAAAATTTCAAAAAGATAAAGGAAAAATTGGATACATCATTTAAGATAAATATAAATTTTAATAAAAGCACATTTTAGAGAATGAATGGATGCACAAATTAAATTAGCATTATTAGATAATAGAATAACAAAAAGAAAATATATTTTATTAGGAATGATTAATGGAAACTTAGGATACCAAAAATTAAAATTTATAGTATATTCTAAATTTGATGTTAATATCCATAATAAAACTTAAATAAAGTATTAAGCCTAGTCTATGATTTTCAACGAAAAAATTTAATGAAAGATGAAAATCACTCATTTGTAATTCATTATCTAGTAGGTTATTCACTAACAAACAGACACAATAATTCAATATATTGACAAAATGAATTCATAGAAATAGATAAAATTTTTAAAGAAAAAGGACAAGTAATAAAAAAATTATAAATATTAACAGAATATAAAGTACCTGATAAATGAAATTTAGATATTAAAGAAAAATCTCTCATACTAGTAAGTAGAAACAATGTACAAAAAATTAAGTTTATAGACACTTAGACAAAAATCAATAAAAAGGACAAAGAAATAAAAAAACTAAAAGAAGAAATTAATGAAGTAAAAGAATTAGTTTACACAATAAAATAATGTTAAACTAAAAAACTTATAATAAAATACAAATTATTAGGAATACAATTAAAAGAAAATAATAATTTAACAAGCATATATAACAACCAAATATATATAATGAAAACTTTAATTTTCTTGGTAGAAAAAATAGATACTATAGATAAATTGAATATTAAAATTTTGCAAGAACTAAAAAAAATACAATTATATATGTCTAAGAAAATTACATAATTAAAAAGATATATTAATAATATACCAAGAAAAAATGATTAAAATTTGATCCATTAAAAAGATTAAAAGAGAAACCTCCTAAAAGATCTGATGATTTAATACCCAATATTGATAAAAGAAAATATGAAAAATTCAAAAATATAATTACAGTTTAATAGAATACAGAAAAGATCTAGAAGAACAATTCATGAATTCTAAAAATAAAGATATAGGAAAATTAATTTATTTATTAATCCTAACAAATGAAGAATTATAAAAACATTTTGAATTTTTTTTTTGTACAAATAAAGAAGAAGAAGATATGATAGTAATTAGTGAAAATGAATCTGAACAAGAAAATATAAGTCATAAAATTAAAAGATCATTCAAAGGTCATAAGAGTTAAATCAATAATTTACACTCCAGAAAACAGAAATGAATTTGAAAAATAAATTCAAGAACTTTTAGAATTAAAAGTAATTATTCATAGTAATTCACCGCATTTTATTCCAACATTCTTAGTAGAAAAAAAGCTGAGAAAAGAGGAAGAAAAAAGAAAATGATAACAAATTTTAAAGCTTTAAATAAAGAAACTATTGATGATGGTTATTTATTCAAAAGAAAGAAGAATTATTATCACTCATTAAAGGTAATAAGTATTTTTCAAGTTTTAACTGTAAAAGTAAATTTTGGCAAATAAGGTTTGACGATGAATCACAAAAATTAATAGCGTTTAGCTGTCCATAAGGACAATTCTAATAGACGGTTATTCTATTTGGATTAAAATAAACACCAGGTATTTTTCAAAGATATATAAATAATATTTTCAAAAAATATCACAATTTTTGTTGTGTATATATAAATGATATATTAGTATTTAGTAATGAACTACCAAAACATTATTTAAACATTATTAATATTTTACAAGAATGTAAAAAATTTGGAATAGTACTATCATAAAAGAAAACAGTTATTGCTCAACAAAAAATAAAATATTTATGATTAGAAATAAAAGATGGAAAACATCATCTACAATCCCATATTTTAAACAACATTCAAAGATTTCCTAGTATGATCAAAGATAAAAATTAATTATAGAGATTTTTAGGACGCTTAACATATGCAGAAGCTTATATAAAAAATTAGCATAATGAAAAAAGTCATTACAAACAAAACTTAAAAAAGATTATGTTTAGCAGTGGACTGATTATTATACTAGATAGATATATGGATAAAGTAAAAGCACAAGTCAAAGGCTTATCATCTTTATACTATCCAGAACTAGATAATAAAATGATAATAAAAATAGATGCTTCACATGAATATTGGGGAGCAGTATTAAAAGAAAAAGATATACTTCATGATCTTTTTAAGGTCATGAATTAAATTATCACAATAATGAAAAATAATATTTAGTTGTTAAAAAAGTTATAAAAAATTTGCAATATACGTGATAAGTTCAAAATTTATTGTTAGAACTAATAATAAAGACTTTAGACATTGTCACAAGTGACTATAAACAAGGAAGATTTTTTAGATGACACAATGGTTTAACTATTATAAATTTGATGTAGAACATTTGCTAGGAAGTAAAAATAACTTAGCAAATGCTTTAACCAAAGAATTAACACCTCCAACTATGTTTTTAATGACAGAAATGAATCATATTGACATAGAAATCAAGATTAAAGAAAATAAAATCTTAATTTGAGAAAATGAAATCAAAATCTTCCAAAAACAACTTGAGGTAATATACCATAAGAAGTCTTTAGATAGTAAATGTACATTGACAGACTCGGCTAAACAGGAAATCCCTAAAGAACTTTCAAGTTCTAAAGGAAAGGAAGTTGAATCTCCATAAAAAAAAAAAAAAAAAAAAACTCCAAAAATAAGTTATGGAAAAAACAGTACCAATATCCCAAAAAAGAAAAAAGAAAAAATCAATTAGGCAGATGAAGCCGAGAAAGAAAATTCAAAAAAGATCTACGTAGTACACAATAGATCAAAACCAGGAATCTATACCAGTTAGTCAGAGGCAAGCAGAGCAATATTAAGATTTAGTGGAATCATCCACAAAGCTTTTAACAACATGATAGAAGCAAAATAAAGTTATTCTAATTATAAAGTTCCAAAACTATTATCACCAATAGAAATAGCAAAATACTACTCTCAAATAGTACAACAATCAACAGAAGAAACTAGTAGATTAAGGAACCTTAGAAAGATTCCAAGACCAATAATTTTTAAGGAAGCAAAGAATAATTCCTCAGAAGAAGAAAAAGAAAGATACAGGAACCTAACAAAACAACAATGGTTAAGTTTATACAATTTAGCCAGAAAAACCACCGAGGAACATCTTGGCTATATGAATTTATACCACATAAAAAGATTTTTTACCAAGTAGTAAATTTAACATTTTAGAAGGAGTTGATCCAATATTTGTCTATAAGGCATTCCATGCTAGATTAATAGAAAATTTATACCCAATAAATTATTTAAAAGAATTATACTATTTCCCCTAAGAGCTTCAAAAGATCTATTAAAAATTTTAAAAGAAAAATCAAGGTTATGGAAAAACCTGTTTATTTAAAATGTTTTAGTTCAATAATAGACTAGAACCAAACAAACACTAGTAAATCCTTATCATTTTATTAAACTTAGATTAGCAAATACTAAACAAGAAATTCCTCGTCCAAAAACTTTATCAAAAAAGGAGTTTAATCATAAGAAACTCTGTATAGAAAAAGAACAAATGCTAAGTCAAATTTACTATGAAATAAGAAGAATTAAAACTCTTATGAAATTAAAGTTAATTATTGCACCAGTAAAATTATCATTACTTCCAAAAATAATATGATTATAATCGAGAAAGATAGTGAAAAAATATGCTAGTTCTCTAGTTTGTAAAACTTTCTGTTTAATGAATAAAAGTTTATCTTAAATTCCAAATCAAATTATCACTCTAACTTTAGGAAGTTAAGTACGAATCTCAACAAGATCAACAGGGACAAAAGGTCTAGAAGCTTGGATCTAGAGTTAGGCTTAACTCTTTGAAACTAGAAAGAGATAGCTAAGAAGCAGAAGTACGAGGTGGACCCATATTTAGAAACAGGTCAGTTTACATTCAGAAACTTGTATACCTTGAATTTTATTAATATTGTTAAACCTTATTAATATTGCTATATTATATCTTGAATTATGGATAAATTAGAAAATAAACATGATAACATGAAAGAAATTATAGTAAAATTAATAAATTAGGGACAGATTTATATAGAAGAAAATTAGGAAATATCCTAAAACTCAAGAAGAATTAAAAGATATAATTTATCTTAAACAATCTCTTGTTTGTTTTAAAACATTTATGAAGGATAAATTTAAATGAAGTGCAGGAATGTAAAAAATAATTAAAAATTTAGAAGGATTAATTGACTATATTTTTAAACAAGAAAAAAGTATAATTTAGTAAAATACCAAAACAAAGAATACTTAGATCTTGAAGCAAACCTTGAATTAGCAAAAATGGACATAAAAGAAAATAAAAAAATTCAAAAACTAAGTCGTTAGATAGAGGAAGAACTTGAGGATTTTGAACTTGAAAATTATGAGTAAAAGAGAATATTTTGAAGGAAAATATATAGAATTATTATAACAATATTTCGACAATGAATGTTATAAAACTTGTTTGAAAATTTTTAAAAGATTCATTACCCTTTTAGTTTATTATACAAATTATATTTGTAGTATTTTGTATCTAATAAATTATTCCGTAAGAAAAAATTTAAAAAATTATTTTAGACAAAAATTTGTCAAAGTAAATGAAGAAGAATTTGATAATCTAATTTTTGGGTTTTATTTATTTAAGAAACACATAGGAAGAAAAGCTAACCGAAGCTTAAAATTAAAAATTCAGCTCAAGATTTGGTATTAGAGCCACAATCATATTTGATAATAAGACTTTAAAATGTTTAAAATTAGGTATATCCAACCTAATTCAAAAAGGAAAGTAAATTATTTAAAACTTTATAAAGAAGAAATAATTGAATTAATATTACTAATTAAAGAAATAACAAAATGATTATTTAAAGAGGTAACACATATAATAATTTATAAATTACTTTTCAATTAGAATATATAATTAACATAATTACATCATAAGTAAAAAAAAATTATTTATTATAAAAATGCTTACATCATCACAAATTTCTAATTTAAAAAAAGTATTTAATTTAGTACAAAATACTGAAAATAATAAAGATTTTAAGAAGAATTTTACTAAAATATTGTTAGCATGTATATAAATAAAAATGAACAATATAATACTATCACAAGAACACATAGATATCTTAAAAGAAAAATTAAAATATTTAGAAAATATGAACAAGAGAAAAGTTTTTAGAAGAATTTAAAATCTTTTTAGACCTCATTTTAGAAAAATTAAAACGAAATATTTTAAAAATATCAAAATATAGAAATGTATACTTAAGAGCAAAACTGTAAAAATGACAAGCAGAGAGTTATCGGTTAAAAACATCAAAAAAGATCTATTCTAGCATATATACCAAATTTCAAAAGATTTTTGTTTTAATTATTTAATGACACATTTGAATATATTTTTTAATATTTTAATTAAAATTAATTTTTTATCCGAATAAATAATGGACATAATGAGTTAATTAAGATTTAAAAACTAAAATTTAAAAAGACTTCTTAATTTTTTTACCCATTCATAACGTTTTTAATTAAAATTAATTGTTTGAGATAATAAATAAAATATGTAATAATTCAATTATAAATTAAATACTAAATTTCAAAAAACTTTCGTGATAGTTATTTAGTCAACAGTTTATAATTTCATTTTATACAAAACCAAAAATGTTGTATATTATATGCAGAGACTTTAATGACCATTTTTTTTTATAAAAAGAGTCATTTTATTTATTTATATTTTGCATTAATTTAATCATTTTTTTTTAAAACAAGCATCATTAGTCCTTTTTTTACTAAGTAAGACTTTACAAATATTTGTCAGGTATTTGTAAAGTTTTACAAGAATAGCTTATTTATAATAATGACTTATTATTTATAACATTTTATTAGTTCAATTATAATTTCTTTTAATTATTGAATTCATTTTACCTGTTTCATATTAATTATTTTTTTTTTCTTAACTAGAGTATTAATTTTATTAATTTTTTATAATATTTTAATAATTTACTTCTCTTATTGTATTAGATTGAATAAATCTAATTTTAAAATTTATTTAATTTTCTTATTGGCTATAATACCAAAATTTCTTATACCATTTTGATTTTAATAATTTCAATATTTAAGTAGATAAATTTTTTATAAAATTTTTTCCTCTTAAGTTTGTACTGACACAAAATTTCTAATATACACAAATAAACTTTTATAATTAATAGACGAAATCTAGAGGTATTTTTTATGAGAGATATTTTTTATATTTTTTTTAAAAAAGAGAACTTGTGCTATCATTTTTTTTATAAGAAGATAATTTATGCTGTCTTTTTTTCATAAGAATATGACTTAAGTGTTGTAAAAAAATAGGTAGAGAATTAAACTGCTCATTTTTAAAGAAATAGAAGACCTTCAGGTATCTTTCCCTTACGTATAATTATTTTGATCATATTTCTTCAAAATTTTAATAAAATTAATTTTTTTTAAAAAATAAAAGTAATATAGATAATGATTTAATTGGTAATTAAAATTCGAGTTTCAACAAATCTAGTTAGGATTAATTTAATCCCCCTTTCATAATTTTGCTTTTATAAAATTAAAAATTTATAGATTGCAATTATTTTTTTCATAATTCTTCAAAATTTTAATTTTTTAAATTAATTTTTTTTTTTAGAATAACAAATAAAAAACATAATGTCTTCATTTAGAGTTAATTAAAAACAAGAATTTTAAAAAACTTTAGTTAGTATCATTTAATATCCTTTTATTTTTTATTTATAATAAAATTAAAAAGTTATATATTGCATATAATTATTTTGATCATATTTCTTCAAAAATTTATTGTTCTTAATTAAAATTAATTTTTTTGTGGAATAATAAATAATAGTTAATATGACTTAATTAGAAATTTAAAATTAGAATACAAAAAGATGGTCAAAATTCTTCTAAACTTGAATATTTTTAATTAAAATTAAATATATTTGTAGATGAATAAATAATATACAAAAGGACTTGGTTAAAACGAAAAATCAAAAGTTCAAAAGCCTTCAATTTTGATTATTTAATCACAATTTCTTAACTTTTTTATAAAATTAAAATAGCCAAATATTGAATATAGTTATTTTGGTCGCTAAGCTTAACCTAACACCAATGATTATTATATATTTTAGCTTACTAAAAAATATGGCCATGAATTTTTGTTTGTTTCTCAAGTTACGTGGGGTTATTTGGTTTTTTAGAATTAAAAAATATTTAATGTGATTCAAATATATAACATGAAACGAGAAAGCAAAGGTTATTCGATTATTTGAGGATACAAGAAAATGTGAAAAGCAACATAGGTAGGTTTGAGCCCAACTTTGTTTAATATATTATTATTTATTTTTTCCATTCACCATGAAATTATAAGTTTTAATACTATGAAAAGCAATAAAGTTATTAATTTAATTTTAGTTAAATTTTCATTTGTTTCATGATACGAATCTCGAGAATTGTCTTGAAAAATCATGATGAACGAAGCAACGTGAATTCAAAAGGTTGAAACCTTGAAACCAAACAGCCAAATGGAAAACAACCACATAAGAAGCTAGAAATCAGATTGTAAAATTGATTGGAGTGCCACAAGGTTTTTCAAGCCTTGATAAACTCTTGGACACCACAAGATTGAATACATTAATAAGTTCATAAGTTCAAATGAGAATCAAAAGAAAAGAAAAGAGAAGAAAAGAAAAATCCTACAATATTTTTATTCATAATTTATGTCTAAAAAAACTTAAATGTTCAAGCCTATTGGTTTATATAGGTCTATAAATAAATTCATAGACAATATTTTAACATTATTAAATAAAATATCTTAGAATAACTAAATTATTATTAACTAAAGAATGAAGTCCTAAAATCTCCTAAGAGTTCGCCAACTCAAGCTAAAAAAGGAAACAAAATTACTTGCAAAAATAAAAAATAAAAGTTGTCAAATATTCTCTTCAAAAGAAAAATGGCTTTGCTTGCACACTACTCGAAGACAACAGCTTGCATTCCACACCTAAGGTTGCCCAATGTGGGTCACACCCCAAGAAGCTCCAATTCAATTGCTCTAATTTGGTTGATTACATTTGGGCCTTTATTTGGACTCCCCTTAGCATACATTCTTTTTTATTTACTCAAATGCCCTTGAATAAACCCATTGAGTGTCTCTTGAATCCTTTTAGCCCTTGCTCTTATAATTGGTCCAATGGAAATGTGCAATGGATCTTTTGGTGTATCTTGGTTCTCACCATTCCCCTTCTCCTTAAAACAATTCAACCTAGAATCGTCACCTACATCGAAAAGAGAAAAATCAAAAACTTTGAATGTAGCACTAACATTAATCCTCAAAGCACTTGAAAAAGATTGTTTTCTTTAGGTTGTAGGTTGGAACTGCTACTTGTAGGAAATATTTCCTTCCGTAGGTGCACCCAAACCCAATCTCCAAGTTCACAGACAACTTGTCTACAGCCTTTGTTGGCTTTGGAGGCATATTGCTCATTTTTCTTCTCTATTTGTTGCCACACACTTTCATAGAATTTCTTAACCATCTTAACTTTTTTTTTTTTTACCATCCATACTAATCCTCTCATTAACAAACAAAGGTATCAAATTCATAGGAGTTAATTGATTAAAAAATAAAAAATTTCAAATGGTGAACAATTAGTATTAAAATGAAAACTCTTATTGTATGTGAATTCAATAAATGGTAAACAAGCTTCCTAATTTTTCAATTTCTTTTGAATCACAATGTGAAACAAAGTAGACAAGGTCCTATTTACCACCTTAGTTTGTCCATCAGTTTTAGGATGACAAGTAGTGAAAAATAATAATTTAGTTTCCATTTTTTCCCACAAAACTTTCCAAATGTAGCTAAGAAATTTGACATCACAGTCAGACACAATACTCTTTGGAACACCATAAAGTAGCACTATTTCTCTAAAGAATGAATCAACAATATTAGTGGCATTATTAGTTTTATGACATGGTATGAAAGGTGCTATTTTACAATATCTATCAACAACAACAAAAATAGAATTCCTAACTTTCTTTGATCTAGATTTAGCCCTGAGACAAAGGCCATAAAGATGTCTACGCATGGCTCGTTAGGTTTAGGTAAATGGGTATATAATCTATATGGTAAGACCCTAAATTTAGCCTGCCTACATGCAACAACACATGTAGCACAACTCTTTCCACATTACATTTTATTTTAGGCTAAAAGAAATGTTCTTGTGGTGTTTCTAAAGTCTTTTTTAACACTAATTTTTCATTTAATCCACCTCATGTGCTTCCCTTACAAGTAGCTCATGAATGGAACTATTAGGTACACAAAGTTTTCTCTCTCTAAACAAATACCTATCTAGTTTATAAAACTTTCCAAATGTAGATTTGTCACATGCATCATACACACTATCAAAATTATCCTCTTTAGCATATAAATTCTTAATGTACTCAAATCCTAGCAATCTAGCATTCAAAGTAGAGACAAGTGTGTACCTTCTTGACAACGCATCAACCACGATGTTTTCCTTACCTTGCTTGTATTTTATCACAGAAGGAAAGATCTCAATGAATTCCACTCATTTGGCATGCCTTTTATTTAGTTTATGTTGCCCCTTTGAGTGCTTAAAGGACTCATGGTCAATGTGTATGACAAACTTCTCAGGCCATTGATAATGTTGCCAAGTCTCCAATGCCCTCACCAATGCATGAAGCTACTTGTCATATGTTGGATAGTTTAAGGCTACCCCATTTAGCTTTCACTAAAATGTGCTATTGGTCATTTTTCCTACATCAAAATAGCTCTAATACCTATCCCCTAAAGCATCACACTCATTTTCAAATGTTTTAGAAAAATTGGGTAAGGCTGAGTAAGGCACATCTCATAAATTTTTTTTTAATCAAGTTAAATGCATTATCTTGTTCACAACCCCAATTAAAACCAAGAGTTTTTTTTAATAAACTTAGTGAGTTATGCATCTAGTGTATTAAATTTTTTGACAAAATGACGATAAAAACTAGCCAAACTATAAAAACTTCATACCTTTGTGACAAACTTAAGTATGGGTCATTCCTTAATAACTTCACCATTTTTTCATCAACTTCAATTCCTTTAGAGCTAACAATATAACAAAAAAAAAAAAAAAAAAAAACAATTTTTTAATGCAAAAAGAACACTTTTTAAATTGATATACAACTTTTCCTTTCTCAAAATATCAAGCACGTAAAGCAAATGGTTAATATGCTCATCTAAATGCTTATTAAAAATTAGAATATCATTAAAATAAATCATAACAACTTTGCCAATAAATGCATGTAAACATGATTCATTATTTCATAAATATGCTAGGTGCATTAGTTATACCAAAAGACATTACTAACTCTCATAAAAACTATGTTTTGGTTTAAAAGCGATTTTTCATTCATCACCGTCTTTCATCCTAATTTAATGATATCAACTTTTTAAGTCAATTTTATTAAAAATGCAAGAGCCATGCAACTCATCAAGCATATTATCTAGCCTAGAAATATGATGTCTATACTTTACCATAATTTTGTGGATGGCTCAACAATCGACACACATCCTACTAGATCCATCCTTCTTAGGCACAAGTAGCACCAGTACTACAGATGGACTCATGCTCTTCCTCATATGTTTCTTGGCCAAGTACTTCTCAACTTTCCTTTGATGCCTCCTTGGGATTGGTTCTATATGTTGGCCAGTTTAGAAGGGATGCTCCAGGCAGGTATGAAGTCGATTTGATGCTCAATTCACCTTATCAGTGGCACACCATTGTGAATCTCTTCAGGAAACACATCTATCATATTCTTACAGCAAAGAAACAACAACAATAGGCAAAGAATAGTTAAGTTTGTTAGTAAAACAAATCTCTTGTACACAAGTACAATCATTGGACAATTGGAGTAATAAGCACTCTCGATGGCACTTGCTTTGGCATAAAAGCTCACTTGTTTCTTTTTCCTCTTACTGACCTCTTTTCCCACTCTCTCAAGTGTTCCCTCTTTTTTTTTTTACACCCTTCAATTATTATTTTTTCTTTTTACTCTCTTTTTCATTCGCCTATTTTTTTTCCACTCTTACTCTCACTCTCACTCTCACTCTTTTCTTTTTTCTCACATTCTTTTTCATTCATCTATTTTTTTTTTTTTTGCACTCTTACTCTCGCTCTTTTTACCTAACTTCAATTGGTCCTCATATATTTCTTTTGGAGATAATCATAAAAGGGTAATGGACTTGTTGTCTTTTATAAAAGAGTATCTTAAAGCCATCATGGACAACTCTTCTATCAACCTACCATGGTCTCCCTAAAAGTATGTGACCCACATGTATGGGAACTACATCACAAAGCACTTCGTTTTGACACTTCCCAATTGAAAAATGGCACCAATACTTCCTTGTCCACATTCACTTCTCTCCTATCATTCAACCATTGTAACTTGTACAGCTTAGGGTATTTTATGAGTGGCAAGTTCAATTTCTCAACTATAGTAGTGCTAGCTACATTAGTGAAGCTTCCCCTATCAATGATCATGATGCACACCTTGTTGTTAACTTGGCATCTAGTATGAAAATCTTCTCCCTTTGTTGCTTCATATTTTCTTCCATTGCTTGTGCACTCAAAGCATGCCTAGTTACAAGGCTAAGTGCCTCACCCCTAATGGCAGGTGTACCATCTACTTCACTAGTATCCTCAAGTGGTGGCATTTCATCATCTTCACTATCACTTTCAATCTTCAACATCCACATGAGTAATAATGGTCCTCTTGTTTGTGTATGGTGAAGTTACATACCCCTACCATGACAATGAAAAAACTTAATATCACGGTTACAAGTTTGAGTTTTGATTTTACCTTTGTCTTCACCATGCACTTCATCCTTCCCCTTAGATGGTTCGAATTTGGGCTTAGAAACAACCCCATCTTCCTTCCTCTAGTTGGAATTCCATGTAATAGAAGGGCTTGGTCTTTGTAATGAAAGAATGGCCTTCCTCTTGAGTTATCTTTCTACTTTATGGCCATGTGTATCGTGTACTCCTTCAACTTCACATAATGTTGCAATTCCACCACATTTGCAATTTCTTGGTTTAATTCACTCAAAAATTGAGCCATGGTAGCATCTTTGTCCTTTTCTATGTTGGCCCAAATCATAGTGATCTCCATCTCTTTGTAATAGTCATCCACAATTTTAGAGCCTTTGGTAAGTCTTTGCAATTTTTGGTGCAAGTCCCTATAGTAGTGGCTAGGAACAAACCTCATTCTCATGATTGTCTTCATCTCTTCCCAACTTTCAATAGGTCTCTCATGGTTTCTCCTCCTATTCATGACAAATTGATCCTACCATATTATAGCATAGTCAATAAATTCAATTGCAACTAATTTTACTTTTTTCTCCTTGTAGTAGTTGTGGCATTCAAACATCAACCCTACCATCCTTTCCCACTCCAAGTATGTTTCAGGATCAATTTTCCCTTAGAATGAAGGAATCTTCATTTTGATACTCCTTAGGTTTCCATCTTGTCTCCTAGATTCTCTTCTATAGCCTCCACCACCACCCCTTCCTCTCCTTTGTGCAAATCTACCCATAGTTCCACTTGACATGTGGTATTCGTCTTCTTCAACGTCATCATATTTAGATTCTTAGTCTTTTCCAAATCATCTTCTATAGATGCTCATCTTTCTTGCCTCTTATTATTTAGGACTCTTCATGGTTCCTTTCTTGTAAATTAGATAAGGTTGTCTCGTATCTGTTCATTCGGTCCCAATGTGTTGCTGCATGGCTTCGAATTGTAAGGTTGGGTCTGACCTTACTTGCTTGTTGGCCAAGTCCTCTAAAGACATAATGAAACTACAAAAAATAAAACTAGTTAGAATAAGTCCTCACAACACTCCTTCATGTGTTTGCACTCAATGATGTCTCTCACACTACTGTTTACACTTTGAATTATTATGCTTTTTCATGATGTTGCTCTCACACACGCTTGTCTTTTCCCACTCAAACTCCTCTATTTGGTTCTTTATCAAACTCAATAAACCCTAATTAAAGAAACAACTTGTATTGCTCAATCCCTAATCAAATAGTTACCTTGAAGTTTTCAAATCAATACCAATATCAAGGTAATTGAAAGAAAAGATGTAAGAATACAACTAGAATTTTGAAGACAAAACGGTAGGAAAGGAAAGAACAAATAGCAAGATAATGACAAGAAAGATGTAATTTTGGCTAAGAATATATTAGTAAAGAAAACACTCAATAGAAAAGGACTCAATTTGGGAGAACTTAGAAATCACAAAAGTAAGTAGTTATGGAAGGAATAAACACAAGATATAGTTCTAACAAATTAAAATATATATGAAATGTAAATAAGCACAATACATAACACTAGCAACATGTAATATTTATGGAAAGCAAATAGTATTAGATATGCCTCCCATTAGATTTTATGGAAAAAAAAAAAAACACAATATTTGAAAATAAGCACAAAATCAGAATCACAAACTTTTTTTATACCACCAGAGTTTTGGAGCAAACAAGAACCACTAATATATGATCAATTTTAGAAAATAATTTCTCTTGATGTTTTTGTACTTCTTTTTTGCACAACAAAAACCTTCTCTTTTTTTTTTCTCCTCTTTGTAAAAAGAAAATAAGCAAGAACAAAAACTTCAATAAAAAGAAAAGTTGAAAGAAGGTGGACTCCTACGAATAAAAGAACACTACCTAAATAGACCAACAACAAAAATAAGGAAAGTGAAAACAAGAAAGAAACTAGACACCAAAAAGTAAAGAAAAACAAAAGAAAATGATAGATGATCCGAGTCTAGAATAGTACTCTGATACCAAATAATGAGAATCCTCAACGATTAGCGTTTAAAACCTATGAGGAACTAAGCAACGTGAACCCAAAAGGTCGTAGCCTTGAAACCTAACAGTAAATTGGAAAACAAATGCTCAAGAAACTAGAAATCAGATCGTAGGATTGATTAGAGCACCACAAGGTTTCTCAAGCCTTGATAAACTCTTGAATACCACAAGGTAGAATATTTTGATAAGTTCATAAGTTCAACGAAGAACCAAGAGAATCAAAATGTCATAATAATTTTATTAATAATATATGTATAAAAAACACAAGTGTTTAACCTCATTAGGTTGTATAGGCCTTAAAATAAATCTCTAGACAATATTCTAAAATTACTAAATAAAATATCCTAAAATAACTAAATTACAATTGGATGAAAATTAAGTCCTAAAATCCCCTAGTAGTGCAGCTTAAGTCAAGCCAAAAAAGGGAAAAAAAATTAATTACTTGTAAAAATAAAGAATAGAAGTTGTCCAATATTCTCTTCCAAAGGAAATGGCTTTGCTTGCACACTAATTCAAGACACAAGCTTGCACTCTACACCCAAGACTACCCAACGTGGGTCACTCCCCAAGTAGCTCCAATTAACTCCCTGGCCCAATGTTAGGCCTTCTCAATTGCTGTAATTTGGTTGATTACATTTGGACTTCGCTTAGCATGCATTATTTTTTATTCAGTCCAAAGCTCTTGAATTAGCCCATTGAGTGTCTCTTGAATCCTCTAAGCCCTTGCTTTTGTAATTGGTCCATTGAAAATGTGCAATGGATCTTGTGGGGCGTCTTGGTTCTCATCATTTCACAATGTTCATATTAACTATATAAAAAAATTGCTCTAAAAACAATTGAAATTGTTGAATCTTTATGTTTATGTATGTATTGACAATTATCTTAACTCTCATAATGATTTAATCTATAAAATTTTGCACTTTTAGAACTTAGGAGTACTTAATTTTTTTATACATATATGTTACATATTTCTATGCATATTCATGGATTATTGATCAAGAAAATTATTTTATTTACCTATTACAGTTAAACTTTTACGATGTTATTTTTATGTCATATAAAAATATGATAAAAATGTGAAACTTAAATATTCAGTTAAAGTAATAAAATATCACTAATAAAAATAAATTGCATATCATGTATTTATAAATTTAATAATTAGTTTTAAGATTAATTTAAAATATTTCAATACAAATGAATTATCATAAATAAAAATAATTTTCTACCGAATTCATAAGTGTAAATTTTCAAGTGAAACGCACGTAACTTTGACTAGTTTTATATACAATTATACACTAGATACAAACTCATAGCAAATGTTTCATTTTATATCAAAACTATCAATTTTGGGTCAATTTAGTATTGTAAATTTTTATATCAACATACTATTAAAACTACGTAATTTTGTTTCACTTTGATATTATGATAGATCGTTAGGCATTTAAAGTAACAAAAAAATCAAATACATGCTAGGCATATGACCACATTAAGGGTATTTTCGTAATTCTTTATACATAATATGAAAAAAGGCTTAATTATTTTATTGGTCCCCAAACTTTAACTAAATTCACATTTAGGTTTTTAAACTTTTAAATTCTACAATTTAGTTCATAAATTTTAAAATTATATGCATATGTCCCTAAACTTTTAAATTCTATAATTTAGTTACAAAATTTTTAAAAATTCACACAAAAGGTCTAAGGTCAAACACTTATGGAGAAACCAACTCCCTCATGATTAAGTTTTTAGTTGGAGGATCAACTATACTTTTATAATCAAGAGATTCAAATGCATTTAAAATGGGGTTGTTGTTAATGATCTATTATTGGATAGATCTAAAGGTTTGGGTATGAAAGATAATGAGTCTCATGCCCATGGATCTACATGATATTTATACTCGATTGGAATCGGGTGCTGAGGAAGGCCCGCGTAAATCCGTTGCCATCATAAGAAGTGCAAATGCAAGCATCCCAATACTATAATTTTGCAAATTTGAATGTTAATTTTGAAGTAATTTCCTACAAGTTGCAAGTTATGCATTAATCATATCATATGACTCTGTCGCTTTTACACTCAGCCACGAGTACTCTTTAAAGCAAGCTCTTTATTTTAATTGCGAACCCATATGAGGGGTAGTGACATAAAGAATTAAGGTAACACATAAAGTTTGAAAGCTGTGTAGTTAGATACGAAGAGTGAACGACTACTAAACTATTGCAAACATGCTAGAAGAAGTAAAGATTTCTCTCGCTAAGAGAAAAGAACGAAATAAAAACGACAAGCTCATAAAATAGACTCAAATTTTATACATATTTATGATTTAATTTGAGTTATTTATAGGTAGAATCATTTTTAACCAACAAGGTAATGCACTCATAAAATACTTATATACATACAATCTTGTCTTTAATGGCTTAACTCATTTTGATTTTCATTGTATAAACGATTCTATAATTCAAACATGTGCACTGATTTACATTATTTACATATGATGATTGATGTTGACATGAACTTATTCATACACTCACCGAACACACATGTATGTTATACTTGAAATTTATGATTATTCTTGGAAGATACTCAGACTTAAGTTAGCCTTGATTGCAAAATTTTGTTGAGTACTATTTCTTGCATTTAAAAAAAAATTCTACCGTAAAGGGGCACCTAGTATTGAGAGGGCTACCTACTGTGATGTATAGAGTTACCGTAGTGAGCGAAGAGGACTACCTCACAATTAGTGTGAAAGTTATCATGTTAGGTTTATGGCTTGTGCATGTTGAAAAATAAATTAAAATAATTGTACAAAAATCGAATATGCTTACATAAAAAAATTATTTGGCATGCACAAAAAGAAAGGGCTAAAGAGTTAAAATAAAAATAAAAATTATGTCTTGTTTAAATCTTTTTAAAGTTCTCTTTTAGTAGACATGTTTTATTTTATGAGATTAAAGGCTCTATTGTAATTTTTCATGATAAGTGATATATTTTTTGTTGGGTCTTCCTTGATTAATCATAAATGAATTAATTGATATACTAGTTGAGTTCTAAAATGTATACTATTTTGAGTTAGTGACAATATATCATTCAATGTGCTAATGTGTTTTATGTGTGGCTTATCTATTTTACTCGCTTATTTATACAATGGATAACTAAAATTTGAGCAAAAATAAGTTCTCAATTAGTTGTGTGCTTCTTAGTTGCTGAATGAGTTTATTGCCTTGTGTGATGATTTAAAAAAAAATCAGTTTCTTAATTTTTATTGCAAGTTCACCTTTGTTATTTCTTTTTAAATTGGTCTTACATTTTGAGAGTTGTAGGGCTTAGGGGGAGTTGTTATATTTAGGGGGAGAGTGATTCATGTGTGTAATTTCTTCCAAGTGTTTTGTCCTTTTCGTATGTCAAAAAAGGGAAGAGCTATTCGCATCTCATCCATCATTCACATAATTCTCATGTTTCATGTTGTTATGCAAATAGGGAGAGATATTGTATTCAAGGGGAGAACGCTTCACATCATTATGTCTTGTTATCATATCTTAAGTTAAGTTAGTTTGATGTGAATACATGCACTACATGATTTTCGCATTATTTTTATGTAAACTGAACTAATAAACAATGAGGCTCCCAAGCCAAGTTGTCGTGTTCTGTCTATTGATGAGTGCTTGGAAAGCACTAATATTTTGTGACTTATTGTGCTTAATTGTAAGAAGTTAGATTTGTTATACCTCGTTTATTTAATTATTTACATAAATTTATCAATTCGAAATCACGGGTATGTTTTAGTGTATTTCAGGTATTTTTAGCTTCGAAAGAGTTGAACAATACAAATACGCGAACATGGAACACTTGCAACACTCAAATTACAACTTAGGAGCAACAAGAATCAAATTATGTAAGCCTTACATAATAAGCCAACTAGTATGTAAGGGGTACATGTGAAGAAACATAATACAAAGCGTGCCGCGGTAGGGGAAAAGTTGTGCCGTGGCGTGATCCTCTCGGGTTTCACAGTATTCTCAGATTTAGTTCTGTGCCGCGAGGGGTAAAATATTATGCCGCAATGCGCGTATGTTTTTAGGAGTTATGTAACCCTTACACATATAAATATCCCATTAAGTCTCCATTTTACAAAGAACTCAATTTTGTGAATTATTATGAGACTTAATTAGGTTTTTGGGTTTTTTCACATTTAAAGAGGCAAGATAATCAATTCTAAGGATACAAGAAGCCATTGAAGATCAAAGATCAAGCTTTTGGAGAAGGAAACATCATCCAATTCATTTGTGGTATTTAGATATAGGGTTCTTGTTGTTATAGAATTTTGTTCTTTTCTTCTTACTTCTTTGGAATGTATGTTGAATTAAATTTGTCTATAAATATTAATTCAAACATGATTGGCTAAATTTATCATAGATATTTAGTTTGTATTGCCATATTTTCTAGATTTGATATGGTAAATATTTTTATTGCTTTAAAATAAATGAAAATTAACTTTTGATTAAGAGCATGTTTAGATGTTTAATTGTGAATTTTCATGAGCCAATTTGAGATTCATGATTAGATTGAAAAATCTTAGAGTTTGGTTTTAGGAACGTCACCTTGACTATATTTTGAAAAATTTAATCAAAGCTTCAAATTGATGACCTAGCCATGACATTGGGTTGTTTGGCATATTTTTCATTGTGCATAATTTGTTTGTTATTTAATATACTCGATCATAGGATATTGATTAGTTAATCAACAAAGAAAATTACCTGATCGTAGGAATTTTTATAAACAAAAAGAAAGCTGGTAATCTTCATTTATAAGAACATTCATGTTAATTCACCATAATATTTTGATGCAAGCATGGTCAACCAAAATAAACGTTCATATATCCTCCATTGAAATTTATCACATTTTTGAGTTAGTTAGATTTGACATATTGTTTTCTTTTTTCGTTTACCACTATTGATCTTGCTCTCATGTCCAACTTCATTTACAATTTTATTAGTCTTAGGATTCTAATTATTTAGAGTTTTAGTGGTTCTAGAATTCTAATTAGTTAGTATTTTAGTTGCTTTAGGACTCTAAAGAGATTAAGAAAAAGATTATTTATAACCACTGCAATTCATTGAGAGATCAACCTTAAAGGTTTGCTTATCACTTGGTATAAGTAATTTTTATACTTACGAGTACTATAATTTGTACATCAAGTTTTTGGCGTCGTTGCTAGAGAATTGACTTTTTAAATAATTTTTTTTTTTTACTTTTTAGAGATTCTAAATTATGTTTATTTATTTATTTACTTTAGTTTAATTTTATTTTTAATATTTTATTTAAAAAATATTTAAAAAAAAAAATTGAGTGCTTTTATATATTTGCATATTCTCTGCTGCCTTGATCTTTGTTTGCTTTTTGTTTGTGCATGCAAGGTAGGCGGTCACTGAATAAGAAACTCATTCCCTTCATCGATAACATTCATAGGATCAAACACCTATCAAGAAAATTGGATACTCATATTCAAGAGGAAGTAGACCAACAACAATTGCAAGCAATAATGGGTGACAATGTGGATATGTAGGTGATGAATAAAGAATTTGCAAGACCTATCATTGAGACTGTCACATCGTGCATTCAACTGACAGAGGCAGTTAGGAATTTTGAATAGAAAAATATTCATTATTCCATGCTTCCCTCCTTTTCTGTATTCCTAATGAGGGTTCTCTTAATTTTATTCGTGAATTTTATGCAACTATGCAAACTTTTCTACTATAGGGGCTTAATGAAGATCAATTAAGGATGAGGTGTTTTCCTTACACTCTCAAATATAGAGCTAAGTCTTGGCTTATGACCTTGGCACCTAGTTCTTTGACTACTTGGGACGCTATTTATAACAAGTTTATGGGTAAGTTCTATTCCCATAAAAAACCTTTTAACCTAAGAACCAAAATTGCTACTTTTTCGCAGATGGAAGGAGAGATGTTACACGAAGCTTGGGACAGGTTCAAGATACTCTTGATACAATGTTCACATCACCACTATCTGTTGCAGTTACAAAACTAGTTTTTCTATGATGGATTCACACTACAGTGTCAATTCACAGTTGATAATGCTGCAGGAGGAGCTATAGGTGAGAAAATGGTAGACAAAACATATAAGCTCTATGAGATGTTGGGAGCCAATTTCCAACAAAAGAGTGCTAGAGAAAGAAGAGTTTGAGTCAATGAATTAGGCTCCAATAACGAAATGGCCATGCACCTTGTTGAGTTGACTAAACAAGTACAACTTCTTATTACCACCAATACGAATCAAATGCCAAAACACGAGGTATGTGGAGTTTATGGTTCTTATAGACATGGGGCTAATGTTTGTTCTTTTGCAGGTGATTCTTATGCAGATACTAATGAAGAGGTAAATTTAATGCAAGGGTACCAACCTAGGCCTAGGAATGACCCTTATTCTAATACTTACAACCCTAGATGAAGAAATCACTCTAATTTTGCCTGGAAACAAAATAATAGCTAACCTTTTGCCCAAAATCAAACACAAGGCTAAAACATTAACCGATAATAAACCAACCGTAGAGGAAACCTTGAATATCTTTCATGCAATCTTGTATTGGAAGGATGGAATCTATGGAAGAATCAATAAAAAGAGTGAAAATACAGGTGGGGTAGCTAGCTGAACAAATGCACAGACAAGAGACAAGAAAGCTACCTAGTTAACCTGAACAAGCGAAAGCTGTCACGGTTCTTTGGAGTGGTAAGGTAGTTACAAAATGTTTACTTAAAATTTCTAATGATTTACCATATAATGTAGGTAACATGGAAGATGACAACACAACTTCTAAGGAAATGGGGGAAATAGGTGACAAACAGGAAGAGCCTTCCAAGGAAACAATTGGAGAGTCATCTAGCTCCCTTAAATTACAGAAGTCATCAAAACCATACCAACCACTAGTACCATTCCCACACCGCTTAAAGGATAGTAAGCAAGATAAACAATTTTCTAATTTATTTGACATGCTTTCAAAAGTGAACATTAATCTGCCTCTGTTAGATGTAATTAGAAATGTACCTTCTAATGCAAAAAATTTCAAAGAATTAAATACTAAGAATAGAAGGTGCGAGCTTAATGAAAGAGTTATAGTATTTGAAATTGCTAGTGCAGTGCTTCAACGAAACCTACCCCCTAAGTTAAAAGATCCAAGCAGTTTTATCATTAATATTACTATGGGGGATACGAAAGTAGCTAAGGCTTTGCTTGATCTTGGTGCTAGCATAAATTTGATGTCTTACTCTATTTTCTTGCAGCTAGATTTGGGAGAGCTAAAACCAACAACCATGTCCCTTTAACTTGCGGATAGATCTGTTAAATATTTGAAGGGCATGGTTGAGGATTTACTTGTATAGGTAGATAAGCTTATCATACCTGTTGATTTTGTAGTTTTAGATATGTAGGAAAACCCATCTTTGGACAAGGAACATACAATTCTCTTGGGTAGACTATTTATGGCCACCACCCAAACTATAATTGATGTCCAAAGTGGGAAGTTGACAATGATAGTCTTGGGAGAGACTATACATTTTAAGGTTTTTGATTCGTCTCTTTATCTTTTTATATTTGCTATATAGATGAATGTTTTTTTGTTCAATGTTTGGATCCTACAATTCATGATACATTTGTACAAGATAGATTAGATGATAAATTAGAGGTAGCACTTATAGTTGGAGAGGTCGATGAAATTTTAGATGATGAAACTAAGGAGTACCATGATTTGTTAGATAATGCCATACCCATAGAGGAAGCTACTATACCTTTAGATTTATTAGATGCCCCACATGAAAAAGAAATTACTCCACCTAACCTAGAACTTAAAGTACTACCTAAGCATCTGAAATATATATTTTTGGTAGAGAATGAAACTTATCCAGTTATTATATCATCTACACTTACCTAAAAATAAGAGGACAAATAAATGAGGGGACATTAGAGGCATTAGTTCAACAATATGTATGCATGAGATCAATTTAGAGGACAATGTCAAACCAATTAAAGAAGCACAAAGGAAACTAAACCCCATCATGCAAGAAGTGGTTAAAAAAGAAGTTTTAAAACTTCTAGTAGTAGGAGTAATTTATCTAATTGCTAATAGTAAGTGGGTTAGTCCAGTTCATGTGGTACCAAAAAAATCTAAAATAACTGTGATTAAGAATGAGAAGAATGAATTAGTGCCCACTAGGACAATTATAAGTTGGAGGATGTGTATTGATTTTCGAAAGTTGAATTTGTACACCAAAAATGATCATTTTCCCTTCCTTTCATTGATCAAATATTAGAAAGACTAGCTGGACATGATTTCTACTATCTTTTGGATGGTCTTTTAGGTTATTATCAGGTACCTATTGCTCTTGAGGAACAAGAGAAGATGACATTCACATGCCCATTCGATACTTTTGCCTTCAAGAGGATGTCATTTGGACAATGCAATGCACCAGCTACCTTTTAGAGATGTATGATGTCTATATTTTCAGACATGGTAGAGAAATTCATCGAGAAAAACTATATTCTAGGTGGAGTGGACTGATAAGTGCTCGAAAAGCACTAATATTTCGTGATTTATTGCGCTTAATTATTTAAAAATAGATTTGTTATTATTGTTTATTTGACTATTTTTCATAAATCTATCAATTCAGAATCACGGGTATGTTTTAGTATATTTCAGGTGTTTTTAGCGTCAAATGAGTTGAATAATGCAAACACACAAAGACGGAACACTTATGGCGCTCGGATCACGAGTTACGGGCAAAACGAGTCAAAATATGTAAGCCTTACATAACGAGCCAACACATATGTAAGGGGTAAATATGAAGAAAGGAAAGGCAACGCACGCTGCGGCGAGGAAAATGTATGCCGTGGTGGGGAGCTCTCGGGTTTCAACCAATATTTCAATTTTTGTGTTGCGTCGCGACGGGAAAAATGTATGCCACAGCACGCCTATTCCTATTGCAATCAAGATTTGTGTAAACCCTTACATCTATAAATACCCCCTCTAGAATCCTCTTTAGATACAACTTTTATACACTACAATTTTGCGAGCAAACAAGAGATTCAACCAGTTTTGGGAGCTTTTCCACACTCAACGAAGCAAGAGAATCCATTCTAAGGATCCAAGGAAACCATTGACGATCGAAGATAGAGCTTTTGGAGAAGAACGCCATTCCATCCAATAGCGGTATTTAGATCTAGGATTTCCTTGTTGTTATAGAATTCTATTTTTCTTCTTGTTTCATTGAGTGTATGTTCACATTGAATTTGTCTATGAATTTTAATATGAACATGAGCGGCTAATTTCATTATGGATGTTTAGTTTGTGTTGCCATGTTTGCTAGAACTGTTTTGGTGAATGTTTTATTGATTTGAAATAAATGAATTTACCTTTTGATTAAGAGTATGTTTAGATATTTAATTGTGAATTTTTCATGGGCCAATTTGAGATTCATAGTTAGGTTGAAAAATCTGAGAATCTAGTTTTAGGAACGTCACCTTAACTTTATTTTGAAACACTTAATCAAAGCTTCAAATTAGTGACTTAGTCATAGCATTAGTTTGATTGGCATATATTTCCTTGAGCATAATTTGATTGTTATTTGATATACCCGATCGTAGGATGTTAATTAGTTAATCAACAAAGAGAATTACCCATTCGTAGGAATTTTTGTAATTAAAAGGAAAGCCGATAAAAATTATTTATTAGAACGTTCATATTATTTCACCATTACTTTTCGATGCAAGCATGGCCAACCAAACTAAACGTCCATACATCCTCCATTGATTTTTAAATCTACTTGAATTGATTGTGAATTTAAGTTATTGTTTTCGTTAATTGTTCGTACCATTGATCTTGCTAAAAACCAAACTCTTTTTATAGTTTTACTAGGTTTAGGACTCTAGTTACTTAGAGTTTTAGTTTTATTAGAACTCTATTTAATTAGTACTTTTAGTTAAGTTAGGACTCTAATTAGTTTAAGAAAAAGGTTGTTTAGAACCATTACAATTCCTTGAGAGACCGACCTCGGAGGTTTGCTTGTCATTTTCTACAAGTGATTCGTACACTTGCGAGTACTATAATTTGCACATCATGGACCGTATACCATTGCCAATGTATTTTCACATGGAGTGGTGGAGTTACTAAATCCCAAAACACAAGAACCGTTTAAAGTGAACGGGCATCGTGTTAAGTTGTACTTGGAAGGAGATAACAAAATGAAAAGCATAGAAACAATAGTCTCCAAGATTCTTAGTCACACAATAGTGACCACATCTTGCTAAGACGTAAAACTAAGCTCTTAATGGGAGGCACCCATTCGGTATTTTATTTGTCAATTTATTTGTTCGTTTGTTTTTCTTTCATTCTTTTCTTTTATTTTTCGCTTTAATTTTATTGCAAAATTTTCATGGCAATGAGGGCATCACCCAATCTAGGTTGGGGGTGAATACATTATCCATCCTTTATCCTTTTTCTATTAAAAAAAAGTCAGGTATTTGTGCCTCGGTAGGAAAAAATTTGTGCCACTGCATGAGCCTCTCAAGTTTGGCATGAATTTTTGAAAATTTATCTGTGCTGCAGCAAGGAAAAATTTGTGCCGTGGTGTGAGCCTCTTGAGTTTGGCATGAATTTTTGAAAATTTATCTGTGCTGTGGTGGGAAAAACATTGTGCTGTAGTGCGCATTCAAATTTTTGACAGAAAAGTGTCAATTCGTGACACACCCAATTCATTTCAAACAATTTTCCCTCACTTGCTCTCATTTTCTCACAAACCCTCACTCACTTTCTCTCCATTTTTCTCTCATTTTCTCACCAAAAACACCACTCTCTTCACTAATTTTTTTCAATCTAATCCTCCTATCTAGTGTTTCATTTATCATCTTCACAGATTTGCTCAAGAAATCAAGAAAAAAAAATTTCATCTTCTTCCCCAAAAGCTAGGGTTTTAAAAATTGGAAATTTTTCTTCAAGGCTTCAATCCAACTCACAAGAGGGCAATGAATGATGAAACAAAGCGTAACTGTAATACACACAATTACATACAAAAGGGCGGGGGTAATTTCTTCACTCTTTTACTTAATTTCTTTTGTTTTTCTTTGACACAATGAGGACAATGTGGGAATTAGGTTGGGAGTGAAAAAAAATTATTCCATGAGCCATTTGAACCAATTCTGAAAGTCTGTGATATTAATATGATTATAATAACGGTGACATGTGAAAGAAATTTATTTTCACCTAAGTGAAAAGACCTAAAAATGTTAGATTCATCTAGTTTGAGGATTTTGTGGTATATGTGGTAGTTTGTTTGGTTAGTATTACTACTTTTGATTTGTACAGTGTATGCATATTCATGATATGTTTCAAGTTTCAACAAACTCTAAACTTCCTTGAAAATCCATTAAGGAGAAATAATAGAACTACATATTACATAGAAAGTTATTTATGCCATCTTTGGACTGTTTGAACTTTTTAAGCCTCCCTATACTATTTCATTTCATAGTGACCCTTTTGAGCTTAATTATGTTATTGTTGAATACATACATATATATTCACCCATATTGATAAGAGTACTCAATGTAGCACTTAGTTTATATGAGCATTTGAATTGGAGGAAATTATATATGTCTTGCTTAAAAAATGATAATAAGAAGCAAGAGAAATAAATAGATAAAGAAAATCAAGCAAGGATTAAAGGAAAATATGGAGCTTATAAAATAGGATGAAGGAAGAGAACAATTGGGTAGAAAAGTTGAGTAAGTTTGTGAGTTATTAACGATGTTACTCTTAAAATGCTAAGTACTCTTATCCTTTTGAGAATAGCCTTTCCGTTCTTCCGTAACCCCACACCTTAACCCAACATTACAAGCTTAATAAAGTCTTATTGATTCGAGGTAGTTTTGCTTTCTATATTAGTGAAGATGGATTTGAAAAGTAAGTCTATGAAGTTTGTGAGTGCAATTCTCACTCATATTTTATTTGCACAATCTTGAGATCTAAAATGTAATCTATGGATATCATGCATGGCACAATCCGATAGTGCAACTAACGGGCTTGTGGTTTGATTGTTTGTTCAAAAACCAATTACAAAAATAGATTTGATATTTGGACTATTTTTTAGCTTAAGTGGGTTTCAACTATTTCATATGCCATTTGTCATTAACAATTTTTGAGACATATGCATGGATTGATTCAAGCATGTCTAGAGTCATTGATAGTTTTAAGAGTCTTACTATGTTTGTGGGTATCATCACTGGAAACCTTCACGAGACTATAACTCGTCCACTAGGGCCACCTAGGGGTTTAAAGGCATGTTACATATGCTAAATGCAACCGTGACAATCTACAAAAGTGATTTATAGTTTATTTTTCTTTTTAATTTTAGATCACTTCACTTGCTAAAGGCAAGTAAGAAACTGGTTGGAAGTTGTGATGAGTGCTTGAAAATCACTAATATTATGTGATTTATTGCGCTTAATTGTAAGAAATTAGATTTGTTATACCTCGTTTATTTAATTATTTACATAAATCTATCAATTCGAAATCACGGGTATGTTTTAGTGTATTTCAGGTGTTTTTAGCTTCAAAAAAATTGAACAATGCAAACACGCGAAGACGGAGCACTTGCGACACTCGAATGACAACTTAAGAGCAACAAGAATCAAATTATGTAAGCCTTACATAATAAGCCAACCAGTATGTAAGGGGTACATGTGATGGCACATAATACAAAGCGTATCATGGTAGGGAAAAAGTTGTGCCGCTGCGTGATCCTCTCGAGCTTCATAGTATTCTTAGATTTAGTTCTATGCTGCAGCAGTTAAAATGTTATGCCACAGCGCGTTTATGTTTTTAGGAGTCTAAATTTTATGTAACCCTTACACATATAAATACCCCATTAAGTCTCCATTTTACAAAGAACTCAATTTTGCAAATTATTACGAGACTTAATCAGGTTTTTGGAGTTTTTTCACATTTAAGGAGGCAAGAGAATCAATTCTAAGGATACAAGAAGCCATTAAAGATTGAAGATCGAAGATCAAGCTTTTGGAAAAGGAAATGTCATCCAATCTATTTGTGGTATTTAGATCTAGGGTTCTTGTTGTTATAAACTTTTGTTCTTTTCTTCTTACTTCTTTGGAATGTATGTTGAATTAAATTTGTCTATGAATATTAATTCAAACATGATTGGCTAAATTTATCATGGATGTTTAGTTTATGTTGCCATGTTTGCTAGATTTGTTATGGTGAATATTTTTATTTCTTAAAAATAAATGAAAATTACCTTTTGATTAAAAGTATGTTTAGATCTTTAATTATGAATTTTCATGGGCCAATTTAAGATTCATGATTAGATTGAAAAATCTTAGAGTTTGGTTTTAGGATTGCCATCTTGACTATATTTTGAAAAACTTAATCAAAGCTTCAAATTGATGACCTAGCCATGTCATTGTTTTGATTGTCATATTTTCCTTGTGCATAATTTGTTTGCTATTTAATATACCCGATCGTAGGATATTAATTAGTTATTCAACAAAGAAAATTACCTGATAGTAGGAATTTTCATAAATAAAAGGAAAGCCGATAATCTTTATTTATAAGAACATTCATGCTAATTCACCATAATATTTTGATGGAAGCATGGTCAATCAAACTAAAAGTCCATATATTCTCCATTGATATTTATCACCTTTTTGAGTTAGTTAGATTTGAGCTATTGTTTTCTTTCTTCGTTTACCACCATTGATCTTGCTCTTGTGTCCAATTTCATTTACAGTTTTATTAGCCTTAGGATTCTAATCATTTAGAATTTTAGTAGTTCTAAAATTTTAATTAGTTAGTGTTTTAGTTGCTTTAAGACTCTAAAGAGATTAAGAAAAAGATTATTTATAACCATTGCAATTCCTTGAGAGATCGATCTCGGAGGTTTGCTTATCGCTTCCTATAAGTGATTCTTATATTTGCGAGTACTATAATTTGCACATCATCTATATGATTTCAGTTACATACAAGGTTGTCAAGTTTCAGTGAAGATTGATTCACCGGATCATAATATAGTTCTACTATGGATCATATGATTGTATTTGAGGGATTTGTAATGAGAGAGAGGTTTTGTCATACAAAAATGCCAAAGGGGGAGATTGAGAAGTACATAAGTAGTTGGCAATTTCGTAGACAAATACAATTTATGTAATATTTAGCCTCTAGGAATGGCACGTCATTGCTCTTATTTGATTCAAGTATTTTCAAGTTTCACCTTTGTCAAAGCCTTAAAAGCTTTCCATTTTAAGGTAAAAAAGATTCCCTTCACATGCACTTTATATAGGTTTTCGTTTGGAGTAATTCTGATTTGTAGATCAAAAGTTATGTGCTTTTTCAGGTAGCGAGATCCATCCCCCTAAGAGACGAATCGATCTCCCTATATATGGTCTGATCCCAAAAAATCCCATTGAAATATATATTCTTTAAAAATAGTGGGTCTGGAGATAGGGATCGATCCACCTCATAGACGGATCGATCCCCTTATATGTAGGTGTAACAGTATTTTGGGACGGATCAATCCAATACCTGGTTAGATCAATCCCAAGCCTTGTTGGAGTAAATTTTTCAATGTCAGATTGATCCACCTCAAGGACGGATCGATCCAACCGACAAGAACTAGGTTTTTTCACACGTTTTTAATCCTAGTCAATTCCTAACTGCCAATGATATTTTGACACATCATCAAGTGATGTATTCATGCTTAGGTTTTCATAAAACGATACGACGTATCCTTGTTTGTATATATATACGTGCCTAGGCTTTGACTCACATATGCTTGCTGATTTTTTGATTCATGTTCTTAGGTTTAGCTTAATATTCTCATCTTTTACATCTATGCTAATACATGCGTGCTTTATTTATTGATCTTGAACTTATTATATTTGCATGATTATATTAGTATAGATTTGAGCCTATTTATTATATCGTGAATCATTGATTAAGAAATTATGATTAAATTTATTTAATCCTTGGTATTTTGTGTGATCATGATAGTTTAGGTCTAAGCTTATTTATTTCATATATTTATGTTCATATAACTTCTCCTTGCTTAGGTTTTTTCATGATTGATCATTGATATTTAAAGAAGCTATTTTAATTGAACTTGTGCTTAATTACTTGTTTTAGGATTTGCTAGAGATTTGATTTATTTGATATATGTTTTGAATCTTCTAGTTAGGATTATTCTTTTTTAAATCCGTCATAGGACACACCTTGCACGTGTGCTAACTTTTTAGATATTAAGGTTGATGTGTTCGGTATTTTGTGTGACACAAGTTTACCGAAGCATCGGTCTAGATCCGTTCGCACCAACCTTATGGAGACTGTGAAGATAGAGTAGGGGCTCGTAAATAAAGTACATTGGGGGCTTTATCTGTGAAGGGTAGTATAAGACCTAGCTTTGTATTTGAACATTAAATTTTCATAATAGATAGGTAGGTGGTCCGGTGGACCGGTGATTTTTCTCTTAGATCACTATTGTAGACTAGGTTGTTTCTACCTAAAAATCTCGTGTGTTATTTTTTATTTTCGCACTTTATTTTTACATGTGATAGCATGTTTGACCGTTGTGCTTAGGTTACATAATTAAAGTTTAATAAAATTGAAAATAACCTATTCACCCCCTTTAAGTATATTTGGTCATTAACTTAGAACTTTCACATTGCAATACAAATGAATTATCATAAATAAAAATAATTTTCTACCAAATTCATAAGCATAAATTTTCAAGTAAAACGCATGTAACTTTGACTAGTTTCATATACAATTATACACTAGATACAAACTCATAGCAAATGTTTCATTTAATACAAAAACTATCAATTTTGGGTCAATTTAATATTGTAAATTTTTATGTCAACATACTACTAAAACTACGCAATTTTTTTTCATTTTGATATTATGATAGATCGTTAGGCATCTAAAGTAACAAAAAAATCAAACACATGTTAGGCATATAACCACATTAAGGGTATTTTCGTAATTCTTCATACATAATATGAAAAAAAAAAGTCTTAATTATTTCATTGGTCCCCAAACTTTAACTAAATTTACATTTAGGTTTTTAAATTTTTAATTTCTACAATTTAGCTCATAAACTTTTAAAATTACAAGCATAAGTCCCTAAATTTTTAAATTCTATAACTTTGTCACTAAATTTTTAAAAATTTACATATAAGACCTAAGGTCAACACTTATGGAGAAACCAACTCTCCCCAGATTAAGTTCTTTGGAGGATGATTAACTATACTTTCATAATCAAGAAATTCAAATGCATTAAAAATAGAGTTGTTGTTAATGATCTGTCATTAGGTAGATCTAAAGGTTTGGGTATGAAAGATAATGAGTCTCATGCCTATGGATCTACATGATATTTATACTCAGTTGGAATCTGGTGCTAAGGAAGGTCCATGTAAATCCGTTGCTATCATAAGAAGTGCAAATGTAAGCATCCCAATACTATAATTTTGCAAATTTGAATGTTAATTTTGAAGTAATTTCCTGCAAGTTGCAAGTTGTGCATTAATCATTTCATATGACTCTGTCGCTTTTCCACTCGGCTACAAGTACTCTTGAAAGCAAGCTCTATATTTTAATTGCGAACCCATATGAAAGGTAGTGACATAAAAAATTAAGGTAACACAGAGTTTCAAAGCTGTGTAAGTTAGATACGAAGAGTGAACGACCACTAAACTATTGCAAACATGCTAAAAGCAGTGAAGATTTCTCTCGCTAAAGAGAAAATAACGAAATAAAAACGACAAATTCACAAAATTGACTCGAATTTTATACATATTTATGATTTAATTTGAGTTATTTATATTTCACAATATATTTTAGTTCACTATTTACTTTTTCAATTTTTTCAAAATTTTCCAATTCTACATTTTTTATATGCTCATATAATGGTAGAATTTTAATTACATGTACATAAAAATTTTCTTTATTGATATATAAAAGTTGAATATAATGTGAATGAAAATGTATTTCTTATTAATACTTACCTCACAATAGAGGTATATATAGAAAATAAATTACAAGAGTCTTGACTAAACTAGAATTTTGTACAACCTATAGTTCTATTACAGATAGACACATATATTATATACTAAATTACACAACTCACACTAACACTCCCCCTCAAGTTGGAGCATACATATCGACCATGCCCAACTTGCTTAGTGAGTCATAAAACACCTTCTTTGAAACTCCTTTGGTGAGCACATCTGCAAGTTGCTTTCTAGTGGGAACAAAAGGGAAACTGATTAGTTTGGCATCTAGCTTTTCTTTTATAAAGTGACGATCAACCTCTACATGCTTAGTGCGATCATGCTGTACTAGATTTTGTGATATATCAATAGCTGCTCGATTGTCCCAATACAACTTCATAGTACCTTAGGGTTCAAAACCCAAATTAGATAGCAAACTTCTTATCCACAACAATTCACATACCCCATGAGCCATACCTCTATACTCAGCCTCAACACTGGATCGCGTCACAACTTTTTGCTTCTTACTTTTCCATATAACCAAATTACCTCCCACGAAAGTGAAATAATCTGATGTCGACCTTCTATCTGTAATATTTCCTGCCCAATCTGCGTCTGTGAGGCCGCAAACTTCAAGAGGGTTGTGTTTAGAGAACATTACTCCTCTCATTGAAGCTGACTTCAAGTACCTTAAAATCCTCACAACTGCATCCATGTGACTTTGACTCGGGTTATGCATGAACTGACTTACTACACTTACCGCATATGCAACATCTGGTCTAGTATAACCGCTAAATAAATTAAGCGCCTAACAACCTCTGATAGCGAGCTCGATCAGTTGGTACTTGATCTGGATACTCTGCTAGACAATGGTTTTGCTTAATAGGAGTGCCAATAGATTTGCAATCCAACATACCTGTCTCAGTTAGTAGATCAAGAATGTACTTTCTCTGACACAGAAAAATTTCTTCTCTTCCCCTAGCTACCTCAATCCCTAAGAAGTATTTCAGTTCACCCAAATCCTTCATCTCGAATTTAGAGGCTAGTTGTCTCTGTGATCTATCCATTTCAACATTATCATTGCTAGTAATTACCATATCATCAACATAAATAATTAAAGCAGTTACCTTCTCTTGTTGATGTTTGAAAAACAACGTATGGTTTGAATTACTCTGTTTGTAACCAACCTTCTACATGAACTGAGAAAACCTTCCAAACCAGGCACGAGGGGACTGCTTGAGACCATACAAAGACTTCCTCAATTTGCATACAAAATTACCAGGAGAATCAGCTACATACCCAGGTGGAAGACTCATGACACCTCCTCGACTAACTCTCCATAAAGAAACGCATTCTTAACATCAAACTGTCGAAGTGGCCAGTCTAAGCTAGCAAGAAGCGAAAGCAGAACCCGAATAGTATTCGTTTTGGCAACAGGAGCAAAAGTCTCATCGTAGTTTACACCATATGTCTGAGTGAACCCCTTTGCTACAAGGCTGGCTTTATATCGATTTACAGATCCATCAGCATTATGTTTCACAGTAAACACCCAGCGACAACCAACTGCCTTCTTGTCATGTGGTGAAGGCCCAAGTTGCCAAGTATCATTTTTCTATAACGCCTCCATCTCTTCATCCATTGCCTTCGTCCATTTTGGATCTCCCAACGCATCCTACACTTTGTTAGATACTGATACAGCAGATATTTGATTTACAAATGATTTATATGACTTAGATAATCTTTTAGTGGACATGTAGTTGGCTACTGGATACTTTGATTTTGCATGAATATTTGGTTCATACCTTTTGGCTGGTTGACCCCGAGTAGACCTATTTGGTAACACATACTGTCCAACATTAGACTCAATGCTATTAGTATCAGTGGGTGTACATACCTCAGATGAATGACCTTCAGTACCAGGGAGTTGTTGATCAAGGGTAGGAGAGGGAACAGTTGTGTCTTCATTTTGATTTTTAGTGATCGGATCTAGTGCTTGGATACTTGAAGCATCTGCTTCTTCTACTACTAAATTCAACGGGATAAAAACCTCAACTGGACCCATTGAAATATCTCCTGATTGCGTTACTTCCACAATTCCTTCCAATTCCTCCCCCTCACCATGATACAACTTTTCAAAATATGAATTCTCCCCCTTAAGAGTAGTATCAGATGAGGAAAAATAGCTCATATCTTCAAAGAAAGTGACATCTATAGTGACATAATACTTTCTGGTATGTGGTGGTAGCACTTGTACCCTTTTTGATAGCCTCCATAACCAACAAACACACACTTAATTGCTTAGGCATCTAATTTAGACCTCTAGTTTTTAGGAACATGGACAAAAGCAACACAATCAATACACGGGCAGGAAGATTATGAAATGATGACACAGATACATGAGACGCGAGAACCTCAAACGGGATTTATCCGTGAAAGACACTAGATGGGAGACGATTGATGAGATGGGCGGAAGCTTGTACAGCATCGCCCCAGAGATATTTTGGCATATTAGCACTAAATAAGATAGCAAGAGCCATATCAAGTAAGTGACGATTTTTTATTTCAGACACCCCATTTTGTTCTGGTATTTGTGGGCAAGTAGTTTGGTGAACAATTCCATGTGTTTGAAAATAATCTTAAAAAACACGATTAAAAAATTATCCCCCATTGTCAGAACATAAGACTCTAATGGTGTTATTGTATTGTGTTTGAACACGAGTACGAAAATTTTGAAAAGCTTGAAAAACTTCATCTTTGTTTTTAAGAAAAGCAACCCATGACAATCATGTACAATCATTAATAAACGACACAAAATATCTCATACCTGATATAGTAGGCTCTCTAGACAGTCCCCAAACATCAGAATGAATTAATTCAAAAGGAATTGTACTTCTATTAGAAATACTTGGAGAATAAGTAGTACGATGACTCTTGGCCAGCACACATGTCTCACAACGTGAAGCAGATTCACTCATACCAATAAACAGAGTAGGTATAGATTTTTTCATAAGACTAAAAGACAGATGCCCTAAGCGACGATGCCATAACCAAATTTCACTTAGTTGGTCAGAACTCAAAGTCAAAGCGGTGCAGGATTGTGCTCCTGGTTTCTCCCCTGTGTAGTTCTGATCTAGACGAAACAATATGTTCCTCAGATACCCCCGACCAATTATTTTCCTGGTAAGATCTTGAAAAATCACATACATAGGATAAAAGGTTACAAAACATTTAGACTCAGTATTCAACTGTGGGACAAATATTAAATGATGAGATAAATCCGTTACATATAAAACATTTTGGAGTTGTAAGGTTGGGATAATACGAACTGGCCCCATCCCTAACACAAGAAAAACTTCACCATTATTATTCGTAACATAAGACACTGGTGGGGAAGACAAGCCAGTAAAATAGGATTTATCATAAGTCATACGATCAGATGCACCAGAATCAATAATCCAAGTATTAGATCCAACAGAGTGAGAAACGTTTGAAACCATACCAATCATACCATGACCAGCTATAGAAGCTGTAAGGTTACCTCCACATGTCGTATAATGAACTTGTCCAGCTACTCTATAAAAATCTGGTATTGATGACCTTGCTTGAATAGTTAGGCTAAATATTTTATTTGTCTTGAAATCCTGATTTTCTTTCAAATCTTCTATTGAAAAAGACAATAATAATATGCAGCGGAATAAATTTTCTTATTTTTTTTGGATTTTGTTGACTGGACAGTTGACTGTGTCTTGACTGGAGTGATGATTGTGTCTGTTGACTGGACTGATGACTGAACAGATAGGAATGGGCTTGGGCTGTTAGGGTTAGGGTTAGGGTTAGGGTTTGGGCTTGGGCTTGGGCTTGGGTGTTAAGGTTTGAAATTGGGGTTTGGAGAGAGGCAGCAGCAAATCTGGGTTTGGACAGATGTGGGGCGGCAGTTGCAGATGTGGGGCAGCGGCACTGAGGAAGGCGGACAGGCAAGTACACGGCGCAGACAGACAGGTGCACGGCGCGGACAGAGACTGCGCGGTGCTGAGGACGACACGGAGCATGTGGAGATCGGCAGATCTGACCAGAGACGAAGCTGGTGCACAAACTGGCGAGGTAGGGCCGGACCAGATCGAACGCGATAGCCGAGCGGCGGAGATGACTGCAGGAGAACGGCGCTGATGGGCCTTGGGTGAAGGCGACTGCTGTTGAACTGAGATGGTAGCTGTGCGGAGAGACAGGCATGGCAACAAGAGCGGTGACAGTGACTGGCGCGTTGGTAGGAGTAGAGACAGGCGGATGCGCAGCGGCCCTAACTGGTGGTGGCAGCGATGAAAAGAATGAACCTTGCTCTGATACCAAGTTGAATATAATGTGAATGAAAATGTATTTCTTATTAATACTTACCTCACAATAGAGGTATATATAGAAAATAAATTACAAGAGTCTTGACTAAACTAAAATTCTATACAACCTATAGTTTTATTATAGACTAAATTACACGACTCATGCTAACAATAAATTTATTTTTTTCTTTGTCACATGCCGCATATACTTTTCACAACTTTGCTAAATCTTTATTTCAAAATTTACATAATTTAAATTATATTATAAAATAGTATAAAATTCGAATCTATTTTGAATGATTATTGAAATAAAAATGGGTTTGTGAAAGGAACTTAGCGGCGTTGATGGCAAACAAATTAGGTGTACAAACGACAAAGACTTAAAATGACAGTGAGTTCACGTGGAATTAATGCCACCCTAAAATAATGAAAAATTCTTCGTGTATCGAGACAGCTAAATTTATTTATCAAATTTTAATTTATTTTTTATTACAATAGTTTCATTAAATAAAAAAATTATTAAAAATAATACTCTTAAAATTTATAATAATAAAATTATCATTAAATATGCAACAATGATTCTAAATTATTAAAATTTAATTAAAAAAATATTTAAAAAAAATGATATAAAAATATATAATTTAAATATAAGAGATATTATTTTTATTATTATAAAAGTATTATTTTTATTATTTATTTAAGTTAAATTCTATCATACCATATATACAATGTGTTATGTAGTATTACTCTGAAATAATTGGTTATTTTTTGAGTAGAACACTCGTGAACATGGCAATGATGATGGCACCGGTTAATTTCATTATTAAATGGATGGATACAACCCGTACAAATCACCACCCTCGTCATATATGTAATCAGATCCCACACTAGATCAAAGGTTAGAACATCAATATAATATAGTTCGAACGAAAAAAATAAAAAATAAAATTGTAAGCTAACAAAAGAACTCTCTCCCAATAGCTTGTCATAGAAAAGGGAAAAAGAGAGCTTAAAAATCATAGTTAATTCCAATAGGTATCTTTATTTAGTATGAGACTCGTATTTTCTAAGTTATTTGGTTAAATATTTTATATTCTTAATTTAATTTTATTTGAAAACATTTATATATATATATATATGTTTTGTAAAGCCTATGAATTTTTTTAAGAGTCCCATTAGTTTTATTTGTTTGCACATTGATCTGACTTATCATATAAGAATTATGAATTTTCCATTTATGAAAGGGTGGGTAGAGATTGGTCTTATTCCCTGTTTATCCCCATAAAGAGATTGGAAATTGCCTTTCAGCTAATTTTTTGCAAACCCTTTTCTGTCTTTTTTTTGTTTCATATGTCGAAATTTTATTTAATCATAACTATGAGCTTGAAAAAGAAAGTTGTTTGTTTGCTTCTTAAAAGTCATGTTATCAAGTACTTCAACACAATTATGTCCATTATTACTTTGGCTAAAGGTCACAAACTCACAATAGTCTTGAGACTTAATTTCAAGCCAATTCATGAACTAGCCTTAAAGAATGGTTCAAGGATGCGACTATGATGTGATTTAATACAAGGTGTCTACTCCCAATTAGTCCTCTTGTTTAAAACAAACTTTGCTGTTATCATAGAAATCTTTGAATATATACTAGACAAGTCTAGAATATGCTCGATCTTATGTTTGAAATATCTAACACAGTTCAAAACTAGCACTAATAACTTAAAAATGTGTCAAACAACATATGCTTCAAAATTTGATATTAAAAAAACACCTGCTTGAATATATGCATAAAACCAGAGGCTCCAGTTATGTGAGAGGTTGGACGGGTGCAATTGTAGTTAATTCTTTAAAAAAAAAAAAATTTAATTATATATATATTTTTAGCATTAAATAAATATTTTATTTAAAATAATATATTGTATTTAATTTTTATGTACATATTTTAGTATATATTAACAATATTTAACAAATAGATAGATAACAATGACTTAAATTATAAATAAAGTGATTAAGTATATACTTTTTTTCATGTATTTAGTAACTATTAGTAACAAAATAAAATCATAGTCGTATACTATTTAAAAATTATTCTTAAATGTAATCATCCATTTTTTTTTTTTAAATATTTAACTTTAGGTTCAACATTATAAAAATAAATTTTAAAAAAAAAGTATATGATAAGCTTCATATTTAAGTTTTTAAGTTTATGTTTATCATATTTTATTTCAACCCAAATTTTAACTTTATTTAATATTATATTATTTAACATTTTATTTTAAAAATCTTTTATAATTTATTTAAAAAAATTTATATAAAAATTTTATTATTTTTATTATTATTAATAATTCTTATATTATTTATAAACATATATTTTTAAATATAGTCTCAAGTTTAAAATTTTAAATCATATTTTATTTTTTACATTTTCACATGTTTATTTTAGTTTTAATTTTAACAATTATAAATTTTAATGTATTTGATTAAATTTTCTATTTGATTAAATTTTTTAGTTAATAAACTTATTTTATTCATAAATGATAATAATACTTATTAACTTATTATTTTTTTATTTAATTTTCATTATAAATTAATTATAATGTCTTAATTCTATATTTTTTGAGTATTAATTGTATGTATCTATTATAATTCTTACTAATTTTTTGCTTTGTATAAAAAATTTAAATTTTAACTCTTTTTAAAAAAAAATTCTACTCCACCCTGCAAAAAAATAAAAAAAAAAAACTATTTAAGTGCAGGGTAATTTTACATAACACACTTTTATTGATCTATGTTATTAATTAATTGTTCAAAAATGTTTCAAATGAAAACCAATAGTATATCCTAAGAATATTCCCTCAAAAAATAATTATTTATTGTTTAAAATATTAGTCTAATATTAAATAATATATATACTCTGCTCTATCCCAACCAATTCCACGAAATCATCACCTATCTTACAAGTACTCCTTTAATTCAGATCTCAGTTAGACCTTCATGAATGAATAACGGGTACTAGAAATTTGGCAAGTCCAAAAATCAAAAATTATTTAAAATTAAAATATTGATCAGATTAAATTGAATAATTTTATAAAATATATGATTCAATTTAGTTAAAATTAACTCAAATCGTTAATAAAAATTTAGGTTCGATTTAATTTTATAATTTTTTAACCATTCAGACCGATTCAAACCGTTATAAAAAATATATAAAAAATTATTTTTAAAAATATTTTATTATTATTTTTTAAAAAATAAAAAAATTATATATTATAATTTTGATTTAACTTTTAAAATTATTATATATTATATAATATATATTATAAAAAAAAAAATTTGATTTATGAGAATTAAGTTAATACTCTTTACCACTTACAGTTTTTTTCTATTCTTTTTATACCATAAATTGTAAATTAATATACTGTAAGTTAATATACTGCATACTATAAATTAATATTATGTTTTTATATCATGTTTTTATATCTTAAACAGTAAGTTAAGACTCTTTGCCACTTATAATTTTAGAGTATAAAAAAATATAACATTTTTAATTTCTTTTTTATTTGGGTTCCTATATTAATATTTTAATTGATCAATTATTATGTAAAAAAATTATTGTTATGAGTATCACATTATAATTTAATTGCACTCTTAGTTGGAAAAAAAAGTTATAATTTATAAAGGGAAAAAAAATTTGAAAACTATTGAAAACCTTTAACCAAATCGAACTAGACCATTCGGTTACAACATTCTTATTAACTAAAAGATCCGATTCGATCCAATTTGAGTAAAGTAATATAAACGGTCCAATGTAGTTAAATTTTTTTAACTATAAACCAAACCAAATCGGACCGTAGACACTCTTACTAAAAATCACCTTCTTTCTCCCTTTCAAAAGAAACAATTTTATTTTAATTTTAATTATTATATTTAAATTAAAAAAAAATCTAAGAAACATTATTAAAAATAAATAAATTACTTTCATTAACTACTATTTTTTAAATACAACAATCTCTGCTCATAAATATCTCATATTACATACAAGTTGTTTTTTTAATAATAAACCAATTTTATAAAGTTACAAATATCTTATATTATATGTGCATATAGAAATTGTTGGTCACTAATTTTTTCTTAAAAGTTTAAATTAACATTACTTTTATACGTTTATCACTATGCTAAAAAAAAGTTCATGAAATTGATTTTTTTTTAAAAAAAAAAAAAAACTTACACATATGAAATATTTGCAAATATGAAATTACTGTACTAAAAAAATGACAACAAATGAAACATATTAGTTAATTTTCAACAAAGTGGTTAAAATGTTCCGCTATAAAAAAGAAAACAAAAAAGAAACACTTCTAATACACTCCATCATCCTTCATCAATTGTGTCTCTTATTACTTTTGAGATTTAACTTTGGCATTAAAAGGTCTTTAGCAGTATCAAATATTTTCTGAGTTCGTAGAACCAGGATTGAAGAACATAGTGAATACAAACATCTGTATCAACACAAGGTATAATTTTCATTTTTCAATCATTTTCTTGAGACTAGCTAGCAACAACAAATTAATTAATCCTTTTAACACATTCATAAAAGGATATAACAAAACACAACTATGTCTAGAAGGAGAAGAAACAAAGAGTTTAGGAGCCGTATTACCAATATTTCAGTGACAATCAGAAGACACCATCATCTGAAATACTCCATCAATAGATTGAAAAATATTTATTTGGAGCTAACATGCACAGCCATCTTCAATTGCAGCTGCACATTACAAGGTTTAGGATGAAGAAATACTAAATTGAACCACATATGCAAAGATTTATGGCAAATTATAATCACAAGAGTACAATAAGCAGTTTCATTTTTGATCATGCAATTAAGCACTTAAAGCTTGTTCAACATTCAATTCAATTACATTGAGAAATGAGTGAAAGTAAGCACTTCAATGAAATCAAGAAATTGATAATTAAGAACTTAAACAAACAACATTAGCAAAAAAAAAAAAAAAACATAATACATATAGCTAAATTCAAAAAGGTGAGCTATCGCTCAACGGCATAAAACCCATGTGGGTATGTAGAAGGTCTGAAATTCAAATCTCAATTACGAATGTGTGAGTAGTACATTTATGTTTCAAAAAAAAAATTTGAAAAAAGATTTGTTATTTTATGTTTAATCTATTGTAAGAAGATTAAGATGTTTAATCAACATACACTTCATCAGCAAGAAGATCATCTAAATCAAACATAAATGAGAAATCAGGCAGTCAGATATCTAGATACCGGAGCATCCATTGAAGAAAGCATGCTTCTTTACTTGGGACTAGAGGCCAAACATCCAAGTTGATCTGACAAAAAATCTAAATCTTCCTCGTCTTCATCTTGAACACCATATATACCTATTTGTTCATCTTCTTCAACATTGTCATTCAACAAGTTTTCCAAAAATCCCTCATAGAGGTCTCCATTAATATCTTTTCTTTGATGTTCCTCTCCTATCTCTATATGTTCCCTGTCCACATTCCTTCCTCGCATGTCCATGGCAAGATTTTCAAACTCCGGAACATGATGATCGAGCTCTGATGCCATGTCAGTGTATTCATGTGTTTCAATTTTCACAAAACCAGGATCAACTTGAACATTAATATTTGGTCCTTGGTCAATAGGTCTCCTTCTCTTTTTATTAATAACTTCTTCAAGTTCCTTCCTTTTATCTTTTTGTAAAACTAATTGTTGAACAAAATTGGGATTCTGCATTGCTCTTGCCAAAAAGTTCATCATCTGTTGTTGTTTCATCTCAGTTCTTTTCAATCTATCTTCCATTTTTTGAAGGCATGTTCTAGTGTTTTGCTGTTGCTGTCTAAGCTTAACCAGTTCCACCATCAGAACTTGTTTGTCACGCCTTAACCTATTAATTTCTCCATTCAATCCAAACCGTCCCACTTCCACACAAGCATCCAAAGCTTGCTGAGAGGCCAAAGGTTGAGCTGTTTTTCTTCTCCTAATATTCTTTAAGAGATGTTTTTGTCCCCTGAGAAACCCTTCATTAGCAAACTCCCACCTATCTGGATCCACCTTTCTAAATCCCTACAGAAACCAAACTTTTCGTTCAATGTCATCAAAGTGATCAGTATTAAGAAGTAGAGCAAACAAGTCCTACATTGATAAAATAACAATAGGAGCATGGGTTTATAAGTGTATGAGTGAACCCTACTCAATAGGTTAACTATTTAGAATGGGAGCTCATGCCTTATAAAAACTCATATGGAGATATTGGGCCTAACAAGTGGTATTAGAGTCAAAGTTGCTCTCTTGGACTAATTAGTGAAATGTGGGCTTGGTAGACTTCAAATAAAATTTTCTAAAACAACTCACGGTGGTGTGGGCCTAAAACGTAAACTTGAAGGACCTTGAGAAGACTTTGAAACCTTGGGTAAATAAAGTGGATTAAGGTCAAATTTTAAGGAGGGCTAGTCATGGAATATCGGTTATATTGGCTTGAGTGAACCTCACTCAATGAGAGTATGGGTTTATAAGTGCATGAGTGAACCCCACTCAATAGGTTAACCTTTTGTGATGAGAGCTTATGCCTCATAGAAACTCATACGGAGACATTGGGCCTAATAACAATCAGCACTCAGCCAAAGTCTTTATGTTATACATATCAACGACTAGCTACAAAATCAAAAATCTTGAGAGCAAGAGAAAACATATTTGAAGTAAGAAAATTTGTTTTCTTGAAATCATCATGTGACACGCATGTAGACATTAAATAAATCATGGTTAACATACACGTTACATGAGCACTTAAAATTAATAGATTGATGTGGCAAACATAAAAATACAATTTATGACTCATCTATTAATTTTTAATAGTTTTAAATTAAAGTGTTAAGTTTTTAAATGACAAAGGAGTGTAAAGTTTGGTTCCATAAAAAAATGTTTAGCCTATTTATGGATCCGTTTGAAATTATTTTATTTTATTTTATTTTTTTAAAAAGTGATTCCAAATAGTCGAACGAAATTTTCATAATTATTACGTTTAGGATAAATAATTGACACTTCTTATAAAAAAAAGGAAAAAAGGAAGAAGATTTGAATGCATATTTTCTCCTAAAATAATTACTAATACTTTTATCACAGACACATAAATACTTTATTTAAAATTACGTTTAATCACGATTCATTTTAAACCACTTCTCTTTAAATCACTTCACTTGGAAGCACGATCTACATAGAAAAATGTTTTTGCATAGTTTAAAATATACAGCCTCCTGCACTTTCCCATTTGAGGACATTAAACAAACATTGTGTCCACATTAAGCAGAATTCTCTTGCCAAAAAGAGATATGTACCCCTCAAATTCTTTTCTTTAATATTGAAATAAAAGAATTATGCATTTTAGCTACTAGCCCATCAAATCTAATAATACCAACATAAATTTAAAGATTGTAGATAATTTTAATCAAACCCAACTTCCAAATGCATCTTCATTTTAGATATTATAACAAACTCATATATAGAAGAGTATACTACTTACATAAGTATTGAGCTGTCTGACAAAGCTAGAGAAATTCTTGTGTTTAAAGTATTTGGGTAGAAGAGTCATAGCGAACTTATTGGGATCCCACACAACAAAGCTATTACTCCCAGAACTCCAAGAAATTATATGATTCGTCGAAGGGTCATCGACGAATTCATAGGTCTTCGTTAGAAATGGCGGTGGACCTACATCATGAAGTCCCTCTAGTGGCTGAGGAATAATCGGTGGTTCTCCGGAATACGACGAACTAGCTCCTGGAAACTCCTCCTTCACTTGGCTTAGTGGGTTCATTCTCTGGAGATCAAACTTTGATCTGGGTCGGTCTTGTTCTTCTTATTCCGCTTCTTTGATAATATCAATATGGTTTATTTTTTTTATTTTAATTGTTTTTTGGTAGGGAATGATTGTAAAAAAGCTTGAAGCTAAAATGGGTTTCAAGGTTTAAGAAGAAAAATGCATTTCAATATTTGAAATTTTCGACAAAGGTTGTTGACTAGAGAGAGTTCAAGGAAATGGGTTTCTTAGAAATAATATCCAAGTTTGAGGGATAATATTATTAAAAGATAATTAAGTTGGGTAGTGAAAATTTGTCAGAGACAAATGAACAAACAGGTTATGGACAAAGAAATGATACGGTGGTGGTTTTGGGTCTTATGAGAGGAACAAACAAATTATGGTTCGGAAAAGAGAGAAAGAAAGAAAGGGGGAATACTGATAAGGAGGTGAAATAGTGGTGGTGGTGGCTGGGTGCAGCGAAGAGAATGGCGAAAGAGACCTGTGAGTAGAAAAAGTGGAAAATAACACCATTTATTACATGCTACATTATTTAATTAATTTTATTTTTAATTTATATAATAAAAAATATATATTTATTTATATTTACAAAAATTATAAAAAAAAATAAAATATATGTAATATAATTAAACTAAAATAATATTTAGGGTATTGTGTACTTCTATTTCAGCATTTCAAGAACGTATGGTACACTCTTTCGCGATAAATATGTCTACAAGAGTAAATAAAAGGTAAGTTTTCTATTTATAAGTTTAATAAAAAAATATTTTTTATGTTTATATTAATTTATGTAATATAATATAATTAATTTTTATCAGATTTTATAATTATTCTTTTATTGAATATATTTTATTTTATATTTAATTAATAATTAATAAATATTATAATTTAACATATATAATACTACTTAATAAATAACATGAAATAATACCCTTTAAATGATATCAACCTGTCAGTTTAGTGGTGCAAAACTTCTTTTAGTTCTTTAAGATTCTTTTTATATCGTATGCGATACATGTAATATTAATATTACAAAAAAAAAAAAATATATATATATATATATATATATATATTTAAAAAAATAATAAATTTATAATTTATAATAATAAAAATAATATTATTATATTTAAATACTATATTTTAACTATTATCAAAAAAATAATTACGTTATTTATTTTCAAAAATTATTAAATTATAAATCATTTAAATTAAATTGTTATAATTTAAATTTATTTAATATTAAATATCTTTTAATTAAATATTATTTAATATTATTAATTATTATTTTTAATATTATAAATTAAAGATCTTATTTTTAATAATTTTTTCTTTTTTATAGTATAGAATATTATATACTTATCTGATTTTACATCTGATTTTGTTTTTTTTATTTAGCTTTTAGTTAAAGGAGGTGACTGGTAAGGACTAAGGAAGGCAAACTAAGGAAAGGGATATTCTCTCTCTCTTCAATTCTTTCTCCTTTTGGAAAGCCATTTGGCACATCTTCTTTTGTTCTCACCGCCTAATACATGCAACAAAAGTTATCCGTATTCGTATTAATTAAATAAATTTAATTTTATGCAATAACTCTATTTTATATATATAATTTTATTTTTAATTTTTTTAAAAAATATTATTTATTTTATAACATAAAATAATATATATTTTATAATAAATATATCTTTTTCATGCAAATTAATTTTAATGCACGTGATTGTATCTTAATAATAATTATAAATTAAAAATATTAATTTTAAATTAAAAATAACAAATATTTTTTTTTTATAATTATACATTTAAAAAAAATAATATTACATAATTTAAAATAAGGTCTTCACAAGAAATAATAAAATTATTTAAAAATTATATTTTTTAAATAACTTTTAATGGTTTAAAAAGTAAAATGTTTATTATATAATTTAAAAGATAGAAAAATAAGTCTGTTATTAAAACTAAAATTTTAAACTCAAATAAAACTTGACATGACCAACTGCAAATAATATATATAATATAATATTATGCAAACCGTAGTTGTTCACCAAAATTATTTAATATAGTATGATAATTTAAAATTCATGTTTAAAACTACTAAAGTTTAATTTTAACAATAAGAAATATGAAAACTTCCTTAATTTGCAAACAAGTATACTTGTACAAAATAACATTGACATGTGAGTGATAACTTTTATATTATATACCCATAAATAAAAATTTGTAAAAAGAGTATATAAAATAAATTGATTCATAAAGTAAGATTAATAAGAAGAAAAAAAACTGCAATGAGTTGTGATAAACATATATGATCTATTTAATAATCCATTTCAACAAATTTTTTTGAAAAAAAAAATATTTTAAACATCAAATAAAAAAAATTGTCAATGAAAATACAAGTAAAAAATAAAATTCAATAAATGATAAAAAATAAAAGAAAAAAAATAAAGAAAATAGGAAATAATTTTTTTCACATTTATAATAAGAGTCAAAATACCCAAAAGTATAAAAGACATTAAGGTAAGACATTTCATAATTTAAGTTCTCTCCATTTTATTTTAGGGCATGCCTAATATATTCATTGTCCATTTTTTAAAAAATAATAATAAAACAAAAAATTATATATTTTATAATTGTAAAAGAAAATATCAAACAAAATCATCATTAAATAAATATGGTGGAGTATTTTTCTTTAAAATAATAGATATACTAAAAAAATATAAATTTTTAAATAAAATATATTATATAAATATAAAATATAAAATATAAATATATTATTCATCTTAAAATAAAAAATTATAAAATACATATACTCACTCTAATTATATATTAAAAAAATAAAAATTATCTTACAAAATATATCAAATGAATAGAAATAGAAAACATAAATAACCAACAAAAGTTATCAAATAAATATAAAATTATTAACTCTCATTTATATACATAGTAAAAGATATATAAGATCTAATAAAATATAAAAAAAATTATTAAATTAAAAAATATTAAATAAATATTGTGGCCAATTTTTTCTCTTTTAAAAGAGAAGTGACAAGAGAAAAAAGATAATAAAATAATTAAAAAATTATCAAATAAAAAAATGTCAAATAAATATTGTGTGGAATAGGTGGGCAATTCTCTCTTTTATATAACGTTAATAGATATACTATTTTATGAAAATAGATGTTATTTTAAATTATAAAAAATATAAAACATATATTTTTAAAAAAAATTAAAAATAAAATTATTTAAATAAATAAGTATTATATATAAGCAAGAGAGTAATATTGTTTATATGTTAAAAATTGTTAAATTTAAATAACTTTATTATTTTAAAATTATTTGATAGAATAAATTTTATAATTATAAAAATAATATATTTTATATCTACATCATATATTTCTACTAAAGCAACTCTGTCCAAAAGTTTACATTAGATACCGTTAGGATGAAATCATGCTAATTAAATTTATTTAATATTAAATTTTGATTAATTAAATTTCATATATTTTAATATTATTATATTATTATTTTTATTGTTATTAGTTTTTAAAATATTATGTTATATATTTTTAAAATTATTTTAATATATATTATATTATAATTAATTAAAATACAAATTTACATGTATTTGATTCTCATATTCTTATAAAATACACGTGCAGCTTTGTTGGAGTCAAAATTTAAAAGTGAAAAATAAGTGTTATAGAGTGAACTCATGCTAGTACTAGCCCACTATTTTTTTTCCCCACAAAATCATACATACAATAATTATATATATTATCTAGTATAATAAATTAATCTTAATTATTTTTTTTAATTAATATTAATTACATATAAATAATATCAATTATTAACATATTATATTTAAGAATAGTACATAATATAAATATAATATTAAAAAATATTATTATATATCACATAAATATTACAATAAAATTAATTAATTTAATTTTAAGAAAAAAATCATCCTCTTAAATTTCTAATAATTAAAGATAAAATATATAATGGATAGATCAATAAAATAAAATTATCAATAACACAAAAATTACAAGTATATACGAATCGTATATAAGTAATAAGTATTTAAAAAATAAATGTCAAATTTACAAAGATTGTTCGTTTGATAGTTGAGAACAGAAATTAAATCATACAAATACTATTTAGATATCGAAATTGAATAATAAAACTAAAATATTAAGGAAAACTAATAAAATAAGACTCTTAAAATTTGTAACAACAAAAATAGTATCATTATTGACAAAAAAATAACACAATTTATGTATAACTGATAAACATATTTTGACCTATAATTTTGTTATTTTTTAAGCAATAATTTTATGTTTTATTTTAGAATTTTGTTACTTTGGAAGAGATTTTCGTGTTTTGTATGCTAATGAGCTTTTGGAAGAATCATGAACTAAAACAAGCAAAAAGAGTAAAAATGGGGCGAGAAATGGAAATTCAAACAAGTTAAAAAGAAACAAACATATCAGAAATCATAAAAGCATAGCGCGCCTTGGCATAAAAAAAGGGCTTTGAGGCTAGGGGTTTCACTATGAGGTGTTGAAAATTGTCGCCCAATAGGGCAAAGAGGCCACGAAGTTTACTATTGGGTGTTGAAAATTGTTGAGCACCGAAGAATGGAAAAAAACTGTGCTATGGCCTGCCTCTTTTTTCAAGCCAGAAACCCTTAGTTCGTGGTGTGACGTGTTCCTTTCACTCTTTTCAAAAACCTAACCTATAAATACATTCTAAAATCCATATGAAACAACACCCAACTATAGTAGTCGAATTTCACCATCCAATAACACAAAGACAGGAGAAAACCTCCATTGTTGAAGCTTCTTTAAAGATTTGAGGAATGAGATCAATCAACTTCAAAGGTTTGGAGATAGGAGATCAAGAGGGATTTTTTATTGTTTTATTTTCATCTTTCTCTAGGTTTTCAGCATGACTTTTGTAATTAAATTAATGAATACTGATTTAGTTATGAGAAGTTAAGTTTTTGTGTGGGAAATTAGTTATGTTTCCATGTGTGGTTGAACATTTGAATAAATTTATTTAATTGAAGTTGAATTATTTATTGTTCTTAGCTTTTCAAATCTTTATTTATGAATTATTATTGGTCATTTTAATTTATGAACAAAATGACTATTTTAGAACTAGGCATTAGACACATAATCTATGTTTAGTTGTGTAAATCTAAACAAGTTTAATTTAATTGCATTGATTTGAATTTAGATAGTCAATTTATTTTCCTTAAGTTTACTAATTAACTAATTAAAAGCTTGGTCAATAAATTAATTGGTTAATTTATATTATCAATAATTCTAACTTTTTAAACTAAATTGTGAAAACTATTTTAATTCGTTCTATCCATAAATATTTAGCTAGCTAATGTCCCATACTTATTCATTCATATTAATTCAACAACAATTTATCCATTTAATTTTAGGTTGTTAAGCATTTTAGAGTTTACAATCATTTATTCAACTGACAATTGATAGAGTGTTTAAAATTGTTTGTTTAACTAATTAAGAAAATAAGTTAATTTTAAAACCACCGCAAATTCTTTTAAAGACTGATCTCGACGCAAACTTATCATTAGTCTACTAGAGATTCGCGCACTTATGAGTAACTAAAATTTGTGCATTAAATTTTTGGCACTGTTGTTGGCGAGAGTGCATGGCATTTTAAATTGTTTACTTGTTTTCTTAATTTCTTTGTTTATTATGATTTTCTTTGTTTTTGTGTTTTGTTGAGTTATTTTAATTATTTGTATTTCCTTATTTGTTTTTATTGTTATTCTTTGATGCTTTGGTATCTTTGTTATTTTTGTTAGTATAGCAAGGTATAAGATCTCTTGAGAATGAACTAGCACATTTCATAGACAACATTAATAAATTAATGAAACACTTGAGACATTTGGATACAGAGATCTCGGGAGAAGAAGGGCTACACCAAGAACCACTAGAGATGGGGGATTATATACCAAGGGAAATGGCTATGAAGGAGTATGCATGGCAATCATTGAAACTACTCCTTCTTGTATACAATTAGGGGAGGCAGCTTGGAATTATGCATTGCAAAAAATTCATTATTCTATGTTACCTTCATTATTTATGGTATTCTTCCTAATGTTTAATCATGATTTTTATGCAATTGTGCAAATATTTTCTTTGATGGGGATCAACTAAGGATTAGATGTTCCATACACACTCAAGGATAAGGCAAAGGCTTGGCTCATGACTCTTCCATCAAGTTCTTTAACAACTTAGGAGGGAGTCTACAACAAGTTCAAGGGAAAGTTTTATTTCAACCAAAAGATTGCAGATTTAAGGACAAAGATAGCAACATTTTCATAAATGGAGGGAGAGCCATTCCATGAAGCTTGATATAGGTTCAAGCTACTTCTTATCTAGTGCCAACACAACCATTTCCCATTGCAGCTACAAAACTAGTTCTTCTATGATGGGTTGACACACAATTTTAGCTTACATTTGATAATGCTACAAGTGGAGCTATAGGAGAAAAGATAGTTGTAGAAACTTATGAGCTGTATGAGATATAGGTTGTTAATTCCCAATAGAAGAGTTTTGGAGGGAGAAGAGATGGAGTAAATGAGATAGGCTCTAGTAATGAGATAACCATGCAACTTGTGGAATTAACCAAGCAAGTTGCATTCCTCAGCACCAAAAACACACCAAACCAAGAGGTATGTGGAGTTTGTAGTACTTATGGGAATAATGCTAATACTTGTCCTTTTGTTATTGATTTGCATGTAAGTACTAGACAAGAACAAGTGCCCTTAATGGAGGGTTACCAACCTAGACCTAGGAATAATTCCTATGCAAACACATACAATCCAGGGTGAAGGAATTATCCTAATTTCTTGTGGAAGGAAAATAGCCCTACCTATGCTCAATACCATAATCAAGGCCAACATTTTAATCAAAACATGCCACATATTCGACCTAATAAGCCAACCTTGGAGGACAACTTGAATGCCTTCATTCAAGTGAGCAGAGACAACCAAGAGATAAACAATCAAATGTTGAATTCTCTAGAGGCATCCATGAAAATGGTGGAATTTCAAGTAGGGCAACTAGATGAGCAAATTCAAAAGCAAGAGAAAGGAAATTTTCTCAGCTAACTAAAGAAGGCGAAGGCTATTACAATCCTTCAATATGGTAAGGAGCTAGATATTGATTTTTCTAAAATTTTTGATGATTTATCTACTAATGTAGGAAACACATAGGGAAAGCATGCAGCTTTTGAGGAAGGTGTAGACATAAATGCTAAAAATATGGAGCCTCATAAGGAGAATCTAGGAGAGTCAACTAACCCTCCTATGCTGCACAAGTCACCTGAGCCATACCAACCTCCTATTCCATTTTCACATCACTTCAAGGCGACCAAACAAGATAAGCCATTTCCTAACATTTTTAATTTGCTTTCTAAAGTTGATATTAACTTACATCTATTAGATATCATTAGGGATATTCCATCATATCCTAATTTTTTCAAGGCTCTAATTTCCAACAAGAGGAGATATGAGAAGGATGAGAAAGTAATGGTGTCAAAACTTACTAGTATGGTGCTGTAACATGATTTGCTTCCCAAATTGAAAGATCCAAGAAGTTTCAACATCTACATCACTTTGGGAGCCAAGATGGTGTCCACTACTATGCTAGACTTAGGAGCAAGTTTCAATCTCATGCCATATTCTGTATACTTGCAAATAGGTTTGGGGGAGCTCAAGCCAGCAACTATGTCCCTTCAACTGGCTGATAGGTCTATTAGATATCGCAAGGGAATATTTGAGGATCTATTAGTACAAGTGAAGAGTATAATTGTACCTGTAGACTTTGTAGTAATGAAGATGGAAGACACACTATCTAAGGATAAGGAGCATGGCATTCTTCTTGGTAGGCCATTTATGACTACAATCAAGACAATTATTGATCTCTAAAAAGGAAAGTTGACATGATAGTCTTAGGAGAGACTATAAATTTTAAAGTTTTTAAACCTTTACCCACTCCTTCTATTTCTACTGTTAATGAATGTGTTGTTATTTGTTATAATGACTCATCTATTTGCGGCACTAATTTGCAAGAAAAGACATGTAATAAAATTGTGTTTCCCATGTAAATAGGAGGGTGAAGGAAACACCAGCAAACTTAATTCAAAATGATGCCTACAATCTTTTCTTAATAGTAAAAGTATATGATTTAAACATAAGGGATATTATTTTTGTTGTTACAATTTTTGAGAGATGTTATTTTCCCAAAAAAATTAAAACAACTTGTTTCATTTAGAGTTTCATATTTAACCATATGGAAGGTATTATACATACGTTGAATTTTTAATAACACAATGAAAAAATGTTCTTTGTATGTGAATAAATGTGTTAAACATGTTCAATTTTCATAACATTTTGATTGTATATTTAACTCATGTTTTGAAAATTTATTTTATAATATGAATATTTTTTTATTCATCTTTATAATTATAAATGAATATATTTATAATATAAAATAAACTTTAAAAATATGCACATATATATTAAGAATATATTAACAATCGAATATATATATATATATAGAGGAATGAAATAAAAAAATGACTATAAAATGAAAGTAAAAAAAAAGGATCTAGATTTTGGTTTATAATTTATTGACATCTTTGAAAATTAGGGTGTTGGAAGATTCTGGAAATAGCTGTTAAAGGTGTATGTGATTTGTAACGGGGTTAATTATTACATTGTTTTTTTTTCCTATCAACCCGTTAAAGTCTAACAAATAATATTTTTATATCATAAATATATATATATATATATATATATATATATATATATATTTTTTTTTTTTTGGTATAAAATAAACCAGGTACGCATGACATTATTTGATTGGTCCACGTCAGCATTTAAAAAGTTAAATAATATAATTAGCACATAATCAGGTAAATCTTTATTAAATGATTAGAATTAATTGCTTAAGATATTTATATTATTATTAAATAATATAAATATTAATAAATATGAGTTATTTACCAAAATGCCATCCATCAAAACCCTTTAAATAGAACCTCACAATATGAGAAGATACGTGTAAACTTATCCTTATAACCACTACAATTCCTTCTTATCTTAATTATTCTTTTCATGAACTAACTTAAGCATCGAAGTGAATATGACATCCCATGGTGTCTTTCATTCTAACGTGATTAGCTAGTAACTTGATAGGAAACGCAATTGAACAAAAATTGGATCTAACATCTGGTGCTGTTTGTAGGAACAAAAAATTTGGTGTTTGACCGATCGAACTAGTGAAAACTCAAGAACATTTATCATGTTCTTCATCACATTCATCACATTCTTCAATCCGTTTCATCTAAAAAAGTACCCTCGATTCATTAAATCACTAAGATGGGCTCCTAACATATTTATGATGAAGTGCCACTTCCTCCTCGGGATCATGACCAAGTTGTCCACCAAGACCATCAACCTGACCTCAGTATGCTTCCTAACAACAGGAACCCCTAGAAGGAGTCCAATTGCCCTAATTATGGGCTGCTACTATTAGTGATCTTGACCCAAATTAGGGATTAGGTTCCCTTAAGGAAACTCCTAGAAGCACCTGAGTAGGAATTGGACCCTAGGCTGAGTCATGCTCTTGTCATTGAATCGGTTGAGGAAATCAAGCTCCTTATCCTCTTAGAACATGAGCCTTACAAGACTATCAAGGTAGTAACCACCTTACCCCATGAAGTTTAGCTAGTCAGTGAAGACTATTGGTGGGATTTTAAGGGTGAGCTTGATCAGTGCAAGCTCAATGAGAAAACTCCAACTGTTTTTTTTTTACTTAGCCTTTGGGTAAGACTTTGGTGTTGGAAGTTTTCAAATTTTGAAATTTGGTCTAGGTTCCTCAAAGAAGAGAAAAAGGGTTTGGAACCCAATTAGAAATAATAATGACCTTGGTCCAACAACAATAAAAACTTCCAAGTGGTTGTTTATGGAATACTACGTGTATTATTCACTTTTATGGATAATGTTGGTCTAGTCAATGACCTCAAATGTGATGTTTTTTGGGAGGCAACCTAAAGAATTAAAATTTTATGTTTATGTTTCAAGTTTATTAGTAAAGCAAGAGAGGGAGTTTTTTCTTTACCCTCAAATGTGACAATGATGCATACATGGACATATCAAGTGTGAAGACTATAGGGTCATTGAGGGAGTTTTTTCTTTACCCTATTAATTTATCTTTGTTTCTCTATGTGGTTTGGAGCATTGAGAACAATGTGTAATTTAAGTGTGAGGGAAGGAACTCTATTCTTTTCTTTTTATTATTAGTCACCATTTTTAATTTTTTTTAGATATGTTTAATAATAATTGGGTAGAAATTCATGAACTCATGGAATCTAAATTCATGTATGTTTGATATGAAATCTATGAACCCAATAATAGAATTGATTGTCATAACTAGAATAAGGAATGTAGCAAGTTCATTAAGATACATACATTAATCTCGTGTATGGTTGCTAGCTTTTAAGTGTTTTGATTCATTTTTATGCACATGTCATGATTAGTTTTAGTGTTCTTATTGGGAGAAAATTTAGTGTAAGGTATGTTATGTGACGACTCTTCTATGTTTTAGAATTTATTTGATCATCTGTTGAGGCGAAATCTTAAACAATATTTAGCTTTATAAATGATTTAGGAGTTTATTGAACCGATTGAGCCTTTCAAGCTAGCATATATATATGTCTTTAGTCACCTATTTGAGCATAGTGAGATACTATTCATTTATTTAAATCACATGTGAGCCTAAACAAAATTTTGTATTACCTTTACCCTCACATTCTTAGCTTATGTGAAAATATAATTATGTATTGTGCTATAGAGTAAGGTGAAGTGTGGTGCACCATATTAAAAAAAAAAAAAAAATTCACAACACTAATATCCCTTTAAACAAAAAGAAAATAAAAGAAATGAATTCAAAAAATAAGTTTAGGGGCTAAAAAAATGCAGAATGAAAAAATGAAAAAAAAGAAGAAGAAGGTAGGATGAACTAGAACTTCAAATTAAAAGCTTAATTGTTTCTTACATATTGCATGATGACTAAAAAACAAGCTAAGGTGTCAAATGAGCCTAAATGTCATCATTTGTCTACCCTACCTAAGCCTAACATTACAAGCATGTAAAGTCCTTTTGATCTGTAGCTAAATTCATGATTTACATTATTGGAGAGGAGTGTCAAAAGTAGACATATGAAACTTCTTCTAAGACTTAATCTATTGCATGCTCATATAAGTTAATTTCATGAATGCATTGGATGGTGTCATGTGCAAAACACACACACACGAATATTTATGGAAAGTTAATTGATGGCATGTGAACCTCTTTATAATATGAGTGTACAATCTTTGAGGGGTAGAATTTCAATTAAATGTGCATGTATTAGAGGAAATGTAGTTGTAAATATTCTACCCATGTTAATTAGTGATTTGTTCTTTAAAGTTTAGCTTTGGCTTTCCTTGAGGACAATCAAAGAGTTAAGTTTGAGGGTGTGATAACTCTACAAATGTAGAGCCAACTATTTATCTTGTTTTGTGCTTAATATTATAAAAGTGGGTTAATTTATGCTTAATTGTGTTAATGTAGGTAAAACAGTAGCAAATAGAGTTAGAACAAGCCAAAATGGAGGAAAAATGTGTTGGGCAATGGCATGAAATTATTTGAGCTGCGGCATGTATAGCATTGGAAGTTTGGTAAGAAATAGGGAGGTGCCATTTTGAGCTAAGGCACTACTGGATACCAAAAACCACTAGAGAGCCTTCGGATGTAGTGATGCTTTATTCGAGTTGTGACGCACGTAGTTGTCTAGAATTGTTCGAGTAGTTGGGCCACAACGTGCACTATTTTGGGCCACAAGGTGCATTGATATGTGTGTACAATAAGCTAGAATTCCAGCTTCCTACTTGGACAGGTCTTTTATTTGCACCATGATTCCTACTTGGACTATAATATTTATGAGTAGCCAACTCTTAGCTTATAAATACAACTTATAAGTAGCCAAGAAAATGGATTCACAAATTTTACCACTAACCTACATAATTTAGAGAGAGAGGTAGCGGTTTAGAGAATGAGGCAAATTAAAGGGAGATTTAAGATTAAAGGTGTTGAAGTTTAGTTTCACCATGGTGACAAATGGTGGAGATTGATTTTCTAAGTGATAAGTAGAGATTGGTTTCATATTTCTCTTATCCTTTATGTTTTTAATCTATTCTCTTGTATTAACTCAATATTTTTGATATTTGATTGAATATTTTAAGAAACTAAACTTGTTGTTAAGATTCTTATAAACTCTATTTTTTATATAATAATTTAATTTATTTTTCCATTCTATAGTGATTACAAATTTAATTATAGTACTCAATCTGGATTTCATGCCATTAATTATCTAATTAACAAATATACCATAGAGGCAATAAGGTATCTTTGAGAGAAGTATTTAATTGCTTGTCTTTATTGAATAACATACATGATTTTTAGGCTAAGAGATACGATTTTTGTGTATGTGACCTATAATTGATGTTCTTAATAAATAGTAATTTAATCTAATTGGCATCAGAGTGTAATTAGGTTAGGTTATTATATTGTTTACAATATAAATGCATGTATAGGTTAGCGTCCATTGATCATATATTTTATTTGGTAACTGTTTGGGATGATGGATTCCTATTATTCTTTTGTGCTTAATTAGTTAGTGTTGTTATGTTGGATCCAACCAATAGTGTAAATATTAAGTTTTTGTTATTATTATTTTATCTATCTATTTTCGTTAGCTTTAATAGTTTAGTGTAATTGTAGTTTGGTATTAACTCCTTATTAATCCAATCTTTGTGGGTACGATAAATCAATCTTTAAATACTTATCACTTGTATGCATCTCGTGCATTTATAGTTTAGCATGAACAAATACCCAAAGGTTCTTTATATATGTAAACGATTGTATAGAATAAGGACTCTTAGAAAATATAGGTGGGCTACGGCACACATTTTTCCTTGTCGCATCACATAGCTCCAAAACAACCTTATAGTGTGACCCCAAAGGTGGGTGCGACAACATATTTTTTCTCCACTGCAGTGCAACATCTATGAAGTGGCGCGTATTGTTTTTTAGCCCCAGTAGTAAATTCTAAGGCTTGTCTGCTACGACACACTTTTTTCTCCATCACAGCTTGTTCTTTTATGTAACCCTTATATACAAATTCTTTCTTGATGTAATTGGCTCTTTTAGCTCCTAAGGTGCTATTTGAGTGCTCCAAGTGTTATGTCTTTATGTGTTTACATTATTTTGCTCTTTTGGAGCTAAAAATATCTAAAATCATCAAAACATACCTGTGATTATGAAATGATAGATTTCTGCAAATAATTAAATTAAAATGTTATAATTAAATCTATTTATTCCAAATAAGCACATTAAATCACAAGATATGAGTGTTTCTCAAGCACTTATCATATTGCTTCATCTCTAGGGCCACTGAAAAATGCCTCCCATTTTTTTTTGACACTCAGGAGAAGTAGTAAGTTCGAAAGGAATCCAGATTATGAACAGGCCTTCCATGAACTCAAAGCTTACTTAACTAGTCCATAACAGCTTGCAAATCCGCAACCTAGAGACAAACTCATATCGTACTTGGCAGAGTTAGAATTGGCATTCAACGTTGCTCTTATGAAGGAAGAGGACAAAATCCAAAGGCCAGTTTACTACGTTAGCAAGTCATACCAGAGGGTTAAGTAGAGGTACCCAAGGATCGAGAATATAACACTAGCCTTGATAGTTGTAACAAGTACGCTGCACCCTTACTTTCGGGCCCATATTGTCATCATCCCAATTGATACTCACCTAAAACAAGTCTTATCCAAGCCAGAAGTTTCTTGAAGACTACAGAAATGGTCCAATGAACTAAGTGAATTTGAAATCGCTTACGTGCCACGCACCGTTATCAAAGGATAGATACTGGTAGACTTCATTGCATAATTGTCACCAGAGGAATCTCCAATGGAAGTTCAGTCCAAATGGAGGCTACGTAGATGGCTTCTCACACCAACATGGGATTTGGGCATGGTAACTCCAAAAGGGTAAAATCTCTACTTGGCCTTCCGATTTCATTCTAAGACTTTGAACAATCAAGTAGAGTATGAAGCTCTCCTTACAGGCTTGAACTTAGCACCAGTACTTAAGGAAAAATAGCTTGAATACTTCAACGACTCATAATTGGTGATAAAATAAGTGACTGGTGATTAGTGACTATTAAGTTAAAGGCCCCAGCCTACAAGAATATCATACTCTAACTAAGAGCCTCCTTGACAGACTCCACTCTTGGACCCTGAGCCACATTCCTAGGGAAGAGAACACCTAGGCTTAGGGGTGGGCGTAGGTCCGATAGGTCTGTTATTAAGTCATTTTATAAGCCGACCTTTTCTTAGCGGTTTTAAAAAATTCAAAACCTTAGCCGACCTATAACCCCTAAAAAACCAACCTTCAAGCCGACCTACAATGCCGGTTTGAGGGAGGTTGGTTTGGCGGTTTTTGACCTACAATTTTACTTAAAAATTATTATCATAATAAAAAATGCATTAAAAAATACAAACAATATTTTACCCATACAAAAACTTTTTTTAAAATTAGAACATATAGATATGTTACTATCAGTTATAAGAACTACTATCCTTGTACATATATAATGCTTGATAAATTTAAAACTATTAATATGTCTCATATGAAAATAATATCTCATTATTGACACTTCATGTTTGATGCTCCACTACTCACCCTCCTAAATTTAAAATCATAATTTCACACGTTAAATATTTGTTTAGGACTTTTACATTGTATATTTGTATAATATTAATTAATACTTCATTTTTTTATAACATTTATTATATAATATTTAAAAAATATATTAATATATAAAAGTGTAAGTCGGTTCGGTTTTGTCAGTTTTTATTTTTGATGGACCTACAACCGAACCGACAAGGTCGGTTATGTAATATTTTGGACCTACCGGACTAACCAACCTCCAAAAATAAAAAAAATAGGTTCGGTTTGGACCTAGACTAAGGTTGGTTGGTCAGTTTTTGAAAAAATTCCCACCCCTACCTAGGCTGATGCACTCTCATATATAGCTTTGGCCATTGATGATGGCCTGGATACCTCAATCGAAATTCATAACTTGGTAAATCCTAGTACTAAGGTACAAGAACGTGAGTTGCTACCAGTTTTCTCAAAACTAGGATGGATGGTCTCCATTTGGCAGTATCTCCAAGATAGAACCTTACTTGAGGATAAGAAGGAAGTGATAAGTGCTTGAAAAGCACTGATATTATGTAATTTATTATGCTCATTTATTACAAATAGATTTAATTATAATTTTTTTATTTAATTATTTGCATAAATCTATTATTTCGAAATCATTAGTATGTTTTGGTATATTTTAGGTATTTTTAGCTTCAAAAGCGATAAAGAATGTAAACACGTGAAAACGGGACACTGATAACTCTACAAAAGTAATATTATTAACTCACTTCTAAGCCAATTATTTGCTTTGTCCCGTGCTTTAAATCTCAAGAATGTCTAATTTATGTCTTAATATTTAATGTAGGTGGAAAAGAGTAAACAAGGCTTAAATGGATGAAATACATACTATGCTGCGGCGGTGATTCATTTATACTTCGGTGCTCATGAACAACAAAGACAACCCGAGACTTAAGGCTGCGGGGGTGATTAATTTGTGACACGATGCCATTGAAAACCAAAAGTGATCTGGAAGCCTTAGGCCGCGGGGGGAGTGAAATTGAGCTGTAACTCAAAAAAAGAGGAAAATTAACCCAAGAGCACTGAGCCATGGTAGTAGTGATCCGAGTCAAGGCACGCGTAACTTTACGACTCCCATATAGGTTGGGCTGCGGTATTGGAAATTTTGAGCCATTGGCCCATGTGTTTTTGTGTGTGAGGAATTCCTAGATTTTCAATGACCTAAGTGGAACCAAACCCTTTTTTTCCAGAATTACCTTGACCTATACAAAGACATAAAGAGTCCTAACTAAAGCATTATTCAATTGATAAGTAATTTAGAGTTGAGATCACAATTTTTTCTACTAACCAATTTAGAGAGAAAAAGTAAAGCCAAGATCAAAAGTGTAAGAGGAAGGTGCTGAAGTTGTGAAGATTCAAGAAGGATTTGGCATTATATCATAGGAGATTGTTTGTAATCTTTTCCATTTAATTCTTTTTCAATTTGATGTATTCTTCTATTAACACTTTGGGTGTTGTTATTACTATGATTATCTAATTTTAATTAATTTAGGAGTCTTATAAACTGATTTTTTTATGTGATGAACGATTAGTTAACCCATCGTGTTTGCTTTATGTGATTATTTTATTTGATCTGTGTTTAATGTTAGAAATTGTTTGGTCAATGATTACACAATAGAAGCATACAGGTAGCTTTGAGAAAAGTACTTTACATTTGTCTTGATCAAATAGCATGTGTAGAATCAAAGCTAAGAGGTACGATTTTTTTGCATGTGGTTCATGATTGATGTGCTTAATGAGTAATAGTTTAATCTAATTAGCATGAGAGTATTGTTAGGTTGAGCTATTGCATTGTGTGTAGTTTATTTGAGAGAGTAATGTATACATAGTGTAGTGTCAATCGATCATATAATCAGTAGTAATTACGTCGAGATAATTTTTAGTAATTCACATGTTAAAAAATTGGGGGATTAATGACTCCTAGATTAGTATCTCGTTTATTTGGTTGTTGCTAGGTTGTGAATTTTTGTTTTAGTATACTATTGTCTTTCTACTGTCCAAATAGTAGTGGTGGTGTTTGGTTGGTAGTCATTTACAAGTTATAACATTCCCCATAGGTTCGACACTTGATCTTCAAATACTTATCACTTGTACATATTCCGTATACTTGCGGTTTTGCATGGTCATACACTTGAAGCATGCAAGTGGAAACCTAGTAGCAAAAAGGACTAAAGCATGAAAATCTTATATCATGAACCAATCAGTTTGTAAGGATTACGTGCATAGATAAGAAAATAAACTTGTGCCATGGCGGAGATTTTTGTGTGCCACATTGTATTGCTCTTGAATTTTTGTATAAGGCAATTTTTAGGTTTGTTCCATGGTGGATAAAAAGTTATGCCGTGACGCGCGTGTATTTTTGGAGAGTTCTAATTATGTATAACGCTTACATCTATAAAAAAAATCATTACATTTCTAGCATTACATACACGAAAATGCATAATTTTGAGCCAACTTTTACGTCAAAATTTTAGCATGTTTGGAGCTTTTTCACATTTAAGGAGGTAAGGGAAGCCAATCTTAAGGACTCAAGACATAATAGAAGGTAGGGCTATAAGATTTTGGTGAAGGAAACATCATCCAATTCAATTTGCGGGTATTTAGACCTCCTAATTTATGGTGTAGTTAGATTGTTCTTATTATTCTTCTCTCCTTGTGATATATGTTAAGATTTTATTTGTCTATGAATATTAATCTAAGCATGAGTGGTTGAATTTAACTATGAATGTTTAGTTTTTGTTGCCATATTTGTTTATATTTATTTTGGTGAATGTTTTATTTGCAAGATTAAATAAAGATTTCTTTTTGGTTAAGAGTGTATTTAAATATTTATTTGTGGATTTTCATGGGCCAATTTAATATTCACAAATAGGTTAAAAAATATAAGAATTTAGTTTTAAATACATCACCTTGATTATATTTTGAAAAATAATCAAAGCTTCAAATTAATAACCTAATCATGACATTGGTTTGATTGACATATTTTTCCTTGTGCATAATTTGATTTCTAATTGATATACCCAATTTATAGGATATTGGTTAGGTATTCACCAAAAAAACTTACCCGATTCGTAAGAATTTTTGTAAATAAAAGAAAAGTCAGTAATATTGATTTATTAAATTGTTCATATTAATTCACCATGGTCAAGTAAGCTAAATGTCTGTAAATCTTTCATTAATTATTAAAAACCTATTTAAGTTAGTTTAGAGTTGGAACATAATTTTGTGCCTCGTTTGTTTGCAAGCATGGCCAACTAAGATAAACATCTATAAATCCCCCATTCATTATTAAAAACCTATTTAAGTTAGTTTATAGTTGGAACCTAATTTTCTAACTTGTTTGTTTTTCATCTTTGTTCTTGTTCTTGCCTTTAATTTAATTTACAATTTTTAAGTAGTTCTAGGATTTTTAATAAGTTATAAAAATTATTTAAGACTACTGCAATTCTTTGAAATATCGACCTCGAAGGTTTACTTATTGTTGCTATAAGTGATTTGTACACTTATGAGTACTTTAATTTGCACATCAAGTTTTTGGCACCGTTGTCAAAAAATTGTCATTTTAAATAAATTTTTTTTTCTAACTTCTGAGAGATTCTAGATTCGGTTTAGTTTTTATTTTATATTTATATTTTAATTTTAATTTTTATTCTAACTTTTTTTTTATTTTCTTTTGTTATTTAGTTTCTTTGTCTGTTCTTTGATATCTTAGTTATTTTTGTCAGTATATAAAAGGTACCATTCATAAATAACATCAAAAAATTCATAAGAGCACATACTTAGGTTGGATACTAAACTCTAAGTGCCAAAACCAAACCCTTTTGATGAGTAACTAGACATGACAGACATAGAAGTATGTGGCATCTGTAATTTATATAGGCATTATGCTAATGTTTGTGCTTTTGCAAGTGATTATTATACATCTATTAGTCAGGACTTTAATCTTAATGAGGGACAACACCCTTCTTGGAATGATGCCTATTATAATACTTGTAATCTTGGATGGGAAAATCACCATAATTTTTTCTATGAAGCAAACACTAACCCACCTTATGCCCAATGCCAAATGCAAGGGCTAAATTTTAATCCATATGACCTACCCAATCAACCTAAGAAGCCAACCTTGAAAGAGAACTTGAATGCTTTTATTCAAATTAGTATAAAAAACCAAGAAAGGACCAATCGAAGATTGGATTCTTTAGACACTTCTATGGAAATAGTAGAAATGCTAGTTTGACAACTAGTGGAACAAATTCAAAAACAAGAAGAGTTGCCTAGTCAAACTGAGCAAGTGATGGATTATACATTCTTTCAAAGTGGTAAAGTTCTTAGCAATATTTTTCCTAAAAATACTAATTATTTACCACACGTAGTCGAAAATAAAGAAGGGGAGCAAGAAAATTTTAAAGAAGGTCAAGCTAAGAAGAATCAAATTCTACAACCTTCTAAGGAGAACAAGGAGGAATCATCTTCACTTCCTATGCAGCATAAGGCACCCAAGACTTATACATCCCTAAATCCTTTTCCATACCACTTAAAGAAGAAAGTGTGTGCTGTATTTCAAAGGAGATTATTACTAAGGTGGAAGGACATGTTTAATGAAATACTAGCTCAAAAATTTAATATCACACTTCAAGATCTTTGATAGTGGTGGATAGAAAAAGAAGCAATGTCATGCTAAGACGTTAAAGAAAGCGTTTGGTGGGAGACAACCTACCATATTTGGTAGTATCGTTTATTTTCTTTTCTTTCTTTTTTTATTTTTTTAATTAATTAACTAATTTTTTTTAAGTTGCTTTAGTGTTTCTTCTATATTTGCTATATTTGAATGCTTTTCTTGAACATATACTTGATTGGAGATATTGAAAACAATGTTTAGTTTAGGTTTGGGGGTGTGCATAAGGGTCAACTAAAAACTTTTTGATACAAAAGAATCATTCTTTTGGTTAATTTATAGTGAGTAATTGAGTATAGTATGCATGTTATGTTTGATTTTCTTTAACATTCTAAAAGTGTGTTATAAGAATTGGTTCATAGTCATAATCTATAAATCATGATCTTGATATTGAAAGTAAGATGAACATAATTCAATGTCCTAGAATCAAATAGTAGAGACTATCTTGTGAGATATTTTAGCCTTTTGCGTTTGATTCTGAGAGACTAATTTTCTTCTACTCTTATGAACAACTTCCTTATGATTCTAAATTGTTATATGATCTCTATAGGTTTTTGCATCGGATGTTAGGATATTTTAACAATCAAATGAAGTTCATGTTGTTTATTTTCATAAATCTAATTAAATGACTTTAGTAGTAGTTGAAAGTGGGTGTTTATTACCTTCATGCTTGATTTCTAGTGTATAATGTTATATATATTAGGTTCCCTTAGACAAAAAAATTATAATAGCCACTTAGCAAAAAAAAAAAAACTTCATAGAGCGTTGGAGGCTAAAAAAATCGTATGTGTATAAATAAAAGTGTATACATATAAATAAACATTATATTAGAAAAAACCCCAAAATCTTAAAATTAGTAAACTAGCTATTACAATCTAGAAAAAATAACCCTTTTAAGTTAAAAGCATTTTTATTCATCCATAGGCACGGACTTGATATTATTTGCTTAATGAGTTTGATTGGAGTATGATATGAGCAATGTAGTTTCTTCATAATCCTAGTATCTAATTCCTTCCATGAGATCAATTTGTTGCACTTTAGCTTTTATTCTTTATGTGCATATGCCAACCTATTTGCTTTCTTCTTTATATAACTTCTGTTCGTATATACTTTGTTGAGTGCATTGACCTTTAGGGTCAGTGTGTTATTAAGAGAGAATCTTGTAAGGCTTAAAGTTGAAGCGAATTAGAATTCTTGACATTGAGTTTAGGAAATTTGATATGAATATATTGGAGCATTGGGATATGGATGAACGATATGAATTTGATTTGCATGATAGACTTTGACACATGTTGAGAGGTTGAACTTGAGTTTGCATGGAACTTGACAATAAACTATGAAGAAACTGAGACATGAAATGTTTTGTTAACTTAGTAGTTTTGTTTGTCGTAATTAGTTTAGTTTTTTGTTTAGTAGGATGTTTGTGGGTACCATCATTAGAAACCCTCAAGAGATTATAACTCATCCACTAGGGCCGCCTAGGGGTTTAAAGGCTTGTTGCATATGCTAAATGCAACTGTAACAATCTACGAAAAATGATTTAGGTTAGTTTATTTATTTTCTTTTTAGTTTTTAGATAGCTTTACTTGCTAGAGAGTAGCAAGAAGCTGGTTGGGAGTTATAATAAGTGCTTAATCTTATTAACCTCAGATCTAGCAAGGATCTCACGTATGATCTCTTGTTACCTAGCCTATTCCTCCAAAGTCTCAACAAACTCTCTCTTCTCCTCTAGAGCAAGAGTTAGTGAGGCTTGAGCCTGGTCTCTCTCAAGCCTGGCCTCTCTAGTGACACCTGCCAAAGGATTCAGGTGAGTTTAAGCCATCAGAATAAAATCTTCCACAATAGCTTTGTGTCTCAAGAACTTCTCAGACCAACTAGGGATTCCTTCATCTACTTCTCCCATTTAGGCTTTTAGAGCCACATGTCTAGAAGATAAGGGAAAAATAAAAGGAAAAAATATATAAGGGAAAAATGAAAGGAAAAAATAAAGTCAATTTTAAGTGAGTCAAGACTAAAGAATTATTCAAAGTACATAGTAGTGAACTAGAAGGCATTAGTAGAGTCACCCTTCTGGGAAGTCATGTGGTAGGACCTAATGTTTGGAAGAAAAGAGAAAACGTCAAATCTAAGTGAATCCAAAATAAAGAAATATTCAAAATACTCACATGGAGAAGGATTATCACGAAAGGTCTTAGGTAAGAATGATGAAAGTTGGAGACCCCAGTGAACAATCTTCTCAAGTAGCACCAACATTGAAAGTCTACGTCTCATGAGGGTCAAGGCAAGCAACTTCCTAATAAACTTCTTCCTATCGTCATCAGCAAACTTCACCTTCTTCCATTTCACTGCATGAAGAAAGGTTCAAAAAAAGTTGGCAAGACAAAGACAAAAAATGTAAAGAAAATTCCAGAGGATGAGTAATGCATGTGTAAGCTACTCACCATTGGGATCAAACTATGTAGGTGTGGGGGCAAGTTTGAGATAAGCCACATCATAGGCCCCAACAACAATGAACTAGAAATTCCTCCAACCCTTGTTGGACTTGGGCATTTGAGGATCAACTTGCAACCAAAAAAGGGCCTAAGGCTAAACTAGCCTTAACCCATAGCCAGTGAATGATAGAGGGACTTGAACTCAACAAGGCTCATCTCTCTACCTACTTCTTTCCACAATACATAACAAGAAACTAGGATCTTCTAAGCATTGGGAAGGAACTACCTAGGAGACACCCCTATCCTATAGAGGAACCGCCATACCAACGGAAAGAATGGGAGTTAAAGATTGGCAAACATCTGATGAGCAAATATGGTGATCCTTTCAAGAGGGGTCTACTTAGGATGATGCCATTGCCAGGAAGAATTATACCAATGGAGTCGGGGATCTCAAATAGCTCCTTCAACCTATCCACAGAAATTTGGGTCGTGAAGGGCACCAAAGAATCAACTTTATAGCATAATTCAATTACCAAGTCAACATTTGAATCCCCTTCAGAAGCATCATTGTCAGAAATGGAACTGGGAGTCTGAATAGAATTAGTTCTATCAAAACGGGGAGAAAAATTGGACAGAATAGAATTAGTGCCAGAATCATTGAACACTTGAGGATGGAGGTCACCGACTGGCCCCATCGTTGGTCCGTCCAGCCAACTAGATAGCTAGTCGGCTGGTTGCCCCTCTCCTGCTAATGCTCTATGCTTATGTCCAAATGCCACTTGTTCGATCCCGTCTTGATCTGACTAGGAGACCCTCAAGTTCTGTCCTTCTTGTTGTGTCTCACTCCCACTTGGGTTCCCGTTCCTACTTCCAATATTTCCAGCATATTAGTCTGCCATTTTTTATCCGCTCCTATGCTGCGATGTTTGAGTTTTTGTGCGCTCTCCCACCAATTATAGGTTCCTAACACTTCAAGAGAAAAGGCTTTTACCAACAAACTTATTTTTGTCATTGAATGTCCATAATTCTCAACAAAATACATAATGTTGTTTCCAAAAACAAATCATGTAAGTTCTTTTGTGTCTTTGTTGACATTTTTGTGTGCAAAATACGGAATCTGTTTATTTTACTTAGTGTTTATGTCTACCTCTGTATATGGTGCGTTGCTTGTGATTAGTATCACACACACTCACCTAGATCTTAATACTATTGTAAGTTTATATGATACACACACCACGGGGTAGTTGGGAGAATATAGATTGCATGTTAAAATGTGATTTTACTTGCATTTGTTTCCCTAAGTTGGTGGGTGTTTGTGGCCTTTTATTTGTTGAAGTTTTTCCTCAAAAACTTATTTATAGTGGTTCGTTGGGGCCTTGTAGAGGTCTTACTAAGGTGGTCGGCGAGTGTACATAAGGTAGATCTATGGCTTGTTGGATCTCACTGACAGTTCGGGAGGGGTTCGTAGAGGTGGTCAACGAGGTCTAGAGGAGGTGCACGATAAGACGTTAACGAGAGTCCGAGAAGCTAAAAAATTAGCTATAAATACCCTTACACTCGCTTTATTATTTACACTTTCAATACTCATCTCTGATCATCTCTCTTACCCCTTTCACATCTATCTCTTACACTTCATATTTGACATTGCGTATTTTTAAATGTGTGAAAATTATCTTTTAGTGTATTTAAAAAAAAAATTATTTTCCATATTACTAATACATTGAGTGTGTTTCCCTATTAGTGATTTGGAGGTGATTCATTCACTTGGAGTTTAAATATTTTTAAAAGGTAATTCCGTAGTTTCAATATAGCGAGTGTTTTTTTTGTGTTGAACTATGAGGTGGTGGTGGAGTTTATAAAACTCTTTTATAAAATGGTGTTGTTGTAATAACAAATATGTTGAGTATATTTTCATATTGTTATTTCGAAGTGAAGTTTCTGTGTCAATAATTTATCGAGTGTATTTTTATATTATTAATATGAGGTAGTTGCAGAAAATTCATTTATTGAGATTTTGTAATCTTTTTTAGATTACACTAATCTGATCATAGGTACTTGTATCACACTGCTTGGTGGTATGGCTCTTGAAGTGAGCCAAATTGAGTGTGGATCATAGTAGTTATGATGACAATTGGTGATAGCAACGTAAGTAGTTAGGACAAGTGATCCCTGACTAATAGAGATATTTGGTGTCTTGCCTTATTGATTTTGTACGATTGTTTAGTTTTTATTTAGTGAATTTGACTGCTGAGTGGTTGTTTTAAGCAACCCATGGATGTTAGTACTTAAGATTGGAGCTTAAGTGGGTTTACCACATTATATTGCTAAGTTTGTATGATCTATTGCATGAGTTTGTACAATCTGAGTATTTTCGGTATATGTGACAATATATATAGTCTATATTGAGATTGGAGAGCATTTACTGCTTTATTTTATTATCTATTTCCTATCTTTTTTGCTTATCAACAAATTACTTATTATTTGTTTTTTGCTTTCTACTACTTGTATGAGAGGGGCGAGTCCTTAGGTGTCCATATCACCTAGACTTGGTTGTTTATTAAGTTGGGACTCTCCAACAAGTGGTATAAGAGCATGTCACATATTTGGCAGGTGGGCTAGCATCGTATCAACCAGTAATGTGTGATAGAGGCCAGGTGGGCTAAGTCATATGGTGGGCTAGCACTATATCAACCAGTAATGTGTGATGAAGGACAGGCTCCGTATCAACTAGCAAGTAGGCTGACACTGTATAAACTAGTAGAAGGCCAAGATGGATAGATTGTCAAAAGGTGGGTGTATGACAAGGTTTGCATCCCCAGGTTGTCGTTGAAGGAGAGATTGTGGGCTATATTATAGGGAAACGAGCACCTAGGGACTATGGAGAGATGAAGTTAAATGGTTTAATTTTCAACTTCTAATCACCAATTATTTTTAGAAGGATATGAGAAACCATTTATTGAGAACTCTATAGTTAAGCGTGCATGGTCTAGTGAAATTCAAGGATGGGTAACCCCTTGGGAAAGCTCCTTGATCTACCAAGTGGTATCAGAGCCGGTACATGTTTTTGGGCTTAACTGCTCTGGTGTTGATCTATTTCTTGTACTTTTTACACACACTCACTTTTCACCAGTGGACTACGGTGAAGGAGGGAACGTTGGTAGATCTCCACTCTTTAATGGGCATAACTACGCCTATTGGAAGTCTCAAATGTGGGTTTTCTTCTGGGCGATGAGGGACTGTATTTTGTATCAAGTGGGGAATGACTGGACACCTCCTACGAACTCACTCGTGCTATCCCCCCCTGAAGAGTATCGTTGGATCTTAACTTGCACTACTTGCAAGAAAGCTAGGGATATTTTGGAAATAATGCATGAGGGTAGCTCTATAGTTAAGAAGTCCAAGTTGATGAGACTAAAGAGAGATTATGAGCTTCTTCACATGGAGGAAGATGAAACTTTTGATAGTTTTTACAACCGTTTCTCAAATATTATCAACACTTCTTGCAACCTCAGTTGTCTTATTGATGAAGAACTTCAAGTTGAGAAAATTCTATGTAGCTTGCTTCAACATTTTCGAGAAAAAGTTATCACTATAGAGATAGCATTTAAAGGAGAGCCTTTTAAAGTCAATGAGATCGTCAGTAATCTTCAAGCTTTCAAAATACACCACCTTCTCCCCAAAAGAACTACTTCTATTGATAAAGGAAAAAGTCTTGTGTTAAAGACCACCAAAACTCAAAAAGGGAAAGTTAAAGCCATTGTTGGTAGTGATGACTCATCCAGCTTGGACGAAGTAGAATTTTCTTTGTTAGCAAAGCAGTTTAAGAAATTCTTTAGGAGCAAAAAGTACACTTTTGGTAAATCAAAGAAGGGAAGCTCTAGTTGAAGAGATTCCAAAGCCAGAGTTAAAGACTTTGAAGAAGAAGGAGAAAGACCTCAGTGTAGGGGAAAAACTTGGAAACATTTATTCTCAGTGCCTATTAAAAGGACAAGATTTTGGCAAGAAAGCTATGTTGGTAGAGGTTACTATTTTGGATAGTAGCCGTAGTTTAGAAGAGGATGAAAGTAACTTTATAGCCTTATGGCGACTAAAATATGATCCTCCCAATATAACCTCTCAATCTCCTAGATACCTCGATGAGGATGAGCATGATGAGCTCCTAGCAGGGAGCATATTAAGATCGAGAAAGTTTGAAAGAAGGCTTTGGACAGCTTTGATGATAAACAAAAAGAGTTGAATGCTCTTAAAGCTAATTTTGACAAGAAGCAATCTACTTCCATTCAAGATAGAAATGAACTCTCGAAGAAATGTGAGGTTATAAAAAAGAGATACAACGACATGGTTGTTAAAGCTAAGTCTAACAAGTCAAGGATGAGATTCCTTAAACAGTCTCTAAAGAAACTTCAAAGTGTTGAAGATTAGTGGATAGTTACTCAGGATATTTCAATAGAGGAAATCAAGAAAATCGCACTTCTAGGAAAGAAGGTTGAGATTCTAGAAATTGAAAAATCATAACTTGCTCATACCTTATATGAAAAGTATGAGGAGCTATTAGTTATTTAGAATAAAGTTAAAAATCTAGACAGTTCTGCCTGATTTCTTGAGGCATCCATTAAGGAAAAGGATGACCTACTCACTGCTTTAAGTGCAAAGCAGTTTGATCTTGAGAAGGAGTTGGAACACTTTAGGGCCACCGTTAAGAAACTTTTGATGGGTACTCAGAAGCTTGATGAAATTCTTGTTAGCATCAAGGTGCTCAGTGACAGGCATTGGCTTGGTTTTACTAATGATGATTATGCAGATTTTTCTCTTTCTATTGTTACTTCTGTTTCTCTCTTTGTTAAGTCTACAACCTCTACTACTACTACTACTTCTACTTGATAACTCTAATTTATTAGAGTAATATTAGCTTTTAATTTTTGAAAACTTGCTTGTTCACTTGAGAATATTTGCATAATTTGCTGATTCGGATATTATTTGTGCAATTTGTAGAGATGAGTGAATTCTTTGATATTAGATCTGAATCTATCTTCTATTTCATTAAAAAGACCTATATTTTGAAATTCACTCATAAGACTTTCATGTGTTTCTTTGTAGAGATAAAAGAGAACAATAAAGAAGCACTAATTAGGTTTGCCACAGCTTTGCTGCAGCAAGGCATACCAAATTTAAAACAGCGTGGAACATAAAATTTGGCAGCTGGGCTTGGGCTTTTAATAAAAGGACGATAATGGGTAATTAATAACTCACCTCTTCAAGGAAAAATTTGGAAGTTAACACAAGAATCCCATCTCATACAAATTAAAACTAAGGATTAACATATAAAAGGAGGGCTAATTCGTAGATCAACAAACAAAGGAGAATCGGCAAAAAAGAAAAGAAAAATAGAGTAGTAGAATAGTAGCTGTTAGATTTGGAAAGAGACCAATTCCTTACAATTTTTCTAAGATCAAGTCAAGGGCAGATTTGCAGTGATCAATAGTGAGGAAAGTAAGAGAGAGGATTAGAGATTTTTTAACCCAATTGATTGCAAACTTAATTAAAGGGATTTCTTAGTGATTTACTCTTTCTTCTATTGTTCTCTATATTTCAATCTCTATAACTCAATGGATATGATTTTGAATATTTATGAATTTATATTTGATTTAATGAATATAATTGGCTAATTTCCCTCTAGTTAGGATTGTGGTTGTGCAAGTTAATGTAGTCTCTATTTTTCAATTATGAAAATCTATGCTTTGCCTTAGCAAGATCGTGCTAGTTATTTGATGCTTGTTTGATTGATTAATTTATTATTGATTGCTTGATCACCATTTGATAGGATAATAAAACTGAGATTACTCCTGTAAAGATGAGCCGATGTTTGATGAAGTTTGAATAATGTGGGTTTAGTCTAGATCTAAGGATAGAAATTAAAGTTGCAACTAATAGAGGAATATATAGTTGTCTCACACTACTACTGCTCCTCTTTTCATCAAACCTATTGTAGAAGATCCTCATCACAAAACTGTTGCTGCAAAAGGTAAAGGTAAAGTTGCTGCGAAACGTAACTCACAAGTGTCATTCCAGCCAATCACTTCTAGTAGGGTAAACATCTCACCTCCTACTTCTTCTTCTTGTCATTTTGGTGACGGTCAATTGTCACTACCTACACGCTTCATCCTCTCTTGTCACGACTATGGTGAGCTTAGGCATATCAGACTTCACTGTGAGAAGTTGAGTTATCACCCCCATATGAGAATCAATGTTGGCACTTCTACCACTCTCTCTCATCCTCGTGTTACTCATTGGAGTTAGAGACCCAATTTCTTACGTTCTTCTACTCATGCTTGTCATACTTGTGGTACTGTTTGCCTCCTTTCCAGCCAATGTCAAAGATATGTTCTGAGTAGTAATAGGAGGTCTCTCCCTCGCTTCTTTCATTATGACTTCTTTGGATGTACCTACTGTGGCTTATCTGAGCATTTTATTTATGGGTACATTATGCACCAGTGACATAGTGAAGAAAGGAAAAAACATTTTAAAATTCCTCCTAATTGCATGTATGACCACTCGACAAGTCAGTGGAAAATTTCTAAAACTAAGAACTCTTGAGCGGTTCATACTCCACATGCTCATATAGACCAGAGATTACATTTTGCTCCTATTGTCCCTCTTCACTTCTTTTTAAATTGAGGAATACATTTTAATCACACTCTTTTTGGGTTCGAGTCAGTTTGTTGTGAGTTTTCTCATTCATTTCTCTCTTTTTCTTGTAGTATTTTCTATATGTGTTTATTTATGTATTTATTTTTCTAAATGTTCTTATTGTTATTTTTTATTTTTATTGCCTGGTACTCTTCTTTCTTTATGTAAATGATTTCAAAATAATTTTTTATACAATTTTTTTAAAAAAAGGTTTTTACTCTCTCCACACCCTTTAGGTTTGCTTTGCTCGTCGAGCACCCTCGCTAAGGTCTCAATGACCATTAGCTGGGGGTTTGTTGAGGTCTCAATGACCATTAGCTGGGGGTTTCAGCGAAGGGCCTACAAGGGATCAGTCAAGTGTATGGATTTCCTATATAAATCCCTTTCTTTATTTGTTTCAAATCATATAAAATTGTAAACACTTCCTACCTTCAAATACTTTTACCTATTATCTTCTAAACTACTTTTTACTACTCCTAGACTCTTCTACCCCTCTTTTCTCCACCAAAATTCCCAAACGAAACAAAAGGTCCCGCACCGTTCAAGATGAAGCTGGTCCTTCTTCTCAATCCAGTGGTTCTTCTTCTCAACCAAAGAAGCCTCGATCTTGTATTTGTGAGCGCTCAGTTTTCATTGAGGAATTTCCTATTATCCATGAAAGGTTCGCTTATTTTTCTTGACTTTCTCTTTGTTCTCTTGAATACTCCTACGACCCTACTTTTTTCATGAAGTTCTATTTTTTGATACGTGATCATTGCACTTGTCGCTTCCTTATTTCTTTTTTTAGGGGACATGAGGTCACCTTCTCTAGAGATAATGTCTTAGACCTCTTATATCTCTTGAATGTGGAAAATCCCACTTTTCTTGTTCTTCCATTTGAATATGAAAATCTTACCACTCCTAACTTTTCTACTAATCTTGAGTATCTTAGAGCTCGAAATCATTCTATCATGCTGCCAAACATGCTAGACCTAACATTCCTTTTGTTGGAGATGTTGTTTCTCTTAATAGTTCCTCTCTTGGATGCATGATTTTGTAAGTTGTTTTTGCTTACATATTTCATTGTACTCATGTCTTTTTGTGCCTATAGATCTCACTGATATGATCTTTAGGACTATCATTTTTCATTTTTTCTCTCCTTATTCATCTATTGTTCATTATCCTTCTTTGATTACTTCTTGGGGACAATTTGTCTTTGGTGATGCAATTAAATTTTCTATTTTTGGTCGTACTCCCCTTTTTGTTAGATACTTTTAGGCATCACGCCTTTCTTCTAGGAACTTTGAGCCTTCTTTTCTTTTTCTCAAAGTGTCTCTCATTCTACTCCTTCTAGTTCTCTTCATATTCCTCCTCCTCCATCTTTTGAGTTTGCCTCCCTAGATGAAAAGTTGGATGTTTTGTCTCAACATTTGGACAAGGTGCTTAAAGATTTTTCTGAAGAGCATAAAGAACACAAACTCTACTGACAGATGCTAATAAACATTAATGATAGGATGAGTGGAATTGAGCATCTTCAACAGCCCCATCATGGCTCTACACGGTCCTCTAGTTCTCGATCATCTATTGAACCTTTTGGTTAGCTTGCTACCTTTGGTGCTGAGTTTTCCGACCTCCTACATCCTTCTTCCTACCCCACTGGTCATTGGGAGTCCAACATCGGTTCTCAGCATGATCTTGATAGAGATGAAGAGAGAGGAGAATCTTAGTTTTTCTTTATTTCTTTATTTTTTATTACTTTTTCCAAAAACATTCTAATAAATTCTTGCAATTTAATAAAATGACTTTTCATGTTGTGTGCTTATTTCTATCTTTTTGTTTATGCTTTATTTCCTCTATGCATGTATTGATGAGCATATAGGATTATTGCATAGCGTATGCCTTCTCTCCCGTATACAGATGTGTTCTTTTGACTTTCTGTGTCAAAAAGGGAGAGAAGTTTGTATATTGTACAACGTGTTTACATCTATTTTTTACTTTTTGTGGGATGTGAGTGTAGGTTTTCATCACATCTTATTATCTAACTTGCATGCATTCAGGGAGAATATTGCATGAAGTTAGGGGAAGTTTTTTTTGACTATGTGTGTTTAGCCTATTGGTGTATACTTATATAGAGGTAACACAATAGTCATTTGTTAGACTACACGTAGATCTGCATGATACTTTCATGAGTATGTGTTTGTTTCATGTGTGCTGGATACAAATGTAGTTTTGGACCTTGTAACTCAGATGGAGCTAGAGTTAGCATCAAGATGGATGTGTTGATTCATGAAGATTGATAGAGCACTACAACATAGACGCACTCGAAGTGTACATTTGTTGGGGGTGTCTTGCCTATGTCTGAGTTTTTTCATAGTAATGAACTTTATTAGATCATCTTGCATGAATATATTGTATTTGATTCTTGTCTCGTATAGGTTGTGTAGTGTTTTTTCACGGAAAGCCAAAAGGGGAGATAGTAAGTCCTTTGTATCTTTGTTGGCATTCCCATGTGCAAAACACGGAGTCTGTTTATTTTACTTAATGTTTCTATCTACCTCTATGTACAATGCTTTGCTTGTGATTAGTATCACACACACTACGGGGTGGTTGAGAGCATATAAATTGCATGTTAAAATTTCTTTTTACATGCATTTGTTTCGCTAAGTTGGTGGGTGTTTATGGCTTTTCATTTGGTGAAGTTTTTCTTTAACAACTTATTTTTAGTGGTTTGTCGAGGCCTCACGAAAGTCTCTCTTGTGGCTTACCGCAATGGTCGGCAAAGGGTTTGGAAGTGTACATAGGGTGGATCTGTGACTCATTAGAACTCACTGACAGTTCACGAGGAGTTCGCTTAGGTGGTTAGTGAGGCCTTGTGGAGATACTAGGCAAGGTGTCGGCGAGCATCAGGGAAGCCAAAAAATTAGCTATAAATACCCCCACTTTCTCCTTATTATTTACACCTTTTATTCACATATATTATCCTCTTTCTTACTACTTTCACATATATTTTTTACACTTCATATTTGACATTGCATATTTTTAAAACGTGTGAAAAATAACTTTTAGTGTATTTGAAAATTATTTTATTTTTCATATCATTAATACATTGTGTGTGTTTCCGTATTAGTGATTCGGAGATGATTCGTTCACTTGGAGTTGAAATATTTTCAAAAGGTAATTCCATAGTTTCAACACATCAAGTATTTTTCTGTGTTGAACTACGAGGTGGTTGTGGAGTTTATAAAACTCATTTATAAAGTGGTGTTGCCGTAATAACAAATACGTTGAGTGTTTTTCTTATTGTTATTAAGAGGTAGAGTTTTCGGGTCAATAATACATCGAGTATATTTTTGTATTATTTATATGAGGTGGTTGCATAAAATTCATTTATTAGGATTTTACCATCTTGTTTAGAATACACTATTCTAATCGCAGGTACTTGCATCACATTGCTTCTAGGTGTGGCTCTAGAGGTGAACCGAATTTAGTGTGAATCATAGTAACTGTGGTGACAACTGGTGATAACAACTTAGATAATTAAGATAGGTGATCCCTAATTGATAGAGGTATTTGGTATCTTACTGTATCGAGTCTGTGCAACTGTTTAGTTTTCATTTAGTGAATTTAGCTACTGAGTTTACCACTTAGGATTGGAGCCTAAGTATTGATGTGTTTGTATGCACTGCTGCATGAGTTATTACAATTTGAATATTCTCAGTATATGTGACAACATATATAGTCTATATTGAGGTTGAAAAGAATTTACTACATTATCTTATTTGTTTCTTATCTCGTCAGCTTATCTGCAAATTTCTTGTTATTTGTTTTTGTTTTTTGCTACCTCTACGAGAGGGGTGAGTTCTTAAATGTTCGTATCACCTAGACTTTGTTGTTCACCAAGTTAGGACTCTCTCACCAAATTTGATTACCCAAATTTTGACTTGTAAATGGTATTTTCAACAACTCTTCCCAACAAGCTCTTATTGGGAAAATTATATTTATCTACAAAATTTGTTTTTGTGGGAAATTGACACTTTTATTGACGAACTTTCGTTCAGAAAAATACATTTATCGGCAAAAATGATTTTTGTGGGAAAAAAGTTTCTCGCCCACATGCATAAGATTCCCACCAAAATTTTATGAACAATATTTTTGTTGATAAAAATTGAAAGGCTTTTAACAACAAAATATTTAGTCTACAAAAATCTTATCATTTATTAGTGCCAAAATATAAAAAATCGATTCATAAAAAAAAAAGGCCCCAAATTGAGTAGAACACCAAACTCACAAAAACCCTACCCAACATTACCCTTTCCCCTTTCTCCTTCCCTCGCCTGTCAAATGCAGCATCTTTCTCTACTCTATCTTTGAAGCCATCCTTATGGAGCTGCTTCTGCTCTAATCCTCACCTGGAACATGTTCACCCAATATCCTTATTACGAAAGAGAGTTTCCTATTTAATATCCTCCTCTACTTTTGAACTATTCTTGTACCAACTTGTCCAAATTGGACAATGGCATACATGTAGAGAAGATTTCTTAGTTTTGCATATTTTTCCATAATGACGATGAATTTCAACAACAAATTTCATTTTTAGCAGCATTGACTATGCGATTGTTTATCAATTCACCAGCCAGCTAGAACAAGGCTTGGTCTAGTGGCCATTTATGAGATAAGTACTTCTATTTCCATAAGATTAGGTTTTGCTTTGATGGCATAATTTTGAACCCTAAATGTATTGAGAGTTTGGGTTTTTCATATAAACAACAGAGTTTTTACAAAGGGGTTTTAAGTAGGATTTTGTATTCAATTGTGGATGTGAACTTAAAATCTAGGGAAATTCTTGATATTTTATTTTTTCATCCTTTGGAATTCATTGATATGTATTTTGTTCCTCAATTCATGGATACTTGTTCTAATATTATGTTATGGAAGTTATATGATGGGATTGAGTAAGTTGTTTATTTATTAGTCATAAATATTTATATATATGTTATTAAGAATGTGAAGATTTCAATAAAAAAAAAAAAAAAAAAAGAATGTGAGGATTTGGTGTCTAGCCCAACAATGAAATTGGATTGATCTACACTAGATGATCAAGTTTAGTAAAAAAATTTTGAGCAAATGATAAGCACCATAAGTTCTGAAGGGTGATAGTAGTGTGATGTAGGAATCGTAAGTTTAATTTGAAGAAATTGAATAATCTTCAGATAATGATCGAATTCATCGATTCAAATCAAACCTAGAAAATTTCATTAAATTGAGAGGAAATACTCTGATACAATTTTAACAATCCAAAAAATTGCTTTATAAGACTCCCAATATGCCTATTTATAACTCTACTAAAAAACAATATTAAAATGACATATCACTCCTAGGCGTAATGAGTCAATATTTTGCTGCATAAACTATAAAGACAAAACAACAAGTAAAATAATAGTAAATAATTGTAATTAGTTGTAATCTCGTGCATCATAGAGGATGCACTTCCATTATGGCCATAAGTAATAAACACTATTTTGACCTATATTTTGTTATATTTTTAAGCATTCATTTTATGTTTTATTTTATTATTTTCGTGTTTTGGAAGATATTTATGTATTTTGTAGGTTTTTGGACTCTTAGAAGAATATTGGATTGAAATAACTCAAAAAGAGTGAAAATGGAGTAACAAAAGCCAGAGAATGTGAGTCTTACATAGGGAATCATCAATTATGTAAGGGTTACATACAAGGCGAGCACAATAAGGAGTGTCGTGGCAAAGAAATATGTGCGCCACGGTGAGGAGCTCTCGGGTTTCATTATGGGAAACCAAAATAATGCACGCCGCGGTGAGGAGGTCCTTGTTTGCCTAGAAAATCAAGGCGCGCTGCGGCAGGAAGAAATGTGTGTTGTGGCCCGCGTGCCAAAATTGCCCAGAAATCCTAACACGTGTGTGCCACTTCACTCCTATAAATACCACATTATACCTCTCCCAAACACAAGTTTTTGTAACCAATTTTCTCCTTCCCTTTGTTGTTGTTGAAGCAAGGGTTTTCACCCAAAAACACACCCAAAATCAAGAAAAGACCCTCCATTGTTGAAGCTACTCCAAGGAATTGAGAAAGGGGATCAGCCAACTTCAAGGAATTAGAGCTAGAGGATTCATTGGGGCATTTTTATTGTAATATCTTTTTTTCTTTTCTTTGATTTTGTGGTTTGCCTCTCATGACTAAATTGATTGATACCAATTTAGTTATGGTTGGCTAATTTATGTATTTGGGGATATTAGTATTGCTTCTAATGATTGGAAGAACAGTTTTGTAATTTAATGATAATTGAGTTTTGGATTTATTTATTGTTCATGTTCTTAATATTTTTGATTATGAATTAATGATAGGCCAAATCTTGATTTGTAATTTGAGAGAATATGTTATAATTTAGGCATTAAAAACGTCATCTTTGCTTGATTGTGCATTATGAATAAGAGCCTAATTTGATTGCATTGATTTGTGTTAGATTAGGTGATTATAATATTTTCTTGAGCTAATTTCAATTGATTAGTTAACGGTCTGGATCAAAGACATTAATTAATTTATTGTAGTGAAAATTACCATTGATTTGAAATTTTCTAGGTTTAGTAGAAAAATCATTTAAATCTGACTTTTAATTGAATTGTTTAATTTGTTATTTCCATGAATAAATAGCAAACTAAGATTCCCATATACATCCATCATCCCCACCTTGGTTGTGATTAATTTTATTTGCATTTTATTTTAGTTTTTTTGAATTAATTTCGAAATGTATAATCTTTTCTGCAACCGACAATTGTTATAATGTTTAGGATTGTTTGTTTGACTAAATACGAAAATAAATAACATTTTAAAACCATCGCAATTCCTTGAGAGACAATCTTGGGAGTATAATTATAACTTATTACAAGTAATTCGTGTACTTGCGAGCTTATTACAAATACAAAATTTGACTATCAAGTCATTGTGCATCAATAAGTTTGATGATGAACCTTTTATTGCTACACATACTGGTCCTGGCTTATTGTTAATGATATACAATTTGCCTTCTGAGATACCTTTGCTCTTTTGAGTTAAATATAATGTGAATAAAATATATTTCTTGTTGATTCTTATCTCACAATAAAGGTATATATAGAAAATAAATTTCTTGTCCTTAATAAACTAGAATCATGTACAACCTAAAGTTCTATTACAAATAGACACATATTAATTACAATATATTATACACTAATTACATGACTCACACTAACACTCCCCCTTAAGTTGGAGCATACGAATCGACCATGCCCAACTTGCTTAGTGAGTCATATAATGCCTTTTTGGAAACTCCTTTGGTGAGCACATCTGAAAGTTGTTTCTCAGTAGGAACAAAAGGAAAGTTAATGAGTTTGACATCTAGCTTTTCTACATGCTTAGTGCGACCATACTGTACTGAATTTTGTGATATGTCAATAGCTACCCGACTGTCGCAATATAACTGCATAGTACTTTTGAGTTCGAAACCCAAATCAAATAGCAAACTTCTTATCCAAAGCAATTCACAAACCCCATGAGCCATACCTCTATACTCAGCCTTAGCACTCTTAGCACTAGATCGCTCCACAACTTTCTGCTTCTTACTTTTTCATGTAACCAAATTACCTCCCACAAAGATGAAGTAACCCCGACATCGACCTTCTATCTGTAATATTTCTTGCCCAATCTGCATCTGTGAAGCCACAAACTTCAAGAGGATTGTTATGTTTAGAAAATATTACTCCTCTCCCTCAAATACCCTCGACCAATTATTTCCCTAGTAAGAAGATCCTAAACAATCACATACATAGGATAAAATGTTACAAAACATTGAGACTCAGTATTCAACTGAGTATTCAACTGTGGGACAAATATTAAGTGATGAGATAAGTCAGGCACATATAAAACATTATGGAGCTGTAAAGTTGGAGTAATACGGACTGACCCCTTCCCTAAGATAGGAAAGGCCTCACCATTAGCATTCATAACATAAGACACTGGTAGAGAAGATAATTCAGTAAAATAAGATTTATCATAAGTCATATGATCAGACGCACCAGAATAAAAAATCCAAGTATTAGACCCAACAAAGTGAGAAACGTTTAAGGCCAAACCAATCTTACCATGACCAACTATTGAAGCTATAAGGGTACCTCCACAAGTCACATGATGATCCTATCTAGTCACTCCATAGAAATTTGGTTCTTGGACTACTTGCACTGCAACTGCTTTCGCTTTAAAACGATAATTTTGCCTTTTTGGTCTTAGGTGTGGGTTCAGTTTCCAACAAGTATCTCGGATATGCCCATCTTCATTGCAATAAGAGTATTGAGGATGAGGGCGGTTGGCAAGACCTGGTGGAGGTCCTTGTTGGTGAAGTGGAACTGAACTCTGCTGCTGGAAGAAAGGTGCTTTTGATTTGGCTTGAATGGCTAGGCTAGATAATTCAACCTATGTCTGATTAAGTCTTTCTTGCTGAAATTCGTCCTTACGGATGAATGTAAAAGCTGTGGTCAAGTTCGGAGGGTCTGCATTCGGAGCAATTCTCCCTTGGCACTATTATGTTTCATATCAAGACCTCTTAAGAATGCATGAACTCGCTCAAGCTCCTTTTCTTTCTGGTACCATATAAGGTCCTCCTATTTTTTTTAATTTTGCATGGACGTTTCTGATCAATTTCAGCCCATATGTTCTTTAGCTTGGTAAAAAATACAGACACTAGTTACCCATTTCTGTTGCATACTTGCAGCTTTGCACATTAATTCGTGAACTTGTATAAAGTTAGATTAATTAGTATTGAGGTCTCCCAAAGTCTTCCATATGGCCTCAGCTGTGTCACACTCTTCCACCATCTGTAGTACATCATCGGTGATGGCTCTAAATAGAATAGACATTACGAGCCCATCATCATCTTCCCACTTAGTATAGGCCTCCACATCATCTTCAAGAGAAGTTTTGATTGTTCCAGTCACATATCCCATCTTGTGCATCTCATGGAGATAAACGGGCATAACCCTTTTTCATGTTTGAAAGTTGGTACTATTGAAGAAGCCACCTTCTGAACTCTTGACAGAGACATCAAATTTCGAAATTTTAGTTGTCTCAGAACTTTGATTTTCTCTTGAATCTCCTATTGAAACAGACAATAATAATATGCAGTGGAATTAAAAGTAGTTTTTTTTGGGACTGTTGACTGAGCTGATGTGAAGGTGGATTGGGTTGTGGCTTGGGTTGCAGATTTGGAGGCAGATACCAGATCTCAACTGGAGCCAGATCTGCGACGAAACCTTGTGGCAATCGACGACGGAACCTAGACTAGGCAACCGATGGAGGAATCTGGAGGCTGATCAATAGACGACGACACGAAGATGGAGTGCAATGGAGAGCAAAGAAACCTACAGTGACAGAGCACGATGGAGAGATAGGCAGACGACGCTAAAGACAGGCAGACGGCGCGGGAGAGACAGGCGGATGGTGCTGCTAAACTGGCTGAACCGAGCTGACAGGTGGACGGCGCTAATAGGTGGACACGATGGCGTTGACAGGTGGTGGCGGTGGCACTGATAGGAGACGAAGAAAAAAGACAAAGTCCCTTTTTGAACCTTTGGTCTAATACCAAGTTAAATATAATGTGAATGAAATATATTTCTTGTTGATTCTTACCTCACAATAGAGGTATATATAGAAAATAGATTATAAGAATCCTGAATAAACTAGAATCCTGTACAACCTAAAGTTCTATTATAGATAGACACATATTAATTACAATATATTATACACTAATTATATAACTCACGCTAACATTTTGGCCATCTTTTTCTAATCTTATTATCTTTTCCCTGTTAATTTTAGACTTTTAGTGAAGGCTAGCTTTTGATTTAGTTATTTGTTAGAGGGAAGGAGGATAAAAAAAAAAACAACGTGCCATTCTGATTTCCAACTTACATAAAATGTAAGAAAATGAAAAGTACATCCTACGATTTTTAGCCCTTGGATGCAACTGCTTGTCAAAACTCAAAATTTTCAGATCTCTTTTCCATATTAGCATCCTTGGTACTTTGGAGATGATATGTAACTTCACCATTTCTGAAAAGTAGCTATACCCTGTTATATTCATCAAATGAGTAAGGAAGCTAAATCTTATTTTCTTGTTTGTTCCACCAATTAATGTTAGTGTCTGAAGGTTATCTTGCATTCTTTTCCTCCTGCTAATTTTTTTTTTTTTAGTGAAAAGCAGTTCTTTATTGATTCTCAGTAAAACTGACATTTTTGTCTCTCTTTTGTCTTGTGGATCCATATATAATTGTCAGATGACCTCCAAGGAATTAGTGCTTCTTAATTGGAGTTTATGACATATGATAGAGTTCACCATATGTCCAGTAACACCTATTTTACGTGCAACTTTGCACAAGAATCTAGATCATTTATGGCGAGTGTTAGGTTCGGTTAACAAATACCATTAATTTTCTAGGCTTCTTGGCAGAGTTTGGTGCCAGCTAGATATTGAATGTTGGGGTGATTTCATCCAAGATAGATACTTGTTTCTTGAAATTTAAAACTAATCAAGTTTAGTAATTTGTTTACTCAAAATTATAGTTACGTTAGTTGTTGAAATTTATGATTTTAAGAGATTTTATTATGTGCATGTGTTTTTTCTTGCAAATGGTTTAGCTCTTTCATCATGCATCATATTTTCACCAAACTTGTTCATGTAGTTAATATGCATAGTTAATAGTTAATTTTTTTTTGCCTAAAATTATTTTGTCGACAAATTTTGTCGATGAATATATTTTTCTTAACAAAACTTTTGTTGGGAATTTAATTTCAACAAGGTTTTACAACTTTTTATAACAAACATTTTTGTTGAGGAAAATATTTGCCAATAAATATTTTTGTCATAGAATATTTCATAATCATCGTCAAAACTAAATTTTTTCACATAATACATTCTACTACGGGGTATAGCAGATTAATGTTGCGATGAAAACTTTTGTCAAGAAAAAATTTGCCAACAAAAATTTTATTTTTATTGACGAAAATTTTTGTCAATAAAAATAATTTTTCTTATAGTGATATAAGGTGCCAAGTCAAAGATTCTCCCAATGAACAATTATCTGCAGGCTCCCAAAAAAATAAGAAAATTATCAAAAATTAATTCCCTAAAATTTATAATAACAAAAATAGCATCCCAATAACATTGAACATGTAGCATTAAACGAGTCTAAATTATCGTAGTTTAATTTAAACAGTGTTCAATTTGATGGATGCTCAAAGAAAAATGATAAAACAATTACTTTTGTAAAAATGTATAATTTGAACATAAAGGGTATTATTTTTATTATTATAAATTTTAAGAGGTGATATTTTTGTTATTTTTTCAAAAAAATATTGTAACCCCTTCAGAATATTTCCTAGCCTATCAAGTTGGATCAAAGCAAAGGAAAAGTAAAAAAAAATCTAAGAGTTTATGTTCTACCTAATTCTTAAGTTTATGCATATGTTTAAAGAAAACTGAAGGAAAAAAAAAAAAAAGGCAATAGAAAAGTAACTTTGATCCACTTACTTTGCAGAAGTAGAGGCAAATGCTGCTCTCAAAATTCTTTCTTCTCAGAGCTCTAACCTTATGATTTTGAAGTCAATTGGTTGAGAGTAATCAAGTCTTTAAATAGATTCACAGGTTTGATTTCAACCACTCATTAGATAGGGATCTAAGGAATTAGATAAGAAAAGATTTTTGAGAATAACTCTTTTGGGAAATCAAACATGCGAATCAATAATTGACTTTTTTTTTTTTTTTTTCAAACTTTGACCTCTCATAACTTTCCAACTGGGACTCAGATTGCTGCCCAAAAATAAGTATTTGAAAGATTATGACCATGAGAACATTATGACATAAAAATATTTGGGATACCAGCTGTCCATCTCAATCAAGACGTCCTAAGCCAATTATCACTATGCCACCATACCTTAGGAGGAAATCTAGAACCCCCCCCCCCCCCCCCCCACACACACCCACACACACACACATATGAGACAGGATCGATGATTACAAAATATTACATAATTTTTATACCATTATGTCTTAACGATTGAATATTACATAATTTTTATACCATTATGTCTTAACGATTGAAATTTAGAGGGAATAGAAAGAGAATACTATTCCCTTAAATATTAGCCCTTGACATCAGAGGGTGTAAAAAAATTTGGTAACTGATCCTCTTATTATATATATGTGTGTGTGTGTGGAGAGCGTTTTGAAATGCAATGATCTTAACCAATAAATCTAACAAATCATCTTAATCATAGAATAATTAAAAAAGAATAATGTGGAAGTTTTCCCAATTTGAAATTAATTAATAACTTCTAAAAATCAAGCAACATATAAGTAGATTTTTCCCATTAGATTCGAAGTAATCAAACGTTTAGTTATTATTTATTAGATTTATTATTTAAAATTATTGATTTTTGAATGCTAATTATATATATATTAATAAATAATAATATAATTACTTTATTATTTTATATATTCAATTTCACTTTTAGTTAATTATATCATTTAATTTATGTAATAATTTAATACATGTCAATATAAACTTATTTAAAGGTAGTATAAGTTTGCTATATTTATAAAAAGTGTAACAAAAGTTCAATTTGTAAAAGTAATGTCTTCTGCAATTTTTTTTATAAGGATAATATATATTTATTATTTTTATAAAATAAATTTTTGTTATTTTTTTATAACAATAATAAATTTGTACTATATTTTAAATAAATATTAATTTTAAGTGTATTTTCTTAAAAAAAAAAAAAAATTAGTAGACTTGAGCTATAATTTTTTTTCTTCTTAAAATTAAATCAGGATGACATCAGTTGCGATTGCAGTTATATAACAGTTGCAGATTGCAGTGTACTGGAGCTTTGTAGAACAATTAATAATGGAACTGTCATTAGTCGTTGGTAGGGACTAGCCAAAGGTGTCAAGATAAGGTGATAAAGTTTTTTTTTTTCCTTTTGTTAGAATATATAATTTATTTTTTTATGTGAGAACATAATTCTTTATTTATTTGTTTATTTTTTTTAACATAAAAAAGCCTAGACGGATCATTGCATTGTTACATCAATATCATTCACCATTTAAAGATATTATTATTAAGAAGCTAGCATAAAGTTTAATATTCAAAAAAAAATCTTTGTGAACAGTATTAAAGTTATTTAAAATAATATATTGTAAAATTTAAAACAAAAAAAAAAATAACATCACTAACATTATTTTTAATTTAGAATTATTAATTTCGTAATTTTTTCTTATTTTACCACCTTAAACCTCAAGTTTTAATACATATATCTCATATTAGAGGTGTCTAAAAATCGGACTAAACTGAACTAAATCAAAAAATCAGATCGGACCAATTATGTGAGTCAAATGGTCTGATTTGGTTTTTATTTTTACAAACTGTTTCTTAAACAGTCTGATTTGATTTTATAAATTTTTTAACCATGTAAATCAGATCGGATCGTTATATATTATATATAAAAAAATCTGTTTCTTTTAAATATCATATATTAGTATTTATTTTGAGAAAAAATATATTTAAATTATCATTAAAAATTAAATATTACATTTGATTTTTTTTTTTTTTTTTTAGTTTTCGCTCTTTAACATACAATCTACAATTCAGTTGTATGTATATTATAATAATTTTATCTTTTATAAATTTTATCAACTTAATTGTTAATTTATATGAGATATTATATAATTTATATTTGTAACATATTTAAAATAATTTGGTTAGATTTAAATTTTTTTTTAATGTTAATTTCAAGTTTTAATAACATGATTTTAAGGAAAAAAAATTTAAATAAAAAACCATGAAAAACAGTTAATCTAACAAGATTGTACCATCCGGTTTCAATAATTTTATAAGCTAAATGATCTAATTTAATTTAATTAAATTTATATAAATAATATAATTTAATTAATTTTTTTTATTAAAAATTGAATAATACTCTACCAGCTGAACTATTCTAATGTCGGTATAATGTCTTAAATTTTGAAGGAATATAATATGAGCAAACCAGATCATGATATTGAATTATTTTATTGTTTTATTTCGGGTGTATTATTATATTGTTGATTCTATGTCGTTGAGTTAATTAATATATCCATCACTGGTCCTTTTCCCGTGACGGTCATTAAGTGGACGATTCTAATCTTTTCTACAGAGTTCTTTTTTCTTTTGCTTTTTTTTTTTTTATATATATTACCTTCTCTCCAGAGGGTTGAAACCGAGTTATGTATATGCTTTAAGTAGAGTTGGTAATTTATAATAAGATATGATAATACAGTACAGATAAAATTTTTAATTATTATTGATTAATAATTTTTTTAATAATTATAAAATTTTATTATTTTTTACTATTAATATAGAAAAGAAAAGAAAGAAAAAAAAAAACTGAAAAACTATACATAAAATACGATACAATTAATCCTAAAACACAATATAAACCTAATACATATACGACTTGCTGACATGATCATAAGGCATTATATATATATATATATATATATATATATAAAGAGGAGTTAATATATTTATATTTATTTAATATTTTTATTTAATAATTTTATATATATATATATTTTTTATTTTTTTTATTATTTATTAATGTGTGTGTATGTATTAGTTAAATGTATGTGTTATACTTTATTTCATTTTTATTTTTATTTTTAGTTTAATATTTTAAAAAATAAAATACTATAAAATAATTGGCTAAAAAATGAGTTATATTTTATATTTAAATGTTAGGGTCTTGTTTAAAATAATTATTTGTTATTATTTTAATGAATAACATACTACAAATGAAAAATCAACAAAATAATAAAATTACAAGTGTCAATGTCTTTAACTTGTTTTAGTTATGAAAATACATATAATATAGCATAAACTCAAAGCAATTAAATAATTGATATATAAATTAATTAAAATAACAAAAGATAATTTGATAAATTTAATTATTTAAAAATTTTGAAATTTTATTAAATTAAAAATGAAAGAAGTTGATTTAGGGCTTCGGTACTCCACAAATCCTCTAGCCTTTTAAAATCTACATTTTAGTCCCTTTTCTTTTGACTTGTACATTATATATTTCTTAATTTTTTAAAAAATATATTTAAATATAATTTCTTATTATCAAACAAATAATTGAAATTTTTTTGCACATGCAATTCACATGACTCTTCTTAAAATGATATATCGGTCATTTTGGTGTTTAATGAAAAAAAAAAAAGTATTTTAACGTCTAAGTTAAAAGTAATCTTAAAAAAATATATTTTGCAAAAAAAATGATTTTGGTATAAGAAATATTATTTTTTTTTTCCTAAATAAAAATATTTTGGTGTATGCGATAAAAGTAATTTTGGGGTAAAAGTAATTTGAATGAACAAATTGAATCAAATTTTTGCAAATAAAATTCAATAATTTTGTTATATTTGATATTATAAATAAAAAAAGTTATATAATATATAATATGTTAAATGATAAACTTTTAATCTTGATTTTCATGACTGATAAGAGACTTAAAAGAAATAGAACTCTATTAAAAGAAGAATTTTAACTCTATTAATATTAAAATATGATTATCTATTAATATTAAAAGAATAATATATACCTATTTGTAATTGAAACAAATTGTTTGATAAAAATTTTCAAAATTTATTGGTCGCATATTCACATCTGTATAAATAAGATATAAGAGTTAGTAATTATTAATTTATTTGATATATATATATTTTTTATAATTTGTTTATTTTAAAGAGTGCATTTTTTTAATTTAATTTTCTCCCTTTCACTAAAAGTTGTTTCCTATTGGGTGACAACATAACTTCTTCAGTTAGGTCAAGAAGAGTAGTCAGTACTTTAAAACAAAGAAAAGAAAAAAGCAACAAGCGCAAAAACAAATAACTTATTTTATTTTATTTTTTTATAAGTTTTTTTTTTTCATATTTTTTAATTATTATTGATATATCAATTGCATAAATTAGTTATTTTTAGCATAGACAATAATAAATTGATTAAAAATGAAATAAAATAAGTTTAAAATTTGATTATTTATTCATCACTTTTTTATAACAAAAAAAATTAAAATATTACAAAAAATAATAAATAGATTAAATTGTTATAAGTGAGATAACTAATAAACCTTAAGTGCATTAGTCTATTTAGTTATTATTTCATATTTAATTTTATGTGTTTTTTTATCTTGCCCTTACACTAATAAATTTACTTTTTTTAATACATGTATAAAGAAGACTAACTCTTTAGATTTTCTTTGATTTTTTTTTTTTTTGTTGATATTATTTTACTTTTTCTTCTTTGACAATTATTTATTATAAAATTTTTATCCTAATCATTCATTTATGGCTAAATAACACTATCAATCTTTAACTTTTACCAATTATTATAATTCTCTTACTTTTGGTTTAGACTTGATAATCTAATTCTAGCCTGCCACGGATCTAAATCTAGCACTGAATTACAAACCTTAGTTTAAACAGAGGGTTTGAACATGTAAGCCCATCCCGTCAGCAAAACACGAAGTTTGTTTATTTTATTTAATATTTTTATTTATCTTTTTATATAGTATTTTATTTACGATCAGTATCACAGACACTCATGTAATTTTTAACACTTTATATATTTACATGTTACACACACCACAGAATGGTTGGAAACATATAACTTGCATGTTTAAGTGTATTTTTATCCTTCTTTATATTTTACTAAATTTGAGTATTTATGAGATTTTTTCTCCTTAAGTTTTTAACTTATAATATTATTTTTCTTATGCTCGTTGAATGCACGCTGAGGAAGGTCGATAAGGGATCGATGAAGTTATTTTTTTTTTTTTTTTCTGACCTTCGGACCTCACAATGGGCTCGTTAGCAACTCGCGGGGACCTCGTTGAGGTAGTTTTGCGAGGGGTCACATGGTGAATGAAATTTTTTTCATAAATACTCATTCTCTTTTTTTGTTTTCTTAAGACTTTGATGAACAAAAACTTTGTCATTTTTATGTCTCTTTTTGAAATTCAAGATATGTCTTGTCTTATCATATTATTAATACTTTGAGTACTCTTTTTCATATTAGTGATTTGAGGTTTCAGAAAATAAAATTTTTATTTTAAAAAAAGTGAGTTTGTATTTGCAATACATTGAGTGTGATTCTATATTACAATACAAAGGATTTATGTTAAAACATTGTTTGAGTTATTTGGAGATTTTGACTCAACAATACGTTGAGTGTAATTTTGTGTTGTTAATAAGAGTTTTTACAAAAATCATTTCTTAGGATACTATTATCTTTTTTAGAATTAACGAATACTAATCGTTGGTACTAGTATTACACTGCATGGTGGTATGGTTCTGGAGATGAGCTTGATTTCATGTGAATCAAAGTAGCTGTGGTGACAACTGGTAATAATAGTCTACGCAGTTAGGACGGACGGTCCCAATTGGTAGAGGTATTGGTGTTTATCTTTATCGAGTCTGTATAGCTATTTATTCCTGATGTGATAAATTTAGTACTCGCAAGTGTACGAATCACTCGTAGAAAAGTGATAAGCAACTTCCAAGGTCGGTCTCTCAAGAAATTGCAGTGGTTTTAAATAACTATCTTCTTAATCTAAATAGAGTTTCAATAAAAATAAAACACTAATTAAATAGAATTCTAGTGAAACTAAAACTCTAAGCAACTAGAATCCTAAAGCTAGTAAAACTATAAAAATGTGTTTGTTTTGTAACGGGAACAATCATACGAACAATTAAACGAAAACAAGATAGCAAGTTAACAATCAATTCGAATGGATCAAAAATCAATGGAGGATGTATGGACGTTTAGTTTAGTTGGCCATGCTTGCATCGAAAATGTATGGTGAAATAACATGAACATTCTATATAAACAATATTACCGGCTTTCCTTTTAATTACGAGACTGCCTGCGGTCGGGGTAAATCTCTTTGTTGATTAAATAATTAATTGCCTTCGGTCGGGGTAAATCAAATAGTAATCAAATTATGCGCAAGGAAATAAATGCCAATCAAACTAATACTATGACTAAGTCACTAATTTGAAGCTTTGATTAAGTGTTTCGGAATAAAGTTAAGGTGACATTCCTATAACTAGATTCTACGATCTTTCAACCTAACTACGAATCTCAAATTGGCCCATGATAATTCATAATTAAATATCTAAACATGCTCTTAATCAAAAGGTAATTCATTTATATTAAATCAATAAAATATACACCATACACAATCCTAGCAAACATGGCGACACAAATTAAACATCCATAATGAAATTAGCCGCTCATGTTCATATTAATATTCATAGACAAATAAAATATGATCATACACTCCAACGAAAGAAGAAGAAAATAGAATTCTAAAACAACAAGGAAACCTAGATCTAAATACCGCTTATGGATTGGATAGCGTTCTTCTCCAAAAGCTTTATCTTTGATTGTCGACGGCTTCCTTGGATCCTTAGAATGGTTTCTCTCGCTTCGTTTGAGTGTAGCAAAGCTCCGAAAATTGATTGAATTGCTTGTTTGGTCGCAAAATTATTGTGTGTAATAGTTGTTCTCGAGTTGTTTGTAAGGGGGACTCTAAGGGGGTATTTATAGATGTAAGGGTTTACACAAATCCTGATTGCCAAAGGAATAGGCACGCCGCGGCATGCATTTTCCCTGCCGCGGCGCAACACAAATTCTGAAAATAATGTAAAAACCCGAGAGCTCCCCGCCGCGGCATGACTTTTCCTCGCCGCAGCGCGCGTTGCTTTCCTTTTCTTCATGTTTACCCCCTTACGTATGTGATGGCTCGTTATGTAAGGCTTACATATTTGACTTGTCTTGCCCGTAACTCGTGATCCGAGCGTCGTACGTGTTCCATCTTCGCGTGTTTTCATTATTTGACTCATTTGACGCTAAAAACACCTGAAATGCACTAAAACATATCCGTGACTCCGAATGGATAGATTTATGAAATTAATCGAATAAACAATCACAACGAATCTATATATTAAATAATTAAGCACAATTAATCACGAAATATTAGTGCTTTTTAAGCACTCATCAATTCCCTTAAGTGAATTTGGTTGCTGAGTGATTACCTTAAGCAACCCGTAGATGTTACCACTTAGGATTGGAGTCTAAGTGAATTTTTCACGTTATATTGTTATGTTTGAATATTTTGATGCTGGTGTGAGTACAATTAGTGGACTATTTTGATATGTACCAACATATAAGAATTATTCAGTAATTGAAAAGCGTCTATTTTCTTGTTGCTTTGAGTGCTTAGTTTGTTTCATTTTTACTATTATTTTACTTTCGTTGTTTGTACGAGAGGAGTGAGTGCATAGGTGTCAATACTACCTAGATTTGGTTCTTCACTGAGTTAGCACTCTTTCAATTGGTATTAGAGTAGGTTCACCATTTTGGGGCTTAATCGCTCTGGTGTTTCTTTCCTCTCCCTCTTAGGTGTTATTCTTCCCTTTCTCTAATGACTTTCGTTGTAAGAGGTTTGGTCTCTAGACCACCCTTGTTTAAGGGAAAGAGCTTTGTCTATTGGAGATCTCAGATGTGTACTTATTTGAGATCCTTTGACAATGAGGTTTGGTCCTTGATTGAAAATAGATGAAAGATTCCCTTTCTAAATTTAGATGATGGGGCTAGTGTCCCAAAACCTTTTGTTCTTTGGACTAAAGAAGAGCTACAATTAAGCAATAAGAATCATCTTGGTCTCTACACTATCATTGGAGCTGTTCCTTTATATGATGAATATCATCTATCAAACTTCAGAAGTTCTAAAGAAGGGAATTACTTGGAAAGCATTTATGGTGATGACTTTAGCACTACTAAAGTTGGTACCATAAGGACTAACTTTTTTAAGTATAATGTGTTGATGGTTGCTCATGCTGAAGAAAAGTTCACTCAATCCACCAATTTGGCTTATGCTAATGATGGTTTCTCCTTGCAAGACTTCTATGATGATTTGGTTTAAGAACATCTCAAGTTGAAGAAGATCATGAGTGATATTGAGCATAGTACTAATAAAAAGGATTAGTGTCATTTGTAGGTTACCAGTAGGGGTGTTAATTCGTGAGGGCTGGGTAAGTTTGAGCTAGCCCAAACCAAACTAGCCCAGCCTAAATTGGTCCAATCCTAGCTCAATTCAAATTTAATTCAAGCTAACAAAGGTGAGCTCGAACCCAAACTAAATACAAACAAGTGAGCTCAATCTGTCCCAAACTAGCCCGAATTGTAAATTATATATTTTTTTAGTTAATATGAATATTTTTAAAAAAATATATTTAATGATTAAAACTCAAGTAACATTACATAAAAAAATTAAAAAGATATAAATATAAGAAAAAATTAATTATTAAAGCAAGAAGTCAATTTCTAAATTAATTAGGCAATGAGTAAATGCCATTAAATCTCACTCATGCAAACGTTAGAAGCCGTCATGCCCTCATAAAATTCACATTTAGAATAAAGTACTCTCAAGTCCAAATAAAATTTCTTCTAGCTATTAACAAAATAAATAGAGATGCGTAGATTAAATAAAGATATTTACCATAAAATGAAGAGTTAAAGTAAATTAAAATGTTACACGAGAATATAACTTTTTTTATATACACAAGAATAGAACTTTAACTATTACATAATACATAATTCTCAAGACAATGAGCAAGTGGAAAAGAGAATAACATAATACAGGTTGATAAAAGATTTAAAATTTTTACTTCAAAAACTAATACCTAATTGATTTAAAAATAGAAACTTCATAATACTAATTGTAATTAAATATGAATATTATATTTTTGTTTAAAGAGTTAGGTAGATTTAAATTCTAAATGTATTAACATCAAAGAATATAGCATAATATTGTGACAAAATGAACAAATTATAACTATTTATTCATTATCAACTTATTTTTCAAAAGAAAATGAAAGAAAAATAATTAATATATTATAAAATAAAAGTATTGAAAGAGATGAAAGATTATTTCAATTTTAATATAGTATTTTCTTTTCTTAATTTTTTTATTTAAAATTTATTTTATTTTGGGCTAATGAACTGGCCCTAATCCAGCTCAATTTTTTGCAGATTATTTGAGTTGGGCCGAAATAAGCCCAAATTTAATTCGATTTGTGTTCGATTCAAGTTTTTCGATTTGGCTAATCGAGCTATGGCACAAATTTTCACCCTTAGTTACCAACGAACTGTTAGATGTTACTCTTAAAGGTGAGAAAGATATTGAATCGTCGAAACTAAGATTGGATAATCACATGAAGTCTCTTCAGTTATTGTTGTGTGATAATGAAAAGTACGTATCTCACATTGGCTAACTTGAACAAGGTATTTGGCAAGAAGAACATAAGAGATCTTTTGTTCTAGTTGTATTGGAAACTTCTTTTGTTAACTTTAAAGACAGTGATCAGTTGTAGCAAAAAAATTTCATTTTAGAAAATGAAAAGGCTTGTCTAAAATCTATTTTAAATGACAGAGAGACAAAGATTGTTGTTCTAAAGAAACAATTCGAGGTTGATTAAAAATTAATCTCTTTGAATCTTGTTTATTGGATAAGGCCAAGATGATATGCACTTTCTTAGAAGCTCATCTTGATATGGAAAAGAAAATTTATGAAACAAGAAGTACTATTTAGAAACTAACCCTTTGAGCATAGTGTCTTGATGAATTGTTAAAATTTAGTAATTCTCATAGAGATATGAGAGGCATTAGTAACATTGATGAGGTGATTACCTCTTCTCCTTCTACCCCTCTATTTGCTCATGCTAACTCTTCTACTTACAATATCTTACTTAAAGATTCTTCTAAAGCTTTTATACCTATTTTTGATACTTTCACTTTAAGTTCTAAAGTTGATTCTTGTGACTTCCTATCTCTTTCTCCTACCCCCAGTATCCCTTCTCAATTTGATACTAACATCTTTAGTCATGTTGAAAATCTTTTGAATTGTTCTCTCTCTTTAACCTCTAAAGTCGTTTCTCTTCAAAATGAAGTTATTTCTCACCTAGAAGAATTCAAAATTTCTAAAGATATCCTTAACCTCTCACCTGATCACCTGATCACCTTTGCAATGTTGTTCATACTACTCTCAAGGCTTAAGTTTCTAATCTTTGGTACTTCGACAGGGGTTGCTCAAGACATATGATAGGTGATAGATCATTCTTTACTTATCTTGAAAAATTGATGAAAGGTCAGTAACTTTTGGTGATGGAAATAAAGTTAGAATTTGTGGAAAATGTACTATCCGTGCTCCAGGGATTTTAAAACTTCAAAGAGTAAATAGATTTTTATACCACTGAACTTTGAGAATTGTTACAAATATATCATCGAACTTTAATTTGTTACATCGATACCATCAAATTTTTCATTTGTTACAAATTTACCATCGTCATAAAAAACCTAACGGGAATTAATGGTAAGCCACACCTGCATCGCACGTGTGACTCTAATATCTTTCTTCCCCTTTCTTCTCTCTCTCTACTGTGCAACTCTCAAACCCTCATCAGTCCACCACTAACCTGCACCATTCCCTCGCCCTTCTCCCCACCAGTTAGCCTCCATTTCTGGGATTAGGGTTTTAGACATCGCTCTTTCTCTAATTTGTTTCAAAGCACCACAGGTGAGCTTCCTCATATTATCGGCTTTTAATGTAATGTAGTGTGGTTTATGCTTCTTGTTTACACAGCTTGTTCTTGTAAAGGGTCAAGATTTCTTGCAATTCGTGTAGTGAGAAATAAATATTTGCTAGTTTATATCATTTTGGTTGTTTAATTTATTTTATAAACTTTAATTTCATTATTGTTTTGGTCAATTTACAAAAAGGTATATCAGGATTATTGTGAAGTTATGAATACTCTATCTCTAGGAATAATGGAGATTTAGGGAATGAGCCTTGGAGTAAACAGAGCACATTTTAGAGAAAACTTTGAAGAAAATGAATCAATAATGAGACCTAATTATTACCCACCATGTTAAAAAATAGACCTTACTTTAGGAACAAGACCTCATTGTGATCCCCTTCCCTAAAAACCCTTAATATTTGTGGATTTTTTAATTACTTTTCGTGTGAATTCCTTTTTGGTTGTTTAGGCTTAGTGATGGAGTAAAATGGAGGTTGACTGGCAGTGAGAAGGGCAATAAAATGGTGCAGGTCGATGGTGGATTGGCGAGAGTTTGAGAGCTGCACAGTAGAGAGAGAAAAAAGAAAGGGAAAGAAAGATATTAGAGTCACATGTACGATGCAGTGTGGCTTACCGTTAACTCCCATTACATTTTTTACAATGATAGTAAATTTATAACAACTAAAAAGTTTGATGGTATTGATGTAACAAATTAAAGTTCGGTGGTATAAAAATTTATTTACTCAACTTCAAAGCATCATCCATGTAAATGGACTTAAAGCTAACCTTATCAACATTAGTCAAATATGTGATGATAAGTGTTTCGTTAAGTTCTCTGATAGAGAGTGTACGATGTATGATGGATTAGGGAGTGTCATTGCCAAGGGTATTAGATCTGGTGATAACTGTTACTATATTGGTTCATCTTCCCCTCATCTCCTTTATCATAGGGCCAGTCTGAGTATTGAAGAACTGTGGCATCAAAATTTGGGTCATGTTAACTACATAATGTTGAAGAAACTTTCTAAGTTTGAGACTGTTAAAAGACTACCTAAGATCTATTCTCAACCAAACCATGTGTATGGACCTTGCTAGTTGGGCAAACAAAGTAAAAGTAACATAAAAAAAATCAGCAACTTTCTACTTCAAGATCCTTAGAGTTGCTGCACATGGATCTGATGGGACCAATGCGTACTGCTAGCAATAGAGGCAAAAAATATCTTGGTGATTGTTGATGAATTTTTAAGGTACACTTGGGTTTTACTTCTTAGAGAGAAGTTAGGCGTTTATCAACTTTAAAGCTATCTGTATCAAACTTCAGAATGAGAAAAGTGAAATCGTTGATAATATCTTAAGAATAAGAAGTGACCATGGAAAAGAATTTGAGAATTCATAGTTTCAAACTTTTTTTTTGATGATCTTGGTATTTAGCATGAGTTTTCTACACCAAAGACCCCTTAGCAAAATGGAATTGTTGAAAGGAAGAACAAAGTTATTCAAGAAATGGCCAGGGTGATGCTTCCCAGTAAGAATCTCGCAAGATATTTTGGGATGAAGCTGTTAACACTGCCTGTTATACTTTAAACCGATGCTTCTTAAGACCTAGCACCAGACATTATTCTTATGAACTGTTCAACAACAAGAGACCCAACATAAAACATCTTAGAGTGTTTGAAAGAACTTACTACATTCTCAAGGATAGAGAAAATTTGGATAAGTTTAAGGCCAAGAGTGACCTTGGTATTTTCTTAAGCTATTATGAAAATAGTCGTGCTTATAGAATCTTGAATCTAAGAACTTCTGTTGTTATGGAATTAATCAATGTGGTGATTGATGATTTAGGGTCTACTCAGATGGTTGAGATTGGTGATTACAATTTATTTGAAACCTGGGGTTTAGTTGAGTTTACTTCCGTTAATAAAGATCTTCCTACTGTTGATTGTTCTGCTCCTCCCACTACTTCTAATTCTACTTCTGATGCTACTGGTTCCTCTAAAGTTTCTAATGAAGAAAAGGAAACTTTACCAAAATGGGAAAAAGGTGCTCATCTTCTTGACAACATTATTGGAAACGTTGAAGGAGGCGTTAAAACTAGAAGACAACTTCAAGATTTGCTCAACTACATATGCTACACTTCTACGATCCCTTATAAGAATATCAAAGAAGCCTTGCTAGACATATACTGGGTCAACTCCATGCAAGAAGAATTACTCCAATTTTAAAGAAATGATGTGTGGTATCTAGTTCCTAGATCTAAAGATAAACATTTCATAGGTACACGATGGTTGTACAAGAATATAGAAGATGAGAATGGAGTTATTTTCATAAATAAATCAAGACTCATTGCTCAAGGCTATACTCAGATTGAGGGGATTAATTTTGAAGAAACCTTTCTCCCTATTGCTCGTCTTAAATTTGTTAGATTGGTTATTGGATAGGCTTACTACTTTGGATTTAAACTTTATCAAATGGATGTTAAGAGTGCCTTCTGAATGGGGTGATCAAAGAAGAAGTTTACTTTGAGCAACCCAAAGGATTTGATTATCCTCACTTTTCCAGTCATGTAATGAGACTTGAAAGGCTTAAAACAAGCCCCCTATGCTTGGCTTGAAAGGATTACTTATTTTCATCTTAATAAAGGCTTTTAGATAGGTGATGATGATAAAAAGTTATTTGAACAAAGAGGTAATGGTCATGTTTTGGTTGCAAAATTTTATCTTGATAATATCATTTTTGGCTCTACAAAAGATGATTTGGCTCAAGAGTTTGCTCTCACTATACAAAGTGAGTTTGAGATGAGTCTGATTGGTGAATTAAAGTTCTTTTTAGTATTTCAAGCTAAACAATCCCGAGACAATATCTTTTTTGTTTCAAGTTAAGTATGCTAAAGAACTTGTTAAAAAGTTTGGCTTAGAGTCTTCCAAACTTGCTGGCACTCCTATGAGTACTTCAATTAAGTTCATCAAGATCCCTCTGGTAAAGAGGCTGAGCAAACTTTATACAAAGGTATGATTGGCAGTCTTCTCTATCTAACGGCTAGTCGTCCAAATATCTCCCATAGTGGTTGAGTTTGTGCAAGATTTTAGACTTGTCCTAAAGAATCTCACATTGTTGCAGTTAAAAGGATTATCAAGTATGTTAATGGTACTTCTAAGTTTGGGTATTTTGTATCCATGGGATACTATAGCAGAATTAGTTGGGTATTCAGATGCAAATTGGGCTAGGAGAAATGACGATAGAAAAAGTACTTTTGGTGTTGTTTTTACGTGGGTAATTCATTGATATTGGCAAAGTAAGAAGTAGAGTTCAGTTTCCCTTTCTACAGTCGATGCAGAGTATATTGTAGCGGGGTTATGTTGTTCTCAACTTCTCTCGATGAAATAGATGTTGAAAGGTTACAGTATAATGGTAAAGGACCTTGGTCTTCTCTATGACAACACCAGTGCTACCTTTATTTCAAAAAACCCTTTTTTACAATCAAGGACCAAACACATTGACATTAGACACCATTTCATTAGAGACTTAATGGATTCCAACACTCTTTCATTGCAACATATCCGTACTGATCAACAGTTAGCTGATTTGTTCACAAAACCTTTAGACTCACTCAGATTTTAAACTCTAAGAAAGGTTATTGGTGTCTGCCTCTCTCCTTGAGTTTTAGTGGTTGCCCTTTGGGTAGGTTTTGTGTTTGTTACTTCTGTCTATTTTACTTATGCTTTATTTCTTCTCTGCATATGTTATATGAGTGTATATGATTATTGCATATTGTATGCCTCTCTCTCTCTCTCTCATATAGACATATTTTTTTTGCCAAAAAAGGGGAGAAGATTGTATGTTGCATAACGTGTTTACTTCTATTTTTTTCACTATTTGAGATGTGAGTGTAAGTTTGCATCACATCATGTTGTCTAACTTGCATGAATTCAGGGGGAGTGTTGCATAAAGTTAGGGGGAGTTTGATTGTCTAATTGTGCTTAGCCTATCGGTATGTACCTATGAAAGGGTAACACGCCAATATTTGGTTCGACTACACATAGGTCTGTATGATATGTTCACAAGTATATGTTTATTTTATGGGTGTAGGATACAATAGCTATGGACCTGGATTCAGCATCATTGATTCATGAAGATAGATGGAGCACTATAAGACAGACGCACTTGGAGTGTAGGTGTGTTGAAGGGGGTCTTGTTTGTGTTGGAGTTTATTCATGGGAATAAACTTATTTAGATCATTTTTCAGGAATATATTATGTTTGATGCTTTCCTTGTATAGGTTGTGTAGTATTTTTTCACAAAAATTTAAAGGAGGAGATCGTAAGTCATGTAACTCTCTTTGAGTTTTCATTGGAGTTTTTGTGTGCAAAACATGAAGTCTGTTTATTGTAATTGGTGTTTCCGTCTACCTCTTTGTACGATTCTTTTCTTATGATCAGTATTGCACACACTCACGTAATTTCCAATACTTTGTATGTTCGCATGTTATACACACTACAAGATCATTGGGAGCATGTAGTTTGCATGTTTAAGTGTGTTTTTACCCTTCTTTATGTTTTACTAAATTTAAGTATTTATGGAATTTTTTCTCTTTAAGTTTTTAACTTAAAAATTTATTTTTCTTAAACTCTTTGAGCCCTTGCTGAGTGCACGCTGAGGTGGGTCAGAAAAGTTATTTTATTCATTTTTTTTTACCGTTGAACCTCACAGTGGGCTCACGGTAGCTCGTGGGAACCTCGCCGAGGTAGATTCATTTAGAGATCACACGGTGCATGGAAATTTCTCTATAAATACCCATTGTCTTTCTTTGTTTTCTTAAGATTTTGATGAACAAAAATTCTACCATTTTTACGTCTTTGAAATTCAAAATATCTCTTGTCTTATCAAATTATTAGTATGTTGAGTGTTCTTTTCCGTATTAGTGATTTGAGGTTTTGAAAAATAAACTTCTTATTGAAAAAAATTGTGATTTTGTATTTGCAATACATTGAGTGTAATTCTGTATTGCAATACAAAGGTTTTATGTTAAAATATTGTTTGAGTTATATGGAGATTTCTAGTCAATAATATGTTGAATGTAATTTTGTATTGTTGATATGAGGAGTTTTTACAAAAGTCATTTCTTGGGATATTATTATCTTGTTTAAAATTTACAAACATTGATCGTAGGTACTAGTATCAGATTACATGGTAGAATGGCTCTAGAGGTGAGCCAGATCTAGTGTGGATCAAAGTAGTTGTGGTGACAATTGGTGACAGCAGCCTAGGCAGTTAAGACAGGTGGTTCCAACTGATAAAGATATTGACATTTATCTTTATCGAGTCTGTATAACTATTTATTTCTTTGAGTGAATTTGCCTATTGAGTGGTTGCATTAAGCAACCCGTAGATGTTACCACTTAGGATTGGAGCCTAAGTGGGTTTACCACGTTATATTATTGTGTTTGAACATTCTAATGCTTGAGTGAGTACAAGTAGTGGATTAGTTTGATTGTGCCAACATACAAGAATTACTCAATAATTAGACAACGTTTATTTTCTTATTGCTTTGAGTGCTTACTTCTATTTCATTTATACTATTGTTTACTTCGACTGTTTGTATGAGAAGAATGAGTGCTTAGGCATCAGTATTACCTAGGCTTGGTTGTTTATTGAGTTAGGACTCTTTCAGAATATAAGTATGTCCTTAATTCATTGGTATATTACATATGGGATAGGATCACTAACTTTAATTTATTATGTATTTTTTTATACATTTATATCTCCATGATTAAAATTTAGAGGTAATATGAGAGATAACTATTCCCCATAATCTCAACCCTTAAAACAAAAGGGTGTAAAAAATTGCTTAATTAATCGGGGCATTTGAGCATATCCTATTGGATGTCAAACCATCATAGCATTATTATATTATAAGATTTTTGTATATAACATTACATAAATAACATATTTTAGGATTAAATATGTTGGGTATAAATTAATTCATACCAAATGGCGCAATACAAGAGGTCTTGGTCAACATATATGACCCATAAGTAAGCCTAATAGGTGCTGAATCAGTAAATAGGCATAACCAATTGAATAAATATTTAGCAGATTACCAACTAATAATCATCTCTTAATTATCCAACAAAGACATAATTATGGAGAGATAACTCCGACAATAAGATAAGTCTATCATAATAGATAAGGGTCATCAACAAACATAATATCTCCCTATATGTAGTCACTCTGTTCAATTCATACAACAGATCCAATAAACTCTAAAATGCCACAAAGACACGATATTCACTAAATTTCTCTCTAATTAGAAGGAGAGATACTAGTCTTCTCCTTTTTTGCCACCTTCATGAACTTACTTAAGCATCGGAATAGCAAAAGCCACCACACCTCATCTTGATACAAGGTTCTAACAATGTATTCTCTATTCTCAGGTTCACATGAAGTGAAGGTGTAATTAATCATTGATGTTAACCAAAATTGATATCAAAAAAATATTTATATACTTTCCAAAAAGACCATGGTATTACTGAACTACAACAAATTAAAAATATTGTTGAAATAAAGATAATATAAAATATTGGGTAATAAATTAACCAAGATATGGTATCATTTGATTGATCTATGTTAATAGTTAAAAAGTCAAATGGTACAGTCAGTACACAGTTAGATAAATTTTTATTAAATAATTTATATTAATTGTACAAATATTTAAATTATTATTTAATAATTTAAATATTAATCAATATAAATTATTTACTAAAATATCATTCACTATAAGCATATAAATAAATCCTTATAATCTAAAAATGTAGCATTAAGTCCATACCTAAAATCTCTCGTACTCCCTGTGATCTTAATCTAGCAAGGTATCTCTTTTTTTTTTTTTCTTGGAAATGGTAATATATTATTCTTAATTCAGAAAAGGTTAGATATCAAAACAATTGAATAAAGCAACCTAACCTCTCAGAAAAAAAATATTAAAGAATTAAATCTGTGGCCCTATATATTTATTTACTAAAATAGGAGAAGAATTCGGTTGGTTAGTATCCAGTCTGCCAATCTCATTCTTATTTTAGAATGCAGTGTTATTTATATTAAATTATTAAATATATTAATAAATATGTTAATTATTTATAAAATATAAAATAATAAAATAATTATGAAATAATTGAATAGGGGTGTCAATCGTGTTGTGTTAGTTGTGTTCGTGTCGTATTTCTTCGTGTTCGTGTCGTGTTTGTTCGTGTTATTCGTGTCGTATTTTCGTGTTGATTGGCACATTAAAAAATATACTTGAATTTTTTTGTGTTACTTATTTATAATAGTAAGAAATAAAAAAACCTTTAAGAACATAAAAAAATTATTGATCAATTTTTACTAAAAAAAATTCGTATCATATCGTGTTCGAATCGTGCTATTGTAAAAAATTGACACCCCTATAATTGAGTTAATTAAATTATAACAATGTTAAACTGCACCGCTTTTCATCATCCCAACTGTACACGACGACACGATTTCTTAAAAAGTAGATTAATCATTGTGGCACGAATAAAAATAAATAAATTAAAAATTAATATATTACTTAAATAAGTAGTCGTAAAAATAAGAGCTTAGCTACATAATGTTTTTTATTAAATTATGAAATCAATTTTTTAAGAAATAATACACCACATAATTACCCTTATCCAATTAAATTTCATATATACTTCCAAGACGTTGTTTCGCGCCTTTTTCTCTTTTTTTCCCCCTTTCCAGCAGCTTCTTCCTCTTTTTTTCTTTTACTTTTTTTTTTTTTTCTCTGCGACTTCTTCTTCTCTTCTCTTTTCTTTTCTTTTCTTTATTTATTTTTTCCCTTTTTCCCATGCCGCTTCTTTTTCTTTCTTTCTTTCTCTTTATTCTTATCACCATAAATTTTGTTAAGTTAAAATTTAATACATATCTAATTATAGTTTTTATTTTTATACGTACAGGAGCAAATATTTTGTATTTTACAGCCTCTTCATTTTTTTTTATATAAATTCATATATTTTTAACATATTTTATATTTTTAAGCAATTAAATATTAATCTTTATAAATATTTTAGGAACATTGCTGGTGTTCATACTATATCTATTTCACTTTAAACATAGTTAATAAATATGTGCCTAAAATAATATTTTATATTTTGTCGATACTTTTCTTTGTCAACATTTAATAACTTTTAACATTATTAATGATCATTATCATCTCTTCTTTAAGAGAGATATGAAAGAATAAATTAATATTTTCTTCCTCCCATAATCGAAATAATATCATTTTATATTAAGTGCCTGAGACTTTATAGGAGTCAATAGTTGTTATATTCTTTTTCGATATCATTTCTTGGAGTGTTAGCTTCTTTTATTTCAATAATAATTGTATTATTTTTGCACTAATATAATTAGCAAGCTTTAGATAAATTATAAATGTTTGCTAATATTTCATTTTATTGTCTTATAAGGACTTTAATAATTGCTTCAACATTTTGCGTCTAAATTTTTCATTATCTAAATGTATCAACAATATATAATATTCATCATCAAGTAATTTTTTGAACTTCATGTTCCATAAAATGGATACATTTTAAATAATTTCATGCCATAATCTTTTTTCTCTCCCCCTAATGGCAAAAATTATTTTTATGTATCAAAATTATTTAGTAAGCCTACTTACCCTTTAAAGGGTTTAATATATTCAATATAAATGAAACTCAAAACACATATCTTTAAATTTATTAGTGAGTCTGTCTCAATGTGTTGAGTCGATGCAATAAGAATAAAGTAACTTTATTTTGCGAATAATATAAGTTGCAATTAAGAAATTTTAATAATAAATTTGTGGGTTAAACTGAATTCAAAATATATCATGTTCTTATAATAAGGCTGACATTATTATTTTCATAATAGATGATTTTTTAGAGGCCTAAGATTCACTATCAATTTTTGTCAAATATATTGAGTTCATTTTGCTTTAGGAATATGTAACACATATAGTTACTGAATAAAGAAATGTTTTGACTATGATTCACAATCATTTAACTTTTTATTGTATAATGAACCAATTTTGATTATTTTGGTTATGATAATAATTCAAGTTTTTATTTATCAAAATTTATTTTATATTTGTAATATAAATAAAAAAAACTTTTCAAATACTGACTTTTAATCATGTATTTGTGGTATTATACTTTAGACTAATATATGCACCATTTATGAAAATTTAATCATAAGATTGCTCTTTCAGAAAATTTTTCACATTTAAGCTTTTATCGGAGACTTTAGATATTATATTTTATTTGTAGTCTTAAATATTACTATAGTTAAATATATTCAAAAAAAATTCCTCAACATTGAGAAATTTAAGCACAATTATATATAATATAATTCATCATATTTTATTTCTTCAAAACCCTTTATCAAGTTATACATGAAATTGTGCTAACTTATAAAATATATCATTCAATAATAATGAATATTGTTGCATTATATTTTAGACACATAAGTATTCATTATTTCAATTGATAGGCAATAGTTACAAGCCTACTATATATTTCTTCATCTATAAAGTTATGTGTCTATCAAGATCAAAAGGGAGAAATATATTAGATAATGTTGATGAGACATTGGACCTTAAATAATATTCTTTTATTTTGCTTTTATGGAAGCTCATGGTCCATTATAAAATTAGAGTCTTAATATGTCGTGACATAACAACTTTAAAATATGTTTTATTTGCCTATATGAGTTTTCAATTTTAATAATACAACAAAAATTGTAACTACTACATCACAATTACGAACACAATAACTCAAATTATGCACATGATAATCATTCACTTTTAAGAATGATGTGATTGATATGTCTTTTTTCTTAATAATCTATGCAAGCATATTTATATAATTGTATGTGTTTCTCTATTGCTATTTTATAAGCAAACTTCACTTACAAAAATAGTATATAAATGATTAATAATTGTTGCTAATTTTACTATTTATGTTGTTATGTAAGCACACATAATATCTTTGTATATATTTCTTTTGGCTCTCGATGAAATATATGATTGAATAAAAAAAAAATTCTTCAAAGTTTTTCAAATAAAGATTAATGATATTGAGTACTTAAAAATCTTAAATAATTATGAGTAAATTTTAGAAATATCGTACTCATATTTGGGTCATAAATAGTAATTATTATATATCAAATTAATCACTTACAATCCTTCAATATATACTTTTCTCCTTTTATTATATTCATTTTAATATCAATATCAAATGAAATTCATTTCAAAGATGATGTAATCAAAATGCTCTTATATTCATAGTTATATCTAAGACATATATGGTTTATATAGATGATATTATCTTGTTATTTTAATAACATATTTTACTCACTAAATAAATAACATATAAATATTTTTATGATGTCAATTTTGCTCTCAATGCTGCTACTTAATAGCACGAGATATTAAATATATTTTATCATATATATTTATATTAGTATCATAGCCTGTGAGCTCTCAATCAATAACATAGATACAATTTTAAAATATTGCATTTACACTTTCAAGATAATAATTTAATCTTTTATTTTCTTATATATATGTGTGTGCAAATTTTCGAAAATACTTTATCATAACAATAGAACAATGCAATTAGCATCCACTAAAAGTACTCGAAAAAATAGTTGAGCAAGCCCTACCTAAAAACCATCGTCCTATTGAATAATATTACTTAGTAAATAGCAATAAAATTCTACATTTTTCTATTGCTCATAAATCAAGCATATAATATTTTAATATATAGACAACATTCAAATTTTACATGAACGTACACTTACTAACTCGATTGTAGATCTAAATTTCAACTAATACTTAGTAATATATGATCAATATTCTCAAAATTCTAGACGTAAAAATTAACATAATAAGAAATTAATAGGTAGGTAAAAATCTTTTTTTAGTAAAAATAAATATGTATTTTGATATATTTAAATATATATTTATTATTATATTTATAAATATATTTAAATATAATAAGAAAATAGGCTAAGATAACCCCCTAAATAACAAAATTCTAATATAACCCCCTCCCACTTTATTTTTATCACTTATTACCAAAAATACCCTTTTACATAAAATCTAATACTCTTTTAAAAATGTCAGAAATAATGAAAAATTAAAAAAAATAATAGAAGTAGAAATACAATACATTTTTGAATGTTTTTTTTACAATAAATGATATTTATTAAAAACAAATTTGAAGAGATACAAAAATCAAAACTAAATCTTAAGAAAATAGATGAATTTTGGGAATACTCATTCTCTAAAATAAGAAAATTATTTACAAGAAAATATATAACATATTATGGCATTAATAATAAAAAAAATGAGTATTATTATAACAGATACAAAAGGAAGGTTTAATATACCATTAATTAATAAAGAGACCATTATGAAAAAAAATATCAAAAATTCTTGAAAAAGATAGAGAAAAAATTGGATACATTCATTTAGGAGGAATACAAATTTTAATAAAAGCACATTTTAGGGAAGGAATAGACACACCAATTAAGTTAGCATTATTAGATAATAGAATAACTAACAGAAAATATGCTTTGTTAGGAATGATTAATGGAAAGTTAGGATATCAAAAATTAAAATTTACAACATATCCTTGATTTCTGTTAACATTCATGATAAAAATCTAAACTAAGTATTAAGCTTAGCGTATGACTTTGAAAGAGGAAACCTAATGAAAGATGGAAACCATCCATTTTCAATACATTATTTAGTAGGATATTCATTAACAAAAAATCATAATAGTTCAATATATAGACAAAATAAATTTATAAAAATAGATAAAATTTTCAAAGAAATATGACAAGTAATAAAGAAACCATAAATATTAATAGAATATGAAGTACCTGATGAATGAAATTTAGATATTTTTTTAAAGAAAAACCTCTTATACTAGTAAAAAGAGATAATATACAAAGAATTAGATTTATAAATACTCAAGTAGAAGTTAATAAAAGAAATAGAAGAACTAAAAGAAGAAATTGAAAAAGTAAAAGAACTAGTCTACACAATAAAATAATTATGGTAAAAGACAAACTATTAGAAATACAATTAGAAGAAAATGGTAGCTTAACAAGCGTATGTAGAAACCAAATATCTATAATTAAAGTTTTAATTCTTATAGCAGAAAAAATAGATACCACAAATGAAATAAATATTTAAAATATATAAGAATTAAAAGGAATACAGTTAGAGATGTATAAAGAAATTATAGAACTAAAAAGAGATGTTAATAACATACTAAGAGGAAATGGATTAAAATTCGATCCATTAAAAGGATTAAAAGAGGAACCTCTTAGGAGATCTGATACTTTAATACTCAATAATGATAAAAGAAAAGATGAAAAATCTAAAGAAATAATAACAATTTAATGGAATATAGAAAAAATCTAGAAGACCAATTCATGAATCTTGAGAATAAGGATATAGAAAAATTAATTAGTTTATTAACTTTAACAAATGAAGAATTAAAAAAATATTATGAAGAAAAATTTTATACAAATAAAGAAGAATGTATAATAGAGAACCTTACAAACAAAAATATTTTAAAAGAAGAAAATATAATATACTTGAAAAGAAAAATTATTGTCCATCATGAAAAAAATGTAGATGTTGGATATGTAATAAGGAAGGACATTATGCTAATGAATGTCTTAATAGACTTCAACATAAGAAAGAATTTAAAAAGGAATTTTTCCAAAAAGAAAAAATTTTAGAGGAAGATTTTAAAATGGAATTAGAACTAATAGAGGAATCAGATATAGATGATACATGTAGTATTTATCTATTAGAAGAAACTGAAGAGGAAATAACAGACTTAGAAACATCTGATTCTAACTCTGAATAATGGATGAAATATTAAGCATAACAAATCCAAATAGTACATATATAAAGATAGGATTAAAATTTAAAGGATATAAAAATTATCATTTACATGCATGTATTGACATATGTGTAAATATGTGTGTAGCTAGTAAATATGTATTTTCAGAAGAACTTTGGAAACAATCATCAAAAGAATTAGTAGTAAGAATTGTAAATAATACTACAATAAATCTAAATAAAGCGTTAAAAGATACAGATATATCAATAGGAGGAGAAATCTTTCACATACCTACAATTTATCAACAAGAAACTAGAGTTGACATTTTATTAGGAAATAACTTTTTAAACTTATATTAACCATTCACTCAATATTTAGACAAAATAAGCTTGACAACCCTAGATGGAGAAACAATTTATGTATCAAAAATTAGAAAAATATTAACTGTTTCATCACTAATTTTTATGTCACAACATAAAAAAAGAAAACGTGTTGAGGATATAGAAAAACAAAAACCATATTTAGAAAACATTTCTTGAGACATAGAGCTTACTAAAACCCTTTTATAAATGAAATACAAGAAGATAAAACTTTAACAGAAATAAAAAAATTATTAAAAACAGTATGCTCAGAAAATCTATTAGATCCAAATATAAATAGGTCTAATGAAATAGCAAATATAAAATTAAAAGACCCTTTAAAAGTCATAAGAGTTAAACCAATGATTTATACTCTAGAAGACGAAGAAGAATTTAAAAAAAATACAATAACTTTTGGAATTAAAAGTAATTATTTTCAGTAATTCACCACATTCTAGTCCATCATTTTTAGAAGAAAAAGAAACTGAGAAAAAAAGAAGAAAAAAGGTAATGGTAATAAATTTTAAAGCTTTAAATAAATAAACTATTGATGATGGTTATTTTATTCCAAAAAAGGAAGAATTATTATCACTCATTAAAAAAAAGAAATATTTTTTAAGTTTTGATTACAAAAGTAGATTTTGGCAAATAAGACTTGATGATGAATCACAAAAATTAACAGCATTTAGTTGCCTTCAAGGACAATTCCAATGAACAGTCGTTCTATTTGGACTTAAGCAAGCACTAGGTATTTTTCAAAGATACATGGACAATATTTTCAAGAAATATCACAATTTTTGTTATATTTATATAGATGATATTTTAATATTTAGTAATGAATTATCAAAACATTATTTAGACATTATTAATATTTTACAAGAGTGTAAAAAATTAGGGAATAGTATTAGCAGAAAAGAAAGCAGTTATTGCTCAACAAAAAAAAAATATTTAGGGTTAGAAATAAAAGTTGAAAAACATCATTTATCCCAATATTTTGAATAACATAACTAATTTTTCTAGTATAATTCAAGATAAAAATTAATTACAAAGATTTTTAGGATGTTTGACATATGTAGAAGCATATATAAAAAAATTAGCATAAATGAGAAAGTCATTACAATAAAGCTTAAAAAAGACTATGTTTGGCAATGGACTAATCAGGATACTAAATATATGGATAAAGTAAAAGCATAAGTAAAAGATTTACCAACTTTATACCATCCAAGACCAAATAATACAATGATAATAGAAACGGATGCTTCACATGAATATTGGGGAGTAGTATTAAAAGTAAAAGTTGATGACAAAGATGAATATGTTTATAGATTTACTTCAAGATCTTTTCAAGGCCTTGAATTAAATTATTATAGTAATGAAAAAGAATATCTAACTGTTAAGAAAGCTATAAATAAATTTGTAATATATGTTATAAGTTCAAAATTCATTGTTAGAACTAACAATAAAAATTTTGGACATTTTTTAATAACTAATATTGCAGGTGATTATAAACAAGGAAAACTTATTAAATGCAACAAGGGTTTAATCATTATAAATTTGATGAAGAACATTTTCCAAGAAGAAAAAATAATTTAGCAGATGCTTTAACTAGAAAATTAGCACCTCTAACTATGTTTTTTTTTTATAGGAATGAATCCTCTTGAAATAGAAATACAAATCAAAGAAAAGGAAATTATGATTCATGAAACAGAAATCAAATGCCTCAGAGAACAACTAGAGGTATTACAACTTAAAAAATATTTAAAAAATAGGCTAACTCTAGTTAATCTAAAATGGCCTAAAGAAAACTCAAAAGAAAAAGAAGTTGAAACTTCGACAGAAATTGAAAAGGAGAATAAAAATTCCAAAAATAGAAACTGAAGAAACTAATAGTAATAATATTCTAGAACTTAGTAAAAACCTATAAAAGAAAAAAGAAAAAATCAACTAGGCAGATGAAGCTAAAAAGGAATACTCAAAAAAAGTTTATGTAGTATATAATGGACTAAGACCAAGAATATATATTAATTGGCTAGAGGCAAGCAGAGCAATAATAGAGTCTAGTGAAATCCATAAATATTTTACCAATAGGATAGAAGCAGGAAGAAGTTATACTAATTATAAAGTTCCAAAACTACTAACACTAACAGAAATAACAAAAAATTATTCTCAAATAGTACAACAACCAACAATAGGAATCAGTAAATTAAAAAACCTTGAAAAAATCCAAAGACTAGTAATTTATAGAGAAACAACAAATAATTCTTCTGAAGAAAAAAGGGAAAGATATTTAAATTTAACAAAACAGCAATGGTTAAGCCTATATAATCTAGCAAGAAAAACTACTAAGGAACATATTGATGATATGAAATGTTATACTACAGAAAAAGATTTTACATCAGGTAGTAAATTCAACATTTTAGAGGGAGCTAATCCAGTATTTGTCTATAAGACATTTCATGCTGGATTAATAAAAAATATATATTCAAGAAATTAATTAAAGGAATTAATATATTTTCCTAAACATTTCAAAAAATCTATCAGAAATTTTAAAAAGAAAATCAGGGTTAAAGATAGGCCTATTTATTTAAGATGTTTCAGTTCATTAATGGATTGGAACTAAGAAACACTAGTAAGTCCTTATCATTTTATTAAACTTGGTATAACAAATAATAAAAGATCAGTTACTCGACCAAAATCTTTACCAGAAAAGGAATTTAATCCTAAGAAATTATGTATAGAAAGAGGATAGATGTTAAGTCAAATTTATCATGAAATAAGAAGAATTAATAACTCTTAAGAAATTAAGATTAATTACAATACAAGTAAAACTATTATTAATTCTCAAAGTAATATAGTTATCACTGAGGAAGATAGTGAAAAAGTAATGTCCTATGAAGCGGACTTCAATTGCAATGAGATTGAAGTAAGTGAGGAAACCAAAAAGGTATTTTGCTATTATTAAGAGCAACAATCAGAGAACCACAAATGCATCTACTGCCTCAGAGATAAGGAAGCCTGCATGGACACAAGCTCATCACACAGTTCGTTGGCAGAATAAATCATGTAGGACCACTCCAACAATTGGCGCCAACAGCGTCAATACTGTAGGCGTTAAACGCTAAACAGGAAAGTTAGGAATAGTACAATCCCACCATTGTAAAACAAGGAACCCTTATGTCTATAAAAGGGAACTCTCTGCAGCTAAGAGATTCACTACAAAAATCTAACACCTATCCACTTTTCTATTTTCATGTTTTAGCTATGTATCTAGCAATAAGTAAAAACTAATAACCCTTTCAAGGTTACTAGTTCTCTAGTTTGTATAAACTTTTTGTTTGATGAATAAAAGTCCATTTTAATCCAAACTATCACTCTTACCTTAGTAAGTTAAGTATGAATCTCAAAAGATCAGCAGGGTTAGAAGGATTAAAAACTTGGATCTAGAGTGAGGCTTAAGGCTTTGGAACTAGATGGACACAGCAAGGAAGCGAAAGTACGTAGTGGACCCATATTCAGAAATAGGTTAGTTTGCAAATAGAGACTAGTATACCTTGAATTTTCTTTAATATTATTGAAATCTTATTTATATTGTATGAAATTATAATTGATGAAAGATAAACACTATAGCATGAAAAGGAAATCTGAGACAAAACTTTATAGAAGTAAAAGTAAGAAGTATTTTAAAAATCAAGAAAATTTAAAAGATGCAATTTATTTTAAACAATCTCTTGTTTATTTTAAAACATCTATAAAAGATAACTTTGAACAAAGTACAAGAATATCTAAAATAATTGAAAATTTACAAGAATTAATTGATTATTTTTCTAAACAAGAAAAAAGAAATGATTTAGTCAAAGGACAAAACAAGGAACATCTAAATCTCGAAGCAAGCCTTGAACTAATAAAAATAGACATAGAAGAAAATAAGAAAATTTAAGGACTGAGTCGATAGATAGACCAAGAACTTAAAGAATATGAACTTGGAACTCAACATGAAAAATTATGACAATATAGAATATTTTGAAGGAAAATATATGGAATTACTAAAAGAATATTTTGATAATAAAGATTATGAAACATGTTTAAAAATTTTTAAAAGGTTTGATACCCTTTTAGATTATTATACATATTATACTTCTAGTATACTATAACTAATAAACCATCTGGTAGGAAAAATATTAACAAATTATTTTACACAGAAATTTGTACAAGTAAATGAAGAAGAATTTGATAACCTAATCTTTGAATTTTATTTATGTAAGGAAAAAATTGAAAGATAAGCTAACTAAAGCTTAAAATTAAAATTCAGCGGTAAAAATTGGTATCAGAGCCTTAAACATAAACAAATTTAATAAAAAAGCTTTAAATAGAATGTTTAAAATAAAATATAATTAACCAAACTCAAATAGGAAAGTAAATTATTTAAAATATTATAAAAAAGAAACAATAAAATTAATATTACAAATTAAATAAATAACCAAAGGATTATCCAAGAAAATAACAGAGTTAATACTTTACATTAGAACAAAGAACTAACTTGATTACACCATAAGTAATAAAAATGCTTACACAAGCACAAATTTCTAATCTAAATGAATTAATTAATCTAGTTTGAAATATTGAAAATAAAAAAAAAATTTAAGAAAGATTTTACAAAAATATTTTTAGCATGTATAGAGATAAAAATGAACAACATAATTTTATCACAAGAACAAATAGAAATTTTAAAAGAAAAATTAAAACATTTAGAAAAAGCAAAAACAAAAGAAAATTTTATAGAAGAATTTAAAGTCTTTTTAGACATGATCTTAAAACAATTAAAAGAAATTCTTTAAAGATATCAAAATAAATCATTATGTAAACCTTACAGAATTGATAAAAAGTCTGTAAACCTTACAGATCAGAACAAAAATGGAAAAAATATGCATAAAGGGCAAAATCGTAAAAATAATAAGCAAGGTGTCACCACATATTGAAAATATGTAAAAGGGTCTACTATAATAAATAACCCAATATAATATTATCAAAGAATTATAATGTATTTAGTAAAAGAAAAAAAAATAATTTTCATAATAAAATATATTATTGATAATATTTTATTTGATTACAACAGTGAACTTAACTAAAAATTTATTATTAATAATATTTTTCATAATAATATTAAATTTGAATCTTAAATATGATTAAATAGTTCAAACAATTTTTTAAAAATATAACAAATCATCTTTTTAAAAATTAAATAAATATATATATCAATTATAATAAATTATTTATAGGAAATATATATATATATATATATATATATATATGTAGTCTATCATAAAATAAAAGAGTTTGATTTGAAATCTTTCATAATTTGTTGGCTTTTCAATATAATGTGATATTTTTTCAGAATTAGTTGGTTTTTCAATATGATGTGATATCTAAAATTATTGAAAATAATATTATAATATAAATATATATAGATATATTTATATATAACTTAACAACTTAACAAATTTAAAAGAAAAATAAAACATAAATATTATTAATTTATCATACCCAATTAAGTAGATCAAGGAATAAAAAAATCTTGTAGATTTAAATGAAAAATAAGACTTGAGTTTAATTATAAAGAATAAAATCATAAATCTTGAACAAATAATTGTGTTAATAACGTGTTACAAAATTAAACAAAATGAGAGAAGAAAAATAGGGAGACACAAATAAAATAAATAATTCTCATTAATTGTTGTTTTATAACCTAAAGACTCTATTTATAGGATTTACGATATATAATATAAATTTTGAATCTAAAATATGATAAAGATTAATCACTAATTAAATACAGTTTATGATACAATATTTATTTAAAATTTTAAATAAAAATTAAAATAAACTTAATTATAAAAAATATAATATTATATTTAAAATTTAAAATTTAACTTATAATAATTATTACATATTTTAAAAATAATGAATAATTTTTTAGGAGATTAGAAAAAAAAAAAAAAAAAAAACCTAACCCATGATTGTGATTAATGAGTAATTATACATGTACCGGTAGGGCTATCCCAACATATGAATTTGTTATTGGTTGTCAAGCACGGGTCTCAAAAACAAATTATGTGGGTCTCATAGGAATAAATCAAACATGTTTTATTTTTAAATAGAACGGGTGATTCGGAAGGTTGACAAGCTTTATGAAATTGGTTACTTAGATCTAATAATTTTTATTTATGATAGTTTAATCTATTAATTTAAAAAAAAAAATATAGCACATACTTAAATTATTAATTTTTAAGTTTTTCTTTATTTTTTTATTTTTTTTATTTTATTTTATAAAAGTTCTTCAATAATTATTAGTGATAAAACCTTTTTTTAAATGCAGTTAAAAAAATTAAAATATTTTTTTAATAAAACCTAAAATTTAACTATTTAGACTAAATTTTTATTTTTTAAAAGATGATAAAATAATCTATCATTAAAAAAAATACTAAACTTTAAATGCTCTAAAATTTTAAATGAGAATGAAGTGGGAATATAAACAGTTTTACTTTAGTAGTAATAATAATAATATTTTATTGCAAGCTTAACAGGAGTGTAGAACATTTTTAAGTCAGTTTATTTATATAAACAGAATATTTTAATCACATAATTTATTACTTAGTTTTTAAAATTAAAACATTTTAATTACATAAATTATATGACTAAAATATCTAATTTTAAAAAATAAATTACTTATATATCATGCATAAATTATATGATTAAAATATATAAATAATATAAATAAAATAACTTCTAAAATAATTAAATACCAGAGATAACCATACTTTCAAAAGCCTCAACTAGGGTCAAAGTCTGATTTGGGTCCATTTTTAACTTTAATCAAAATATTATTTTATCTAATACTACTTTACCATAGGATCCGTAAAACCATAATGACATCCTGATGATTGGTTGCCTAACGCCACTTCCAGCTTGCGAGGAAAAATCAAGAAATTTGTTTGGAAAAATTATAAAAATAACACTCTTAAAACATATAATAATAAAATTAACATTACAATAATAATAAAAGTTTAATTTTAAATGTGTAATATTGAACGTGTAAGGCCTAAATTATCGTCGTTCATTTTAATGATTGCGAAAATATAAATTTGAATACAAAATGTGTTATTTTTGTTATTATAAGTTTTGAGATATGTAATTTTTATTGTTTTTCCCATTTTTTTAATAGAAAAAAAAAAAAAAACTCCTCAGAGAGAGACGAAGTAACTCCCGCTAATCTCTATTCACCCGGATCAATGCCTTATTTTTGAAAGTATTAATAGTAATTAACACTTGTGGTTGTCGTAGGGATATTTATATACAATTACAGTTTTTTTATCCCTTAAATCTATAATCTCGTGCATTTAACCCAATTACTACTGCCGGAGAAGAACAATCAAGAAATTGAGGGTGTATTTATTATCAAGCAAAAAAAAAAAAAAAGAGATTAATTCATTCTTATTTTCTTGTTTGTTTTTTAAACATAAAATAAAAATCATACAAATTGATTCCCATTGATTATTTTTATAATCTTCCTTGGTATTTTCCCAAATTTATAACATTCACTTGCAATTATCTAATATTTTCTTTATTTTGTATTTATTATTATTAGTTTTTAAAAAATATTTAAATTAATTAATATTTTTATTCAAATTTCTTACCATTTTTCTCTTTAATCTAATTCATATTTATTTTTATGTCAATTAATTTTTATTAAGAATTAATAAACGCAATCTAAAATCATCCATAACGTGCTTATCACTTTACTGAAGCCTGAAGCACTGATTATTTTAATTTGCTATTTGTTTTAATTCCCTAAGATGCTATAAATCACAAGCCCATCTATCGCTGTCATTAACAAAGGTTCAACCCTTAAACGAATAGCATTTGAATTTATTTTTTTATTTTTTTTATATATCACTAAGCTACAGGCTATTGACAAATAGCATTTAAAATTAAAATCCGTTTAAATCTGCATTTCCTTTTCTTTTCTTTCTTTTTTTTTTATTAAAAATGATTTTAAATAACTTAAAAATATTTTCAATAATGTTTGACAATCTCTATAAATTTTTTTTAAAGCATTATTTATTCTTTTTAAAAAAATAAATAATTATTTTTTTAAGATAAATAATTTAATATGCATACTTATCTCTTAATTATTGAATAGCCACTTTAAACCACTATTAATTTTATGTCAAAAATCTTAATTTTTATCTCTAAATTACTTTTAGCCAAACCACTTCTCTTAAACAATTAGAATTAGAAAAGAACATTCATAAAAGCATTTAATGATTTAATCTAACTAAAACATTAGGTAGAATTTCTTTTAGGAAAAAGTTTTATTATTATTATGTGATAATAGGTACTTAATTTTATAATTTATAGTGAGGTACTTTTAATCTTATTATTTATAAAAATTAAAAAATTTTGTATAAAAAATGTACTTAATCTTATAACAAAAATGCATTAATTTCAATAATTATAAAATTTTAAATACGTACTTTTAATAATTATCCATTTCATGTTAAAACTAACTTAAGAGCCCATTTCAAAGTATTTAGTAGTAGTTTCAAGAAAAATTGCTTGGTTCAAAATGATTTAAAAAAAGCATTACAGTAAATGACATAAAATTACTAAAAATAATTTAGAGCAACATTTTAATAAGAGTGACAATTCATGCATGTTTCTAACATTCATGTTTTCGATTCAAATTCAAGTACTTTATAATTTCATTAAAAATTAAGTTACTTTTAGTCATTTTATGTATTTATAAAAATAAAAAATATATATATTTTATAAGCTCAAAAAAGTTAATAATTAATTTTAATTAAAAAATAATTTGTGTTTTGTATTCTAAGTTGTAACCCAAATTGCCATCCCACATTTTAGTAATTAATTTAAAAAATTAACAATCATTATAAATTACTAATTACTTTCTTTTCAAAAAAAAAACACACATAATATTTTTTAAAATTTTGAAGACAAACATTTTTCAAAGTTCTTTAGGCTATTTTAAATCACTTTAACCATAGAGAAACGAAAAAAAAAAAAAAAAATTATAAACTAACCTTAAAATCGCCAAATAATGGAAAGTGGCATAAATATAATCTTACAGTCTGAAAAGGCATGTTTACTTGACAAGTTAACAAGAAAATAACAAAGATAATAAGATAATGCTCGTATAAGATACAGGCAAGTATAGAGACAATAGCAAAAATAGGTAAGCCTAGGCACAGTCACATATGCACACCAAATACATACAGTACTATCTTTATTACTTTCAAACTATTATTCATTCTGTTATAAGACCACAAGGAACTGCCAGATTTTAAGCCGCGGCATCAACAGCATGATTGCCGACTTCCTTCTGCAGAACAGATTTGACGTACTCTTGCCTGCATAAAAAGGATAATTATATGAGACACATAAAGCCCAATTGATCGTCGCACCGGTCATAACTCATACGCAGGTAAATGGAGAACCATACCTTGCAGGAAGATGGTCGTGGGGACGATTATAAGGAGTCCAAATTGGATCCCCAACAAAAAGACGCATTGCCTGAACAGAATATAGTACGAGTTTCTCAAGACGTTTTTAAAATAATAAATTGAGTTGTGAATTTCTATCGAAATATTGAAAACAAATCAGCCTTTGACATTTCATTTTATGCGCTACAAATTTACAAAATGTCCAGACAATGTAAATATAGCTTTAGAAAGTGCAAGAAAAAGTAGGACAGCTTAATTCAAAGATGAAATACAAATAAGCTTGTGTTACATCATGAGTTTGTCAAATGGAATATAAACAACTCAAAAAATAAAATTAGAACATATTTGATAAAGATTTTTTTTTTCTTTTTCAAGTCATTTTTCTTGAAAGTCATTAACTATGAAATTTTTATCAAATACATTATTAATCATTTTTACAAAAGAAATCATAAAACTAATTACTTAATCATAAATCAAGAATCATAATATAGATTCGCTATCAAACATGACCTTCAATACTCCATTTGGGTAAAAGTAAACTCTAAACATTGGTTATCATCAGTAACATAGTTAATGAAGAGTCCACTGCCACTCCATACACATGCTGCTCCAAATTTTTGAGTCAGCAGTATTGCCAAGTATAATGAGTATGCTGTGAATTTTTTTTACCTCTTATTGAATGACAACGGAAATATAGAGTACCTCTTATTCAATGATACAGGGAATATAGAGAAATGGGGTTCAACTATCCATCTTAGTGCATATATTTTCAGAAGGTTTGTGCACATGCATGAGGTACCAGAATTTGTTATATTGCTCACTCGTGTAAACTAAAACTACCTTGATATAGTTGTCGGTGTCCAATGTAAAGCGGTGATAACATCCAGCTGGCAAAACAATCATTCCTCCCTTCTTCAACCATATACGAATCCAGCGATCATTGTGATCCCTTACATCAAAATAACCTTCAACAAAAAGAAAACACAATCAACAACATTAAAAGGTTAAATGATAAATGGAAGCACCAAACAGACCAAACATGATTAATCCTACCACTTCCTGCTACACAGTAACGAATCTCCTCATCAGTGTGAAGATGTTCCTCAAAAAAATTCTTTATCTTCTCTTCATAATTTGGCAGCTTCTCTGGGCAAACCTCACAGAAGTCCTAAATAAATAAATAAAAAGTGCTATTCAATAAATCTTAAGGCACAGCCATGAAGATTTTTTTTTATCAAGTTTCAAGATACTCAACATCAAAGAAGGTACTTAAGGCGGCGAGTATTTCAGGCGTTTTAAAGTAACATTTAAAGAAGATGAACATTTGGGACATATCATTAGGACAAGTTTTCAGAATTCAACATTTCTTTTTCCAAACTGGATACCAGCAAACTACGTCTGTTCAACATCAAAGAATGTCTTAGTCCTGTTGTTTAAGCCTTACTTCAGAGCAAATCAACTAAATAGGCTAGGGGGAAGACGTACTTTTAATAAAGGAAACTATGCGGACCTCCCTTTGAAGTTCGCTAACACATATATAACTAAAAGTTAGTCAACATATTAAGGTTAGGCCCAGTGCATTAAAATTTATCCCATAATATGGTAAACAACAACATATAACAGTGAAATAATTTCTAATAATCAGCAGGAAAATTCTTAGTTAATCAATTCAAAGTGCAACTAAACAATGGCCAAGCATTCCACAGGCTTGGGGACTCTCCTAGTGAGCAAAGCTCAATACAAAATTCTCGATACTCTCTCCCACCTACCATGCTTCATTTATTCTATTTCTGACTCTCTCTGTAACATAATTCCAAAACAGATTTCTCTAACAAACTCACACTAAGCAAAACCCATCATTGCAGCCCAAAATTACACATCAGCACATAATGGAGAAATATCTTATTTGCTCTTTTGCCTACCATAAGTAAAACGAACTAGAGGTCTATCATTACCCCCGCCCAAACCTTCACCTTGTTCTCAAAGTGAAAATCAGGAAACTGGTTTTGTGCCATGTAAAAATCTTCCCAAATTGCTTCAAATTCCGGTAGTGACTTCCATTTAAGTAATACTTCAACATTGTTAGATATGTATATATTAATTGTGATTAGCTGTATATTAGGTATATATATATTTAGTTTAATTATAGGGATCCTATTTAATAACTTTCCTAAGTTAGAACCTAAGTTTTGTATATATATATGTGTATTACCTTTCAATGGAATAACAAGAAATTATTCAATTCAATCTTGAATAACATGGTATCAGAGCATTAGGGTCACAAAATTGGAATTTTTTCGTCCAAATTAGAGTTTGGTTTTGGGTAACACGAATCAGGTGTTAGTGTATTTTTGGGACCCAAGTTGGAACACTTTTTTCGAGTCAACATTTATTCTCACCGCCGGCACAGGGAGGAAGCCCAGCCGCCGATCAGCAAAACCCCAGAATCCGGCGACCAGACGAGCCGCAAGTGGCCCCCACGCGCCACCGCGAGTTTCTGCGTTCTTTCCACGCGTCGGCCATTTACCTCACCGCCGGCACAGGGAGGAAGCCCAGCCACCGATCGGCAAAACCCCAGAATCCGGTGACCAGACGAGCCGCGAGTGGCCCCCACGCGCCACCGCGAGTTTTCGCGTTCTTCCCACGCGTCGGCGCGTGAAGGCGCGTTTCTGCCTGAAATTTTCTCCGGTCGACCTCGAGCGGCTCGCCGGCGTTCCCTTGTGTGATCTGTGGTGGTTCGGCACTCATTGGTTCAGGTTTGGGTTCTTCCAATTCGGATTTTGGCCAATTTTGCGTTCTTGTTCGCTACATTTTCTGTTCGCTGCTTTGTTGGATTTTGTTTGTTCGCTTGTCCGCTATCTTGTTGTTTGTAGGAGTTATGACTGAAAAGAAATCTAGTGTTGTGACGGATATGGTGCCTGTAATGTCTAAAATCACGGACCATAAGCTCAATGGCTAGAATTATTTGGATTGGAGCAAGACCATTCGACTTTATTTGAGGAGTATTGATAAAGATAATCATTTGACTGACGATCCTCCTAACGATGATTCAAAGCAGACATGGCTTCGAGAAGATGCTCGTTTATTTCTGCAGATTCGAAACTCTATTGAGAGCGAGGTAATTGGCTTGATCAATCATTGTGAATTTGTTAAGGAATTGGTGGATTATTTGGATTTCTTATATTCTGGTAAAGGAAACCTTTCTCGCATGTATGAGGTATGCAAGGCATTTTACTGTGCAGACAAGCAAGATCAGTCTCTTACGAGTTATTTTATGGAATTTAAGAAGACTTATGAGGAGCTCAATAGTTTGATGCCTTTTAGTTCTGATGTGAAGGTTCAGCAACGCCAACGAGAGCAAATGGCTGTCATGAGTTTTCTTGCTGGTCTTCCCTCCGACTTTGAGACTGCTAAGTCACAGGTTCTTTCTGGTTCTGAGATCTCCTCTTTACAAGAAGTGTTTAGTCGAGTACTTCGTACAGAAGGCACTCCACTTGCTCAATTAAATGGTGCTTTGGTCAGCCGAAATAATAACTATGAGCCTGGAAGGTCAACCTATATGAGTGGAAACAAAGGAGGCGGCTCGCCAGGGTTTGAAACTCGACCACAAGATCCGAGAGGAATTATGTGTTACTATTGTCGCAAACCAGGACATACGAAACGTGACTGTAGAAAGCTTCAGTACAGAAATCAGAAAGTTCAATCGGCTCATATTGCATCCACCCATGATACCTCTGAAAAATTGGTTCTTATCTCTGCAGATGAGTTTATCAAATTCTCACAGTATCAAGAATCACTAAAGTCTTCATCACCTTCTATCACTGCTATTGCTGATTCAGGTAAACCAAATGCGTGTCTTCTTTCTTCATCTTCCAAATGGGTTATTGATTCTGGTGCCACAGATCACATGACAGGTAATTCTAGTCTCTTTTCTACTCTTCAGCCACACACTTCCACCTCTACTGTTACCTTAGCCGATGGGTCACCATCTCGTGTTCTTGGATCTGGCACAATCACTCCTACTTCTTTGCTTCCTCTGTCGTCTGTCTTACATTTACCTAACTTATCATTTAATTTGATTTCTGTAAGTCAACTTACTCGCAATCTTAACTGTTGTATCTCATTCTTTCCTACTCATTGCTTATTTCAGGATCTTATGACGAAGAAGATTATTGGTAAAGGACATGAATTTGGAGGCCTCTACATTCTTGACACACCAATACCGAAATCTGTTGCTTGCTCTGGTGTAACCTCTCCCTTCGAGGCACATTGTAGACTGGGTCATCCATCTCTTCCTTTACTCAAGAAGCTTTGTCCTCAGTTTAGTAAGGTGTCTTCATTAGATTGTGAGTCTTGTCAGTTTGCAAAACATCGTCTTAGTTCGAGTCCAAGAGTTAATAAACGTGCTAGTGTTCCTTTTGAATTAGTTCATTCTGATGTTTGGGGTCCTTGCCCTATTTTGTCTAAACCTGGATTTAAGTATTTTGTTACTTTTGTGGATGATTATTCTCGTGTAACTTGGTTATATTTAATGAAGAGTCGTTCTGAGTTGTTTTCTATTTTTTGTGCATTTTGTGCTGAGATTAAAACTCAATTTAATGTTTCAATTCGTACTTTGCGAAGTGATAATGCTAAAGAATATACATCTGCTTTGTTTCAATCTTATATGGTTCAAAATGGCATGCTTCATGAAACTTCTTGTGTTGATACTCCATCTCAAAATGGAGTGGCTGAACGTAAGAACAGACATCTTCTTGAAACTGCACGTGCCTTGTTATTTCAAATGAATGTTTCTAAACCTTTTTGGGCTGATGCAGTTTCAACAGCATGTTTTCTTATTAATCGCATACCCTCATCTGTTCTTCATGGTGAGATTCCTTACAACATCCTGTTTCCTAATAAGTCACTATTTTCGGTTGACCCTAAGATATTTGGTAGCACCTGTTTTGTTCGGGATGTTCGTCCGCATGTTACTAAATTAGATCCCAAGTCTTTGAAGTGTATCTTCCTTGGTTATTCTCGTCTTCAAAAAGGTTATAGATGTTATTGTCCTAGTCTTAACAAATATCTTGTCTCAATTGATGTTACTTTCATGGAAGACACACCCTATTTTCCGTCTTCTTTGCCTTCCGCACGTCAGGGGGAGGATGATAATTTGTTAGTCTATTCTATCACTTCATTTGAACCTGTCTCGGATCCAGCTTCTGTCAAGCCTCCCATTATTCACGTCTACTCCAGACATAGACCTTCTGATTCATGTCCTGCACCTGCTCCTTCGTCTTCAGATCCAGTTATGAGCGATGATCTTCCTATTGCGTTACGCAAAGGTAAACGTCAATGTACTTATCCTATTTCCTCTTTTGTTTCTTATAACTGCTTGTCATCTTCCTCTTGCTCTTTTATTGCCTCTCTTGATTCTATTTCTAGCCCTAAAACTGTTCACGAAGCCATATCTCACCCTGATTGGCATCATGCAATGATAGAGGAAATGAATGCTTTAGATGACAATGGTACTTGGGACTTGGTTGATTTACCTTCGAGAAAACGAGCTATAGGATGCAAATGGGTGTTCACAGTTAAGGTTAATCCGGATGGATCAGTTGCTCGATTAAAGGCCCGTCTTGTTGCTAAAGGATATGCTCAAACCTATGGAGTGGACTATTCTGACACTTTCTCTCCTGTTGCTAAATTGACTTCTGTTCGGTTGTTTATTTCTATGGCAGCTACTCATAATTGGCCTTTGCATCAACTAGATATCAAGAACGCTTTTCTTCATGGTGATCTTCAAGAGGAGGTGTATATGGAGCAACCTCCTGGTTTTGTTGCTCAGGGGGAGTCTGGGCGAGTTTGTCGTCTCCGCAAATCTCTGTATGGTTTGAAACAGAGTCCTCGTGCTTGGTTTGGAAAATTTAGTCAAGCTATAGAAACGTTTGGTATGATGAAAAGCAAGTCTGATCATTCTGTGTTCTACAAACAATCAGAAGCTGGTATCATTCTTTTAGTTGTGTATGTGGATGACATTATTATTACTGGAAGTGATAGTACGGGAATTTTATCTCTTAAGTCTTTCTTGCATACTCAATTTCACACGAAAGATTTGGGAATGCTAAAGTATTTCTTGGGTGCTGAAGTCACAAGGAGTAAAAAAGGTATCTTTCTATCTCAGAGAAAATATGTTCTTGACTTATTAACTGAGACAGGAAAATTAGGAGCAAAGCCTTGTAGTGCTCCAATGAATCCGAACATCCACCTTACAGGAGATGAGCAACTATTTAAAGATGCTGAGAGATATCGAAGGTTGGTTGGAAAGCTGAATTACCTTACCGTGACTCATCCAGACATTGCATATTCAGTCAGTGTTGTTAGTCAATTTATGTCATCTCCAACAGTTCACCATTGGGCAGCGTTAGAGCAAATTTTGTGTTACTTGAAAGGAGCACCTGGACGTGGTATCTTGTATATAAATCATGGGCACACTCATATTGAATGCTTTTCAGATGCAGATTGGGCAGGTTCCAAAATGGATAGAAGATCCACATCAGGCTATTGTATTTTTGTTGGAGGAAATTTGGTCTCATGGAAGAGTAAGAAGCAGAATGTGGTGTCACGATCGAGTGCAGAGTCAGAATATAGAGCTATGGCACAGTCTACGTGTGAGATAATGTGGATATACCAGCTTTTGAATGAAGTAGGTCTTAAAACTTCAGTACCAGCAAGATTGTGGTGTGATAACCAAGCTGCTCTTCATATTGCTTCTAATCCTGTATTTCATGAGCGAACTAAACACATTGAAATTGATTGTCATTTCGTCCGCGAGAAAATTCAACAAGGTTTAATTTCTACAGGATATGTGAAGACTGGAGAACAACTAGGAGATATCTTCACGAAAGCTTTAAATGGGGTTCGGGTTGATTATCTTTGTAACAAGTTAGGCATGATTAATATCTATGCTCCAACTTGAGGGGAGAGTGTTAGATATGTATATATTAATTGTGATTAGCTGTATATTAGGTATATATATATTTAGTTTAATTATAGGGATCCTATTTAATAACTTTCCTAAGTTAGAACCTAAGTTTTGTATATATATATGTGTATTACCTTTCAATGGAATAACAAGAAATTATTCAATTCAATCTTGAATAACAAACATCACCAAGTAGGCCTTGAGCCTTAGGACGAATGCCCAATAAAAATTCCGAATCCACCCCTAATTCAAGTTTAGAAGTCAATTATGGTAGTAACAGAGGAGAGGAATTAGTGACCCCAATGCGCTGGAGGGTCTTATAAGGGCCATAGAAGCGAGCAGCTAACTTATCATATTTGCGTTGAGCTATGGAGCGTTACCGATAAGGCTGCAACTTTAAGAACACAAAATCGCCTACAACAAACTCTTCGGGATGTCTTTTTCTATCCGTTTGCTATTTCATCTTCTGTTAAGCTCGAAGTAAATGCATCTGTAAATCATCTAAATTGGCATCTCAATCCTCTAATAAGTTATCAACTAAGGACACCAAGGCGGTGCCTCGCTCATAGCAAAGTAGTAGATGAGGGAGATCACGACCATACAAGGCACGAAAAGGAGTACACTGTGCAGAAGAAGGAAAAGAAGTGTTGTACTAGTACTCTACCCATGCCAACCATTTAGCCCAAGTACGAGACTTCTCGGAAACAAAACAACGCAAATAAGTCTCAAGGCATCGATTGACCACCTTTGTCTACCCATCAGATTGAGGATGGTATGTTGTACTACGCTTAAGAGTGGCACCCTGTAACTTGAAATACTCATCCAAAAATGGTTCAAGAATACTCAATCGCGATTGGAAATGATGGATTGAAGAATGCCATGAAGCCGGACGACTTCCTTGAGAAAAATGCCAGCAACGAACACAACCATAAAAGGGTGCTTCAAGCCTATGAAATGAGCATACTTGCTTAATCGATCCACCATGACCAATATAGTGTCCACCCCTCAGAACGAGGCAATCCCTCAATGAAATCAATTGTGACCTCATCCCAAACTTGAGCTGGCAAAGGAATGAGTTGAAGCAACCCGACTGTGGATGTAGCTTGATACTTGCTTTGTTGACATACAAAGCAATTTTGCACAAATTTCATGACATCAGTGTTAGAAGTAATATCATCTCACAACTTTCGTAGAAAGTCATCCTCAGCTAGTTCAACTCATAGGATATCCCATTGGTGCCATTGGGGAACTTGTAAGGTGGAGCAGTCCACCTGTACTGAAATGTGTGAAATGTGAGAAAAGCACCAGCCACCTTGTTACTTGTGCCACTTTGATACTGAATATCAAAGTCATACCCCATAAGTTTAGTAATCCATTTCTGGTACTCCACCCCCACAATTCGTTGTTGTAATAAGAACTTCAAACTTTGTTGATCAGTCCTAACTAGAAAACGCCTACCAAGCAAATAAGGTCTCCATTTCACTATTGCAAACACTATAGCCATCAATTCCTTCTCATATATGGATTTCAAACGAGCTTGAGGTCCAAGTGTATGGCTAAAGAAAGCTATAGGTCGCTAACCTTGGAGGAGCACTGCCCCTAAGCCAAACTCGGAGGCATTTGTCTCAACAATAAAAGGTTGGGAAAAATCTAGCATTGCTAACATAGGTACAACAGTCATAGCGATCTTCAATTCCTCAAAGGCCTTCTCAGCCTCATCATTCCACCTAAATCTATCTTTTTTTAACTGCTCAGTGAGAGGCAAAGCAATTCTGGAATACCTTGCAACAAATTTTCTATAATAGCCTGTTAAGCCCAAAAAACTTCGTAACTCTCTCAGATTGGTGGGTGGTGACCAGGAAATCATGGCTTGAATTTTACTAGGATCAGCTGCAACTCTTCCTCCTCCAGAGATAATATGGCCAAGGTAGGCAATTTGAGTCTTGTCAAACTCACATTTCTTTCAATTAGCATATAATTTGTTCTTTAGTAGCACATTCAATACTAACGCCAAATGCTTTTAATGGTCCTCCTCAGTCGCACTGTAAATAAGATTGTCATAAAAAAAAACAAAACAAATTTTCTAAACAGAGGATGAAACACCTTATTCATTAGGGATTGGAAGGTTGCTGGAGCGTTAGTGAGACCAAAAGGCATCACCAAGAACTCGTAATAGCCATCATGTGTTCTGAAAGCTATCTTAGATACATCATCCTCCTTGACCCGAATCTGATGGTAACCGAATTTTAAATCCAACTTGGAAAAAATCCTTGCTCCGTTTAATTCATCAAAGAGTTCATCAATAATGGGAATTGGAAACTTATCCAATATGGTTGCCTTGTTCAAAGCCCTATAATCCACACAAAAACGCCAAGAGCCATCTTTTTTCTTCATTAACAGAACAAGACTAGAATAGGGGCTATTACTGACTCGTATAATGCCAGCAGCAAGCATTTCTCTGATTAGTTGTTCAATCTCATCCTTTTAAATGTGGAGATAACGATAAGGGCATACACTTATCAAAAGGTGACCCTCTTAAGGAACAATAGAGTGCTCACGGCCTCGAATTGGAGGTAAACCTGAGGGCAAATTAAAAACAATCTCATGCTCAGCTAAAGTCTAGTGCAAAAAATATGGTACCTGTTCGCTACGTTCACTAGGACGATCCATTTGGTTAAGCTCAACCAAAATTCTAGAGCCCTCATGTTTAATAGTTCTCAGCATAGCTTTCAGCGATACCAATGTTCTTCTAAGGGATAGGTCCCCACGTAAAGTTATTGTTCCACTTCCCATTCTGAATTTCATTACTTGTGTTTTCCAATTTGTTTGAGTTACACCCAAAGTTTCCAACCATTGAATTCCAAGTATTACATCCGAGCTCCCCAACCCAACAGGTAAAAAATCATCAACAATATCAATTCCTTGCAAGTGTAGAGTCACACCTTGACAAATTCCTTCGCCATGCACTAGCTTTCCAGTTCCCATAGTCACACCGTAAGCCTCTATTTTTGAAATTGGAAGTTGTAGTCGTTTGACCAATTCCATAAAAATGAAATTATGGATAGCTCCAAATAGGGGTGACAATTTTTGACACGATCCGATAATATGAACCGAACACGACACGAATTTTTTTTTAGTAAGAATTAATCAATAATTTTTTCATGTTTTTAAAAGTTTTGTTATTTCTTACTATTATAAATAGACAACACGAAGAAAAAGCTGAGTAAATTTTTTTATGTGTCAACTAACACGAATAACACGAACTGAATCCGGTGCCGATACGAATAACACGACATGGACAAGGCTAACATGACATGATTGCCACCCCTAGCTCCAAGGTATATTAATGTAACAACCTCTTGATTACCAATAACCCCCTTTAATTTAATTGTTTTAGGAGTAGTCAAACCTACCACGGAATTGAGGGAAACCACAGCCAAATTATTGATCACGACAGTTTCCAACTCATCAAGCCGATCACCTTCCTCCAGTTTTCCATTGTCTGCATCATGGGTCAATAGTACATTCATCTCCTTCTTCACATAACGATGCTTAGGCCCCTATTTAGCATCACACCAGAAACAAAGTCCATGCTCACACTTACTTTGGAGTTTCGAGTCCTTGAGTTGCCTAACCTCATCGTAAGGTTTAGTCATGGCAGCGCCACCTCCTACCGGTGGTCGGAATCTGCCTGACGTCACCTGGGCTGTACGCAAACCCCACGCATCGCAAAAGTTCGAGGAACCTCCAATGGCTCTGTGCTAACTCGTGAATAGTAACTTCCCTTCTATCCGTTGGACCAATTCCATAGCCCGACCCATATTGCTTGGGCCCATAATTCTCACCTCAACCCTGATATACAGTTTTAATCCATTGATGAAATTTCCCAAAGCAAACTCTTCGAAAACATTATCCAGAGGCGCTGAAAATTCACTAAACCTTTGCTGGTATTCACGAACACTTCCTTCTTGTTTTAGAGCTAGCCGTTGTTCGTGAAAACAGCCAGCTTGAGTGGAACGGAATTGTTTCAATAATAACTTCATCTCTTCCCATAAAACAATAAAACGTTTCTTGTTTTTCCATTGAAACCATAACAAAGCATTTCCCTCAAAACTAATGATAGCCACTTCCAGCTTTTCTTCATTTGTGAGTTTATGAAGAGTGAAATACCATTCTGCCTTTAGGATCCACCCATCTGGGTTCGTACCATTGAAAATCGGTACCTCTAATTTTCTAAAACAAAAATCCTGGCGTGAACCTCCTCCTGAAAAAAAAAAAGTAGCGCCACTAGCTCCTTGTGATTCTCCTACCATCGGACTGAGTACCACAGCTTCCTTCGCTTTTCCAACTGACAACAAAGCAATACGAGCTGATTCTTTTTGAAGTTTGATGAGAATATCCATTTGTTTATTCATATTCTATAACTCTTCTTTCAAATTTCTCACTTCTTGGTGAAGCTCATCTTGAATAACTCCTACCACCTCTTCAATAGCATCCATGCATTGAGCAACATTTTTGGCTACCATTTTCTTAGGCTAATGCTCTGATACCAAATGGTAGACAACGAAAAATAACAGTGAAGTAATTTCTAATAATCAACAAGAAAATTCTTAATTAATCAATTCAAAGTGTAACTAAACAATGGCCAAGCATTCGAAAGGCTGGGGACTCTCCTAGTGAGCAAAGCTCAATACAAAATTCCCGATACCTTCTCCTACCTACCATGCTCCATTTATTCTATTTTTGACTCTCTATAACAGAATTCCAAAACAGATTTCTCTAACAAACTCACACTGAGCAAAACCCATCTTTGCAACCCAAAATTACACATCAGCACATAATGGAGAAATATCTGATTTTCCCATTCGCCTAGCATAAGTAAAACGAACTAGAGGTCTGTCATAATATGCCTATTATCAACTTCAATAAGAGAATATAAAAATGAGCTTAACAATTTACTAGTGGCAATAATTTTCACATGAAAAGTAGATTTTTTCTTTCGAAAAAAAAAAGTGGAAAATGTAATGGTGTGGAAAGAATGAACGTAATAAAATAAAAATCTTTCCTTCCAAATTTGCTAACTAAAATTCCCATTGTTTCACCATCAATCAACAGTAGATGCTTTCTCATAGATTGTTTTCTACATATTCAAAAATTAACATTGACTCAACACACAAATTAACAAGACAATAAAAATAAAATCAATCATAAGTCTAGCTGTAATGACATATGATGATTTTCTAAGTCAAAATCTGGGTTACACAAGCCAGACGTTCATTGCTCATTAGGAATACATTAAAATACAAACATTAATAAACCACAAGGTATTATCTATTGACATAAAAGAGAAACAAAATAAACAAGAAAATAGATGGCTGGTTTGACAAACCATGTAGGAGTATCCACGTTCCTCACGGATCTTCTTCAGCTCCTCATCTGTTTCATAGTTGTCAGCATTCAGCCTCCAGCTCAAGACTCCAAGTTCTACAGCATTAAAATAATTTTTAAGAAAATCAAATACTAAAATCAATAATCCCATAAAACTAATAGCTTCTCCAAAAATGCTCACCATTAAGTTGGTCTAGTGACAGGAATTCCTTCGGCTCCCGGTGATGAGGAAGCCTTTGGTCTTCATCGCTGTCATCCATGTACCATGCTTGAATGACCTCCTCTTTGGCATCCTACAGATGTTACAAGTATGAGAAGACAACCCACTTCAAAATACTTCTTTTTTGCAAATTATGGCCTCGATTTCCCCAACCTCAAGATGGAAATAGAAATACAGCAAACTCAAAATAGAAATCGAGAAGTGATAGACAATAGCTAATCTGTGAATGCTAGAGTGCAGACAAGTGTTCATACAAGCCTTCAAAACTTTTGCAAGTAAAAGACTTAAAAGCCCACAGCATATTCAAGAATTAAATATGTAACAAGTAATGTCAAGTATGACTATTTATAAAACCAATAAATCTAAGCACGACTATTTTCTTGAAACTTAAATTTGTAAATTTTATATAGTATATAAACATGAGGCATTCACTCTTAGAGGGTTAACCTCCAAAAAAATTAAGTCTCATGTTATTTATAAACACTATACTAGTATCATTATTTAGCAGTGTAAGACATTTTTTATATTTTAATATTCTCCCTCAAAGTGTGAGTCATTTGGCCCACCATTGTATATTTTTAAACTATTTTATTATATTTTAATTTTAACGGATCACTTGTCTTTTTTTTTTTTTTTTTTTTGTAAGGCCTATATATATTTTTTTTGCGAGGAGACCCAATAGATTTTTTTTTTGCTTGGCCCTTTTCATCGATTGAAGCTCTAATACTATATAAAATAATTGAATATGACTATTTATGAGTTCATGGAGGACTCTAGATTAGAGATAGTGTCATTAGTCATAATTAAACATTCATGTATGGTATAGCAGGAGAATCACACATTAAGAGCATATATGCTAAGCTACTTTGAACTAATATCAATGTTTACAAAAACAAAAGACGAGTGAAACTGAATCATGATGATGATATTTAACCATTCAGTTGGTTAATATTATCAGAGTGAAACATGATACTGTTTACATAATACTGAAAAGATTACAGCCCTGCAATAAAAGACTACCAGACTTTTCTCTCTTTCTTTTTTTTTTTAATTTTAAGTATGGGTTATTTAAAGGGCACAAAGCTCAAATGCAAATCCAGTGAGATGTGTACCACAATCCACAGAAAGGACCCTACATACTTAGAGGACATAATGGACAAGAAAATAGTTAATGACCTAGATGGTTTATTTCAAACTAACATAAGTAACTTCAACTTAGACAATTTATCTAAATAGGAAAAGGCTTAGGAAAGCTGGTAGTTGACTAGTTGGTAAACTAGTCTTTCTACGTGCTAACAACATATAATTAATGTTTACACACCCATCATAATTTATTTAGGCCTATCTAATTTGAAGTATCAAATGTTTCCATAGTTTTTACGATCCTATATATCATTATAAGGATAAATTATTTATTACTCTTAAAGTAAGTGATAATGTGGTACTCCAAACCAATAAAATTTAAGGTTAGTGTAAATATTTTTTTGAAAAACATAAATATCTAATAAGTGATAGAGAGATAAAGTAATATGATTGGTAGGTTTATACTCCAGAGCAATAAATAACACCTCCATTATCAGTCTAGTTCTCCAACCTAGACAATATAGTTCACAAGCCAATCATGCACGACATTGTGACAAGACTATAAGCTATTATCACATTTATCCATTTTCAAAATTATAAAGAAATAAAGAACAGAGAAATTCAATTTATAAGTTCAATAGAGGCCCATTCTTCCCAGTCACTCAATCAATAATTTACGACACTCCTAAATCTGCAGTGAGTCACTGTTCTAGTTTGCACCACGATTTCCAAACACCCGCTTTGTAGATCTCATAGAACACGATCACTAATTTATGTAGGTTTATATTCTGAATCAATCAACAACCTGTCCCTCCACAAATTCTCAATTATTAAGAACAAAACATAAAATGCAAAGACACATATAACTCTCATAGTTGAAAGTAATTTCCACATCAATTAAGCTCAATTCCTAAAAGAACATCGTTTTTTAGAAAGAATAATATGATGAAAGTTGAGCTGCTGAGAGATCTAACAGAAAAGACGAAAAGATAAACAACGGGAAACAAATCCTAAAGAAAAAAAGGGTTCCTATGAGCTAAAATTTACCGAGAAACAAACAGAAAGAGAAGATAAAAAATAAAATAGAAATTTAGAAACTACCTTATGCTTCTCAGAGGCAACCATTGCTTGCTACGCTGATAAACTTCTACCCAAGGTCAAAAGTATGCGAATCCGTTTTCTTTGATGGCTTTGAGATAACGCGAGCAAAACAAATGACAGCCAAGAAAATTCTATTATATGAATTAGTGAACCCACTTGAAAAGACTAAAGTACCCTTAGAAGGTCTAAAACGAGTTTTCTTTGGCGATGCTAACAGTACGTTAGAGCGTGTCCAGGTTAATTGAATCGCCTGCCCGGCTTGACCTCATCCTCGTCATCAAATTGACATCAGCCATGAGCTCATGACTTCAATATTTAACCTCATACCATATGTTTAGTGCATCCTATTTTATAAGTTAAATAAAATATAATTAATTTATATAATATTTAGTAATAAATTATATAATATAATTTAATAAAATTAATTATAAATATTTTAATAAAATAATTTATATTTAAAATAATTTTTTATTATAAATTTTATTTAAATTAATATTTAATTAATTTTTATATTTTTATTACATTTTCAAAAAATATAATAAATTATTTTTAATTTAAGATGAAAAAATTTAAGACACACAGTTTTATAATTAAAAATTCAGACAGACTGATTTAAGTGTCTAGTACAATTTATACTCACACTCTTTATTTATACAAAATTTCTATATAACCATACTATTTTTATATTGTACGATACGATCTGATTTCACAGTCAAACACATGACTATATAAAAATTATACAATTAGGGTCTTTAGTATTGTGTAGCAAACAAGCCGATATAATCATATACGATGGGACTAATTTGATCATATTTTTACAAATAAATTATGTGTTAAATATAAAAGTATCACTGTTAGGAGTTCAAGTTTTCTCTCGAGCACCCTTCCTTTTAGGGTTTTCGAAATTGGGATTACTGTTCATTTTCTTCTATTTTGTTCGAATTCGATTGGTAATTCCTTTGGTGTTTTCGTTCCTTTTCCTCTTCAATTGAATTCACATTCAACTGCAACCTCCTGAACTCTGATTACATTACCTACTACTTCTTCCTCTCGAATTCCCAAGCTTCGTACACCATACCAGCCACAGCACGCACCTTACCTCCTCTGTCACAGGAACGACTGATCAGTTGACGGCACCTTATCAGTGATCAAGTTTTAGATTTCCAACACCTAAACCTCTCATTAACTTCTTAACGTTGGAGCTACCGTGCAATCATAGCACCACCTCTACCCACGCCACTCGCCATCCCTCCTTCTCTCTGGCCATGAAGCGTTTTCCAGTTCCCAAAATCGCAATCATGAACTTGAAGATTGATACTCCAAAACCCCCTCAACTTCGAACTATAAATTCCCACAGCTTGCTCTTCTCGCCCCAGCTCTGTACCAATCCCAGAGAAAATAATTTACACGTACCCTCTACTTGTGTTTCATTCTCATCATGGCAGCCTCGTCCAAACCAATCACAGAAAAGGAAATCAATGACTTAGTGGAAAAAACACACAATCTCACCTGCGACATACCATTCATTGAGCTGGAAGACAATGTCGAGGAAATCCAAGTGACAGCCTCATTGATGCTACTAGGCAAAGTATTGTCTTGCACTCCCATTAAAAAATACCAAGTTGTTTCAGCCATCAACAAAGCCTGGGTTACCAAAGGCTCAGTCACAGTTACCTCTAAAGACTATAGGAACAATATCTTCTCCTTTACATTTGAAACTGCTGACGAACGCGATTCAGTGTGGGATCGTCGTATCTGGCACATCAGTGGCTCTCTACTAGTCCTACGCGAGTGGGATCATAACCTCACAATACAAGAACTCACATTCGATACTACCACATTCTGGATACAAGCACATGGTTTACATTATGCTGGAATGAGTTTATCTAATGCTAAAAAATTTGCTAACCTTGCAGGTACTTTCATACAACATGATTTCTCAGGCGATGAATCTCTCATGGTTAAAAACTACCTGCGCTTTCGAGCTGATGTTCAATTGACTAAACCACTCATTGCTGGCTGCCTAATTCCCAGAAGCACTCATGCTCATCCCACTCTCAATCCCACCCTCTGGGTTGAATTCAAATATGAGCGGCTACCTGAATTCTGTTCTAAATGTGGTATGCTGGACCATGCCACCTACAATTGCCAGCTCCAATCAGCAAAGCAATTCCAAGTGAACAACAACACTCTCATCCCCTTATTTGGCGATTGGCTACGCACCAATTATGAATTATTATCACCAATGTCTATGTTCTGGTCCTCGCCCAACAATGCAGATTCCAAGGCACAACTACAGTCCACTGCCCCAACTGAAACTGCTGATTCCACCTCTATACAACTCAAGCCTGCAACCAACTTTCAACCACCCAGAGCTCCCACACTTGGCCCGAACAACGACTTCAATTCAGAATCAGTTGGAATGACAGAAAAATTTTCCACTAAGGCAGCACGAATACATGTTGAGGTACAAGAGCTCATTCAGATGATTCATGTGTTGGATCTTCTCAATTTTGCTGCTTTTTCTAATGACTGGTACTTCAGAAACAGTGATGACACTCTAGACATGAATTTGCGCTTCAAAATGATAGCTTAGGCTATCGGACTTGATCTTGAATTTGATATGGAGCGCCACTGGTTTACCTATCACACCACACAGATTTTCAATCTGGCCCAAGAAGTTCTTCATGACAGCTTATTCACCACTACAGATTTTTCAACTCATGTTCTGTGCGAATTATTTCAATTTCACAAAAAGTTCAATCAACAGCTGCCGACACCCACTCCCTCCAACCCACCACCACCATGCCAACCAGCACCTCTCCCAACCGAGGTTTGGACCCCAACCACAGCTCTCCAGGCTCCCCCTTCAGTCAATAGCTCTACATTTCCACCAGCTCTCCTGCACACCAAGAAAAGTGCCGGTAACTCCTCCAAAGATTTGAGTTTGAAATTCAAAAAACGTAAGGCCCCAAGTCTGAGTAAATCAAATTCCAAAAAAATGTTTGCTGGTATCCACTCTCAGCGCACAACATCCTCTCAGTCCACATCTTTAATCTGCTTGAATGATCAGTTTTCATCTCCATTACCAATCTATCACCACACTATTGAAGGTGGGGAGGCAGCCTCAAATTTGCCCCCCCATGCACCATGAAGCTTCTCAGTTGGAATGGCCGGGGTTTGGGTAGACCTCGGGCCAAACGAGCGCTGCGCTATCTGATTAGAAGAAATAAGCCAGATGTTCTATGGCTCATGGAATCAAAACTCAGTGCAGACCGCTCAGCTTTGTTACAAAGATACCTTGGATTTGCACACAGCAAGATCTTACCAGCTGAAAACAATAGGGGAGGGTATATGTTATTTTGGAACTCTAGTTATCATTTAATGATAACAGAAGTGGGAACTAATTATGTATGTTTTGAAATTCCCCACCTGATCAATCAAAATAATACTATCTGCTTTTGTTGTGTGTATGTTCCCCCTTATCATTCTCCTAAGCATCAAACTTGGCAGCATTTAACCAATTATCTCAACAATATAAATAAACCTTGGGCACTTATTGGAGACTTAAACAATATTACCAACCAATCAGAGAAACTTGGAGGAAGGCCTTTTCCCTCCCAATCTCAAAATCCACTCCAGTAATTTATCATGCATACAAATGCTATCGACATTGGTAGTACTGGAACCCGATTTACTTGGTGTAATAATAGACACTCTTCAAACAGAATCCTGCAAAGATTAGATAGAGTACTTGTTTCTTCTGACTAGCCGATCCAATTCCCAAACGCAAAAGTTTTCAACCTTCCGAAGTTCACATCTGATCACAATCCTATTATATTACATGCGAATGGTATGTGGGAACCTTATTGGATTCGTCCGTTTCGATTTATGGCCATGTGGTATCGGGATTCACATTGCAAGACAATCATTAAAGACACATGGGATTCTTTTCAAGGACCAATGAATCTCTCTTCCAAACTGAAATCTCTGTCAACAAAGTTAACTAGTTGGAACAAAGATCACTTTGGTTATGTACAGAAACAGATCAACACTCTGGAGGCAAAACTCAAATTCTTACAATCTTGTCCCCCAACTGATGACCAAACACAGATGGAACAGCTCCTTCAGGAACAACTGAATGAACAGCTAGAAAGACAGGATTCCTTGTGGAGACAAAAATCAAGAGAACTTTGGCTCTCTGATGGCGACAGAAACACGAAGTTTTTTCATACTTCTACCATTCTCCGCAGAACAACAAATCATATTCCACTCCTCAAGTTAGATAGTGGAGAACTTACTTGGAATATAGAAAAAATTGAAACAGCCTTCTACCAACACTTCAGGCAGTTATTCTCCACTTCTCCTACTCTCTATGATGAAGATATCCAAGATTTGTTTCCCACAGTTATAACATCTCATCAAACAATCATATTGCTAGCATACCGTCCCCACAGGAAATAAAGGAAGCGCTATGGGACATGCATGCTCTCAAAGCTCCTGGTCCCGATGGTTTTTCTGTCATTTTTTATAAACAAAGCTGGGATACCATAGGTGCAGATGTTACCAAAGAAATCCAAAATTTTTTTATGACTGGGACTCTAAATGCCAACTGGAATCACACCTATATCACACTTATTTCTAAAGTGCAAAACCCCATACTTGTCACTGACTATCGTCCCATCAGCTTATGCAATGTCAACTATAAGATCATAGCGCGAATACTAGTTAAGAGATTGAGATCTTATATTGTAGCCCATATTTCGCCTTACCAAGCTGCCTTTATTCCAGGTAGATGGATAGCGGAAAACACTTTGCTAGCACACGAACTTGCAACAAAAATCAATCGGACCACAAGGGGCAAAAATGGTTTAATGGGCTTAAAATTGGATATGAAAAAAGCTTATGATCTTGTAAATTGGAACTTCTTGCTTCACATCATGGGACTCTTGGGCTTCTCCCCAAAAGTGTGTAATCTCATACATCAGTGCATATCCACAGTGACTTTTTCAATTCTGATAAATGGTGCACCACATGATCATTTCCAACCACAGTGCGGACTCCGACAGGGTGACCCTCTATCCCCTTATCTTTTCATAATGGTCACAGAATGCTTATCCAAGCTGATGCTCAAAGCAGAAAGACAAAATTTAATCAGTGGCCTCAAACTCTCCCTAGCAGCACCTCCAATCTCGCATTTACTATATGTAGATGATATTCTCATGTTTTTAAAAGGTACTGCCGAAGAAGCCATTCAAATCAAGCATATTTTAGACACATATTGTAACTGGTCTGGGCAACAAATCAATTACCACAAATCTGCAATTTTCTTCTCCAAGAATGTAAATACTTCTCAGAAACGCTCATTGTGTCAAATACTTTCAGTGACAACTTTGGCAAACTAACTCAAATATCTAGGCCACTCTCTCCCCCTTGGTAGAAACAAAACAATCGAATTCAACAGCGTACTTGATAAGTTACGCTTTAAATTGGACAGTTGGAAATCAAAATTACTCTCACAAGCAGGTAAAATGACCTTAATCACCTCAACTGTACAAAACACACCAATCTACTCCATGAGCACCTTCAAAATCCCAGTCAATGTATGTCAGGCTGCAGATTCGATCATAAGGCGTTTTTGGTGGACTAACAATGTTCATAGCACTCATTATTACTCACCTCTGCCTTGGGACCGCTTGTGTTTACCAAAAAATTTGGGAGGACTTGGTTTTCGTAAAATGGAGGATTTCAATAAGGCAATGCTCTCAAAAGCTGTATGGCAATTAACCACCCAACCTGAGAAACTTTGGGTCACAATCTTTTCAGCCAAATACTTGAAACACAACCATTTTCTGAATGTTGCACAACGATCAAGTGATTCTTATATCTGGAAGGGACTCCTATGGGCAAGAGAACTTATTAAAGCAGGTAGCTACTGGAAACTGGGTAATGGCCAAAGTTTTAACTTTAAACAGGATGCTTGGGTGCCGGGTCTCCCTGCTCAAAAACTCCCTGTGCAAGTCACTCATAACCTACAAAATTTAAATCAGATAACTGATCTGTGCAATTGGCAAAATTTCTGGAGTTGGGATCATATTCTCTTAAGAAGTATTTGCGGATTACACATCACCCCTTACATAATCAGGATCGACCCACCATCACAAACCTCAGATGAACTTCAATGGTTTGGCTCAGGAACAGGTATTTATTCTGTCAAAGATGCCTATAGGACTCAAATTGCCCCTAGATTAGCACCTTTGTCAGACTCACCATTGTGGCGGAAACTATGGAAAGCTAAACTTCATGAACGACATAAACTTTTGCTATGGAAAATTATGACCAACTGCCTCAGTACAAAAAAGAACATAGGCCGGTTCCACCCATTAGAAGATCCTTTCTGCCCACTCTGTAAAAAAGAACTCGAGGATTCCACCCATCTCTTCCTCAAATGTGATATAATTCGCTCTTGGTGGTTAACATGGAAATGGAACATCAGATGGGAATTTCTAGAGAGGTTAGACATTTTTTATTATATCAACTTTATCATCAATCCTCCCAAAAAATGGCTACCCAATCACATTACTGCTGCTGAATTCACTCTAGTATCCACTCTCATGATAGAACAAGTTTGGTGGCTTAGGAATGAGATGCTCTACAAAGGCAAAGTCTTCCATCAGAAACAACTCATTTCCAGAATTCATCACCGAATAGACGAATTCACACCAATCCTCAATAAATCTTGGACTCGGGTAAATGCAGTAGGAGAAAATACTTTCATTCCTTCTACGTGGCAACCTCCACCACTTCACGCCATCAAAGTTAATTTTGATGCTGCCTGGCAAGATGGGCAAGCTGGAATTGGATTTATCACTACGGACAGCCATGGACGCACAATTCAGGCTTGGGTTGATTTCAGGAACACTATCAACAGTGAAATTGCTGAAAGTTTAGCTTTTAATGCAGCCTTTTCTCACTTGAAAATTTTTTCTCATCAATCAGTCTATCTCGAAGGTGACAACCAAACAATCATTTCTGCTTTCCTTGAAGAAAATTGGACAAACCTTCATCCCTCAACTGCACAGATTCTACAGGAAATGACTCAACATCTCTCATGCTTTAATATGATCTCCATTAGATGGATACCACGAGATCTCAACTTTAGAGCGCACAACCTAATACAATGGGCTTCTAATAATAACAGAGTAGGCGACATTGATATCACTCTCCTACCGTCTGATATAGCTGGATACTCTTAACTCCCGAAGAGTCCCCTTCATAGACATGTGAACCAAACACACATGTCTATTCTATGTAGCAAAAAAAAAAAAAAAGTATCACTAAATTTTAAATAGTTACAAAATTACTATGTGTTTATTAAGAAAGTACCGTTATTGTTAAATTTTTCAAAAAAAAAAAAACTAAAGGAAAATTTTAATGGTGTTAATACTTATGTAACTTTTTCGTTAGTTTTAGACAAATTTTAACAAACAAGTTACTTATGTAACAAAAGCTAAAGCTTGGTTATCATTTTGTAACAGTTTAAAATTTAATCTTACTTTCGTAACAATCATCAATGATAAAAAAATTCTATTAACTTATATAATAATAATAATAATATAAAAAAACAACAATATTTTCATGACGCACAGAATAATAACTGTGTTAAAAAAAGAATATAAGAATTGATTTTAATATAAGCATAACCTGCGAGCCTAACAAATTTTTATTTAATAAAGGTCAATTAAAGTTTGAATACATTTCAGAAGTCCTCTAGGTTTCCTTCAACGGAGATTCTAGCGTAATCCTTTTCATGTCAACTTTTCTTCTCTAGTAACATGGATATGCAAGCTGATAGTCTAATGGAGTGTCTGAAGAACACCAAGCTTCTTGATCTAGATGAAGATGATGACCAGAAAGAACCATCTAAGTTCCCAATTGGACTAATTGGAAAGTTGATGGTTAGGAGGGCATTTCCCCTGCAAGTGATTGTCGATGCGTTCAATACTAAGTGGAGCAGGAATTGACAGGTTAATTTCAAAATCCCCACCCGAAGTACATACTAATTTTCTTTTCAGACGAAAGTTGCTTGAGAATGGGTTCTAGTTAGAGAACCATGGATGATGGATGGACATCTCTTATCTTTGATGGAGTATAGCCCACAAATGGCAGTGACGGAGGCAAGATTTGTATCATGTCCAATTTGGATCCAATAACATGGTCTGGTAGCAAGTTGGGTAATAAAAAGAAAACTTGCAAAATTGTCCAGTGAGGTGGGTAATATTTTAACAGTGGAGATTTTCAAGCATACACGCAAGTTTAAGAGATATTTAGGATCAGGGTTCTGATAGCATTAGATAAACCTCTAAAGTCGGGAGTTTGGGTTCAAAGGGACAATTTAAAGCCATTGTGGGTAGATGTCAAATATGAAAGGCTCCCTTTCATTTGTTTATTGTGCAAAATGAATGGCCATGCTAATAGAGCTTGCCTGTAACATGTGTAGAGAAATATGGAGTTTGGATGAAGGCTAAGCTATGAATGCAAACACCTGAGTTAGTTCGTTTCATGCATAATAAAGATGGCCAGGAGTCGTAGCCACTGTGCATTCCACCGCCCAGAGACTTGACAATTACTAAGGTGCAAAATATGGAAGAGAGTTCTTCGACAAATAATAGTGAATTGGGTGACAGAATCAGGGAAAACAAGTGAAAAAGTGACATATGCAGAGAAAGGGAAATAGCACAAAGAAGAGAAATTCATTTACTTTTCCAAAGGACTTATTACAATTGTTTTACAATACTATTATATTTATAACTTTTAGTGTGCTTGATACACATGTAAATACAAAAGAAATAATAACAGAATAATATTCTCTGATTCATTCCACTCCACTACTTGTTGCATATTGTGACAGTGTGGTGGTTTACATGAGATGTACTTGTGCCTTGCTTGAGTATGGTAAGGATGCATCCACTTGATCATTTTGACACATAGATGATATATCCTTAATATCTCCCACAAGCTCAGTGGTAAAACAAAAACACTGAGTTTGGGCTTGAGAGTGAGAAACTGAGAAAAGGAGAGTGGTTTTGTAAGTACATTAGTTGGTTGTTCTGTGGAAGGTAAGTGTTGAACAAGTAGTTTATGGGTTAAGACATGTTCTTGAACAAAGTAAAGATCTAATTCAATATGTTTTGTGCGAGCATGACATGTAGGATTAGCAGCCAAAGAAACTGTGCTTAAATTATCACACCAAATAGTGGGAGTGGATAGAAGAGGTATTTGTAATTCTATGAGAAAGGACTGAATCCAAATCATTTATGATGTAGTATCAACTAAGGCCCTATATTCAGCCTCAATGGAGGACCTTGAAATCATTCCCTACTTTTTACTAGACCACATAACAGGATTAAGTCCAAAAAATACAAGAATACCTGATGTGGATTTCCTATCATCTGGTGAGGAAGCCCAATTAGCATCACAGAAACCATGCAATTATAAATGAGTAGATTGTCGTAACATTAAACCATGATTGACAGTGCTTTGAAGATATCTCAAAATACGTTTGACAGCATTCCAATGGGTGTGTAAAGGAGCACTCATAAATTGACTAACCTTATTAACAGAATATGAGATATCAGGCCTAATGATAGAAACATATTGTAGAGATCCAACAATGCTTCTATAGAGAGTGGGTTGCTCAAATTCATCTCCAACAAATGCCAACAGAAGTAGGGTAGTAGCCATTGGGGTGGCCATCGGTTTGCAATGTTCCATACCAGCTTTAATAAGAAGTTGTCTAATATATTTACCCTGATGAAGTAACAAATCACCATTTGATAAGTAGGAGACTTCAATACCAAGAAAATATGACAATAATCCCAAATACTTCAAAGCAAACTTGGAATGTAAAGTAGTAATAAGTTAGTGAATTTCAATCTCATTGTCACCTGTAATGACAATATCATCAACATAGACAAGTAGGTACACAACATTAGAAGTAGAAACTCTGTGGAAGAGTGAGGTATCTACCTTTGATTGATGAAACTCCATAGAAAGAAGTGCTGAACTGAGTGTTTCAAACCAAGCCCTAAGAGCTTGTTTGAGACCATAAATAGCCTTATGAAGTTTGTAGACATAGTGAGGATGATGAGAGTCTTCAAAGCCCTTTGGTTGATGCATATACACTTCTTTATGCAAGTGTCCATTCAGAAAAGCATTGTTAATGTCCAATTGGTGAAATTTCCATTACTTGGAGAGAGCCATGGTGAGAACAATGCGAATGGTAACCTGTTTCACAATAGGACTAAAAGTTTCAAAGAAGTCAAATCCTGGTGTTTGATCAAAACCTTTTACGACCAACCGAGACTTCCTTTTGTCTAATTTACCATCTGAGAAAGTTTTAACTTTAAACAACCACTTGTTACCAATAATGATTCGATCTTTGGGAGGAGGAACCAAAGACCAAGTATGATTAAGAACAAGTGCATTATATTCAGCTTCCATGGAAGCCTTCCACAAAGGATCATGAAGTGATGTCTTAACTGAGGTTGGTTCGGTAACAATGGGTGAGACAAGTGATAAAGTGTAAGTTTTTGGCTTGGTAATACCAGCTTTAGCACGAGTTATCATATTGTGAGTATTGGTAAAAACATTAGAGGTAGATAATGCTAGTAAGGGTACAGTAAGGGACCCAATAGATAAAGAGGGAGATGGAAGAGAAGTTGAAGTTTTGGGTGGATTAATAAGAGAAGTAAATTCAAACTGTGAAGTTAAGAGACGTGGGGGCTGATCTAAAGAACTAGACATATGAATAGAATTAGGACAAGGGGCCGGAAAAGGTGATGTTGACTAGACAGAAGTTGTAGAATGGATAGGAGACAAAACTTGTTTGTGGAGAACTAGTAAAACAGTGTTGGATGGGGACTTAACAGTAGCAGAAGTAAAAGAAGTTGAATTAGAAAAAGGAAACTGAGTTTCATGGAACACAACATTTCGGCTTATGTATAGTCTACCATTTGAAGCAAGACATTTATAGCCTTTGTGACGTGGACTATACCCCAAAAATGTTCAAGGAACTGATCTAGATTCCAATTTATTAGAGTTATATGGTCGGATACAAGGGTAGCTCAAACAACCAAAAACTTTTAAAAAATTATAATCTGGAATTTGATGAAATAGGACAGTAAGAGGAGATTTATCTAACAGATTAGGTGTGGGCAATCTATTTATGAGAAAAGTACTAGAAAAGAAGGCTTCATCCCAATAAATCATAGGAAGAGAAGCATGATTCAACATAGATAAACCCAAGTCAACTATGTGTCTATGTTTTCTTTCAGCTATTCCATTTTGTTCATAGGTATGAAGGCAAGAGGTGTGATGGATAATTCCAGATTGAGTTAAAAAAGTTGTTAGCGCTTGGAACTCACCTCCCCAATCACTATGTAAAATTTTTATTTTGAAACCAGTTTGAATTTCAACTTCAGTTTTAAATTGAATGAAAGCTTGACAGACAGCAAATTTTGTTTTAAGAAAGTAAATCCATATGTATCTACTATATTCATTAATAAAGTTGACATAATAAGCATGACCATTAATGGATTTTATGGGTGCAACCCAGACATCAAAGTGAATTGTATGTAAAGGTATATTAGAGTAAGAAGTTTTGGAAACAAAAGGTAAACTATGACTTTTACTAATTTCACAAGCATTACAAAACAAGTTAGTAGAAGGAGTGTTCTAAAAAGAAAGATTACATTGAGATAAAACTTTTTTAACTATTGAAATAGAAGCATGTGCAAGCCTTTGATGCCAAAGGGACAAGTCTTCTGAAGATTTATTGGAAACTGTAGTAAAAACTTCATAGGAGCTGTCCATGTGAGTAGTGGATTTGGAAGAGGTGGATGATAGATGGAGATCAAAAGCATAGAGGCCATTAACTAGAGTTCCTTGAAGCAAGACCTTCCCCTCCACTAGATCCTTAACACAATAATAAGTGGGATGAAAAAAAAAACATTATTGTCTTTAGCAAATTGTGAGACACTAAAAAGATTTTTAGCTATGGAAGGAACATGAAGAATATTGCAAAGTGATAAAGATTTGTGTGTGTCATGTGAGGAACGAAACTGATTACTACCAATATGAGAGATGGGAAGAGTCTTACCATTACCAATCATCACTTTCTCATTGCCAGTGTATGGTTAAGATTGAAGCAAATTATGAAGATCTAGAGTCACAATATGACTAGCACCCAAATCAGGAAACCATTGAGGCTCAGAAGAAACATTTGGAGAAGATGGTATATTTGGTATTGAAGGAAAATGTTGTGGAAATGGTTGTTGAGGTGAAGAGTAAACTAGTGGAAAATTAGGAGGATGGGTATATGTTGGTGATTCATGAGAAAGCTGAGGAAGATGAGATGGTGCAGTAACTATCATTGCTTGTCCATAAGGTCGAGAGAAAGATGAATAAGGTCCTGGTAATGAAGTATTAAGTTGGGAATATTATGTGGCTTGATATGGGGGTAGAGGAGGTTGTTTGTAATGGAGCTGTGGTTGGCTAGGAGGTGTATAATTTTTATCAAAACGAAACCAACAATTAGCAACTATATATCCATTTTTTTCACATAGTTGGCACTGTACACGGCCTCTACCACTTCCAGTAAATGGTGGTCTCTGCTGAAAATAAGGAAAGGGAGTTTGAGGTGGTTTGATTCCAAACTGAGGTGGTGAACAATTGTGAGTGGTTGGTGCAATATATGAAGATAATAAACCTGATGGATTTTGAAGGGTGTTTCTCTGCTCATTTGATAGGAAAGATGGAGGATTATGTTTTATTGAGAGATTAACTGAGGGTAAAGGAGAGATAATCACAGAATTTCTTCTGTCCAGTCTGGATTCATGAGTAAGAAGTAAAGCTTTTGCATCATCCACTGTAATTTTTTCAGACAATATTCTCTCAGTAAGTGTTGAGAACACTCTATCATAACTCTCATCTAAGCCACTTAAAATAGTCATAAGTTTTTCATCCTCTGACATACCATAGCCAATAGTTTGAAGCTCATCAATGAGCATCTTAATTTTCAACATATATGCTGAAATAGTTAAGCTTTCTTCAAATTTTGTAGTTCTTCTTTTACTTGTATAACCTTTGCTCTGGATTTTGAGGCATAAGATTTTTCCAACCTGATCCAAGCATCCCTTGAAGTATCAAATATTGAAATTTGTTTTAACATATCATCAGTCATTGATGACATGAGCCAGCAACCAAATATTTCATCTTACTTTTTCCATTGCTTAAACCCAGTATTGATAGAACCATTTTCAAGAATTTGTTTAGGAAGGTCTTCCAATACATAACTATCCAGTTCTCGCAGGATTTTTATAATTTGATGTTTCCAAATAGTAAAGTTCTTATCACTTAATTTGATTGCTACTAGAATATTATGAAAGGTAAAGATAGCTTGTTCATTTGGAAATGTGTTGGGGTTAATAACTTGTGGGTCTCTATGAACAGGTTGAGAAGCAGCTAGGGTAAATGGTGGTTCTTCCATGTCGTGAAAATTATGGTAGTTCACAGTGCTAGACGCTTTGATACCATGACAGAATCAAGGAAAACAAGTGAAAAAGTGATATATGCAGAGAAAGGAAAATAGCTCAAAGAAGAGAAATTCATTTACTTTTCAGAGGACTTATTACAATTGTTTTACAATACTATTATATTTATAACTTTTAGTGTGCTTGATACACACGTAAATACAAAAGCAATAATAACAGAATAATATTCTATGATTCATTCCACTCCACTACTTGCTGCATATTGTGACAATGTGGTGGTTTACATGAGCTGTACTCGTGCCTTGCTTGAGTATGGTGAGGATGCATCCACTTGATCATTTTGACACATAGATGATATATCCTTAATATTAAGGACTAGTGGAGACAAATAAGAAGAATTAATAGCAAATGTGGGAACAATGGAAAATGTTAAGAAAGGTATTCTGAACGATACTCACGCCTCCTAAAGTTTTGTCAATTTTTTATACCTTCTACATGATGTAGATAATGGATGTACTAAGCAAGGGGAGTTAGAGTTTGGTGGGCTTATTTCTATTGAGTTGATTGCTGTATTTACAAAAAGCCTGAGTACTATAGTAAATGGATCAAATATATTATTTGTTCCTATTACAATGGCCATTAAAGGCTTTACCCAAGTAATGGACACTAATGAAGACATTTGTGAAGCTAATCTTATTGGTAAAAAACGTATGTGTACTAACTTTTTTGAAAATGTATCCCCATCAAAATCATTACAGATTGAATTTATACCTTCCCCTACTGAAATGGAACATGTGTCAGCTGCCAATGGGCAATCCTGATATGAGCAATGATAATCCTTAGCTAGAATGTCTGTGAGCTGGCAAATCATGAACACGTCGGGTCTTGAAAAATTTACTTTAGTCCCATTTCCCATGCTCGATTTTTTTCAAGGAAACAAAGATGAATACTTCACAAATGGAGAGTGTATGGATTGATGTTGGATATACGAATTTCTTGTCTATAGATAAAGCAAGATGGGGTGGTAGGGGTTTGGCGATGTGCATAGATGAAGTTCAAGTCACAATCTTTCCTATTCACTTGGACATATTGGTGCAAATGTTCTTCTGCAAAATGGGTTGAGGGTTTCGTTTCACTGGATTTTATGGCGACCAAACCAGGCCCAAAGCAAATGTTCTTAGGATTTATTGAGAAAGTTGAAGGATGAATCAGATTTACCATGGCTTTTGGTAGGTGACTTTAACGAAGGCTTGGAAGATGGAGATTTTTTAGGCAGGAGGTTGAGGCTGAATTGGTTGCTAACCAATTCCATGAAGTTATTGAAGAATGTGATCTAAACCCTTTACCTTTTCAAGGATTTAGATTCACTTGGATAAAGGCAGTAAGGGGATAAACAATGTTCTGGCACATATAGATTGGAGCTATACAAATCCTACCTTCAAAAATCTATTTCATGACTCTCTAATGTATCATCTTGGAACTAAGACATTAGACCATCTTCCTCTCTTAACCTCTCTATATCATGAGGAAAATTTGGATGATGGTTATCAAAATGGTCGAGGACCAAATCATTTCCATTTTGAATCTATGTGGCTCAATGATGAAGATTGACAGAAGGTTGTCAACTCTTCATAGGTATTGCCACTTCTAAGCTAGTTATTTAGCTTATTTTGCACTTAAAATGGTTAAAATGACTTAATTTATACTTAATTGGATCAATGTAGGTGAAACAGAAGTAATTGAGGCAAAAAAAAAAAAAAGCAAAAATGGACACAAATCAGCATAGTTAGCATTGCACCTAAGCAGAGAATTATTTGGGCTACAATGTAGTCTTGCCCCTAAGTGGAGAATTATTTGCACTACGGCGTTCGTTTTTACACTAACAATCTGAGACCCTAGCACCTAGGCAGTGAACAAGTGGTTGTGTACACTTCCACTAGTGATCCAAGAGCCTTGAGCCGTAAAGCCCACTATTTTAGGCGTCTATATGCTCTGTTTTCTGTACTTGAAGTGCAGAATTTCTAGCATTTCTATTTGGACATGTCTCCTATTTGCATTATGATTGCTACTTGAACTACAATTGTTTGTAACCTTCACCTCTTGGCTTATAAATATAAGTCATAAGCAGCCAAGTAAATTGGATTCACACATTCCACCACTAACCTACATAATTTAGAGAAAAGAGGTAGCAGCTTAGGAATGAGGCATAACAAGAGGAGGATTCAACATTAAAGGTGTTGAGATTTAGTTCCACTGAAGTGATAATTGGTGGAGATTGATTTTCAGAGTGACAAATGGAGATTGGTTTCATCTTTCTCTTCTCCTTATATTTTTAATCTATTCTCTTATATTAACTCATTGTTTGAGATTTTTTTTTGAATATTTTGTGAAGCTAAACTTGTTAGGATCCTCTTTGTTCAATCTTTTTATATAATAAATTAGATTATTTTTCCATTGTATTGTGATTCCAAATTTAATTATATTATTCAATCTGATTTACTTGTAATTAATTGTCTAATTAACAATTATACATAGAGGCAATTAGGTAGCTTTGAGAGAAGTATCTATTTATTTTTTTTTATTGAATAGCATACATGATTTTTAGGTTAAGAGATACGATTCTTTTATATGTGATCTATAAGTGACGATCTTAATGAGTAGTTGTTTAATATAATTGGCATGAGAGTGTGATTAGGTTAGATTATTATATTGTATGCAGTTTACTTGAGAGATGAATGTATATATAAGGTAAAGTCAATTGATCATACAATTTGTTTAGCAATTATTTGGGATGATAGATTCTTATGATCTTTGTGCTTAACGTGTTAGTGTGGTCATGTTGGATTCATTAATGTAAATATTAGGTTTTTATTATTATTTTTTGTATATTTATCTTAGCCTAAATAGTTTAGTATATTTGTAATTTGATACCTAAATACCTATTAATCTAATCCTTATGGGTACAATTACCCTTATTCTTAAAAATACATATTACTTATACACTGACTCGTGTACTTGCGAATTTAGCATGTCAGAAAGATGTGCAATGGCTTTAAGTGAGTGGAACAAAACCCATTGTGGGCATATTCAATTTTGGAGAAGAAAGAAAGAAAGGGAGTTAACTACACTTATGTCATCTGATGAATCCCTAAACCATGAGGCATTTTTACAAGCTCAAAAGGAGATTGATTATTTATTGAAAAAGGAGGAGAAAATGTGGCAACAAAGGTCAAGGGTTGATTGGCTTCATATGGGGATCGCAACAATCGTTATTTCCATGAAAAAGCATCCGAAAGGAGGAGATGAAATTCCATTCAAAAAATTGAAATGGACAATGACCTAATAACCTTAAATTTTGATTCTATCAACTTAATTTTTTGAATTATTATAAGGATATCTTTCAGGCCTTTAATAATCTGTCTTTGGAAGAAACTCAAAATAAAAAATTATCCTTGCTTTTAGTGAAGAGGAAATAAGAATTGCTTTATTTCAAATGTCTCTCGAGAAAGCACCTGGCTTTGATGGAATGTTTGCGATATTACTCCAAAAAATTTGGACTACCGTGGTAGCTAATGTTACTTGGGTGTACCTTAATGTCCTCAATGGGGTGTGAATTGGGTCATAAATCACACTTTATTTTTTATTCCGAAGATTGCTTCTCCTCAAAGAGTTTCAAATTATCGCCTAATATCTTTATGCACTATCTTATATAAAGTAATCTCAAAGATCATTGTTAATCGTCTTAAAATGGTCTTCCCTTATGTGATTTATGAAGCTCAAAGTGCCTTTGTACCAAAACACCAGATTGTAGATAATATTATTTGTGCCCAAGAAGTTGTTCACTCAAGGAATAAAAACACTAAATTGCACTCAATGACTCTCAAGTTTGACATGACTAATGCATATGACATAGTTGATTATACTTTTCTATAGGAGGTAATGCTACGTTTAGGATTTCAATTTAAGTGGGTTTCTTTGATTATGAGGTGTGTTGAAGTAGTCTTCTTTGCACTGCTAGTTAATGGGAAGGTCACAACAACCTTTTTCCCATATAGGGTATTGCACCAAAGGGATCCATTATTACCTTATTTGTTTTTATTTTGTACTGAAGGTTTTTCAGCCTTAATAAAACGCTCTGAGATGAATGGGGATATTCAAGGTATAAGGGTCTTACGAAGGGGGCCAGTGATCTCTCATTTGTTATTTGTGGATGATAGTATTCTGTTTGCAGAAGTTATTAGAGATGATTTAGTTCAATTATAAATTTTTTTTTGAACTCTATGCTGTGGCATTGGGGAAACATATGAATTTTGAGAAATTGGTCATTGCTTTAGTAAGCATACCTTTGCTTCATTGAAGGATGAAATTATAGATATGATGCATATGAAAGAAGTTGACCATCATGATAAGTACCTAGGGCTCCCTACTTTTATAGGATGAAACAAGTGCCATGCATTTAGAATCATCAAAGAGAGGGTTTGGAGCAGGTTGCGTGGTCGGAAAGAGACAATAGCTAGGAAGGAGGTCCTTATAAAAGCAGTCGTGCAGTCCAAACCTTGTTACATGATTTTGGTAGGTGGAATTGTGGTGATGGTAATCGTTTACATTGGCTCTCATGGAAAAACTATACAAACCTAAGGCATAAGGTGGTATCAGGTTTGGGTCATTTGAATAATTTAACTAGGCCTTACTTGCAAAATAGGCATGGAGACTTTTGGACAATCCTTCCTTAGTGGTGGTCTGTGTGGTCTACGTAAAGTACTTTGCTAACATTAACTTCCTTCATAATGTTGTTTCATCTAGATCTAGTTTCATATGGAAAAGCATATTATGGGGCAGAGATTTGTTAATAAAGGGGATGAGATGGAGAGTAGGTAATAGGAAAAGAATCTCGATTTAGAAAGACATTCGACAATCTGTCCCTTTTCCCCCTCGAGTTTTTTCCCCTCAAGTGCTTCAACGTGATGCTAAGGTTGTTGATTGCTTACAATATCTAGTATATGGGACATTTAGGCTATAAATTTATCTTTTCTACCTTTTGAAGCTGATTTTATACAACACATTCCACTACCCATATATTCTGCTAAAGATGAATTGATTTGGGTTTATAGACAAGATGGTCGTTATATAGTGAAAAGTGATTATTGGGTGGTTAAATCTTTAAAACAGTCAACAATGTGTGATATGAGCAGTACTTCTATTTTTTGGAAAAAGTTATGGTCATTACAAGTTCTCAATAAAATCAAGAATTTTGCCTGGCGATTTGCTCACAAAATTTGTAACATCCCGATATTTTTTAAACTTAAATAAAATACAAAAGTAGTTATTTATAAAATATGTGATTAAAGTCTATGTAATTTACTTCCTGGCATCCAAATCACATAAGTCAAATATTATACTAAGACAGTAAACTTATTAAACCATAAGATTTCTTTTAAACCAAGTATTGCCTAAAGAGACAAACTAACTTTTAAAGATCTTTCCAAATACTCCTCATAAGATTTTCTATAATTGGTAAATAAATTTTGGATGAGAGATACCACTCAGTAAGTAAACTCATTATACAAGAAATATTAAGTAATCACATGTAACAAACATTTTATTCAAGACAAACAACATGCCAATGCTCATATTTTCAGTTTGAATGTTGATGTAATGCATGGTACTACTCAAACAATAAACTTTAAAGACCATATTTTACATATTGTCATGACTCGTATCAAAACATACAAAATTTATCTTAGTATAAGGTCGTTACTCATAGTAAAACATTCAAAAATGACATTTCTCAGTAGGTCACGACTCATAACAAAACATTTCAAAACTATATTTTATAGAATACCATGAAATCTGTCGTATGAATGGTAAAGCCAATACAGAATGTCATCCATCAGTGACTAATACAAAATATCATATGTTAGTGACCAATATAAAATGTTACTCGTCGGCAACCAAAATAATAAATCACCAATTAGGGATGAGCATGGGGACGGATGGGGACGATTTTTACCATATTCATCCCCAAAACCGAACAATTAATTGTGTAACTGAAACTGCCTGAAAATTGCTCTGGTTCGGGTATGGTTCTAATCAAACAGGGATCTGGCAGGGATAGATACAACAAAAAAACCGTCCCATATCCAGAGAAAAAAAAAACACACATATTTGTGTGAGCTTTTGCAGTTTCCTTCCATTCTTTAATTTGCATAAAATTTGTCAAATATAGCTAGCTAATTATTAAAAAATTTATGTGATATTTAATAGGCTTAAAATGGACTTAATGAGTTAATTCAATAACATTTAAGTAAACAATTAATTAAAACACACTATAAACTAAAAGGATGGGATCAGGGAGGCATAAATGTAGTATAAACCAAGTTCAAAGCATAAATAGAATACACCAACTACACAACAAAGACGTTATAATAGGCATGCCATGAATGGTTCTGGTGAAGCCTCAAAAAAACCTTCCAGTTGCCAATAAAAAGAAGCAATAGCTTCACTAGCAAACGACGTCGTCCAATTCCCACAAGAAGTAGTAGCAGTAGCACTACTACTATTACTAGTATTCCAATAACAAGTAGCACTAGTAGTATTAATAAGCTCTGGTAATTCAATCTCACCCCAGAAATCATCATCTAATTCATCTCATCATAACAGACAACAGTTTTATTTAATTAGCAAGAATCGTGAAATGTAACTAAGAAATAATTTCAAATAAGAAGTTAATAACCCGAATAACAAAATCAAAATATGAGTTAGAGAGAGGTAGCTTACATATTACAAAAGAGGGGATGGAGAACGGGAAATGGAGAATGGGGAATAGTGAGAGAGTATGGGGAATGGCGCCGTTGTTGGTATGGTCGTGTTGGAGAGTCAGACAGCTTTGAGGTCGTGTGGGAGAGGCAGACAGCTTTGAGGCCGTGTAGGAAAGCCAAACACTTTCGGAGAAGAGGATCGCGGGTTTGAAAGTGTGGGGAATGGCGCCGTTGTTGGTGTGGTCGTGTGGCATGGGAGAGGCAGACAGCGTTGAGGCTGTGTGCCGATGTGGGAGAGGCGGAGAGGCAAACACTCTCAGTTTCAAAGAAGAGGATCACGCCGCGAGCTGGAGACTGGAATAGTAACTAGTAAGAAAGAAATGAAAATGATTTAGGATTAGTGGGTTACTTTAACATGTTTTCTATTTATTTAACTAATAACTAATTTTAAGAAACAAATACATTTATATGTTATAATAGATACAAAACAAAAGGTGACCTGGTGGATATAACAAGGAGTGTTGGGCTGCCTCCCAAGTTTGAGTCCCTCTATAAGTGTTTTTAGATTTTATGAATAAATTGTTACATATATTTAAATTAAATTTACAAAATATATTTCGGGTATGGGTGGGTACGATTTTATGTATAATCGTCCCCGCCACGTCCCCGATAATTTATATTCAGTTATTACCCGTCCCCATCCTTGCCCCTAAAATTAGCGGATATTAACTGTTAGAACAGATTGGTTAACCGAAGTTACCCGAACCCGCGGATAAAATGCTCATCTCTATCACCCGTTGGTAATTAGCACGCATGAAAGGTAAGTACAAGTAAGAGTCAAAGCTGAAATTTCATAACAAATTCTCACATGTAAAAATACCTCCAAATCATATAGTAAGGAACAAATCCCCTCGTGTACCCAAATACACCTCTCCTACATGGCCTAAAACAAATATAATATACTCACAATCAAAGTCCAATCATAATGATAGTAAAAAACATTCTATCAAAACAATTTTCAAAAGTATGTTTGATTTTTAAGCTGAAAATATAATTCAAAACATGAGGTTTCAATATCAAAAGTTTTGAATGTCATACATAAAACATGCCTATACTAGATAATTAATAACCAATTATGCAAACACAGCACATATACATATGAAAATGAGACCATATTATCTATTTAACCATAACGATCACAAAATAAAACATATATATGAGAGCAACCATGAAACCATTTATACATAAAATTAACAATATTTAATATTACAAGCAAGGTTAGTCTACTTGATATGAGTAAACTAATACTTGTAAAATCATTAACTAATTTAATTGAGCTTAGCCTAAATAAATTATAGGTGTATTTAAGTCATAAGTCTTACAAATTAAAACAAATAACCAAAAACTCTTATTATAATACTTAGGTCTAATCTTTATTTTAAACTTACATATGTTTTTTATTTTATTTTATTTCATGGAAAGCAGAAACAAAAATAATTTATTATGGATACAAATGGTATTATACAATCATGATATAGAATTTACAAAGATATATAGTAAAATGTTCAATAAAATTTTCAAATAAAATCGAATGCATATTAATTACAAAAATATTACAAAAATAGTTATTACCCACTAACTTTTAAAATTGTTAATATGAGAAAATCAGCAATACTGCCATACTTAAAAAAATTTAGAAAAATATTGGAAAAGCATATTAAACTTAAATTTTTGTAGTAATTTTATAATTTAATTATAATTATATGTAAATATTTTTCAAATACTTTGGGAATTGTTTTCATTAGTAAAATAAGTTTTGAAACTAGTTATGTAAATCTACTAAAAAAAAACATTTCAATTGCAAATACTTATAAATAAAAAATTCATAAAATAATTGTATTTGTTCTAAAAATTACTAAATTTTAACACATTATATAAAAAAAAAACATAGATAATACATCATATTTTTTTTACGCATTTGTAACATCTATAATCCCACGAATTGATTCCATAATTGTATTCTAATCTATTAAGTTTTCTATTTTTAACATAAAAGTTTAGAATTCGTAAAACCACAAAAAAATAAATACAAATATTTTTGTAATTATTTTACCTCCAAAATTTTTCTTATTGTGTCTAGTTAGAAAAATAAAAGTTTTATGCTCAAATTGTAATTTAAAAGCATATAAAACAATCCTAAAATCTGAGTTGTTCAGAAATTGATAGATTCGAAACATAAACTTCAAAAATTTATAATAAATTTAATATTTGAAATTTATTTGTTAGGTTCATCAAGATGCCTACTTTATTATAAAAATAATTTTATATCTATTTCAGCAATGTAATAGTTCAAAAATAACTTGTTTACAAACTACTATAGAAATTCTACAAACAGTAGCCTTATAAAGTCCTTATTAGACCCCAAAAAAACACTATCAATATTAATTTTAAGACTACCATCACCCAAAATTACATCTTTATTTGACTTAAACCTAAAATGTAAATTATTGACTAAAGAGATTAATTATAAAAGAAATTAAAGATTATTAAAAGAGATAAATTACCTATGATAGGTCCTTTTGATCAATGAGAAGAATAATCATTATACTCACTACCAGAAGTTAATTTCTTTTTTTGCTACAAGAGAAGACAAAGTCTCAATCTTCAGTTTGGTACCCTCTTCGGATTTCTTATACAAGTTCACTTTGCATAATTTCTCGTTCTGAATAGTGAATTATAGACCAATGAACTAAATTATGCACTACTTTATTATTCTGTTGAGGTATCAATCTAATAGAGATCATTGAAAAAGTGCTAGAGTAAATCATCAAGCAAAGTAACTAACTCTCTAACTTCTTTCAACAAGGTGTTGAACTCATGCTTATTAAAACCATCAATGATTTCTTTATTATCCCCTTCGATATACACTGCAAATTTCTTGTAAATAAGTGCATACTTTAATGTTGCCTGAAAAGCCAAGGCTTCTGCTTGTTCAAATACCATAGTAGGTAAAGATTTTGTCCAAGCATAACACAGTCTTCTAAAATTATCAAATAAGCCAAAACCAATTGTTTCCAAACCAAGTAGCCAAGTCGCATCAAAATTGATTTTAATACCACCAAGAGGAGTATCTTACCAATGTGAAGGTATGACATTGAAATCATCTTTGTTTAAAAGATGCTGGTGTTTATTTTTCTCCAAGATTAGAGTCCTAAACTCCTCAATTCTCATTTTAATATCTTGAATGATTCTTTGGTCTACTAGATTATACTTTTCAAAAAGCACCTTATTTTTCAACCACCAAATCTTTTCAATCATGATTACGGCAATCAGCATAAAAAGTTTAGAACACATACTAGACGGAATGAGTATTTGAGGTGGGTTTAAAATGATCCTGACATAAGTATATATATCTACTTTCCCAATAAAATCCCAGTTGAGATTTCAAGTAGTAGATTTTCACCAAGATTTGAGGATATCATATCTAATAAAAAAATGCTCTTCATCTTCAACCTCTGAATGGCATAAAGGACATAAAATATAATCAATATTCATAAAATAACTTAGCTATTTTTTAGTGCCCAAAGCTACCATAAGAATTTTCCACAGAAAAAGCTTATGACGCTCATGTAATTTGGCTTTCCAAAGTTTAGTCCATAAACCTTTTTGAAAAAACCTACACCATTTAGAAGCAATGGTTTCATAGACATCCTTGACTGAGAATAAACTTGAACCAGTTTCAAGCCATTCAATTGAGTCCCTACTAAAAATTTATGGAGGTTTGATATTAAGAATCAAATGGAAAATATTTGGATTGAAAAGAACCATTTAATAAATTTGTATCCCATAATTGAATTTGCATTCCATAACATAATTGGGATACCTTAGTCAAAGAGGAATTGAAAATTATCCGAAGTGAGTTGGATAAAGTTTTGCGACTAAACTTGGAATCCAAGGATCTATCCAAATATTAATGTTGTTTCCATTCCCAACCTTAAAAATAATGCTTTCCTTTAAAATATCTCTTGCTCAGAGTAATCCTTTCGACACAAAAGAGTCAGAACTTCATTCAGTCACATTAAAAAAGGAATGTTTTTGTAGGTATTTCCCATTGAAGACTTGAACCCAAAGTTTCTGAGGTTGCTTTAAAATTGACCAAGGTGCCTTAGCAAGCATAGCTCTATTAAATTCCTCAAACTTTCTAAAACCTAAACCCCCACAAGGTTTAGGAAAGCAGATATTATTCCAGGAAACTAAGGATAAATATTTCTATTTATTGATGTTTCCTATTCACCCTAATTTTCTTAAAATATTGTTAGGAGAATGGCAAGTTCCAGTAGAAATCCTAGAAGTACTCACAGAGTAAATAGGGATATTCTATAAAACAAATCGAATCAAAGTTGATTGACTTGCTTGAGAAAGCAATTTTGTCTTCTAGCTCTCCAACTTTGAATTGAGTTTTGAGAGCAAGTGCTGAAATTTTGCTCATTTTCTCCTACCAATTGGCAATGAGTGACCCAAATAAATGAAAAAATTTGTCTTGATGGAAATGTGCAAAGTTTCACTTAATTAATCTTTCAAAAGAGTTGAAACATTCTTGGAAAAGAAAACTGTCGATTTTTTTTAGGGTTAATTGTTTAACCAAACTACAAAAAGTATTTATTTGAAATTTGTTTCATGGCAAATGCTTTAGAAAAATTGGCATGTAGAAATATTACAATATTATCAACATATAAAAGATGGGGATTAGAGGAGTGTTCCTAGTGACTTTGACCCCATGTAGGATACTAGTTCTTTCAGCTCTGTAAATCATTCTTGAAAGACATTCAGTAACCACGATAAATAGATAAGGTGAGAAAGGATCACCTTGATGTAATCCGCGATGAGGAACAAAATGCCCAAAAGGTGATCCATTAAGTAAAATGAAATAGTTGATGGTTGAGAAACATTGCCAAATGATGGACAAGAATTTCTCAGAAAAACCCATTGAGCGTAGAATCTGCATCAAGATAGACCATTCCACTTTATCATGGGCTTTTTGCATATTAAGCATAATACCCATCAAACCTCCACTACCTAAATTAGAAATTGTAAAAGCTACTTCTTGAGCAATCAACGAATTTTCAACTATCCATTTGCCTGGAATGAAAGCTGCTTGAAAAGAAGAAATATGATCATTTATGATTTCGTGAAAGCGCTTAACTAAAATTTGGAATATAATTTTGTAGATAACATTGCATAAGCTGATAGGTCTGTAATGATTTGCTTTTATAGGATATGAAATTTTGGTCGATGAAAGTGGAATTCCAAGTAGCTTTAAGTTTTCCATAGATAAAGAACTCTTGAATTTCTTTAATGATATATGGACCCACCATATGCCAACAATGTTTATAGAAAGTTGGTTAAAAACCATCTGGTCCAAGAGCTTTTAAAGAATGCATATCCCAGAGAACTAGTTCTATCTCTAGTGGAGAAGTTATACTCACTAACAAGTTATTTTGTTCCATCAAGATCACAGTTGGAAACAGATCCCGAATTGAATCACTAGGAGGTGGATTTGAAGAAGTGAAACAAGAAACAAAATTTGTGACAAATTCATTACCAATCGATTGCCTGTCTCTAATCAACAAACCAGAGGCTAGCTTGAGTGACGGTATGAAATTTATTCGTCTCCTAAAAAGAGTGGAGGCATGAAATAATTTAATGTTACGATCACCATTCTTTATCCAAAGTACTCTAGACGTTTGGTGCCAGATTGAATCTAAATGATCCAATTGTTTGGATAAATCATTCGTGAGATTTCTCTCTAAATTCCCATTGAAATTAGAATCCACTCTAGAATAAATATCCTTAAGTTTAGCTTCCAAGATTTTTATTTTCTCTTGAACGAAACCAAAATGTTCTTTGTTCCACCTTGTGAGTGTAGTTGAAATCCTTTTTAACTTATGCATAAAAGATTCGGAATGGCGATCCCTCGAAGAGCAATTCTTTTGGATTAGATTGTTAAAATCATTACCCTTCGTCCAAGTAGCCAGAAAGTGAAAAGGTCGTGGGAGAAAACGTTCTGGTAAGCCATTTAAATGCATTAGTAAAGGTGAATGATTTGAAGTGTAGAAAGGGAGATTAGAGACAATTGCTTTTGGAAAGATGTCTATCCAACTAAGGGAAGCTATGATTCTGTCCAGCTTTTTGTGAATACAATCAAACCCATTGCGCTTATTACACCAAGTAAACTGTGACCCTGTACTTCCCAGATCAACATAACCCGTATGATTTATAAAATTAATTAAACAATTATTATCATCAAATTACATAGGTTTGCCTCCCATTTTCTCCAAAGGATGAATAATATCATTAAAGTCGCTCATCATACACCACGACTTATTTACTGTAGTGAAAATAGAGTGAATTTTCTCCCAAATTTGATTCTTATGCATGTAATAAGGCTTAATATAAACAAAGCATACAAAATAGTTATAATCATTATCAGTTGGATGGTTACAGATTTCTATGATGACAAAACAAGTTCCAACATACTGGATTTCTAGATGTATGTCACCATTCCAAGCCAAAAGAAAACCACCACTTAAACCCATAGCCGGAATACAAAAACAATTGGGATAATTAATGTCAAACTTAAAATTTGAGAAGTAATTGCATTAGCTTTAGTCTCCATTAACCAGATAATATCAAGATTATGTCTCCAAACTAAGTAACCCAAAGCTTTTTTGACGAGGTCTTATAAGACCCCTGCCTTTCTAGCTGAAAAACCTCATGGCACTTGTGGGGCACGTTAATGGCCGCCTCCCCATCTTGGGTTGAACCATTCACCACCAAATGATCAACATTTTCATTGTCAAACTTTTCCATCAAATCGGTTACCCCTTTTACAGACATCAGATTATCATTAAGACAGAAAATGGAGTCAGAACACCACTTTGGCCGAACCACATACTTACCTTTTCCTTTTGAAAGGGAAGGTTTAGAGAGATCTAGAGTTGCTGATACTTGTTGAGAAGTAGAAAAAGATTGGGATTTCTCTACCAAAAGGTTGAGCTTGGAGTGATGAAACTGAAAGAGAGCTGTGAAGACATGTTTAGCTAAAGAAGAGGCATGGAAAAAGGAACCATTATAGACAAAGCTTGCCACCTATAGGAGTTAGGCTCTATGAATAGCCTTATTGAATCTGTTCATGCCAATTTGGAAGTCAAAACCAATAGCCTTGGATATCATCTTGTAACGCAAATTATCATCCACTACATCCACCCCAAATACTTTCTTCCATTCATATAGAAAGGATATAAAATCATTTATATCAGAATGACTGGCAATTGTAACTACTTCATGGATCTCACTATGAATTCTTGATGTTTTAAGATAAAAAGCCTTTCTCTAAGTAAAAGAGTAAGAATTATTACTACCACCTTCTGATTCATGTAGACATTCATTGAATGCTGGACGAAAGGGTCTAGCAACTTGAGTATCAGCATTGAAATTTCTTAATGGGTCAGTAGGACCAAAAAATTTTGAAACTTTATCGAACCAAAATTTAGCAGTAAGGGACATAGCATCATAACCTGCCTGTAGCCAATCGCCATAGACGGGAACAAATACAGATGAATCTAGCTGAAACTTTTTTCCTTCGTTAAAATGACAGTCCTTAGTGGAATGTGATAAAATACCACATTTTAAGTAGAAATTTGGTAAACGCTCATACTTGAAGTCAATCCACAGTTTGTTTGTAGAAAGAATGGAGCCTTCCAAATTTTTCCTCTCAATCAAACAACTAGTAGAAAGAGGTTCATTTACCTAGACTTCAACTCTAAACTGAAGATAGTTGCGAGAAATAAGTAAGTCATCATTAACCTCTTCCACTTGTAGGAGATTACTAGGCAATTTGGCAAAAGAGACAGCATTTGAAATTCACATTCTTGTAAAGTGCATTCCAACTGCCCTAACCCAAAAAACTGTAGTGCTGAATCTCAGTTCTGGTATAATAGAGCATGATTCCATTCCTTTAGCACCAAAAATTATTGTTCACATTCCAAAACCTGATCTTCCAAATATTGTCTCTGTCGTCAGGTGTAGAGAACGAGAAAAAAATATATTGTTGTATTTGTCCATTAAAGATATTGGCACTTCAACTTGAAGATTCCATGCCTTATTGATTGCATTAATCACTTGGTGCTTTGAATTTGCTGACATGACAACACTTGGCCAATGAGTTTTGTAGAGCTGGCGATGATAGCTTCCTCAAGTTCAATTTCAGGAATGGTACAAGTAAGCTGTTGAGCTTGGACTACAAGCTCTCCAATAACTTCATTAGGGATAAGCTAGGGTTGGTTAAACGATTTTGTGAAATTCCAGTTTAACCTTTTTTTTAATAAGAAAAGTGTACATGAGTAGAGTGAATAGAAAGTATTTATATTGTATATAGGTTCCTCGATAAAGAAGGAAGAGAAGGTAGAAGGAGACTTTATGGCGACAGAAACTCATCATTAGAATACGCTACCTGAAGCGTCTCTAAAACCCTAGACTAGAAATTATAATCTGAAGAAACTTGGATACAATGATTAGATCTAAATAGAAAGATTGAGTTACCAGTACAAAAATCGTTCAGATTAATGATATTGGAATGGTTGGAGAAGCTAAATGGCATCGAAGGATCGGTTATGACAAACTCCAACTAGCGTGCTCAAAGAAATCAGCAGATAAATAAGATAACTCAATAGTATTCTGACGAGGATGTAGAGGTGATTAAAATCACATGCCTTTTTGAAAAATTTCTAGGGTAAGCGAAACGCCCCTAATTTGATAGAAAATCAAAAATCGTAGAATAAGAGAGCTCAAGAAAATAGAGTCCAAAGGAGTGCAGAGATGGATAAAATCAAAGGATTAATGATGAAATTAGATAAAGACGAAAGGATCAAACAACCAATAGAGCAAAAATCAATGACGAAAAGGATTGGAAAGAGAGGAATAGTAGAATCGATGAAGTTTCACACTTCAACACCGTAGAAGCCTAGAGAAAGATCGAGTCTATTTTGTCTAAAATAGGCAAAATTCTTAATATAGTTTAAAAAAGGGCAACCTTGTGTAAAAGTTTAAAAATAGGCAAAATTTTATTTACTCTCCCAGTAGCCGGTTTGGTTGGGTCATTTAGTTTCCCACCAAAATAATTTTCTTTATTCTTCTCCCTCCAACTACGCACCCTCTCTTTTTCTCTTCACTGATCTTCTCACCATTGTTGCGTGTCATCGTGGAAAAATTATAAAAATGAGGTTAGTAATATCTTCCAACAATATTTGCAATTTTTATTAAGATGTAAATGTTGAAATTTGTACCAGGATTTTTAAATAATAACTACCAGAAAAATGCGATTGGGACTGATATATTTTCGAAAAATTTCCAACAATTTGCTTCATACTTTCGCGAGGAACTGATATGGGTATTATTTAAACAGATTTTTGGTTGAAAAATCGTATTAAACTGTTACCCCAATTCAATAATAATTAATAGAAATATATATTTTTGGCCGCGTGTAATCGAAACATTTATGAAATGCTATATTCAGTTTTTTATATGTGGGGGTATATGTGGTATATGTGGTATATCTGAGGGTATATCTGGTATATCCGGTATATCTGGGGGTATATCTGGTATATCCGGTATTTTTGGGGGTATATCTGGTATATCCGGTATTTCTGGGGGTATATCCGGTATATATGGTGGTATATCTGGTATATCGGGGGGTATATCTGGTATATCTAGGGGTATATCTGGTATATCTCAGGGTATATCAGGTATATCTCAGGGTATATCTGGTATATCTGGTATATCTCAGGGTATATCTGGTATATCTAGGGGTATATCTGGTATATCTCAGGGTATATCTGGTATATCTGGTATATCTCACGGTATATCTCAGGGTATATCTGGTATATCTGGGGGTATATCTGGTATATCTCATGGTATATCTGGTATATCTGGTATATCTCAGGGTATATCTGGTATATCTTAGGGTATATCTGGTATATCTCATGGTATATCTGGTATATCTCATGGTATATCTGGTATATCTGTGGGTATATCTGGTATATCTCAGGGTATATCTGGTATATCTGGTATATCTCAGGGTATATCTCATGGTATATCTGGTATATCTCATGGTATATCTGGTATATCTCACGGTATATTTGGTATATCTGGTATATCTCAGGGTATATCTGGTATATCTCAGGGTATATCTCAAGGTATATCTGGTATATCTCAGGGTATATCTAGTATATCTGGTATATCTCAGGGTATATCTGGTATATCTCATAGTATATCTGGTATATCTCAGGGTATATCTGGTATATCTCACGGTATATCTGGTATATCTCAGTGAAATTATGGTATATCTCACGGTATATCTGGTATATCTCATGGTATATCTGGTATATCTGGTATATCTCATGGTATATCTGGTATATCTGGTATATCTCATGGTATATCTGGTATATCTCATGGTATATCTGGTATATCTCACGGTATATCTGGTATATCTCAGTGAAATTATGGTATATCTCACGGTATATCTGGTATATCTCAGGGTATATCTGGTATATCTGTGTATATGTTGGTATATCTCCATCTATTACACATTTAATCAGGTATATATGTTATATACTAATAACGCAGTTCAATATGTTGTATATTATTTGATATATCAATTAAACTTTACGTATTTTTGAATGAGATAGACCTAATTATTTTTAAACATTTTACAGAATGGATAGCCTTAGTATTCTAATCATTCACAATGGTAAATGGTCATTGAAGGATGGTAAAAAAGTATATCAAGGAGGTGAAGGTTTGGTGATGAAGATAAAAAAAGGATGGTTGTATAATGAACTTAAAGAAAAGTTGTTTCTCAAGTTAAAGATGGATAAGTTCAAGTATGAACTTGAAGTGAGATACTTCTATAAGAATGATTTGACATTACCATCTGTTTTAATAGGTGATGATGAAGAATTGGAAGAGTTTTTTGACCTTCACGTTGAAGATAATGAAAGGAAGGCTGTTCTATATGTCACAAAAAATGAGATAAGATCTGTAGGTACAAGTCATTCTATTTGCCATGAGCAAGTTTTTAATACCGGAGGCCGTAATGTAAATTTCTTGAGCGATACTAATATGCAAGAAGGATCTCAAAATCCAAATGGTGGTTGCGATAATGTACTTGATAGTATTCGTGATGATGTAGATCACAATTTAGTTCCGCCGCAAATGGGTGATGATGGAGATATTGATATGATTAGAGAATATGAATTACCAGATATACCTGTCAACGAAAACGTTGATCATGATATGTCCTCAATGGGAGGTTTGCATGCAATTGATAATGAAAGGACACAAGTTGAAACAGAAAGGGTCATTGTTAGAAATCATGAGAATTATGGTTTATCCCAGTCTGAAGGAAGAACTGTAATTGGAAACAATAATGAATTACGTATCGGTCCATCCAGTACACCCACAGAGATTATTTCTAATGGTGACGTTTCGTCGTCTGTGGCACATGTTGAGCTTGATTTGAAAGTTGATCAAGTGTTTGACAATAAGATAGATTTCACAACACATGTCGGTCTTTATGCCATAAGAAATAGATTTGAGACGAGGACACTGACTAGTAGGAAAGACCGTGTTCTAATACGTTGCATTCAATCTACTTGTAGTTGGATGATTAGATGTAATAGGATCATTGGATCTGATAGGTTCAGGGTAAAAGAATACGAATCAAGACATACTTGTGATCCTAACAATTACATGAGGAAGAATAGGACTGCAACCTCAAGAGTGATAGGAAATGCCATAAAAATGAAGTTGGTCCGACCAGGAAGAATTTATAAGCCCAAAGATATTATTGATGATTGTCAAAATGAGTTTGGGATTGAGATTGGTTACACCACAGCATACAGATCTAAAGAGAAGGCTCTTTATTTGCTACGTGGCAGTGAAGAGGAATCTTTCCTGAAGCTTCCTTCCTACTGTCATGTTTTGAAGGAAAGAAATCCTGGTAGCGTCACACATATTGAAGTTGACCAGTCCGGAAGATTTAAGTACTTTTTTATGGCACTAGGTCCATGTATCAGAGGATTTTTATCTTGTATAAGACATGTAATTACAGTCGACGGTGCATTCCTATCAGGTAGGTATGCTGGGACATTATTCGTAGCAAATGCTTCAGATGGAAATAACAACATATATCCATTGGCCATTGGTGTTGGAGATTCTGAGAATAATGAAGCCTGGGAATGGTTTTTGTTAAAACTATCCGGTATATTTGGGCACATTGATGATCTTGTTATTGTTTCAGATAGACACCAAAGTATTATACAATCTGTTCCTAAAGCCTTCCCCAATGCTTTGCATGGATATTGTGCATTTCACATGGAGATGAATTTAAACCACAAATTTAAGAATCCTGATATCACACCTTTGTTCAGATGTTGCGCAAGGGCATATACGAAGCGTGAATTTGACAAATACATGGGGGATTTGAGACTGATCGATCCAGATATAGAGAAGTACTTATTGGAAGCAGGTAAAGAGAAGTGGTCAAGATTTCATTTTCCTGGAAACAGATACGGTATAATGACCACAAATGGTTCAGAATCATTTAATAATGTCATGAAATCTGCTCGTGAGTTGCCTATAACCATGCTTGCTGAGTACTACCGTAGCAAAATACAACATTGGTTTGTCGAACGTAGGGAGGTTGGGATGAAATGGGGAACTCGATTCCTTACCGATGAGGTTGAATCAATTATGCGTGCAAATCACAATAAGTCCTTAAGGTACAGGATTTTCAGAATTAATGCACATGTTTTCCAGGTATGGGATTCGTACATCATTATATTGTTATTGAATTTTTAAATATGTAAATTTAACAGCATATATATTGTTGTATCTCTTGTAAGCCTATAAACCATAATGTAACTAGTTCATTCATATGAAAATATAGGTTGTACATGGTGATACTAGTGAAGATGTTGATCTACTGAACAGAAGTTGTAGCTGCAGAGAATTTGATGTTCACAAAATCCCCTGTTGTCATGCCATTGCAGCGGCTCGTTTTCAAGATGTTGATGTCCACTCCTTTGTTGACCGATTATACACAGTCAATTGTTATATTATCGCATATACGGAGGCAATATTTCCAGCAACTGACAATGGTCAGTGGGACATTCCACCACAAAGAAAAAATCTGGCAGACCACGGAAGCGACGCATACGTTCACGTGGGGAAGTAATAAAGAAGTTAATATTGTGCAGTCGTTGTGGAATTAGTGGTCATAATAGGAGGACTTGTAATGTTTTTCGTCAGATGATTGTAGAACCTTCCCTAGCTTCTCAAGAATGAACATTTTTATGTACCCTGTAATCTTTTATTATGATTTCAAGTATTATATTATCTGTATCTGAATTATGTATTAATTCTAGTTTTATATTATGCCCTGTCTCTGAATTTTCATGTATCACGTATATACATGTGTTGTTATATTATTTTAGAAGATATACTATATATACCCTGAGATATACCGTGAGATATACCAGATATACCCTGAGATATACCAGATATATCAGATATACCGTGAGATATACCAGATATACCCTGAGATATACCAGATATATCAGATATATCAGATATACCCTGAGATATACCAGATATACCATGAGATATACCAGATATACCAGATATACCGTGAGATATACCAGATATACCCTGAGATATACCAGATATACCGTGAGATATACCATAATTTCACTGAGATATACCAGATATACCGTGAGATATACCAGATATACCCTGAGATATACCAGATATACCAGATATACCCTGAGATATACCAGATATACCAGATATACCCTGAGATATACCAGATATACCATGAGATATACCAGATATACCATGAGATATACCAGATATACCATGAGATATACCCTGAGATATACCAGATATACCATGAGATATACCCTGAGATATACCAGATATACCCTGAAATATACCAGATATACCATGAGATATACCAGATATACCGTGAGATATACCATAATTTCACTGAGATATACCAGATATACCGTGAGATATACCAAATATACCAGATATACCATGAGATATACCAGATATACCGTGAGATATACCAGATATACCCTGAGATATACCAGATATACCGTGAGATATACCAGATATACCCTGAGATATACCAGATATACCAGATATATCTGGTGATATACCAGATATACCCTGAGATATACCAGATATACCCTGAGATATACCCTGAGATATACCAAATATACCAGATATACCCTGAGATATACCGTGAGATATACCAGATATACCACTGAGATATACCAGATATACCAGATATACCAGATATACCAGATGATATACTACAAATGAGTTCCAGAATATGAAAAAATTATACCATAATTGGGATATTACAATTTCAGTAACAGATGGATTAAATCATAACCAAAACCGATTTCATTCATTTCATAGATATACCAAAGTAATGTATCAGTACAATTTGTTGTAAATTCAATATACGAGGACTTTAATTACTTTTGCAACAATGCAGGAATATGAATATAATTCCACCAGATATTTACAAACATTACATAAATGTTCTCATAACCATTACTTTTACAGATAGTATAAGTTATACAATATTAAAAGCACGTAATCCATCATACTAAGCCTAAATAAGAAGCATAAAGTTTATCTCCAAAGCACTCCAGACATGAGTTCAAGATAAAGCCTAAGTAGGCATTGTTGTAGCCTCTGCTAACTGATATACCCCAAGCCTTCGTATTACGACAGCAACATGAGATACCATTTGGAAGTTGATTACAACCTACCAAAAAAATGTTACCCCAGTCAGATAAAGCACCAGAAATATAACCAGATAAAAAATTACCAAATATGTAGAATAAAAAATATAACTCATATACCAGATATACCATGTAATAAGGTATAAACATCAAATGAGTAAAAATTCAGCATTGGTTTCCCAGGTGCGGCACCCATTAATGTTCACTGTTAATATACCAGATATATGCCATACCCGTTCAGTTGTAACATGCACAAAAATACCATAACACATAAAGTTGAATTAGATGCAATAATACATAAATGTTCTACAACACACAAGAAGAATCTGTAATTGTTCACTTATATAAAAATATACCAGATTGCATACCAGATTAAACAATTATGTAATCATCGTCCGCAAAGAATAGTTCACAACAAAGTTTCTTTCTGAAGAAACCAATTGCCTCGTCTTTGATGTCAGTCAGTGGCTTCTCATTTACTAAATACTCAATGAACTTGAGCGCATATATGCCACAGTCACCCCTGTGTAATAAATTGAAGTAAACAATAAGTCCTTATTCGTAACGCAATATAACTTAATATTAATCTATATTAAATCTCAGTGCCTCTTACTGAATCATAAAATATACTTACACTTCAACCTGCTGTGGAACAGCTATCGCATTACGATAAATGGGCCACTTCTCTGTTATGTCATGTTCAACCACTTCCAAGTTTTTAATCAAGTTTGGGATCATAACACATAAATTATGTAACCTTTTCTTCAGAGTTCCATCTCTTATGTGTTTAGGAAGTGAATCATAGACGTCAATTTGTTGTTCTCTGATGTCAACTCCGAAAGTGATCCAATGACCCTTCTCCAATATAACACCATATATATTGTTGACACGAGTCCATGGTTTACCACAATCAGGGCGGACACCTGTTTGAAAACATACCAGATATTAGTAATATTATTTGAGTTCAAGATAAAATGTAATAGTTGCCAGATATACTATACGAGTCATAAGTTTACAAGGATTTTACCAGTCACGTAATCCAACCACTTCTTATCTGTTGACCAAAATTGAAATTGGTCATTCTTCTTCACCTTCTTCCATTCACTTGCACTTGCATCGATGTAAGCCTAGATTTTTAAATATAGTAATTTATGGAAAATTATTACATCAACTGTAAATTTGGGATATATGACATGAAAAATTACCAGATATACAAGATATTTGCACCCATTAAACACCAAAGTACTAAGTAAAAGTCTTACACAAAACGATGAGTCTACAGTTGTCCAACTGTTTTTTAGGAACAAGTGCGGATGAAGTTCCTCTTTCTTCCTCAACAGCCATAGTCCGCAATCTATGTGCTGAAGTTATTTTGCCAATTGAGGTACGCATCGTTATGAACATATACCAGATATATGTGTTGTTAGTTTATTTTAGAATACCAAATATATTGAATAACAATCCATAAACCAAATAACAACATATAACCATTATTATCCAGAAATTAACATACGAAAAACATGTACCTCATTGAGTAAAGATGATTGTGGTTTCAATATACGATGAAACCAAGAAGAGTTAGCCATACCCTTACTTGGGCAACCAACATTAATACTTTCCCTACATTTTGGCAATAAGAAAGAATTGAGTAATTAACCATATTACGTGGGTAAAAAAAATTTAAATTAGATGAATAAAGAAGACAATAAGTAGTAGGGAATACATACTGGTTGTCGTTATAATGTTTATATAACCATTCCAAGAAGTAGGTATATATGGATTCATCAAAGCCTCTCATCGGATCATAGAGGCCAGGTTGTTGTGCTTCGTCCAATTGCTGGGACTTTATTGATATACCAGATTTCCTCTTGGGCTGCACATATGGAGATTTTAGGGAGGGACCAACTTTTCTCTTCCTCCTACTATATGTGGTACCAAAGGGTGCGGACGTGTCAGTGGACCTAACGCCCTTTGATGTTATCGACCCTAATCGCACTGAGGTGGTACCGGTCATGATAGGGGCAGCCTCTAAAATAACTTCCAAAGTAGAAAAATCCAGACCTGTCAAGTTATCATCTACTTCGGTTTCAAGGACTGGCTGCTTTCCAAGGTTCACTTCAGTGGGACATTCTTCAGTCACACCCACTGATCCTTCATCATGATCAGAATGAACCTTGGTTGTTTCTTCCCCAATTTCTTCTGTGGTGAACAGAATCATTTCTTTGCAATTATTCGTAGCCACTACTGGCTCTTCTTCCGTGGACGTCACAACATCTTCGTCCACTAAAATATGTACAGAGTCGACCTTACGTCGGTCAAAACGTGGAACACTTTTTTTCCTGGACGAGTTCCCACCAGGTTTCACTGCTTCTTTCCCTGTTGAAGTATTTTGTTGTTGTCTCAACAACTTCTTCAACACATCCTTCATCCAAACTTGGTTTTCTTTTATTGAGATGACCTCCTTCTTCAAATCTCGAAGCTCTTGCAACACCTAAAATTACAAAGTATAAAAATTTATTCGTACAGGGTTGCAATGACATAAACTAATTACCAAATAAGGGTTTTATATGTGCCATATTATATTACCTCCATAATGGAAGTTGATGAATGAGATGAAGGTTCATCTTTTTGGACTTCCGGGATAGGGTCACTTTCATCAATGTGACCAGATGTATGTTCATCTTCATCGCCTTTGGAAGGCAACTCATCATTCAATCCACTAACGTTTGGCACACCACCACCTTGTTGACTCGCATATTGTTGTGCCGAAATGAAGTATGGACTATTTCTCTCCGACTCATTAGGAGTGAGTCTCGTCAGCATATGAAACTGTATCATATACAATGGAAGTATATACCAGTTAGTTAAGTACAATCGAAAATAAAAATAAAATAAAATTAATAACATATAGGCAACAAACTTACATCTGAATCCTGGAATATTTTATGGTTTAGGTCCCAGAACTTCAAATAATGCCCCTTCTTTTCATTCTCCCAGCGTAGTATCCTAGGCAATGCATCCGGAGATGTACAAGTGGCTAAATCAGTAATAGGCACTTGTATGGCCTCGTAGGCCCAAACTTGCAGTGCCCAAGAAAAACCATAGACACTGTAAGTTGAAGCGACCCCTCCAACCTTTTGGAGATTAACATTCTTCAACCTCCTAACGGTGAAGTCATATACTATCTTACCCCAGGGGTAGATATTAAACTTGTCAAGGTCTTCAACTAAATCCAAGTATTGATCATTAATGGCCCTCAGATTATGATCGGCCAAAAGTATTATTTCCAGAGTATATATGAGAGCCAACCTCAACACATCCTCGCCGTCGGTGGACAGAGGAAGTTTGCAAATAGCTTCTCCAACTCGACTTTCTTTATTGGCCTGTCGGTCTTGAAGTAATTTTTACGCAACCGACCACTTTGCGCTGGACTTCCTTCCTCATCGATAAACATCATACCGGTCATTATGCTAAATTCTTCATATCCAAAGAGGTGGGGTGTACCTTTTACAATAATTCGGAGCTCTTTCCCCGATTGATCTCTATCTTGCATCAATAATATATGATGCAATAATCCAGCTGTAAACTCTATATGTTTCATCCTTGTGATGAAACCAAAACATAAGCCCTCAAACCTATCAAGTAACCCAAACCCTTCTAGGGTCGTCTTCAATGTTGCAAAATTTTGAAGACGTGATATGTTGGTTATTTTACCAACATAATACTCGGATGGGGAGACATAAGGAACGAAGGTGGATTTTCCAGCCATTTCCTGCATATTTAACATTTACGGAAAATAATTTCATTAATACTTGTGAACAGGTATACAAAAATTACAATATATATGCGAAAAACATCAATCACATTAAAGCAACATAAAAATACATCAAATTTAGGTTCATATAAATGAAACTTATAGAAATAGACCAATATACGTAGATATACCGAGATATACCCAAAATATACTAACATATATAGACATATACCCCATATATACCAACATATACACACATATACCGAGATATACCAGATATACCGTGAGATATACCATAATTTCACTGAGATATACCAGATATACCGTGAGATATACCAGATATACCGTGAGATATACCAGATATACCAGATATACCGTGAGATATACCAGATATACCGTGAGATATACCAGATATACCTTGAGATATACCAGATATACCGTGAGATATACCAGATATACCCTGAGATATACCAGATATACCGTGAGATATACCAGATATACCGTGAGATATACCAGATATACCCTGAGATATACCAGATATACCGTAGATATACCAGATATACCATGAGATATACCAGATATACCGTGAGATATACCAGATATACCCTGAGATATACCAGATATACCATGAGATATACCAGATATACCAGATATACCCTGAGATATACCAGATATACCCTGAGATATACCAGATATACCCTGAGATATACCAGATATACCCTGAGATATACCAGATATACCGTGAGATATACCAGATATACCCTGAGATATACTAGATATACCCCTAGATATACCAGATATACCAGATATACCCCCAGATATACCAGATATACCCTGAGATATACCAGATATACTAGATATACCCTGAGATATACCAGATATACTAGATATACCCTGAGATATACCAGATATACCCCTAGATAAACCAGATATACCATGAGATATACCAGATATACCAGATATACCCTGAGATATACCAGATATACCCTGAGATATACCAGATATACCAGATATACCCTGAGATATACCAGATATACCCCTAGATATACCAGATATACCCTGAGATATACCAGATATACCAGATATACCATGAGATATACCAGATATACCCTGAGATATACCAGATATACCATGAGATATACCAGATATACCAGATATACCCCTAGATATACCAAATATACCAGATATACCCCCAGATATACCAGATATACCATGAGATATACCAGATATACCCCTAGATATACCAGATATACCAAATATATCGTGAGATATACCAGATATACCAGATATACCATGAGATATACCAGATATACCCTGAGATATACCAGATATACCGTGAGATATACCATAATTCCACTGAGATATACCAGATATACCGTGAGATATACCAGATATACCAGATATACCGTGAGATATACCATAATTTCACTGAGATATACCTAATATACCCTGAGATATACCAGATATACCCCCCGATATACCGGATATACCCCCAGATATACCAGATATACCGAGATATACCACTGATATACCCCCAGATAATGTTATTCATGAATAACAACCACATATACCAGAAATCAGATTATCCATCCATAATTACAAAATCCTAATATTACAAAACGTATATTTTACATAAACATTTAACCTTAAACCAACATTTTACAAAAAACCATAAAAAAATAAGGGGTTTTCGTTGAGTTTCAACGAAAACCCAATTAAAAACCAAACTGCATAGCTTTTCAAGATATACCCTGGAGAGTAATGGTCGAGTGTTTTCGTGCAAAGAAGACAAATTTGTTTAAAAAACTTACCGAATAATGCAAAGCTTCAAAAGGTGATAGTAATGGTCGAGTGTTTTCTGCGTTGATACTATTCGTCTTCTTCCTCAACAAAAAATGTGGGAGCTTCGCTAATAGAGAGTGACGAGGGAGAGGGAGAGGGAGAGGTAGAGTAATGCTCAGAGTTGTGGGTTTGTTTGAACTGTTCGAATTATTTCAAACGGTTTAAATGACTTACCGGCTAGCAAATGGGGCTTTGGGTGGCCGGTTAAAAAATGCCTATTTCTAAACTTTTACACAAGGTTGCCCTTTTTTAAACTATATTAAGGATTTTGCCTATTTTAGACAAAAACCCTTACCAGAAGTTAAATTGATTGAGAGTTTAACCTTTTTTTTTTTTTTTTTTTGGTTGTTAGGTGTACAACGTTAGAGACAAGGTGGAATTTAGGTTTATTACCTAAATATATATTATCTTTATTATCATTATTTTTTTATTTGACTTAATCAAATAAGAGATCCCACTGAATCCACTTACTATTTTTTTTTTTTTAACAATTTTAAATTCTAACATTTAATATACAAAAAATCATTTTTCAAGTAAAATTCTTGCTTATTTCAAATTCTTAATTAAAATATTATTTTATTTTTGTTTGATATTATCTTCTTCTTTATAAACATAAAATGCATATTTTCTTATACTTTATTTTTATTTAGGTCCACATATATGCAACACTTTCAATACATAGCAAAGTACTAATTTCCTTTAGAATATATTATTATTTTATAAAAAAATTACTTTTAAATTTGAGATATTACAACATCTTCCCCTGCTTTGCCAATTTGTATAAGAGAATGGTATCTTTGTCTCCTTGCTTTCAATAAGGAGTTGGTGACGAAACTATTATACATTTTTTGTGATCTTGTCCTTTTGCCAAAAAGGTGTGGAAGCTTGCCACGTTTGCCAAATACTATAAGTAATTGGTGAATGAGTCTCCAGCTGACTTTATTTTATTTCCATTTTGAACAATGAGGACCTAGAACTACTGAAATACAAAACAATAAGAATCCTAAAATCACTTAAACAATAACTGAAAGAGTCTCAATTTCGTGAACAATCAAACTTAGATAATACAAATACCTAAGGATTCACCCTTCTTGTACCGGTGAAACCAACAAAAAATAGATAACAAATAGGAGATAGAAATAGATAAAAGCAAGACAGAAATCAAAAAATAGAATAAAGCAATAAATTCTTTACAATCATTGTATAGTCTCAATTTTTGGCACATATATCAAGGATATGTTGATTATACTAACTCATGTAACAAAACAATCGAACACAACAATATAACTTGGTAAATCCACTTAAGCTCTAATCTTAAGTGATAACATCCACAGGTTGCTTAAGGCAATCACTCAGCAGTCAAATTTACTATGCCAAATACTTCTATTAGTCAGCGACTATCTGTCCTAACTACTTAGACTGCTATCAACAGCTATCTCTACAGCTACTTTGATTCTCACTGGATCTAGCTCACCTTTAGAGCCACATTACCACGCAGTGTGATACAAATATATGTAATTAATATGTGTGTACAGATATATGTAATTTTACCAAAAATATGCTTTCAAAATAAATACCTCATATCAATAATACGAAAACACACTCGACATACATTAACACAAAAATTTCACCTCATAATAACAATGTAGAAATACACTCGATGTGTTGTATTGTGAAAACTCCATTTGATAAAAGTATTTAATCAAACTCTACCACCACTTTTTATCTCAATACAAAAAAAAAAAAAAACACTCGATTTATTAAGAATATGAAATCACCTTTTGAAAATATTTTATCAAAAATATTATCGCTTCCTAATCACCAATACGGAATCACACTTAATGTTTTATTGATAAGTGAATTATAAATGATTTTCAAATACACTCAAAAATATTTTTCACATGATAAGAAAATATGCAACATGAAAATTAGATTTGAAAAATATTTAGAAAGAAGCATGAGAAAAGGTGTATGAAATAGAGATAAGGGTATTTATAGCTGATTTTTCAATTTTTGGTATCCTTACAAGTACCTCACTGCGCACCTCCATAAGGCCTCGCTGACTACACTAGAGAGCTGTCATCAAGGTATCAGCGAGGTCTAATGAGTCACATATCCACCATGTGCACCCTCGCTGACCACCTCAACGAGCCACCTGCAAGGACCCCTATGAACCACCAAAAAGTTACTTTTTCAATTAAAAACTTGTCCATTTGAAAATCCACAAATACTTGCCAAATGTGAAAATCAAATTTAAGTAAAATAAATAAATTAACATGCATACTACATGCTCCCAACCACCCATGATGTGTGTAATATGCAAACATACAAAGTATTAAGAATCTACGTGAGTATATGCGATACTAATCACAAGCAAATCAACATACAAAGAGGTAGACAAAAATACTAATTAAAATAAACAAACTCTATGTTTTGCACACAGGAATGCCAACAAAGACGCAAAGGGACTTACTGGATTTACAATCTCCCCATTTAGCTTTTTGTGAAAAAACACTACACAACCTATACAAGGCAAGCATCCAACACAATATATCAATGCAAGATGATCTTAAGAAGTTCATTCCTATGAACAAACTTCGACATAGACATGACACCCGCAACACACCTACATTGCACATACAAAACAAACATATGCCCGTAAACGTATCATGCAGATCTATGTGTAGTATAATAAACTACTATTACCCCTACACAGGTACACACCGATAGGCTAAACACAAGTAGTCAAACAAAACTCCCCCTAGCTTCATGCAAAACTCCCCCTAACTTCACTCCCCATGAATTCATGCAAGTCATCCAAAATGATGTGATGCAAACCTATACTCAAATTGCACACAAAGAAGAAAATATATGTAAACATGTTGTACAACATACAAACTTCTACTCTTTTGTGGCACAAAAAGTCAAAGAAACACCCCTATATAAAGAGAGAAAGCATACAATATGCAATAATCTTCTACACTCATGCAACACATGCAGAGAGAAAATAAAGCATAAGTAAAAGAAACAGAAATAAGAACACAACAAAGAAATCATTCTTTTATTAAAATTCAAGATTTTTGTCTATTACATCATTTTAGAAAAATAAAATACATAGAAAAACTAAGATTCTCCTCTCCTTTCATCTCTATCAGGGTCACGGTGAGAGCCTATGCCAAATTCCCTTCAATCAGAGACGTGGAAAGAAAGCTGCAAGAGCTTAGGAAACTCAGCACTGAAAGTAGCAAGCTGACTAAACATTTGTGCAAAGGAATCAAATGACTGAGGTAGTTGAATGTTTGAATCTCTGAGAAGAGTACCAATGCTCACACCAGCTGAGTGAATCTGGGAACGATCAACCTTACAAATAGGCTGAACAGACGGTCAAGAACCCAGAGAACCATGGAGAGCCTTGTCGGAGCTGCTAAAGATGCTCAATTCTACTCACCTTGTCATTAATATTCATCAATAGCTAACAGTGTAAATTGCACTCTTAACAATCATTAGCAAGTTCTTCAAGCAGCTTGTCAAACTATTGCGTCAAAGAATGCACTTTTGCATTAAGAGCAGGAAACTCAGTAGATTAAGGAGGAATAGGAAAAGAAGTAGATGGGGTAGAATGAGAAACACTTTGAGACAAAGAAGAAGAAGGCTCAGAGTTCTTAAAAGAGTGGCGTGATGCCTAAAGGTGTCTGATAGAAAGGGGATAACGACAAAAAATCGAAACATTAATGACATCACTAAATACAAACTATCCCCAATAAGTAATCAAAGAATGATAATGAAGATTAGAAGAAGAAGGAGAGAAAGAACGACAAATGATGGTCCTAACAATCATTCTAGTGAGATCTATAGGCTCACTATCAAGAATGACACAAAGAAAATGACCCTTAATATTAAGACACAAGGATGAATAACTTGCAAAAGAAAGTGACCGGTAGAAGAATTATTAAGAGGAATAGTACCACCAGAACACTGAGTGTTAGGTCCAACAAGTTTGGCAGCCATATCAAATTGATTTTGAGCTTTGAGATGCTTGAGACCAGCAGAGAAATTTACAGTAATAAGATTTTAGTATTCATAAGGTATAACGAGAAAATAAGGGTTTTCCACATTTGGAAGGGATAAAAGATCAATGATATTATCTCTAAATAAGGTGACATAATGTCCCCTTAGGGTTAAAGAAATAGACATGGATCGTGTGTGATGAGCATGAATCACATAACAAAACTCTGCGACAAAAGTAGGGTAGTAATAGTAGGAAAGAGAATAGAGAGAGAGCCAAGAAAAGTAAGCAAACCTTTCCTGGATAGCAGAAAACTCCTCAATCAGGATAGAGTGCTCACAAATGCAAGCAGGAGACTTCTTAGCCTGAGAAGTATAACTAATGGGTGGAGAAGAGAGACTAGATTCATCTTGGTTGCTGTGGAATCTTTTGTTTTGTCTAGGTATTTTGTGATTAAAAGAGGATAAAAGTGTTTAGGGGTAGGAAAAGCAGTTTAGAAAGTAGTAGGCAAAAGTATTTGAGGGTAGGAAATGTTAAGAAATTTTTGTGGTTTGAAACAAATGAGAAAAGGGGTTTATAAAGGAAATCCATATACTTTAATGACCCCTCGTGGACCCTTCATAGAGGGGGATTGGGAAGGTACCCAAGAGTGTATAAAATCACAATCTCAGCAAGAGCTCAGCAAACTCCCAAAAAATAGGCATTGAGACCTTAACGAGTGTGCTTGACAAACAACCCTAAAGGGTGAGGAGAGAGAAAAAAATCCTTTAAACATTTAAAAAAATCACAAAAAAATTATTTTAAAATCATTAAAATAAAGAAAGAAAAGTACGAGGCAAGTAAAAATATAAAAATATAAAATAAGGACATTTAGAAAATAAATACATAAATAAACACATACATAAAATGCTACAAGAAAAAGAGAAAAAGAAATGAGAAAACTCATAATAAATTAACTCACACTCAAAAATAATGTGATCAAACTGCATCCCTCTGTCTGAAAAAAAGTGATGAGGGGCAACAAGTGAAGAATTTAATCTATGTTCCATATGAGCATGTGGAGTATGAAGCACTTAAGAGTTCTTTGTATTAAAAATTCTCGAATGACCTGTTAAGCTGTCATTCATGTGACTAGGAGGGCATTTAGAAAGTTCTTTCCTTTCTTGACTATGTCTTCGGTGCATAATACACCTAAAAATAATATGCTCAGATATAACCTGAGAAGTCATAATGAGAATAGCAAAGGGAGATTTCCTAGTACTACTCCGAGCATATCTTGGGCTCTGGTTGACAAGGTAGCTAACAGTACCACAAGTATCACAAGCACGAACAAGAAAACGTGAGAAACTGGGTCTCTGTCTTCAAGGAGTAACACAAGAAGGAGAGGAAGTGGTAGAAGTGCCAACATTGAGTCTCATATGAGGATGAGAACTTAATCTCTCACAGTTAGGTCTCATATGCCCGTGCTTACCACAGTGGTAAGAAAAGGGAATAAAAGCGTGTAGGTGGAGGTAATAGACTGTCATCAGCACGATGAGAAGAAGCAGAAGGTGAGATGTTCACCTTGCTAGAAGAGACTGGTTGGAACAACACCTATGACTTACTTTTTACAACAACTTTACCTTTACCTTTTACAGCAACAATCTTGTGAAGATGATCTTCTACAATAGGATTGATGAAGAAAGGAGCAGTAGTAGAAGCAAGAATAGTTGAAGTTGTACAGTTAATAAAGAGAGAATCAGAAGCAGCAATAGAAGGAGATGTTGCACAACTATCATTAGTAAAACCCATTTTGGGCCTATCATCGAGGGCCTTGATGCTAACAAGGATTCTATCAAGTTTTTGAGTACCCATAAGAAGTTTCTTAATAGTGTACCTGGAGTGTTCTAACTCCTTCTCAAGGTCAAACTGCTTTGTACAGTACAAAGCAGTGAGTAGGTCATCATTTTCCTTAATTGATGCCTCAAAAAATCTGACAAAACTATCCAAATTTTTTACTTTATCCAGAAGAGCTAACAGCTCCTCATCCTTTTTAGATAAGGCATAGGCAAGATATGTCTTTTCACTTTCCAAGATCTCAACCTTCTTTCCTAGAAGTGAGATTCTTTCAATTTTCTCCTATGACAAATCTGGACTAACTATCCGTTGATCTTCTAAACTTTGTAGTTTTTTCAAGGCCTACTCAAGAAACTTCATTCTTGACTTGTTCGATTTAGCTTCAATAACCATGTCATTAAACCTTTTTGCATAATCTTACATTTCTTAGTGAGATCATCCTTGTCCAAGTTATGGGAAGACTGCCTTTTTTCAAGTTTAGCTCTAACAACACTTAACTCTTTTTCTTTAACCTGAAGGCTATCCAAGGCCTTTTTTTGAGCCTTTTGGATCTTAATATGCTCCTAAAGCAATTCGTTGTAAGTATTCAGGAGCCCCTCTTGCTCGTCCTCATTAAGGGATCTAGAAGATTGAACGATCGTAGTTGGAGGAACATCTTTAGTCGCCATAGAGGCTATAAAGTTGCTTTCGTCCTCTTCCAAACTATGGTTACTATCAGAAATAGTAAATAGTAACATCTTCCATATGGCCTTCTTCTTAGATTCTCTTCCTTTCAAGTGACATTAGGAAGCAATGTATTCGTGTTTTCCACACTCATAACACCTAACCTATCTAGTTTGACCTCTAGACTAAGGTCTCTCTTTTTTATCATCAAAGTCTTCAACTTTGGCCCAGGAATCTCTTCGACTAGAGCATTCCTTCTTTGATTTACTAGGAGTGTTTTTTTTTCCTCCTAAAGAACTTCTTAAATTGCTTTTCCAATAAAGAAAACTCTTCTTCATACAAGCTGGATTAGTCATCACTATCAACTGAGGCTTTCACTTTTCCTTTCGAAGTCTTGGTGGTCTTTAGCATAAGATTCTTTCCTTTATCAACAGAAATAGTTCTTTTGGGGAGAAGATGATGGATTTCAAAGGCTTGGACATCACCAACGATCTCGTTGACTTTTAGAGGTTCTTCTTTAAAAGTTATCTCTGTAGCAATAACTTTTTATCTGAACTATGGAGGAAGGTTACAAAGAATCTTTTTAGTTGTAGTTCTTCATCAATTAGATAGCCCAAATTATAAGAAATGTTGATGATGTCAAAGAAGCGACCATAGAAGTTGTCAAAGATTTCATCTTCCTACATTTGAAGAAGTTTATAGTCCCTTTTAAGTCCTGTTAACTTGGACTTCTTTACCGCAGAGGTACCCTCATACCTAATTTCCAAAATATCCCATACTTCCTTAGACATAGTGCATGCAAAAATTCACCTGTATTCTTTAGGAGTGATGGCTTGAGTGAGTGCGTACAACCCTTTACTATTCTAGTAGCACTCACAACTTTCCTCTTTCATCCATTCAATCATTGGCTTAGGAACAACTATTCCATCTTCAAGAATTTTAATAGGAGTCCATCCATTCTCTACTTGATACAAGACACAGTCTCCTATCAACTAGAGAAAAGTTTGCCTTTCAATGGGCATAGTTATGCCTATTGAGAAGTGAAGGTCTACCTATGTTCCCTCCTTCTCTGGAGTCCATTTGGTTGAAAAGGTGAATGTTTGTGAAAAGTACGAGAAACAGATCAACATTGGAGTAATTAAACCCAAAAGGGTGTACTAGCTCTGATACCAATTGAAAGAGTCCCAACTTGGTGAATAACCAAACTTAAAAGACACAGACACTAAAGGACTCGCTCTTCTCATAAAGGTAGCAGAACCAACAAAAAACATATGACAAATAGGAGATAGAAACAAATAAAAGTAAGACAAAAATTAAAAAAATAAAGCAATAAATGATTTTTAATCACCATATAGTCTCAATATGTTGGCATATTTATCAAAGATATGTTGATTGTACTAACTCATGTAATAGAGCAATCGAACACAGCAATATAATGTGGTAAACCTACTTAGGATCCAATCCTAAGTGGTAACATCTACGGGTTACTTAAGGAAACCATGTAGCAGCCAAATTGATTAAAAATAATAAATAGTTAATACAGACTCGATAAGGTAAGATGCCAAATGAGGAAAGATGTTTAAATAGGGGTTCCGTATAGCTCACAAACCCCTACTTTATGGATGGGGTCAGCGAGGTACCCTCAATTTATATACCTCAGCAAATCCCCAATGAATGGTCAATGAGAACCCTACGAGGGTGCTCGGCGAGTAACCCTAAAGGGTGAGGAGAGAGAAAAATCCTTTAAAATTTAAAAAAATAACATAAAAATACATTTAATTTAGCATAAAGGAGAGAACATGTCAAATAAAGATAAGAACATTTAGAAAAATAAACATATACATAAAACAGTACAGGAAGAGAGAAAAAAGAATAAGAAAACTTGAATCAAACTGAGTTACACCCAAAAATAGTGTGATGAAACTGCATCACTCCATCTAGAAAAGAAGTGATAGGGGCAATAGGTGTAGAATGTAATCTATGATTCATATGACATGAGGAGTATGAACCACTTAAGAGTTCTTTGTTTTAGAAATTCTCGATTGACTAGTTGAGCGGTCATACATATGACTAGGAGGGCTTTTAGAAAGTTTTGTGATTTGTTCACTATGTCGTTGGTGTATAATACACCCATAAATATAATGCTCAGACGAACCATAGTAGGTACATCCTAAAATATCAAAATAAGAAGAGTTAGAGGGAGATCTCTTAGTACTACTCCGAACATATCTTGGACACTAGTTGGCAAGGTAGCTAATAGTAGCACAAGTATGATAAATATGAGCAAGAGAACGAGAAAAACTACGTCTCTATCTCTGAGGAGGAGAGATATAGGTAGAAGTGCCAACATTGAGTCTCAATCAGGGATGAGAACACAATCTTTCACAGTAAGGTCTAATATGCCCATGCTCACCGCAGTGGTGACAAGAGGGGATGAAGTGTGTAGGTGGTGGAAACAGACTGTCACTGGCATGATAAGAAGAAGAAGCAGGAGGTGAGATGCTCTCCCTACTAGAAGAGACTAGTTAGAACGACCCCTACGACTTACCTTTTGTGGCAACTTGACCTTTACATTTTGTAACAACAGTCTTGTGAGGATATTTTGTAACTAGTCTGATGAAGAAAGGAGCAGTGGTGGAAGCAATAGCAGTAAAAGTTACATAATTAACAAAGAGAGAAGTAGAAGTAGCAGTAGAAGGAAAGGGAGGGGCACAACCATCATCAGTAAAACCCAGCCCGCGTCTTTCATTGAGTGCCTTGATGCCAATAAGAATCTCATCTAGCTTCTGAGTACCTAGCAAAAGTTTCTTAATAATGGCACTAGAGTGATCCAACTCCTTCTCAAAGTCAGACTTCTTTGCACCTAAACCAATGAAGAGGTCATCATTTTCCTTAAAGGATGCCTCAAGAGATCTGATAGAACAACCCATATTTTTATCTTTATCACGAAGAGCTAACAACTTCTCATCCTTTTTACCTAAGGCATAAGCAAGATATGCTTTTTCACTTTCCAAAATTTCAACATTCTTTCTTAGAAGTGAGATTCTTTCAACTTGCTTCTGAAAGATCTGGAATAACCATCCGTTGATCTTCTAAACTTTGTAGTCTTTTCAAGAAACTTCATTCTTGACTTGTTCAATTCAGCTTTAACAACCATGTCGTTAAATCTTTTCAGCATAATCTTGTATTTCTTAGTGAGATTGCCTTTGTTTTGGTTGTAAATAAAATGCTTATTTTCAACTTCAACTCTAAAAGCACTCAACTCTTTTTCTTTAACCTCAAGGTTATCCAAAGCCTTCTTTCGAGCTTTCTCGATCTTAATATGCTCCTTGATCAATTCGTTGTATGTGTCTAAGAGCTCTTCTTGCTCTTCCTCATCGATGAATCTGGAAGATTTACAGGTAATAGTAGGAGGATCATCTTTAATCATCATGAAGGCTATAAAGTTATTCCAAAATATGACTACTATCCAAAATAGTAACACTTGCCATCATGCCCTTCTTTCCAAATTATCATCCCTTTAACCGACACTGAGAAGAAATATATCTGAGCTTGCCACACTCATTAACACCTGATTTTCTAGCCTGACCTCTAAACTAAGGTCTCTTTTCATCTTTTTTAGAGTCTTTAACTCTAGCTCTAGAATCTCTTCAACTAGAGCCTTCGTCTCTTAGTTTATCAGGAGTGTTCCTTTTGCTCCTAAAGAATTTCTTAAATTACTTTGCCAACAAAGCAAATTGTTCCCCATCCAAACTAGATGAGTCATCACTGTTAACTTGAGAAATTTCTTTTCATTTTTTACTCTTCTAAGTTTTAAAAGTAAGATTCTTTCCTTTATCTACAGTAGAAGTTCTTTTAAGGAGGAAGTGATGGATCTTAAAAGCTTGGAGATCACCAACGATCTCGTTAACCTTTAAGAGTTCTTTGAAAGCTATTTCAATGGTGATAACTTTTTCTCTAAATCAAGGAGGTAGATTAAAAAAGAATTTTCTCGACTTAAAGTTCTTCATCAATTGGTTGGCCCAATTTGTAAGAAGTATTGATAATGTCTGAGAAGCGATTGTAAAAGTTGTCAAACATCTCATCTTCCTCCATCTGAAGAAGTTAATAGTCTCTCTTCAGTCTCATTAACTTGGACTTTTTTATTGCAGAGGTACCCTAATGCTTAATTTCTAAAATATATCATGCTTCTTTAAAAGTAGTGCAAACAAAAATCTATCTATATTCTTCAAAAGTAACTGGTCATGTGAGTGCGTACAATCCTTTACTATTCCAATCACACTCATGACTTTCTTCTTTCGTCCATTCGATCATGAGCTTAGGAACAAATGTACCATCTTCAAGATTTTTAGTAGGAGGCATCAAACCATTCTCTACCTGATACTAGGCACGGTCTTCCATCGACCAAAAGAAAGCACGCATCTGAGACTTCCAATAGGCATAGTTATGCCCATTGAGAAGAGGAGGTCTACCTACGTTCCCTCCTTCACCGAAGTCCATCCTAGTTAAAAGTGAGTGTGTATGGTAAGCATGAGAAATAGATCAATACCAGAACGATTAAGCCCGACAAGGGTGAATCGATGTTAATACCAATTGAGAGAGTTCTAACTTGGTGAACAACCAAGTCTAGGTGATATAAACACCTAAGGACTCGCCCCTTCTCGTGCAAGTAGCAAAAAAAATAAAATAAAAAGAAACTAACTTAGATAATTAGGTATAGCAAATATCAAAAAATAAAGTTAAGTAGTAAATATTTTTAAATCTTAGTATAGCCTATATATGTTAGCATATATATTAAGATATTACGATTGTACTAACTCATGAAACAAAGCAAGCAATATAACGTGGTAAACCCACTTAGGCTCTAATCCTAGGTGGTAACATCCACGGGTTGCTTAAGGCAACTACTCAGGAGCTAAATTTACTAAATGAAAATAAACAATTATACAGACTCGATAAGATAAACACGAATACCTCTATTAGTCAAGATCATCTGTCTTAACTGCTTAGACTGTTATCACTAGCTGTTACCACAGCTACTTTGATCCACACTTAATCTGGCTCACCTCCAAAGTCACACTACCATGCAGTGTAATACTTGTATCTGCAATAAGTATGCATGAACAATATATATAATTTTTACCCATAAATGATTTTTGAAAAAATCTCCACCTCTTAATAACAATACAGAAATACACTCGATGTATTATTATTACGAAAATTCAGTTTGATAAAATAATTTAACAAACTCCACCACCACTTCGTAGCTCAATATAAAAAAATTTGATGTATTGAGACTACGAAAACTGCTTTTAAAAATATAATTTTTCTCCAAAATATCCAACTGATATTTTTAACTTCTTTGAATCATTAATATGGAATAATATTCAATGTATTAGTGATACGAGAAAATATGAAATAATTTTCCAAAGCTCAATAAAATATTTTTTACAAAATTGGATTTTACATAACACAAAAATTAGCTTAGAAAAATGTGTAGATAGAAGTGAGAATGTGTAATTAATAGAGAAAGAGGAGGTATTTATAGCTAATTTTTCAACTCTTAATACCCTCGTCAATCCCTCGCAAACATCTCGTCTCACACCTTCGCAAGGCCTTGCTGATTACCCTAGCGAGCTCCTTGCGAGATATCAGTGAGGTCCAATGAGCTACAGATCCATCCCGTACATGCTCGCGGACCTCTTGTTAACTACCTCGGTGAGCTATATGAGAAACCCCCACGAGGTCCCTGAAGAGCCATTAAAAGCTTGTATTTTTAATTAAAAACTTAACCATTTAAAAATCCACAAATACCTACCAAATGTGAAAATCAAATGAAAGTAAAAATAATTTAATTATCCACACTACATGCTCCAAACCACCCAGTGGTGTGTGTAACATGTGAACATACAAAGTGTTGGAATCTATGTGAACGTGTGAGATACTTATCATAAGTAAATCACCGTAAAAAAAGATAAAAAAAATACTAAGTAAAATAAAAAACTTCGTATTTTACACACGAAAATGCCATTAAATACTCAAAAAGATTTACAGGACTTACAATTTTGAAAATTATGACCAAAATAGTTTTATGTAATATATATATTGTTTGGTTTTATAAAAAAAAAAATTATGAATAGGTGATTAAATAATCTTAACAAAAGTCCTTTAAAATTTTAGTTTTTGATTCCTATTTAAATAATTATGTATTTTTTATTAGTTTTAATTAAAAACATTAAAAAATAAAGTAAATGGGTAAATAAATAAGTCTTTTGAAATTTTAGTTTTCAATTTCAAATTAATTTAATATGTTCATTACTTATTATTCAAAGATATAATTTTAGTTAAAAACATTAAAAAAAATAAATAAACGTAGAATTTAACTTTAAATAAGCAAAAATAAAGTCTTTTGAGATTTTATTTTTTAATTTATATAAGTCATTATATTTCTTATTTTTATTTTACATAGAACTTTTTTTATTAAAAAAAAGTTTAGAAGTATGACTAGTCAAATACATGCACAAATAAAAAATCTAGTACAAAAGCTACAAATTACTGTGTGTTACATCATTATTTTAGGGGTCTAGACATAACTAATAACGTTTTTAATTAGTATTTTAAAGAATTCTAAAAGATAGCTAATTATAAATTTTACAATTAATTAAAATTTTAAAGTACAATATCAATAGGTAATTAATTACTTTTTTTATAATTAATTAAAATTTTAGAAAATGTTAAAAAATTTACAATTAAATAGTATTTGAAAAAAAAAATAATAAAACAAAGCAAAACAAAAAAATAACTAATTATATTTTTATAATTAATTAAAATTTTAGAGAATATCAAAAGATATAATATATTTAATACAATGATAGTTAGATTAGGTTATATGAAAAAAATATATTGATATTTATGATAGATCGCATCAATCACACATATCACTTTCAATGCTAGGATGATTATTTTTTTATGAAAATGCAAATTCGCTCTTTTATAATAGTTGTAAAATTTTTATTAAAATTTTTATTTTGTATTTTATAAGTTATATAAAATAAAATATTTTATTTATTGGTCTCGAAATATTTTATAAGCACGGAACAGGAACTACCAACTAATTTCTAAAAGAAAAGGAGCAATTTTATTCATCTCAGATTGAGATGTGCTCTCAATATTTATTGGTCTCGAAATAGTTTACAAAAGTGGGTTTATATATTTCATTCAATTATATTTTGTCACCTAAATTGAAAACGCATCTCAAATTGAGAGAAACTTTTTTGTGAAAGAATTGCCTTAATATGGCCTAAAGCCTAGTTTCCCAACTCACTTGAAGATGTGAATGTAGGAGTGGACATTTGGAAAAAATTATAGTGGAATTAATAATTAAATTAACAAATTGAACTAATTTATAAAAACATATAAAATTGAGATTAAATTTTAAGAAAATAATGTTTATGCATTAGTTGACTTTTGACTCTTGAATTAAATTACAATTACCTCACCTTTTTAATGAATTATCGATTTACTATAAACACATATTTTATTTCTTGAATATAACAAGTAATTTTTTAATTATGTCAAGAATAACAAATTAAAATTTTCATTTATTATAAAACATTGTAAAAAATATTAAAATATTTTTTTATAAATTTAATTAATAAGTTAATTAACTTTTTCTTCAATAAATATTAACAGTGAAATTTTTTTGGATAATATAAAAAAAATAAAATTTTAAAAATCAAGGACTAAGAGAGGAAGAGATATGAAAAAAAGAATATGACAATTTTTAATTTTAAGCTTTCATATTTTTATGTTATTCATTTATTTCTTTTAACCAAAATAAACATAATAAATAAGTAAATATGCCTTTTAATTATAATTTTTAAAAGGTGTCAATGATTTAACAAAAATCGAAAAAGTATGTGGGAAATAATAGATGAAAAAATTAACATCCTTACTATTGAGAGCTATTTGTGATATTGTGTCTTGTATCAATGTCATTAGAGCCTTTTTTTAAATGTTCAAGATATTTGTAAAGAAATTACAAACCTAAGGAGCATGAGTGACACTCTTCGACATTTGTCTTACAAACTGATCCAAATAGATTGCAAATCAAAAACATGAACCAACTATGAATTAATTTAAATTTGAGCTTGGACCAACCCAAATAACACACACCAAAAAAAAAAAAAGGCTTGGTTAAGGTTGGGTTAAAACATCTCAACAAGAAGAAATAAAAAATCAAATTTCATGTTGTATATTATTAAGAAAATATAGAATTTGAAAGAGAAATATGTTATTAAACATGCTACAGATCTACAATCCCTCCTAGTTCATGTCTTGTGTCTATTAATGGGGAAGTTGAGTTCTCATATAAACAAGGAATCTACCATTAGTCTTCTGTTTTTTTTTTTTTTTGGTTGCTAAAGTTCTACAATTAGTAAGCCAATCCAATGGCCTTGTGCCTAGTGACATATAGCAATTGATATAAAGTAGGACTTAAGTTCAACACTTAAAAATGTAGATATTAAAATCTACTAAAAAAAAACAAGTAAAATGACAAACAAAGTCACGTGGAAAAAAACATGAAAGTCATCCTGAGTTTACAAGTGCATAAAGTAATCCTCACATTGAGCTAGCAATGAAATCTCATTGCACTTGTGGGAGTCCATGGATTGTTGGACTTCTACAAGTCTCAAGATAAACTCATAAAAAGATAAGAAAACATGCCCAATGCAGCCAGTTCAGAACCACAGTACTCTGACAACTAACCGTTGCGAACAGTTCCTCAATCTAGTTAGATGTCTGAACTAGGAGGAGCTGGTTCTGAGATTAATGATACGAATTAGCCACATGACACGACTTTGAAGAACTATCGGTTCAAATTTCTATGATAGAATGCAATTTTGCTGTATAAAAATCGTGAACAGAAGAAAATTATAGGTTTGTTTATGCTTCTGTATGAAACAACTTCTAACACAAGGAGATAAACCCTAAGACTAGAAGTTTAGTCAAAAGCATTTAATTACATATTGGATAGGTATACAAGTACCTTGTCGGCAGCGATAAGAAAACTACCCACAATTTTGATAAAATGAAATTTACAAATACCATAGTTTAATGGGAAATGGCTGCTTCCAGCTCCTACCCTAGAAACCTCAACATTAGAGTCAGAAACAAATAGTTTTCTCGAAATTCGAATGATCTCATAATCCTAGATATTACAAAATTGATCAAGTGAGCCTAAAACATGTAACACTCTGAAAAAATATATCTAACCCCCACTGAATCACCAGAAATTGACAACAACAAAAAGAAGTCAGCAGAGGAACTTCCTAGCAGCAAAGCATCAATAAATTGGTTTCTTCTCTCCCATTCTTTCACAAAAGGCATGGAGATCATGCAAAATGGTTTTTCTATTCAATTCACAACTCTGCAGGTCTCAAGTTCAGTAGTCAAGAACATCTGTAAAGCAGCCAACAGAAGATACAATCCTTAATTAAATGTTTTTTATATTTCAAGAGGTACCCAATTATTCAATATTATAAGCTTTATTCTAAACAAATGCTAAATAGCTTGTGATTTCATTGTACACTGGTAAATATAAATTCCCATGACGTGCGGATACGGTAATATATGCAGCTGCTTGAAAGTAGGCATATTAACAAATACAAACATGTAATGAAACTGCAAGATGTTACCAACTGTTTGATGATGGGATCAAACGGTTTTGACTTGTAAACAAGCTATATTATAAGCTTTATTCTAAACAAATGCTAAATAGCTTGTGATTTCATTGTACACTGGTAAATATAAATTCCCATGACGTGCGGATACGGTAATATATGCAGCTGCTTGAAAGTAGGCATATTAACAAATACAAACATGTAATGAAACTGCAAGATGTTACCAACTGTTTGATGATGGGATCAAACGGTTTTGACTTGTAAACAAGCTATACATAAGGCATAAAAATGCAGAAAGAAAAGAACTTCAGAACTTACTTTTCTCACTTAGATAAACTGGAAGACTGGCAACTCTTGGTTGATTATCAGCCGTGCAAGAGAAAGTTTGTGGTAGTCCAGGATCAGGTGGAGAATTTGTATCACTCCGGCTTGAATTACAATTTGAGGTATGTGTATTCATTTGATGATTCATATAGACCTCCAAGCTTGAAGAAGACCCTCCCGTTTGTTTCCTGACCTTCAATCTCCCCCTTAAAGTTACAGATAATAAAATTAGGAAAGAAAGAAAAAAAAATGAGGAAATATCAAAAGGCTTGAAAGGGTTCTCTGATACATCAGATGGTAAATTTATTAACATCTATTAATTTTATCATCGCACTAGATACCTGTCTTTTCGCTTTTCAAGGTATCTCTGTAGTGAGACTTTCCTGGTAGCCTGACCATCTGCATCTTGAGAAGAAACACCAAGAATTTCAAGTAAAAAGCAAAATAAGGGTTACATGTCCATATCAAATAACATAATTTCTTCACTTGTTATGCCTCCAATATTATCACATCAGATCTGATGGTGTAAAGAGGTATTGACAAGTTGCACTGGGCATTCTTGAAGTTCTTGATAAGCAGAGGATATCCCCATGAGGATTGTAGAACTTTTAACTGTTCTGCTGTGAACCAAACGTGGAAATATGCATGTAGACTATTTTAACAAGTTTTCAAACCAGAAGATTGAGATATTAAGTGCTGTTTTCTGGACGATTGCATTCTTTGAATTTGCAGTAGCACTAAGATTGCTGGTAGTATTAGCATGAGGTGCAAGGGTTCAAGAGATAATGGTCAAAAAGATGGAAGTGGCAAAAAGTATGACAGGACAGGTGGTTTCAAGATGAGTAAGGTTGATGTGCCACAAGCATAACAAGTGATGGTATTCTTTTCAATAAAATAATATCTCCAAAAAGAATGACCTTTCTAACGACCAGCCATATTATCAGCGTCAATCTATGGCTTTGCAAGCTGTTTTGGGAACAAAAACCAGGACGTGTAATCCTAGTTTTTTCCCTAGTATTTCTTAACCAAGTATGAGTAATAGTTCCTCCATGACAGGGGTCAAGTTTAATCAAATAGGAAGAGCTTTCAAGTAACCACAACTCTTACCAGGATCACGAGTTCCCTTTCCTTTTTTCCAGCAGTGTTGAGTATATTCGGTGATCTTCTCTGAAAAATCAAAACAAATTCATTAATGACTAATCCCCACATTTATCATCAGCTACCGCTTTTCAGCAAAGGCATTTCCAAGTTGCAATCATAAGTGTCTAAGTTAAGAAACACAAGAGGCAAAGAGATCTTCCCCTAGTAATGAACTCACTATTTGATAGATGTAAATCTATCATAAAATAATAAAGGTTAAAACGATGGAAAACTCCACTAACGTCCAAGCAACATGATAATGTAGACAAGACCGTGGAACTAACTTTGATTTACCCTTCCCATCTCATATGGTGCTCACTGCCACCTAAGTAATAGCATAATGTCAAAATTTATATGCATATTACAAGCCTGATAATTGTACAAGAAATGAGCTTGTAAGACTTGGTCAAGCCTTCTTTTTCACTCAAAAACAAATATAAAATATCTGTTTCTCCTAGAAAGAGGTTATTGACACGCACAGCTCCATCCACCATGAATAAGAACCCAAAAGTTTTCTGGAAATTAATTTCTGTTTTTTGAAAGTTTGTTGCACTAGAGTTTGAAAAAAGTAGTTAGTTAAATCTACTAATGTAGTAGATTTGCTAAAACTAATACAATTTCTAGTTACATTATCCAAACTTTATATCGCATTCAAACAGTAAGGCAATATCCTACTTTCCAAAATGATACCTGTATGTATCGGCTGAGAAATTGAAGCATTAGGAGAAGCAATGACACCTTTAGCACTAGCAGTCTGTACATGCTGTGGAAAGGATCCAACTGCTGAAGTGCTGTCAGTGAAATGGATTGGACTTGATGCAAGTTGCATGATTGCCTGTGCCTGCAAATCCATATATGGCTGCATTGGAAGTCTTATCTCCAAGTATATCTATGCAAAGAAGAAGCTCCATTACCTTATCAAGAGGAACCCCATCATAAACATTCACTTTCCCGCAGTAGAAAATAGTCATTTGCCCAATTGAAGCATCTCTTCCACAATGACTACTGCATCCATGTTCCAGGTGCTTCTGTTTAGAACTATTTTCAAAGAAAAATCCAATAATTATCTAAACACAGTTTACATACTTTTGATAGACAGGATATGGATTCCAAATTCCAGCAAAAGAAGTATCATGTCTAAGTCTTATTTCTGTATCATCTATTCAACTGAAATTAAATATGCAGTACACGCTAGTAGCTAACAGAAAATGATGAGATGAATTAACTCTACAACCCATCAACACATGTGAAAATGACTAAAAGGTAAAGGAGAATCTATCATGTGTTATTACAACTTCTGAACCAGTAAGTCCTTGAAACAGGCAATCACAAGTTCACAACAGTAATGCTAATTATATCTCACTTTTATTAAAAAATTCCTTAATGCCGTGGACCAAAAACAACCCTTGATAAAAATCTTCAAAGGGGTGAGAGTTCTTTAGGACTGAAACACAATTAATTACAAAACATGGCCATTGGCCACTACACAACTATTACTAAAACAGACAAATAAAATGAATCCTGCTCAGGTTTACTGTTTACAAATCATGAAAATTGAAGCAACAGTACGCGGAGTTAACTACCGCATTATGTAAACCACACATTCAATGCAATATAATTTCAGCGAAACCAACGCAGCAAATGCACGTTATTAACGAAGAGAATGGGTTAGCAAATCATACATAAGAAGAAAATAGACCTTGGACTGATAACATTGTTATCCCCATCTTTAGGTCGTTCCTCAACAGTAGATTTCCGCTGTTCCTTAATTCGATGTCCAACAGATTCTTCAGGCGATGCAGAAATCAGCACATCAGCACTAGCTTCCTTAGCCGAATCAGCTGAATTCGACGTCATCTAATTTATCATTTCAAACAATATGAGTAAGCTTTTCATTTCGGTACGAACACAAAAAGGAAAAAAAATAATATTGAGTAAAAATAAGGAGTTTCAAAAGGCGAAGAAGAGGGAAAAAAAAAAATTAAACTCTGAAATCCCAAGTCAAAGCAAATTTAAGTACAAAAGTCAAACCTTAACAGATCAGCGTGACTAATAGAAGAATAACAAATTACAAAAGAATGACATTTTCTCTCAAGCCATTTAATTAAACCCCCACAAATTTTCTCGGCAACCAAACATGACTAGCAAAGACACTCACACGCGGAATATTGGATGGCGGCGAGGCGACAATCTTCCTAAGAGCTCCGGCGCCGGAATCGTCGCAGGGCTCAAGCAAAGCCTTAAGGCAGATGACCTGCTGGATCGCCTGAGATTTGTTCCACGATGGCCGTCGCATCCCTGTAAGGACACGTGTCTCATTAATATTAAACTAACCTAACTTTTATTCTATAATAAATAAAGGAGATTAAAAGGTGATTTAAAAAACAAGACGTAGATTCTTATTTTTTGGGGTCCCGAGGGTTCAGACAGACCGGAAAACATGGAAGCATAGAGAAATATAATAATCATCTCTTTATTTTAATTTATTTTTAAAAATAAAAAAATAAAAATACAGAAAAGGGAAGAGAAAGACCTTTGTCTTTGAGGTATTTGCGGCAATCTTCGCGAGTAAGCTGAGAAATGTCATCTTCGGTAAGTTGGTTAAGTGGTTTCTCGAGAATGGAGTGAAACGTCGTCGTTCCACCGGCACTCATGGTGGAGAGCTCAGCTCCTCTCTGTCTGTCTGAATCAGATGTGGAAAAAAGAGAGGAAGAACTAAGAAGGGGAAGTGTTTAGTACTGAATTGTAAATTAGTGGATTTCGGAGGGTAAAGTTGAAGAAAAAGGAAGACAGTATGTGTGGAATGGAGGGAGTAGAGGGTAGACTGGTCGCTGAGTCTCCTTTTACTTTCGAGAGGAAAGGATGGGTGAGTGTTGAGAGAGGACGTTGGCTTTTAAGTAGCTGGGGTGTACCCTAGGGTGCCACGTAAGCTTATGCTTTTTATTTATTTATTTATTTATAAATAATGATATTATCATGAGAAAAATTAACAAATTTAACATCAAACTATCACTAAATTGCTGTAAAACAATCTTTAAATTATATTTATGAGAAAAATATCACGTAAGTGATACAAATTTTAACATAAAAAGTCATGTACAAATCAATTGACCTTTAAATAAAATATTATTAAAATATAAGAAAAAGAAAAAAGGAAAAAAATGTCTTCTCCAAATCTTTATTCCACCAACGCCTTTTCAGTGCAGCAACCCCTACCACTTTCAATACCAAATATCTTTCAAACTCTAAAAATCGAGGCCTAAAATTGTCACAGAAACAAGTTTGATAACTATTTGTTAAAGGAGGCAGAATTCTACTCCTCCAAAATGGTTGGCAACAAGAACAAAATTCCAATTAGAACCACCTTTTCTACCACCATCTTTGATTCTTGATCGGTGCAACATTGGAAAACAATTAGGCCAAGACACATTCGCTAAAGTCTATCATGCCTGCAACATCAAAGCCAATGAAAGCATTGCCATCAAAGTCATCGACAAAGAAAAGATCCTTAAGGTTGGTCTTGCCGCTCATATTAAGCATGATATCTCAATACATCATCGTGTTCGCAACCCCAATAACATCCAGCTCTTCGAGGTTATGGCTACAAAAGCCAGGATCTACTTTATCATGGAATATGTTCATAGCAGTGAGCTATTCAATAAGGTTGCCAAAGGTCGTCTTTCCAAAAATTGATTTCAGTTGTTGAGTTTTGTCATGCACTCAGAGTTTTTTTTTTTTTTTTTTAAATGGGCTCAAAAGTAGTCCTTTTTTTTTTTTTAGTAATAAATAGAAAACACACTCATACACTCGGGTAAGATTCAAACTTAGATTACTGGTGGGGGATTGAGAGTCTTACTACCTGAACTATAAGAGATTCCCAAAACTATGGTAAAGGTAAGCACGCAGAGCTTTACATGGAAAGAAAAGGAAAAATATTTTGAATTTAAGACAGTCTCGCCAAAACAATATTTGATTAGATTTAATTAAAATATGTTTCTTTGTTTTGTGGGATAAGATAAGCTGCTTGAAATATGTGGCACAACAAGTTCTATTGTATTGTTAGCCACACTATGTTATGGATTGTGTTTTTTTATTTTATTTGAAAATGCCATTTATGAAACATGGGATTTAACTTGGACGTATTCAGGATGCATAGAGATGGTCAGACTTTATCGTACAAATTATAGTATTCGTAAGTGTACGAATTACTTGTAGCAAATGATAAGCAAACCTCCGAGGTCGATCTCTGGCAATGGTTTTAAACAATCTTTTTCTTAATCTAATTAGGATGGCAATAGTATTTTTAATCTTTAACTTGGACGTATTCAGGATGCATAGAGATGGTCAGACTTTATCGTACAAATTATAGTATTCGTAAGTGTACGAATTACTTGTAGCAAATGATAAGCAAACCTCCGAGGTCGATCTCTGGCAATGGTTTTAAACAATCTTTTTCTTAATCTAATTAGAGTCCTAAAGCAACTAAAACTCTAACTAAATAAAATTATAGTAACACTAAAACTCTAAATAATTAGAATCCTAAATATAATAAAACTGTAAACGAAGTTAGATTTATGAGCAAGATCAATGGTGTTGAACAAATAAAGAAAACAATTATGCAAATTCAAATTAACTCAAAAAGGTTTTAAGTATCAATGGAGGATGTATGAATGTTTAGTTTGGTTGACCATGCTTGCATCGAAAAGTTATGATGAATTAACATGAACGTTCTAATAAACAAATATTACCGACTTTCCTTTTAATTACGAAAATTTCTACTATCGTATAATTCTCTTTGTTGATTAACTAATCAATATCCTATGATCGGGTATACCAAATAGCAATCAAATTATGCACAAGAAGAAATATGCTAATCAAACTAATGTCATGACTAGGTCATCAATTTGAAGTTTTGATTAAGTTTTTCAAAATATAGTCAAGGTAATGTTTCTAAAACTAAATTCTCAGATTTTTCAATCCATTTATGAACCTTAAATTGTCCCATGAGTATTCACAAATAAATCTCTAAATAAACTCTTAATCAAAAAGCAATCTTTACTTATTTTGCTATTAAAACATTCACCAAAATAAATCTAGCAAACATGGAAACATAAATTAAACATCCATAGTTAAATTCAGCCAAACATGTTTACATTAATATTCATAGACAAATAGAATCTAACATACATTCTAGAGAGAAAAAAAGAAGAAATATCTAACAATAACAAGTAACCTAAATCTAGATACCACAATTGGCTTGAATGATGTTTCCTTCCCCAAAAGCTTGATCTTCAATCTTAAAACGCTTCTTGTCTCCTTTAGATGTGCCTCTTTTGCCTCCCTAGGATGTAGCAAAGCTCCAAAACCTAGTTTAGTTTAGTAGAAAATCGTCCCTAAATTGTGTGAAAAATTGTATGTAATGCTGAAAATGTAAGGGATTTTTTATAGATGTAAGGGTTGTACATAATTGGGATTCTCCAAAAATACAAGCGTGCTATGGTATAACTTTTTACTTGCCACGGCACAAGCCAAAAATTGCCTCTTACAGAAATCAGAGAGTAGCGTGCCGGGCACACAAAAACCTCCACCGAGGCACAGCTGATTCTGTAACCCTTACAAATTAGTTGATTTTTGATACATGCCTTAGTCTTTTTTTTGCTCCTAGGTTGCTATTTGAGTGTTCCAATTGTTCCATTTTCGTGTACTTACATTATTCATCTCTTTTGAAGCTAAAAACACCTAAAATACATAAAAATATACCGTGATTTCGAATTGATAGATTTATGCAAATAATTAAATAAAAGAGTTATAATCAAATTTATTTGTCACAATTAAGCACAATAAATCACAGAATATTAGTACTTTTTAAGCACTCATCACAACCTCCAACCAGCTTCTTGCTAGTCTCTAACAAGTGAAGTGATCTAAAAACTAAAAGAAAAATAAATAAACTAAATTAGACTAACCTAAATCACTTCTGTAGGTTATCACAATTGCATTTAGCATATGCAACAAGCCTTTAAACCCCTAGGTGGCCCTAGTGAACGAGTTATAGTCTCGTGAGGGTTTTCAGTGATGATACCCACAAATATCCTAACAAACAAAATAAACTAAAATTAGTTATGAACAAATAAAACTATTAACTTAAATCAACAAAATTTCTCATGCTTTAGTTTCTTTACAGTTCATAATTAAGTTTTATGCATAATCATGTTTAACCTCTTAACATACATCAAAGTCTATCATACAAATCAAATTCATATTGTTCATCCATATCCCAATGCTCCAATATATTCATATCAAATTTCCTAAACTCACTGTCAAGAATCCGAATTCGCTTTGACTCTAAGCCTCACAAGATTCACTCTTATTATCACACTGATCCTAAGGGTTCATGCACTCAACAAAGTATGGGAACAAAAGTTATGTAAAGAAGAAAACAAGTAGATTCGCATATGCATATAAAAAATAAAAGCTCAAATGCAACAAAATTGATCTCATGGAAGGAATCAGATGCTAGGATTATGAGGGAATCACATTGCTCATATCATACTCTAATCAAACTCATTAAGCCAACAATATCAAGTACGTGCCTATGAATGAATGAAAATGCTTTTGACTTCAAAGGGTTATTTCTTCTAAATTGTTATAGTCACTTTACTACTTTAAGATTTCAGGGTTTTTTTTTTAACCCCAACCATTTTTTTGTAGTATATTTTTTTGCTTAGTGGCTATTATAACTTTTTTTTTTTACCTAAATGAACCCCATATATAATATTATGCACTAGAAGTCAAGTATGAAGATAATTAAACACTCACTTTTAATTGTCACTCAAGTCATTCAATTAGAGTTATGAAAATAAATAACATGAACTTCATTTAATTATTAAAAATCATATCATCCAATGAAAAATCCTATAGAGATCATCAAATAATTTAGAATCATAAGGAATATATTTATAAGATTAGAAGAAAATTAATCTCTTAGAATAGAATACTAAAGGCTCAAACATCTCACAAGATAGTCTATACTATTTAATTCTATAATATTAAACTTAAGTTCATATCAGTTTTAATATCAATAGCATGATTTATGGATTATAAGTATGAACTAATTCTTATAATAAACTTTTAGAATGTTAAAGAAAATCAAACATAATATGCATACTATACTCAATTACTCACCATAAATTTACCAAAAGCATGATTATTTTGTATTAAAAAGTTTTTAGTTGACCCCTATTCACACCCCAAAACCTAGACCAAACATTGTCCTCAATATTTTCAATCAAGTATATGGTTAAAAAAGTATTCAAATGTAGCAAATATAGAAGAAACACTAAAGCAACTAAAACAACAATAATAAATAAATTAAAAAAATAAAAAGAAAATAAAGAAAAGAAAAGAAGTTGATACTACCGAATATAGTGGGTTGTCTCCTACCAAGCGCTTTCTTTAACGTCTTAGCAAGATGTTGTTAATCTGTTTCTATTCACCGTCATCAAAGATCTTGAAGTGTGTGATTTCAAATTTTCGAGCTAGTATTTCATTAAGCACATACTTCCATCTTGGTAATAGGCTCCTTTGAAGTACAACACACACATTCTCCCACACATTTAACTCTTTTTTATTTTTAAGCTTAAGATGTGTCTCCTTTAAATGACGTGAAGAAGAATTTGGGAGTGCATAAGTATCAAGTACCTTATGCAACATAGGAGGTAAAAATGATTCCTCCTTGTTCTCCTTAAAAGGTTGTAGAAATTGATTCTCCTTAGCTTGAGCTTCTTTGAGATTTATTTGCTCCCCATCTATATTTTCTACAACACATGGTAAATTATTAGAATTTTCAGGAAAAATATTGTTAAGAATCTTACCACTTTGAAGAATTGTGTTATCTTTCACTTGCTTAGTTTGACTAGGCAACTCTTCTTGTATTTGAATTTGTTCTACTAGTTGCCAAACTAGCATTTCTATCTTTTTTATTGATGCATCCATAGACTCATCCTTTCACTAGTAGATTGTATGTAAGCATTCAAAGTTTCCTCTAAGGTTGGCTTTCTAGGTTGATTAGAAGCTCTACTTGCTTGTATAAAACAATTCAAGCTCTCCTTTAAGGTGGGCTTCCTAGATGGATAGGGTGGGTTGTATGGATGAAAACTTGAGCTTTGCATTTGGTATTGGGCATAAGGTGGGTCATATGGATGAAAATTTGAGCCTTGCATTTGATATTGGGCATAAGGTAAGGTAAAGTTTGCTTCCGATGAAAAATTATGGTGATTTTCCCACTCAGAATTATAGGTACTAAAAGAGGGATCATTCCAGGGTGGGTGCCATCCCTCATTAAGATCAAAGTTTGGTGGATGTATAGTAATCACCTGCAAAAGTACAAACATTAGCATAATGCCCATATAAATCACAGATGCCACATACCTCCATGTCTGTCATATCATGTAGCTCTTCAAAAGGCTTTGTATTGACTCATGGATTTTAGTATCCAGCCTAATTAGGTGTACTTTAAAATTTGTTAATGTTGTCTATGAACGGTACCTTTCAAAAACTAACAAAAACAACAGAGAAATCAAAGCACCATAAAATATACCACATAATAAGAAAATAAAAAAAATAAGAAATAAGAATAAAGGTTGGAAACAAATAGATAAAAAAAGAAAGAAACTAAATTTAACCTAGAATCTATAAAAAGTTAGAAAAAATTATTTAAAACGGCAATTTTTCGGCAACGGCGCCAAAAACTTGATGTGCAAATTATAGTACTTGCAAGTGTACGAATCACTTGCAGCAAGTGATAAGCAAACCTTCGAGGTCGATCTTTCAGAAAATTGCAATGGTTTTAAATAAACTTTTTCTTAATCTAATTAGAATCCTAAAGCAACTAAAACTCTAACTAAACAGAATTCTAGTAACATTAAAACTCTAAATAATTAGAATCTTAAATCTAATAAAACTGTAAACGAAGTTAGATTTATGAGCAAGATCAATGGTGTTGAACAAATAAAGAAAACAATTATGCAAATTCAAATTAACTCAAAAAGGTTTTAAGTATCAATGGAGGATGTATGAACATTTAGTTTGGTTGACCATGCTTGCATCAAAAAGTTATGATGAATTAACATGAACGTTCTAATAACAAATATTACCAACTTTCCTTTTAATTACGAAAATTCTTACTATTGGATAATTCTCTTTGTTGATTAACTAATCAATATCCTACGATCGGATATACCAAATAGCAATCAAATTATGTACAAGAAAAAATATGACAATCAAACCAATGCCATAACTAGGTCATCAATTTGAAGTTTTGATTAAGTTTTTCAAAATATAGTCAAGGTGACGTTTCAAAAACTAAATTCTTAGATTTTTCAATCCATTTATGAACCTCAAATTAGCCCATGAGTATTCACAAATAAATCTTTAAACAAATTCTTAATCGAAAAGCAATCTTTACTTATTTTGCTACTAAAACATTCACCAAAATAAATCTAGCAAACATGAAAACATAAACTAAACATCCATAGTTAAATTCAGCCAAATATGTTTAGATTAATATTCATAGACAAATATAATCGAACATACATAGAGAGGAAAGAAGAAGAAGAAGAAATATTTAACAACAATAAGTAACCTAAATCTAGATACCACAATTGGCTTAGATGATGTTTTCTTCGCCAAAAGCTTGATCTTCAATCTTAAAAGGCTTCTTGTCTCATTTAGATGTGCCTCTCTTGCCTCTCTAGGATGTAACAAAGCTCCAAAATCTAGTTTAGTGTAGTAGAAAATCGTCCCCAAATTGTGTAAAAAATTGTATGTAATGTTGAAAACATAAGGGGGTTTTATAGATGTAAGGGTTGTACGGAATTGGGACTCTCCAAAAATACAAGCGTACCGCGGCACAAGCCAAAAATTGCCTCTTACAGAAATCAGAGAATAGCACGCCGCGGCACACAAAAACCTCCGCCGAGACAAAGCTGATTTTGTAACCCTTAGAAATTGGTTATTTTTTGATGTAAGGCTTACATGCTTTAGTCTTTGTTTTGCTTCTAAGTTGCTATTTGAGTGTTCCAATTGTCCCATCTTTATGTGCTTACATTATTCATCTCTTTTTAAGCTAAAAACACCTGAAATACATAAAAATATACCGTGATGTTGAATTAATAGATTTATGCAAATAATTAAATAAAAGAGTTATAATCAAATCTATTTGTCACAATTAAGTATAATAAATTACAAAATATTAATACTTTTTAATTACTCATTAATTATGCATTAAAACTTGAAGTCATATAATTTTGTTATGCACACAGATGGGTAAAAAACATCCTTTTATTAACTTACTTTTGAATAAATAGTTACCCACTATTTGAATTCTGAAGCCATTATCAACTTCCTACGAATAAATAGTTGTTTTTACTTGTTTATTCTTTATTTTTCTTCTTCTTTAATTGTTGGTATTAATTACATATTTTTCCCTTTTTTAACAAAATTTTATTGAAAAAATAACAAAACTAGCACCCCCTAAATTTGTAATAACAAAACTAGTTGTGTTCAATTAAAATTGAATGACGATAATTTAGACTCGTTCAATATTGAACGTTCAATATTATCCGTTCAATTAGAATTGAATGACGACAATTAGACCCGTTTAATATTGAACGTTCAATATTTTACGTTCAAATTGAATATTGAACGTTCAATATTAAACGTTCAATTCTAATTGAACACAAGGAGGTGTTAGTTTTGTTACTATAAGTTTTAGAGGTGCTATTTTTGGTAATTTTTCAATTTTATTACTGTGATCTAATATTGTTGGGTGTATTTACGAGATTGCTTTATACCAGATCCATTCTTGAAGTATTCATCATGTCTCACAATCAAAAAAGCGTAAGAGATGGAAACACTTGCCATCTTTCTGAGCAGAATCATTTCTTGATAAATATGAAGGTAAAGTAAATCATCAAATCACTTTACCTTATTTTTTTTATTATATATCTCTATTAGAATTAATATTAACATTTACCAATAATATATTCATTAATGTTAAAATATTTTTCTTGTTATTAATTGAAAATTGAAAATTAATATTAACATTTATCAATGTTATATTCATCGATGTTAAAATATTTTTCTTTTTATTAGAATTAAAATTAACTATAAAATAATAATCAATTTTACTTATCTTTTGTGAGAATTATTATTAACTTCGTTACACTTGTAATATAGGAAATACTGCTTTGGATTGCAACAGGTGCAAAACAAAAGGGTGTAGTGTTTAGAAAATTGTAGTCATTGTGGGGAAAAAATTTGAGAAAATAACAAAACTAACACCCCCTAAAAATTATAATAACAAAACTAGCACCCCTGTGTTCAATTAAAATTGAACGACGATAATTTAGACTCGTTTAATATTGAACGTTCAATATTATCCGTTCAATTAGAATTGAATGACGACAATTAGACCTATTTAATATTGAACGTTCAATATTTTACGTTCAAATTGAATATTGAACGTTTAATATTAAACGTTCAATTTTAATTGAACACAGGGGTGCTAGTTTTGTTATTATAATTTTTAGGGGGTGCTATTTTTGGTAATTTCCCAAAAAATTTCAACATGTAACTGCCCACATTTTGAAGTCAAAATGGAGGCACTCATGGGCATATTCCTAAGAGTTTATACACTCTCTTCATATCACAATCTGATGAAGGCATTGATTTTTAAAGGAACATTAGAGCATATAATAGTATTTTTTTCGTTCAATTCATTTGGTCTAACTTTAGATAAAGAGCTTGCATCTAATGGAAAGTGAGTTTAGACTTTTCGAGTTCAAGGTATAATATGTCATAACCTACCTGCACTAATCCCAACAGACAATAAATCTTGATATTTTCAACTATATTTTTATGATTAAGAGAATAAGATTAGAAATAGAATTGACATTTTGCCAAGTGTCCAACTAAATGAAGACATTGTTAAAATGTTGATTGACATTATGGAAATCAATCCATTCTTGAAGTTCCTAAGCAGCTTGAAGGATTTTCCTACAGTTGATAATTTCCATATTATAATAAAGACAACAATTACAATAAACCAAAGAAATTACAATGCACCAACAGCTTCTGAACTTGCTGTAAAATGGCTTGAAGGGAATGATCATAGCATTTCTTTTGATAGAGATATTATTGTTCATGCCTGCTTTGGACAAAAAATATTCAGTGCAATAATATTATAACTATTATGATCCTTTGCAATATTCATTATAGTTTTGTGGATCGAGAAAGGGGAATCCTATAGTATGCAATAGTAACTGATAAATCCATTGATTTGGGGGTTAATCGTACATCAGAGTGTGATACACTCAGCTGAACACTACAACCTAAGTTACTTTTTTCCACAGCTCATCATTGCCTTATATGTCAAACATGGAGTTTAATATAATACGGATGAGTTGCTATTACAGCCAGTAGAACTCGTTATTTATCCTTACATGAGACATCTCACTAGTGGGAACAATGGGGGGCAAGGTAGTAGAAAGCCATTGGTACATCTTCTAAGAGTGCTACAACTAAGGACATAATAGGCAACTTGGAAGAGAAGATGAATAAAATGCAAGAATGTCAGTGCCAACAACAAGCTTGGTTTTTTGAACAAGTGAAATACTCACATGATTAGCAAGCACTACTTTACAGAATGGTAAGCTTTCAACTTACACAAAGTGGAGTAGACCTGAATCAATTTGGTAGAGCTCCAAACTACGCCAGTCATGACTTCATTTATGTGCCATTCGAGGACCAACCCAATGAAGAAGAAGATCAACAAGATGATATGGAGGACTAAGCTTCCTTTTGCCTTTGTAATTTGTTTTATGCTTCTTTTTTTTTTTTTCTTTTTTTTCTTAATTTTATTTTTTTATTTGGATATGTACTCAAACAATTAACTTTGTTTAGTAGTTTCTTGATTTAGTTTGTTTTGTATTGAGATGTGACACGAATTTTTGAAGTTTTACTTATCATGCCATTTGAGAGTTAAATGCTAGAACATGAGAAAGGCAAGGAGTGGTGAAACAGAGCTTAATTGAATATGCACACAATGACTTACAAAAGAGGGGTAACTTCTTTACTCTTTAACTTGACTTCTTTTTTTTCTTTGATACATTAAGGAAAATGTAAGAATTAGATTGGGGGTGAGGAAAAATATTTTTATGAGGATCAATTTTTTTAACATTTTGTGTTTATTTTTAGTATTTTTATTTGATTTCTTTGTACATAATTTGATTGCTAATTGGTATACCTGATCTATGAATATTAGTTAGTTAATCAACAAAGAAAATTACCTGATCTATAGAAATTTTCGTAAATAAAAAGAAAGCCGATAATCTTTGTTTATAAGTTCATTCATGTTAATTTATCATAATATTTCGATGTAAGCATGATCAACCAAGCTAAACGTCCATATATCTTTAATTAATTTTTATCAACCTTTTTAAGCTAGTTTTAAATTGAACTTTTACTTTTCCTTGTTTGTTTGTCATCGTTATTATTCGTTTTTGTTCTTGCTTTCTGCGATCTGATTTATTGCTTTTATGTTAGTTTCTAGGATTTTTAATAAATTAAGACAATTATTTAAAACCATTACTAAATGTGTTGGTATTTTGGAAGGTTATGGTTCCTTCCTGCCCTTGTATGTATTTAAGTTCGATGCATGATCCTAAGGAAGGTGAGACTTCCAGATTGATGATGGGGTGGGTTGGTTGCAGTTATTATTGGTTCCAAGTTGTGAGCCCAGGGTGTTCCTGGGGTGAGAGAGGCATGGGTCCGCTTACTCTACAAGTTTATCCCAAGTTCAATCCCACTTTAGATAATGAAGCTTCCTAATTATGACTTTGACTTATACCAACTTCAAATCTTGAGGAGGGCCATGGCTCACTCCCACAGGATAGTAGCGTGGTAGTGTAGAGTAGTAGTGGAATGAGTTGTTGAGGCTCATTTTAGTCGTAGTGCCTGGATCTTAGTTAAGGCATAAGCTGGCTACCAAGTCTTAAGGGAGGTCAAGTGCTCACTTTCTAGACAAGGTAGCGTTCATTGGAGCCAAACTAAGATTGACCAAGTCTGTTGGCGACTTGTTATTGTGGTGTTAGAGGTGGATGCCTTGAGCTTTGTCCAATGGGCTCACTCCCGCAAGATAGTAGCGTGGTAGTGTAGAGTAGTAGTGGAATGAGTTCTTGAGGCTCATTTTAGTTGCAGTACCTGGATCTTAGTTAAGGCATAAGTTGGTTACCAAGTCTTAAGGAAGGGCAAGTGCTCACTTTCTAGACAAGGTAGGGTTCATTGGAGTCAAACTAAGATTGACCAAGTTTGTTGGCGACTTGTTATTATGGTGTTAGAGGTGGATGCCTTGAGCTTTGTCCAATGAGCTGTGGTAGGATTACCATTTATAGAAATTTAAAGTACAATGTTTGTTGGTACCAAAACTGGCTACGTAACTCTTATTCATTTCTAACTCTTTTTTTGTGTTGGTGTTGACATGGCCACGTAGGACCTCATTAAACACTACATAAAGTAAATTACAAGAAATAAGAAAAAGAAAAAATACATAAGCTATCAAGACCTTGTTCCTCCTAACATCAGTGGCTTGTCTAATTACATCTTCTATCTTTGGCAGATTCCTATAGAGTAACAAATGAGGCCATTGTCTTAATCCTGGATCGTAATCGCTGTGGATGTTGAAGGGGTGTGGTCCTGCTTCTTTCCCAAATTGGATGCAACCAATTGAGACAATGGTGAGATAACACAGGTGGATGTTGTGAATCATGGCCTGTGAGTTGAGAACTCTGGGTCCCAAGTGGATATGAGTATGTTGAGAACTCTGGGGTCCCAAGTGGACATTAAGTATCCTAGCCTGAGAGTCAATATCTTTGGGCATAGAATTGGTGAGCCAATGTGGTTTTTTCAAGTTCTCTAAGTGTAGATCTCAACAAACTTTCTGAGTATGTTTGTGGTGTACCTCTTGGGGGTAGTTAGGCTGAAACCTGAACACTGACTTTTTGATGTACCTAAGTTTGAATGAAAATTTCTATTGTTCCTGCTTATTTGAAGTTGAGGTTGCTCCCATCCCCACAAGGTGGGAGGCAGTAACCTGGAAGAAAATAATTTGGAGTTTATATGTATGCATTCAACTTTCCTAGGATTGTTTCTTCCAAGTGTTTTGTAGGTGATGAAGTATTGGGTCACTCATCACTATGGACGTCTAGAATTGGTTGTGTCGTGAGCACTTGTTTCCTAGATTCCATTTTTGCTGCAAATTTTTTTTCCAAGTGCCTCAATGTGTGAGCCTCTAGCTTGCTTGAGGTGTGTACTTGGATGAGAATTAGAGTACTTTGGTTCTCTGGAGGTTGAGATTCCAAGTTGCTATGCTTTGGAGGCAATGTTGATGACATGTCTCTGCTACTTCCAAGTGGTTTGTTCTTGGCTTGGAGTAGCCTGAATAGTGGCAACCTACTTCTTGTCCTAAGGTCTAGTGCATCCAAGGGTCACTGTATTAGAAGGTAGTGTACCTACCTCACCAAGTGCAGCATGGACTTCTATCACTTGATGTGGTATGGATTCACATTTTTGTTCCATAATTTGGAAGGTGGTAAGCTTGGAGGTGCGACCTAGAGGGTAGCTCGTCTTAACAAAGTATCCTAGAAGTTAGCCATCCATCAAGTTCGACGTAGCCTGGGTGGCAGCACCGTGAAAAGCATTAACTTTTGAGTGGTGTTCTAAATGGCGTAGCCTTCTAGGATGCAACCTGCCCTACTAAGGCCTGGTCTTCCTTCTAGTTTGAATCCTTGTTCTTCTAGAGCAATGTCTATTCAACACTATAGTCATGGTCATCCATCTTAGAGTCAGCGACATCATCAGCGTGGCTTTCGTGAACTGATTGCACTAGTTAATTAACCATGGGAGTGGTTACCCAAGGTGAGCTAGACAATCGAGTCCAAACTGCAAGTGCGAGACAGGACAGATGGCGATCACTGAAATGGATGACAAAAATTGCTAGAGCTCAATCCCAATGGATGCTCAATACATCAAGCTTGTCTAGCTGGTTGGTGGTACACAGCATTTCCAAGTGTGGTTGTTGTTCTCCCAAGATGATATGTATGGTTTCCTCAACTAGGCTAGTGATTGGGGTGTGACTCAATCTAGGGTCCAGTTCCTACTCGTGCACTTTTGGGAGTTTTCCATCAAAATCCTGTAGCCTAATTCGGATATGGATTGCTAGTGGTAGTAATCAAAAATTAGGACTGCTAGGTTCCTTTTGGGTGTGCCTTTTTTTTAGAAGCAAGCCAAGGGCAGGTTGGTGATCCTAGTGGCTAGCCTGATTAAGATCCAACTGGGAAGTGAATTATCATCAAGAAAGCATTAGGAGCCCATCTTAGTAGTGTGATGGATTGAGCAGTCTTTTTTGTGGGAAACAATCAAGAACGCGATAAACTTGACGAAGAACATGATGAATGTTCTTAGCTTTTCACTAGTTCAATGGATCCAAAATAAAAAATTTCCCACAAACTATGCCAGATGTTGGATTATATTTCTGTCTAGCCTTCGTTTCCCTCCACATCGACCTACATGTCACTAGCAAACCATGTCAGGAGACACGACACTGTAGGGTGTTGTATCCTTTTTGATACTTAAGTCAGATTCAGGCAAGAACTATAAGTTTAGAGAGGAGTTTAGAAAATTTGAGTAGGAGCTATCGCTTACATTCTTCAAATATGAGGCCCTATTTATAGGGAAAGTAGCGGATGACATTTTCGTAAATAAGTCGTATTAATTAATATTTATATTATTTAATAATAATATAAATATCATACCATTAATACTCCCTATTTAATAAAAATTTATTTGACTATGCACTGATTGTACCATTTAACTTGTCTCTTGCTGATATGAATTAATCAAATAGTGTCACGCAAACCTGGTTTAAATTCTACCCTACACTTACTAATACCTTAAACTAGATGTAGGCATATTCATGAAATAAACTAGTTGATTACTCTAATTCATACATGTATAGCTATGATATTTAAACATAGAATTGAATAAATAAAGAATTAAGAATTGAAATTATAAATTCTTCATGACATAAATTTAATAAAATTATAGTTTAAGGCTTAAAATTACCTACAATTACATAAAATATTTAGCTAGTCATGAAAATAACAAAATTTAATAAATAATAAATCCTAAATAAAGAAAATAGTAAATAAAAAATCTAATTTTAAAGAATTATTGGAATTAAAGAGACCAACAAAGTTAATCTTCAACTTTTTTATCAATTTTTCTTCAAGAATCTTTAATAAACACACAAAGATGAATTTTTTTTTATTATACCAAATTCGCATATTTTTGTTGTTGCTGTTTTTGGCCAATTGCCTTTTCGTTGACCTGCGTTGCTTTCCTCTATCGTTATCTCCTTTTCTCCTATATAATGTTAATAACCCATAAGGTTATCGCCACTAAATGTGGATTGCTAAGTTGATCAACATTCTTTCTAAGTACATCCACTTAACAAATAAAATAAATAAAAAACTCATAAAACACTCAAAAAAATTTCCACATGTTCTAGAAAATTATGTGTTTTTTCTTTATAAAATATAAAATAAACAATATTTGCACATGAAAATAATAAAATAAGTGCAAATATGAAGAAAATAATTACTAAAAATATGTATCAAATCACACCTATCATTGATGACACACAAAATTACTATAAAAAGAATTCCTCAAATTTTTAATGCCAAAGTGACTTCCTTCTCATAAATTTGTGCTTAAAACACATTGTCCTATAATTTTATTACAAAATTTGGATCCGTCCAATGGTTTGTGCAATGGCACAAGGATGACTAGTAAACATTTTTAAAAAAATGTCATATATGCAGAGATTACCACTGATTAGCATTTAGGTAAAGAAGTGTTTCTTCCCCGCATCCCTTTGTTACCAATTGAAAATGAAGGATATCCATTCAAATTCAAGAGAAAACAACTTCCAATCTACCTTTGCTTTGCAATGACAATTAATAAGCCCAAGGACAAACAATTCCAAATGTTGGAGCTTACCTACCTTATGAAAGTCTTGAAGAAAAAAAGAAGATGAAGGAGGAAGAGTGGAAGATGAAGACACAAGAAAGAGAGAAAATATGCATTGTAATTTTTCAGTATATTCTCATGTGTAAAAGTATGACTTATATAATACAAGCACTATAGCAGTTTAACTGATATGTTAATCCTTATGTAACAAACTATACACGTCAGCAATAACAAACTTTTACATAATTCACATTCTTTAACATCCTCCCATAAGCTCTTGGCCAAGGAAGAACAATGAGCTTAGTTTTTAATTCAACAAATCTTGTGCTAGGAAAAGCCTTGGTCATAATGTTTGCAATCTGCTCTTAAGTTGGAGTACTCCACATGGAACAAACCAACTAGAATTTTTTCACGAATAAAATGAAAATCTTTCTCTATGTGTTTAGTTCTAGCATGGAAGACAGGATGCTTTGCTAAATAGCATGCACTCACATTATCATAGTAAGCAATTGAAACCTCCTTTAGTTTGATCCTCAACTCAATCAAGATTTTTTGTATCCACATTAGCTCACATACTGCATGTGCTAATGCCTTGAACTTAGCTTCAGTAGAAGACCAAGACACTATTTTTTGCTTTCTAAAATACTAAGAAATTAATGAATGACCCAATATATATACAATATCCTCTTATGGATCTCCTATCATCACTATTGGATGCCCAGTCTACATCAGTGTAACTTGTAAGATTGAAAGTAGTATATGCATAAAGCATCTGCCCATGTGTAGAGGTACCTTTCAGATACCTAAGTATTCGTTTGGTAGCTATCCAATGAGGCATGGTAGGCTGGTGCAAGTATTGACACAATTTATTGACTGAGAAACTAATTTTTGGACGTATTAGTGTACAATACTGTAAGGCTCCTATGACAGTTTTGTAAAGTGAAGCATTAGGCAACAAATCACCATCTAACTTAGACAATTGTTGGCTAGCAAAGGAGTAGAAACTACTTTAGTTTCATTAAGCTGAACTTTATTCAAGAGCCCATGAATGTATTTAGTTTGACTTAAATGCAACCCTTCTCTTGTATGAGTAACCTTAACACCAAGAAAGAACTTTAGCTCACCCAAGTCTTTCAAGGAGAAAACAGAATTCAATCTTGTAATCAAGGTAGAAATAAACTCCATACTATTACCTATAAGGATAGTATCATCCACATAGATGAGAATGACAACAAAAACACCCTCCTTGTCATAGACCATCATAGAAGCATTTGCATTAGAACCATGAAAGCCCCAATCATGCAAACATCTACTAAGCTTTAAAAACAAAGCTCTTGGAGCCTATTTAATAAATTACCTTTTTGATCTTACACACATGCCAAGGGAAGTGAGGATCAATAAATCCTTTGGGTTAGGCCATGTACACTTTTTCACCAATATCTTCATTTAAGAATGTTGTATTAACATCAAGTTGTTTGATCCTCCATTTTTGAGCAAGTGCCAAACTTAAGACAATTCGTATGGTTATGGGTTTCACTACTGGACTGAAAGTCTCAGTATAATTAACCCCTGCAGTTTGCTGAAAACATGGCCATAACTTTACACTTATATTTATCTAGTGTCCTATTTGCCTTTAACTTGGTTATGAAAACCCACTTGTTTCCCATGATTTTACTACCTGGAAGAGTAGTCAACTCCCAGGTGCAATTCTGAATTAAAGAATGAAACTCACTTTCCATTGCTACTTTCCATTTAGGAAATTTGAGGGCTTCCTTTACAGAAAAAGGCTCAGACAAAAGATAAGCCACCAAAGCCTTGGGCTTAAACATACCTTGCTTAGCTCTAGTGAGCATTCCATGATATTATTAATAGGTGAAGGTGGTCGATGAAGTCCACTAAGAGTAGGCAAATCAATAAAGAGATTTATCCTTTTAGATGACACACTAGTGCCCTATCTGAGATGGTATGTATACCAAGCAAGACATTGGAATCATTGAGTAATGAATTTTTGGTCGATAGAGAGTCTGAGGAATTTGCAAAAATAGGGACATTAGGAGTTGGTGATTGTGACAAGACATGAGAGGAAAAAGGAGCCGTTGAGCTGCTACTTTGTAAGGGTGAGACAGACGAGTTAGTTAAGGGTAGAACATGGTGAATAGCCATTGTATTGACAACTTGCAAAGGTAACAGTGATGGGGCGGTTAAAGGTAGGACATGTGATGGTACTATAGATAAAGATGTATCAGAATAACTGATGAACACTATTTTGACCTACTATTTGTTATGTTTTTAAGCATCTATTTTGCATTTAATCTCAATATAATCTTGTTTTGGAGGGTATTTTATTGTTTTGTAGGTCAAAGTAGGTTTGGGAAGTAATGTGGAAAAAGAGAGCAAAAGTGTTTAAAAATGTAAGCATTACATTCAGGGACGTAAGCCTTACATCGAGAATCAGCAAAGTATGTACATACATGTACATACCATGTACACTGTTACATGCAAGGCGCGCCGCGGCGAAGGAATTGTGTGCCGCGGCGAGAGGCTCTCGGGTTGAAACATGAAAATCATCAAAACATTGTGCGCCGCGGCGAGGAAAAGTTATGCCGCGGCGAGGAGGTTTTTGCTTTGGACCCAAAATCATGAACACATTGCGTGCCGCGGCGAGGGAAAGTTATGCCGCGGCGGGGAGGTTTCTGTTTTTATTCGTAAATCAATATCACATGTGCGCCGCGGCATGAAAAAAGGTGCGCCGCGGCGCGCGCGCGCGGATTGGACTCCTCCTAGGCCACGAGATTTACAGATTGATTGGAAACCCTTACAAGGAAAGAAAAGACCTAAAAAACATAACATCCTCTCCAGCCTCCAACATAATAGAGATTATTCAGCCTCCACCAACTCGTAAACAGTAGCGTGAATAGTATTTTTTTCTTCTTTTCCACATTCTTTAGAGAGAAAATTACTCCATTAATGCTCCTCCATTGAAGCTCCATCAACAACCTTGAAGAAGGTGATTATCTAACATCAAGGGCTTGTTTTAAAAGTGGAAGTGGGGTAATTTATTGTTTGTAATCTCTTTTCTCTTTAAGAATTCATAGAATGTTATTTGTAATGAAAAATATTGATTTGGATTTCATTATGAGTAGCTAAACTCTTTATGTGTGGGATTTTGGTGATGTAACTATGATTGGTGATTGACTGTGTGGATAATTTTATGATTAAGTAATTTAATTCATGGTCATTGTTCTTAATACGTATGTTCATCAATTATTTCTGGCCAATTTGATTTGTGAATGTATGAAACATTTTAGGATTGAGTTTTAGAAACGCCATCTGAATTCAATTGAGCACTCTTGAGCATGAGCCTAGTTTAAGTGCATTGATTTGTCTTGAATTAGGTGATTAAACTATTTTCCTAGGTTTAAGACTAATTAACTAATTAACGGTCTGGATCAAAGAAGCTAATTAGTTAATTAAGGGAAAATCACCATTGATTTGGGATTTTCTAGGGTTAGAGAAGATAATCATTAAATTCTACTTTTTCGTGCTTAATTGTCAAAACCACATAAATCAACTCATCCATAATTAGTTTACTAACCAATTTCCCACACTCGTTCATCTCATCGTTTCAACAAAACTTTCACGTATTTACTTCTATTGTTTTAAGATTTTTATGATTTTAGAAACCATTTACAAAACCAACCTTCGATTAGAGTGTTTAGAATTTATTTAATTGTTACGTTTTGGATTACATTTGACTCTTTTAAAAACCACCGCAATTCCTTTGAGAGACGATCTTGGGAGTATACTTGTCGCTTACTACAAGTGACTCGTGCACTTGCGAGCTTTTATAAATTACAAAATTTGGTTATCAAGGTTTTGTGCATCAATAACTGGGTACTTGAAGTGTTTCAGTAGGAAAAGTATTATATATGTGGCATGTAGTGGAACCATAAGGAATAGAAACAAACATAGGTGCTATGGACTTGGAAATTAGTGTAAAATAATGTTGTGGACTTGGAATATAATGCTCAAATGAATGACTCGAGATACCATTGGGTAAAATAAGGTAAGGAAAGATAGTTTCAAAAAATCTAATATGGATGGACACATAAATTTTGTTAGACACAAGTTTCAAGCACAAGTATCCTTTATGCTAGATAGCATATCCAAGGAATACATAAGATAAGGAGCGGGGTTCTAATTTGTTTTGATTAAAGGGTCTAAGATAAGGAAAGTACAAGCAACCAAAGGTTCTTAAATAAGAATAATCTGGTTTAGTATGATACAACAGTTCATAAGGGCTTGTAAAATCAAGTGTTTTAGATGGAAAATAGTTGATTAAGTGAAATATTGTTTTAAAACTATATTCCCAGTATGCCAACAACACACATGATCTTATCAACATTGATAATCCACATTTTACCACATAACTATTTTTACGTTCAACCACACCATTTTGTGCAGGAATGTGAGGACACGAAATACGCCTAACATATCCACCTTGAAGCAAATAACTCTTAAGATATTTGAATTCAATGCCACCATCACTTTGTAGTTGGTTGATGTTAACATTAAACTGCCTAGTAATTAAGAACTCAAACTGAAGAAACACTTGAGCAACTTGAGTTTTATTGCTAAGAATATACACCCATTAGAAACATGTGCAATCATCCACAAATAGCAAAAAATATCTCATATTATGAATAGAATCAAAGGGAAAGGGTCCCCACAAATCTACATGTATAATGTCAAAAGGACTAGATGATTGAACATGAACATTAGCTAAGAAAAGCCTGTGAGATTTTCCTAATTAACAAGCACTATAAAGTTCCAACATACTATTTGGCTTAATTATCTTATTTATATTAGCTATTACATGTTGAACAACAGTTATGTGAGCATGGTCAAGGCGATCATGCTATAAAGTGCCATTCAACTCAGCCTTGTTATACTAAACATGTTGTCCTTTATTTGCTAAGGTAGTACCAGCCTAAGATACTTTATAAAGTCCATCTTTAGTGCCTCTAGTTAAAATGATAGTCCTGGTATCCTGATTCTTCACAAAAAATCTATTAGAAAAGAACTCAATAGAGACTGCATTGTCTTCACACAATTGCTTAACAGAAATTAGATTCTTTTAATTGAGGTACACACAAAATATTGTTCAATTTAAGTGCTTGTGAAATACTAGGCAGAGAAGCATGACCTATATAAGTAATAGGAATGGTTGAGCCATTACCTAGCATTACAAATGTGTCTCCAGTGTAAGGAACAACTTGCTGAAGTAAATCCACATTAGATGTGAGGTGATATGTAGCCCTAGTATCCATATATCAACGTTATAACCCAGGTGATCCTTGATTGAATTATGTGGAAACTCTGCAATATCCTCAGGACTTGATGAATCCTGAGTGTGAGAAAAATGAGCTTGAGGAGAAGGACTCTTAGACTTTGATGAACCACTATTCTTGTACTAAGAATATCAATAGAAACAATAAGCTGTTGTATGCACCATTTTTTTTTTACATATTTGACATTGAACATTTTCAAATTTGCTATTCTTGGCCTTTTCATGAGTATTAGCACTAATATTATTAATAGATTGTGCAGGTGAGGACTACTTTGATTGATTTGGTGTAGATGAAAATTGCTTGGAAAAATTTTGATAAGATGTACTGGACGACTATGATTTAGAGTGATGCACATAATTTGCTTGAACATGTTGATTAGTAGGGAGTCATTCTTTCATGCTGGCTTTCATGCGTAGGCATTCTTGTAAAAACTTCATCTAAAGAGAGAAGGTTGTTTGTAATTGTTGTGACAAGTGAGATCTAATCAGTGTCTAAACCTCCAAGAACATACAAGATCTGTTCTCTATCACTTAAAGTATCACCAGCAACAAGAACATGATCAATAAAGTCTTTAGCAGTACTGTTATATTGTTCCATGGTATACGTACCTTTCCTTAGTGATTGTAAACGTCATCTGAGGTCCATTAGCCTTGCTTGTTAGTCATCATTAAAGGCTTTTTCCAAGGCATTCCAGTATTCAAGAGATGTGTTCTTGCCTATGAGATACTTCAAGAAACTAGTAGATATTGAGGAATAGATCCAGCTCTTGATATCATTATTTTGCCTAAACCACAACACATACCCCATGCTTTCTTCATATAGATCACATGAAGTTGTTAGACCATGTGACAATTTTCTTGAAAAAAGGTTGTGGAATTAGTGCATTTTTCGTTAATTAGATCTTTCAATCCATACACAACAATAACTTGCTTGAGTTGTTCTTTCCAAATCTAGTTTGACTCTTCAAATTTCACTGAAAAATTGGGATTAATTGGATAAGTTGGTAAAGTAATGCTGATCGAATTTCTTTTGCTGTTTGTGGTATAATCTGTAGTTGTGCTGGAGTAGTTATTGTTGGAGTTGTTATTGTTATTGTTGTTGTATTCATTATTGTGTTTTTGTTGCTGAAATAAGAGAAAGTGGAACTAGGTAGAGAAGCCATTAGAAGCTCCGATACCATGAAAGTCTTGAAGAAACAAAGATGATGAAGGAGGAAGACGAAGACACAAGAAAGAAAGAAAATAGTCATTGTAATTTTTCAATATATTCTTATGTGTAAAGCATGACTTATATAGTACAAGCACTATAACAGTTTAACTGATATGTTAATCCTTATGTAACAAATTATACACGTTAGCCATAACAAACTGTTATAAATTGGCGCTAGCGGAAGCGAAATTTTGGGTCCAATTTAGTTGCACAAATAATTTAATTTTGGATAACAGCAAAATAGTAAGCAATAAGAAAAATAAATGGCACAATGATTTAAGTGGTTCAACCTTTCAATATGAAAAGTCTACTCCACTGACGACGGCACACCGAGGCAAATCCACTATCAAATCCAAAAGGAGAGTACAGACACCAATATCCAAATAAATAACCACTTACAAATGAAATCTAAATTACACAGTATCTCTAACCTTGTACGGTGACAAAAGCACAAGTAATGTACTGTGATGGTTCTCCACCAAGAAACTGCTTGCTTCAAAGAACCCAAATTGACTTCAACCAAATAGTGGCTTTACTAATTCAAAAGGATAAATCTAATTGTCTTTCTCTCACACAAAGATAGTGGCACTCTTCTAAGTTGGTGTGGTGGCTTGTTGTTGTTGTTGTTGTGCAAATGATATTGAGAGTAGCAATATATATAGGCAAAAAATCCTTGGAGAGAAAGTAAATCCCAAAACTTGGCCATCAAGTATACTTAGCTCCCAAGTATACTTCTCCTCCAAGTAAATCTCTTCTCCAAGTAAACTTCTTCTCCAAGTATGCTTTTCCTTCAAGAAAAAGTTAAGACCAATATATATATTACACAATTCCAAAATATCATCTAATGATTTGTTTTGTGACATAAATAACACAAACGTTTACATTCTTCTCATTCTTTAACATATGAGCATGTTTTCTCTCATGGTCAACTATATGTAGCTTTATCTTGAGGCATTTCAAGAAGTACAACAAAAGTTTTGATCAACTCAAACAAAACCAAAAAGCAAGGTCCAAACTACACGAGAAACATTGTGTACAAAGAAGTACTTTCACATGACTGATACGTTTTTAAGGTTATGTATTATATATGCTTGCTATGGATAAGTGAACCTACTTGTACCTTCTTAATTAAAGGAAGGTAAGGAATTAGAAAATACTTTTGAATTGGCTTTACTTGTGTTTCATTCAAAGCTTAATTTTCTTTTACATGCATTAATGAAGATTGAATGTATAATTGATTAAATTTCAAGTTTAAAAATAGGATTAGTATTTGTAACATTAAGTGATTTACCGTGTAATAGGAATATATATAATATAACAAAGTTATCCTCCAACTCATGTTACAACTTTAACGTTTCTTCTCCTCATATTTTAAACTCCACGGAATAAATCTAAAATGTTAATCCTATTTTTATTTGAAACGTTGTAATGTTATATATATATTTTTTTGCCAGAAATGTTGTAAGATTTAACGGTATACATATAGCCTCTTTTTTCTTTTAAATATTTATAATAATTAATAATGTTTGTATCTATTTAGTCTAATATAATGCAAAGAAACAAGTTTGCATCGTTAGAAACTCAAAAACTTTTTTTTATGTGAAACTTAATTGCATTTTGTGATATTTTGTTCACATTTTTTTTATAAACAGTATTATATATATCCTTGAATTTCATGGTACTAACATCTGTGATTTTATAATCTGTTAATCTTCTTACCCATCTGAATTTAGAAGACAACTATTTGCTAAAATTAAGGTGATAATAAACGAAAAAATTGAAACCGCAAAGGATTAAAGCGGAGGTTATATTTTATTAGTGAATAGTGATTGAGCTGAATTTGTTTTGTTTTTTGTTTATAGCTAAATTCTGATCAACATGATTATTTAATTTTTATTTCTCTATTTCTGAAATTAATAAGATATGTATTTTGTCTATGTCAATTGATATTGTAATGGAGTTTTAGCACATTGAAGATTTGAACTTTCACGATCAATTATGAATTATTAAGGTAGTAGTACTTAGAACAAGAGAAATTGATAACAAAGACTCATCTAAGTATTTTTGGAGAGTAATAATTGCAAATGAAGAGGTGAATAAATGTTTTCTTTTGTTTATTTTAGTATACTTACATACATTATTTCAAACCAAAATAAAAATATATTTATATATATTTGTAAGGAACCAGAATATACATTAAAATGTATGGTAATATGGTAGATAAGTTTAAAAATATAATTCAAAGGATTTCTCTAATGGATCCATAAGAATGGTAAATTCTAATTACCAAATTCATCCTAACATGGAGATTGTACTGTCTAAAGAAAGTAATGTGGAAGAAATATAAACAGCCATACCCATGGATGTTATTTTATGTAATTTTGTCCCTATAAAACATATAGTTCAACAAAAAGAAGAAACATTTTCTATTAAGTATCAATTTCTTTCAATCATATATATCATTTTAGGCTCGCATCTTTCAATGCACAACTATTATATATCATATTCAATAAATGAATTTCAGACGCATTAGGATGTGTTACTGGTGTGAAGGAATTGGTGGCTACTTCTAACTGGAAAAGGCATAACTTGACCATAATAGATAATGGGTAAAATATGAAGGAGTTTACTGCAGTGTTTTGTTAGAATGATGTCCTGGTCTACAGGAAAAGTCCTAGTGTTTAGGGACATCTACTTGTATTTGAATTGTTCCAAGTTTCTGCTACCACTTAGCTTTATTTCCGCTAAGTGGGCTGCTTTTTCGTTTCTGTTAAGATCGTGTATTGAATGGCTATTTAACCCAAAGTTACTGTTAATAAAACTGAGTCATTCAATCCAGCTTGTTGTGTTCTTGTTCTTAGTTTCATTTTAGGTCAAAGTTCCCAACAAAATATTGGTTTATTTTTAAACACAAAATATTTATTCCACATTCAATTAACTAACCATTTAAAGCACTAGTAATTTAGCATGGCAAGTGACACTATGGTAGGTTATAGTAGAAGATGAAGGTTCCATGCTTGAAAACTTGTTTGATAAAATGCAAGATGAACCCATTAGTTATTGCATTATCAAATTTTAAACTAAGGAACTTCAAAGGTACAAGATTATATCATTTGTTTTAAAAATCATTTTTAATTACCAAGTGAAAATGACATAAAACCTAGAAGTCTATTCTTTAAAAAGAATACTAGCATGTATATATGGCTTACATATATTTTTTTTAATGACAAGGGATACACCAATTACAATCGAATTACAAATCTATAATTTGTGTAAATCCAAACATAGCAGAAGTTCAAAAGCTCAAACAAGGGTACACTTATCATTTTTCTTATCCCATCATAATTTTTCATTCATGTTAACAACAAATTGTGTTACTAAAAAATTTGATCATTTTCTTTTAGGAACACTACAAGCATGTCAACCACATTTAAAGAATCACCCCAAATAGTTATTCATGATATCTTATTTGGTCCATTAAATAAAAACCATGTAGTAAGAGGTGCTTGTTATTTAATCTTTTTATTTGTTGTGAACATTTTTTTATTGCCGATTTTTGTAGGGCATATATTGCACATTTATAAGAAAGATTGAAGGAATACAAAATGCACATAATCCTATATATGAATCCAGCAATGTTTGTAGAAAGAAAATAGAAAACTTGGAAGGAAAACCAAAATGCAACAAATGTAAACTAGAAGATGAAAGCATGGACGCTGACGTAGTCCAAAGCTACCTATTCATTTAACTATAGTTCAAAGCTAGATATTAACCCGTTATTTATTGATATTTATGATTAAAGCTTATAATCTTCAATAATGAATGATTAATCTTTGTAATTGAAACATATACTTATATAATTTGCCTTCAAATATAGGTATCGATTGTTACTAGCAATCAGTACCGGAAGACAACAAGTAATAGTTATATTATTTGGTGCAGTCGAAGTTCTGATAAAATAAAGTCAAAGCTCTGATAAAATGTTCAGTTGTAGAATATATTAAGTCAAATGAAATGATATTTTTAGATTTTTCTTTTCTTTTTCCCTTCAAAATGTATCAAGTTTATATTTGATTCAAAACTTATAATAATCATAATACCTTTTATTTCAAAGCATAGGATGAGAATTGCATGCACAAAAAAAAATTACAATTGCAAATTAGAAAACAATACAAATTTCTTATCAATATGGAAAAAGTCACAAACCTTGACTGACAATCAAAATGACTTACCGTTCAAAAACTTCACCCATATAATGAAGATATTGAAGACAACATAATATAATGAAGATATTGAAGACAACATAATACAAGTTGAGAACATGCCACCTCTTAAGAAGAAGATCAAAGTGGAGAAAGAATAAAAATTTCATAAATGTTTAGTTATGTAGTTTCTTAGTTATCCCTTAGAATATTTGTTTTTTAGATTTAATTATTTGTCATAAGAAACTACTTTAGTTCTTAAAATAATTTCGTTATTAAATTTACTTTTTCTTTATCGTAGCAGTTGATTCTATAATCAAATGGCATGTTTTAATAACAAAATCTATTAGTTATTGATATTATTTTTTTTGAGAAAAAAATATTGATACTTAAAATTTGATTTTTATCATATGAATATAATTTATAATAAAACTTGTAACATTAAAAATTCAAGCAAAACCATATTCATATATATATATATATATATATATATATACACATCGAGGTTTTTAAATCATGTTCATATGATATTTAATTTATTACTTTTTACATTTATATTAGCTTCTGAAATGATAATTATGAAAGTTGATTTACTATTTTAATAGTTGTTAAAATGGAGCTCACGCGCTATACTTTGATTGGATACCAGGAGATAATATTAGGTGTCCATTAGATCTAAACGGTCGATTTTAAACTCATCTGATTCAATTGGACCATTTAATCCGTAACCAATTTGATCAATTGTTAAATTCGATCTGATCTGTAATCTATTTGAATTTAAAAAAAATTGAATTAACTTGGGCAAAAGATGCAATTTCACATATACATTGTTCCGTAGATTAAAATAATTGGTGCGAAAATCTAAATTTAATTCATTGCTCTTAAAATTCATTTTCCCATGGCCTTATCACAGTATTATTTGAAGTATTATCAATCGCTTTATTGAGAGTAAATAATGTATATGCTTAAGCAATAAGAAAATATGATTACTTTGAACTAACAAGTATAATTTAATTTTAATTATATGGCATAACCTATCTTTATCTTTATGTATAAAGTTTTGTTTTTAACACTCCTAAGAAAAAAGAACATATATTCATTTGAATAACTGAGTCATTAATGCACGGGAGGGTATAATTTATCAACCAATAAGAAAATAAACCCAAAAGCAACCAATCTTAGCATCTTATGATATTGATCCAATAGGTTAAAGAATAAAGATCATTTGTTTCTCCGTTGAAGTCAAACAACTGACTAAAGAAACCAATTTAAAATGCACAATCCCAAGTACGATAATCCAAATAGCCAAATTACAAAAATCTATTATCTTAAAATGGAAGGGTCATCTTAATATTCAAACTCTCAATGTATAGTAAACCCTCAAAAGATAAACGATTCATATGTTCATAAGATTCTCAAAATATAAAAAATGCTCCACTGGAGAGAGAAAAAAATGCTCTTACAATACCAATAACATATGTGACATGTGAGAGCCTTGAGAAACTAAATCGAATTTCAAACCCAAAGATGAAAGAAAGGAAGAAAAACAAGGAGCAAGCTTGACAACAACAGAGAGGATGAGAGAAGGCATAGAGCTACTGATAGGAGGATAGGAGGCAAAACATCGACTGAGAGGAGGTAGAATCATGGCCAATGATTGATCGGGTGGCGGGTCTTCGAATTGGTTGGGAAATATTTTTTTTTTTAGTAAAAAAAAAAACCTCACTAGGGAGGATGGCCATGCCTGATTTGCAACACCGGCATGTCCACCCTAGATCATTAGAGATTATTGACCATATTTGGATCAGGGTACCCACCTTAAGCTAGCGGGTGTGGTGGCTTGATAGTTCACACTGAAAGGTTAGTAGCTCAGCAGAGGGAGCTATATGCCCCTCAAGACTCAAACCACTGACCTTTCATCAAGATGGCCACCCATGTGTGCCGCATTTAGAGAGTCTGGTTTACCAAATTGACTACCCTGAGGTGTGTAAATAGGTAGGGAAATTGTTTAGTAGCAAATTTTCAAGCATCTGAGATTTTGGGTTTTGATTTTTAAGTGAACGACTATAAGAAAGGAAGAGATTTGAGGAAAAATAAGTGATGGATGAAGTTTATTTTCAAGCATCTGAGATTTTTAGTTTTGATTTTTGAGTGAGAGATTGTAAGAGACAAAGAGATTTGAGGGAAAATAAGTGATGGGGGAAGTTTAAGTGTATTAGGGTTTGCACACACATTATTAAGGTAGGATAGGTTGTACAATAAAAATTTAGATGACCAATAAAGGACTTTCATATTTACAAAGTAATTTAATTGTACAGTTGGATCTTTGTGTCTCTGGTACCTGGCTAGTGATGATTATTCTCCATAGAATTACTATGTCTGCTCTTTAGTTTGGCCTAGTTTGCTACATCATTATTTGACCTTCTTAGATGAGTCTAGGTGGCTAAATGGAAGGAACTTTGTAGTAAGGTCTTAGATTGACAATTGGTTGGGCATTTCTCTAATTGAAAGGATGGATAGCCTTCTAGTGGACCCACCAATACACTCACTAGTGGGGGATTATCTACAAGAGGATGGATGACATCTTTTGCAAACCTTTGTGGAATCCTATCCGGATATTGCCTCAAAGATTCAGTTAATAGTTGCTGGTATCGGTACAAACATTAGAGATTGGACACATTCAATTAAGCGAGGTCTCACAACAGTGAGGCTTATGATTCACTATGTGTGGTTAGAGAATGTAAGAGTTGGTACAAGACCATATTGGACCCTTTTATATTGCCTTCACGATCTATTTTTCTCTAGCATTCTATTCAGAATAAACTTCCCACGAAATTGACAGTTAAAGAAGAGGGGACAGTTTTTCTTCCCGCGCCTTGTTATGTGGATCCGTGAAGGAAACTATATCTCATCTTTTTTTGAGTTGTCATTTTACAAGCGCTCTTTGGGACCTCTTATGCATCTTCTTTGGAAGACTATCGCTATGGACTCTTCTATACTTAACTTATAGATGACCGCAAAGGCAATTGATTTTGGGCACAACTTAGTAATTTATGGAAAGCAAGGATTGCTTCAGTCATCTGGATGATATGGACCACTAGAAATAATTATCGGTTTGACAGCAGGCACACAACACTGAGTTTGACTTTTGCCATAATTTTGCGACTTATTTGTGAGGTGGGTCAATCATAGAGTGGATCCATACAGAATAAAGTGGAAGATCTCTAGGTACTTAAGGGTCTTCGAATACTAGGCATCCCATAACAGGCTCCATGGATTATAGAGGTTATTTGGAAGGTGCCACCCTCAGAATGGATAAAGATAAATATAGTTGGTGTAGCTTTTGGGATGCTAGGCTTATCGGGTTGCGCATGTGTTTTTCAAATTTCAAAATTATTTGTTAAGGGTCATTCTGTATCAAGCTTGAAGCCTAATATGTTTTTGAAGCAGAGCTAGCGACATCCATTCATATGGTAATGTATGCATATAAATTTGGGTGGAGACAACTCTGGCTGGGGTCAGACTCAGCGTTTGCTGTTACTCTTTTCAAACTTGGTCTTTTTCGGTGCGTTGAAAATGGTATTCAACTTGGGCTGATTGTTTAGAGAAAGTTACTCACTTGGAGTTCCACTATTCACATATTTTCGGAGAGGATAACGCTACAGTTGATAGTAAAGCCTTTAGAGCTCCTAGTTTCTGTACAACAACTTGGTAGTGGGATGCCCATCATTCGCTAGTACTTTCAATCTCTCGGATGCTAACAACAAACCCAATTATAGCCTAAGTACAAGTGAACTTAGTTTTTCTACAAGGCGTAACAATAGAAGCTCCAAGCACAACAGTTCCTGGTGATTAGGGTGATTTAGTTCCTATGCATGTCTTGAATCAAGATGATTGAGATGTCTTTCATTTTCCTAATCTGTTGGTAAAAATAAAACTCAATTATTCTAATTTTCCTATTTGGAAACATCAAGTCTTGAAAATTTTGAAAAGTTTAGAATTTGACAATTATGTGCTTCGAGATTCACCAAAGTATCTTTTATCAAATGACTCAATTAATCTAGAGTTTAAGTTTTGGAAGACACAAGATGAACTGTTGGAATTTTGGTTGATGACTTGTATGATAGATGAAATCTTGAAATTAGTTTCTAATTTTGATATTTCACGTAAGGCTTGGATCAAACAAGAGAAAAGTTTTGTTTTAAGATCTAGAGCTAAAATGATTCAATTGAATGGAGAGTTACAGAATTTAAAGAAAGGAAATCTTGGAGTTAATGAATACGTCTTGAAGATTAAAAAACTTGGAGATGAGTTGGAATCTACTGGGCGTCCTATCACTAAAAAAGAAAAATTGATATATATTTTAGGGTCTTGATGAGAATTTTGATAGTGTCTCTGCAACGGAGACTGAATTTTTTTTTAGTGAACATGTGACTATAGATGATGTTAAAGCTCTTCTATTGAGCCATGAAAGTCAATTATAGAGTAGGAGAGTGGTGAATGTTTCTCCACTTTCCTCTATTAATGTTGGTATTAGATCTCAACCACCAACACCTAATACAAATGGTTTCAATGGTGATGGTAAAATTGCACCTTGATGAAAAAAATGGGAAATATGAATCGTGATGGGAGTTATGGCTATAATGTAATGCAAGGACCTCCTCAATATTAAGGTAATCCTTTGAATAATGGTAATTGGCAACCTCAGTTTTATCCTTTTCAAGGAAGGGTTGGTATAGGTTGTTTTAATGGTAATAATGGTGGAAGAGGGAGGTTTCCTAATAATAGTAACCATCCAAAACGTCAACTTTGTGAAAATTTGGGTCATTTGGTCTCAAAATGTTGGTACATATTTGATACTACCTATAGACCTCCTAATCCTAATCAGCAAAATTAGGGTGCTATTGTTCCACCTCAACAAATCCACTAGCTAATGCTCAAGCTTTGCTAGACTCCACGACACCAGGTTCTTCAACTGAATAATTGGCTAATGCTTCAACTCAGTGGTCAAATATATTTTCCTATTAATCTTGGTTAACAATAAATGTCTCAGGTGTCACCTTGTCCTTCTACCTTGATGGTTGTGGCACCAGAAGTAGTTTTGGGACCTTTTTGGTATACTGACTCTAGTACTATTCACCATGTCACCTCTATCCTAGCAACCTTGCTCTTACACAACCTTACATGGGCCTGATTATTTAATTTTTGGTAATGGTAAGCATCTTTCTATTTCTCACATAGGTTTCAGTTAGCTTTATTCTCCACACACTTCTCATAAATCCTTTTCGTTGAGTAATATTTTGTTAGTTCTCGATATAGCAAAAAAATTTGTTAAGTGTTTCTCAATTTTGTAAGGTTAAATTAGTCTTTATTAAATTTCATCCTTTTCATTATTCTGTTAAGGATCAACAAATGGTTGAGACTTTTCTTCAAGGCAACCTTATTGATAGTCTTTATGCATTTGATTTGCAACTGAAATTGTCTCAAGCAACTAATTCTTGGAACACCAGTTCTTCTCACCACGTCAATTTGTCTAGTTTTCCTGTAAATGTCAATCCTTCTTTTTTTGTTAAATCTGATTTTGTTACTTCTTTTTCTGTTCAAACTTTGACTACTTGGCATTATAGGCTAGGGCATGCCTCTATGTTTGTAATAAAACAAGTTTTACATCATTGTCAAATACTATTTACTAATAATACAAGTGATACCATTTTTGTGTCTAAGACTTGTTAATTGAGCAAAAGTCACTTCTGTTTCATCTTCTCATGTTACTGGACTGATACACAATGACTTGATAGTCAAATTTTGTATTTGTAATAAGCTCGCAAGTGCACGAATCACTTGTAATAAGTGATAAGTATACTCCCAAAATTGTCTCTCAAGGAATTGCGGTAGCTTTAAAACTTTGTTTATTTTTCCTATTCAGTCGAACAAACAATCCTAAACATTCTATCAATTGTCGGTTGCAGAAAAGATTGTAAATTCATAAATTAATTCAATTACTAAAATAAAGTGCAAATAAAAGTAATCACAACCAAGGTGGGGATGATGGATGTATATGAGAATCTTAGTTTGCTATCCATTCATGAAAAGAACAAATTAAAGAATTCAATTAAAATTCGAATTTAGTGATTTTTTCGCTAGACTTAGAAAATTCCAAATCAATAGCAATTTTCACTACAGTCAATTCATTAACATCTTTGATCTGGATTGGTAACTAATCAATTGGAATTAGCTCAAGGAAATATTATAACCACCTAATCTAACACAAATCAATGCAATAAAATTAGACATTTGTTCATAATACAAAATCAAGCAAAGATGGTGATTCTAATGCCTAAATTCTAACATATTCTCTCCAACTACAAATCAAGATTTGGCCCATCATTAATTCATAATAAAAAATATTAAGAACAGGAACAAGAAATAAATCCAAAACTCAAATATCATTAAATTACTAAATTATTCTTCCAATCATTGGAAGCAATACTAATATTTTAAATACATAAATTAGCCAACCATAACTAAATTGGTGTCAATCAATTTAGTCATGAGAGGCAAACACAAAATCAAAGAGAAGAAAAAGATATAATAATAAAAATACCCCAATGAATCCTCTAGCTTCAAAACCTTGAAGTTGGTTGGTCCCTTTTCTCAATTCCTTAGAGTAGCTTCAATAATGGAGGGTCTTCTGTTGATTTTGGGTTATTTTTTGGTGGAAACCCTTGCTGCCACAGTAGCTAAGGGAAGGAGGAAATTGGCTATGAAAACTTGTGCTTGGGAGAGGTATAGTGTGATATTTATTGGAGGAGTGAAGAGGCACACGCGTGTTAGGATTTATGGGCATTTTTGGTACGCAACACACATTTTCCCCTACCGCAGCACCTGTTGAAATTAGGGTGTCCCGCCGCAGCGCGCATTTTCTCCTGCCACGGTGCTCGTTGATTTTCAGCTCCAGTATTGAAACCTGAGAGGTTGTTGTCGTGGCACACATTTTCTTCACCACTGTGCACCTTGTTGTGCTTGCCTTGTATGTAACCCTTTCATAATTGTTGACTCCTAATGTAAGGCATACATTCTTTGACTCTTGTTACTCCATTTTCACTCTTTTTGAGTCATTTTAATCCAATATTTTTCTAAGAGCCCAACAACCTACAAAACACATAAATACCTTCCAAAACACGAAAATAATAAAATAAAACATAAAAAAAATACTTAAAAATATAACAAAATATAGGTCAAAATAGTATTCATCATGCACCCTTCCAATTAATTCATTTAGAATTATGGATCTCACCTTTATAGTGTACAAATGGCTTCTACTATTATATCAACATCATTAATGACTTTTCTAAATTCACGTGGATCTATTTTCTTAAAACAAAGGTTGGTGCCTATTAAGCTTTAAGGGTGTCTACGAACCGAACCAAATGAGACTAATTCAAAAAATTAAACCGATTCGAACAGTTATGTGAGTTAAACGATTCGATTTGGTCATACTTTTCAAACCGTTTCTCAAATAGTCCAATTCAATTTTTTGAATTTTTTAAGCTTCTAAACTAAACCAGACTGTTATATATTATAAATAAAAAATCTTATTTTTAAAAATATATAATATTATTATTTATTATTAAAGATTAAATATTATATTTAAACTTTCTTCTTTTTTTCTCCAGTTTCAGCTCTTTATTATATAGTTTGCAGTTTTTCAGTTGCACATAATTTATAATGATTTTATATTTTATAAATTTTATCAACTTAATTGTTAGTTCATGTATGATATTATATGATATATTTGTAACGTTTCTAAAATAATTTAGTTAGATTTAGAGTTTTTTATTTATTATGTTAATTTCAAGTTTCAACTTGATTTGGAGGAAAAAAATTTAAAAACTATAAAAAATCATTAGCCGACTGAAAATGAACCAGACCATCCAGTTTCAATAAATTTACTAGACAAATGGTCCAATATGGTTTGGTTAAAGTCATATAAACGGTCTAATTTAGTTAAATTTTTGCTAAAAACTAGATTAGATCGGACCATAGACCCCTATCAGGCTTTTCTTTACTTTAAAAAATCAAGTTGAATTACAAACTTCTCATAAAGTTAAAACACTTCAATTTGACTCGGGGAACACTTCTAACATTATTGGCTCCTTTCTTGGCTACCTCTAACATTATTCATCAAACCTCCCATCCTCAAACACCTCAGCAAAATGGTCATGCTGAGAGAAAACATAGACATCTATGTTATTTCATGCTTTTGTTCCTTTCAAATATTGGGAGGAAGCCTTTTATTCTAGTTCCTTTATTATCAATAGGTTGCCCACTTCTACTCTTGGTTTTAAATCTATCCTAGAGGTGTTGTTTCATACTAAGCCTGATTTTAATTTCTTGAGAGTATTTGGTTGCTTGTGTCACCCATGTTTGCGTGCTTATACTAATTATAAACTTGAACCAAAGTCTCGTCCTTGTACATTCTATAAAGGATAACAAACCAGAGAAAAGAATGTAAGTCTTACATTAGGAATCAAAAAATTCTGTAAGGGACCCTTACAAGGCATGTAAAATGGGTTGTGCCGCAGCAGAAGAAAACGTGCGTCGTGGCAGAGAGCTCTCGGATTGTATTATGAGAATCCAAAAATACTTCATGCTGCGGTAGTAGAAAATGCACACCACAGCTCGCGTACCCTATTGACACTTACATGCCCAGATTTTTACACACTTCTTCACACTCTAAACTTAATCTATAAATACAACACAAAAACCTCACCAAAACCCTATGCATGAATAGTAACCAAAAACCACCATCCACAACCATCTTCTTCCATTTTCTAGAGAGAGAAATCTTCCATTGATACTCCATTGAAGCTCCTTCAAGAACCAATTTGGAAGAGGTGACCATCCAACTCCAAGAAGGTATGCAAGAGTGGAAATAGGGATATCTCCATTATTTGTAATTTCTTTTCTCTCTTGAATTTTAAGAATGCAATTTGTAATAGAAAATATTGATTTGAATTTTATTATAAGTAACTAAACTTATTGTGTGGGATTTAGTGATGCTTCTATGAATGGATGAATATTGTTATGATTTAACTTGGATTAAAGTGATTTATGTCTTGTTCAATGATTTTAATATCTTTGTTCATGATTAATCTTGATCATGTTAATTTATGAACATTAGAGAATAAATTAGAATTAAGTATTAGAGATATCATCTTTGCTTGATTTAGAAATCTTGAACAAGAGCCTAATCGAAGTACATTAATTTGTCTTAGATTAGGTGGCTAATTTAATTTCTTAAGTGTTTATGCTAAGTGATTAATTAACGATCTGGATCAAAGAGGTTAATTAATGAATTAAGAGAAATTCTCCATTGATTTGGGAATTTCTAGGGTTTATTAGAAAAAGTCAATAAATTTAACTTTTCGTGCTTAATTGTGAAATTCACGTAAAATACTTCATTTATGATTGGTTAGCTAGCTAATTTCCATACTATTCTATTATATCACTTGGGCTAAATTTTCGCTAGTCTATTTTATCTCTTTTGAGATTTTACAATTTTAACGACCATTCCATCAACCAACTTTGTTAGAGTGTTTAGGATTTACTTTTACAAATAATTTTTAGGAAAAAATTGACACATTTTAAAAACCACTGCAATTCCTTGAGAGATCGACCTCGGAGTTGCTTATCACTTGCTATGAGTGATTTGTACACTTGCAAGTATTATAATTTGCACACCAAGTTTTTGGAGCCATTGCAGGGGAATTGACGTTTTAAAATTATTTATTTGTTTTCCTTTTAGTTTACTTTCTTAATTTGTTAGTTTTTGTGATTTTCTTCGTTTTTGTGTTTTTGTTGCTTGTTTGGAGTCATTTAGTGTTTGGTGCTTTGATTTTATTATTGTTTTTGATAGTATATGTAGGGTAGGAGATCCCTTGGAAATCCACTAGGGCCTTTCATAGACAATGTTAATATGAGGAGAGCATATTTGAGACAATTTGACGCCAACATTCTAGAGGGAGAAGAGCAACCACCAATTATAGGAGATCCTCTACCTCCACCTAGAGAAATGGAGATGAAGGAGTATGCAAGGCCAATCATTGGCACTGTAACTTCTTGAATCCAATTGGGAGAAGTGGCTAGAAATTATGAGCTAAAAATATTCATTATTCTATTTTGCCTTCTTTTTATGGGATTCTTTATGAATATCTACTGACATTTATTCGTGATTTTTATGCTACTGTGTAGACTTTTCTGCTACAGGGGCTTAATGAAGATCAATTGAGGATGAGATGTTTTCCATACACACTCAAAGACAAGCAGTGTACAACAAATTCATGAAAAAATTCTATTCCCACCAAAAGACTGCCGACCTAAGGACAAAAATTGAGCCATTCTCACAAATGGATGGAGAACCATTTCATGAGGCGTGGGATTGCTTCAAGTTACTTCTAATTCATTGCCCACACCTGATGTGTAAATTATAATACTCGCAAGTGACAAGCAAACCTCCGAGGTTGATCTCTCAAAAAATTGCAATGGTTTTAAATGACCTTTTTCTTAATCTAATTAGAGTCCTAAAGCAACTATAACATTAAGTAAATAGAATCCTAGTAGCACTAAAACTCTAAATAATTAGAATCCTAAATCTAATAAAACTGTAAATGAAGTTTAATTTGTGAACAAGATCACTGGTGTTGAACAAACAATTATGCAAATTCTGAATTAACTCAAAAAGGTTTTCAAATATCAATGGAAGATGTATGGACATTTGTTTGGTTGACCATGCTTGCATCGAAAAGTTATGGTGAATTAACATGAACGTTCTAGTAAACAAATATTATCGACTTTCCTTTTAATTACGAAAATTCCTACGATCGCGTAATTCTCTTTGTTGATTAACTAAACAATATCCTACGATTGGGTATATTAAATAGCAATCAAATTATGCACACGGAAAATATGTCAATCAAACTAATGCCATGACTAGGTCATTAATTTGAAGTTTTGATTAAGTTTTTCAAAGTAAAGTTAAGGTGACGTTTCTAAAACCAAACTCTAATATTTTTCAAGCTAATTATGAATCTCAAATTGGCCCATGAAAATTCACAATTAAATATCTAAACATATTCTTAATCAAAAAGTAATTTTATTTATCTTAAAGCAATAAAAATATTCATCAAAATAGTTCTAGCAAGCATGGCAACACAAACTAAACAGCCATAATAAAATTAACCACTCATGTTCATATTAATATTTATTAACAAATTTAATTTGAACATACGCTCAAAGAAGTAAGAAGAAGAAAAGAAAATTCTATAACAAAAAGAAACCCTAGATCTAAATGTTGCAATTGGATTGGATGACGTTCTTCTCCAAAGGCTTGATCTTCGATCTTCAATGGCTTCTTGGATCCTTAGAAATAATTTCCTTGCTTCTTTGAGTGTAGAAAAGCTCCTAAAATTTGGTTGAGTCTCTTGTTGGTTCGCAAAAATTGAAGTGTCCTAAAAAGGACTCTTAAGGGGGTATTTATAGGTGTAAGGGTTACATAGAATCTTGATTGTTTCAGGAATAGGCGCGCCACGGCACAACTATTTTCCCTACTCGGTACAACAATAAATCTAAAACAATGGTCAAAACCTGAGAGGTGCTTGCCGCGACACACATTTTTCTCGCCGCAATGCACGTTCTTTTCTGATTCTTCACATGGACCCCTTACATATGTGTTGGCTCGTTATGTACGGCTTACATAATTTGACTCCTGTTGCCCCTAAATTGTGATCCGAGCGCCGTAAGTGTTCTGTCTTTGCGTGTTTGCATTATTCAACTCATTTGACACTAAAAAAACCTGAAATACACTAAAACATACCCGTGATTTCGAATTGATAGATTTATGAAAATGATCATATAAACGAGATATAACAAATCTACTTTTAGCAATTTAAGCACAATAAATCACGAAATGTTAGTGCTTTTCAAGCACTTATCAACACCATCATTTTCCACTGCAACTCCAGAACCAATTTTTCTGTGACGGATTGACACAACAGTGTCAATTCACTGTGGACAATACCGTAGGAGGGGCTATGGGAGAAAAGATCGTAGTTGAGACATACGAGCTATATGAGATGTGGGGTGCCAATTCCCAACAAAAGAGTTCTAGAGAAAGGAGAGTTGGGGTAAATGAAGTAGCTCCAGGAATGAAATGGCAATACAAATTGCGGAGCTAACTAAGCAAATTGCACTCCTTACCTCCAAGAATACACCAACTCAAGAGGTATGCTGTATTTGTAGTACTTATAGGCATGGTGCTAACACTTGTCCATTTTTTTGTGATTCTCATAGAGGTACAAGCCAATAGCAAGCTAATGCTATGGAAGGATAACAACCGCGACCAAGGAATAATCCGTATGCTAACACTTACAATCCGGATTGGAGAAACCATCCAAATTTTTCTTAGAAGGGAAACAACAATCCCACCTATGCTTAGACTCATTTTCAAAACAATCCTCCCAACAATAACTTGCAATTCACTCTACCAAAGAAGCCAAGTTTGGAAGACAATTTGAACTCCTTTATTCAAGTGAGTCGAGACAACCACATGAAGAATAACCAAAGGTTGGACTCATTGGAGGCTTCCATGGAAAGGGTTGAAAGCCAAGTTGGCCAATTAGCAGAGCATCTCCAAAGTTAAGTGAAAGAAAAATTGCCTGGTCAACTCAAGCAAGCGAAGGTAGTTACAATCCTTCGAAGTGGTAAGGTAGTCAATAAAAATTTATCTGAAATTTCTAATAATTTACCACTTAGTGCAGGAAACATGGAATGAGACAATGAAATATCTAAAGGAGGTGATGAGACTAATGCCAAGAATATGAGCCTTCTAAGGAAGCAATTGGAGAATCATCTACTTCCCCACATTTACACAAAACATCGGAGCTTTACCGACCACCTATACCATTTCCACACCATCTCAAGGACAATAAACATGATAAGCAATTCTCTTGTTTAATATGCTTTCCAATGTTCAAATTAATTTGCCTTTGCTGGATGTGATTAGGAATGTGCCTTTCTATGCTACTTTTTTCAAAGATTTGAATACTATGAAAAAAAAGTATGGATTGAATAAGATAATTGTTGTGTCTGAAATTTCAAGTGCAGTACGTTAACGAAATTTACCTCCAAAAATGAAAGATCCCAGTAGTTGTAACATTAATATCACATTGGGAAATAAGAAAGTGGTAAAAGCTATGCTAGATTTAAGTGGTATAAATTTAATGTCATATTCAATTTATTTGCAATTAGGCTTAGGAAAATTGAAACCTACAACTATGTCCCTTCAATTAGTTGATAGATCTGTTAAATATCCAAAGGAGATAGTTAAGGATTTGCTTATACAGGTAGATAAGCTGATTATACCTGTTGATTTTGTTGTATTGAATATGCATGAAAATCCATCCATCTATGGACAAAGAACATACTATTCTTCTTGGTAGATCATTCATGGCCGCTACCAAGACTATTATAGATGTCCATAGTGGAAGCTTGACTATGACAGTTTTGGAAGAAACTGTTCATTTTAAAGTGTTTGATTTCTCTCTTTTACCTTCTATTTCCACTATTGATGAATGCTCTTACATTGATCATATTGATACTATTGTTCATAATACCTTTTTGCAGGATGAGATGAAAGATAAACTTGAGTATGTATTAACTATTGATACTAGTGAAGAAGATTTAGATGAGGAGGAGTTTGATGAGGAGACTAGGGAATATCTTGAGTTATTGGATAGTGCCGAACCTTTAGAAGAACCTAGTGTACCCTTAAAGTTACCTAAGACCCTATCTAGGGAAGACAATACTCCACTTAAGCTTTAATGGAAATAGTTGCCTAAGCATTTTAAATATGTGTTTTTGGGAGAGGGGGATACCTATCCGGTTATTATTTCATCTACTTTGACCCAAAACCAAGAAAGGGAGTTAGTGAAGGTACTCAAGAAGCATTGGAAAGCTATAGGGTGGAGCATTAGTGACATTAGAGGTATTAGTCCTGCCATGTGTATGCATAAGATCATTCTAGATGACAATACCAAACCGGTGAGGGAAGCCCAAAAGAGACTTAACCCTATTATGCAAGAAGTAGTGAAAACTAAAATTTTGAAACTCTTAAAAGTGGGGGTTATTTATCCTATATCAGATAGCAAATGGGTTAGTCCCGTACATGTGGTACCTAAGAAATCTGGGATCACGGTGGTTAAAAATGATAAGAATGAGTTAGTGCCCACTAGGATGATTATGGATTGGAGGATGTGCATTGATTTTCGTAAACTGAATTTGAACACAAAGAAAGATAATTTTCCTCTTTCTTTTATTGATCAAATGTTAGAACGTTTAGCGGGGCATGACTTTTACTGTTTTATGGATGGTCTTTTAGGTTATTACCAAGTACTCATTGCTTTGGAAGATCAGGAGAAGACCACATTCACATGCCTATTTGATACATTTGCATTCAGGAGGATGCCATTCGATCTTTGCAATGCCCCCGCAACATTCAAAAGATGCATGATGTCAATATTTTTGGATATGGTGGAGAAATGTATTGAGGTATTTATGGATGATTTTTCAATTTTTGGAAATTCATTTGATGATTGTTTGAAGAATTTGACTCTTGTACTTGAACGTTGCATTGAAAGTAATTTGACCCTTAGTTGGAAAAAGAGTCATTTTATGGTCAAACAAGCAATTGTACTTGGACATGTCATTTTGAGTAGAGGTATTGAGGTAGATAAAGCAAAAATTGATTTGATAGCTAAATTGTCACATCCCATTAATGTCAAAGGAATAAGAAACTTTCTAGGCCATGTGAGTTTCTATAGAAGATGTATTAAAGATTTTTCTAAAATAAGTCGTCATTTATGTAATTTGTTAGCTAACGATGTTTCTTTTGTCTTTGATGATGATTGTCTCACTGCTTTTACTGCTTTAAAAGAGAAATTGACTTCGTGCCTATTATTATGGCACCTGATTGTCATTACCCTTTGAGATTATGTGTGATGCTTCAGATTTTTCTATTGGGGCTGTTTTAGGACAAAGAGTAGATAAGCTTTTGCATGTCATTTACTATGCTAGTAAAACTCTTAATGACGCCCAACTTAACTACTCGACCACCAAAAAAGAATTCTTAGTTGTTGTGTTTTCTTTAGATAAATTTAGATCTTATTTGGTAGGATCTAAAGTTATTGTGCATTCGGACCATGTGATTTTGCAATTTTATTGAGTAAATCGAATGCTAAGCCAAGATTAATTCGGTGAGTTTTGCTTTTACAAGAATTTGACTTAGAGATCAAGGATAAAAAAGGAACTAAAAATATTATAGTTGATCATCTATCTAGGTTAATTTCTGACTTTGACACTACTGAGAGTGACAAAGAAATTGATATTGTTGAGACTTTTCCTAATGAACAGTTACTTTCTGTAGGTCCAAACCCTTGGTATGCGGACATAGTGAATTATCTTGCTAGTAGTTTATTGAGGCCTAACATTTTTTTTTCAAAAAAAGAAAAGATTTCTTCATGTTTATAGGCAATACTTTTGGGATGACCCGTATCTATTCAGACTTTGCCAATACCAAGTCATTTGGAGGTGTGTGTCGGAAGAGGAGCATGCAAGCATTTTGGGCTTTTTTCATGACCGTCACTGTGGAGGACATTTTGGTGATAAGAAAACCGCCATTAAGCTACTCCAATCTGGTTTTTATTGACCTACTTTGTTTAAAGGTGCTTATAATTTTTACATGCATTGTGATAGATGTCAGAAAATTGGGAATATAGGTAGACGTAATGAAATTCCTTTGACATATAATTTAGTTGTTGAATTATTTGATGTATGGGAGATTGACTTCATGGGTCCTTTTCCCCCTTCTTCTGGATTTGAGTACATTTTAGTTGCTGTTGATTATGTGTCCAAGTGGGTAGAGGCTATACCCACTAAAACTAATGATGCTAACTATGTTGTGAAGTTTTTGAAGGATATAATATTTAGCAGGTTTGGAACACCAAGGGCGATGATCAGTGATGGAGGAAGCCACTTTTTTAATAAGCTTTTTAATGGATTATTGAGCAAGTATAACATCACTCATAAAGTGGCTACTCTATACCATTCACAAACCTTCGGTCAAGTTGAAGTGAGTATCCGACAAATCAAAGGTATTTTGGAACGTACAGTGCGACCTTCAAGGAAGGATTGGGCTTCAAAGTTCAATGCTGCATTATGGACTTACCGTACGACGTAAAAAACATCTATTGGAATGAGCCCTTATCGGTTGATTTATGAAAAAAAACATGTCATTTTTCCATTGAGCTTAAGCACAAGGCCTACTAGGCAATCAAGCAATTGAATATGGACTATCAACAAGTGGGAGAGAAATGCCTACTTCAACTTGATGAGCTTGAGGAGATTCGAAATGAGGCTTATGAGAATGCCAAGATTTACAAAGAACGCACCAAGCGTTACCATGACAAAGGGCTCATTAGTAAGTCACTCTATCTTGAAATGAAAGTAATTTTATTTAACTCTCGTTTTAAACTTTTTTCAGGAAAGCTTAAATCAAGATGGAGTGGGCTACACCAAATAGTTGAAGTTTTTCCTCATGAAGCTGTTGAGTTGCTAAATCTGAAGACGCAAAAAACATTCAAAGTGAATAGACACCGTGTAAAGCCTTACTTGGAGGGAGTCGTTCACAATGGGGATGTTTAGTGCATGCACCTTAGCTCCAAATATTGTCTTGCTAAGACGTTAAACTAGGCGCTTGGTAGGAGGCAATCCACTATTTTAGGTAATATCTATCCTTTCTTTTAGTTTAGTTAGTTTTTCATTTTTCCTATCTAAATACTTTTTTGAACTGCTGTGTAGTTGAAAACGTTGAGGACAATGTTTAGTTTAGGTTTGGGGGTGCAAATTAATCCAATAAAAAACTTTTTGTAACAAAATTATCATGCTTTTGGTAAATTTTTTATGATAATCGAGTCTTTATGCATTGTTTGTCTGATTTTTAAACATGTTTAAGGTTCCCAGCAAAGGTTGGTTTTAATTTGCAATCTTTATTTCATGCTTTTGATGTTGAAATTGAGATAAACCTGAATATTGTGTTTAGGAGTTCAATAGTGGAGACTACCTTGTGAGATGATTATTGAGCCTTTAACGTTTCATTCTGAGAGATAATTGTCATTCTACTCTTTTAAACACTTTACGTATCATTTCAAAGTGTTAGATGATCTTTATAGATTTTTGCATTGAATGTTAAGATTTTGAACACTTAATGAAGACTCAAAATATTTAATTGTATTGCTTAGATTAAATGATTTGAGTAGAATTTAAAGTGTATGCCTATTTCATTCATGCTTGACTTTAAAAGAAATGTGGAAATTTTCGCACACAAAGAGAACCATAATTTTCCATTTACAAAATACACATGTACATGGGTCATAAAAAAAATAATAAATCCCCTTGAAGTCAATGCATTTTCATTCATTTAAGGCATATACTTGAAAATTTTGCTTAATGATTTTAATTGAGGCATGAAAATAGTAATGTGAGTTCTTCGTCAATCCTATCATTTGATTTCCTTCATGAGATCCATGCTAAGTACTTTTTGAGCCTTTTTTGTTTAATCATATGCGAATCATTAGCTCATTTCTTTATATAACTTCTATTCGCATATACTTTATTGAGTATTTGAACCCATAGGATTAGTGTGATTTAAAGAGTGAATCTTGTGAGGATTAAAGTTGAAGCGAATTTAGATTCTTAACACTAGATTTGGGAGAACCAATTTTGATATGTTGTTAGTATTTAGACGTAAATTTGTGAAGCGAAACTAATCTACATGGTAGAACTTTGATGTGTTAAATTGTTGGATGAACTTGTGCATAACTCTTAATTATAAATTGGAAAGAAACTGAAACATGATAAGTTTTGTTGAATTAACTTTTTAGTTTTGTTATTTGTCTTTTAATTATAGTTTTGCTTAAGGACTAGCAAAATTCAGGTTTGAGGGTATTTGATGAACACTATTTTGGACCTATTATTTGTTAGTTTTTAAGTATTTATTTCATGATTTATTTTGGTATTACTTTGATTTGCAGAGCATTTTCATGTTTTGTAGGTTCGAGTAAGTGTGAAATGAATTGAGAAAGTAAGTGACCAAGGAGAGCTAAAATGGAATAAAAGAGCTGAAGGGTATAAGCCTTACATTTTACGCCATTTATTACGTAAGGGGTAACAAACCATAGAAGAGAATGTAAACCTTACATTAGGAATCAGACATTCTTTGAGGGACCCTTACAAGGCATGTACAATTGGTTGTGCCGCGACAGAAGAAAACGAGCACCGCGGTAGAGAGCTCTTGGGTTGTATTATGGGAATCCAAAAATAATTCACGTTACGGTAGAATAGCCTCGGGTTTCATTTACAACCCAAATTTTCACTCCACGCTACGATCCGCCTCCCATTTTCAACTTTGCCTTGCGGTAGAAGAAAATGCTCGCCACTGCCCGCGTACCTCTATTGACACTTACACGCCCAATTTTTTTCACACTCCTAATCTAACCTATAAATACAACACAAAAACCTCTCCAAAACCCTATGAGTGAATAGTAGCCGAAAACCACCATCCATAGTCATCTTCTTCCATTTTCTAGAGAGAGAAACCTTCCATTGATGCTCCATTGAAGCTGTTTCAAGAACCAATTTGGAAGAGGTGACCGTCGAACTCCAAGAAGGGTATTGCAAGAGTGGAAATAGGGGTATCTCCATTATTTGTAATTTCTTTTCTCTCTTGAATTTTAAGAATGCTATTTATAATAGAAAATATTGATTTAGATTTTATTATGAGTAGCTAAACTTATTGTGTGGGATTTAGTGATGCTTCCATGAGTGGATGAATATTGTTATGATTTAATTTGGATTAAAGTGATTTATGTCTTGTTCAATGTTGTTAATATCTTTGTTCATGATTAATCTTGATCATGTTAATTTATGAATATTAGAGAATAAATTAGAATGAAGTATTAGAGATATCATCTTTGCTTGATTTAGAAATCTTGAACAAGAACCTAATCGAAGTACATTGATTTGTGTTAGATTAGGAAGCTAATTTGATTTCCTAAGGGTTTCTGCTAATTGATTAATTAATGTTTCGTGCTTGATTGTAAAACTCACGTAAAATGCTTTAACTACGATTAGTTAGCTAGCTAATTCCCATACTATTCCATTATATCACATCCGCAAAATTTTTGCTTGTTTATTTTATCTCTTTTGAGATTTTACAATTTTAACAACCGTTTCATCGACCAACTTTGTTAGAGTGTTTAGGATTTACTTTTGTAAATATTCTTTAGGAAACAATTGATACATTTTAAAAACCACCGCAACTCCTTAAGAAATCGACCTCGAAGTTACTTATCACTTGCTACTAGTAATTTGTACACTTGCGAGTATTATAATTTGCACATAAGTGTATAAATAGAACAAGGCTTTGAGTTATTCACTAAGCTAAGTCTTGTTACACAAAAAACTCAATGTAGTCATTCATTCAATCAATGTAAATCCAATCTTCTTGCTGTTCTTGATATCTTATTTTGTCCATTAAATACAAACCATATAGTAAGAGGTGCTTGTTATTTTATCTTTTTGTTTTTGTTAACACTTTTTTATTGCCGATTTTTGTAGGGCATATATTGCACATTTGTAGGAAAGATTGAAGGAATACAAAATGCAGACAATCCTATATATGAATCCTGCAATGTTTATAGAAAGAAAATAGAATACCTGGAAGGAAAACCAAAATCCAACAAATGTAAGCTAGAAGATGAAAGCATGGACTCAGACGTAGTCCGAAGGTACCTATTCATTTAACTATAGTTCAAAGCCAGACATTAAACCATTATTTATTGATATTTATGATTAAAGCTTATAATCTTCAATATTGAATGATTAATCTTTGTAATTGAAACATATGCTTATATAATTTGCCTTCAAATATAGGTATCGAGTACCGGAAGACAACAAGTAATAGTTACATTATTTGATGCAGCCGAAGCTCTGATAAAATGTTCAATTTTAAAATATATCAACTCAAATGAAACGGTATTTTTAGCTTCTTTTTTTTCTTTTTCCCTTCAAATTATATCAATAAAATGTTTAGTTTTAAAATATATTAAGTCAAATGAATTGGTATTTTTTGCCTTTTCTTTTCTTTTTCCCTTCAAAATATATCAAGTTTATATTTGACTCAAAACTTATAATCATAGTACTTTTTATTTTCAAAATACAGGAAGAGAGTTGCATGCATAAAAACAAATTACAGTTGCAAAATGAAAAACAATACAAATTTCTTATCAATTTGGAAAAAGCCACAAACCTTGACCTACAATCAAAAGGACTTTCCGTTCAAAAACTTCACCCATATAATGAAGATATTGAAGACAACATAATACAAGTTGAGGACATGCATGCAACCTCTTAATTAAGAAGAAGATCAAAGTGAAGAAAGAATAAAAATCTCATAAATGTTTAGTTATTTTGTTTCTTAGTTATAACCCTTAGAATTTTTTTTTTAGGTTTAATTATTTGCCATAAGAAACTACTTTAGTTTTTATTTTTAGATTTAATTATTTGTCATAAGAAACTACTTTAGTCCTTACAATAATTTGTTTATTAAATTTAATTTTTCTTTATGGTGGTAGTTTATTCTATAATCAAATGGCATGTTTTAATAACAAAATCTATTAATTATTGATATTATTTTTTTGAGAAAAAAATATTGGTATTTAAAATTTGATTTTTATCATATGAATATAATTTATAATAAAACTTGTAACATCAAAAATTCAACCAAAACTATATATATATATATATATATATATATATGAAAGACATCGAGGTTTTAAAATCATGTTTACATGATATTTAATTTATTACTTTTTACTTTTATTTTAGCTTTTGAAATGATAATTATGAAAGTTGATTTATTATTTTAATAGTTGTTAAAATGGAGCTCACAAGCTATACTTTGATTGGATACCGGGAGATACTATTAGGGTGTGCATCAGATCTAAACTGTTAATTTTAGATTCATCCGATTTAATCCGACCATTTGGTCAGATTAAAAAATCCTAATCCACAACCAATCTGATCAATTGTTAAATCCAATTCTATCTGATCTGTAATCTATTCGAATTGGATCAATTGAATCCAATCTTTAAACTTAATTTGCTATTATTTTTTTTTAGCAATTTTGAATGAAAATTAGATGTTCAATTAACCATAACAATCATTTAAAAAAATTTGAATTAACTTGGGTAAAAGATGCAATTTCACATATACATTGTTCTGTAGATTAAAATAATTGGGGCTAAAATCAAAATTTAATTCATTGCTCTTAAAATTCATTTTCCCAAGGCCTTATCACAGTATCATTTGAAGTATTATCAATAGCTTCACTGAGAGGAAATAATGTATATGTTCAAGCGATAAGAATATATGATTACTTTGAACTAACAAGTATAATTTATCCAAATAACCAAATTTATAAGTATAATCCCAAGTACGATAATCCAAATAGCCAAATTACAAAAATCTATTCTCTTAAAATGGAATGATCATCTTAATATTCAAATTCTCAACTTACAGTAAACCCTCAAAAGATAGACAATTTGTATGTTCATAAGATTCTCAAAATATAAAAAATGCTCCATTGGAGAGTGGAAAAAAAAAATGCTCTTACATTACCTATAACATATGTGACATGTGAGACACTAGAGAAAGTAAATTGAATTTCAAACCCAAAGATGAAAGAAAGGAAGGAAAAGAAAAAAAGGAGCAAGCTTGACAACAACGGAGAGGAGGCTTAAGGCTATTGCGAGGGGGATAGAAGGCAAAACATCGATTGAGAGGAGGCAAAACAACAACCGATGATTGATCGAGGTCATGGATCATCGAATTGGTAGGGAAATAATATTTTTTTTTTGGTAAAAAAGAAAAAACCTTACCAGGGAGGATGGCCACGCCTACTTTACAACATTGACATGTCCACCTTGGATCACTGGAGATTATTTGCCATACCCCGAATCAAAGTACCCACCTCAGGCTAGCGGGCGCAGTGCTTGACAGTTAGCATTGAAAAGTCAGTAGCTTAGCAGAGAGAGCTATGCGCCCCTCAAGACTCAAACTGCTGACCTTCCATCAAGATGGTCGTCCACGTGCGTCATGTTTAGCGAGTCTGGTTTCACAAATTGACTACTTGGAGATTTGTGAATGGGTAGGGAAGTGTTTTAGCAACAAATTTTCAAGCATCTGAGATTTTGGGTTTTGATTTTTGAGGGAAAGATTGTAAGAGCGAAGAGCTTTGAGGGAAAATAAGTGATGGATGAAGTTTATTTTCAAGCATCTAAGATTTTTGAGTAAGAGACTGTAAAAGACCAATAAAGGACTTTCACATGTACAAATTTAAAGTAATTTAATTGTATAGTTGGATCGTTGTGCCCCTGGCTAAAGATGATTTTCCACAAAACTACTATGTCTGCTTTTCAGTTTGGCTTGGTTTGCGACCTCATTATTTAACCCTCTTAGATGAGTCTAGGTGGCTAGTTGATAACCTTCCGGTGGACCTACCAATACACTCACTAGTAGGGGATTATCTACGAGTGGATGGATTGCATCTTTTGCAAACCTTTGCGAACTCCTATCCAAAAATTTCCTTGAAGATTCGGTCAATAGTTGTTGGGATTGGTACAAACATTAGAGAATGGATACGTTCAATTAAGGGAGGTATCACAACTAGTGAGGCTTATGATTCACTATTTGTGCTTGGAGAATATAAGAGTTGGTACAGGGCCATATTGGACCCTTTTATATTGCCTTCACAATCTATTTTTCTCTAGCATGTTATTCAAAATAAACTCCCCATGGAATTGCCAGTTAAAGAAGAGGGTACAGTCTTTCACTTCTTGCTGCTCGTTATGTGGATTCGCGAAGGAAACTATATCTCATCGTTTTTTGAGTTGTCATTTTGCAAGCGCTTTTTAGGACCTCTTAGGCTTCTTCTTTGGCAGAGGATCGCGTATGGGCTCTTCTATGCTTAAATTATGGATGACCTCAGAGGGTCACAACTCATTAATTTATGTAAAGCAAGGATTGCTTCAATCATTTGGGTGATATGGACCGTTATAAATAATTATCGGTTTGATAGTCGAAAGAAAATGCTGAGTTTGACTTTTGCCACAATTTTGTAACTTATTCGTAAGGGGGTCTATCACAGAGTAGATCCATATAGAATACAGTGGAAGATCTCCAAGTACTTAGGCGTCTTCAAATACTAGGCATCCCATAACGGGCTCCAAGTATTATAGTGATTAATTGGAAGGTGCCACCCTTAGGATGAATAAAGGTAACTACAAATGATGTAGCTTTTGAGGTGCTCGGTTTATCAAGTTGTGCAAATATTTTTCAAACTTCAAAATTATTCGTTAAGGGTTGTTTCTGTATCCAGCTTAAAGTCTCATTTGCTCTTGAAGCAGAGCTAGCGGTAGCAATTCATATGTTGATGTATACATATAAATTTGGGTGGAGGCAATTCTAGTTGGAGTCAAACTTAGCGTATGCTGTTAATCTTTTTAGACCATATTTTTTAGTGCGTTGGTGATGTTATTCAACTTAGGCTGATTGTTTAGAGAAAGTTACTCATATAGAATTCTACTATTCACATATTTTCAAAGAGGTAACACTGCAGCTGATAGTATAACCTTTAGGACTCCTAATTTTTTTATGACGACTTGGTGATGGGATGTTCTATTGTTCGCTAGTTCTTTCAATCTCTCATATTCTAATAGCGAACCAAATTGTAGCATAAGTACAAGTGAACTTAATTTTTCTACAAGGCACAACAATAGAAGCTCCATGCACAATAGATTATGGTGATCAAGGTGATTTAGTTCCTATGCATGTCTTGAATCAAGATTTTCGAGATGTGTTTCATTTTCATGATTTGTTGGTAACAATCAAACTCAATTATTCTAATTATACTCTAGGAACATCAAGTCTTGAAAATTTTGAAAAGTTTAGAATTGGACAATTATGTGCTTCAAGATTCACCAAAGTATCTTTTATCAAATGGCTCAATTAATCCAGAGTTTAAGTTTTGGAAGAAACAATATGAAATGTTGGGGTTTTGGTTGTTGACTAGTATGTCAGATGAAATCTTGAAATTAGTTTCTGGTTTTGATATTTCACGTGAGGCTTGGATCAAACTAGAGAAAAGTTTTGCTTCAAGATCTAGAGCTAAAATGATTCAATCGAAAGGAGAGTTACAGAATTTAAAAAAAGGAAATCTTGGAGTCAATGAATATGTCTTAATGATTAAAACACTTGGAGATGAGTTGTAATCTGCTAGGTGTCTTATCATTGAAGAAGAAAAATTGATGTATATTTTAGGGGGACTTGATGAGAATTTTGACAGTGTCTTTGCAACGGTGACTAAATTTTTTATTTATTGAACATGTGACTATAGATGATGTTAAAGCTCTTCTATTGAGCCATGAAAGTCAATTAAAGGGTAGGAGAGTGGTGAACATTTCTCCACTTTCTTATGTAAATGTTGGTACTAGAACTCAACCACCAATGCTAAATACAAATGGTTTCAATGGTGATGGTAAGATTGCACCTCTGATGAATCAAATGGGAAATATGAATCTTGATGGGAGTTATGGCTATAATATAATGTAAGGACCTCCTCAATATTAAGGTAATCCTTTGAATAGTGGTAATTGGCAACCTCAATTTTATCCTTTTCAAGGAAGAGCTGGTAGAGGTGGTCTTAATGGTAATAATGGTGGAAGAGGGAGGTTTCCTAATAATAGCAACCATCCAAAATGTCAACTTCGTAAAAATTTGGGTCATTTGGTCTCAAAATGTTGGAACAAATTTGATACTACCTATAGACCTCCTAATACTAATAAGCAAAATAAGGGTGTTGTTGTTCTACCTCAACAAATCCACTAGCTAATGCTCAACCTTTGCTAACCTCCATGACACCAGGTTCTTCAATTGAATCATTGGATAATGCTTCAACTCAACCTAGTGGTCAAACATATTTTCCCCTTAATCTAAGTAAACAACAAATGTCTCAGGTGTTATGCACCTTGTCTTTCTACCTTAATGGTTGTGGCACCAAAAGCAGCTTCAGGACCTTTTTGGTAGACTGACTCTGATGTTGCTCACTATGTCACCTCTAATCCTAGCAACCTTGCTCTTACACAACCTTACATGGCCCTGAAAATTTAATGATTGGTAATGGTAAGCATCTTTCTATTTCTCACATAGATTCCAATTAGTTTTATTCTCCACACACTTCATATAAATCCTTTTTATTGAGTAATATTTTGTTAGTTCCTGATATAGCAAAAAAATTATTAAGTGTTTCTTAATTCCCTAAGGATAAATCAATCTTTTTTGAATTTCATCCTTTTCATTATTTTGTTAAGGATCAACAAACGGGGGAGACTTTGGTTCAAGGCAACCTTATTGATGGTCTTTATGCATTTGATTTGCAACTGAAACCATCTCAAGCAACTAGTTCTTGGAAGACTCATTCTTCTCGCAATGTCAATTTGTCTAGTTTTCTTGTAAATGTCAATCCTTCTTTTCCTGTTAAATCTACTTTTGTTACTTCTATTTTTGCTCAAATTTTGACTACTTGGCATCATAGGCTAGGGCATGCTTCTATGTTTGTAGCAATGCAAGCTTTACATCATTGTCAAATACCATTTACTAATAATACAAGTGATACCATTTTTGTGTGTAAGACTTGTCAATGGAGCAAAAGTCACTCTCAACCATTTTCTATTTCATCTTCTCATGCTATTGCATCCCTCCAATTAATTCATTTAGATTTATGGACCTCACCTTTATAGTATACAAATGGCTTCAACTATTATATCAATTTCATTGATGACTTTTCCAAATTAACGTAGGTCTATTTTCTTAAAACAAAGGCTGGTGTTTGTCAGGCTTTAGCGGTGTCCAATAACTGGACCAAATCAGATTAAACCAAAAAATTAAACCGTCCAAATAGTTATGTGGATTAAATAGTTCGGTTTGATTTATATTTTTTAAGCTGTTTCTCAAATAGTCCAGTTCAATTTTTTGAATTTTTTAACCTACTAATTGGACCGGACCGTTATATATTATATATAAAAAAATCTTATTTTTAAAAATATATTATATTATTATTTATTATTAAAGATGAAATATTACATTTAAACTTTCTTCTTCTTTTTTTTCTCCAATTTCAACTCTTTATCATACAGTTTGTAATTTTCAGTTGCATGTAATTTATGATGGTTTTATATTTTATAAATTTTATCAAATTAATTGTTAGTTTATGTGGGATATTATATGATTTATATTTGTAATATATCTAAAGTAATTTAATTAGATTTAGAGTTTTTTTAATGTTAATTTCAAGTTTCAATATGATTTGAAAAAAATATATACATTTAAAAACCATAAAAAATTGTTAACCAAATTGAATTGAACCAGACCGTCCAGTTTCAATAATTTTATTAGACAAATGGTCCAATTTGATTTGATTTGATTCAAGTCATACAAATGGTCCAATTTGGTTAATTTTTTGGCTAAAAAAATGCCAAATTGGACCCTATCAAGTTTTTCTTTACTTTAAAAATCAGGCTGAATTACAAACTTTTTGTAAAGTTAAAACACTTCAATCTGACTCACTCAGGGAACACTTCAATTCCTCTCTTTGCTATCTCTAGCACTATTCATCAAACCTCTCATCCTTATACACCATTATCGATTATTTTCTATTTTTTCTTTGGTATTATTTTTTTTTCTCAAATTTATAATTTATAATTTTATAATTATTGTTACTTTTAATTTTTTATTTTTAATCATCACTCTTAAGAAGTATATTGAATTAAATTAATATTTGAAAAAAATATCATATAATTTTTTTACTTTTATGAAAATGAGCCTACTTATTTTTTACAACACTTAAATTATTTTCTTATAAAAAAGGACAGCAAAAGTCTTCTTCTTATAGAAAAAGAACAGTACAAGTCATCTTTTTCAAGAAAATATCAAAAATATCCCTGATCACTATAAATGTTGTTTGAAATATTATATGAAAATTTTATGTTAATAAAAATTTGTGTGCATGTTTACATGTCAATACAAATTTGAAATATTGTATGAAATTTTGATATCCGAGCAAATACTATCTTGTTAAAAAGAATTAATACTATAGTTAAGAAAATAACCAAATAATTAATATGAAACATGTAAAATAAATCTAAATATTAAAATAAAATAAAATGTTACAAATAATAAACTATTTTTCAAAAATCTTACAAAGATCTAAAAAATATATGTAAGGCTTATATAACGAAAAAAAAAAGATTAATTATGTCACTTTTATAAAAAAAAAAATGACAAAAATTATGTAAAATATAATAAAAAACTAAAGTATTTATTGTCATAAAAGAAAATGAACATTAGAGTCTCCTTCCCTTAATATTTTCATTTCAATTTATTATAATTTTTAATAAATACATTAAAAAAAAAAGATTTTTTTTCCCTTTCTTTTTCATTACAATTGCAAATTGATTTCCTTTTCAAATTAAAAAACACACCATTAAAAGTTAATCCCCAGTCAATGACTTAAATGCTATTCAAATTGAAACACAGAAATCTACCATAAAATCAAACAACAGCACGAGGAAGTCCACCAATCCTCACTGATTTGCTTCCTCTGCTAAACTTGTCCCGCACTACTTTACAGAAAGATCATTCATCTTCATTTAATTCAACTGCTCCGTCAGACACCTTTCTTTTTAACCTCTTATATTAATTTCTCCTTCTTCTCAATTTTGTTATGTTTTTTATTCTTTTCAGTCCAACATTAAAAACAACAAAACAAACAACACCAATGTGTCTCCCCTGTGCTTGTGGGTCTCCCTCCGCATTGAATAAGAGGGAGCCTCTCTTCTGGGATGTCAATTCTTTGATATTGATTTTTTTTTTTTAAATTGTAATTTTTTAATAATTAATTATATTAGTTACAAATATATACTTTAAACGTTAATTTTTAAAAAAATTAAAAATTTTCTCTTATTTAATTTATAGTATATTTAAAATATATTTGTACAATAATAAATAAATTAAATTAAATTTCTCAAGCTTTCAATTATTTAATTATTAAAATAAATAAGGAGTACATGTTTTGAGCCAATTAAAAATACGTTGTTGTAAAATAAATTTATATTAAAATATATCATTATTACGAGATATCGATTACCTAAGAAATTGAAGTTGGGAAAATAACAAAACTAACACCCCCCAAAAATTATAATAACAAAACTATCACCCTGTGTTCAATTAAAATTGAACGACGATAATTTGGACTCGTTCAATATTGAACGTTCAATATTATCCGTTCAATTAGAATTGAATGACGATAATTAAACCTATTTAATATTGAACGTTCAATATTTTACGTTCAAATTGAATATTAAACGTTCAATATTAAACGTTTAATTCTAATTGAACACAAGGGGGTGCTAGTTTTATTATTATAATTTTTAGGGGGTGCTATTTTTGGTAATTTCCCATTGAAGTTCTTAGGGTCGGTTGAGTACGTGTGCGGGGCAATTTCCAAAGTAGAGAAATGAGAGAGATTAATAAATTTTAATAACGTATATTTAATAAATATTTGTCACTAAGTAATGTTTTAGTAATAATAAATAGCAATTGAACAGTGCTCTTAATAATTTTCCAATTTTTTTTTTCTTTTCATGTTGATGTTTTCTGGAGATCTGAGATGGAAAAGAAAAGAGGAGTCAATAATTGTAGGTAGGCTTGACCAAAAAAAAAAAAGAAAAATAATAATGGTAGGTAGGGCATAAGAGAGTTTTGGACATGGGTTCTCACTTCTCACTTCTCACTTCTCACTTCTCACTTCTCACTCTCAACCTTGACTTAGATGCAAAAGTTCGTCCCCTGTCGGAAGACAAATTTACTTCCCTTTATTCACATTAAAAATATTAAATTTGCATATATTTATATTAGCTATAAATTATGATGTAACATAGAAGTGTTTAAAAATTAAATTAAATTTAATTCAATTCAATTTAATTAAAAAATTAAACTAGATAAAACTAACAATTATATGTCAAATATTTCAGTTTAATTTGTATTTCTTTTAAAACCATTTTTTAAACAATTTAATTTGATTTTTTAAAATTTTTAATTATCTAAATCAGACAATTATATATTATATAAAAAAAATTATTTGTAAAAGCATTTTTTAACTTTTTATCATACAATTTACAGTTTTCAGTTGTATACAATTTATAATGAACTTACATTTTATAAGTTTTATTAACTTCATTGTTAGTTTTATGTGAAATATTATATAATTTATATTTGTAACATATTTAAAGTAATTTGGTTATATTTAAAAAAAAATTTCTTATTTAATTTCAAATTTCAACATGATTTGAAGGAAAAAAATTTAAAATTTAAAAACATAAAAAATCGTTAACTAAATCGGAGCGAACCGGACCAAACAGTCCAATTTTAATAATTTTATTAGATAAACAGTCCAATCTTGTTTGATTTAAGTTATATAAATGCTCTAATTTAATTAATTTTTTGGCTAAAAATTGGACATAGACATCACTAATATAACATATAATAATAATAATAATAAAATTTTTATTTTTAAAGTTATTTTAATACATAATATATTATAATTAAATTAAGTATAAATATGTATGTGCATTTATATATTATTAGGGTTTATCTTTCCCTCATTTCTCTACTTTAGCATTTCCCCCACACACGTACCCAATCACACGTATGCTGTATATCATCTCCCTCAACAGTCAACACTCCTCTAGTTATGTCCTTACTTAGAGAGTACACAATTCTTTCGATAAAAATATTTTAGTATCAATCCACTTAAAATAACGTATTATTGAAAAGTTATGTGTATCTTCATTCAAATTATTTAGTGCATAAATAATATAATTATTAAATTTATTTTATTTTTAATTTTTTTTGTAAATAAAATATATATTCATTATCTTACAATATTAAAAAACATAAATTTATTTATTTTTTATGAAAAATAATATACGTTCATAAAAATAAAATTTTATGTACAAAATAAAATTATATCATACAATTAAATCCCATTAAAATTACATTTATACCTCATCCACAATTACAAATATATTATATGCTCTATTAATAATTCTAGGCTCCACCAAATTTAATAATTGTACTCATATTTTAAAACAAATACAAAATTAACACGTTAGTAAAATACGTGATTATTAAAAAAAATATAATTACTCTTAATTATTACTCTTTTTATAAACCCCTTATTTTAATGATACACATATTTTTTTTTATTAATTATTATTACTCAAGTTTTCAAATAAATCTTTAAAAGTACTTCAATTTTTAAATTGAAACATTTTTGTTCAAAACTTAATCACGTGCATATCATATAATTTTTTTAATATTTTATTATTATTTTTTCTTTCTCTCTCCACTTGTTTATTCTCTACTCTTCTCTTTCCTCCTCTTTTCCGTCTCCTCGCTTCATCTCTTACTCTAATGTTACTAAACTACCTCTAAGCCAAACTCTATTTAAGTAAAATTTTGCATTATTTTAATGCAAAATTGTATTATTTTTTTTTATCTCCAACTTATCATATTAGATATTAGATTATACTAAAAAAATATTTTTAAAAATATTTTTTTTATTTTTTTAGGGCAACTTTTATGTACAAAAATTACATTGCAATAATATCTATAATCTTAATTTTTATTCGATGTATATTTTGATCTCCTAATTATTTTTTCTTAACATTTAATCCCCTAATTTTTACTCAATTTACACTTTAATCTCCTAACTATTTTTTCTTAACATTTAGTTCCCTAATTTTTTAAATTTGATAATATTAATCCAATTATTATTTTTTTGTGGAATTTAATGTCTGATTTTTTTCCTATTTTTTTCTTTTTTTTTTTAACGAACAAATATTAAAAAAAAAAAACTCCTAAAACTATCGAACTATCCAAAACCTCTTTTTTGTTAAAGAAAAAGTAAAGAAAAAAAAAGAGAAAAAAATCAGAATTAAATTCTATATAAAATTAATAGTTAGACTAATATTGTTAAATTTAAAAAATTAAGAGACCAAATGTCAAGAAAGAATAGTTAAAGAACCAAAATATAAATTGAGTAAAAGTTAGAGAACTAAATATTAAAAAAAAAATAGTTAGGAAACTAAAGTGTAAAGTAAATAAAAATTAATAAATTATATATATTATTTAACTTATTCTCTAACTTATTATAATAAAATAATAATAAAAAATATTACAATTTTTGTATTAAAAATAGTGTAAATTACATTCTTTCTTTTCCTTTCTTGAAAAACTCATTTCTTTCCTTTCTAAATTTGATTTTTTTGGTTGTTGTTTTTGACTCGGATGTTCTAAGTGTCTAAACACACACGATTTGTTGTAGGGAAAAAAAAAAAAAAAAAAAACTAGTATACCCATGAAAGCTTAACCACCACTCTCATCTCTCTCTGTCTCTGTCTCTGTCTTAGAGTTTCAATCGAAACACGCTCTGTTTCTAAACTGCGCTGGCTATGGGCGTATTGCACCACCGCCATAGCCAAAACCTCCATTACCAACACAATCACATTCATAACCACATTAACCTCTCACATACAACTATCATCATGACAGCTTTGACCTTCTTTTTATTAGCTTCCGCAGCCTCAGCCAGAAATCTGCAGACGACTCAATTCGGTAAGTTATTTAAAAAATAACTAAAAAACTGTAAATTATCAAATTTAATTCGATTGAGTTTCAATCGAGTTGTTTCATTTAATTTTTCAGGTACTGGGAAGATAGAGAGAGACGAAACAGTTAATGGGTCGTTGAGAATTGAGAGTAGTGAGAAAAGAATGGTTGGACCGGGTTCATCACCACCAACATGTAGATCCAAGTGTGGAAGTTGTTCACCTTGTATACCGGCTCACGTGCCGATTCAACCCGGTTTGATTATTCCTTTCGAGTATTACCCTGAAGCTTGGCGCTGCAAGTGTGGCAACAAGCTCTTCATGCCTTGAACCGAAAGTATTAAGTGAAGATGAGGAACAACAAATTAATTAATAGCTAATTATTAACAGTAATGTATTGAAAAAAATAATACTAAGATCTCTTTTGTAATTGTAGCTACCTTCTAAAGTTATAGTTTTGTTAATTAATTATTATTTACATTTTTCTTCATTAGTCTCAGGTTCTCTGCATTGGTGTTTAATTAATTAATTTTACACAGCATTGACATTGTCTAATATTTTTTCTTTTGACTTTTGCTGAAACGTACGTGAGAAGACTAACCAACTAGCTAGCTTTGGAATTAAATCAATTAATGTTGGAATTTTGGGTAAATAAGATTATCGAGAGGGATCTCTTTTCTCTGCATCCCTCTTTCTTTAATTTATTATAATATTTTTTTAATTGTATTAATTAATTAATGCATGTAAATTAATTTATACTATTACTATATTATATAGATGCAAATGCTGATGCTGATGCATAATCAATAAATTTTAGATAATTTTATCCAATATTTTATTTCAATTATATATTTCAATTATAAATAAGTATATATTATTCTTTTAATATAAATAGACAATCATATTTTTAGTAGATTAGAATTATTCCTTTAATAGAGTTCTATTTTTTTTTTTTTTTTAAATCTCTTATAAATCATAAAAAGTAAGATTAAAAATTTATCATTTAACATATTATATAATTTGTTTATTTATAGTATAAAATTTACAAAATTGTTTAATTTTATTTGCAAAATTTTCATTCAAATTGTTTATTCATATTATATTATGTTATATTAGTTTTAACAATTTTAAGTTTTTAATTATATATTTAGTAAATATTTAATAAAATATAAAGTATTATGTATATAAAACACATGTTCAAATATATATATATATATATATGATTTGTTAATATAATTCATTATATCTATTTGTCTTTGGAACATATCCGTTGTGACCGTATTTTAACAAACGATTTTAACAAATCATTTCAAACTATTATTTGAGTCTATTCAATGATAAAAATGTCATTTTATTTGATTTAATTTTTTCCTTGTTTTAGTAGTTGTTCATTAAATTCAAAATTTAAAATCTAATAACATCTTTATTATTAATTTAGATTATACTATGATTAACATAATTCGTTAACATCATTTATTACATCTATTTATCTCCAAAATTATATATATATATATATATATATATATATATATATATATTTCCTCAAGTTTTTGCTTTAATTATAAAATTATTATTATTAATTTATTTATTTAGTTAATGATTAATAACAATGATTACATTATCTTATTATAAATATAAGAACTTATGTCTTATGAGTTTTATTTATGATTTATTTCTTTTAAAACAAGTTCTTAATAACCTAAAATACATAATTATACATTTAAATTATTATTTTTTAAATATTGTGTTAAAAATAAAAATATTATTATCTTATTACTATATGTATTTGTCTATATGTCATTTAGGATGATTTTATTCTTAAATTTTTGCTTTAATTATAAAATTACAATTATTATTTATTTTATTTATTTAATGATTAATGATAATAATTACATTATTTTGTTATAAAGATAAGAACATAAGAGTCCTATTTATGATTTACTTCAATTAAAAGAAGTTTTATATAACCTAAAATACATAATTTCACATTTGAATTAATTTTTTTCTTTTTTCTTTTTCTTTTAAAATAATGGGTTAAAAAACAAAAACAAAAAACTCAAATTTTATTTTGAACGATTTTGTCATCAAATTTTCACTTTAATTACAAAACTATAATGACCATTTATTTTATATATTTAATAATAATGATTAATTTAAAATAATGGGCTAAAATTAAAAAAAAAAATGAATCAAACAAATAATGAAGGAAAAAATTTGAAAGATAAAAGATAAGATTATAATATTTTTATTAATGGTTTAATTTTCTATACTTGAAGTCATAGATAAACTAAAATATATATTTATTTTCAATTTAATGACATAACTCATAATTAATAGAAAATTTGACAAAATTGGTCAAATTTAATTACAAAAAAGTTCATTATTATTAATTTGATTTTATTTGTTATTTTTCTTTTCTTAAATAGTGGGTTAAAAAATACAACATGATCAAATAAAGAAGTAAATATTTGAAAGATAAATGATAAAATTGTAAGATTTTTATTTATTGTTCAATAATATATATATATATTATGTTGTCTACCTTCGTTTAAAAGATATGCATGCAACAGTCATTGACATCTCTGCTAATTTAATACCCCTCATATGACTTTGCCCACTATCACTACTGCTCTGACTATGTATGACTCTACTTCTATATAGACACCTCTATCGGTGGCATGATTGACCCAATCATCTTAGTGGCTGAGCTTAGTGCACATATGCAACAAAGATAACAAAACCAATTAAATGATGCCGAGAATTAAGGCTGGAAATTTGTAATCGGCAAAAGTCGATGAACCCAAGCTATTAACCCTTATATTAAGCCAGTGAGATACACACCTTCCATAGGGGCCTTAGACAAGAAATCATCACAATAGTCCTTTATTGGAATTGTGGGGGTATCGCCAACAAAGATACCTAGTTTACTTTGCTTAATCTCTACAAAAAAGAATAAGTTGATTTTTTTATGTATTGCGGTACCTATGTTAGATCTCAGCTCTTTGGATGACTATATTTGGAAAAATCTCAATAATATCTTTATTATGCTAATTCCACGATAGTAAGCTTTGACTCTTTTCCAACCCCCTCAGTAGAAGATCATACTTTGGTTGTTTTAAAGCATTAGCAACATATAACGGTTACCTACATTACAAATGCCAAAATCCATCTTTTAACCTTTGTCTATGTTAGCGGAATCTACTTTAAGTGGAGGGACCTCTAGAACTCTATAATGTCTCGTTTCAACCTTCAGCTCTCCTGGTTAGTGATAGGAGATTTTAATGCTATTCTTGGGTATCATGAAACTATGGGCTCTTCTAGTAGTATTGTCTCTATTAAGGAGTTCAGTGTTATAATCTTTTTTTGTAATCATGTCAAAATTGTTACCAAAGTGGTTTTTTTTTTTTTACTTATTTTAGAGGCAGTCTCGCTCGTATAAGGTCTCACTTGGACCGTGGGTTGTGATCTGAGCCCGTTCTTGACTCTTGGTCCACAATTTCTTGTTGACTCTTTCGCTATGTTACTTCATTCACCACTTACTATTCTTGTCGGCTTCTATGATTAAGCCTGGGGAACCAAGGATGTTTCGATTTCATGGTATGTGGCTTGAGCATCTTGGCTTTATTCATTTAGTACATGCCAAGTACTGTCCATGCTAGTGCCATGGGAGTGGTTATTGGTAACCTTTAGACGCTTAGGTCAAGCTATCAAATTTTGGAATAAAGTGTTTGGTAATTTGCATAGGAATATTGAGGGAGCCTTTGCCACCTTTTTTGTTGAAACACAAAATAGATATAATAAGGATTCCTTCTCCGAAGAACTTCTTCAATTAGAATATGATGCTAATGTTGACCTGGATAGATTGCTACATCAACAAGATACCTTTTGCTGAAAGAAAATCATACTAAAGTGGCTAAAGGGAGGGGAAAGAAACACTACTTTTTTTGCACTCGTTACTTCAACGTTTAAAGGTTCAAAAGCCTTTAACTCATTTAGAAATTAATGGCAAGATCACACAAGATCCAAAAATGATAGCTAATCATAGTTTGGGATACTATAAGAAAATTTTCTCTCCCCAGCTTGGTGATGGCTTGGACTCTGATTTAATTGAGTCAGTAACTCCTTGGTCACTTCTGCAAATAATGGAAACTTGCAACACATACCATCATTAGAGGACATACGTGCTTTGGTTTTTGATATGGACCCCTTGAGTGCTTCTGGACCTTATGGTTTTATGGGTAAATTGTTTCAATAGTGCTTGGCATCAATGATACTGATGTAATAAGGGAAATTCAAGACTTTTTTAGAATGGGTCGGATGCATCCAAGGCATAGTTCTAATTTCTTAATCCTTATTCTCAAAAGCTCCTAGACAATCACTATTGACTGTTATAGGCTGATTGCTCTAGGAAACTTTATGCTCAAATTATTCATGAAGATCCTTGCAGAACTTCTAGGCTGCATTTGTTCTCGCATTCTATTCCAAATCAATTTGGGTTCATCCCAGACCACAACATTGGTGATTGTATGGCTGATGCTTCTGAGTGCAACTATGCAATGCAACTTCCTAATCAAAGGGGTAATGTTGCTCTTAAAATTAATATTCATAAGGCTTTGGAGACCATGCATTCGGACTTTATCTTAAAGTTAATAAAGTGCTTTGGTTTTGATGACATTTTCTAGATTTGATCTTAGATCTTTTAACTTCAGTAAGAATTCAATCATGTTTAATGATTCTTAGAGGATATTTCCCTTATCCCAGGGGAGTTTAGTAGGGAGATTTTCTATCTCTACTCTTACTTTATATTGTAGAAGGTTTTCTTAGCAGATACCATGAGTTTTTGTTGATAATAGGTGTTTTAGTCCAATTTCTTTTCCTAGAGGAATAACTACGCATACCCACTTTTTTATATGCTCATGATCTTCTCATCTTTGGTTTCTTCAAACCTCCAAGTTTTACGTAAGGCTTTTAATTATATCGTCGCCTTTTGGGACAGTTGGTGAACTTGGAGAAATCCTTCATTTACTTTTGTAAGGGTGTTGATAAGTGTTTGAAAAGTACTAACATTTTGTGATTTATTGTGCTTAATTGTTAAAAATACATTTGTTATAACTCATTTATTTGATTATTTATATAAATCTATCAATTTGGAATCACGGATATGTTTTAGTATATTTCAGGTATTTTAGCATCAAATGAGTTGAATAATGCAAACACGCAAAGACGAAACACTTACGGTGCTTGGATCACAACTTAGGAGCAACACGAGTCAAATTATGTAAGCCGTACATAACGAGCCAACCAATATGTAAGGGTTACCTGTGAAGGATCAGAATACAATGTGCGCCGCAGCGAGGAAAAGCTGTGTCGTGGCGAGAGCCTCTCGGGTTTGGCATTATTTTCAAAATTATTTCTGTGTCGTGGCAGGAAAAAGTGTGTGACGCGGCGTGCCTATTCCTGGGACAATCAGGATTCTATGTAACCCTTACACATATAAATACCCCTTTAAGTCTCCCTTTTACAACACTTCAATTTTGCGAATCTACAAGAGACTCATTCAGATTTTAGGAGCTTTTTCACACTCAAAGAAGCAAGAGAATCAATTCTAAGGATCAAAGAAATTATTAAAGATCGACGATCAAGCTTTTGGAGAAGAATGTCATCTAATCCAATTGTGGTATTTAAATCTAGGTTTCTTTTTGTTATAGAATTTTCTTTTCTTTTTCTTACTTCTTTGAGATGTACGTTCAATTAAATTTTTCTATGAATATTAATTTGAACAAGAGTGGCTAATTTTATTATGGGTGATTAGTTTGTGTTGTTATGTTTGCTAGAACTGTTGTGGTGAATATTTTTATTGCTTTAGGATAAATAAAATTACCTTTTGATTAAGAGCATGTTTAGATGTTTAATTGTAGATTTTCATGGGCCAAGTTGAGATTCATAATTAGGTTGAAAAATATTAGGGTTTGATTTTAGGAACATCACTTTGACTTTACTTTGAAAAAATTAATCAAAACTTCAAATTAATAATTTAGTCATGACATTGGTTTGATTGACATATTTTTCCTTGTGCATAATTTGATTGCTATTTAATATACCCAATCGTAGGATATTGATTAGTTAGTCAATAAAGAGAATTACCTGATCGTTGAAATTTTCGTAATTAAAAGGAAAGTCGGTAATATTTGTTTGTTAGAACGTTCATGTTAATTCACTATAACTTTTCGATGTAAGCATGGTCAACCAAACCAAACCAAACGTTCATACATCTTCTATTGATATTTGAAACCTTTTTGAGTTAATTGAAAGTTTGCATAATTGTTTTTTTTAATTGTTCAACACGATTAATCTTGCTCACAAATCCAATTTCTTTTACAATTTTATTAGATTTAGGATTCTAATTATTTGGAGTTTTAGTGTTACTAGAATTATATTTAGTTAGTATTTTAGTTGCTTTAGGATTCTAATTAGATTAAGAAAAAGGTTGTTTAAAACCATTTCAATTCCTTAAGAGATTGACCTTGGAGGTTTGCTTATCACTTGCTACAAGTGATTTGTACAATTACGAGTACTATAATTTACACATCAGGTGTGCCGAGAAATAATATTCCAACTTCAAGCAATCACTAGGATGCATATTGGGGGCGCTTCTTTGTCCTACCTTGGTGTCACCTTATTTTAGCAGGGTCCAAAAAAGTGTTTGTTTCAAAGGTCAGTGATATAATTCGTGTAAAGATAAAAGCGTGGAAAGGGCACAACCTCTCTTTGGTAGGGCATAAATGTTTGATCTCTTATGTTATTCTGAGTATGTTTATACACTCATTTCAGATATATAAATGACCAAAGGCAGTCTTGGACGATCTAATAAAATTCATCTGTAACATCTTTTGTTCGGGGAAAATAGATAGACTTAAATTGGTTCAAGTTTCTTGGCGAGATTGCTATCATCTACCCTATGTAGAGGGTCTCAACTTATGGGACCTTGGTCTCTTGAACGAGGCCTTGTTAAGAAATTTTTCCTAGCAAATTATCACAGGGAAATTTGGCATGATGCTTCACTTGCAAAGTCGGTATTTGGATAGGATAGAAGTTGTATAGAGTTATTATGTTTGTTCTTTCGTCTAGCCAGGTTTACAGCCTCATTTCTTGACCCTTTTGGAGAATCTAGATAGTTGGCAAGAATTCCTCAATGTAATTTTGGAAATATAATTGCTTAGGTACCCTTTTAATTGAAAGGTTGAACAACCCCTTAGGGGATCTGCAGTTACATTTGTTAACGGAGGATTATTTACAAATAGATAGTTGGCATATGCCACTATGTTTTGAAGATTTTTACCCTGACATTACCTAGGAAGTTCACACGGTTGTTGTCAAGACAAGTATGTATACTAGAATTTGGACACTTTAGTCAAAGGAGGAGTAACGACCAACAAAGCCTATGATTCTCTATGTGTGGTTAGGGAGCATATGAGTAGAGGCAGGGTAATCTGAGCCACTTTTATACCACCCTTTCAATCTATTCTATTTTGGCGAGCTATTCAAAACAATCTTCCTACTTATTGCCAATCAAAGAGGAGGGTGCATTCCTTCCTTTTCTGATGCTCCCTATGTAGGCTAACTGAGGAGAGTATTTCTCACCTTTTTCTGAGTTTTCATTTTACAAGTGCACTCTCGATCTATTATGCTCCTTTTTTTGGAAAATAGCCTTACATAGACTTTTCCATTCTAGATTTATGGATATGCACAATGTCAATTGACTTTGGGCCACAACTCGATAATTTATAGAGGACATGGATAATTTCAGTCATATGGGTGATATGGACATCTAGAAACTATGGTTGCTTTGAGGACAAACAGGCATCTATGAATTCTGCATTTTTCATTATTTGACAGTTTATTAGTGAAGTGGGTCTATCACAGTGTGGGTCCATGCGAGATACAGTAGATGATCTTCAAGTGCTCTAACTACTACAAGTACAAGAAATTCACAGCTAGCCCCACGAATTGTAGAGGTTATTTGAAGAGCATTTCTTTCAGGGTGGCTAAAGGTTAACACAAATGATACTGCATTTGAATTATTGTGCGTGTGTTTTTTGAATATCAATATCCTTTATCAAAGGTTGTTTCTATATTTCACTTGGGATGGTCCATGGGCTAGTGAGTTGGATGAGCCATGTTAGTCCACAGGCTTGCAAGCTAGATAAGCCGTGTTAATCCAAGGGCTGGATAGATAGAGGATCCAAGTTCATCCACTGGCTGGCGAGTTTAATGAGCCATATTAACATAAGGTAAATTGGTTAATTAGTTCTAAGGTTGGTCTCATAATTGCCAGGCATTAGGTGGGCGACCTTCCATGATTTATGAATTGAAAATGTTGAGGTAAAACCTTCTATTTTGGAGTTATCTCTTGGTATATGTGGCAATTTTTGACATGATCTGATGGCACGACATAACACGGATAAAAAATTTAGTAAGAATTGATCAATAATTTTTTCATGTCTTCAAAGGTTTTGTTATTTTTTTTATTATAAATAGGCAATACGAAAGAAAGTCAAGTAAATTATTTCATGTGTCAAGTAACATGAAAACTTGGCACGATTAATGCTAAAATATAATAGAAATAACAAAAAATGAACACCAAATGAATACGACTAATAAGACACGTTGTCACTCTTATCTCTTGGTAAGAAAATATGAGGTCTGAATTGTTATTATTGGACTAAAAAACTTGAGCCCATGGTGGATGCCAATTGTTTAGATATACACTCACTTAGTACATTCAGGATTGTGATATTCAATACCCCTATAGGAGAGATGCTTGGAGGTATTTATAGACATTGATACTTACACGTGTCATAAGATTAACGACCCAACAAAGTACAATGTAACTACTGAAAAGTAACTGATTACTTAGATTGATTAGACTAGGTTAGGTCCTTTTGTACGAATGGTCAATCACTAGAGAACCATTAGGTTGAGCTAGATGAACTAAGTTAATCCACGGGCTGGTGAATTAAGCCATGTTGGTCCACGGGCTAGGGAGTTGGATGAGACATGTTGGTGCATGGGCTGGCAAGCTGGATGATACAAGTTAATCCACGGGCTGGGGAACTGGATGAACCATGTTGGTCCACGGGATGGCGAGCTAGAAGATCCAAGTTAATCCACGAGCTGGTAAGCCGAATGAGCCATATTGGTCCTCGGACTGGGGAGCTAGATGAGCCATGTTGGTCCATGGGCTTGCAAGCTGGATGAGCCGTGTTAATGCATGGCCTGGTGAGCTAGATGAACAATGTTAGTCCACGAATTGGCAAGCTAGATAAGCCATGTTGGTTTGCAAGCTTGCAAGTTGGATGAGCTATATTGATCCACGGGCTGGATGATTTTTCATGAAATATATGTAATTTTTCATAAATATATGTTAATCATCGAGTTTTTTCTAAGTTCTCTTTGTATAATAATTTTGCTTATGCACTCTCTCTCTGTGTAAATTATTTCTCATGTAATATATCATTCATATTAATAATATTCTTCAGTTTTACGTTTTACTTCTAATTCTAGTAGATCCTAGGTCAATTTGGTATCAGAGCTAGCTAGAATTAAGCTGAAGGAGTTAGTAATAAATTATATGCATATCAGGTTCTTGCAATTAAGAATAAACTTCGAGGTATTTAAGGCTTCGACGAGCAGTTATAAGTAAGTCCCAGAAGAGGTAGTTAAAAGACGTGAGACTTTGTTAGACCTCTCAATAGGTATTCTTCAGAATTGGTAAGAACATTCTCTAAACTTTCTAGACCTTCATCTTTGTCCAGCTCTAGTTGTGAAACTTCATTGGCTAAAAATAAAGAAATAATAGCAATAGATAATGTAAAAAAAACCCTTACAAAACTGGAATGTTCCTAAATATAGAACTTCACAAGTATATAATAAAGGTAGTTTTTCGTTTAAATCAGATTATATAATTAAAACTGTAGAAGAAACTCTTCCTCTAACAGGGAAATCTTTAGATATAAGTTTATTATCCCAAAATCTTATAGAGTTGTATAAAGAAAGATTTAACTACTTACATATAGGATTAGTACAAATTGTTGTAAAACCTCTTACAAGAGAGGGATTAAATAATTCTATTCTCTTATGTGTTAGAGATAAAATGCATAAGAAGTTTGAAGACTCACTATTAGGACGTGTAGGATCCTCCTTAAGTGTTGGACCAATTTATTTTAATTGCTTTCTAAATTTTGCAATTCATATTAAAGAAACTAATGTTTTGAGATCTTTGAAAGTAGATGTAAAAACCCATGGCTTTGACATGATAGAAGGTACCAACAATATTGCTCTTATTTACAGAGTATACTTCAAGGTGATGAACACTATTTTCCCATACATAAATATGAGATCTTTTGTTAAAGACAAAAGAGGTGAAAGAACTTTGTTTCAGACAAATATGGTTAAATTCAAATTGGCTTTATCTAAAAAGGTACCATAGGATAAAATTTCCCTCCCTAATTCTTGGTCTTTAAATCAAGATCAACAACATATTCCAATACCACATAACACATAATTAGAACAAATTATAGAATATGAGGATGGATCTGTTGAGATTAGTTTTGACTCAACATGAAAAGTTAAAATTAATACTCCAATAGTCTCAGTTCCAACAACTCCAATTTCCAGAAAAGGAAAAAAGAGACCTTATTTGAAGAAATTCAAAGACTACCTACTAAAATAAGTTTACTAGTATATTATACCTAAAGATTTGAAAGATCTAACGAACAAACAAAATGACCAACAAGCCCAACATTATCAGAGATGGATTATGGAAGCTCAAATCCAAGGTTTTCAAATGTTTTGATGATGGAAGTCTCTAAAAGATATTCAATTAATGAACATCTTAAGCAAATGTTTTTAGATCCAAAAAATTCAGAAAAGAAGAAGGTATCTATGCTCTTAAAAGAGAGCAACAAAAAATGTTTTATGAAAAATATAAAGCATTCATAAAGTATGCCAAACATATAATACGATGGATTCTCCAGATATCAATAAATTGGATAAGCCAATTCGAGTTTATAAGTCTAAAGCTTATTGTCCCAAACATTCCCCAATTGATTTACAATATGAGGAAGAAATCCCTTATAACACAAGATACAATGAGAATTCGATTCAAGAATGGAGTATAGATGGCTTAATAGAATATCAAATTATTCAAGTCATTAAGAATATGCTCATGTACGCCTCAACAACTAAAATACATGGCAATTTAGACAAAAATGCTACTTTTGCCATTGATGCTGGCTTTGTTGGCTAATTACAAGGTTGGTGGGATAACTATCTTGGGCCAGGAGAATGACACACCATGTTAAGTTTTTTTATTCTTTTTTTTTTTTATAATTTTATATTAACAAGAGTGGCTAATTTTATTATGGGTGATTAGTTTGTGTTGTTATGTTTGCTAGAACTGTTGTGGTGAATATTTTTATTGCTTTAGGATAAATAAAATTACCTTTTGATTAAGAGCATGTTTAGATGTTTAATTGTAGATTTTCATGGGCCAAGTTGAAATTCATAATTAGGTTGAAAAATATTAGGGTTTGATTTTAGGAACATCACTTTGACTTTACTTTGAAAAAATTAATCAAAACTTCAAATTAATAATTTAGTCATGACATTGGTTTGATTGACATATTTTTCCTTGTGCATAATTTGATTGCTATTTAATATACCCAATCGTAGGATATTGATTAGTTAGTTAATAAAGAGAATTACCTGATCGTTGAAATTTTCGTAATTAAAAGGAAAGTCGGTAATATTTGTTTGTTAGAACGTTCATGTTAATTCACTATAACTTTTCGATGTAAGCATGGTCAACCAAACCAAACCAAACGTTCATACATCTTCTATTGATATTTGAAACCTTTTTGAGTTAATTGAAAGTTTGCATAATTGTTTTTTTTAATTGTTCAACACGATTAATCTTGCTCACAAATCCAATTTCTTTTACAATTTTATTAGATTTAGGATTCTAATTATTTGGAGTTTTAGTGTTACTAGAATTATATTTAGTTAGTATTTTAGTTGCTTTAGGATTCTAATTAGATTAAGAAAAAGGTTGTTTAAAACCATTTCAATTCCTTAAGAGATTGACCTTGGAGGTTTGCTTATCACTTGCTACAAGTGATTTGTACAATTACGAGTACTATAATTTACACATCAGGTGTGCCGAGAAATAATATTCCAACTTCAAGCAATCACTAGGATGCATTGGGGGCGCTTCTTTGTCCTACCTTGGTGTCACCTTATTTTAGCAGGGTCCAAAAAAGTGTTTGTTTCAAAGGTCAGTGATATAATTCGTGTAAAGATAAAAGCGTGGAAAGGGCACAACCTCTCTTTGGTAGGGCATAAATGTTTGATCTCTTATGTTATTCTGAGTATGTTTATACACTCATTTCAGATATATAAATGACCAAAGGCAGTCTTGGACGATCTAATAAAATTCATCTGTAACATCTTTTGTTCGGGGAAAATAGATAGACTTAAATTGGTTCAAGTTTCTTGGCGAGATTGCTATCATCTACCCTATGTAGAGGGTCTCAACTTATGGGACCTTGGTCTCTTGAACGAGGCCTTGTTAAGAAATTTTTCCTAGCAAATTATCACAGGGAAATTTGGCATGATGCTTCACTTGCAAAGTCGGTATTTGGATAGGATAGAAGTTGTATAGAGTTATTATGTTTTTCTTTCGTCTAGCCAGGTTTACAGCCTCATTTCTTGACCCTTTTGGAGAATCTAGATAGTTGGCAAGAATTCCTCAATGTAATTTTGGAAATATAATTGCTTAGGTACCCTTTTAATTGAAAGGTTGAACAACCCCTTAGGGGATCTGCAGTTACATTTGTTAACGGAGGATTATTTACAAATAGATAGTTGGCATATGCCACTATGTTTTGAAGATTTTTACCCTGACATTACCTAGGAAGTTCACACGGTTGTTGTCAAGACAAGTATGTATACTAGAATTTGGACACTTTAGTCAAAGGAGGAGTAACGACCAACAAAGCCTATGATTCTCTATGTGTGGTTAGGGAGCATATGAGTAGAGGCAGGGTAATCTGAGCCACTTTTATACCACCCTTTCAATCTATTCTATTTTGGCGAGCTATTCAAAACAATCTTCCTACTTATTGCCAATCAAAGAGGAGGGTGCATTCCTTCCTTTTCTGATGCTCCCTATGTAGGCTAACTGAGGAGAGTATTTCTCACCTTTTTCTGAGTTTTCATTTTACAAGTGCACTCTCGATCTATTATGCTCCTTTTTTTGGAAAATAGCCTTACATAGACTTTTCCATTCTAGATTTATGGATATGCACAATGTCAATTGACTTTGGGCCACAACTCGATAATTTATAGAGGACATGGATAATTTCAGTCATATGGGTGATATGGACATCTAGAAACTATGGTTGCTTTGAGGACAAACAGGCATCTATGAATTCTGCATTTTTCATTATTTGACAGTTTATTAGTGAAGTGGGTCTATCACAGTGTGGGTCCATGCGAGATACAGTAGATGATCTTCAAGTGCTCTAACTACTACAAGTACAAGAAATTCACAGCTAGCCCCACGAATTGTAGAGGTTATTTGAAGAGCATTTCTTTCAGGGTGGCTAAAGGTTAACACAAATGATACTGCATTTGAATTATTTGCGTGTGTTTTTTGAATATCAATATCCTTTATCAAAGGTTGTTTCTATATTTCACTTGGGATGGTCCATGGGCTAGTGAGTTGGATGAGCCATGTTAGTCCACAGGCTTGCAAGCTAGATAAGCCGTGTTAATCCAAGGGCTGGATAGATAGAGGATCCAAGTTCATCCACTGGCTGGCGAGTTTAATGAGCCATATTAACATAAGGTAAATTGGTTAATTAGTTCTAAGGTTGGTCTCATAATTGCCAGGCATTAGGTGGGCGACCTTCCATGATTTATGAATTGAAAATGTTGAGGTAAAACCTTCTATTTTGGAGTTATCTCTTGGTATATGTGGCAATTTTTGACATGATCTGATGGCACGACATAACACGGATAAAAAATTTAGTAAGAATTGATCAATAATTTTTTCATGTCTTCAAAGGTTTTGTTATTTTTTTTATTATAAATAGGCAATACGAAAGAAAGTCAAGTAAATTATTTCATGTGTCAAGTAACATGAAAACTTGGCACGATTAATGCTAAAATATAATAGAAATAACAAAAAATGAACACCAAATGAATACGACTAATAAGACACGTTGTCACTCTTATCTCTTGGTAAGAAAATATGAGGTCTGAATTGTTATTATTGGACTAAAAAACTTGAGCCCATGGTGGATGCCAATTGTTTAGATATACACTCACTTAGTACATTCAGGATTGTGATATTCAATACCCCTATAGGAGAGATGCTTGGAGGTATTTATAGACATTGATACTTACACGTGTCATAAGATTAACGACCCAACAAAGTACAATGTAACTACTGAAAAGTAACTGATTACTTAGATTGATTAGACTAGGTTAGGTCCTTTTGTACGAATGGTCAATCACTAGAGAACCATTAGGTTGAGCTAGATGAACTAAGTTAATCCACGGGCTGGTGAATTAAGCCATGTTGGTCCACGGGCTAGGGAGTTGGATGAGACATGTTGGTGCATGGGCTGGCAAGCTGGATGATACAAGTTAATCCACGGGCTGGGGAACTGGATGAACCATGTTGGTCCACGGGATGGCGAGCTAGAAAATCCAAGTTAATCCACGAGCTGGTAAGCCGAATGAGCCATATTGGTCCTCGGACTGGGGAGCTAGATGAGCCATGTTGGTCCATGGGCTTGCAAGCTGGATGAGCCGTGTTAATGCATGGCCTGGTGAGCTAGATGAACAATGTTAGTCCACGAATTGGCAAGCTGGATAAGCCATGTTGGTTTGCAAGCTTGCAAGTTGGATGAGCTATATTGATCCACGGGCTGGATGATTTTTCATGAAATATATGTAATTTTTCATAAATATATGTTAATCATCGAGTTTTTTCTAAGTTCTCTTTGTATAATAATTTTGCTTATGCACTCTCTCTCTGTGTAAATTATTTCTCATGTAATATATCATTCATATTAATAATATTCTTCAGTTTTACGTTTTACTTCTAATTCTAGTAGATCCTAGGTCAATTTGGTATCAGAGCTAGCTAGAATTAAGCTGAAGGAGTTAGTAATAAATTATATGCATATCAGGTTCTTGCAATTAAGAATAAACTTCGAGGTATTTAAGGCTTCGACGAGCAGTTATAAGTAAGTCCCAGAAGAGGTAGTTAAAAGACGTAGACTTTGTTAACCTCTCAAAGGTAATTCTTCAGATTAGAGATAAAATGCATAAGAAGTTTGAAGACTCACTATTAGGACGTGTAGGATCCTCCTTAATGTTGGCCAATTTATTTTAATTGCTTTCTAAATTTTGCAATTCATATTAAAGAAACTAATGTTTTGAGATCTTTGAAAGTAGATGTAAAAACCCATGGCTTTGACATGATAGAAGGTACCAACAATATTGCTCTTATTTACAGAGTATACTTCAAGGTGATGAACACTATTTTCCCATACATAAATATGAGATCTTTTGTTAAAGACAAAAGAGGTGAAAGAACTTTGTTTCAGACAAATATGGTTAAATTCAAATTGGCTTTATCTAAAAAGGTACCATAGGATAAAATTTCCCTCCCTAATTCTTGGTCTTTAAATCAAGATCAACAACATATTCCAATACCACATAACACATAATTAGAACAAATTATAGAATATGAGGATGGATCTGTTGAGATTAGTTTTGACTCAACATGAAAAGTTAAAATTAATACTCCAATAGTCTCAGTTCCAACAACTCCAATTTCCAGAAAAGGAAAAAAGAGACCTTATTTGAAGAAATTCAAAGACTACCTACTAAAATAAGTTTACTAGTATATTATACCTAAAGATTTGAAAGATCTAACGAACAAACAAAATGACCAACAAGCCCAACATTATCAGAGATGGATTATGGAAGCTCAAATCCAAGGTTTTCAAATGTTTTGATGATGGAAGTCTCTAAAAGATATTCAATTAATGAACATCTTAAGCAAATGTTTTTAGATCCAAAAAATTCAGAAAAGAAGAAGGTATCTATGCTCTTAAAAGAGAGCAACAAAAAATGTTTTATGAAAAATATAAAGCATTCATAAAGTATGCCAAACATATAATACGATGGATTCTCCAGATATCAATAAATTGGATAAGCCAATTCGAGTTTATAAGTCTAAAGCTTATTGTCCCAAACATTCCCCAATTGATTTACAATATGAGGAAGAAATCCCTTATAACACAAGATACAATGAGAATTCGATTCAAGAATGGAGTATAGATGGCTTAATAGAATATCAAATTATTCAAGTCATTAAGAATATGCTCATGTACGCCTCAACAACTAAAATACATGGCAATTTAGACAAAAATGCTACTTTTGCCATTGATGCTGGCTTTGTTGGCTAATTACAAGGTTGGTGGGATAACTATCTTGGGCCAGGAGAATGACACACCATGTTAAACACTATAAAATAAGAAGTCAATGATAATGGTGATGTTCTACAAACAAAAGACATATTTAATACACTGGTCTATATGATTCTATTGCTCTTTGTGGGAAGCACACGAATTCAGCTAGATCAAAGCCATGAACAATTAATTAATTTAAGATTTCCAACATTATCTCATTTTAAATGGTAGAAGGATGTCTTTCTGGCTAAAGTTATGTGCAGAGAAGATTACAATGACGATTTCTAGAAAGCAAAGTTCATTTCAGGATTACCAACGTTATTTGTGGATAAAATTTGCACTCATCTCCATACTAAACATGGAGGAATTGTTCCTTATAATATGTACACATATCGAGAGCTAACAGCTGAAGTAGTTGTTGAAGGTTTGGTGTTATGCAATGATATGAAGCTTAACGCCAGATGGAAAAAGAAAGAACTCAAAGCAAAAGAGCTCTAGCAGACTTTTGTCAACAGTTTGGCTATCAAGATATTTTAAAAGATTCTTCTCACAAAAGATAAGATCAAGCAAGAAAGTGTGATTTAAATGACCACCACAAAAGAAATGGTCACCTCCAAAAAGGAAGTGGTCTAACCCCTTTTACTAAAAGTAAAACAAAGATACCCATATGTTATAAATGTGGTAAGAAAGGGCATTATAGTACTAATTGCAGAACTCAGCAAAAATTAAATGAGTTAAATATAGATGAAAAGATTAAAAGTCATTTATCCCAAATTCTTCTAACAGATGAATCAGATAAAGATCATGAAGATTATCTTTATGAATCATCTTCCACTTCATCTGAGGAAGAAAAAGGACAACTGTGAAGATAGTTGTGAATGTGAACACTACAAAGCCATTATTAAAATGAATGGCCTAGACTTTAATGTATGAACTAAAGAAGAAAATCTTAGTTTAGATCTAATCGACAAAATAATTGATCCAGAAGAAAAGAGAAAGACCTTATCAAGGTACATAGAAATAGCAAAAGAAGAAACTCCTTCTACATCTTACGGAAGAGAAACTAAAGGCTTAAAAATTTACAAACAACAATATTCATTCAATGAAATCCTAAAAAAGATTAAAAATGCTCCAATAAAAAGGAACCAATGATTAATGACCTTAAATAGGAAATTAATCAAACAAAAATGGATCATAAAGATCTTAAAACTAGAGTTCAAATACTTGGACTACAACAATGTGTCAAAACTCCTTAGACTTCTGATAACGAGGTAGACAATAATGAAGAAGATTTTGAAAATCTTCTAAAAGAAATTCCTAAAGACACAAATGACTCATTACAAAAAGAGAATCATGAATTTGCTGATATGCAATTTGTTAATACTCTTGACAGAGTTATAAATCATAAATGGTACTCAAAAGCTACCATTGTTATCAATAAAGAATACTTCTTTACAATAGAAGCACTTATTGATTTTAGAGTTGATTTAAATTGTATCAGTGAAGGAATAGTTCCTACAAAGTATATTTCTAAAACTACGCAAGTATTAAATACTGCAAATGGAGGACACATGCCTATTAATTACAAACTTTCAAATATGACGGTTTGCAATAATGGCATTTGCTTAGAAACTACCTTTTTACTAAGCAACGAATTATCTATAATGGCAATATTAGGAACCTCATTCTTAAGAATGATATATTTGTTTAAAGTAACGGGGAAAGGAATAGTAATTGACCTCAAAGGCCATACTATAACTTTTAAATTTACCAAAGAGCCACAATGGCATGAGATTAATAATCTCAAAAGCAAGGTAAGTGAGAAAGAAAATTTTCTTTATTTCTTAAAAGAAGAAATAACTTATAAAACAATAAATGAAAAAATTGCATTAAATGAAATGCACAGAAAAATTAATTCTCTAAAAGAGAAATTTGAATTACCATATGAACCAGACTTTAAAGAGTTTTACATCTCTACTAAGGCTAGACCAATCCAAATGAATGAACAACATTTTAAAATTTGCAAAACCGAAATTGAGGATTTATTAAAGAAAAAATTAATTAGAAAAAATAATTCTCCTTGGTCTTGCTCAGCATTTTATGTTGAAAATGCAATTGAATTGGAACAAGGTGTTCAAAGATTAGTTATTAATTATAAACCTTTAAACAAAGTTTTAAGATGGATTAGACATCCAATTCCAAACAAAAAAGACTTATTAAATCGTCTTTACAAAGCAACAGTCTTCTCAAATTTTGATATGAAAAGTAGCTATTGGTAAATTTAAATTGCCAAAAAAGTTAAATATAAAACTACTTTTATTGTTCCATTTAGTCACTATGAATGAAATGTAATGCTATTTGGGCTTAAAAATGCCCCATCCGAATTTCAAAAGATTATGAACAAAATATTTAATCCTTATATTGGATTTACTATAGTTTATACTGATGATGTATTCGTTTATTCTAAATCAATAGATAAACATTGAAAACATTTAAATATGTTTTTAAAGATTATAAAAGAAGCTGGACTAGTTGTTTCTGCAAAGGAGATAAAACTATTTTAAATTGAAATCCGCTTCTTGGGCCATAATATTGGACAAGGGACATAAGCTCAATAAATCGATCCATAATATCTAAATATGTTTTTAAAGATTATAAAATAAGCTGAATTAGTTGTTTATGCAAAGAAGATAAAACAATTCTAAACTGAAATCCGCTTCTTGGGCCATAATATTGGACAAGGGTTTATAAGCCTAATAAATCGATCCATAATATTTGCAAAAAAAATTTCTGATGAAATTAGAGATAAAAAATAATTACAGAGATTTTTAGGCAGCATCAATTATTTAGTAGATTTTTATAAAAATCTTTAGCAAGAAGCTAAGCCACTTTATGAAAGATTAAAAAAGAATCTTCTGGAGTGGAGTACATCTTGTATAACAGCTGTCAAAAAGATAAAGCTAAAAGATAAAGAATTGACATGTTTATCCTTACCGAACACCAATGAACTTGAGATAGTAGAGACAGACGCCTCAGACCTAGGTTATGGTGGCATCTTGAAGCAAAAAATGGATATAAAAGAGACCTTAGTGCACTTCACTTCTAGAGCATGGAAACTCCCTCAAAAGAACTATTCCACTATTAAAAAGGAAATTCTAGTGATAGTTCTTAGTATATCTAAATTTCAAGAATATCTTCTTAACCAGAAGTTCTTATTAAGAATAGATTGTCGGTCAGTCAAACAAGGTCTTCAAAAGAACATAAAAAACCTAGCCTAAAAACAAATATTCACTAGGTGGCAAGCAATATTATTAGTATTCAATTTCGATATCAAATTTATAAAATGAGATACTAATTGTCTTCTTGATTTTCTTACAAGGGAATATTTACAAGGGAATGAAGAGATTCAACCAATAAGGTCTCAAAAGGGGTGCTATGCACTCAGCCTCGACCAATAAGACATCTCCAACAAAGCTTCCTGAAAAGGAAGAGTTCAAACTAGTAAGGGCAAAAACTATCAATTGCGTTGAAAATGAAGACAGTCATAAACTGCCTGATCAAGTAGCCTCTATCTATCTAAAATATAATTTACAACCATCTATTGTCCCTAAAACAAGGGACTACTATGAATTAATTCTAAATGAATCAGATTCAATATAAATAAATCATAACATGAGAAATGGAAAATAAATTGCTTTTTCTACTCTTAAAATAAAGAAAATAATTTCAAAAGATGATTGGAACTATAACTTATATGCTAGAGAAAGATTCAAAGATAGAAGAATGTAACCAGCCACTTATGATTATTTGGATGGAAAAAGTGTCATAAAGGTCCTTTTGTTTTAATAAAAGGTGGCATTTAGTCTCCTATGTTATAAAAAGTGTTTTTAAATCTCTTTGCTTTTAAAAAATGTGTTTTTAAGTCCCTCTACTTGAAAAAATATGTCAAGTAAGGACAAAGTTAATTTTTCATTTAATCTAAGGAATAACAGATGTGTCACATGCATATTTATATTTTTCGATATATATATACGTAAAAAAAATTAATATTTAATTAAAAAATTACTTAATTTTTTTAGTTTAAAAAAATTAAATAAAATTTTCAACGTAATTTAAATATAATTTTCAATAAAATTTTAATTATCTAATATTTAAAGCCACAATTTAGATAATGAAAATTTTATTTAAGTTAGATCGAATTCAATAAATTTAAATAAAATTTTCATTATTTTATATCTAAAATCATAAATTAAATGATGCAAATTTTATTTAAGTTCAATAAAAAATTTGTAAAAAATTAGAGTAATTTTTTAATTAAAAATTATTTAATTTGATATATATTTATCAAAAAATATAAACATGCATATGACACATGTTTTATTCCGTTAGATTTAACGAAACATTGGATGAAAAATTAATTTTGTCTTTACTTGATACATTTTTTACAAGTAAAAGGACTTCAGAACACCTTTTTATAAGCAAATGGACTTAAAGACACATTTTATAAGCTAGATGACTAAATGATACCTATTGCATAATTAAAGGGACTATTTTGGCTCTTCACCCTATTTTAATTACATAGAAGCTTGGGAACAAGTTTTTTACTATTAAAACTTAAGAAAATCCTACACATGGTATGTTCAGTTTAAAACTAGTGATTATTATGCATCCCATGATTTTCTTAATTGGTTCTGAAATTGATTTTCAATTTTTAGACCAACTTGGGATATTTACCCAAAAATGTTCTTACAGGCCTCTGATTAGTTTGAAGAGTTAAACAAAACTGCACTCAAGATTCTGATCATACTTTCTTATTTTTCGTATCCTTATATAAATTACCATGGATCCTAAAATGGGACTATGATCTTAAACATTGTGATACATTCTTTTGCCTTATAGGGCTATCATTCGCTAGATGGTGGGAAAAGACACCATTAGATAATTTTAAAGATTTTAAAATTATAGAACTATTTCAATCCCTGAAAGCAGTTTCAGCTAATGAAGCTAAAGACAAGGACAAAGCTAAGATATAATCACTAATAGAAGAACTTTAACGTAAAGGAAAAGTAAAGAATATATTTCTAAGAAATTAGAAAAATTATGCACCTTAGAAAGCTCAAGTGATTCTAATAAAAAATTAGATTTGGAACCATCTCAAAGTAATATTCAGATGGAAGGATCAAATTAAAAGAAATCGTACTACTAAAAGTAGAAAAGGACTTGCTCTGGACCATTCAACTCCATTTTCCTAAAAAAAATCTTATTCAGGACAAGCCTCTAGACACACGGGCACTCTATCACATGCTTAAAGCAATATTAATAAATTAAGTTTGTCTTGTAATGAGTTCGCTCTGCCTATTTAAAGGTCAGACCGCTCATTTGTTGATCATCAAGTTTTTTCTAAGTTCTCTTTGTATAATAATTTTGCTTCAACACTCTCTCTCTCTATAAATTATTTCTCATGTAATATATCCTTCATATTAATAATATTCTTTAGTTTTAAGTTTTACTTCTAATTCTAGTAGACCCTAGGTCCATTTTGTATCAGAGCCAACTAGAATTAAGTTGAAAGAGTTAGTAATAGATTATATTTATATTAGGTTCTTGCAATTAAGAATAGACTTTGATTAATCCACAGGCTGGGGAACTGGATGAACCATGTTGGTCCATGGGTTGGAGCCATATTGGTCCACGGGCTATCGAGCTAGATGATCCAAGTTAATCCACCAGTTGGTAAGCCAGATGAGCCATGTTGGTCCTCGGACTAGCAAACTGGCTAAGCCATGTTGGTCCACCGGCTTGCAAGCTGGATGAGCCATGTTAATCCACAGGCTCACGAGCTGGATGAGCTATGTTATTCCACGAATTGGCAAGTTGGATGAGCTATGTTGGTTTGCAAGCTTGCAAGTTGGATGAGCTATATTGATCCACGAGCTGCTGAGCTAGATGAACCATATTCATCTATGGGATAGTGAGCTTGATGAGCCATGTTGGTCCACGGGCTTGGAATAATGGGCTTGTAGTTTTAAGGAGTTGGATAAACCAAGTTAATTCACGAGCTGATGGGTTGGATGAGCCATTGGTCCACAGACTGGAGAATTGGATTTGCCTAGATGGTCCACGAGTTGGCAAGTTGGATGATCCATTTTGGTCTACGGGCTTGGGAGATGGATGAGCCATGTTGGTGCACGAGATGGTGAGTTGGATGATTCAAGTTAATCCTTAGGCTGACAAGCTAAATGAGCCATGTTGGTCAATGGATTGACGAGCTGGATAAGCCTTGTTGGTCCACAGGTTGACGAGCTAGATGAGCTATATTGGTCCATGAGCTGACAAGCTAGATGAACTATGTTGATCCACAGGTTGGCAAGCTAGATGAACCAAGTTAATCCATAGGCTAGCAAGCTAGATGATCTACGTTAATTCACGGGCATTGGATGAACCATATTGGTTCAAGGGTTGGCGGGTTGGATGATCCAAATTGATCGACAAGTTGGCGAGCTGGGCGAAACATATTGATCCACGGGCTAGTGAGCTAGATGAGCCATATTGGTCCACGGGCTTGGAATATTGGGTTTGTAGTATCAATGAGCTGGACACATATATGGGCCTATAGATCGCTTACCCAAACACATAATATACATTTATATTATTTTGTTGCTAATTCGATTATTTATGATATATACATCTTATTTTGAGCTTTAATACTCAATCTAACTTAAATCTATTTATCCTCAAAATGAGATATATATACATTTTTGTTTTTTGTTTTTATTAAAAAAATAAAATTAATATCTATAATTTTGATCAATTTTATTTTGATTTAAATAATTTATTTTTGGAAATGTTATTTGAATAATTTAATATTTTTATGGTTCATAGTTATCACAATTTAGATAAACTACCCTTCATTAATATTTTATATGGCTATATTTATTGTTTCGAAAATTGGTAAAAATTGAAAAATAAGTAGTATTTAGTATTTAAAGATTAGTTCTTCCATCTATTGCAATATTTGTATGTTTTTGGTTTAAAAAAAAACAAACTTTAGGTGACATTTAATCATTTATATATACGTTGTGAAATTATTTTATAATAATTAACGAACTTGATTTGTTTTAATGTCAATAATATGAACATGTCAAACAAAAGATGGGTTTGCCCATCCATGCACTATGACGAGAGGAGAGGATAGGAGAGGCAGAGCTAGGACATACTTGCCAATAGGGTCGTAATTTTTTATACGATTTAATAATACGATTTGAATATAACATAATACGAAATTTTTTTAATAAAAATTGATCAATAATTTTTTTTTATATTTTTAAAAATTTTATTATTTCTTACTATTATAAATAGGCAATACGAAAAAAAATCGAGTAAATTTTATTATGTATAAATTAATACAAAAATTTAATATAAATAATAAAAAATAAATATAATAAAAATACGATTAATACGATACGATTGCTATTCTAGATGCCTAATTAAAGAAGCTGCAGGTAGGGGTGTCAATCGTGTTGTGTTAGTCGTGTTCGTATCGTATTTGTTCGTGTTATTCATGTCGTATTTTCGTGTTGGTTGGCACATTAAAAAATTTACTTGAATTTTTTTTGTGTTACTTATTTATAATAGTAGGAAATAACAAAATCTTTAAGAACATAAAAAATTATTGATCAATTCTTACTATAAAAAAATTCGTATTATATCGTGTTTAGATCGTGCTATCATGTCGTGTCAGAACTTGCTACCTCACGTAATTATAAAAGAAAGAAAACATAGATATGACGTGTTTTTTGAATAGTCCTTCTCTGACTAATATTATATAGAATAATTTTGATAAAGATTTTGTAATAATTAAAATTATTATTATTAAAAAAATTAATTAAAAAAAATTTTATTAATAAAAATAAATTAATGTATAATTAATTATAAAAATATAATAATAAATATATATATTTTTATTACGATAGGAAAAAACTGTTAATAAAAATTTTGTTATTCAATAAGTTTTATATTAAATGATATCTATTACCCAATTACAAAACCCCACTTCTTTTCTTTTCATTGCTCTGACTATATTTAAATTATTATCGACCACTTTCTCTTTTACTATTGCGAGACACGCCCACATCTAACCTTTTAATTTACAATAATTATTTCTTATCACGATTTATGTAATATACTTTAATTAAATTTTTATTAATAATTTTTTTTTATAATTATTCTTTTAATTTATATTTAATTAATAATTAATATATTTAATTAATAATTAATATATATATATATACACATACACACACACGACACATCATACATAATGTTTTAAAATATATAAGGCCTTATATGGTCACCAAAATTCCTTTGAAGTCGTTGGTACGTCGGTGCGGTTCTGAATGTAATATAAGTCGTTACATCCGGTGGAGTTGGTACTCCGGTGTGGTCAGAGGTAAAGTCATAAAAAAAAAATTAGGAAGGTTAAAATTTCATTTTTAATAAAAATTACAATAAATTATATTTAATCTGAATTATTAATATAATATTATATTAAAGATATAGAGCTAGTATTTAAAAAATATAGAGTTAGCACATTGCAATTAACTTATAACGAAAATTAAATAAAATATAACAAGTTAATATTATTAGTATTATTCATGTACAAAATAAATTTATAACTAAAAAATTTAAATAAATGGAAAGCTCAATCAAATACATCAAAATTTATAGTTGTTAAAACTAAAATTAAAACATACGTAAATATAAAAAGTAAAATATAATTTAGAATTTTAGCCTTGAGGCTATATTTAAAAATATATATTGATATATAAGACTGATTAACAATAATAAAAATTTTTATGTAAAAAAATTTCAAATAAATTTTAAAAAATTATTAAAATAAAATTTCAAATAATATAGTATTAGATAAAATTAAAATTTAGGTTAAAATAAAATATGATAAACATAAACTTAAAGCTTTAATTTGAAGCTTATCATATACTTTTTTTTTAATTTTATTTTTATAATGTTGAGTCTAAAGTTAAATATTTAATTTTTTTTGGATTATCACATTTAAGAATAATTTTTACATAATATATAACTATAATTTTATTTATGTTACTGATAGTTATCAAATATATAAAAATATATATATTTAACTTTATTTACAATTCATGCAATTTTTATCAACGTATTTGTTAAATATTGTTAATATATATCAAAATATGTGCATAAAAATTAGACATAATCCATTACTACAAATAAAATATTTATTTAATGCAAAAAATATACATGTAATTAATTTTTTGTAAAAAAATTGGTCGAAGCTACGCCCCTTTCTAGCCCCCAAGAAAATTCGCCTATGAGTGTGGGAGTTGACACATTATATGTGTTTCCAAACAATGTGTAATGTTTTACATTTGGTAGGGGTGATAATTTATGCCTCAATTAGATTAATCGAATCAAACTTGAATCGAAGAACACAAATTGAATTAAATTTTGGCCAATTTTGAGCTAGCTTAAATAACTCAAAAAAAATTGAACTAAGTTAGGGCTAGCTCATTAGCCCGAAATAAAATAAAAGAAAATGATATGTTAAAATTAAAATAATATTTAATCTCTTTTAGTCTTTTTCTTTTATGATATTAGTTATTTTTCTTTATTTTTTCCTTTGAAAAAAAAATAATATGAAATAAATAGTTGTAATTTATTTATTTTTTCACATTATTATGTTACACTCATTGATGTTAATACTTTTAACATTCAAATCTACTCATCTCTTTAATAAAAAAAAATAGGAAAATAGGCTCATATGACCCCCTTTTGTTGTTTTTAATCTAAAATGGACACTAATTTATATATTCTAAATTTACCCCTATATAACTTTCTCCATCAAGCGATAGCAGTGGAGAGGAAGCGACAGTAGTGGAGAGGAAGATGGAGATGCCGAGTGGAAAGCAACCATTTCCTCAGTCGCCTCCACCTCCTCTTTTGCGAATGGGTTTCCAGCTTCCTCTACCTCCAATGTTCATTCCACTGGAAAGAGACCCATTTGCTCCTCCAACAATGATGATGATAATATTAGCGACATCAACCATAAATCCCAAAAGCCCAAACACTACCAAATTAAGGTTTTTTTTTTAATCTACCATCTCTGTCAAAAATTAATTTCACTTTGATTGCTTGCAAGTTTCAATTTTTAAATCATGCTATTTTTGGTTGATTTTGGTCGTACGTGAGCGATTTTCGTCAATTTTTTTGCAAACTAAACTTGACTCTGAACTACAAATTTGGTCGGCTCCCGTTTTAAAGTTTCTAAATTTTTGGCACTCCTAGCGTCTATTTTATTCAAAATCTCAAAAAATTTGAACTACTAAATATTTGAGTGTAGATTATTAATGGACATTATATGTATTTTCACGCTGTGAAATTTTGGTATTCATTTTAAGAATTTTAGTTGGACATGTGGGTTTTAAGGAATTAAAATTGTCAAAAATAAAAATGGAGTAAAATAGAGTAGAACAGAGTAAAACTTTGTTGAAATAAGCTTGCTGATTTTTAGTTGGACGTTGAAATAAGCTGTTTTTAGTTGGACGTGCGTCCAACTCTGTTGAAATAAGCTCTCTAATTTTAAGTTGGACGTAGTTGGACATATGTCCAACTGAGCTCCGGGAGCTCCGGCGAGTGGACATATGTGTCCTCTAAAATATACTCCTCTGGTTTTCAGTTGGACATGTTGAGGTGAGTTGGATATACGTCCAACTGAGGGGTTATTCTGGGCAGACTCGGCTCCGGCAAGTGGGGTCGCCGGCCGGTCAAAATTTCATCAGTTGGTTTTCAGTTGGACACATGTCCAACTCTGTTGAGGTGAGTTGGACAGTCGTCCAACTGAGGGGTTATTAAGGGCATTTTTGTCATAATATGTAAAAAAATCAAGTGGAGGGGGTCATATCAGATTTTTAATAAATAAGGGGTCATGACAGCATATAACCCAAAAAAATATGCTTATCTTTAATTTCAATTAGTATTATAAAGTTTCTATCTTTTTAAACTAATTGGGGCATTAGCGTTTGCAATAAAATTTCAAATATTTATCAACCTATATTGTGTTATTTACTTTTCAACTAATACATTGTCTTAAAAATTAGGTATTATATAATAGCTAAAGTCGTGCTCTCGTGTGACATTTTAAGTTATTTAAAGTGTTCATTTTTTGATAAGTATATATTTCTAAAAATATGTTTAGAGAGTTTATTAGCAATTAGGCTAGTTTGGACCAGCTCGTTTGTATTTGATTTGAATTCGGGCTCACATTTTTTGACTTAAATTAATTCAGTTTGAGCTAAGATTTAGCCAATTTAGATTGGGCTAGCTTATACTAGCCGAGCCCACAGATTGTTAGCCCCTAACATTTGGTGACGTTTTCTAAAATTTTATTAAGGTTGATGGAACTCCAATGAGATTGTTGCAATGGTAGCCGAAATGTTGTCGGTGGTAGTTGCTAGAAAAATTGTTGGGTCTAATTCTATTCTAACTTTATTGAAGTCGTGTGGTAAGAGTTTTTAGGCCGTTTATATTATGCCATGAAATATGAAGATGTAAGTTTTGGATGAATTTTTGTTATTTAAAAAAATTAATCAAAAATTAAAAAAAAAAAAAAATTCTTTCAATTCAATAGTTCATATCATTGTATGGATCATATTTGTAACCGAAATCCAATTTTAATAATTGAAGGCTTTAAATAATATATATTAAAATATAGTTTTAATACGTTTAAGTCTTGTAAAAAAATAAAATTAACTACCTTATTATACATTATTTGTCTTTATTTTACCGTTTTGTATTTTTTTTAACTTTAAATGATTTTTTAAATTTAAATAATAAGCACTAATTTTAAGTACGAAAATGTAGGGGTTGAGTTTGACCAAAAACACAACGATCTTTATTTCACACTTTGGTATCTTATTTGTATTTTAGTATGATTTTTTTTCATTTTACATGTTTAATTAAGTTGATCAATTTAATTACAAATATGTACAATCAACTTCCTTGGTTCCAAATTATACATTCATTGACATAAAGATCCCAAAATTTGAAAAGTTGAAACATAAATCCCATTATCTCCTTTTCGTTTGAGACCTTGAATGATTTTCGCATAAAAAAAGAAGGGTAACTTTGAGCCACGTACATAAGGTTAAGCAGGCTTAAACTGAGGTTCACGTGAGTTGTACGTGGGAAGTTAACATTAAAAGTTGTTATGGCAAATGCCAAATGGAAAAGAAAAAAATGAGACTTATGTGTTAATTTTTCAAATATTGGGGACGAAAGTGTTAATTTTTTTTTGAGACCTTTATATCAATTAAAACATAATTTGGAGACAAACAAAACACTTGACCTTACAAATAGACATATGGCTGAAAATTATATAGATTTTATGTAGGAAAATAAGTATTGGAGAATCAAAATTTTGTGATTTATAAATTATAAAAGTGAAATAAATTTATATAAATATAAAACCTGTAAATTGCAACAATAAAAAAATTAAGAAATAAGAAATTTAAAGAGGATCGAGGCCCGTGAAGCACGATATCTTTAAGATAAATTTTTTTCCTCATATACGAATATTTGGGATTAAGGAAAAAATATCTCACAAAATACAATGATCAATAATAGTTTATAAATACCAATATAAACTATGTTGGCAAACTAATTTGTATCCGATTTTTATTATACTAGATTACAAATATTTCTAGAAGAGAAAGAAGTTTGCTACAGGGAAAAAGTTGAGAGAGAAGAGTATTTTGTGCTATTTATTTTCCCTAGCTTAGAGCCAATTTTATAGGCATGCAAATGTGGCTGTTGTAAACCAAAATGAAATCGCTGCTGTTATTCAAGATTGAATAGAATTGTTTGTCATTACTCCATTGAAAAGTAATACACATATATATACACAAAGCTAGGATTCTATCTTAGGAAACTATTTAATTAGGATCCCTATAATTAAGTTAATTAGTTATATACACCTAATATACCGCTAATCACAATTAATATATATATCTAACACTCCCCCTCAAGTTGGAGCGTAGATATTAATCATGCCCAACTTGTTACAAAGATAATCAACCCGAACCCCATTTAAAGCTTTCGTGAAGATATCTCCTAGTTGTTCTCCAGTCTTCACATATCCTATAGAAATCAAACATTGCTGAATTTTCTCATGGACGAAATGACAATCAATTTCAATGTGTTTAGTTCGCTCATGAAACACAGGATTAGAAGCAATATGAAGAGCAGCTTGGTTATCACACCACAATTTTGCTGGTACTGAAGTTTTAAGACCTACTTCATTCAAGAGCTAGTATATCCACATTATCTCACACGCAAACTGTACCATAGCCCTATATTCTGACTCTGTACTTGATCGTGACACAACATTCTGCTTCTTACTCTTCCATGAGACCAAATTTCTTGCAACAAAAATACAATAGCCTGATGTGGATCTTCTATCCACTTTGGAACCTGCCCAATCTGCATCTAAAAAAACATTCAATATGAGTGTGCCCATGATTTGCATACAAGATACCACGTCCAGGTGCTCCTTTCAAGTAACACAAAATTTGCTCTAATGTTGCCCAATGGTGAACTGTTGGGGATGACATAATTGACTAACAACACTGACCGAATATGCAATGTTTGGACAAGACACGGTAAGGTAATTCGGCTTTCCAACCAACCTTCGATGTCTCTCAACATCTTTAAATAGTTCCCCATCTCCTGTAAGGTGGATGTTCAGATTCATTGGAGCACTACAAGGCTTTGCTCCCAATTTTCCTGTCTCAGTTAATAAGTCAAGAACATATTTTCTCTGAGATAGAAAGATACCTTTTTTACTCCTTGTGACTTCAACACCCAAGAAATACTTTAGCATCCCCAAATCCTTCGTGTGAAATTGAGTATGCAGGAAAGACTTAAGAGATGAAATTCCCGTAGGATCACTTCCAGTAATAACAATGTCATCCACATACACAACTAAAAGAATAATACCAGCTTCTTATTATTTGTAGAACACAGAATGGTTAGACTTGCTTTTCATCATACCAAACGTTTCTATAGCTTGACTAAATTTTCCAAACCAAGCATGAGGACTTTGTTTCAAACCATACAGAGATTTACAGAGACGACAAACTCGCCCAGACTCCCCCTGAGCAACAAAACCAGGAGGTTGCTCCATATACACCTCCTCTTGAAGATTGCATGAAGAAAAGCATTCTTGATATCTAGTTGATGCAAAGGCCAATTATGAGTAGCTGCTATAGAAATAAACAACTGAATAGAGGTCAATTTAGCAACAGAAGAGAAAGTGTCATAATAGTCCACTTCATAGGTTTGGGCATTTCCCTTAGCAACAAGACGGGCCTTTAATCGAGCAACTGACCCATCCAGATTAACCTTAACTGTGAACACCCATTTGCATCCTATAGCTCGTTTCTGATGAACACTATTTTAACCTACTATTTGTTATGTTTTTAAGCATCTATTTTGCATTTAATCTCAATATAATCTTGTTTTGGAGGGTATTTTATTGTTTTGTAGGTCAAAGTAGGTTTGGGAAGAAATGTGAGAAAAGAGAGCAAAAGTGTTTAAAAATGTAAGCATTACAATGAGGGACATAAGCCTTACATCGAGAATCAACAAAGCATGTACATACATGTACATACCATGTACATACCATGTACACTGTTACATGCAAGGCGCACCGCGGCGAAGGAATTGTGTGCCGCGACGAGAGGCTCTCGGGTTGAAACATGAAAATCATGAAAATATTGTGCGCCGCGGCATGGAATATGTGCGCCGCGGCGAGGAGGTTTCTGCTTTGGACCCAAAATCATGAACACATTGCGCGCCGCGGCGAGGAAAAGTTATGCCGCGGCGGGGAGGTTTCTGTTTTTATTCGTAAATCAGTATCACATGCTGCGCCGAGGCGTGCGCGCGCGGATTGGACTCCTCCTGGGCCACGAGATTTACAGAATGATTGGAAAACCCTTACATACGAAAAAGACCTAAAAAAACACATTATCCTCTCCAGCCTCCAACAGATTTGATTATTCAGCCTCCACCAACTCGTGAACAGTAGCGTGAATAGTGTTTTTCATCTTCTTCTCCACCTTCTTTAGAGAGAAAATTACTCCATTAATGCTCCTCCATTGAAGCTCCATCAACAATCTTGAAGAAGGTGATCATCCAACATCAAGGGCTTGTTTTAAAAGTGGAAGTGGGGTAATTTATTGTTTGTAATTTCTTTTCTCTTTAAGAACTCATAGATTGTTATTTGTAATGAAAAATATTGATTTGGATTTCATTATGAGTAGCTAAACTCTTTATTTGTGGGATTTTGGTGATGTAACTATGATTGGATGATTGATTGTGTGGATAATTTTATGATTAAGTAATTTAATTCATGGTCATTGTTCTTAATACGTATGTTCATCAATTATTTCTGGCCAATTTGATTTGTGAATGTATGAAACATTTTAGGATTGAGTTTTAAAAACGCCATCTGAATTCAATTGAGCACTCTTGAGCATGAGCCTAGTTTAAGTGCATTGATTTGTCTTGAATTAGGTGATTAAACTATTTTCCTAGGTTTAAGGCTAATTAACTAATTAACGGTCTGGATCAAAGAAGCTAATTAGTTAATTAAGGGAAAATCACCATTGATTTGAGATTTTCTAGGGTTAGAGAAAATAATCATTAAATTCTACTTTTTCGTGCTTAATTGTCAAAACCACATAAATCAACTCATCCATGATTAGTTTACTAACCAATTTTCCACACTCGTTCATCTCATCGTTTCAACAAAACTTTCACGTATTTACTTTTATTGTTTTAGGATTTTTATGATTTTAGAAACCATTTACAAAACCAACCTTCGATTAGAGTGTTTAGAATTCATTTTATTGTTACGTTTTGGATTACATTTGACTCTTTTAAAAACCACCGCAATTCCTTTGAGAGACGATCTTGGGAGTATACTTGTCGCTTACTACAAGTGACTCGTGCACTTGCGAGCTTTTATAAATTACAAAATTTGGTTATCAAGTTTTTGTGCATCAAGTTTTTGGCGCCATTGCCGGAAAATTGGCGTTTTTGAAATTGTTATTTGTTTTCTTTTTAGTTTACTATTTAATCTTTATTTTTTCTTATTTTTGTGTTTTTGTTACTCGTTAGAGTCGTATAGTGTCTGGTGCTCTGATTTTTTGTTGTTTTTTATTGTGCATGCACGGTAGGAGATCTCTTGGAAATCTACTCGTGCCGTTCATAGATAACGTCAACAGGAGACAAGCACATTTGAGACCATCCGGCGCTAACACTTTGGAGGACGAGCAACCACCAACAATGGGAGAACATCTACCTCCACACAGAGAGATGACGATGAAGGAGTATGCAAGGCCAATCATTGGCACTGCAACTTCTTGCATCCAACTAGGGGAAGCAGCTCGAAATTATGAGCTTAAAAACATACATTTTAATATGTTACCGTCTTTTTATGGGATTCCTAACGAAGATCCTCTAACTTTTATTCGTGATTTCTATGCAACTGTGCAGACTTTTCCGCTACAGGGGCTAAATGAGGATCAGCTGAGGATGAGATGTTTCCCGTACACGCTTAAAGACAAAGCTAAGTCATGGCTTATGACTCTTGCACCTGGATCTCTTTCAACTTGGGACGCAGTGTTCAACAAGTTCATGGGAAAATTCTATTCCCACCAAAAGACTGCGGACCTAAGGACCAAAATTGCAACGTTCTCCCAAATGGACGGAGAACCATTTCATGAGGCATGGGATCGCTTCAAATTGCTTCTGATACAGTGCCCACACCATCATTTTCCTTTGCAACTCCAGAACCAATTCTTCTATGACGGATTGACACAACAGTGCCAATTCACTGTGGATAATGCAGCGGGGGGAGCAATGGGAGAAAAAACCGCTAATGAGACATATGACTTATATGAGATGTTGGGTGCTAATTCCCAACAAAAGAGTTCTAGAGGACGGCGGATGGGAGTTAACGAGGTAGCTCCGGGAAATGATATGGCAATGCAAATTGCGGAGCTTACAAAACAAATCGCACTCCTCACCTCCAAGAACACACCAACTCAAGAGGTATGCGGTATTTGTAGTACGTACGGACATGGTGCTAACATTTGTCCTTTTGTTTGTGATCAAAATGCAGGTACAAGTTATGAGCAAGCTAATGCTATGGAGGGATACCAACCAAGGCCAAGGAATGATCCCTACTCGAACACGTATAATCCTTGTTGGAGAAGTCATCCCAATTTCTCTTGGAAGGGAAGTAACAATCAAGGCTATGCTCAGAATAACTTCCCACATCATCCAAACAACAACAATTCATAGCCTACTTTTCCTAACAAACCAAGCTTGGAGGACAACTTGAACGCATTCATCCAAGTTAGTCGGGAAAATCAAATGAAGAGTGCTCAGAGATTGGACTCGTTGGAGGCTTCGATGAAAAGGGTTGAAGGCCAAGTAGGTCAATTGGCGGAGCACCTCCAACGTCAAGAAAAAGGAAAACTACCGAGCCAACCTGAGCAAGCGAAGGCGGTCACGGTCCTTCGCAGTGGTAAGATCGTAACTAAAAATTTACCTGAAATATCTGATGATCTACCTTTTAATGCAGGAAACATGGAAGAAGGCAATGTAATACCTAAGGAGAATGATACACCCAAGGCTAGGGAAGATGAACCTTCAAAGGAATCAAATGGAGAGTCATCTACCGCTCCCCAATTGCACAAATCATCCGAGCTCTACCGACCTCCGATACCTTTTCCACACCGTCTCAAGGACGATAAACAGGATAAGCAATTTTCTGATCTTTTTAACATGCTTTCTAAAGTTCAAATAAATCTGCCCTTATTGGATGTTATTAGAAATGTGCCTTCCTATGCAAAGTTTTTCAAAGATCTAAATACTAGGAAGAGAAAGTATGGTTTAAATGAAAGGATAGTTGTTTCTGAAATTTCTAGTTCAATTCTTCAACAACGTTTACCACCTAAACTTAAGGATCCCGGGAGTTTTAACATTAACATTACTTTGGGGAATAAGAAAGTGTTACGAGCCATGCTAGATTTAGGTGCAAGCATAAACTTAATGCCATATTCGATTTATTTGCAACTAGGTCTAGGGGAATTGAAACATATTACCATGTCCCTACAATTAGCTGATAGATCTGTGAAATATCCTAAGGGAATGGTAGAGGACTTGCTTGTACAGGTTGATAAACTGATTATACCTGTAGATTTTGTTGTGTTGGATATGCAGGAGAATCCATCTATGGACAAAGAACACACCATTCTTCTTGGTAGGCCATTTATGGCCACTACTAAGACAATTATAGATGTCCATAGTGGAAGTCTAACTATGACAGTTTTGGGGGAAACTGTCAATTTTAGAGTATTTGATTCCTCCCCTTTACCTTCTATATCCTCAATTGATGAATGTTCTTCTATTGACCATATTGATAATCTTGTTTATGATGCCTTTTTGCAGGATGAAGTTAAGGACGGACTTGAATATGCTTTAACAGTTGATAGGATAGAGAAGGAATTGGATGATGAAACTAAGGGTTACTTAGAGTTGTTAGATAATGCTGAATCATTAGAAGAACCAAGTACACCCTTAGAGTTACCCAAAACCCCATCTAGGGAAGACAATGCTCCACCTAAGCTTGAGTTGAAAGATTTGCCAAAACATCTTAAGTATGTATTTTTGGGTGAGGGGGACACTTATCCGGTCATAATTTCATCTACCTTGACACGAACCCAAGAACGAGCGCTAGTGAATATACTTAGGAAACATAAGAAAGCCATAGGATGGAGCATTGATGATATTAGAGGTATTAGTCCCACCATGTGTATGCATAAGATAAATCTTGAGGACAATACCAAACCTGTGAGAGAAGCCCAAAGGAGACTTAACCCTATTATGCAAGAGGTAGTGAAAACGGAAATTTTAAAACTCTTGGAAGTTGGGGTTATCTATCCTATCGCGGATAGCAAATGGGTTAGCCCGGTACATGTGGTACCGAAGAAATCAGGGATCACTGTGATAAAGAACGATAAAAATGAGTTAGTGCCCACAAGATTGATCACGGGATGGAGAATGTGCATTGATTTTCGTAAATTAAATTTGTACACTAAGAAAGATCATTTTCCTCTTCCTTTTATTGATCAAATGCTTTAACGTTTAGCAGGGCATGATTTTTACTGTTTTCTTGATGGTCTTTCAGGTTACTACCAAGTGCCCATCGCTCCGGAAGATCAGGAGAAGACCACATTCACGTGCCCATTCGGGACATTTGCCTTCAGGAGGATGCCATTCGGTCTTTGCAATGCCCCTGCCACATTCCAATGATGCATGATTTCAATATTCTCGGATATGGTGGAGAAATGCATAGAGGTATTTATGGATGATTTTTCAATTTTTGGAAATTCATTTGATGATTGCCTGAATAACTTGACTCGCGTGCTTGAACGTTGTATTGATTGTAACTTGACCCTTAGTTAGGGTCAAGAGTCATTTTATGGTTCAGCATGGCATTGTATTAGGACATGTTATTTCAAGTAGAGGCATTGAGGTGGATAGAGCAAAAATTGATCTAATAGCCAAACTTCCACCTCCCATTAATGTTAAGGGAATTAGGAGTTTTCTTGGCCATGCGGGTTTTTATAGGAGATTTATTAAGGATTTTTCCAAGATAAGTCGTCCCCTATGCAACCTTTTAGCTAAAGATGTTTCTTTTGTTTTTGATGATGATTGCTTGACTACTTTTAATGTTTTGAAAGAAAAATTAACTTCTGCACCCATTATTATGGCACCTGATTGGTCACTCCCCTTTGAGATTATGTGTGATGCGTCTGATTTTGCCATAGGGGCTGTTTTCGGTCAACGAGTAGATAAGCGTTTGCATGTAATTTACTATGCTAGTAAAACTCTAAATGACGCTTAACTTAACTACTCAACCACCGAAAAAGAATTTTTGGCTATTGTGTTTTCTCTTGATAAGTTTAGATCTTATTTAGTAGGATTTAAAGTAATTGTGCATTCGGACCATGCTGCTTTGCGTTATTTGTTAAGTAAACCGAATGCTAAGCCTAGACCAATTCGGTGGGTTTTGTTGTTACAAGAATTCGACTTAGAAATCAAGGATAAAAAGGGAACGAAAAATGTGGTAGCTGATCATTTATCTAGATTGATTTCTGACTTTGACACTACTGAGAGTGACAAAGATATTGCTATTGTTGAGACTTTTCCTGATGAGCAGTTATTTTCTGTGGGTCCAAACCCTTGGTACGCTGATATTGTAAATTTCCTTGCTAGCGGTTTGTTGAGGCCTAACATTTCTTTTCAGGAAAAGAAAAGATTTTTTTTCATGTGTGCAGGCAATACTTCTAGGATGATCCATATCTATTCAAGATTTGTCAAGACCAAGTCATCCGGAGGTGTGTGCCGGAAGAGGAGCATGCAAGTATCTTAGCTTTTTGTCATGAACTTCACTGTGGAGGACATTTTGGCGGTAAGAAAACTGCTATTAAGGTACTTCAATCTAGTTTTTATTGGCCTACACTGTTTAAAGATGCCTATAATTTTTGCATGCGCTGTGATAGATGTCAGAGAACTGGTAACTTAAGTAGGCGTAATGAAATGCCTCTGACATATAATCTTGTTGTTGAGTTGTTTGATGTGTGAGGAATTGACTTTATGGGTCCTTTTCCCCCTTCTTCTGGTTTTGAGTATATCTTAGTTGCTGTTGATTATGTGTCCAAGTGGGTAGAGGCTATACCCACTAAGTCTAATGATGCTAACTGTGTTGTGAAGTTCTTGAAGGAAACAATATTTAGCAGGTTTGGCACACCAAGGGCAATAATCAGTGATGGAGGGAGCCACTTCTGCAACAAACTTTTTGATGGATTGTTGAAAAAGTACAACATCACACATAAAGTGGCTACTCCCTACCACCCACAGACATCGGGACAAGTTGAAGTGAGTAACCAGCAAATTAAGGGTATTTTGGAACGTATGGTGCGACCTTCAAGGAAGGATTGGGCTTCGAAGCTCAATGACGCATTATGGGCTTACCGTACGGCATACAAGACACCTATTAGGATGAGCCCATACCGGTTAATTTATGGCAAAGCATGCCATTTGCCCGTTGAGCTTGAGCACAAGGCCTATTGGGCAATCAAGCAGCTGAACATGGATTGTCAACAAGCGGGTGAAAAACGCTTACTTCAACTTGATGAGCTTGAAGAGATTCGGAACGAAGCATATGAGAATGCTAAGATTTACAAAGAACGCACGAAGCGTATTCATGACAAAGGGCTCGTTGGTAGGTCTCTCTATCCTGGAATGCAAGTACTTTTATTTAACTTTCGTCTTAAACTTTTTCCAGGAAAGCTTCGATCAAGATGGAGTGGACCATACAAGATTGTGGAAATCTTTCCACATGGAGCTGTTGAGCTAATCAATCCCAACACACAAGCAACTTTCAAGGTGAACGGACATCGTGTAAAGCCTTACTTGGAAGGAGTCGTTCACCGTAGAGATGTGGAGTGCATTGAACTGCATGCACCTTAGCTATGAGCATCGTCTTGCTAAGACGTTAAACTAGGCGCTTGGTGGGAGGCAACCCACCGTTTTAGGTACTACCTATCTTTTCTTTTACCTTCGTTAAGTTTAATTTAATTTTCTGTTTGCCCTTTTAAATTCTTTTCTGAACATGTGTGTAGTTGAAAACCTTGAGGACAATGTTTAGTTTAGGTTTGGGGGTGTATTTTGCATTTTTGATTGGTAACAACACTTTCATGCTTTGGTCAATTTTTGATGAATAACTAGTCTTTATGCATTGTTTATTTGATTTTTAAAGTGTTTGAGGTTTGTTGTAAGGATCGGTTTTAATTTGCAATCTGTTTTTCATGCTTTTGATGTTGAAACTGAGATGAACCTAAATCTTGTGTTTAGGAATTGAATAGTGGAGACTACCTTGTGAGAATATTGTTGAGCCCTTAACGTTTTATTTGGAGAGATAAATATTCTTCTACTCTTTTAAACACCTTTCATAGCATTTCAAATTGTTAGATGATCTCTATAGGTTTTTGCATTGAATGTTAGGATTTTAAACATTTAATGAGGGATCATGTGCTTAATTGAATTGTTTAGATTAAATGATTTGAGTAAAATTTGAAGTATTTGCCTAATTCATTCATGCTTGACTTTAAAAAAAAAATAATAAAAGGGAATTCCTATAGCAAACACAAAAAGAGCTAAGAAGTAGCAATTCACAAATTACATATGTATATGGGTATAAAAAAAGAAGAAGAAGAGATAATAAGTTTATTATGACCCTAAGTTCTTCAAGTATGAATGGTTAACAAAAAAAAAAAAAGAGAAATAGGAAATAAGTTCCCTTAAAGTCAAAGCATTTTCATTCTATGGCACACTTGAAGTTTTTGCTTGAGGATTTTAATTGATGCATGAGATTAGTAATGTGATTTCTTCGTAAATCCTATCATTTGATTCCTTTCATGAGATCAATGTTATGCACTTTTGAGCCTTTCTTGTTTAATCATATGCGAACCTATTAGCTCGTTTCTTTACATAACTTCTATTCGCATATATTTTGATGAGTGCTTGAACCCATAGGATCGGTGTGATTTAGAGAGTAATTCTCGTGAGGATTAGAGTTGAAACGAATTCACATTCTTGACACTAGGTTTGGGGGAATCAATGTTGATACACTTTTAGTATTGGGATTTAGACTTGTGAAGTGAAATTGATCTAAATGGTGAACCTTGATGTGTTAAAATGTTGGATAAATTGGTGCATAAATGTTTTGTTATGAATTGGAAAGAAACTAAAGCATGACAAGTTTTTGTTAACTTCAATTTTAGTTTTGTTATTTGGCTTTTTAATTTTAGTTTTGCTTGAGGACTAGCAAAATGTAGGTTTGGGGGTATTTGATGAACACTATTTTGACCTACTATTTGTTATGTTTTTAAGCATCTATTTTGCATTTAATCTCAATATAATCTTGTTTTGGAGGGTATTTTATTGTTTTGTAGGTCAAAGTAGGTTTGGGAAGAAATGTGAGAAAAGAGAGCAAAAGTGTTTAAAAATGTAAGCATTACATTGAGGGACGTAAGCCTTACATCGAGAATTAGCAAAGCATGTACATACATGTACATACCATGTACACTGTTACATGCAAGGCGCACCGCGGCGAAGGAATTGTGTGCCGCGGCGAGAGGCTCTCGGGTTGAAACATGAAAATCATGAAAACATTGTGCGCCGCGGCATGGAATATGTGCGCCGCGGCGAGGAGGTTTCTACTTTGGACCCAAAATCATGAACACATTGCACGCCGCGGCGAGGAAAAGTTATGCCACGGCGGGGAGGTTTCTGTTTTTATTCGTAAATCAGTATCACATGCTGCGCCGCGGCATGAAAAAAGGTGCGCCGCGGCGCGCGTGCGCGGATTGGACTCCTCCTGGGCCACGAGATTTACAGAATGATTGGAAAACCCTTACATACGAAAAAGACCTAAAAAAACACATTATCCTCTCCAGCCTCCAACAGATTTGATTATTCAGCCTCCACCAACTCGTGAACAGTAGCGTGAATAGTGTTTTTCATCTTCTTCTCCACCTTCTTTAGAGAGAAAATTACTCCATTAATGCTCCTCCATTGAAGCTCCATCAACAATCTTGAAGAAGGTGATCATCCAACATCAAGGGCTTGTTTTAAAAGTGGAAGTGGGGTAATTTATTGTTTGTAATTTCTTTTCTCTTTAAGAACTCATAGATTGTTATTTGTAATGAAAAATATTGATTTGGATTTCATTATGAGTAGCTAAACTCTTTATTTGTGGGATTTTGGTGATGTAACTATGATTGGATGATTGATTGTGTGGATAATTTTATGATTAAGTAATTTAATTCATGGTCATTGTTCTTAATACGTATGTTCATCAATTATTTCTGGCCAATTTGATTTGTAAATGTATGAAACATTTTAGGATTGAGTTTTAGAAACGCCATCTGAATTCAATTGAGCACTCTTGAGCATGAGCCTAGTTTAAGTGCATTGATTTGTCTTGAATTAGGTGATTAAACTATTTTCCTAGGTTTAAGGCTAATTAACTAATTAACGGTCTGGATCAAAGAAGCTAATTAGTTAATTAAGGGAAAATCACCATTGATTTGGGATTTTCTAGGGTTAGAGAAAATAATCATTAAATTCTACTTTTTCGTGCTTAATTGTCAAAACCACATAAATCAACTCATCCATGATTAGTTTACTAACCAATTTTCCACACTCGTTCATCTCATCGTTTCAACAAAACTTTCACGTATTTACTTTTATTGTTTTAGGATTTTTATGATTTTAGAAACCATTTACAAAACCAACCTTCGATTAGAGTGTTTAGAATTCATTTTATTGTTACGTTTTGGATTACATTTGACTCTTTTAAAAACCACCGCAATTCCTTTGAGAGACGATCTTGGGAGTATACTTGTCGCTTACTACAAGTGACTCGTGTACTTGCGAGCTTTTATAAATTACAAAATTTGGTTATCAAGTTTTTATGCATCAGTTTCTCCGAAGGTAAATCAACAAAGTCCCATGTACCATTGTCATCTAAAGCATTCATTTCCTCTATCATTGCATGATGCCAACCAGGATGAGATATGGCTTCGTGAATAGTTTTAGGGATAGAAATAGAATCAAGAGTGGCAATAAAAGAGCAAGATGAAGATGACAAGCAGTTATAAGAAACAAAAGAAGAAATATGATAAGTACATTGACGTTTACCTTTGCGTAATGCAATAGGAAGATCATCGCTCATGATTGGATCTGAGACGAAGGAGTAGGTGCAGGACATGAATTAGAAGGTCTATGTCTGGAGTAGACTTGAATAATAGGAGGCTTGACAGGAGCTAGATCCGAGACAGGTTCAAATGATGTGATAGAATAGACTAACAAATCATCATCCTCCCTCTGACGTGCGGGAGGCAGAGAAGATGAAAAATAGGGTGTGTCTTCCATGAAGGTAACATCAATTGAGACAAGATATTTGTTAAGACTAGGACAATAACATCTATAACCTTTCTGAAGACGAGAATAACCAAGGAAGATACACTTTAAAGACTTGGGATCTAATTTAGTAACATGTGGACGAACATCTCGAAGAAAACAAGTGCTACCAAATATCTTAGGGTCAACCAGAAATAGTGACTTATTAGGAAATAGGATGTTGTAAGGAATCTCACCATGAAGAACAGATGAGGGCATGCGATTAATAAGAAAACATGTTGTTGAAACTGCATCGGCCCAAAAAGGTTTAGAAACATTCATTTGAAATAATAAGGCACGTGCAGTTTCAAGAAGATGTTTGTTTTTACGTTCTGCCACTCCATTTTGAGATGGAGTATCAACACAAGAAGTTTCATGAAGCATGCCATTTTGAACCATATAAGATTGAAACAAGCGGATGTATATTCTTTAGCATTGTTACTTCGCAAAGTACGAATTGAAACATTAAATTGAGTTTTAATCTCAGCACAAAATGCACAAAAAATAGAAAACAACTTAGAGCGACTCTTCATTAAATATAACCAAGTTATACGAGAATAATCATCCACAAAAGTAACAAAATACTTAAATCTAGGTTTAGACAAAATAGGACAAGGACCCCAAACATCAGAATGAACTAATTCAAAAGGAACACTAACACGTTTATTAACTCTTGGACTTGAACTAAGACGATGATGTTTTGCAAACTGACAAGACTCACAATATAATGAAGACACCTTATTAAACTGAGGACAAAGCTTCTTGAGTAAAGGAAGAGATGGATGACCCAGTCTACAATGTGCCTCGAAGGGAGAGGTTACACAAGAGCAAGCAACATATTTCGGTATTGGTGTGTCAAGAATGTAGAGGCCTCCAGATTCATGTCCTTTACCAATAATCTTCTTCGTCATAAGATCCTGAAATAAGCAATGATCAGGAAAGAATGAGATGTAACAGTTAAGATTGCGAGTAAGCTGACTTACAGGAATTAAATTAAAGGATAAGTTAGGTAAATGTAAGACAGACAATAAAGGAAGCGAAGGAGTAAGAGTGATTGTGCTAGACCCAAGAACACGAGATGGTGACCCATCGGCTAAGGTAACAATAGAGGTGGAAGTGTGTGACTGAAGAGTAGAAAAGAGACTAGAATTACCTGTCATATGATCTGTGGCACCAGAATCAATAACCCATTTGGAAGATGAGGAAAGAAGACACGCATTTGGTTTACCTGAATCAGCAATAGCAGTGACAGAAGGTGATGAAGACTTTAGTGATTGTTGATACTGTGAGAATTTGATAAATTCATTTGCAGAGATAAGAACCGATTTTTCAGAAGTATCATAAGTGGATGCAATATGGGCCGAGTGACCTTTCTGATTCTTGTACTGAAGTTTTCTACAGTCACGTTTCGTATGTCTTGGTTTGCGACAATAGTAACACACAATTCCTCCTGGATCCTGTGGTCAAGTTTGAAACCCTTGCGAGCCGCCTCCTTTGTTTCCACTCATATAGGTTGACCTTCTAGGCTCATAATTATTATTTCGGCTGACCAAAGCACCAATTAATTGAGCAGGTGGAGTGCCTTCTGTATGAAGTACTCGACTAAATACTTCTTGTAAAGAGGAGATCTCAGAACCAGAAAGAACCTGTGACTTAGCAGTCTCAAAGTCAGAGGGAAGACCAGCAAGAAAACTCATGACAGCCATTTGCTCTCGTTGGCGTTGTTGAACCTTAACATCAGGACTAAAAGGCATCAAACTATTGAGCTCCTCATAAGTCTTCTTAAATTCCATAAAATAACTCGTGAGGGACTGATCTTTCTTGTCTGTATAGTAAAATGCCTTGCATACCTCATACATGCGAGAAAGGTTTCCTTTACCAGAATATAAGAAATCTAAATAATCCATCAATTCCTTAACAAATTCATAATGATTGATCAAACCAATTACCTCGCTCTCAATAGAATTTTGAATCTGCAGAAATAAACGGGCGTCTTCTCTAAGCCATATCTGGTTTGAATCATCTTTAGGAGGATCGTCAGTCAAATGAGTATCTTTATTAATACTTCTTAAATAAAGTCGAATGGTCTTGCTCCAATCCAAATAATTCGAGCCATTGAGCTTATGGTCCGTGATTTTAGACATCATGGCACCATATTCATCAAAACACTACATTTCTTTTCAGTCATAACTGCTACAAACAATAAGACAGTGAGCAAGTGAACAAACAAAATCCAATAGACAGCGAACAAAAACACAGAATTGGCCAAAACCCAAATTGGAAGAACCCAAACCTGAACCAATGAGTGCCGAACCACCACAGACAACACAGGGGAGCGCCGGTGAGCAACACGAGGGTGACTGGAGAAGATTTCAGGCAGAGACGTGCCTTCACATGCCAATGCGTGAGAAGACTGCAGAAACTCGCGATGGCGCGTGGGGACCACTCACGGCTAGTCTGGTCACCGGACTTTGGGGTTTTGCCGATCAGTTGGGCTTCCTCCGTGTGCTGGCTGTGAGAGTAAATGTTCACTCTAAAAGGTGTCCCAAGTTGGAACCCAAAAATGCACTAAATCTTAATTTGTGTTTACCCAAAACCAAACCCTAATTTGGACGAAAAGAAAAAAAAAATCCCAATTTTGTAAGCCTAATGCTTTGATACCATGTTATTCAAGATTGAATAGAATTGTTTCTCATTATTCCATTGAAAAGTAATAAACATATATATACACAAAGCTAGGATTCTATCTTAGGAAACTATTTAATTAGGATCCCTATAATTAAGTTAGTTAGTTATATACACCTAATATACTGCTAATCACAATTAATATATATATCTAACAGCTGCAATCAAATGCCCTGAAACGGCTGCAATTAATTTCCACAAAACTCCTAGAATTAATTTCCAAAAAACTATTGAAATTAATTCATTTGTAATAACGGACATCTCTCCAAAGGTTACAAGATATTTTAGTAGTTATTTTTTTATTTTGAGAAGGAAAATAAAAAATTATGTGTAGCAAAAACTGAACCGCGCAAGACCCATCAAAATCGGACGACATTTGTGTTTATACTTAGAAAGCATTTTTACTAAACAAGCTTATCTCATGGAAAAGTAAATGCTATATAAAGCATTCCAAGTGTTGTTGGTTTTCCCTTGTAAGACAAACACAAAATACTACATTTTTCTTTCTCAATAAGTGAATTTTGAGCCTTAATTTCTCATTCACCTAATATCATTTTGATCATATAAATATATGATTTCGAAGTCCTCACGGAGGATAACCCAAATCAATCACTGCCACACACTTTGAGCATGTTAATATACGATTTCGAAGCCATCACTGAGTCTAACTTACAACCACACACTTATACCAAGTGGGTCTAACTTAAAATGGCATTTAACCATGGGTTAAAAACCTATTTTCAAAATTGATGGAGTTTTTCAAAAGAAAATTAATTCAAATCAATTTGACACGTGGTTACCATTATGAGAATATGTTTACTTTACTAGTTGATAGTAGACACAATGTCTTTAAACTGTTCTATCGTTTACGTAAACGATGACATACTTCACATATGAATCATTCCTGATTCAATCCAGTTCTCACTTTTATGTTTGTTTTTTCCATGAATATACGTCTGGTTCTGTGAGAGTTTCTCATGAATTGAGCCCAACAATTTCCTTTCGAAATGGCTCCACTTCTCTCTTACATAGATGATCTCTTATCTATAAGAGTAATATGCAAAGAGTAACACGTAGTACTTTGTTCGGTATTCTCTTCCTAAGAATCATTAAAACATTAGCTTAATCTTTACTTACAGGTATCACTGTTTTCATCATAGGATTGGACTTGAGGGTAAACTCTCCATAGTGACCTCACTAGGTCTTTACAACTAGGTTGTCCCTTTGAACCTAGATCTTGGGATCTCTAGTCAACTGGGTTAGGTTTTCTTTGCAAAGTCTTATTCATTCATGGGCTTTAGTCTCATTCTTTTCGATGATGTCTCAACTATCTCTCTACTTAACCTCTTGGTTAACGGATCGATCCACTATGTTATCCTTTGACTTTTCACAATACTAACAGAGATAACTTAAGTTAAGAGTAGTTGTCTAACAATATTATGTTTACGAACTATATATCGAGACTTACCATTATACATTTTCTTTATGCCTTGCCAATAGAAAATCATAATGTATGCAAATTGCAACACAGGCTTTGCCAACTTAGGAGTATCCTCTAAGAAACTGCATAGCTGATACGAACCGGACCCCCTCTCGAAGACGGCCCGACACGAGCCGAGAGCCGTGCCTTGAGAAGGGCCTCAAGATAGTGCAAAGTGGCTTACAACATCAAAAACAAACATGCAAGCACAAAGGAAGAGGAGAAGAAAGGTGCAAGTGGCAAATTCCAAAAATTAGAGTTGCGCCGCTGCATGGATTTTGTGCGCCGCGGCGAGGAGGTTTCTGCATTGGACGTTGGAATTGTCACACAAGCGCGCCGCGGCATGGATTTGGTGCGCCGCGGCACAGGGCGTTCTGTTTTGGATCGAAGGAAGCATGCGCGCCGCGGCACAAGAATATGGCGCCGCAGCGAGGAGGTTTCTGTTTTGGACCGAAGTTGCATGCGCGCCGCGGCATGACGAGGACTGGGGCAGACGTGTGCGCGCTGACATGCCAGACCTGCGCGCTGACACGGACAAGCGCGCCTGACAGCCAGACCTGCGCGCAGATCCTGAATGTGCGCGCCGCGGCATGAATATTTGTGCGCCGCGGCATGGCTACGTGTAGGGCAAGTAGAACAGGTCGCGCCGCGGCATGAATAATTCCCCGCCGCGGCGAGGATTCAAATTGTTGTAATTTTGGGCCATTGGATCCAAATCAATGGCTAAGATTTCTTGAGACAATTTTTAGGTTTTCATTGTATCTATATATATGTATAGCAGCTGCCAATGTAAGATATACAATTATCATGAATTTTCATCAATGAAAAACAATTTGAAGTGATTTCAAATTGAGAGAGCACAAGTGCTTCTCTTGTTCTATCAAGAAACTTATCAAAGGAACTAGCAACCCTTTGTGACGTTTCGCCTCGTCTCGGCTCGTGGTGCGTATATCCATGTGTGGAGGTGAGTTCCTTGCTACCATAGTCGGGCGTTCTTCGTAGAATCTACGTGCTAAGATTGGTGTCGGGTTTCTGTCCGTATTTCTTGTGGTTGCCAAACCGCGTGATTTGGAGGTCATAGGAGTCGTGGCGAGCGAGTTGTTGTTGAAAATTCAGTTTGTGTTTTGTTGTTTTTGATTTTTCTGGAATTATTCTGCTGTTGTTGGAAAATTTCAGATTGTGTTTTTGTGTTTCTTGAATTTCTGTTGTGTTTTGGAAAAAGGTTTTCATGTTGAAAATTTTTCTGAAAAATCTGTTCGTAACAAAAAGGGTATTTTGGTAATTTTACTGTGCTCTTGTGTTTTTGCTCGTATCTCGTGTTTTGTTCGTGTTTTACGTTCCAAATAGTTTATAAAAAAAAAAAAAAAGAGGGTGAAAATTTCTTTCCCGAGAAATTTTTACAAAGTTGTTATTTTTATTTCTCTCGAGTCTAAATTTGTTTGAATCAAATTTTTCCTTTTCATTGAGTTAGAACTCCAAACACTTTGAGTTAGTTCTTTGCTTGCCTTGAATTGGATATTGCACTACTAGTGGGGAGAGTGTGGAATTCTACCTCGGGTTGAAAGTTTCGGAAGTTGACTTGCTATAGAACGAGAAGTGTTTGGGCAATCAATCCGAGCGATTAAACACGTGAGGTAACGAAGTGGATTTTTCTGTTCTTAAATTGTTTAACTAATTCTCTGTGTGCGAAAGTTGTGGAATTATGTCTAACAGGAGCAATTCCGAAGAGCGTCCGGATACCGCATCTTTGTTGCGTGCATTGCAACAATCCATGGAACGGTTGAGTGCCGTCATGGTAAATCTTGATGAGCGGGTAGAACGGCAAGAAGCTACGGTTGCCAACTTACAACGGAGAGCACCCGAAGAGGCTCCGGAAGTTAGGAGACCGAATAGGAGGCCCTTAGATGATGAGGAGAATTGGGATGAAGAATTTGATAATGGAGAAAGGAGGATGCCCTATGGAGGAAGGGATGAATATCGGAGAGGAAGAAATGGTCGGGAGGGTTTGTTGAGACCCCCACCTCGGCCCTATGACGGGGTTGACTGGAATTTGGACAACATCAAAATGAAGATGCCTACATTCCAAGGAAAGAATGATCCGGAGTTGTACTTGGAGTGGGAGAAAAAGGTTGAGCATGTTTTTGATTGTCACCACTATTCCGAGGAGAAGAAAGTTAAGTTGGCGGTAGTCGAGTTTAGCGATTACGCCTTAAATTGGTGGGACCAATTAGTGGTCTCAAGGAGGAGGAGTGGAGAGAGGCCCATTGATAGTTGGGGTGAGATGAAGGCCATAATGCGGAAGCGGTTTGTCCCGAGCCACTACTACCGGGAACTCTATCAGAAGCTACAAAGGCTTAATCAAGGTCATCGGTCTGTTGATGAGTATTTCAAGGAGATGGAGATGACTATGGTGAGAGCAAGTGTGGAGGAAGATAGGGAGGCCACCATGGCTCGGTTCTTAAGCGGGTTGAACTCTAATATTGCCAACATTGTGGAGTTGCACCACTATGTTGAGTTGGAGGATATGGTACAAATGGCCATCAAGGTAGAAAGGCAATTGAAGAGGAGGAGTAGCCATGTCATACCCGTAGAGAACAATCAGGGCACCACTATTCCGACACCAACACCGAACCCTATTCCACCTTGGAAGTCTAATGGGAAGAAGGAAGGGGAAGGTAGTTCTAAGCCCAATTTTGAGAATAAGGGCAAAGAAAAGGAGATGAGGAGATATAAGGGAAAGGATGAAGGAGGAACCGTCCATCGAAGTCGTGACATAAGTTGTTACCGTTGCCTTGGGAAAGGTCATTACGCTCATCAATGTCCGAACAAAAGGGCAATGATCGTGCAAGCCAACGGGGAGGTGGCGACCGATGATGACAGTGATGAAGGGGAGAAGCCGTCGTTAGAGGAGGCTAATGACGAGGAAGTGTATCCAGTCACGGGAGAGTTGCTTGTGGTACGGCGGGCACCGTTGGATCATTACAGAGAAGTTGACATGGGATCCCAAAGAGTTAATACTTTTCATACAAGATGCCATGTGAGTGATAAGGTGTGCCAGTTAATCATTGATAGTGGGAGTTGCACCAACATTGCTAGCACAACTCTAGTTGAGAAGCTAGGGTTGACTATGAACAAACATCCCCAACCGTACAAGCTACAGTAGCTAAATGACAATGGAGAAGCGAAGGTTGAACAGCAAGTACTTGTGACCTTTTCCATTGGACGATATAAGGATGAGGTGATATGTGATGTATTTCCCATGCAAGCTGGGCATATATTGCTAAGGCGGCCATGACAATACGATAGGAAGGTCACCTATGACGGATACAAGAACGAGTATTCCCTCGAGAAGGAAGGGAAGAAGATTACTTTTTTGCCTTTGACTCCACGACAAATGTTCAACGAGCTGTTAAGAGAAGTGGAGGAGAAAAAGGGGAAAAGATTGGAAGGAGAGCCCAAGGAGAAGGAGGGGCACTTAAGGGGGAAGGAAGAAAGAAAAAGGACCAAACAATGTTTATTTTCTAACTTTTCTTTCTTGCAGGAATCTTATGATGAAAATCAAAACGGAGATGGCCTGCAAAACTTGCCCTATGACAAAGGTCCGAATTTGAGGTCGAATTCTTTCGAAGAAGGAGGGAATGATACGAACCGGACCCCCTCTCGAAGACGGCCCGACACGAGCCAAGAGCCGTGCCTTGAGAAGGGCCTCAAGATAGTGCAAAGTGGCTTGCAACATCAAACATAAACATGCAAGCACAAAGGAAGAGGAGAAGAAAGGTGCAAGTGGCAAATTCCAAAAATTGGAGCTGCGCCGCGGCATGGATTTTGTGCGCCGCGGTGAGGAGGTTTCTGCATTGGACGTTGGAATTGTCACACAAGCGCGCCGAGGCATGGATTTGGTGCGCCGCGGCACAGGGCGTTCTGTTTTGGATCGAAGGAAGCATGCGCGCCGCGGCACAAGAATATGGCGCTGCAGCGAGGATGTTTCTGTTTTGGGCCGAAGTTGCATGCACGCCGCAGCATGAGATTCCATGCGCCGGGGCATGACGAGAACTGGGGCAGACATGCACGCGCTGACATGCCAGACCTGCGCGCTGACACGGACAAGCGCGCCTGACAGCCAGACCTGCGCGTAGATCCTGAATGTGCGCGCCGCGGCATGAACATTTGTGCGCCGCGGCATTGCTACGCGTGGGGAAAACAGAACAGGTCGCGCAGCGGCATGAATAATTCCCCGCCGCGGCGAGGATTCAAATTGTTGTAATTTTGGGCCATTGGATCCAAATCAATGGCTAGGATTTCTTGAGACAATTTTTAGGTTTTCATTGTATCTATATATATGTATAGCAGCTGCCAATGTAAGATATACAATTATCATGAATTTTCATTAATGAAAAACAATTTGAAGTGATTTCAAATTGAGAGAGCACAAGTGCTTCTCTTGTTCTATCAAGAAACTTATCAAAGGAACTAGCAACCCTTTGTGGCGTTTCGCCTCGTCTCAGCTCGTGGTGCGTATATCCATGTGTGGAGGTGAGTTCCTTGCTACCATAGTCGGGCGTTCTTCATAGAATCTGCGTGCTAAGATTGGTGTCGGGTTTCTGTCCGTATTTCTTGTGGTTGCCAAACCGCGTGATTTGGAGGTCATAGGAGTCGTGGCGAGCGGTTCGCATCATTTGGTATATTAAAGGAGAGAACCCAACCCATTCTACTAAAACCTTAAGGTGTCAGTAGGGGCAGACCCAATCCTTATAACCAGCTCGAACGTATCCCAGACCCTCATCCACGCCAGCGGACAGACCCTTTGGACACTAGTGGCAGCATGGGCCAATCCCTGAACCCACTCACCCCACAAGCCAAGGGAACAAATGTGCGCCATTCTAGATCGCATCAAATGATACGAACCGGACCCCCTCTCGAAGACGGCCCGACATGAGCCGAGAGCCGTGCCTTGAGAAGGGCCTCAAGATAGTGCAAAGTGGCTTGCAACATCAAAAACAAACATGCAAGCACAAAGGAAGAGGAGAAGAAAGGTGCAAGTGGCAAATTCCAAAAATTGGAGCTGCGCCGCGGCATGGATTTTGTGCGCCGCGGCGAGGAGGTTTCTGCATTGGACGTTGGAATTGTCACACAAGCGCGCCGCGGCATGGATTTGGTGCGCCGCGGCACAGGGCGTTCTGTTTTGGATCGAAGGAAGCATGCGCGCCGCGGCACAAGAATATGGCGCCGCAGCAAGGAGGTTTCTGTTTTGGGCCGAAGTTCCATGCGCGCCGCGTCATGAGATTCCATGCGCTGCAGCATGACGAGGACTGGGGCAGACGTGCGCCCGCTGACATGCCAGACCTGCGCGCTGACACGGACAAGCGCGCCTGACAGCCAGACCTGCGCGCAGATCCTGAATGTGCGCGCCGCGGCATGGCTACGCGTGGGGCAAACAGAACAGGTCGCGCCGCGGCATGAATAATTCCCCGCCGCGGCGAGGATTCAAATTGTTGTAATTTTGGGCCATTGGATCCAAATCAATGGCTAGGATTTCTTGAGACAATTTTTAGGTTTTCATTGTATCTATATATATGTATAGCAGCTGCCAATGTAAGATATACAATTATCATGAATTTTCATCAATGAAAAACAATTTGAAGTGATTTCAAATTGAGAGAGCACAAGTGCTTATCTTGTTCTATCAAGAAACTTATCAAAGGAACTAGCAACCCTTTGTGGCGTTTCGCCTCGTCTCGGCTCGTGGTGCGTATATCCATGTGTGGAGGTGAGTTCCTTGCTACCATAGTCGGGCGTTCTTCGTAGAATCTGCGTGCTAAGATTGGTGTCGGGTTTCTGTCCGTATTTCTTGTGGTTGCCAAACCGCGTGATTTGGAGGTCATAGGAGTCGTGGCGAGCGGTTCGCATCAATAGCCATTCGATCTCTTGCAACATTCGTCAATCTAGCTATGCATGTTTATTTTAAAGGACTTCTATGATACAGCTGCACTACCTAGTGTCAACACATATAGAGTGTTTCATATCAGATATCCAATCTACATCACTATATTCTTCTAATACAACTGAATATCTTGTATAATGCAAACCATAGCTACATATTTATCTTAAGTATCTAAGTAGTCTTATAATACTTTTCCGGAGATCAAATCTTGGACTGCTGGTATATCTACCTAGTTTATGTACAACGTAAGTTATGTTTAGTCTTGTGCAACTTATTAAGTACATAAGACTTCCTATTACTCTAGAATATTTCAGTTGAGACACATTCTCACCTTTATTTTTTGATAGGTGTAGATTAACCATCTATATGTGTTCTGACAATTTCAGAATTATTATTGTTGAATTTCTCAAATATATTTTCACCATAATGGCACATACTTAGAATGAGATAATTAGATGTCCTTGATATCTTTATCCCAATATTACATCAGCTGATCTCATATCTCTCATATTTTAAATTCAACATTTTTTTAGTAGATTTGATCAATACTACCTACAATGAGATTGTCATCAATGTACATACACAAGATGACATAACCATTATTGATTTATAATTTGCAAGATTCAAGGTGGTTAGATAGAACACATCTTTTGATGCCACCTATTGAAACCCACTGAACTTCTGATGTTCCTTATTAGGATTCACAAATGAACTGCAACAGACTATGTCGAAACAACATAGTTTGTCCACATATACCTCAAATTTAACACTATAAAGATAATTACTTATCTCACAATTAGATCTCCAGTCTGAACTGTTCTTGTTACCAAATTCGATGTCATCTCGTAAACAAATTATAAATTTGTTACATGCAATAGTTTCATAAAAGAAACAAAATTAATTTTAGAATTAGAAAATAATTCCAAACTTCTAGAATTAATAATACAAGATTTCAATTAATTTGTCCAATAATAAAAAATTAACTTTCGTGAAATCAAGTTCTAATTCATATTCAACATACACAAAATTTCAATAATCGAATTATGCCTCTTTAGATTTTGAAGAATAAAACGGTTGTACTAGCATGATTAATATGCATGCATATAATCATAATAAACATCTATTGATTTATCATGCATTAAGCATGAAAATTTGGTAAACCTGTTCCGAAGACCAAAAAAAAAAAAAAAAATTCACTTTTTGGAATTTGAAAGTAATCAAATTTTTGAAAATAAAAAATAATTTAGAAAAAAAACTTTAAACATATTATAAAGTTGGATTTTAGAAATGAACTCGAGCAAGTCATATACTAATTCCCTTATTATGACTTAATAAATAAAATATTTTAAAAGTCACAGTAATCATATACAAACAAAATTGACCAAATATGCAAATTCAAAAATTACATATGCAAAGTCTAGCTATTTGCAATTATGAAATTTTCCAAATTTCTATAATTTTGATATTAAAATCAATCCATTATCAAAACACAAATCTGTACATAAGATTTCCAACAACTCAAATAATCAGTTATTATGACCATTTTTCACATAAATAGCTTATATATGTTAATCAATCATGTGAAGTATACGTTAATTTACATTCTTACATTAACAAACTAATGCATAAAATTTCAGCATAAATTGGATGTTGAAAGATGAATGCTTTAGATGGTTTTAAGAAGTTTGGAAGATATAAGAAACAAAGTTAGTTTGGAGGAAGATGATACTTGTTATTGAATCTCAAATTTTGGCTTGGTACAAAATGAGCAAGACCACCCCTATTTATACTAAAAAGCTCATCCTAACCAAGGGTTAGGATTTTGCCAACATTCTCTTAATCTAATGGTTATAATTTACCTACTAGATTTTTCTATTAAATTATTCAATTATCTAGAATTCTCTACTACTTTCTCTTCTTAAAATATCTAGATATTTTCTAAGACAATTCTAGAGCATGTTTCTAGAATTTGGGCTCTTTGGACTTTAACATTTTAATGGACACTTGAATTATACAACACCTAATATAATTTGGGCCAAATCAAGTTTATTTCCAACACCTCCCCTTAAACTTGATTTGTCATTCCAAGCAAGCTTCTCAACTTAATAAATTCTTCATGCTTAAGTGGCTTGGTGAAGATGTCAACAATTTGATCTTGAGACTTCACGTATTCCACTTGTACATCCTTTCTTGTGATGCATTCTCTTATGTAATGGTAGCGAGTATTAATATGTTTGCTTCGATCATGAAATACTTGATTCTTTGCCAATGCCACAGCAGACTTATTGTCAACAAAAATCTTAGTTGACTTTTCTTGTGGCCATCCCAACTCTTTCAACCAATTTCTTGGCCATATTTGACAAACACATGATGTAGCAGCTACATGCTCAGGTTGATAGAGTGACTATTGGTTGCTTCTTTGATATCCAAGTGAAGGCAGTATCTCCCATGAAGAACACAAAGCCTGTAGTACTTTTTCGATCATCAACATCTCCAGCCCAATCACTATCACTATAACCAACAACCTTGTAATCATTTGTTGTTGAATAGAACAAGCCAAAGTTGATTGTACCTTTGAGATAACGAAGAATTCTTTTAGCAGCTTTGAAGTGAGTAATGGTTGGATTCTCCTTGTAGCGACTTATTAGTCCTATAGCATAGAGAATATCAGGTCTTGTGGATGTCAAATATCGTAGACTGCCAATCAAACTCTTGAAGAGTGTCGTATCCACCTTTCTTGCTTCATCGTGTTTTGATAGCTTACGACCACACTCTATTGGTGTACTAATTGGCATGCAATCATCCATTTTGAATTTTTTGAGGATCTCCTTTTCGTAGCTTTCTTGTGAGATGAAAATTTCATCTTCTTGTTGTTTTACTTGGATGCCAAGATAATAAGCCATAAGTCCAATTTCAGTCATCTCAAATTCTTTTGTCATTGCTTTCTTGAATTCTTCAAACGTATTTGGATTATTCCCTGTGAAGATCAAGTCATCCATATACAAGCATATGATCAAGACATCTCCTTCTTTGATCTTGACATAAAGTGCATGCTCATGTGGTCATTTGGTGAAATCATTCTGTTGCAGGTACTTATTGATTCTACTATTCCACACCCTTGGTGCTTACTTCAGTCCATAGAAAGCCTTTTTTAGTTTAAAGACTTTGTCTTCTTGTCCTTTTACCACGTAGCCCATCGGTTGATCAATGTAGACTTCTTCCTCGACAAATCCATTCAAGAAGGCAGATTTCACATTCATTTGATGGATCTTCCACCTATTTTGAGCTGCTAAAGAAATGATTAGTCTTATTGTTTCTAGGCGAGCAACTGGAGCAAATATCTCGTCATAGTCGATGCCAGCTCTTTGTCTATATCCTTTTGCAACTAGTTTGGCCTTGTATCTTTCAATATTTCCCATTGCATTTTCTTTGTTTTGTAGACCCACTTGACGCCAATAGCTTTATGCCCTTTTGGAAGTGAGACAAGCTCCCACGTATCATTCTTTGTAATTGATTTAATCTCTTCATCCATAGCATCTTTCCATTTCTTGTTTTGCACAGCTTCTTGAAAATTCATAGGTTCACAATCGGCAAATAGACAAAAAAGTGTGAGACCTTCTATCCTTTCAGTGTCCTCATAAATTTCTTCTACATTTCTTGCACGTGAGATGCTTCTTTCATTTAGAAATGATGGTGGCAAGCCTCTAATAGCTGTTGTTGGTGAAGTAGGTGGAATGGATGGCTCTTGTTGCACTTCTCTTGGTTGCTCCACTAACGATTGCTCATCTTCTTCAAATTGAGGAAAGAAGTTGAAATCATTTGTATGGGATCCAAAATCCCATTCTCCTTCTTCATCAAATGTCACATCTCAACTAATCACAATCCTTTTATTGCTCGGAGATTACAACTTGTAGCCCGTTGAGTTAGCATCATAGTTGATGAAAAAACTTTCACTTTTATTGTCTAGCTTAGTTCTTCTCTCATCAGGTATATGAACATGGGCTATACTTTCGAAAACTTTTAGATGGGAAATGCCAGGCTTTCTTCCACTCCATGCCTCTTGCGATGTCTTTCCCCAAACACTTCTTGTTGGAGATCGATTTGAGAGGTAGATTGCAAATGCTATTGCTTCAGACCAAAATTCCTTTGGCAATCTTTTACTTTTGAGCATGCTCCGTGTCATGTCGAGGATTGTCCTGTTCTTCCTTTCTGCCACTCCATTTTGTTGGGGGATCTTGGAACGGTTAGAGGGCGTCAAATTCCATTTGCTTCACAAAATTCCAAGAACTCCTTGGAAGTGAATTCTCCACCTCGATTGGATCTCATAGCCTTGATCTCTCGTCCACTTTTTTTTTCAACTGTAGCTTTAAACTTCTTGAAAAATTCAAAAACTTCTGACTTTTTTCTTTAAGAAATATAAAGAGAAGAAAATAATTGCTTTTACTGAGAGAGGTTGGCTTGATTGGTCCACAGACGTCAGTATGTATGAGCTCGAGCGGCTTTTGGGCTCTTGAGTTTGACTCCTTTGGAAAACTTTTCCTGAATTGTTTTCCAAGTAAACATCCTTCGCAAAGTTGATCAGGTTGATTGATGGAAGGTAGTCAGTCCTCTTACCATGTTATTGTCTACCATTCTTCAACCGAATAAGAATTTTACCTTTGTCTTTCACTGGAATTTTAGACTTATCACCAAAGGAAACATTACCGCTTATTGATTCATTGAGCTCCACGAACATGCTTCTTTTCCCACACATATGATTGCTTGCACCGGTGTCAAGATACTAAGTGTTATCTTGTTTTTCATCATTGCCTTTATATACTAGTAATAGAGTCTCATTTTCTTCTCTTTTATCTTCTGCATAGTTGACCTTTTCTTCAAATTTGGTTTTGAGAGCTCTACAATCTGAAGCATAATGTCCAAATTTCTGACAATTATAACATTGAACTTGAGATTTTCCATACTTGGGTTTTAATTTCCTCTTCCACATCCTCTTGTTGAGCTTTCTCCTTTCTCATAGTTGTTGTGGGAAGTATTGGAGTTGTAATGCCAACCTTGTCCATGACCATGACCTCTTCCTCGTCCTTGACCTCGGCCTCTTCCATGACCACGGTTGTTTCTATCATAACCTTTAACTTCTTCTTTCTCCTTGAGTTGCATTTTGAAGAGTTGTTCAGTGATCTCTTGCTTCTTCTTATGCTTTTCTTCATAAGCTTGTAAGGACCCCATTAGTTAGTCGATAGTCATCTCCTCCAAATCTTTTGTTTCCTCTATTGTCACCATAATGTGCTCAAAGTTTTGATCTAATGAGATGAGTATCTTCTCCATGATCCTTACATCTTCTAGTTTCTCACCGTTTCTTTTCATTTGATTAGAAACGACCAAAACTCTAGAAAAGTAGTCGGACACAGATTCAGACTTTTTCATATGTAAAGCTTAAAATTCACCTCTTAGTGTTTGGAGACGTACCATCTTGACTTGTTCAGCTCCCTTGCAAGACGTTTGCAACTTCTCCCATGCTTCCTTAGCAAATGTTGCACTTGAGATCTTCTCAAAACCATCATCATCTAAAGCTTGATAGATGAGATAGAGAGCGTTCTTGTCTCTCTTTCTTGAGTCCTTTAAACTATCCTTTTGAGTTTGAGATAATGTAGCCTCATCTTGTGGCTCATTGTATCCTTTCTCTACAAGATCCCAAACATCATGTGCACCTAACAGAGCCTGATCATCTTAATACTCCAATTATCATAGTTGCTTTTGTTGAGCATAGGAACTTGAAATGATGTCATACTACCAGTCATGTCTTTATATACAATTATAATTTTAAATTTCTGACTGCACAGATGAATTTAAAACACCAAAATACCTTAAGAGGGTTTTGAACTCTTCTCAAACTCGGTCCAACTCAGCCAAACTCGGATTGACTCGATAATTTCGCGCAGAAAACTTCCAATAGAGCGTGAGGGAGCGTCCCAACTCCGATCAGGATGATTTTTTCACCGTCGTGTTCCTCTCATCGAGAGTTTCGGTTTGATATGCTATACTGATATGTTTGGTACCAATTTAATAGCTCTGATACCACTTTGTTGAAAGATGAATGCTTTAGATGGTTTTAAGAAGTTTGGAAGATATAAGGAAACAAAGTTAGTTTGGAGGAAGATGATACTTGTTATTGAATCTCAAATTTTGGCTTGGTACAAAATGAGCAAGACCATCCCTATTTATACTAAAAGCTCCTCCTAACTAATGGCTAAGATTTTGCCAACATTCTCTTTATCTAATGGCTATAATTTACCTACTAGATTTTTCTATTAAATTATTCAATTCTCTAGAATTCTCTACTACTTTCTACTACTTTCTCTTCTTAAAATATCTAGATATTTTTTAAAACAATTCTAGAGCATGTTTCTAGAATTTGGGCTCTTTGGACTTTAACATTTTAATGGACACTTGAATTATACAACACCTAATATAATTTGGGCCAAATCAAGTTTATTTCCGACATTGGATTAACTCTCATAATTCATTATCAAATACATATATTATTTGATAAATACAAAATTTTTTAATAAAATTTCCGGCATACCTATGATATTATTTATATATTCATATATGATATCATATTTCATATAACATTTCTAAAAAGTTCAGTCAAACAGTAACAACTTGATATTATAACAATCAAATCAAAACAGTGAATGAACATTTTAAGTAACCTAGTATGCATACAATATATATAATCAAAGTAAATATGGGCAAAAACAATATCGCAATAACGACGATCGATAAGATGATTTAGATTTAATTAAAATTAGAAATCATGATATTAATCACTGTGCACCTCCAAATTCTGAATTCGGAAAGCAACAGAAGCTTTCACTAGTTCATGCATATAGTTAGATTAATATACAGATAGAACTTGCACATTAAGATCCAAGACTTAATTGATTGACAATACAACTTTTCAAGAAAGGTTTTAGTTATGAAAGGATGAATTATTCTTTTACCGTCTGGATCAGTTGTCGACAACCAATCAGCAACAAATACAGTATTATCGAAACTGGCAATAGCCATGATAATTGACTTCTGATAATTACTGAAAACAAAGAACTTATTATAGAGCTAAAAGGATAGGCATAATCTATACTCACATTCGGAATTAAAACCAGCCGACATCTACAATAAATATAATGAAAAGGAATACAAGAAAATTTAATTTGGTGGAGCAAGAACAAGCAAACTATTAAACAGTAAGAAGAATACAAGTAGTAATAAGTAACGAATAAAACTATAACAATAGTCCGAAACCCAAAAACTGATAAAGGTTACGTTAAATTAAACAGAGAAGAGTAACACAATATAAATGATGTCCATGCAAAAAGGACAATAAGGACTCTAAACAAAGAATTAAACTGTAATCAGTTTCTCAAAGAACTGTAATCAGTTTACCAATAAATGACATTAAAAAAATGAATACCACAAAGAATAAAAGAGGAAAAAAAACTGTAGTGTATATAAGCAGGAGTTAACGGAGATAAAGTTGAAACGAGTAAAATATAATGTGGGAATTAACGGTAAACAAACAAATAGAAGCTGAAAAAGTAATGGGAAAACCTAATTAATAAACAAAAGAGAAGAATTAATCTGCAAAAGGAAAAGAAACAGTAAGAAAATTCAAGATATATATGAGCCCAGTACACTTCAATAATAAACTCGTATTTAGATAAGGTTATATTATTAAAAAAAAATGAAAAATAACTATATCTAAATAACTTAGGTATGGTTGTGTGTGTATTTTGAAAGAATTAGTTTTAACTTTGTAATTGTTAACCGTATCTAAAAGTAAAGCAAAATATAGAACTTTTTAAAAAATTTATGAAAACCTTCGGTACTTTAAAACAAATGATTTAGAAGTTACAGCTCTAAATGAGAACTATGTTTTAAAACTCTAAATAATATAAACCAAAGAACTTAATTAGTTAGAAAGAAATTAGAAACAACAACAATAGTAAACCGAAAAATGTTCAGCAGAGACAAAAGATTCTGAAGGCAGTAGCAATTTAAAAAGAACCAATATTTTGAAGAAAACCAGTATTAGTTGGAAATATATATTAAGTAAAAGAAATTTTAAACAAACAGTATAAAAAGTTAATCAGGAAATAATAACATTTCTTGTTTGTCCTAGAACACAGCGAGGAAATAGTGAACAAAATTTATCTAAAGATATAAGAAAATAAGTATCGGACAAATAAGAACTTGTAATTTATAAATTATAAAAGTGAAATAAATTTACATAAAGTATAAAACTTGTAAATTGCAACAATAAAAAAATTAACAAATAAGAAATTAAAGAAGGATCGAGGCAACTGAAGCACAGTGTCCTTATGATAAATTTTTTTCCTCACATAAAGTGTTTGAGATTTATGATAAAATATCTCACAATATACAGCTATCAATAATAATTTTTGAATACCAATATAAACTATTATGGCGAACTGATTTGTACTCTATCACACTGTACCTAACTCTAGATTAAAAATATTTTTGGAAAAGAAAGGAGTTTGCTACAGGGAAAAAGTTGAGAGAGAATGGCGTTTTGTGCTATTTGTTTCCTCCAGCTCATAGCCAATTTTATAGTCATTCAAATGTGGCTAATGGAAATCAAGATGAAACTACTGCAATCAAATGCTATGAAACTGTTGGAATTAATTTCCACGAAACTATTGAAATTAATTCATTTGTAACAACTGACATAACTTTTCAATGGTTACAAGATATTTCAGCAGCTATTTTTTATTCTGAGAAAGAAAATAAAAAATTACGTGTAGCAAAACCTAGATTGCGCAAAGCTCATCGAAATTGGACAACATTTGTGTCCATACTTAAAGATCCTTTTTGCTACACATGCTTACCTATCATTGGAAAGTAAATGCCATATAAAGCATACCAAGTGTTGTTAGTTTTCCCATGTGGGACAAACACAAAACACTATATTTTTCCTTCTTAATGAGTGAATTTTGAGACTCAATTTATCATTCATCCTAGTATCATTTTGAGCATATAAATATATGATTTCGAAGCCATCACGGAGGAGAACCCAAATCAATCACGACCACACACTTTGACCATGTAAATATATGATTTTGAAGCCCTCATAGAGGAGAATTCAAATCAATCACGACCACACACTTATACTAAGTGAGTCAAACTCAAAATGATGTCTCAAAATAACATTTACCATGGATTAAAAACCTATTTTCTAACATTTTAACGTTGCATATAGCGAGGTTAGTAATCTTTTGTTAATTTAGATGTGTCATTATAAATCTCACAAATAATGACAAAAGGCATGATAAATAAAAGTAGGTAGGTGATAGAATCTATAGGTTTAAAGTGAGTTTAAGGGCTAAATTATACTTTTTTGTCCATTAATTTTATTGCTTTTGACACTTTGGTTCTTTAAATAAATTTCAAAAAACTTTTTGTCCACTAACTTTTTATAGTTAACAATTTGAGTCTAAATTTAAATATTATAGACTAATTATGTTAAATTTTAAAAGTTAATGGACTAAATATGTTAAAAAATAAATTTTTTTTCACACGTTAATCTTGATTGCTTCAGTACAACTTAGTATGACTTTTGAATTGGATTGTGTAAGTCCTATAAGTCTCTTTGTTTCTTTGTTGGCATTTTTGTGTGCAAAACATGTAGTCTGTTTATTTTACTTATTTTTTTCTACCTCTATGTACAGTGCTTTGCTAGTAATCAATATGGCACACACTCACGTAGATCTTAACAATATTGTATGTTTTTATGATATACACACCATGGGGTAGTTTAGAGCATATAAATTGCATGTTAAAATGCGTTTTTACTTGCATGTTTTTCCTTGAGTTTGTGGGTGTTTATGGCTTTTTATTTGGTGAAATTTTTCCTTAAAAAATCTTATTTTTAGTGTTTTACTGGGATCTTGCAGAGGTCTCATCGTTGGCTCGCTGAGGTGGTTGACGAAAGGTCCTCAAGTGTGCACAGGGTGAAATTGTGACTATTGAACCTTGCTGACATCTCGCGAGGGGCTTACTAGGGTGGTCAGAGAGGCCTCACAGGGGTACATGACAAGGTGTCGACGAGGGTCTGAGAAGCTAAAAATTCAGCTATAAATACCTCCTCATCTCTCTTTTTAATTACGCCTTTCACACTTATTTATTCCCCCTTTCTCATACTTATTTGAGCTGATTTTTGGTATTGCATAAACCTTATTTTTTTATCAAAAATATATTTATATTTTATGTATCACTAATAAGTAGAGTTTTTTTTTTCCATATTAGTAATTCGGAGGTGATAATTCACTTCAAGTTTTTTGTGAATTAATTTTTTGAAAAAGAAAATTTCGTATTCTCAATATATCAAGAGTAGTTTTTGTATTGAGATATAAGTGGTGGTAGAATTTGTTGAAAATATTTTATCCAATGGAAATGTCGTAATAACAATACATCAAATGTATTTCTGTATTGTTATTATGAGGTGAAGTTTCTGTATCAGTATACATCGAATGTGTTTTCATATTGTTGATAGAACTATTTTATTCTAAAATCATATTTTGGGTAAACTGCATATTATTTGCACACACATAGTTATTGTAGGTATTTACATTACACTGCATGGTAGCATAATGATGCACAAAAACTTGATAACCAAATTTTGTATTTGTAAAAGCTCGCAAGTGCACGAATCACTTGTAATGAGTGATAAGTATACTCCCAAGATCGTCTCTCAAGGAATTGCGGTGGTTCTAAAACGTTATTTATTTTCTTATTTAGTTGAACAAACAATCCTAAACATTCTAACAATTGTCGATTGAAGAACAGATTGTAAATTCGGAATTAAATTAAAGAAACTAAAATAAAATGAAAATAAAAGTAATCACAACCAAAGTGGGATGATGGATGTAAATGGAAATTTTAGTTCGCTATCCATTCATGGCAAAAACAAATTAAGCATTCAATTAAAAGTTGGATTTAATGATTTTTCCGCTAAACCTAGAAAATCCCAAATCAATGGCAATTTTCATTACAATCAACTAATTAACTTCTTTGATCCGGACCGTTAATTAACTAATTGGAATTAGCTCAAGAAAATAATTATAACCATCTAAACTAACACAAATCAATGCAATCAATTTAGGCTCTTGTTCATAATGCACAATTAAGCAAAGATGGCGTTTCTAATGCCTAATTCTAAAATATTCTTCCTACTTACAAACTAAGGTTTGGTCCACCATTAATTCACAATCAGAAAATAATAAGAACATGAACAAGAAATAAATCCAATCATATATAATTAAATTACAAAATTGTTCTTCCAATCATTAGAAGCAATACTAAAATCCCAATTACATAAATTAGCCAACTATAACTAAATTGGTGTCAATCAATTTAGTCATGGAGGCAAACCACAAAATCAGAGAAGAAAAATATATGCAACTAAAGATACCCCAATGAATCCTCTAGCTCCAAATCCTTGAACTTGATTGATCCTCTTTCTCAAATCCTTAGAGTAGCTTCAACAATGGAGGGTCTCCTCTTGATTTTGGGTGGAAAACCCTTGCTGCTGTAGCAGCAAAGGTGGGGAAGAAATTGGCTATCAAAACTTATGTTTGAGAGAGGTATAATGTGGTATTTATAGGAGGAATGAAGTGGAATACGCGTTTTAGGGTTTCTGGGCAGTTTTGGCACACTCGCCTCGGCGCAGGTTTTGCCCGCCGCGGCGCGCGTTCTATTTTGGCTCCAGAATTGAAAACAGAAACCTCCCCGCCGCGGCGCAAGTTTTGCCCGCCTCGGCGCGCCTTGCATGTAAAGGTATGTACATACATGTACATGCTGTGCTGATTCTCCCTATGTAAGGCTTACGCGCCAATGTAAGGCTTACATTTTTATTTTTGGCTTTTGTTACTCCATTTTCTCTCCTTTTGTGTTATTTCAATCCAATATTCTTCAAGAGTCCAAAAACCTACAAAACACAAAAATACCTTCCAAAACACGAAAATAATAAAACAAAACATAAAATGAATGCTTCAAAACATAACAAAATATAGGTCAAAATTGTGTTCATCACATAACTCTATATTGGAGCAAGATCCAATAAGGATCAAAGTAACTATGGAGACAACTGGTGATACTAGCCTAGACAACTAAGATAGTTGATCCTTGACCAATATAGTTATTTGAAATTTTATCTTTATCGAATCTATAGTAATTATTCTATTTTATTTAGTGAATTGGGCTATTGAGTAGATACCTTGAGCAACCCGTGGATGTTACCACTTAGGTTGAAGCCTAAGTGGATTTATCACATTATATTGCTGTGTTTGTATACTTTGTTGCATGAGTTAGTACAATCAAAGTATCTTCAAAATTTGTGCCAACATATTGAGACTTTACGATGATTGGAAAGCATGTATTGCTTTACTAATTTATCTATTATCTGGCTTTTATATCTGTCTTTATCTGCTATTTGTTTTTCTTTCTTTGTTGTTTTTGCTTCTCGTACAAGAGGGGCAAGTTCTTAGGTGTCTCTATCATCTAGACTTGGTTGTTTACCTAGTTGGGTGATGCATGTTTGAAATACACGATTATTCTATGACTATTTGGGATTAAAATAAGGATTCATGTCCTAATTATGTTCATTTTATTGAATTATCGCACAATTATTTTTTTCAAAGTTATTGGGTATGTTTTGATAGATTTTAGGTATTTCGAGCTTAAATGAAAAATACGGCGTGTAGTGCAAGGAAAGCAAATTGGCATACAAGTACTCACACCGCGGCCCAAACTTATTTGCACTGCTACTTAACCCTCTCAAATAAAATTGTGCATTTTTGAAGATTAGCCCGCTTTGTAGTGGGGAGTATGTTGAGTCGTGGCGGTGACCTCTCGTGTTACAATTGTGTTACCAGAATTCAACTTGTGCCATGGTAGTGGATTGTTTGAGTCGCAGCTTGCATAGAATTTGTGCTATTTTTGGCTCAATTGGTATTATGCCTAAGTTTTGTGTGTGCTTATAAATGCATTGTTAGAGTCCTAAACATATGTACATAATTATATAGAAATATAGAGAGTTAATCATGGAATTAGATTAATTGTAGTCAACCTTCAAGAACCAAATTCCAGTAGAGACATTTGAGAGTAAAATTTGAAGAATCATTAGAGCATCAAAGGAAGAATTGGAAGATTAAGTAGGGTGACAATTTTCAAGAGATTGAGTTTGTACTTTTTTATTTATCTTTTATATTTTGTAACGATTTCTTCAATTAAAACTCTAGATTTTTTGAACATTATGAGTAGTTAAGTTTTATTAATCTAAAGGTCTTATGAACCCAATTTTCTAACATGTGATAAATTAAATTATCTCTACTCTTGTAATTACAATTTACAATTATATTATTTGATATGATCTTATTTGTTAATTAAATTCTTGATCATCAATTAATCTATAGAGGCATATAGGTAGCTTTAAGAGAAGTATTTATATGTTTGTCTTGATAAAATAACATGCATAGTTTATAGGCCGACTAATGTGATAAATTTAGTACTCGCAAGTGTACGAATCACTCGTAGAAAAGTGATAAGCAACTTCCAAGGTCGGTCTCTCAAGGAATTGCAGTGGTTCTAAATAACTGCCTTCTTAATCTAAATAGAGTTCTAACAAAAATAAAACACTAATTAAATAGAGTTCTAGTGAAACTAAAACTCTAAGTAACTAGAATCCTAAAGCAACTAAAATACTAATTAAATAGAGTTATAGTAAAACTAAAACTCTAAATAACTAGAATCCTAAATCTAATAAAACTATAAACAAGTTGGAATTGTGACGAGATCAATGGTACGAACAATTAACGAAAACAATATTGCAAGTTCACAATCAATTCAAATAGATTTGAAGATCAATGGAGGATGTATGGACGTTTAGCTTGGTTGACCATGCTTGCATCGAAAAGGTATGGTGAAACAACATGAATATTCTAAATAAACAATATTACCGGCTTTCCTTTTAATTACGAGACTGCCTTCGGTCGGGGTAAATCTCTTTGTTGATTAACTAATTAACTGCCTTCGGTCGGGGTAAATCAAATAGCAATCAAATTATGCGCAAGGAAATTAATGCCAATCAAACTAATGCTATGACTAAGTCACTAATTTGAAACTTTGATTAAGTGTTTCGGAATTAAGTTAAGGTGACGTTCCTATAACTAGATTCTAAGATCTTTCAACCTAACTACGAATCTCAAATTGGCCCATGATAATTCATAATTAAATATCTAAACATGCTCTTAATCAAAAGGTAATTCATTTATATTAAATTAATTAAAATACACCATACACAATTCTAGCAAATATGGCAACACAAACTAAACATCCATAATAAAATTAGCCGCTCATGCTCATATTAATATTCATAGACAAATAAAATATGATCATACACTTAAATGAAAGAAGAAGAAAATAGAATTCTATAACAACAAGGAAAACCTAGATCTAAATACCGCTTATGGATGGGATAGCGTTCTTCTCTAAAAGCTTTATCTTCGATCGTCGACGGCTATCTTGGATCCTTAGAATGGTTTCTCTCGCTTCGTTGAGTGTGGCAAAGCTCCCAAAATTGAATGAATCTCTTGTTTGGTTGCAAAATTGTAAAGTGTAAAGTTGTATCAAAGTTGTTCAAGTTGTCTGTAAGGGGGAGTCAAAGGGGGTATTTATAGATGTAAGGGTTTACACAAATCCTGATTGCAATAGGAATAGGCGCTCCGTGGCATACATTTTCCCCGCCGTGGCGCAACACAAATTTTGGAAATAATGTCAAAACCCGAGAGCTCCCCACCGCAGCATGACTTTTCCTCGCCGCGGCGCGCGTTATCTTTAGTTTTTTCACATGTACCCCCTTACATATGTGCTGGCTCGACATGTATGGCTTACATATTTGACTCATTTTGCCCGTAACTCGTGATCCGAGCGCCGTAAGTGTTCCGTCTTTGCGTGTTTGCATTATTTGACTCATTTGACGCTAAAAACACCTGAAATGTACTAAAACATACCCGTGATTTCGAATGGATAGATTTATGAAATTAATCAAATAAACAACAAATAATAAATCTATTTCTAAACAATTAAGTGCAATAAACCAGGAAATATTAGTGCTTTTCGAGCACTCATCACTGACAGGTGTGATTCATATGTGTGTAGTCTATAATTGACGTTCTTCATGAGTAATGATTTAATCTAATTAGCATGAGAGTGTGATTAGGTTAGGTTATTATATTGTATGTAGTTTACTTTAGAGAGGAATGCATGAATAGTTTATGGTCAATTGATCATATAATTTGCTGTTAATTATTTGGGGAGGAATTTAGGGATTCAATGATTAAGAGATTGGGGGATTAATGACTATTAGATTAAATCTCTCACTTATAGTTCTTCACTACATTTTGAGTTATTGAAGTTGAGTTTAGTTATTTAATTTTAGCTTTTATATCTTGTTGTTCAAATAGTAGTGTTAATATTCGACTTGGTACTTTGTTATTAATTATACATTTTCTGGTGTGTTCAACACTCTATCTTTAAATACTTATCACTTGTACACATCTCATATACTTTTGATTTAGAGTGGTCATTGGGACTTTCTCAATTGGTATCAGAGCAGGTGCACCCTTTTTGGAACCGCTTTGTTGTTGATCTATTTCTCGTACTTTTTACACACACTTTTCACCAAGATGGACTCCGGTGAAGGAGGAAATGTAGGTAGACCTCCACTTCTCAATGGGCATAACTATGCCTATTGGAAGTCTCAGATGCAGGCTTTTTTCTTGTTGATGGGAGACCTTACCTGGTATCAAGTAGAGAATGGCTGGATGCCTCCTACGAAAACTCTTAAAGATGGAATAATTGTTTCCAAATCTATGATTGAATGGACTAAAGAAGAAAGTCGTGAGTGCGACTTGAGCAATAAAGGTTTGTATTGTTACTCCTAAAGAGTACTGACAAATTTTTGCTTGCACTACTTCAAAAAAAGCTTAGGATATTATGAAAATTATGCATGAGGGTACCTTTGTGGATAAGAAGTCCCAGCTAATGAGACTAAAAGGAGATATGAGTTTCTTCAGATGGAGGAATATGAAACTTTTTACAATTTTTATGGTCTCTTCTCAAATATTATCAATAGTTCTTACAATCTCTATCGTCCTATTGATGAAGAACTTTAAGTTAAGAAGATTCTGTGTAGCTTGTCTCGGTGTCTCTAAGAAAAAGTTATCGCTATAGAGACAACGTTTAAGGGACAACCCTTTAAGGTTAATGAGAATATTGGTGATCTCTAAGCTTTTGAAATACAACACCTTCTCCCAAAAAGAGCAACTACTTCTAATAAAGTAAAGAGTCTGGTGTTGAAAACCACCAAGACTCATAAAAGGAAAGAAACCTCTTTGTTAAGAGTGATGATTCATTCAGTTTGGGTGAAGAGGAAAAATAGTTTAAGAAATTCTTTTTGGAGCAAGATGAACGTTCCCAGTAAGTGAAAAAGGAAAAGCTCCAGTAAAAGAGATGCTAGAGCCAGAGTTGAAGATTTTGATGAAGAAGAAGAGAGACCTCTATCGAGAGGTCAGGTCAGACAAGTTAGGTGTTACGAGTGCAGAAAACTCAGACACACTGCTGCTCAATATTGGTTAAAAGGATAAGAATTTGGCAAGAAATCCATGGTGGTAGAGTTTACTATTTTGAATAGTAGCTGTAGTTCGAAAAAGGATAAAAGTTACTTTATAGCCTTTATGGTGACAAAGATGATCCTCCTACTACAACCTCTTAATCTTCCAGATTTTTTGATGAGGATGAGCATGATGAGCTTTTGGACACTTTATAAAGGACTACTTAGGGAACATATTAAGACAACGAAACCTCAAAAGAAGACTTTGGACAGCCTTGAAGCTAAAGAAAAGAAGTTAAGTACTCTTAAAGATGAGTTTCACAAGAAGTGGTCTACTCAATTACTTGACAAGGATGATATCACTAAGAAATATGAGATTATCCAAAAGAGATTTAATGATATGGTTGTTGAAGCTGAATCGAACAAGTCAAAAGTGAAATTTCTTGAGCAGACCTTGAAAAGACTACAAAGTTTAGAAGATGAGCGGATGGTTAGTCCGGATCTGTTAGAGGAGGAAGTTGAAAGAATCTTATTTCTAGGAATGAAGGTTGAGATCTTGGAAAGTGAAAAGACACCTTGCTTCATGCCTTATCTTAAAAAGATGAGTTGTTAGGTCTTCAGGATAAAGTTCAAAATTTGGGCAATTTTGCAAAATTTCTTGAGGCATCCATTAAAGAAAAGGATGACCTACTCACTACTTTGAGTGCAAAGCAATCTGACTTAAGAAGGAGTTGGAACATTCCTGGACCACTACTAAGAATCTTTTGATGGGTACTCAAAAGCTTGATGAGATCTTTGTTGGGATCAAGGCTCCATGTGATAAACGTGGACTGGGTTTTACTAATGATGGTTGTGAGCTTCTTCTTCTTCTACTGTTACTTTTGCTTCTCTCTTTGTTAAATCTAAAACTTCTACTACTATTGCTCCTCTCTTCATTAAACCTGTTGTAGAAGATCCTCATCACAAGACTGTTGCTGCCAAAGGAAAAATGCAAAGTTGTTGTGAAAGGTAAGTCATAGGTGTCATTTCAGCCAATCTCTTTTAGCAGGGTGAACATCTCACCTCCACATGATGGTTTATTGCCACTACATACACGCTTCGTACGCTCTTATCCCCACTATGGTAAGAGTAGGCATATCATACCTCAATGTGATAAGTTGAGTTCTCAACCCCGTATAAGACTTAATGTTGGCACTTCTACCACTCCCTCTCCTCCTCATATTATTTTTAAAAAATAGAGACCCAATTTCTCACGTTCTCTTACTCGTGCTTGTCATACTTGTTGTACTATTGGTCACCTTACCAACCGTGTCCAAGATATACTAGGAGTAGTACTAGGATATCTCCCCCTCACTCCTCTCATTCTACTTCTCAAGATATACCTACTGTGGTTTGTCTGAGAATTTTTTTTCTAGGTGCATTATGCACTGGCAATTGTGATGAAAGGGCAAAACTTTCTAAAAGCCCTCTTAGTTGCATGTATGACAGCTCGACATGTCATTCGATAATTTCTAAAAAATAGAACTCTTGAGTGGTTCATACTCCTTATGCTCATATGGATCAAAGATTACATTTTGCTTCTATTGCCCCTCATCACTTCTTTTTCAGGCGGAGGGAAACAATTTCATCACACTATTTTCGAGTGTGAGTCAGTTTGATATGAGCATTCTTTATATGTGTTTATTTCTTTGTTTTGTATTTTCTCTAAATGTCTTTTTTTTTTCTTGTACTCTTCTTTCTTCATTTTAATTTGCTTAAAATAATTTTTCTGTGATTTTTCTAAAATTTTAAAGTGATTTTCTCTCTTCTCATCCTTTAGGGTTTCTCATTGAGCACCCTTGATGGGGGTTCTCTAACTGCTCGCTGGGGGCTCGCTGAGGTCTTGCCAAGGTAGTATTGTTACACACTCGTGGGTACCTTGCTGACCCCTTCGTGAAGGTGTACATATGTCTTATATAAACCCTCTTTTCTCATTTGTTTCAAACTATAGAATTTTTTAAATACTTCCTACCTTAAAAAATACCTTACCCACTACCTTATAATCTTCCTTTAAACACTTTTACCTCTCTTTTTCTCCATAAAATGTCTCGACAAACCAAAAGATTCCGTGTTACTCAAGATGAAACTGGTCCCTCTTCTCCACCCACTAGATCTACTTCTCAGCATAAGAAGTCTCCATCTTGTATTTGTGAGAGCTCAGTTCTGATTGAGGAGTTTCCTACTATTCAAGAAAGGTTTGCATATTTTTCTTGGCTATCTCTTTATTCTCTTGCTTACTCCTATGACCCTACTTTTATCACAGAGTTTTATTCTATGATAAGTCCTCATCGCACTTGTCGCTTTTCTATTTTTTTTTCTTTAAAGAGACGTGAGGTCATATTTTCTAGAGAAAGTGTCTTAGACCTCTTATCTCTCCCAAACGTGAAAAATCCCTATTTTCTCGTTCTTTTGAATATGAAAATCTTACTGCTCGAACTTTTCTATTGATCTCGTGCTTCTTAGAGCTCAAAATCAGTTTGCCGTGGTTGCCAGACATGCTGGACCTAACATTCTTTTTACTGGAGTTGTTGTTTTTGTTAACAGTTCCTCTCCTAGATGCATACTTTTGCAAGTCATTTTTACTTACATCTTTCCTTGTATTCATGTCACTTCTGTTCCTAATACCAATGGACATTTTTTTTGTGCCATTCTTTATGGTGAGCCTATAGATCTCACTGGTAAGATCTTTAGGACCATCATTTTTCGTTCTTTCTCTCCCTCTTCATCTGCTCTTCATTATTGTTATTTGATTACTCATTGGGGACAATTTGTCTTTGGCGATGCAATTCAAGTTTCTGTTATGGTCATACTCCCCTTTCTATTGACACCTTCTGGCATCACGCTCTTCTTCTAGGAACTTTGAGCCTTCTTCTTCTCAGAGTGCCTCTCATTCTACTCCTTATACTTATCTTCCTATTCCTCCTCCTCAATCTTTTAAGTATGCCTCTCTAAATGCAAAGGTGGATGCTTTGAATCAAAGTTTGGACAAGGTTTTTGAAGATCTTTTTGAAGAGGGTTAGGAATGTAGACTCTACAGACAAATGCTAATGAAGATTAATGATAGGGTGAGTAGAATTGAGCTTCTTCAGTAGCCTCATCATGGCTCTCCACAATCTTCTAGTTCTCGATCGTCTGTTCAGCCTTCTGGTAGGGTGTGTCATTCCCAGATTTACTCAGTTAGTGTGAGCACTGGTGCTCTTATCAAAGATTCAGACATCCAACTGCCTAAGTCTTTTGATTCCTTTGAATAGATGTTTGGTCAACTTGCTACCTTCGTGGTTGAATTTCCCAACCTCCTGTAGCCTTCTTCCTACCCCTCTAACCGTACATCGATTCTCAACGTGACCTTGATAGAGATTAAGGGAGAGGAGAATCTTAGTTTTTTTTGTTTGTATTTTCTTACTTTTTCCAAAATTTTGTAATAAAATTTTTGAAATATATAAAAATTTGACTTTCTTTGTTGTGTGCATTTTCTAATATCTTTATTTATGCTTTATTTCTTCTCTGCATGTGTTGCATGAGTGTATAGGATTATTGCATATTATATGTCTTCTCTCCCTCGTAAAGGGGGTGCTCTTTGACTTTCTGTGTCAAAAAGGGGGAGAAGTTTATGTGTAGCACAATGTGTTCTCTGCTGTATGTGAGTTGTGAGTGTAGGTTTGCATCATATCACATTCTTTGACTTGCATGTATTCTTTGACTACTTGTGTTTAGCCTATCAGTGTGTACCTTTGTAGAGGTAACATGATAGTGTTTGGTTAGACTATACATAAGATCCTGCATGATACGTTCACGTATATGTTTTTGTTTCATATGTGCAGGTCACAAATGTAGTTTTTGACCTTGCAACTCACTTGAACTAGAGTTAGCATCAAGATAGATGTGTTGATCATGAAGATGGATAGAGCACTACAAGACGAACACACTTGGAATGAGGTGTGTTGGGTGTGCCTTGTTTGTGTCAGAGTTTGTTCAAGGGGAATGAGTTTCATTAGATCATCTTGGATGAATATATTGGGTTTGATGCTTGCCTTGTACAGGTTGTGTAGTGTTTCTTCACTAAATGGAAATGGGGAGATTGTAAGTCTTGTAAGTGCCTTGGTGTCTTTGTTGGCATTCTTGTGTGCAAAACATAGAGTTTGTTTATTTTACTTAGTGTTTTTGTCAACTCTATGTACGGTGCTTTTTTTGTGATCAGTATCAGACACATTCACGTAGATCTTAATACTATTGTATATTGGTATGATACACCACAGGGTGGTTCATATAAATTGCATGTTAAAAGGTGTTTTTACTTGCATGTATTTTCTTGAGTTGGTGGGTGTTTATGGCTTTTTATTTGGTGAAGCTTTTCCTTGAATTTTTTTTTAAAGCGGTTCGCAAGATCCTCGTAGAGGTCTCGCTGGTGGCTAACCAAGGTGGTCAACGAAGGGTCAGCGAGTGTGCACATGGTAGAATTGTGACTTGTTGGACCTCGTTAACATCTTAGGGGGGTTCGCTGGGGTGGTTAGAAAGGCCTCACGGGGTGTGCGGTGAGGTGTCGGCGAGGGTTCGAGAAGCTGAAAAATTAGCTATAAATACCCCCTCCTCTCACTTATTAATTACCATTTTCACACTTTTATAGTCCTCCTTTCTCATACTTATTTGAGTCGATTTTTGGTGTTGCATAAAACTTGTTTTTATGTAAAATATTTTTTATTAAAAATATATTTTATCTTTCCTATATCACTAATACATTAAGTATTTTTTTTCGTATTAGTGATTTGGAGGTGATAATTAGCTTGGATATTTTTGTGAATTAATTTTTTGAAAAGGGAGATTCGGCATTCTCAATATGTTGATTATTGTTTCTGTATTGAGATATGAGGTGGTGATGAGGTTGTTAAAAATATTTTATCAAATGGAGTTGCCGTAATAACAATACATCACCATAATAACAATACATCAAGTATTTCTATATTGTTATTACGAGGTTGAGTTTCCGTATTAGCATATGTCGAGTGTGTTTTCATATTGTTAATACTAGGTGTTTTATTATAAAATCATATTTTGGATAAACTGCATATTATTTGTAAATGTATACTGATTGCAGGTATTTGTTTCACACTGCATGGTATTGTGGCTATGAGGTGAGCTGAATCTAATAAGGATTGAAGTAGCTGTGGAGATAGTTGGTGATAGCAGACTAGGCAGTTAGGATAGGTGGTCCCTAACTAATAGAGGTATTTCGCATTTTATCTTTATGAAGTCTATAGAAACTATTCTATTTCATTTAGTGCATTTGGCTACTAAGTGGTTGCCTAGATGTTATCACTTAGGATTGAAGCCTAAGTGGGTTTACCACGTTATATTACTGTGTTTGTATACTCTGTTGCATGCGTTATTGCAATCAAAGTATCTTCAATATTTGTCGCAATGTATTGAGACTTTACGGTGATTGGCAAGCATTTATTTCTTTACTAATTTATCTATTATTTGCAATTTGTTTTTATTTGTTTGTTGTTTCCGCTGCTTGTATGAAAAGGGCTAGTCCTTAGCTTTCTATAAAACCTAGACTTGGTTATTCACCGAGTTTCTCTCAGACTGAAATTGGTAAATATTAAAAGTTAATGGATGAAAAGTTATGAAAATTTAGTTAAGGGACCAAAGTGTTAAATAAAGTTAGTTGATGAAAAGTGTAGTTTAGTCGAGTCGAGTTTAAAATAAAAGTTACCCAAATAAAATTTAACCAAATTTCTGGAAATCGGATAAACCCGTTCCCAATTAGAGATTCTAGAGTTATTGAAACTTAGTTATTAACTGATACAATTACTAGTGAGAGATTATCTACTAGTAGATGGATGGCATTTGCCACAAACCTTTGAGGACTTCTATTCAGATATTGCCTCAGAGATTCAGTTCATAGTTGTTGGGATTGGTGCGGATACTAGATTTTAAACACTTTTAATTAAGAGGGTGTTACAACCAGCAAGGCTTATGATTCACTATGTGTGGTTGGAGAACGTAAGAGTTGGGGCAGAGCCATATGGGCCCTTTTTATACTGCGATCATGGTCTATTTGTTTTGACATGTTATTTAGAATAAACCCCCCATGGATTGCTAGTTAAAGAAGAGGGGACATTCTTTCCTTTCCAGCTACTCATTATGTGGTTCTACGAAGGAAACTATATCTCATCTTTTTTTGAGTTGTCATTTTTGTGATGCTTCTGGACCTCTTATGCTCCTTCTTTGGCAGATGATCGTGTACATAATCTTCTATCCTTAACTTATGGATGACCTTAATGGCTTTTGATTTTGGGTCACAACTCGATAATTTATGGAGAGTAGGGATTCCTTCAATCATCAAGGTGATATGGACAACCAGCTATGATTATCGGTTTGACAGTAGGTGGTCAACATTGAGTTATGCTTTTCTCATAGTTTTACGATTTATTCGTGGGGTGGGTCTATCACAGAGTGGATTTATGTGGAATATAGTGAAAGATCTTCAGATTATATTTAATTGTATTTAGATTCTTGAAAGTTGAGGAAGAATTTCATATTTTGAATATATTTGACAATAATCATTTTCAAGACTACAAATAAAATATAATTATATTATATCTAAAGTCTTAGGTGGAAGTTTAAACTTAAAAAGTTTTCCAAAAGATCAGTCTTATGATTAAAATTGCACGGATGATGCATATGTTGATCTAAAATGCCACAAATACATTACTAAAAGTCAATATTTGGAAAACTTCTTTTAATTTATATAGAAAATATAAAATAAATTTTAATAGATAAAAGTCTAAATAATTATCATGACAATAATAAGTCATGAATAATTATAATTGGTTTAGTATATAATAGAAAGTTAAATGGTTGTGGACTAAAGTTCAAACCTTTCTTTATTCAGCAACTATATGTGTTACATGTTTTTAAGATAAAATGAACTCACTATATTTGAAAAGGGTTCATAGTAAATCTCACATCACTAAAAAATCATCTATTGTGAAAATAATATCATCAGCCTTATCCTGAAAACATAATATATTTTGGATTTAGTTTAACTCACAAATTTATTATTAAAATTTCTTAATTGCAACTTAAATTAGTGACAAAATAAAGTTGCATTATTCTTATTGCACCGAATCAACATATTGAGATAGACCACTAATATATTAAAAGATATGTGTTTTGAGTTTCATTTATATCGAATATATTGGATCTTTAGAAGGGTAAATAAGCTTATTAAATAATTTTGATAATAAAAATAATTTTTGCTATTAGGGGGAGAGAAAAAAGATAATTGCGTGAAATTACTTAAAATGCATCCATCTTATAGAACATGAAATTAAAAAAATTATTCGATGATAGAGCACAACATATTGTCAATGTATTTAAAAAATAAAAAATTTAGTTGCAAAATACATGAGTAATTATTGAAGTCTCTATAAGACAATAAAATAAAATAACAATAAATATTCATAATTTATCTAAAGGTTGCTAATTATATTGGTGCAAAAATAATACAATTATTGTTGGAATAAAGGAGTCAATTCTCCAAGAAATGATATAAAAAAATATTATAACAATTGTTAACTCCTATAGAGTCTCAAATGCCTGATATGAAATGATTACATAAGGAAGAAAATATTAATATATGAATATTGTATAACATATTTTCTTTCATAAATCTTTTTAATAAGAGATGATAAAGATTCTTAATAATAATAAAAGTTATTAAATGTCGAGAAAGAAAAGTATAAGCCAAAAACAAAATATTAATATAGGTATATATTTATTAATCTATGTGCAAAGTGAAATAGATATAGTATGAACACCTGAGATATTTATTAGATATTTATAAGGACTAATTGTTTAAGTGCCTAAAAATGCAAAATGTGTTGAGAGCACATGAATTTATATAAAACATGATGAGACTAAGTGATACAAATTTTTTACTCTAGTACGTCTAATATGACTTTAAAATGTGACTAGTATTCATATAATATTAATTTATATAGTTATTGATGTGAATACATTAATAGTACTTGTTGCTTATAAAATCATGAAATTCAAAATTCATTTCTTGTTATGGTAATTGATAGGCATATGCTATTAAAGCAATGTGAATTACTACATAAATTTTAATAGATATCTAGTGCATTCACATTAGCATGTTTTCATATGTTTCATAACTTTCTTTTGGATACAAAGCATGTTGATTTATTTTAAAAGTATGACAAAAAAAATATCTTAAATAGAAATAAACTTGTGTTGAATTACTTTTTATGGATAAAATATATATGCACGTTGTATATCTAATTATTATTTTACTGGATGATATATAAATTATCTCATATTGTTCTTTATTTTATAATCAGTTGGCACCATTTAGTAAAATAATTAATGCTCAGTATATTTATTAAAATTGATGAATGTTATAACAGCATATACGAATGTTGACTTTGATAGAAGAACAAAATAATAAGTTTTATTATAAATTGGATATATGAATTATTATATTTACTGCAGTATATTTTATAAGTGCAAGGTTTCTAATTAATTTTGTAATTACTAACAAAATAAGTTATTTTGTAGTATGTTATCAAAGTAAAAATGCTTGGCCTATAACTGTGAAATTGTACTATATATGAAGTCAAGTGACCACCAAATAGGCCCACTTGCCATGAAATATTCAATTTAATTCAACATTAATTTGAGAGATTATCATAGTGATTTTGAAATGTGCAAATTAAAAGAATATTTTATGTTGAATGATTGTCAACATTAGGGACAGCATATCTGTATACACATTGTACTCTTTTTTCCTTTCTATTATTTTGTCTCATTAGATTTTTTGAAAAAGTTTTAATGAGAGAACTTAAGCATATTGCATGAGAATAATATACTATTTTTTCCTTTTCTAGTAATTTTGCCTCATTGTAATTTTCTAACAATATTTTTAACGAGGCATATTCTCATTGCATTTGACATTAAGGGGAGTGTTATAATTTAGATGTCAAATCTTAAATAAGACATTATCCCTTTTATGGTTAGATTTACTTCAGTTGTTATTTGAAGTTTCAAATGAAGATTTAATTTTTATTGTATTTAATTAGATTGAATCTCTATCATATTTTAAATTCAAAATAACTGATGAGTGCTTAAAAAGTACTAATATTCTATGATTTATTGTGTTTAATTGTGACAAATAGATTTGATTATAATTCTTTTATTTAATTATTTGTATAAATCTATCAATTCAGAATCACAATATATTTTTATGTATTTCAGGTGTTTTTAGCTTCAAAAGAGATGAATAATGTAAGCACACGAAGATGGGACAATTGGAACACTCAAAGAGCAAAAAAAAGACTAAGGCATGTAAGCCTTACATAAAAAATCAACCAATTTGTAAGGGTTACAGAATCAGCTATGCCTCGACGGAGGTTTTTGTGTGCTGCGGTGCGCTACTCTCTGATTTCTGTAAGGGAGCAATTTTTTGGCTTGCGTCGCGGCGGGTAAAACGTTGTGCAGCGGTGCGCTGGTATGTTTGGAGAGTCCCAATTCTGTACAACCCTTACATCTATAAAATCCCCCTTACGTTTTCAGCATACATACAATTTTTCACACAATTTGGGGACAATTTTCTACAAAACTAAACTAGGTTTTGGAGCTTTGTCACATCCTAGGGAGGCAAGAGAGGAACATCTAAAGGAGACAAGAACCCTTTTAAGATCGAAGATCAAGCTTTTGGGGAAAGAAACGTCATCCAAGCCAATTGTAGTATCTAGATTTAGGTTACCTTGTTGTTGTTAGATATTTCTTCTTCTTCTTCTTCTTTCCTCTCTAGAATGTATGTTAGATTATATTTGTCTATGAATATTAATCTAAACATGTTTGGCTGAACTTAACTATGAATGTTTAGTTTATGTTGCCATGTTTGCTAGAACTGTTGTGGTGAATGTTTTTTTATTGCTTTAATATAAATTAAATTACCTTTTGATTAAGAGCATGTTTAGAAGTTTAATTGTGGATTTTCATGGGCCAATTTGAGATTCATAATTAAGTTGAAAAATATTAGAGTTTGGTTTTAGGAACGTTACCTTAACTTTACTTTAAAAAACTTAATCAAAACTTCAAACCAATGACCTAGTCATGACATTGGTTTGATGAGCATATTTTTCCTTGTGCATAATTTGATTGCTATTTGATATACCTGATTGTAGGATGTTAATTAGTTAATCAACAAAGAGAATTACCCGATCGTAGGAATTTTCGTAAATAAAAGGAAAGCCGGTAATATTAATTTATTAGAACGTTCATATTAATTCACCATAACTTTTCGATGCAAGCATGGTCAACCAAACTAAACGTCCATACATCCTCCATTGATATTTGAAAACACTTTTGAGTTGATTTAAATTTGAGTAATTGTTTTCTTTAGTTGTTCACTACCATTGATCTTGCTCACAATTCCAACTTGTTTACAGTTTAATTAGATTTAGGATTCTAGTTATTTAGAGTTTTAGTATTACTAATACTCTATTTAATTAGTGTTTTAGTTGCTTTAGGACTTTAATTAGTTTTAGAAAAAGGTTATGTAAAACCACTGCAATTTCTTGAGAGATCGACCTCGGAGGTTTGTTTATCACTTGCTACAAGTGATTCGTACACTTGCGAGTACTATAATTTGCACATCAATAACAATCAATGAAAATTACTTTTTTTAATTGCTTTCTACTTTTCTTTTCTTTTCTTATTTTCTTTTTATTTATTTTTATTTATAACATGGCACAATATATTGTTATTATAGTGATAACTAGGCATGTAATTCTAGGAGTCAATATACTTTTTCAATTAAAAGAAAAAGAAAGCATGTCTATCTAATTAGGAGTACCGGAGGTGACATAGTGACAGTTGTATTATTTTTAATCTACAATTTGCATTATATGAGTGAGTGAAGAATTCTTGTATAATAATTGATGTTAAATTTAGATTATAATTAATCTTTATATAAGTTGCTTTAAAAGTGTATAAGACAATACGCAAGTGCACGTGTCACAAACAAGTAAATAATAATAAGAAAGATCATTCCTACGGAAATTGAAATACTAGAAAATATTGTAAAAATTAACTAATAAAATTAATATTTGGTATTTTTGTGTATTAAAATACAATAAATAAAATAAAATAAATAGCATGAGAAGAAAAGAGTAAAAATACTGAAACAAAGTGCAACGAGAAGGATATCAAGAATCGCAAGTGGATAAATCAGTTACGATTGCAAATGTGACAAGTGATGTAGACAAACTGCGTTGCTGTGGCAAAGTGCACCAGTAACTAGAATTGCGAAAATTACAAAAGATTCTTCCGAATCTGTAATGTTTATATATTCTATGACTCAATGAAACATATTCGTATGCACAACTGAATATAAGAACAACTTTTTATGCACAAATTCTCTTGGGTTATGTGAGATAATTATATATTCCTATATTAATTTCTGCACACTATTCCAGTTTCATCCAACTTAAATTAACCTTTTCAAAATTAATTTCAGTTTACTATCCTATTAATTGTTGATCAAGAAATCAATAAGAATAAATCAATAAATTAAGCATTGAATAACTAGCACCCTTTGTCAAGCAAAGCACAAGTTTCTAAAATTGAGGCACAAATCTACATATACTTGCACATCCACAACCCTAACTGAATGAAATTTAGCCAATCATATTCATGAAATCAAATATCAATTCATTCATATTCAACATGAGATCCATAGAGTTATAGAAAATTGAAAAACAATAAAAGAGTAATAGAAGAAGGAATAAATTAATAAAACCCCCTTTAATTAAATCTCAATAAATTGGATTCCAAATCTCTAATTCTCTCTTGCTTTCTTCAATGGTTATCCTTGCAAATCGAGCCTTCGATTGGTCTCTTTCCAGATCCCTCTCTGCTGCCCAAAATTTGCTCTCTGCGTGATGCTCTGTTTTGCCTCTTCTTTTCTGCTGCCTGTTGCTCAATTTTTTTTTCTTTCCTGCTGCCGAATCTGTCTATGTAAATCAACCCCCTGTTTTGTATATTAAACTCTAAGTTTAATTGGAGATAATTTTTCTTGTGTTAACTTCCATATTATCCCTAAAAAGGTGAGTTAGTAAGTGCCCAATATTGTCCTTTTGCTGAGAGTCCAAATCAGCTCCTATTATTTATTTTCAAATCAGTTCCTGTTTTTCACTCTATTTTCCTGGTGTAATGTTACTGCAGCAATGTTGTAGCAAAGCTGCAGCAAAGTTGGATTATGCACTTTTTGTTGTTTTCTTTATCTCCTGCAAAGGGAAATGAAAATATAATGAGTGGACATCAAAATATAACTCTTTTTAACGAATTTCATGATTATTTTGGATTTATTATCCAAGAGTTTACTTAAATCCACAAATTTCACAAATACTATATAAATGATTATAATGTGCAAACATTCTCAAATGAACAAGCAAATATTTATGAATAAGAGCTAATAATACTCTAATAAATTAGAGTTATCTACTCCCCCAAACTTAGCATCTTGCTTGTCCTCAAGCAATAAATTCTATGATGATTGACAAGTGATAAAGGTAGACAAAAGTTTCAACCTACGATAAAAGCATAGTTGTAAACTAATAAATAAACTAAACTTGTTTCAAAATTAGAAAGAAGTAATCTCAAATTCATGATCCAAATTGATTTTTCTCAAATGTTATTTCCAATATCTCAAACTCATTCCAAAATAACCCCATGTGTGTGTGTGATGTCTCATAATTCGCCATTTGATACTTCCCCCAAACTTAGGTAATTTATGTTCTTTAAACTTAAAATCATGCCTCTATATGTTGGTCTTTTGAATCCCTCTCTAATAATGTAGATATTCACTAATCAAAGATCAAAAGGACTTAATAAAGCTTGAAATGTAAGGCTTGGGTTAGGGTGAGGTGAAAGTCATAAATAAGCTTCATATTCCACAAGCACAATTACTATTCAAGAACCTTTTAGAATCATTGTTCATTTAAGTTGACACCCCTAAACTTTTCTTCAATTTTTTCTCCTTGTTTTGAATCAAATATAAGATAACTTCACTGTGAGCATCAAATTGCTTTTATGCTGTAGCATGAAACTATTTTATTGAAGACTTTATTGCAGCTTTGCCGTAGCAAAATGCCATTTTTTTTTATTCATAGGAATGGATGTAATACTATCATGCAAAACTGATCTTTCCCATACTCACAACCCTTTTGACAACATGACTTCCTTTCTCTCACCTTATACCAACTTTTCCAAAATAATTCATAAAAATAGTAAAGCACTTGTGAGGTGAAAATAGAAGAATAGACATATAAAAACAGTAGGGCTAGGTTAATAGGTAAGGTTTGAAATGAACAATTTTTGATTAAATATGGCCCAAATCAGGTATACTAAGGAAACATGCTCTAAAATAAGGTTAGCATGAAAGGCACAATCGAATCCAAAGAAGGCCTAAATTATTTCATTGGCTAGTGAACTTCCAAAAATTTCACCTTGAAAAACTCACCAAACCAATTCTAGAGGCTTAAACTCTCCCATAAACTACCCTTGTTCAAAGATTATATCAAACAAACAAACAAGTTGACAGTGCACATGAGTTATGGGTGTATATCATAAAATAAGTTTTCAACATTTTTCAACTAACACTTAATCAAATCAATTCTTCTCATAAAGCAAGATATCTCTTCTAACAAATTGAAAAGGTAGTTTCTTTTTAGAACCAAGATAACAGCATGAAATTAAGGGCAGTTTAATCTTTTTTCACAAGAAATTCATCATAAAAACACAACAGCACACGCATCATAAAATTAGAATTCAGCATAGTAACCAGATAAATTTCATCAATTCATGCAATTCAACACAGTAAGCAGACAATTTCCCTCCCCCAAACTCAAGATAAGCAATGTCCTCAGTGCTCATGAATAAACAAAGCAAACAACAAACAAAAAGGCAGGAATAAAAAAAAATGACAGAGTAAAGAAATGGCCCTGTTGCAGTAGCATTGTTGTTTAGTTGAATTTGGAGGCACCTCTTAGCCTCCTTTTTCTAGCAGTGAGTGCCCTGGTGATACTGGAGAGCTTTCCAATAGGCTGATGAATCAATTTGACCCAGTTGATGTTATGGGTTGCTAGGCGAGGTTGGTGAGTCGTGGCGTTGAGAGTGGCTTATGGGTGTTGGGGATGGCGTTGAGTAGTCGCGATGGCTTGAAGTGTTGGGTATGGCGTTGGTTAGTGGCAACGACTTGAATTGTTGGGTGGCTGGTAATGGTAGGGGTATTCGGTGTGGGTATTCGCGGTGCCAAAAGGAGGGGAGAAATTTTTGGGGTGTTTGGGTTGGAGAGGTTAGCGGCGTCGAATCGGAGGAAAGCTGTAGTGAATTGTTGTGTGAGTAGTGGGTTGCTCGGTGAGGGGCTGGTGGTGCTGGGTGGCTTGGCGAGGGGCTGGTGGTGCTGGGTGGCTTGGCGAGGGGCTAGCGACTTAAGGGCACTCGAGTAGGAGAAAGAGGGGGAGGGCGAGAGTTTAGGGTAAATGTGAGTGAGGTGTGGGGTGAGTGGGCTTTTATGGGCTGTTTCACCCAAACAACATTCCCTTTTTTTTTGTATATGATATTCCTTTTTCATGGGCCTGTTTCCATTTTTTTTTTACTATCTCTTAACTTCCCCATTGTTAAACCTCCATTGAAGCCCAATCCATAAAAGAAATTACTGAATCCATGCCCAACAAGCTTTGATCTGAGATACTTAAAGAAGAATAGTACAGAGCGTTGCTGCAGCAAAGCTGCAATAAAATTCCCAATTTGTTCACTATGATAATTTTTGGTTTTGTTGTACTTCCCCTCTGCTCTCTTCTCTTGTCATGACCTGAAAATGCGACAATAGAATTTCTAAGCAAAAGAACTCATACAATTAAACTGAATTAAAAATCATAAACTAAAATTTAAGAAAAACTAAGAACAATGAAGAAACATGGGTTGCCTCTCATGAGCGCTTGTGTTAGAGTCGACAGCCTGACTTGTCCCTTGATCATGTTTCGGCGAGTGGAAAAAAGGATTGTTCCCTGTCAACATTTCCTCCCCAATAATGTTTGATACGCTGGCCATTAACTTGAAATTTTCTCTTGTACCAACAGTGCCAATATTTGTAGCTTAGACCAACAGTTTTCTTTAAGATCCTCTTAATTTTTTGATAGGAATGACATTGTTGCAAAATATTCACAATCTCATCTTCAGAAATAGACCTTCTAATCTTTTGGTTTGTGTATTACTTGAACAAGAATGGCCAATCCCAATAGTAGAACTTCATATTGTGGAAAAATTTCTTCTTTGGATGGGAATTTGAATCTGGTGGCACATCAACTGAAGACTTAGGAAGATTGAAATCCTGAGTTGACAAGTCTAGGAATTGAAATTTATTTTCCGTTTTGCATATATTAGAACCTGCTTCCAAACAAGGTAATTTCTCCTTATCTTCCTTTTCATAATCGAAATCATATTGCGATAAAATTTGTAGAGAATCATTATAGCTACATTTCTCAGGTTCTTTAGATACCATAGAATCCACAACTGAGATGGATGAGCACTCTTCAACATTATTAGGAAATTCCATGGTTTTAAACACATTTAAAGTGACTTGTTCATCTTGAACTCTCATAGTTAATTCTCCTTTTTGAACATCAATCAAAGTTCGGCCTGTAGCTAAGAATGGTCTTCCCCAAATAATAGGCACTTCTCTGTCCTCTTCATAGTCAAGTACAATAAAATCCACTGGGAAGATAAATTTGTCAACTTTCACCAAGACATCTTCAATTTTTCCTTCAGGATGAGCAATGGATCGATCTACTAATTGTAAAGAGACTGTAGTAGGCCATGTTTTCACCAATCCTCAACTTCTTAAAAATTGACAAAGGCATCAAATTGATACTTGCTCCCAAATCACATAGAGCCTTGCCAAAATATTGATTACCTATAGAACATAGAATTGTGAAACTCTCAGGATCCTTAAGCTTAGGAGGAAGTTTGTTCTGTAACATAGCACTACTTTCACTTGTTAAGGTTGTCTCAAATTCGCCAAACTGTCTCTTTTTGGTCAAGATGTCTTTCATGAATTTGACATAATTCGGCATTTGTTCCAAGGCTTCCACCAATGGAATGTTGATATGAAATTACTTAAGAACATCCAAAAATCTCCTGAATTGAAGGTCCTGCTATTGTTTCTGAAATCTTTGAGGAAATGGTGGAGGTGGTTTGTGCTGTTGGAAACTTTGCTGTAGCAACGCTGTAGCATTTTGGGTACCAGGATTTTCTGCATTTTTCAATAGTGTCTCAGATTTGTCCAACTCTTTTTTCTCCTTATCTTGGAAGAGCACCTTGTGGACGGTTCCTAAGTTCATTAGCTAGTTGTCCCACTTGATTTTCTAGATTTATCATTGAAGCAGCTTGACTTTGGAGAATTGCATCATTCTTGGCCATGTAATCTTTGAGTAAAGATTCCAACGAACTAGTTGATTCACTTGGTTGGTTTCTTTGTTGCTGCTATTGAAATCCTGGTGGGAATGCAGGTCGGTTAGGCATGGTATGGTTAGCTTGACCACCACCTTGATTGTTCCAAGACAAATTTGGGTGTTGCCTCCATCCTGGGTTATATGTGTTGGAGTATGGATTGTGGTTCCTGTTGACATTACTCACAAAACAAGTTGATTTAGGATTTGAAGGACAATTATCAAACACATAAGACCCTGAACAGTAAACACATGAAATTCCTAAATCTTGGATTGAATTCACATTTACTGTCACATGCTGATTCTTCAACAGATTAACCAAGGATGAAACCTGAGCTATAAGTGTCATAACATCATTAACCTCATGCACACCAGCCACTCTTTTTGCAGCTGCTACTCTGTCCATTGGCCATTGATAATTATTGCTAGCCATTCTCTCAAGTAAATCATAAGCTTCATTATAAGACTTGGCTAAAAGAGCTCTATTAGCAGATGCATCAACAATAGTTCTCGTTTGAGCATTGAGACCATTGTAGAAAGTCTCCATTTGGATCCAATGAGGTATACCATGGTGAGGACACTTCCTTAACAATTCTTTAAACATTTCCCAAGCTGTATATAGAGATTCTTCATCCAATTGTTGATAAGAGGTGATGTCATTCCTCAATTTAGCATTCTTTGTTGGTGGGAAGTATTTCATCAAGAATTTCTCAGCTAAATCATTCCAAGTTGCAATAGAGTCAAGTGGCAGGGAGTTAAGCCATGCTCTAGCACGATCTCTCAAGGAATAAGAAAATAATTTGAGCCTAAATGCTTCCTAGGTTACACCTGTCCATTTAAAAGAATTGCTGACTTCGATAAATAACCTGAGATGTAGATGAGGATCTTCTGTAGGTAACCCACTGAATTGCCCAACTGTTTGTAGCATTTGAAACATCACTGGTTTTAACTCAAAGTGAGTAGCCTGAATATTTGGTCTTGTGATGCTTGGATTCAACCCCTCTGGCATAGGCAATGCATATTCATTCAAATCTTTGTTTCTATCATCCATTGGAGTTATCACATTGATTGCATTCTTTAAATTCTGTTCATGGCCAATGTTTCCATCCCCTGCATTTGCCATCTCCTCAATCTGAGCGAAACCTTGTTGTTCTCTCCTTCTTAGTATGAAAGTACGTTCAATTTTGTGATTGAAGAGTAAGATATCCTTGTCGCGAAATCTGCTCATACAAAAGACACAAAAGAGATATTAGCTAAACAAAAATTAAATAAAAATAAAAGTCAATTTCTACGAATAATTTCTAACATTGCCAATCCCCAGCAATGGTGCCTAAAACTTGTTGCTCTAAAAGTGTATAAGACAATACGCAAGTGTACGTGTCGAACACAAGTAATATAATGATAAGAAAGATCATTTCCATGGAGATTGGAATACTAGAAAATATCGTAAAAATTAACTAATAAAATTAATATTTGGTGTTTTGTGTATCAAAATAAAATAAATAAATAAAATAAAATAAATAACACGAGAAGAAAAGAGTAAAAATACTGAAACAAAGTTCAACGAGAAGGATATAAAGAATCGCAAGTGGATAAATCAGTTACGATTGCAAATGTGACAAGTGATGTAGACAAACTGCGTTGTTGTAGCAATGTTGTGGCAAAGTGCACCAGTAACTAGAATTACGAAAATTACAAAGGATTCTTCCGAATCTACAATGTTTATATATTCTATGGCTCAATGAAACATATTCCTATGCACAACTGAATCTAAGAACAACGTTTCATGCACAAATTCTCTTGGGTTATGTGAGATAATTATATATTCCATATTAATTTCTACACAATATTCTTGCTTCATCCAACTTAAATTAACCTTTCTAGAATTAATTTCAGTTTACTATCCTATCAGTTGTTGATCAAGCAATCAATAAGAATAAATCAATAAATTAAGCATCGAATAACTAGCACCCTTTGTCAAGCAAAGCACAAGTTTCTAAAATTGAGGTACAAAATCTACATACACTTGTACATCCACAACCCTAACTAAATAAAAATTAACCAATCATATTCATGAAATCAAATATCAATTCATTCATATTCAACATTAGATTCATAGAGTTATAGAAAATTGAAAAACAATAAAAGAGTAATAGAAGAAGGAATAAATTAATAAAAACCCCTTTGATTAAATCTCAATAAATTGGATTCCAAATCTCTAATTCTCTTGCTTTCTTCAATGGTTATCCTTGCAAATCGAGCCTTCGATTGGTCTCTTTCCAGATCTCTCTCTGCTGCCCAGAATTTGCTCTCTGTGTGATGCTTTGTTTTGCCTCTTCTTTTCTGCTGCCTGTTGCCCGATTTTTTTTTCTTTCCTGCTGCTGAATTTGTCTATGTAAATCAACCCCCTATTTTGTGTATTAAACCCTAGGTTTAAATGGAGATAAATTTTCTTGTGTTAACTTCCAAAATTATCCCTAAAAAGGTGAGTTAGTAAGTGCCCAATATTGTCCTTTTGTTGAGAGTTCAAATCAACTCCTGTTATTTATTTTCAAATCAGTTCCTATTTTTCACGCTGTTTTCCTGGTGTAATGTTGTTGTAACAATGCTGTGGCAAAGCTACAGCAAGGCTGGATTATGCACTTTTTGTTGTTTTCTTTATCTCCTGCAAAGGGCAATGAAAATATAATGAGTGGACATCAAAATATAACTCTTTCTAACGAATTTCATGATTATTTTGGATTTATTATCAAAGAGTTTACTTAAATCCACAAATACTGTATAAATGATTATAATGTGCAAATATTTTCAAATGAACAAGCAAATTTTTATGAATAAGAGCTAATAATACTTTAATAAATTAGAGTTATCAATATATATATATATATATATATATATGTGCATAAAGTTGAAAATCTTTATATTATATGAGGACAAAATAGAGGAAAAACTTTTCTTGATCCCTTCACATTTTTATATAGTAATAAATTTTTTTAAATGATGGTTATAGTTGGCATCTCTTTTATAAATTAAATAAATATTTAATAAGACATAAGATATTACGTAGATAAAACAGGTGCATTTACATGTGCTTTTTACTAGAAATATATATATTTATATTGTATATAAAAGTCTAACTCATGGCTCGTAAAATTTGTATAAAATTCCTCACATATTTAGTAATTAGTACAATTTCTCTTATCCGATCAATTATTATATAACTTATTTAGAACTCTAATTCTTTTTTTCAAACAGAGAGGGAACTTAAAAAGCAACAACTTAGCTCTTCCTTGAAGTTGATGGGGTCTCTGACCGAGTGGTAATTTTGCAACTTCAAAGAGAAATTAACCAACTCTTAGATAAAGAAGAAATGCTATGGCGACAATGATCACGGGTGGATTGGTTGCAGCTTGGGGACCAAAATACTTGTTTCTTTCACGAATGAGCAAATCAACATCAACGTTAAAAGGCAATGAGGAAATTATAGCTAGGTGATGGCATAATTACTTTTAATCATAATAAAATTTGTTCTCTGCTTCTAATGGTGGAGAGAGGTCTGAGGTCCTAGAATGCATTTCAAGAGTGATAACTAATGAGCAAATTCAGGCTCTAATTGCCCCTTTTATAGCTGAGGAAATTTGTGTGGCTCTTTTCTAGATGCCTTCAGAGAAGTCTCCAAGAGTTGATGGTATGCCTGCCCTATTTTTTAAGAAATTTTGGAACATTGTTGGAGAAGCAGTTACCCGAGTATGTTGACAAATGTTAAATGAAAATGGAAGCTTTGGTCCTATAAACCACACCCTTATATCCTTGATCCCTAAAGTCAGTAGTCCACAAAGAATAACTAATTTTTGACCCATCTCCTTATGTACGGTGTTATACAAAATTGTCTCTAAGGCCATTGCGAACAGGTTCAAGCTAGTACTGCCAACTTTATATCTACGTTCCAAAGTGCTTTTGTGCCTCAAAGAAAAATTGTGGATAATATTATTTGTGCACAGGAGGTGATTCATTCCATGAATAAAAATTGTAGGCGACATAGAATGGCCCTGAAGCTTGACATGAGTAAATCGTATGATAGAGTTGAATGGAATTACCTATAAGAAGTAATGCTCTGCATGGGTTTTGATGGCAAATGGGTGTCTTTGCTCATGAGATGTGTTACAACGGTCTCTGTTTTCCTATTGATTCATAGACAGCAAACAGAGACCTTCTATCCAACACGAGGGATAAGGCATGGTGATCCACTATCACCGTTTTTGTTTCTAATCTGTACAGAAGGTTTTTTTGCCTTAATGCAGCACTCTCAACAGGTTGGGGGTGATAAAGGGTGTTCGTGTTGTAAGAGATGGACCAGTAATATCACATTTATTGTTTGCTGATGACAACATCTTATTCACTTTAGCCTCTAAAGAAGAAGGAATGGTGCTAAAGGACATTATGGCTCAATACACTGTAGCCTCAGGTCAATTTATTAATTATGACAAATCTGCGATTGTTTTTAGTGAAAAACACCAACAGGATGTCGACAAGAGGTGCTGGAAATACTAAACGTTACTGAGGTCTTTCACCATAAGCGATATTTGGGGCTACCCACTTTTATTGGCCAAAATAAATGTCATGCCTTTTGGGTCGTTAAAGAAAGAGTTTGGAAGCGATTACAAGGTTGGTAGGAGAAGCTGTTGTCGAGAGCTGGGAAGGAGGTATTAATAAAAGCAATTGCACTGGCAATTCCATGCTACACCATTTCTCTTTTCAAGCTACCAATGAAGCTTTGTGATGAACTAAATTCACTAATGGCAAGTTTTTGGTGGTCATGGGGTGGAGGAGAAACATCGATTCATTGGAAGTCGTGGGAGAGCTTGTGTAGGCCAAAGGCAGAAGGAGGGCTTGGCTTTCGCTCTTTGGTTTCTTTTAAGCAAGCACTACTTGCAAAACAGGCATGGCGCCTTTTAGAAAATCCTTCATCATTAGCAAGTCTTGTATTTAAAGCAAAGTATTTTTCCAAATTTGATTTTCTAAGGGCAAAAGTAGGTGCCAATTCTTCTTACTTATGGAAGAGCATTTTATGGGGTAAAGATTTGCTTGAGAGGGGATTGCGATGGTGAGTTGGGAATGGCAGTGGGATATACATTTATCAGGATCGTTGGATTTCTACATCAACATCTTTTAAGGTGGTTTCCCCCAGGACATTGCCAGAAAATGCAATAGTAAGTGAGTTAATTTCTATCTTTGGTGCTTGGAACGATTCTCTTATTCGGACTGTGTTTTTACCCCATGA